>OX465537.1:7500-1257500 GCA_950022985.1 Udea ferrugalis | reverse complement strand
TCGTGTTTTGTAAATAAGTAAATAGTGTCAAAAAAAAACTTAATTTTTCTTCATTGCTGTAGTAACTTATTTTGCATGTTTTAGTCAAATTTCAAGGAATGAAAAGACGTGAACTGAGCTAAAACTGAGCTGCAAAAAGATCGTAATAAGGCCCCTGAGCTCTGTTGTCTTGTATGTTATGTCCACTTTGTCTGTGTCATCATAACTCCTAACAGCTGAGATTTCTGTTATTTGATAGCTGAATCCACTGTTTAAAAACAGTAAAAGCACCTACATACTGTTATCTATGGTTTGTTTTTGAGCCAATCCCTCATAGACTCAACATGTTTTAGTTGGAGTACTTGTCAAAAGTAACTGATCTAAACACTGAACACACTGGTTACACTGAAATTCAAAGTTACCCAACTTGACTGTACTTACGTGGGAGTATGTAACTCATGCGCAAATATTTGACTTCGAAAGATGAAACCAGGTTTTAAATAGGCTATAGGGTTTGATTCCCGCCTAAAGCCAAGATCGAATGCCTTTTTCTGGTTTGCCTATTTTTCCCAAGTGCTCTTAGCTATTATTTTCCACTATTTTCAACATAACTACTTACGTAGGAGTATGTAACTCGTGTGCATTCCCATGCCGGTCCAGTAGCGTGTGTAGAATGCGCTGCAGAAGCGCGCGGGTGGGCGGTTCACCCGAGCTCGATACCCGGAGTAGGGCCTTCAGGAACGCTTTACTGAGCTCTGTTGTCTTGCATGTTATGTCCACTTTGTGTGTGTCATCATAACTCCTAACAACTGACCTTTCTTTTATTTGATAGCTGACTTTACCAAGAGTTATTTGCTATGTTAGCATTAGGGATAATGCATTATCATCTCACTTAAGATAGGAAAACCAGGAATCGGCTGAATTTTTCTGGTATATTTTACCTGGCAGCCAGATTTGTTTCACCAATGTTTAGGCATATACCTTAAACACTCGAAAGAAACATTTTTGCAATTATTTGACTTTCGATAAAGATGAAACTAGGCTTTTAGTAGGTTATAGGGTTTGATTTCCGCCTGAAGCCAAGATCGAATGTCTTTTTCCTGGTTCTACTATTTTTACCCAAGTGTTCTTAGCTCATATTTTTCACTATTTTCATTATAACTACTTACGTGGGAGTATGTAACTCATGTGCATTCCCATGCCGGTCCAGTAGCGTGTGCAGAATGCGCTGTAGAAGCGCGCGGGTGGGCGGTTCACCCGAGCTCGATACTCGGAGTAGGGCCTCCAGGAACGCTTTACTGAGCTCTGTTGTCTTGCATGTTATGTCCACTTTGTGTGTGTCATCATAACTCCTAACAGCTGACCTTTCTTTTATTTGATAGCTGACTTCACCAAGAGTGTTATTAGCTATTACTTTCCACTATTTTCAATATAACTAAGGTCAAGTTTGGTAACTTTGAATCTCAGTGTAATATTGAATCCACTGTTTAAAAACAGTAAAAGCACCTACATACTGTTGTTTATGGTTTGTTTTCGAGCCAATCCCTCATAGACTTAACAACATCTTTTAGTTGGAGTACTTGTCAAAGGTAACTGATCTAAAAGAGTGGATTCAACGTTACACTGAAATTCAAAGTTACCCAACTTGACTGTACTTACGTGGGAGTATGTAACTCATGTGCATTCCCGTGCCGGTCCAGTAGCGTGTGTAGAATGCGCTTTAGAAGCGCGGGTGGGCGGTTCACCCGAGCTCGATACTCGGAGTAGGGCCTCCAGGAAGGCTTTACTGAGCTCTGTTGTCTTGTATGTTATGTCCACTTTGTGTGTGTCATCATAACTCCTAACAACTGACCTTTCTTTTATTTGATAGCTGACTTTACCAAGAGTTATTTGCTATGCTACCATTAGGGATAATGCATTATCATCTTACTTAAGATAAGAAAAGCAGGAATTGACCGAATTTTTCTGGTATATTTTACCTGGCAGCCAGATTTGTTTCACCAATGTTTAGGCATATACCTTAAACACTCGAAAGAAACATTTTTGCAATTATTTGACTTTCGATAAAGATGAAACTAGGTTTTTAATTGGCTATAGGGTTTGATTCCCGCCTGAAGCCAAGATCGAATGTCTTTTTCTGGTTTTTCTATTTTTCCCAAGTGTTCTTAGCTATAACTTTTTTCACTATTTTCATTATAACTACTTACGTGGGAGTATGTAATTCATGTGCATTCTCATGCCGGTCCAGTAGCGTGTGCAGAATGCGCTGTAGAAGGGCGCGGGTGGGCGGTTCACCCGAGCTGGAGACCCGGAGTAGGGCCTTCAGGAACGCTTTACTGAGGCCCTATTACAATCTCTTATAACCTGTCAGTTTTAGTCCCAAGCTCAGCTTTTGAGTTGCATATTTACCGTCACAAGTCGTGTTTTGTGTGGGAAATAGTGTCAAAAAAAAACTTAATTTTTCTTCATTGCTGTAGTAACTTATTTTGCATGTTTTAGTCAAATTTCAAGGAATGATAAGACGTAAACTGAGCTAAAACTGAGCGGAAAAAGATCGTAATAAGGCCCCTGAGCTCTGTTGTCTTGTATGTTCTGTCCACTTTGTCTGTGTCATCATAACTCCTAACAGCTGAGATTTCTGTTATTTGATAGCTGAATCCACTGTTTAAAAACAGTAAAAGCACCTACATATTGTTGTTTATGGTTTGTTTTTGAGCCAATCCCTCATTGACTCAACATCTTTTAGTTGGAGTACTTGTCAAAGGTAACTGATCTAGAAGAGTGGAAATTCAAAGTTACCCAACTTGACTGTACTTACGTGGGAGTATGTAATTCGTGCGCATTCCCGTGCCGGTCCAGTAGCGTGTGTAGAATGCGCTGTAGAAGCGCGCGGGTGGGCGGTTCACCCGAACTCGAGACCCGGAGTAAGGCCTCCAGGAACGCGGCTGGGAACGCTTTACTGAGCTCGGTTGTCTTGTATGTTGTGCCCACCTGGGGACAAATATCATAATGTATTTTTGATTTTTTCACATCGTGCTTTCTAGCCCCAAAGTAAATAAAACGAAACTAAACTTGACAATGAATTTATTTTATTTCGTTATTATTATTTTATAGTATTATTGTAGTTTTGACATTTTTTCTTTGGTATTTTTTATTTTTGATTTCAAGTTTTATTTATTGTGACATTATTATTTTTATTGTAATCTTATTAATTATTGTTTTGAATTATTTGACGATCTCAATATTAGTGACTTATATATGACATCAATGTAATTTATAATGTTATCATAATACTGAGAAATAAATGAATCTAATCTAATCTAAGCTTGTACTATGGGACAATGATATCAGATATACATACTTAAATTCTATTCTATAATAAATTACACACAAAAACACAAAATTGATTTCAAGATGATGCCACAATAGGGCTGCAAAGTTGGGTGGAAAAACTCAAAAGTATGTCTCCTTGTAAAAAATAATACTATTTCGTATCCCATTCTTTTGAATTACAAGAACTATATCACGGTTACGTCTAAATGAAGTATTTCCTGGAAAGTATTAAACTATCGAAGTGCTTATTTAGAGATTTTGACATATCCATTATGAATACAGCCGTAAGCAATGATATTATAATCAAAAACAATTTTTAAAAGAGATATTGTAGTCTGTCTATGTACGATTCAGATGCAAAAGCTACATTTATGTAAAGTTTCATTAAAATCCATTCAGTAGTTTTCACGCGAAGGAGCAACACGGCACATCCAAACATACAAACTTTCGCATTCATAACATTAGTGTAGCTCACCTTTAGTAAAGATTTGAGCAGTATAGTCTGCAGCATGGCGTCGGCTTAGTACATCTTATCTTATCTTAGTTTGCTCACCTTCAGCAGAGACTTGAACAGTATAGTCTGCAGCATGGCGTCGGCTTGCTATATCTTATCTTATCTTAGTTTGCTCACCTTCAGCAGAGACTTGAGCAGTATAGTCTGCAGCATGGCGTCGGCGCGGGTCCCCTTCCCGCGCGGGGCCCCGGGGACCTTGCTGATGATGAACATCATGATGTCGATCTTCTGGAAGTCGGGCAGGTGGTCCGCGAACTCTCCTAGAGCGTTGATTAAAGCTTCTTGGTATAGCTTTTCGTCTGTTTCTTTCTGGAATCAGAAATAAATCACTAAATAGTATAAAACAACGTCGCTTTTCTCTGTCCCTATGTCCCTTTGTATGCTTAAATCTTTGAAACTACGCAACGGATTTTGATGCGGTTTTTTCCAAAAGATAGAGTGATTCAAGAGGAAGGTTTATATGTATAATAACATCCTATTGCACCCGTGCGAAGCGGGGGCGAATTATCTCATATATTAAAGTACTAGACTTTAATATATGAGATAATTTGCACAAGGTTATCAGGGGTGTCATTCTCAATGTTATTCAATAACTTCGCGACTGTGATTTTTTGAGTGAAACGAAGTAAATTGAATATTTTAAACGAACGTAACGTTATGAACGTAAGGAAAATTATCATATTTTATTAAAAATGAGGCCTGTTTGCCATTTAAAGTTACTTCTGAGGATAACTTTTAAGTATAGAAATATTGGTAAAAGAGGAATATGACCCATTATTCAGTAAAACATTTAGATTACTAAATTAAACTTACTAAAAATTGCCATTACAACATTATTCATTGTCAGAAGTCATCAATGTTTTATTTCTATTCACAATTAAATGTTTCAATCATACTTTACCTCGGAATCTCTAGCAACAGAGGCTCTTAAGTTTGTCAGCAAGTTATTGATGATTTCCAATACTGATGGACCTGTAAGAGAGAACAAATAACTTTAATAGATAAGTACAAATGAGATTCCTGTCTAGGAAAAACTCATGTGAGGATATAGTAAGAGGAATAGTATGCAGCCTTGTGGTACAACACTTCACTGATATGAATCCAAAATAAATGCAGTTTTGTCTGGTTGGATTAAGAACAAATATCCTATATTTACTCAGGAAAGTAGTTATCTGCTTAAATAGTTGGTCTTACACGAAGTCTAAAAACTTTTGTGGTCTATCTTTTTAACGGACCCAAAGTAGGAAAAATGTGGCTTCAGTTAAATATACTGAGAAATTGATATGTTATAGATTTCATAGCCCTGAACAAAAGTCTCCAGGGATTTTAATTGAAAAGGTACCAATTAAACTCACGCTCAGAAAGATTATCTTCAGCTTCACCCGTGCTTGTGATAAATTAACAGTTTAATTTTATAAAAGAAAATCATTCGACACTCTGAAAGGCAGTTTAGGTCTTTAAAAATCTATAACCCAAACATTTCAAAAACTTAGGATTTTTAACTGAAAAGACTTTTTCTTCACTTTGCGTCAGGGTCTTTTATATCATTACTACAAGCTACAAACAATGATATTACAGTAAAAAAGACGTAGATAGGTTATTTCGGTACTGACGCGAAGTCAAAAGTTGTCCACGGGGTAGGACGTAGTTAATTTGACCGTGTCATAACGTGTGAACAAGACAGTACGATTATTTACTAGAGCGTAAACGAGACAGATACATGTTGCAAAGTGTCGTCTCAGACTGTCAACGCGGTCAATGCTTTTCTCAGGTAAACGAATCGTTCTGATTTCGGGTGCTAGTTTTAAGCACAAGTAACCTATCTACGTCTTTTTATTTTAATATCATTGGCTACAAGTACCCACCAACGCTGTCCGCAGCGGCCTGAGCCACAATGTTGCTGAGCACAGTGGCTCAGCGGCTCTACTATACTGTAGGAGTATTGTTCCTGAGTGTTACATGTTATCATTGGCTACAAGTACTCACCAACGGAGAGGTGCCCGTGGCGCAGTTGTGACAGTGATCGGGGACGATCGCTGTTGTAAAGCAACACACGCCGGGTCGGAAATGGGATGAGTGACCAACCCGACCGAAATTTAGTGATGTGTATTTCGGACATCTCCGTGCTTCGGAAGGCACGTTAAGTAGTTAGTCCCGGCTGACGTCGCTAGATGTCAGTCGTTAAGCTTAGTCAGAGGCCTTAGGGCGGCTTGATAACATCTGACATTAAGGTTGCTCACTAACCTTGCTTCTAACAATCCGCACTGAGCCCGCGTGTTGGAGTATGGCTCGTTCCACCTCATAGTTGAGGTGAGGTTCAAGCCCAGCAGTGGGACGTTTATGTTACTCACCAACACTGTCCCCAGCGGCCTGAGCCACAATGTTGCTGAGCACTGCGGCTCGAGCGGCTCGCACTCGAGTCCTGGACCGTGGCTCGGCGTTGCCGGCTCCTGCCGCGTCTAAATGTTGCATTAGGGCTTCTACTATACTGTAGGGGTATTGTTCCTAGATGGGACATCATATTATTGGCTACAAGTACTTACCAACACTGTCCCCAGCGGCCTGAGCCACGATGTTGCTGAGCACAGCGGCTCGAGCGGCTCGCACTCGAGTCCTGGATCGTGGCTCGGCGTTGCCGTCTAAATGTTACATTAGGGCTTCAACAACTGAGCTACAAGTACTTACCAACACTGTCCCCGGCGGCCTGAGCCACGATGTTGCTGAGCACAGCGGCTCGAGCGGCTCGCACTCGAGTCCTGGATCGTGGCTCGGCGTTGCCGTCTAAATGTTACATTAGGGCTTCAACAACTGAGCTACAAGTACTTACCAACACTGTCCCCGGCGGCCTGAGCCACGATGTTGCTGAGCACAGCGGCTCGAGCGGCTCGCACTCGAGTCCTGGATCGTGGCTCGGCGTTGCCGTCTAAATGTTACATTAGGGCTTCAACAACTGAGCTACAAGTACTTACCAACACTGTCCCCGGCGGCCTGAGCCACGATGTTGCTGAGCACAGCGGCTCGAGCGGCTCGCACTCGAGTCCTGGATCGTGGCTCGGCGTTGCCGTCTAAATGTTACATTAGGGCTTCAACAACTGAGCTACAAGTACTTACCAACACTGTCCCCGGCGGCCTGAGCCACGATGTTGCTGAGCACAGCGGCTCGAGCGGCTCGCACTCGAGTCCTGGATCGTGGCTCGGCGTTGCCGGCTCCAGCCGCGTCTAAATGTTGCATTAGGGCTTCTACTACGCTGTAGGAGTATTGGGCCTGGGTGGGACAACAACAGCTAGTTAGAAACACTTTTGTTTTGTTTTGTGGACGATTTAAAAGCGCTTGTAACAGGGCCCCGAGACTGCTAATTTTATAACGCTTCAATTGAATCGTAATTAAGTCTCAATCGGCTAATTGGACACATTTTCTATGAAAAATATGACAAATTTGACACTTGAAACTCAATTACGATTCAATTGAAGCGGTCTAAAATAAGCAGACTTGGGGGCCAGGACTTTTTAAATAAAGATAATTAGAATTTTGAATTTTTTGACACGAAACCTAGAACGCGCTAACAAGATTTTGTAAGAATAAACGATTTTAATCCAAAATGTTTTTAGGTTTTGCACATTTATTGTGTCACAGTTTTGGAGAAAAATGTGTTTTTAATTTCTAAATTGTAAAAAAAACGAAATTAAGGGATTGGAAGATAATTTTCATGACAAGAACTGTAGTTTCAGGTCAGATTATTGTTTTTTTTTGATCACACGGACTGTAGTAAAGACTATTTTTAAGAAAAGAGCTGTAGTTCCTGGACTGATTATTGTTTTTTTTATCACAAGGAATGCAGTGAAATGATATTTTGGGAATTTTTGGATTTCAGGGGAGGAATCTGTTTCGTTATTCATAAAATATCCTCGGAAACTATTCAGTTGAATTTGACGAAATTTGTTGTGTTTGACCTTATCTTTAACGTCCCAGCAGGAATACGTCACATTTCCAGTAACCCTGTATAGCCTAGATGCACATATCCTTGCAAAATCAAACAAAATATTGTCCCTATGTCAGTTTTTACAAAGAAAAACGTTAACCTCTTTAAGTGTTCATTTCAATATCAGCCTTTCAGTTTTTTTAATGCGTAAATGATTTGTGTACAAACGATTTTTCAAGCGATATTCATTGCAAATGGACGGGAAGCAGGAATAAAATCTAAATATTTACCTGAATAGAGAACATGATAATTTTGAACGTGTGCACGGCGAACTCGTTGGGCACCCATAGCTCGTGGCGATCGAAGTGACTAAAACAATTACAATTTATTAACATTTTGTTAAACGTTAGCTCAAAATATGGAGAGATCAAAGATATACACTTTCAAAATTGGGATCATTTGACAATTATTTTTTTCCTAGTGATGAGAGTTTGCTCGATTTATTGACAGGGTTATTGATTTTTTCTTGTCGTCCATATTTTTCTTGATTTTGACGGCCTTTCTATACTTATAATCAATCTGTAGAAAGGCCAATTCTGTAAATATTTTTATAAAATATCAAGGGATGATAAGGGATCGCTACTGATGCCAAAAATGCAATCAGTAAAATGTTTGTCTGTCTGTCTGTTTGCTGTATATTCGTTATAGAAACAAAAAGTACTCGACGGATTTTAACGAAATGTGGCACAATTATTTTTCATGCTCTTGTGCAGGTTATTGTATACTTTTCATTACGCTACGATCAATAGTAGCAGAGGAGTGAAGGGTAATATTGGGAAACCAGTAAAAGTTACTCCATTTTTTACACGTAAAAACTACTAGATGGATTTAAATGAAACTCTACAGTAATTTAGTTTATGCATCTGAATAAGACATCTAATTACAATGCTTAGAGGTATATCACATTTTTTTAACTCAAGCCCACGCGGACGATGTCGCGGGCGGCCGCTAGTTATACATCAATTTCGATATTTCGACCTGAGGTCAGATTTCAGAACTACCTATTAACTAATTGGTTTTTCTTGGGTGCTAATAACTAATTGAAAGAAAGAAAGAAAGAAAGAAAGTTTTTTATTGGCCTTACAGTAGGCTACATTAAAAATAACAAGTAAAAAATAAAAAACACACAGAACAATTAAGGTGCACACAGAAAAAAGAAAAAAAAAATATACATATGAAATACAATGAGCCTACAATGTGAGGCCAACGAGGTCCCTGACTCAGCATTTGTACCGTCGCAGCTTTAGAGCTGCGACGATGCTGGTATTCTGCCAGGGCCTCGGCGGTGGTGTCGTCCGACATCAAAACAACAAGAAGAATAAATATTATATGTATAATGGGGTTAGAATAGATAATGAAATTAAAGCAGATAATTGGTTTTTCGTTTCGAATCAAAAGTGATGCCCGTCGCTTCATACACAATTCATCAATTCGGCACGCCTGTGAGCGCACTAATATCACTTTTGACTCAAAACGGACCGCATCCCATGTTTCTTTTTACTAACTCGGCCTCTCTTCTGCTATCTATATCCATGAATGAGAGTTACATAGTGAAAACTGAGCTAAACTAAACTTGATGCCAAGACCGAATGCCTTTTTCTGGTTTTCCTATCTTTAAACTAAACTAGTTGAAGGTGGATGCCTTTAACATCGATGAAATCACCCTGGGTCATAGGGTAAAATATACTAGAAAGATTTCAAAGATTCAAAGATTTATTCATTTCAAAAACTAATTTCATCCTTAATTAGACAGTTGATTGGGGTCGCCATTTAAGCAAGTAATGCCTGTATTTGGCGGCCCCGCTCTTCCTTTTTAGGTATACATTGTTTGTTCGAATACTATTTTACAAACTTAACTTACTTATTTATAAAAGAACCGTGTGCGTGTGTTTGTGTGTTTGTGGGCGTGTGTGTATTTGTGTGTGTGTGTATGATTGTGAGTGGGTGTGCGGATTTGTGTGTGTCTATGTGGATTCACTGTGTTATTCAAAACACACCAAGCAACTAACCGAAACCAACTGAAACACCGTTGCCCTACGAGATGCGGTACAACAGAGATTCAGCCTCATCGTACGTCAAGGGTTGAGTAAATTTTTCTAGATTTTTTTTACATTCGTTGTAGGTTTGGTCATATATGTTAATTTTACTATTCATTCTTTTAAACAGCAATGCGGAACGCGAGGAAAATTGCCTACTGGCAAACTCGGTTTTGCTACCAGAGGATTTAGGTACAGTATTTCTTCGCCGTGTTTTAGAGAGGCTTGGGTCATACGGTAGGGATTTGTGTAATTTGAGAGTAGCCATAACAATATACAATTTCCTAACGGAGAGTAGACCACTTATCTGGTAAAGTTTGTCAGTAGGAAAGCGCCTCTTTTTAAAATACATAACTTTAATTAGGGTTCGCTGTGCTCTTTCTACCTGAATAAATTGAGTCTTAGCAGCTCCACGCAGTTACGATGGATTGGGCAAGAGATAAATATATTTGGTTAAGAAGATGTCTTGGAGATTCACACTTATTGGTTCCACTATCAGGTATTATATGTCTGAGGGTTTTGAAAATCCATACCAATTTTCGGATCCTTCCAATGACGTGTTCTAGGTGAGAGTACCATGACAACCTCTGATCTACAATGACGCCCAAATATTTGGTGTGAGATACTTTACCGATAGATGGGCAGTCACAAGATTCGTGGTTAGGCTCACCAGTACACTTATGTATTTTGAGGATTCGGCCGGTCTGTTAATGGTCTCGGTAGCACAGTGGTCAGTGCAGTCGCCCGGTTTGCGAAAGTTGCGGGTTCAATTCCTGTCTGATGCCAAGATGACCAAATGTCTTTTCCTGGTTTTCTGATCTTTAGTAAAGATACTGCATGGAAAATGCTAAAAACAACAATAACCATAAACTAGTCGAGTAATGTACTCACGTGAGGACAGGCCTCAGCACGCTGCGGATGTGCCCAAACGAGGCCCTCCCGACCAACTCCCGGAGACACGCCTCGGCCAGTCTCGGCGGCGTCTCTTCAGCCCCGTCTCGGGTATCTGTCTCCATGCAGGATAGGGTTTCTGTTGAAGCCTGTGCTAAACTAAACTAGTTGAGTGTACTCACGTGAGGACAGGCCTCAGCACGCTGCGGATGTGCCCAAACGAGGCCCTCCCGACCAACTCCCGGAGACACGCCTCGGCCAGTCTCGGCGGCGTCTCTTCAGCCCCGTCTCGGGTATCTGTCTCCATGCATGATAGGGTTTCGTACTTTTCTGCTGTCTGGAAATAAAACCAGATATTTATATATGACTTTCTATAAAAACATATACGAAGGTATTGAAAATGTTTAATGTGATTGGAAAACGGATATAAAATCAAAAAATATCATCGCAAACAGCGCCATCTAGCCCCAAACCCCGCAAATCTTTTATTATGGAAAATAAAAATGGATAAATATACGCGTTGTTTTTAATACATACTTACTAAACACAGGTAACATAAATCTGATACAAACCGACATGTTTATGTACATGAATGTTTTCACTGGATCGAACCCGTGATCTCTGGCGTAGAAGCCGTCATTACACCAGATCAGTCCTCAAATTAATGTTGTATGTGTATCCTAGAATAAATAGTAATTTCTAATTGACTATTTGCCGCACTCAGAGACGTCAATTAACGTTAATGGTTCATTAGAGTCAAAATTCCATTTTTCAAAAGAGACTTAATAGCAAATTGAATAAAGAACTTTTAAGAATGTAAGATGTTCCCCCTTATTCATAAAAACGAACGCAACGCTAACGCATTGTTTAAGCTATTGACGTGTTCTGTCACTTACTCGCAAATGGCGGCAGCAACAAGAATGACAGTGACAAAGCGATACAAAAGTTATCGTGTTCTATAAGAGCTGTTTAAGTTTTTATGAATAAGGGGGTTTGACTCTAATGAACCATTAACGTTAATTGACGTCTCTGAGTGATGGATGTGACATTGAACCTACCCTTAGCGTAAACCGTGCCAAAAATTACCATAAATAATGAATTAAACTAACCTGCATATTATAAAGTAAAGATGGTACGATCTTGTCCATGTGCTGAGCTTCCCAAATGTTCTCCACTAAATCATCTGATACCGTTTTTCTGATGACGCCCTGTCAACAAACGTACACAGTTTACAAACGGACACATTTCACATCTCATTTTTTTTAAATATTAATTTGAATCATTAATTAAGAAAATTTGCATGTACAGCACATCAGGTTAGCCCATTTCCGTTTTTTCTCGCGTTCTTGCCAAATGTCATTTCTTTGCAATATAGCAAGGAGGACTTACCGGGAAATGGGTAGAGTGATGTGCCGTCAACCGTACATTTTTATACAACCGTAGATTCTCGTTCTTCACCACAACGTGGTGCTCTGACCAACGGTCACTATCCGGGTTGCTTGGGTTTTTCGCAGAGTCAGCCGACATTTCTACAATGAACACAAAGTAGGTCCTCTGGACAGCTTCAAACTCAGGACCACATGACTCCTCAGCCGTTATTAACCACTGAGACACGACAGCCTCTATTATATTTAGCTGCAGAACAATGATATTTAAAAGAGGTAGATTCGTTATGTCAGTACTGATGCGAAGTCGAAAATTGTCCCCTGGCGTACGTATAATTCGACCGTGTGTACAAGATAGTATGATTATCAACTAAAGCGTAAACGAGACCGATACATGTTGAGCAGTGTCATCTCAAACTGTCAATGCTTTGCTCAGGTCTTCGAAGTTCTGATTTCGGGTGCCACTATTTTAGCACAAGTTACTTATCTACGTCTTTTTTATTGTAATATCAGGCTGGAAGTTATTTTGTTTAGTCAAGAATACTATCTATGTATACCTGCAGCCCCTGTATCCCCGCAAGTCGAATGTTGTCCCTCGTCGCTATATCGTTGTGGTTGCTGTGGCACATCGCCGAGAACTTGGATACGAAGAAGTCGTAGCGCCGGTGGTAGGACGGCGTGTCCTCTTCGATGTTCGCGAAACGGACGAACTGGAGACAAGAGATGTTGGATTTGTTTACCTATTTACTCTTAGGGTAAGGTGTAAAATGCAATGCATTGCTGATGATGATTATTGCCGGTCCGATTTGAAAAATCGCGATTACGTAGTTCATGGCGCTGTCATTGATTGGTCAGAAGACATCAACGTTTAAATTATTTCGGACCGCAAATAAGTGACACATTACACAGTGACAAGTTAACTCAACAATTTTAATTTATGATTTTTGTGATTTACAGTAAGTATAATCTTGCTGTTATTTTGTGATCTATTTGTGTACCGTTTTCGCAGAAGCAGATTTTTCCTAACAGATATTTATTCTGGGGCATTTGCAGCTACATAAATATTTTTACGCAGTAAAAATATCTGTTCGACGTTTCACCTGTAAATCGGACCGAAATATAATTGCTGTGAGCGCAATTTGGCTCTGATAGTTTCCGTCATTTATGACGTCACGACTGTAATTTCCTTCATGCGTTTGCGCAAGGTAACCTTGTGTAGATACTCACGCTCTGCGTCGCCAATATCTGCAGCTGTGGGTCGGTGGACTCCAGCAGTTTCTGCACCATCTTGAGGAAGTTTACTCACGCTCTGCGTCGCCAATATCTGCAGCTGTGGGTCGGTGGACTCCAGCAGTTTCTGCACCATCTTGAGGAAGTTTACTCACGCTCTGCGTCGCCAATATCTGCAGCTGTGGGTCGGTGGACTCCAGCAGTTTCTGCACCATCTTGAGGAAGCTCTCCACGAACAGGTTGAGGGTCTGCGAGTGGCACGCCAGCAACAGCTGGTCCATCGCTTCCATTGCTATTATCACGAACCTGGGGACAGTTGTTATTTTTGAGACGGGCAGCCAGTCCCTAGTTTTTTATACCGCTTCATACCGAATCTTGAAAATTTGGTTACTTCATAATTTAAATTTAACCTTTTTTTTTAGTAATACCAGTAAATAAGTAGAAAAATTTACTATAATATTATTATTATAATTTTTTTTTTGATATTTGTTTTTGTTATTGTTAAACTGCATTTTTTCATAACATAGGTCAGTAGACAGCACTTTTGGCATTTTTGAAAATTCAAATCACAGAGTTGTTAAGTTAAGTGTTAATAGTTAATATTGTTTTTGAATTATTTGTGACTAACAGGTTGTCTTTCACGGCTCTTAATAATATTGTTCAATAGAGTATTGTATGTTATTTTAGTACAGTACAGGTTAAGGGTCTGCGAGTGGCACGCCAGCTATGAATCTATCTAAAGCCATCGACTAATTGTCGCCCACATGGACGTAAATTAAATGTGAATTAGTGTTATTATTTGATATTCTGAATTATTGAAATCAATTTAAAATATTTTCAGCAATATGCAATTTTGAGACTAAAACAATTCCATATCATAATCGAAGAACTAGGTATTGTTTTGTAAATGTAACAGTTTTTGTAATGCATTTTACTAAACAGTTCTCATATCTTAAGGAAATGGTTAGTTATTGATGTAAACTTTTGTAAGAAACGATAGGAAACCCACTTTCTGAGTTTATCAACCTTTACAAGATCATGTGCAAGTGATAAATAGACGATATCTTAAGTTATATCGATCAGCTTCCGCGATCATTGTAGTAAAGATAAATAATGCCAATATGCCAATCAATTCGCTTTTTACGCTGTCATGCACATTGCATTGGAAAGAGCAGGCACTCCTGAAGATTTTGAGCCAAATTACAGATAGCCGCAAACGGTTTTGACAGCTTTCATATTGTACGATTTACAGTCCTAAAGAACATATAAGCTCAATAAAACGATTTATTATTTATAGACAATTATTTTGCAACAACCTCTACGCGTTTGTTGAAATCAACTGCTGTCCGATTGGCTGGCTTGACAGAACATACAGAAATATGTAGTTATTTACGAATGGGGCACCATAAGTGCGTTGCGCTTGCGCTGCGGTGGTCAATTTGTATGTCATTGCGTGCGACGACGCAGCGCATAAAGTGGCAACCACAACATACTAATTGTGCCTCACCCTACCAAAAGCTCTTAAGGCTCTTCGACCAAGTCTTAATGTTTACATATATTTTATGAACACGTGGTTAAATATGTGGTTAAAGGTAGATATGTATGGCCATAAGTTTATATTGTGAATAAATGAACAAGTGAATAAATAAGTACCCCTCTAGTCCAGGATGTCAAATTCCCAAAATGTTAAGTTCCCACAATGTTCAGTTCAAGAAATTTCAAGTTTCCTCATTATCAAGTTCCCTCAATGACAAGTTCCCAAATATCAAATTCCCGAATCGCAAACTCATCCAATAAACTAACCCATGTCTCCTCCTGTAAATATCCCTCGACGCTTTCTGGAACAGGTATTCTCCAATCCTGTCCAGCTTCTCCGGGCTGGACAGCGAGTAGAAGGTGAGCTTCTCCATGTTCGACTTGACCAGGCCATCCTGTGGTGAAGCAGGGAATATGTTGTCCACCAGCCGCTTGTAGCGAGGCCTGAGGGCTGAGCAGCAGCCGCAGCAGCCTGGAATGAGAGAATAGGAAGTTTAAAAGAAGGCAACATAATATGTCCGATTTCCATCTTCCAGTATCGCTCTAAGTCGAAATATTAAGGGTTGAGAGCCTATCACATTGTCATGGTAAAGTCGCGGAACGACAAGATTGACCAGTTTTCAAATAAATTCATTTACGCGTTGCAAGCACATGTTACCTTTTTAAACTGCTGTATATAGTGTGTCGAAAAGTATGCTTTATTTTGACAATAAAATTCGATTAGACGTTGAACGTTGATTCACGATTGACAGTAGAACCAATACTTTTTATTGGCTTGATCTTGTCAATGTTATAATTAAGCAAGCAAAAACAGATCTTAGGGTGGCCAACCCTTGCATTCCCCGACTGTATCTACAATAAAACAAGTAGGGCAACTTGGCCACCGAATTACCTAACATGTAGGGACCGCTGTCGCTTTCTACGCGAGCGGCAGCGACGCGGGAGCAACGAAACATACAGGTGCACGAGGGCTCACGTAAGTACAGCTAAGTGCCGCAACTGGAGTATCGTTAGAATCAAGAAAACAGTCAGAAAAAAGGTGACAACCAGAAAATGCCATGCACGCTCTTGGATTTATCAATTTAATTGGTATGGAATGGGTTAGTTTAAATTAACTAAGGTTGGGTTGCACCATCTGACTTTAACTATACAAACATCAAGATTTCAGTTAAAGTACTGGTCAGGTAAGCAAAACTTACCCTTAGGGTAAGTTGCACCATAGTAGAAGTTAAAGTTAAAGTTTTTGTCAAATTTGACATCATTTTTGCTTACCTGACCGGTACTTTAACTGAAATTTTGATGTTTGTTATTGTTAAAGTCAGATGGTGCAACCCAACCTAAGTGTTTTCTTTTACTAACCGAAACTCTTGGATATGTATACTGCCTGAAGGAATGACTTACGATTAACGATTTCCCTTTTCGTAAGTACAAATTAAATATCTAAATAATACCGTGCTTGGTGTGTCGTAATTTGACGGAAAAGTAAGTTGTCCCACATTTACAGCACTGACGGTGAAATGCTTTCAAGTAGGTATAGGAAACGTAGGCTCACTGAGACTGAGCCAATATTGTCTAACTGACCTAAAAATAAATTTATCATTTGGGAATCAAAGCACTGTGGTACTTGGTTGGCAAAACCCTGATAAAGGGGTAAAGGTTAAATAATCCGTCGTTGTAATTTCCGTAATTCAAAAAGAGCTGCTTGTATCTATTTATCACTTTGTGTATGTAAACAGATATGCATAAATTTATAAGAGCCATAACTCTTTATTTATTTATTATGATTTATTTACAATCATCAGCAGACCATGATGAGATGACCGAAACACGAAAACAATTAATAATAATGAGAAAAACGACTTAAGACTAGATTAAGTGACGAGATTAATTAAAAAAAGTGTCTTTAAATACATTAAATAAACACAACAATAAAAAAATATTTATTAAAGACTTTTTGTTCATAAATTCTCTTGATTTCTAGAGTGAAATTTGAGTAAACAATTTGCCACATAGAAAATTGAAAACATTTTTGCCCATTAAAAAGGAAGGGTAATATAAAGTTAAGGGCCTCAATGTTCATATAAACATAGCATATTATGAAAAAACTTACATGTCAAATACACGCTTCTGCTCACGAAAAACATGGCACGGTGTGATATTTTTCTCAGCGGAATCATTGTTAAGCGTTACTCAACTTTAATGATTAAACTCCAAATCAACTCTACTACAGCTAATTCAATGAGTTTCCTTCACAACACTACTTCAATTCACTGGCTTAATGATTCCACTTTTCCTCGAAAAATAAAGTCATACTCAAAAACTGTTTAGTTCGTTTATGTAGCCTGAATCACGATGAAAATCCCACATTATAAATATGCCACACTTTTTATTTATATTAATTTATTTTTGATTTACACTACACTTATTATCTAAACAATCACTTTAGCACTTGGAATATCCAGAACACTTCATGTTGGTATATTATTGCAAATATTTCGTTTAGCTTATGAATCCTTACATATATCATGTAAACTACCACTTAATAGTAAACTTATAATAAGATTTCCTTAGTTCCTTTTACACTAATTCACAATTTATCATATTAACGTACATAAATGTACATAAATAATTAAATTGATTTGAGAGCCCACACTGTCATGTCGGTGACTAACGCTAGAAGCACACTGAAGCGTTGATAAGCATATATTGCAAAGATAACCGACACTTCACAACATAGTTAGGTTATCTACATATTATGTACTTTTTGGTATCAGTCTCAGAGCAAAGGTTGGGACTGAGATTTTCCTCTGACTGGCCTAGATTTGAGATTAATTAGCGGTAATATAACCGGAAGCGGGATAATCTCTTCGTAAACAAAACGAGAAGTATTTTTTTTATAACAAACAAAAGTATAGTGAACATGAGGTTTGCTTAGGAGTGATAGAGCGCAGTAAAAGTACTAAGTTTTAACTGTAATAAATTCCTACGTAGGTATATGATTACACCCAGAACTGATGTTGGTAAGAAGATGGACAAGACAATATCTGTCATTTTAAAGACATTAGACGAATTAGGTGAAAATAATGACACCTGACAAGATGTCCTACATCTTTGCCGAATGGTATGCCCATACGGCTGCGAAATATAAGAATGACTCGTACTACCACGACTTGAAAAATACGAGATAATTTATCCAAAAAAAAGGAAATGCTAAAACCTTTGCAAATTTTCTAAATAATCAAATGGAATTAGATGGTAAAATAACCACAAATAAATAATGAAAAGCGTGCAAACTTGTGTGCTAACACCACCACTATTGTGAAGCAAGCGATGGTCGATTGAGCACCGACGATCATTTTTTACTAGTAAGGAAATGGAAATGTGGCAAATACCAACAAAAGACTAGGCCATCAATAAGAGTCGGCTATATAGGCAACTTTCGGGAAATCGTTTGATGATTTCTCTTCCAACATACTTAACGGCCCATATGCATCACACGTTGAGGTCTCTAGATGTCAGTCGTTAAGTCTAGTCAGAAGCCTTAGGGCGGCTTAATAACATCTGACATTAAGGTTGCTCAGTAACCTCACACCCCTCCAACAATCAGTACTGAGCCCGCGTGTTGGAGTGTGGCTCGTTCCACTTCATAGTTGAGGTGAGGCCTGTGCCCAGCAGTGCGACGTATAAAGGCCGTCTGTGTATACGTCACACTGCTGGACACAGGCCTCAACTCAACTATGAGATGGTGCGAGCCAACATAATATTTTTGTTCCCTAAAGACAAAAATTAACTAGTGTAAAAAAGAAAAAAAAAAGTACAAACAGTAAGAAAAGTGGTCTCCGCATTATACCTCGCATAAGTTCAAGGTCACAAAGAAATATGGAAAAGTGATTTACTCAACATACTGCATGATCAGACCAGAAATGGGAAGATCCGTAGAAGAACTAAAATCACAAATGTGGCCATATCATTAAAATGAACTGACAACCGCTATAACATATTCGTGATGGATAATGGTAGACTCAGTGTGTGACACACTCTTAAAAGGTGGAAGTGCGATTTGACGGAGGTTTCAGGACTTTAGTAGAAATACCTAGGCTGCGTACACAAATCCACTCAGGGAAGCTCAGGCGGAGGCCTTTGTTTAGCAGTGGAACTGGTTAGGCTGCAGTAGTTAAGATGACGATAGTCGTACAGTAGATGTTTCAAGCTTGAACTACGTAGGCTTATTAGGTCACATCAGTTCGACTATACAATCGACTTATGACGTGAGAAACAAGACAATTCTGTCATTAGCTCATCATTGATCCTCACAATTAAACTGTTATTAGAAGTAACTCCAATTAATGCATTAATTAGTATGATTAAGGTCTTTATAGACTGATTATCTACAGGTTCCGTTCAATCTATATTTGTTTATTGAAGCTATATCCTACTGATCCTACTATACTAATAAGATAAGATAAATAATGTTTATTGCACAAAAATACATTTTACAGGGTTTTGGTAAAAGGTCGTGCTTTTGTACAATTCAGGCGGTATTATCGCTACAAAGCGATCTCTTCCAGACAACCTTCGGTAGAGGATTATAAATGCGAAAATTTGTATGTGTGGATGTGCCGTGTTGCTCTCACGTAAAAACTATTGAATGGATTTTAATGAAACTTTACAATTATGTTGCTTGTACTTCTGAATCACACATAGGCTACAATTTATAAAAAAATACGACATTTATTTTTTTAACTTTAGCCTACGCGGAAGAAGTCGCGGGCGGCTGCTAGTTTTGTAATAAGGTGATGTTAATCGCGTTAGATTCAACGTGATCGTGTTTGTTTATGAACATAAAACCCTAATTCCAACTTCCTAAGATACATTTTGACCTGGCCTTGAGTTGTTATCGAACCTCAACTTTGGCAAGTACATATCCTTTGTGCAATCTGCAGCTGAAACTTGGCACCTAATTCAGGGTCAAGCAGTATTGCACTCTGGAATAGCAGCTCCACTTATCTTTTATGACAAACACGAAGAAACTGACACAGTTCACAAATATTTATTTTTGAAATCGTTTCAGTTGGACATAAAACAAATTAGTTATCACAGATTGTGTACTAGTCAACTTATACACAATAATAACCTTTTTTTGTCTTCGTAAAGACAATACATTTTTTTTACTGTTTCTTAGGAGGAATGGTTAAAAGTACAGTCGACAGCTGAGTTAGACATATAAGGACCTTATGTCAATGGAATAAAGGTGACACTAGATGTACATTTGATGAGATGAGCTGTACTAAAGACAATGTTTGTACTTTGAACTTATAAACTCTGTTATACGAATTACATTATGTGTGAGCTAAGAATATAATGATTTGATCGAAAATTCATAAAACTGATAAATATTTAACAGTTTAAAAGTTTCATATACATATAAGGCACGCCAGCACATATTTTATTGAGATATAGATAATCTGGTCTTATCAAGAACGTTTGGTTACCCTACATATCTCTTCGAGAATTTTATGATAGGTATCAAAATATTAAAATGACTTTTAAGTTTGTACAACACTCAACATTGAAAAATGTTATACCTATACATATAATTTGAACTTATTTTATGCAAAAATTTCGAGCCTAATATTCCTACTACATACTACAAACTCGTTTAGTAGGATAATCTAAAAACGACCGGCGACAATATCATAACAAGATTACTATAACACCACTCAAGTCTCAGACAGCTTACGTAGTGTAATAGGTGGACTAATCCCCGAATTCACAAACGTCAATCAATTTTGAGCACAGGTCAAACTCATGCAATGTCTTTAAAACTAAAAGATGACTGAAAGTGAAGCCATGACTTTGAAGGCGTGCCCAACATTGACTGGAGTTTGTGAATTCAGTGAGCCTATAGCACGAACCGCTAACGTTTTGTTAATCGAAAAGTAAACGATACTTACTCTTTTTTCCTTTTTCTTATGTCTTTAAGAAAAAAGTATCGTTCACTTTTCGATTACCAAAACGTTATCGGTACGTGCTAGGCCTACTGAAGTAGATTGTACTGTACGAATTACGACATGTGGAAAGTAGCTTGCTTGTAAATAAATACAATATATTTCTGCTAAGTTTTATCAATCAATAATTTGATCGAAAACAAGTGAAATTGTACCTAAAGCTGTAGAGTTAAGCTGACTTTTCTCAGACATTCAGGATATTATGTGACCACTTCGAAAGGTACTTAAATATGATTTGATCATTTTGCTGATAGAATGTGTACGAACGCAATGAAACACATATGGTTTTAATGTTCAAAATACAAAAGGAAATGATAACTGCATCAAGCCATATTCTCATACTCATACAGCACATGTGCCATGCATGTGCATAGCCATTGATTTCCTATTGTTTTATTTAATGATTTTTAGAGCGAACACGTGGAGAAGGGCCGTTGGGGCAAAAGCATAGCCTGTGATACATCAACCTGCAACCAACGACCATCTATGCTTGAGGGGGTGCTCATTAGATGAGGTGTTCTAGGGGAAAGAGTGTCGTTTCAAATCTCACCTAATTTCAATTAGGAGAAAGAAGGGGTTTAGTAGAGGGGTTTGGGCGAATATCACGTAGTTTTCCTCAAAAACAGAGTAACTTCACGAGAAAATTGGGTTAGTTAGCAAGAGTGTAAGACCAAATATTTGTCTTGTCTGATGGCAAGTATGGCAACTGAGTCAACAGTTAATTCGTTCTTCCAAAATACACACGAATATTTTTGCAACTTTAAAAGACTCAGTGACGTGATGATTTGAGACATCATGAGAAGGATTGGCGGAGCCTGTCATGGGATCGAAATATTTAGAAAGGATTTGGAGAGACCTTTGCCCAGCAGTGGAATGATGAAGGTTAGAAAAAAAAGACTCAGAATGAGAACTTCTTCCGGGAGTTTTGAGAGTGAACCAAATATTGTTCAAATTATGTGCAATTAACCTGACCTGTCACTGTCATGTCTATTTGAAAGACGCAATTTAAAACTTTACAGCAGTTAAAGTTATGCTATAGCATCGCGCTGTTTTTAAGAATAAAAGGGTTTCAGACGCCAACGGTGCAAATCCAGGGCAAGTCACTCCAAAGCGGTTTAAAGTGCTTGAAGCTAGTTTCAAAGCAATATGATATCGTCAAAGAATACTAAATAATTATAACAGTAATCGATACTTTGTGACTAACAAAGCAAAGTGATACCCCGAGCTCCAGTTCGGAGGGTAACAGTAACGCGAGATCTCTCACTGAACGACCGGAGGGCAACACGAGAGAACTGTGACTGGCTATAAATAAGATGTACTGCGGAGACGAAAATAGACAACTAAGATCAATGAAAGGGAAAACTGTCACACGGTGACACGTTTACGTTAACGCACTGTGACATTTACGCTGGTCTTTATTTAGCGAACCCTACGATACTGATATAGAAATCAATCAGGCCACTGAGGCGTCATTTTTTCCCTTTCACTGGCACGCACTGTTTGTGCAGTCGCCACGTGCAGAAAGCAAGTATAATAATAAAATATAATAATAAAATATATTTATTTTCTCTCACAAAGGTACAACACAGAGTACTTACAATTTCTGATAAAGCTAGTTTTCACAGTTTTGCCTTGTGCGTGAGAGACTGGTGCCCGATATAGGTTTAAGTAAAACCCGTATGTACCAGGTCACCAGTGATTCACCCCCCAAGAAGGACTGGGTACAAGCTGGTGGATATTTCTTAACCATACATTGATATGTTGATGACTGTTCTTATAGCTAAGTTAAACAAAGATAAAATAAAATAAAATTTCATTTACTATTGTGAGCAAATAATGTAATGAAATGTCATTGTAGTGTATGAAGCGTTGATGGAAAATTAATTGTAAATTGTTTGTTATAATTAGTTTATTGATCTATTTATTTATTTAGGGGATATATATTTATAATATATTTATTCATGTATACAGTTTTAGAATGATTTTTAAAATATATAATATGAATACTTATTTTATTTAAATTATTTGATTTAGTAGTTTTTCCGTTTGTAAATAGTCTAGGGTTTTTAGCCATTCAGTAGTAGTTTTCTTACATGAGAACTTTATTAATGGATATATTGTAAGGATATTGTTAATTTTGTTGTAAAGGAATGAGCCGAGAAAACAAAAGAAATGATGGGAGTGCTGAGAGTGCTGTGGCTGGGTCCGGCAAACAGTCCCCTTTCTTCGCTTGTTCTTGTTTAAGTCCGGGTCATACTGAAGTTCCGCATGTTTTTTGAGCACTGTTTGGAGTATAAATCTTTGCCTGATGGTGAGCACATCCCATTTCTTGTACAGGTTTGTGGTCGGGAAACGGAAAGGGAGACCAGCACTCACCTTTAGGACAGCCCTCTGAGCCCTCTCCAACTGTATCATATGAGTCTTTGCTACCCCACCCCATGAGGTAATGCAGTAATCTGTAATGGATTGGCAAAGGGCGAAATATACCATTTTTATAGTTCTCTCATTGGTGACCTGCTTTAATGTTTTAAAAACGAATATTAGTTTCCTTAGCCTGGTAACAAGTGTTTGGATGTGGGGTCTAAAGGTAAGGGTATGATCCAAGAATACACCCAGGTATCTGATAACCTCTGTCCTTTCCAGAGAGGGGCAGGTGCAGCTCGAGGAACCCGAATAGCAGGAGTGGGCAGTGATAGTGAGTGTTGATGATGGGAGCAGGTGGGATCGGTGGGCGAAGGCCATGTACTTTGTTTTCGAAACATTTAACGTTAAAACATTTTTTTCAAGCCAGCTGGTCACTATTCGCATGCCTTTCTGCGCAGAGTCAAAGACTTCGTCCCAACCTTCTCCAGTGAAAAACAATGCCGTATCGTCAGCAAAAGTCACTATGGAACAGCTTGGAATTTCGAGGTTGCACAGACTGTTTATATAAATGAGGAAGAGGGTTGGTCCATTTATACTTCCCTGCGGGATACCATATGTGACGCTTTCCTCCTCGCTAACCAGGTCGCCTATTTTGACTCTCTGTCTACGGTTCGTTAAATAGTCCTTGTACAATTTTAGTGGGACATCTCTTATTCCAATACGCTCAAGCTTGGACAGAAGGTGGGGGATTGAAACCGTGTCGAAGGCCTTGGCCAGATCTAGGAATATTGCCAAGGACCTCTTTTTATCGTCTACACTTGTGATAATTAGGTTAGTCAAGTCATGAACTGCTTCGCTTGTGGACCTACCTGGGCGAAAACCGTACTGTGATGGGGAAAGTAATTTGTTTTTTTCAAGAAATTTAATTAATTGAGTGTTCATTATGCGTTCTAGAATTTTTGAGAGTAGCGGGAGGATTGCTATTGGCCTATAGTTGTTTACACAGGTTTTCTCTCCCCCTTTATGAATCGGTTTGACCAGAGCAATTTTAAAGGCTTCTGGGAACACTCCCGTAGCTATAGCTAGGTTACAGATATATGTTATCGGCACCGTCAGCCAAATACTATTATTTTTAATTATTTCGGTCGATATTCCGTCAATGCCAACAGCACAGGTTTTCATGCTTCGAATAATTTGAGTAACTTCAAGTTCATCCGTGGGGGCCATAACGAAAGAGTTGCATGGGGAACAGCTAACAGTATACGGGAGAGCCGTGGGTAGGTTTTGCCGCAAGTTTTTCTCTGCAAGAGTCTTCCCAACATTAGCAAAGAAATGATTTACATTATTTATGCTCACCTGTGAATCCAAAGGTGAAAGTAAGCAAGCAGAGTGGTCCGGTGGCTTTTTTATGTTTGTGACGGTTTTTATGGCGTCCCAGAGTTTCCTACTATGACCAGTAGCAGATTCAAGGAGTTTCGCGTCGTAGTCTTTCCGAGTTTTTCTCAGCAAGGCCTTACAAAAATTTCTGTACCGCTTGTAGGTAAGTAATAGAGTCTCATTATCGTGATCTTTTTTTAATTTCTTGTGCAAGTTGTCTCTATTTCTTAAACACCGCAGAATACCTGGAGTTATCCATGGCCTATTGATTCTATGTTTGAGGGGGATAACTACTTGCTTGGTGTTTTTTTTAATAGCCGTGGTAAGTTTATCAATGAAAAGATCCGCTGCTTTATTTGCGTCTGAACAAATGAGTACTGCCTGGAAATCGAGTGATTGAATGTCGCAGGCGAGTTGGTGGTGGTCAATCCTAGTTTTAGAGATTCTATAACTGCCTAATGGGAGGTCTAGGTAAACAGTTAGAGTGACTGTTTCGTGGTCCGTGATAGACGATTCTACGACAAAACAGAATGCCTCCAGCCTGGTTTTAACCATCATATGGTCCAAGCATGTTCGTCCGTGGGTTGTCATTGTGTGTCCAGGAAGTAGACAGTGACCAGCCAGCATATTGAGATACTCATGGTTCCTTGAGTCGGTGGTATTCGTTGTTATATCTATATTTATATCTCCGCATAGTATGATGTTCCTGAAGCTTTTCAGGCCAAGCAATATTGAATCCAGGGAGTTAACAAAGTTGTTTGTATTGAGTTCGCTGGGTGGGCGGTAGATAGCTATGACGGCGACGTCGTTGCCCAGCTTCAGTACCAGACAGTTGGCATTAGCATCAGAGGGTTCCTCTACAATGCAGTGTAGATGTTTTTTATAATAGATGACGACTCCTTCATTCTGTGTTTTGTGTAAGGAGGTCGCGGTGTGTGAATAGCCATCTAGGTCAGGAGTATGGTTTGAAAGACCCAGCCAACACTCTGTCAAGACAATGATGTCCCATTCTATATTTGATCGTTGCACTAACGTGAGGAAGTTATCAAAGTTACAGTTTATGCTTCTTATGTTTTGAGAAATAATATGAAGAGGGCGACGGGAGGTACCGTTAGAGCTGAGAAAGGGCTCAATACCCTCGATGTCACATGATACTGACTGAGCAACTGATAACGAGTCTAATCCGGAGTTCACGATTTCAAAGCTTTGATTAACCATTGTTGTGGTATTATTATTTTAACTATTTAGAGTTTGATTAATTATTAATAATAGGTGTAGGTATAGGAAGTAAGGTTAAAGTTTAATAACTTTTATTTTAATTAAGTATCGCTTATTTCATACAAGTCCCCAAAAATATAACAAATTATAGTAATTTTAAGACCAAATTATTAAAGATAAAATAATTAAATAAATAAATGTATTACTTTAAAATGGAGTATATTTAGTATACCCACGTTATAACAACCTATAAACATCCCATTGCTGGGCACAGACTACACCTCAGCTATGAGGTGGTGCAAGCCATTTCTTCAACACGCGAGCTCAGTGTGGATTGTTAGATTGTTGAACCGCCCTAAAGCCTCCGACTGGGCTTAACGACTGACATCTAACGACGCCATCCGAGACCAATTAACTGCATGGATAAGTTTTTTTAGATAAGTCACCCGTCCCATTTCCGACCCTGCGTGGGTTGTTAAACAACGGCGCTCGTTTCCGATCCTGCTATTCTATTCCGGTGGACGCCAAAACTCCCTTCGCTTGTGTGAATGAACTTTAAAATTCAATTTCTTTGCAACTGTGGTCGTTTGAGGGAAAAGAATTAAGCCAAATAACATTTATAAATTATTTACATGCAAAATGAGAGAAAATACTAATTCAAAGTAAAGCGTATTGATGATTGAGGTAAGCGTGAAGCACCGAGATGTGAAGTGATGTCCGATGTGCACCGCCGGAATAGCACGGCTGAAGTACACGTTGACAGTTCGTATACCGTTTGTACCTACAATGTTAGGAATTTCTTTTAGGACTTGTAGGAAAATATTCCGTGGAATTGCTAAAGCAAGAGCAAGGAGAGAAGTAGTCTAATTTTAAAATATGCACGACGCGGTCTAAGTTCAAAATATACTCGGCGGACCTAAGTCCTAACCTTACTTAACATGGTCATGCCTTCACTTGTCGAACTGAATTAAAGCGCACTGCTGGCTGGCAGGGTTTATTCATCAACTGTCCATTGATAAATCTCCGATCAATCAATCAATCATTTATTTATTTATCTTAATAATTAGGTAATATCCCAGTTTAGAATAAGCGGGCCGAAGGACGTGCGTGAAAGCCAATTATTAAGCTAATTCCCCTAATTAGTTTGGTTGGCAATCGAGCGGTCGGCATTAGCACAGGGCTACTGAGAAATGGGGGGGCCTTTGAGAATATCGTCAAACATAACCATCAGTGGAAGTGCAAAGGTTGACCACCAGAGATTAGCCTAAATGTTTTTGTTAATGTTGAAATTAGTTCTCAAACATATATTTATTTTTCCTAAAACCTACTGAACAATTCTGTACTGTGGCTGCATAAAATGTTGGAAGACAATAACTTAGGTGCTTAAAGCAATGACTTCAGTGCCATTGGTAGTAGTACATGTGAAAAGTAAAAAAAAAAATACCAAGATATCCTTGATAAAACTTTTTACCTAATTTAGGCACCTTTATTCCTTTACTGTGACATTGCTAGTTGTTTAAAGTATGGTTATTAGTTAAAAAAACAGTATACAAAAGAGATACTCAATTATGAATGATAAATAAATAAAGAAAAAAGATGAATCATGGATTTTTAAACTTATCAACTGTTATTTTATAGTTTAAAGTTTCTCAAATTATTGTTTTTTATCTCAAGTCTTATGTATATTAATATTGTGCAACATAAAAGGCACATGCGAAGAGGCCTACTCCAATAATAAATCCCACATTAATAATTATTTTTTACACCTAAAGAACCATATTCAAACATCCCTACTTCTACAAACTCAATTTTGGGGAGAGCCTGTATACACTAGACAAAATAAAAACACAGCGTTCATTAAAATTAGAAGTATGTATATTACTTAAAATGAGTTACAATAAAAAATTAATGTTTCCTCTTATCATCTCTACTGTCTCTACTTGACTTTGCACGATCATAATCATCATATTTCCTAGAAGTTCCCCTACTACGCTTATCGTCGGACCTCCTCTCCCGAGATCGGTCAACCTCACGGTCCCTTGATCTAGACTTATGTCTCTTGCTAGAATAATCACGTTTGCGATCATAGGGAGAGCGGGAGCGTCTTTCTTTTTTATTCTTATGGCTACTGCTATGGTACTTGGACGAAAGTGGTGGAGTTTTGGGAGATTTTTCCTTCTTTGAATCACGTCTGGTATCCTTAGATGATGATGCAGCAGGTGATTCTGTTTTCTTTTCATTTTCCTTCTTTTCTTGGTCTTTCAGAATTTGTGTATGCTTATTTGCTTGGTAAATCTTTTTGAGAAGTTCTACTTTGTGTTCTAACTCTTCTGGATTGACTTTTGTCCTTTTGTACAGCTGTAGTATCCGTGTACAGACTTCTCTTATTTCTTCTTCCGTAACTCTAAATAGCAGAAACCAATGAGGGTTATTTGGTAGAGGCAGACCAATTTTACGTGCAGTCAGATAGATGCACGCACAAGCAATCGTTTCTGGTGGAAATCTCATGAATACATCGGTCCGTAGAGCATCATTCATGTAATTCCAAGCCATTTGCATGAGTTGACGGTTCTTCTCATACTGGAGCAGCTGCAAGTAGACTACAATGAGCTTGTGTGGGTGTTTCACATGAACGCAGAAACCAAGCTCCTTCAAAATTCTTCTTTCTGCTTTGATAACTTGGTTTTTCAATTCAAAATAAGTCTGATCAACCATTAGTGGGCTAATATTCTTCTGAGACCTCACTTGTTTCATATGGTGGAAGACATTAATCACATCCCTTATTCTACAAGGCTTTTCTTCAACTTTAGAGGCTAGGTAAATACTACCCATTGCCATAGTCTCCATGGGATACCTGACGAATGATTTAGAGTAGTAGAATCTTTGGAGGTAAATCTGACCAGTCGCCATGGCAACTTGAGGCAGCCGGAGCAGTATTCCGGCAGTTTGAATCAACTCGCATCCCAAAATCCGAAGGTCAGTTTCAGTTTCTATGTCAAGGCTGTCGGCTTGCGATGGCGTCTCTTTGAATGTTGATTCAGAGAGCAAGCAGTTGTGCAATGTTAAAACTATCTTCCCATAGTTCTTTTGAGGCTTGGCGGGCGGAGCACTCGTGGTTTTCGTCTGACTTTGTACAGTAGATGCCGTCATGATGCCAACACACACTGGCACGACTTTTAGGTCAATTATGTATAACTTATGTTAGGAACACATAAGCTAACGTTACGATATCGTAGCTTGAGTATTTGTGCACGGTTTTAACTGAGATGTTTTAGTAAATATCACATTTTTCGGCTAGAAAACGCACCAAAAAAGCAGTCACAAATGACAGCTCGTCCAAGATGGCGCCGCAAAAGTTCACAGATGTCAAATTGATAAACTTGTAAATATTTTTGAGGATACATTAAATTCTAAATCAAAATTGTAAAGCTTCCACATACCTTGGGCCATTGCGATCTCTGTATTTTAACTTTCAACTGTTAAATTATCGAAATAACCAGCGATAAACTTCCAGGAAACATATTTCGTTCAATGAGTCAACTCTAATCAATTTTTGAAGTTGCGTTTCGTACCAAACCAACTATTGACAAGTTTTTACATGAAAATAGTTAAGATTTAACTGAAAAAAATTGTGTCCAACTCAGTTGGACAAAAATATCGAAAATATAGCTAAGGCAAGGAATGGTCGAACAAATATATAATGCTTGTTTTGTAAATGGTGAAAATGTTCACATTTAGTGAGAAAACAAAACGCTTTAGGTCGACCAATAATGATTAGCGGAAGTTTCATTTCCGGGGCGGTAGTTTTGAGATAAAATCAATACCAAACAAAATAAAACTGAACATGCCAGCTAGCTAGCGCATAGCGCCAAACTAATTTTCTAAATATAGTAATAACTGAACGCTTGCCAAATAAAAAATTACGACTAGCAAATGGTGTTTCACCTCTATAGTCATGGTTTATGTTTTTTAATTATGATAACAAGTAGGTTACTTACATCCTGGATCCGTGCATTTTTGAACAAATGAGTCCAAAAAGTCGTGTCCTTCGCCAGCTTCAAAACAACATTTCACGAAAGACATTTTCACAGGGTAAACAAAACACTTGCGAAAAGAAAATTATTAACTTCTAACAATTTCTACAATAAATCAACAGTTATAAAGTTAGGTATCTAAAGTAGTCAACAGATTGTAGGTAATATAAGGCTAAAGAATTGACTTTTGAGGATTTAACTTGCTAAAATATAGATTTTACTAATTAACCTAAATAAACTTTTATTTAATTATACGCGCTGTTACACTTAATCTAATTTCTTAAAACACTTGCTGTACACGTGGTAGTGATACGAATAACATTTAGAAAATTGTAGATTCGATCTTTAATTTATATTTTAGATAAACTAGGTCACATTTCGGATACAAAAACATGAAACAGGTCAGACTTTTTTTATTTAGGCAGAATGTCAATGCATGCAATAATAACATAACACTACTTTGTGAAAAAATACGTGCGGTCCCATACATTAGTATTCCCATGAGTTCTTCCTAATTTAGATGTATAATGCGCGTATAGAATGCGGACGTTGTCGAATTTATGTGGCGCTAGTATCGCCACTAAGCATGACAACTACAAAGTAACGACTTAGATTATAAAATACTCCAGAGATGGCGTAAGTGATGATGATGAAACAGATGTCGCTAGCGAAAAGTGAGGTTGCGTTTTGTAAAAATAACTACTCGAATGTGATCGTTTGGGTGGAAAGAACTAAGCCGAAAAACATTTTGAAATGATTTCTATACAAATGAGGGTAAGAGGAATACCAATTCAAGTTGAAGCGAATAGACGATTAAAGTAAGCGTTTTCTTCTAAGCGAGATCGAGATTAGATTTGGCGTTAACCAGAATAGCTTAGCTAATTAGAACCAATCAATTTGTGTACAAACTAATGAATAAACAGAACATAATTTAAACTGAGGACGCTTTTGTTTTTTTACATTTTTTCCCAACTAACTAAGCTTATAGCAAACAGTAAACTAAGTAGGTATGCCGTATGATTTTGTCATCGCCAAGCCCACGCATCAAGTTGGCAAATAAAATAATATTGTAGTTTCGCCTACTGCGTGTCAAGTGTATTCATTCATCTCAGTTTATGAACGAAGGTCCAATTAAGGTGGGATGACCATCAATTCGAGTTTTGTAGACTTGAACTGATTCATTATGAATTAAGTCATACATTAAAAAAATGTGGAAGGGATTGAGTCACTTAATCCGATGGGAAATTTCTGAAGATTCGCCGAGTTTGAAAGGAAACAATATCTGAGGGTTAAGAGTAGTCGGAGGCCTTAGGAAGGCCTGATAACATCTGACATGAGGTATCTCACTAACAATCCGCAAAGAGCTCGCGTGTTGGCGTGTGGCTAGCGCCACCTCGTAGGTAGGTAGGTAGTTGGGATGAGGTCTGCGCCCAGAAGGGTCGTACTAATACAGGATGGCCGGGGAGTTGACGTTCAAAGCTAAAATGTAGGTGCCTTATGTATTGAGGTGTATCCAAATCACGATTTTTGATAGTTATCGATTTAGATAGTATTGCTTGCTGACAGAGACATGAAATGTTGAGATACATCCCTAATTATTTTTTTAGCCCAAGTTTCGGTTTTCACAGCTTAGCCGGACTTTACTAGCTCAGTAAGTTGCAAATCTTCAAGGTGGACGGATGAGCTGCTGAAGTTCATAAAGTATGCAAGATTTCGATGGATGCAGGTCAAGTATCCCATATCTCGAAAAAAATAAGTCTCCCAATACGCAATCGCTTGTGCGACCAGCTGCTATGAAAACTTACTTGCTGACCAAAGGTTCTGGAGTGAACATCTTGCCGGTCAGCGGGGTATATACCTTACTCGTCCACTGTAGTGCCAATCAACAACTTTTCTTTCTTTTTTTCTAGTACCTAGTGTCTACAGCAGGGGCTACAAGACAAAGGCACATTTTACTCTTTATAAAGCTAAAAGCTTGCTATTGGTATGCTGAGACAATAGAGTCTAATCTATTAAAATATCATGTCTCATAAAATAATCTGGTTTGATCTATTAGAAGTAGTCTATTCAAGATGACAGATAACTTATTAGCCTCCATTTTGATTGTCAAATGCCACATTAAATATTAGATTACAATAACAAAAAAACAAGTCGTTTTCCTTGCAAAGAAACGGCCTCCTACGAATTATTATTTGCAGTAAAGGCTTTGGGCTACGTAATAGGCTCTCTCACTCGCCAATTCAACTCATTCAGTCGACCTCGAGTTCTTGAGGAGAACGCCCGTCTACCGCCATTTTCTTTCATCTGTCAAACTGCGCGCCAATTTGTGCGACTACTTTTTAAAATTCGAATTTGTGGCCCCGGTGTCGAGTGGCCTGGCGTGTAAGTTTTTCTGTGAGGAGTTTTTCGTCCAAGGAGTTTTCATATTTAGTGTTTTATAGTTTGCCCTCGATTTGTGATTGGTGTTGATTGTGTTTTGTTCCTTTTAGTACCTGTCGCCGGCTGGAAAGAACTATTTTATATTAGGGTAAGTAGTTTTTTAATTCATTTGTGATTAAGAGAATTAAAAGTAGCTTAATTCACGGAAAATCTTACGAAAAGCTGCAAGATAGGGTTCGTGCAATAGCTTGTTTCATTAAAGCTCGAACAACTTAGAAAGGGAGAGTTTTGTATCCCTTTCTAAGTAGTTTAACCGCTGACTTAGTACTTATGTTTTGTAGATATACGCAACAGTAGATTTAGTTATTAACTTTACCTAGATATGTTGTTTACGTAAACTTTCAATGTGTTTTTACAAACTTGCGATTCAAAGATGCGATATCTCAGTTATTAACCGCTCTTATTGTTCCGATATTGAAACAAGTGGTTTGCATTGACCATTGTTTCCTAGAGATCGCAATTAGGCGATAAGGCTGGCTAAATCGGTTGTTTTTGTTTACAGATGTAGCAACATTACTATAACTTGCATATTATTACACTGAATGATCTTTCAACAGATGTAAAACTCAAGTGTTTTTTTAAAATATTCCTTTGTTAAACCAGAACTACTTAGCTACTTAATCGTTCATTCTGATTTTACTGTGTATAAGAAATAAGATTTTATTTATTCATACTTTAATGCACAAACTAGTACAAAAGGCGGACTTAATGCTGAAAGCATTCTCTACCAGACAACCATTGGACGAGACAGAAATGCTGTTGGTGGTGCAAACTTTTATTTTACTTATAAGAAATAACATTTTACTTTATAGTACCCATTATTTGTTAGTAGATAACTAATTAAATAAATGAATATCCCTGGTCATTATTCCACACAGCGCCATCTAGCCCCAAGATGAGCTCCAAGATGATGATGATAATTTTAAGCCCGCTTTTATGGGATCCTAGACAACGGATAATCATACTCAAATACATTTTCTTTCGTGAATACATACCTATTTATTATACACCTAGACCAAACAGACATGTTCATGCATACAAATGTTTGTACTGTGCGGGGATGGAACCCGCGACTTTTGGTGTAGTAGCCGACTTCTCAACAATTACACCAAAGCGTTCGTCAATTGTTTGTGTATTGACTCGTTTATTTGATGTCGCTTGTACCATGTTACACCAAGGATATCCTTATCTGTCGCCCACGTTTAACCTTAAGCGACTGAAATATATTATATTATTTCTTTAAAAGGCATGCAAATGATAAACAACAGGCTTTACCTATACTTTTTTCATCACTAAGCTTAGCGTCGAGAGCGTCGTGGCCCAGTGGTTAAACACTCTGGCTCGAACCCGGTGGTCCTGAGATCAAATCTGGCCGGAACACACTGCTTTGTGTTCATTCAATTTGCGACTAACTCTCCGGTGATGGAAAACACCGATATAAAACCCAAGCAACCCGGATAACGGCGGTAGGCTCGCCCCTTACCAAGTTCGGTTAAAATTCCCTCGGCGAAATGTGGGCTTCTGAATGTTCCGTTCACCATAACGGCAACAATCAGTATGCCTCTGACGAATCCATTAGAGATATAGTCGTTAAGGTATGTACTAAGCTTTAGCTTTACATGTCTTTTATCCTACGTCGGGTTTGTTCGAGCTTAGTAGAAAATATTTATTTATCAAAAATTCAAAGACTTGAAGTGAGCTGCAAAAGTATGGTAATAAGCCTTCTGCCCAGTAGTGGGACGCAAAGGCCGCTGTTTCGAAGTTAAACGTGGAAGTGGAAGGCTTTATCTCATCGTGACGTCACTCAGCCTACGACACGCCCCCGCTCCGCTCGGAACCAAACAAAACTCATTAACACTAGTTCTTGTTCGTTCATTTGTACACTTCTTTAGACTCAGTTACTTTGTCTATAGATGTTAATTAAAACAACGTAGAACCTTTTAATTTATACAGATATCCCAGAATAAAACAATCGGTCAATGCGTTCGAACCTTTATCTTCTGCATACCGTTCGCTATAGTTTAGTAGTTACAGGTAATTTATCGGCTGAATTGATGAATAATTGGATTATATTATTTATATTGATAATGCTCAATATCTGAGAAACAAACCATGACACACGTTCACTAGTCGCAGGCACACTTATTGTTGCCATCATGTTAAACGGAACATTCAGAAGCCCACATTACGCCAAGTCAAATTGAATCCCAAGTGGTAGCCTACCATTTAACGGGGTTTCTTATCCATGTTTTCCATCACCGATGAATTGTAAAATTAACACGAAGTCGTTGTCCTACAGAGACTTGAACTAGGACCATACGGACTTCGAGCCAGAGAGTTTAAAATCAATGGGCCATGCAGCTCTAAAAAAACAGTGAAAAATAATCAAATAATTAACAAATTGTTACGAATGTAACTACATAACAATGTAGTCCCCCAGATCTTATAATTATTGTCTGCTTCCGGAGAGTCTGTTTCGTTGATGTCTTTTGTAAGGACATGACGTAAAGGTGAAATTATAAACATTATCAATTTCGTAATTTTCACTATGGAACCAAAAATTTTGGAATTAGAAAATGAAACAAAAGAAAATTAAAACCTGTGTATTCATATTAGCGATTTAGTAAAAGCTTTATGGCGCGTCAAGACACAAAATGGAAATGATACCTACTACCACCGGTTCAGACGTTGATTCTATCTAGAAGACTCCACCTCAATTTCTCTGTCTGATTGTTGACTGGTAGAGAATATCTCTTGGTATTAAGCCCGTAATTTTTACTCTTTTTTAAGTCAAAAAAAAATAGCTTTTGCACTTAAGATTTATAATTGTAATTATTTTATTTTTATAATTATAATTCTTAAAATTTTATATTGTTACTCTGTTTCACAAATGTGCTGTACGAATTTTAGACCTTCGATCTACAATAAATACAGAGAATAAGGCCTCCTGGTCGATTCCGACCACAGCGGCTAATCTCAACGAGATTAACCAGGTACGCAGGAGCTATTATAGTGCTCAAGTGTGCGCGCAATACACAGGTGTACTCCCTATTCCATCACCTTTCTATGACCCGATGGGACGACAGTTCGACACGACCGGAGAAAGGTGAGGCGCAGGACCGACTTTTTACATGCCCATCCGACAGCATGGATGGGCATGTAAAAAGTCGGTCTCGAGGTACTGTCCTAGCCTACTCGAAACAACAACACGAACATAACATGTTGTTGGTTCGCGTGGGATTCGAACCCACGACCTCCGGGTTAAGAGCCCAACGCTCTAACCACTACACCACGGAGGCAGTAATACAATACAGATAATAATAATAATATAAATCTTTATTCAGGCAAGTTACACCCTTTACAATAAATGGTGATATACCATTGATTGTAATCTTAATCCAATCAATAAAATAATTAAACAAAAGTATCTCAAAACTGCCAACATCTAGCAACAATACTCTTTTTGCATAATTAAGTATGAATTACCAGTAATAACATAATTGTTTTACGTGTAGCACTAAACGTCAGATGCGATCTACACGTAATCGTTTATGTTATTACTTCACACTGAAACAATAACTGCTTACTATGTGAATTAACTGAACTTAGAACGTAGGAGTACGAGTCTCATAGAAATGACGACAAACAATACACGGACTATTTAAACAGAATAAAAAATGAGAGTATAATCTAGACTAATCCGAATAAAAATAAATCCTTATTTACCATTATAATTTTTGTCGTAGTGGTTGCAGGGTAGATAATCTTTTGAGCTTTAAGTCTGCCTTTTGCACTATTTAGTGTACTAAAGATCAAGGAATCCTGTTTTAACAACAATCCATGTCCGTTTTTGTAAAACACTGTACATTGCATTTTTTAATCTTTACTTATTTTTCTATTTTTTTCAAACGACAACGCCACTCAGCCTCTTTAAATGCCCTTTATTTCTTGATCAAGTTTAAAAGTATAAGTTTAACTGATCAAAACTTAGCTCCTTTCCTCCTCCTTACCTCCTTTCTTAGTTTGAGGTTCTTAGCTCTATGCAACTTTCAATTATTCGTAAAAAGCTCATACGCAATGGAGGTATCAAAGCGGTAATCACAGCGCATGCGCGCGCTATGTCAATCACTGCAGTCAACTATCTCTTACTGACTTATGCTGTTTGAAAGAGACAGTGGTCAAGTCAGGTGTAGTTGATTCTATGATTAACAACTTTGGAGTTATTTGAAAATCGTTTGTAGGTTCATATAATTTCAATTGTTGATATTTCGATGTCCAATTCTTTAAAACATAATTTTTACAACGTCCACCTCAGTCCATTTATGTTGTTAGTATAATTGATGTAGAGATCTAAGCGGAAATGATGCGCCCCTCCACCGCATCTCCGCATACAAGCGTGTCATTTGCACGCTAAGGGATAGTCAATCGGCGTTTTTGTTTTAAATTCCAAATTAAGTTGGATTGTCCATAACACCCCTTTTTTGCATGATTAAACAAAGAATTGACAGAAATTTGTTAACAGTTGGTACACAATAAAACTACAGCCTTTGTACGTTCCACTGTTGGACACAGGCCTCAACTCAACTACAAGATGTCGAGACCCGTACTTCAGCACCGCTCAGTGATCGGCAATTCATCAATTTCGAACGCAAAGGTTGTGGATCTGAGCTTTTCTGTGTGCAAAATAATTAAATTTAAAAATCCGTGCATTCTTAACGCGAACGGACTATAAGTACTTAGTGATAAAAAAACATGTCAGATTTTATTTAGCCGCTTACCCTCCAACTAGGCTTAACATCTAGGATAACGACGTCATCAAACCAAAAAGATGCAGGTAACGTATTGCTCTTAGAACATTGTAAGTCCATTTTTCTTACTAGAACGTCCCCAAAAGATACTTTCCGACCAAAAGCAATGGTTAATATTCAGCCATTTAACTTGCAAATACCTTACATAACCGGGTCCGAACCGTTGTATAACAGATTGGCAAACTTAGCAGATTTATAGCGCTGCGTCTTCCTATACTTGTCATTTGCTACGATAGAATCAGAAAAGGGAATTCTGTCTATCTGTGAGCTTACATTACCGTTATAAGAACCGATATCAAATTGTAGGGTTTTATTTTTTGCATTAATTACTTAGTATTCGCTTAATTCCCCTATGGAACTAGTAGGTATTTTTTTAAAAGTGACACTACGTTATGGCATAATAATACAGGTTGAACTGAATTTTTCAAAACCAACAGGTTCGATTCCCGGCTAAGAACAAAGTTTTCTGTAAAATCTGAGTATGCAGTTTTAGTTTTTGCTAAAATTGGCCTCGAGACTCGTTTCGGTATTTTTCGATATTCCTCATAGTTTAGAATTCGGCCTACCACGCCCGCTTAAAAACTCACCCTGTATATCTTGTAGGCTTGTACAATGTCTAAAAAACATTCAGATCCATGATGAACTATTTTACTATTATGTTTTTTAGAAATTTATTTATTATTAATATTATGTTTTTTGGCTTGTCATAAAATGCGAAAGCATTCATGAAATAAACATCCTTTGACTTTTTTCTCTTATCTTCTGTTTGACACCCTGAAGCTTCTTGCGTCAGTTAAATAACAAAATTTAATGCAAACTTGATTACCAGTTAGATTACTTATAATGTAAATATCAAATTGAGCCCTCAAGCTGTCCAGACATGTCGCAGACTGTGCCGACACGCACCTGCGAAGGCTGTGTGGTGAAACTCGACATGTTTAATGCTAGCTTCTCACGGCGCGAGATATCACAAGTCGCGTGGCGCCAGCTTTGCAATTCTGGTTATCGCCAAATTTCATCTCGATCGTAATCAGGAACAAAAAACACCAACTTTAATCTTCCATTGGCTTCACCTTGTACAGAAATAATTTCAAAAAGTGGCTTATTTGGCTTTGTTCTTAATACTCAAACGATCATAATCACGAACAATTCGAACGTTTGATGTGCACATGCAGTTTTAAAATTGAATTCGAAGTGAGATTGTATTTTGGCGTTTTGTAAAACCCAATAACTACGGGAATGTGATCGTTTGAGTGAAAAAAACTAAGCCAAATAACTTGCGCCCCCCGACTTTGTGATATCTCGCGCCGTGAGAAGCTAGCATTGACATTCAACGCTTGACAAATATAATTGGACATTCATTTCAAAGTGTTTTTAAACTTAATACCTTATAAATACAACGGAACAAAAAGTTTGTTAAGGCAGTGAACTAAAATTGAACTTTAAGTTAAAACAAAATCCTGTACGTAATCACTGGTTTAACTATTATCAAAATATATCGCAAGCAAATTTAGTAATTCACCTTTATACAAACTAAGGTGTAACTTAACAAAACTGAACAATCCCAAAACTTTTTTGCGCGAACTTGTATCGTAACTTAAATAATATAATCTAGTTAACTATTTCTTCTGTGAATTTCATTGAGCTATGTCTATGGCATTACACCAAAGACTTGCACCAAACACCTTATGAAAAAAATATGTTAAAAGAACAAAATGTAACCCGCGTGGTCTCCAGAACGCTCTAATAGTTTCGTAGGTAATTTTTCATTCAATATTTGTGTGCGAATACTAGAGCTACAAATATCTTCTGTAGGACCTAATTACCTGCCATCTTTTGTTTCTCCTCTAGTCATATGTTCAATATTAGTCAAAAAGCAACCTCAATAACATAATGTACGACGTGTTGCAAGTGTATCTATTGCTTTATAAAGTAACTATACAACAAACAATATCGAAACGTGACGGCACAGTATAAACCATGCAGTAGGCTATCTAAGGCCGCCCGCCGAGTTATTAGCCTAGCGTGCACACAGACACGGCACAGCCCGTCCGTACTGCCGCCTCCCTATGCCTCCCTATTTTATGCTAGCGTGTGCGTGATATCGCGACACGGCGCGCGACGCGCACGCACACATTCAAACCGAGAGTGGCACGTTTGTATGTAGATATCTTACTGGATGATTATACTGTGGTGACGGTTTGACCAGCTAATAGCGCGTGAGTCGATTTAGAGCACTTTTTGTTGCACACCGGCGCACACGCATCTAAGCACATTGTGTGTTGTCACGAGTTGGCGATTTGTCGTCGTCCATGTCATGTATGTCATGGGTTCATGGAATACTTGTTCTTGCTGCAGAATTGTTTGTTAAAACGTAGAACTACTAACAATAAGCGGTATAATCTTATACAGTGTGTCGGGTCACCGATGTCGGACCCGTTAAGGTTCATTAATATAATCAATTTTATCGACAAATCCAATGTTAAAAAAAAATGGCGGCCATTTTTTTACTTTTGCCGAGGCTGGGACTGTTCATTTATTTAGCAATATCTACCGATCTGCTGAACCTACAAGCATGAAAAAGGGTTTGATCGACAGCTAAAAGAGTAGACAATACTTAAGTAGATTTAAAAAAAAACATAGCTCCCATTAAAACTTTTAAAAAACACTTAAAACGTAAAATTTCAATTGCAAAAATACAGTCTTATAAAAGATGAAAAAAATTGTGGATTTGTCGATAAAATTGACTATATTCTTGAACCTTAACGGGTCCGACACTGGTGACCAGACACACTGTATATAAAGAGGAATGCTGTTCGTTAGTCTCGCTAAGACTCGGGAAGGGCTAGACCAGCTAATTTTGGTTTTGAAATGTTTGTGAAGGTCCAGGGAAGGTTTAATAGATGAGAAAACATGGGAAAATGCTAGGAAAATAGTGAAAAACTACAATTTAGTTTTCCTTAGCAGTTGTTTCTACCTGTCACGTGACAATGAATGTTTGACAGCAGAACAAAGTCTGTCGGGACAGTTAGTAAATAATATTTTTCACACTTCTTTCTTACATTGCCTAACCCAAGCCTGACCTGACATTTCGATATTATCTAGGTACCTGTCTCATGCAGTTTCTAACTTTACTAGATGTACGTCCAAGACGCTTATTGTGGAATCACCCTATAATTATGCACCGAGGTTTTGACATGCTAACTAATAAGGTATAGGTAGGTAGGTAGGTAGAGTTCTTAAAAAACGTTTTAAGCCCTTCAAACGTTTTTTAAGAAACTCTACCGAAAAAACTGAAGAAATGCATCACTACGCTTTTCATTTGACCTACCGAGGGGCAAAAAATTACTTGACTCGAAAGTTACGTTAGCTTCTCATATTTCATGCTCCATTCGACACATTAACGGCTAAACTAAAGGAACTCAATATCGATTTTACCTTTACTCATAACTTTCTTCTGAGAGGAAAAAAAACATCCGAAATAGGCGACAAACAAGCTTGCAGACCGTCAGGTGATAAATGGTTCCCGCAGTTTCCACCATCTTACAATACGCTATACTTAAGCTTAAGTTCTACACTCATCACTTCACTTGTTTCCACATACTTACAGCTAAATATGGGACGACCTCAAAACGGCGTTCCCGGAGAAATGTATGTCGGTAACTCCCGAATTCACAAACGACAATCAACACTAAGCACGCGTTCACGCCCATGCCACCCCATGCTGTCGTTTTTAGTTCTATTGACATTTCACGGGACAGCATGAACGTGAGCACGTGCTGAGCGTTGATTGACGTTTGTGAATTCGGGGGTATTACAGTGCCTTCAGGAATAATCATTTCCGTTTCGGAAGGCTAAGAACGCTTATAGGTGACACCAATGGTATTACGGATGTTCACAAAATCGATAGACATATAGATAGATATTCTATATTATTTTTTACTTTCTTAACATAGACTAATGTAGAACTTATTTAGGCGGACTTATCGCTTGGGGTTGATAGCAGATGAACTCATCATAAAAGCCTTTGGACGCTCCATTCACACAGGTTCTCCTATTGATTTCTAATGCTACAAAAAATCTCCAAAATACAACGCTAGCTTTATTAATAAAAAACCCTGGCCTGAACCTAGTTATTACGTAACAGAGGTTACAAAAGTTTGCTAATATCGAGATGTGAGCTGCCTTTGACACCGACTGGCCGACGTAGGCGCGATTATATCTAGTAGGTCAACAAGTGAATTTTTATTAGTTGCCCTGCCTCGCCCATCGGCGTATCAAACGGTGTCTAACACCATGGTTTTGTGCTAATATAGCATAACATACCCTCACGACCAATATACTTAATGGGTTAGTCAGGCACACTGATGTACGAACGTCCTGATGAACGAAACCATAACAAAGCCCACACTTCGCCTTGAACCAAGAGGCTTGAACCCAACGTATTTAGAGGTGAGCCTAACGCCGTTAACCGGGTTGCTTGGGTTTTTTTATCGGTGTTTTCCACGTGTCGCCCTTGCGGGCCGCAGCGGGTGGGTGGCAAGTTCACCATACTGTTTACCACGCCTGGGTTCTCTTCGCTTCCCGGTTTTTCGCCCTACCACCGCTACTAAGCCCCCTGACCAAGCCAAGGCGAGAACTCATGAGGGGGATTTCATAAAATCTGCCTCAACATGTTGCAATAATAAAAATCTATTGAATTTCTAAAGGTCAATCTTTTGCCTGAAGATTTTAAGCAACAACTTTTATTCTCAAAGTAAGTACTTCAGATGAATCGTAAAACAATTGATCTTCGTACTTAGAGAAGTACTTTGAACCAACAATGCATTCATTACAAACGCAATTTAGATTTGAGTAGTCAGTTTGAGTCGTAGAATAGAACTATTACTTACAACCTAGGTAACTAAATAAGTATGTTTTGTATGCTTGAAAAAGATTTTCAAGGTTTCATTTCTAGGCCGGTATCCCCCCTAACCACTAATTTATTTACTTATTTATTAATAAAAAGTTTAAACTACCATTTGTTTCCTTATCACTTACGACTGCGCCAGAAGGAGGATATCTTGAAGCGTATTCGTATCGTTGAACTAAACGATTTGTTGACAGCTTCGTGGCCTATTAAGATTTCAAGACACTCAACACACATTCAATACACTCAAGATCTAAAAACCTGAAAAAGACATTTGGTCGTCTTGGCATCAGGCAGGAATCGAACCCGCATCTTTCGCACACCGGGCGACTGCACTAACCACAGTGCTACCGAGACCATTAACAGACCGGCCGAATCTTTGAAATCCGAAATGAGCTCCTTAATGTTTCGTTCACTATGACAGCAACAATCAGAGTTCCTCTGACTACCCCGTTTGGAAATATGGTCGTGAGGGTAAGTATGTGTATCTCAACTTACCATCAGTCAAACACAACTTAAAAATTGTCAAACGGAGTATTTGGTATATATTTATCTAGTCTTATATTATGTTTCGAGTTTTCTATACAAATATTATAAAGAGGAAAGGTTTGATTTTTTGTTTGTTTGTTTGTTTGTATGAATTGAATAGGCTCCGAAACTACTTGGCAGATTTGAAAAATTCTTTCACTGTTGGAAAGCTACATCATTCCTGAGTGACATAGGCTATATTTCATTTTCAAAAAAAATAGGCATCCTTACTAAAATTACGAAAAAGCGGGAAAATATTTTTTCACATACAGCTAAGTCCACGCGGACGAAGTCGCGGGCGGCTGCTAGTGTTGAAATATAATACCTTCGAGGTGCCCGTGGCGCAGTTGTGACAGTGATCGGCGACGATCGCTGTTGTAAAGCAACACACGCCGGGTCGGAAATGGGATGGGTGACCTCTCCGACTGAAATTTAGTGATGTGTATTTCGGGCATCTCCTTGCTTCGGTAGGCACGTTAAGCAGTTGGTACCGGTTGTCAACCGGTACCAACTGCTTACCGTGCCTTCCGTGTCAACCGGCGGTTGACGACGATAGATGTCAATCGTTATGCCTAATCAGAGGCCTTAGGGTGGCTTGATAACATCTGACATTAAGGTTGCTTACTAACCTTACACCCCTCCAACAATCCGCACTGAGCCCGCGCTTTGGAGTATGGCCCAGCAGTGGGACGTATATAGGCCGTTTATGTTGTATGTTATGTATAATACCTTCTCAAATGTCATTGCTCTTTAAAACGCCAGCATAGCTTCATCAACCATGTCCAGTCCATTCCCGTTAATCAAGAACATCTAATATTGCCACAGACTACATAATATCGCACAATACCTAATTCCTTCCGACCATGATCGCCAATTTCGGCGTCGTTTATTACCGTGACGTCACCTGATTGGCCAGCCTCGATTGCCCACGCGCAGATTTTTTGTATCTTTGAGTTTTTGCTACCGGAAGGTAGAGAATTCGGAATTCTTTAGTGTTCACGGTTTGTAAGTGATCTGGTTAAGACGCTCTCAAGGTTAACTGCGATAGAGTTAGTTGTTATTTTCTTTCACAACGTTTTGAGAAGAAACATGGAATTATGCTCACCTAGGTACTTGGATATTTTGAAATGTGTTTTGTTCACCGATTCTAAACTTTGAATCAAAAGGCAGGTTTTACTAACGATAGAGTTCTCTAAAAAAGTGTGAATTGCGAACATAGACAGTATCCGAAAATTACTCATTATTGTAATTAAGTGTCAAACTTGCTCGCCCCATCATGCGGGTTGTTAGCGTCTGCTGAAATACCTAATTAGTTTAGTGAAGTAACATTTTAAGTGAAGTGTAGTTTGAAACGGGTCGTTCCGTTCCCTAAAATATGGTTGAGTGGGATGATAGCTGGCACACACGTCAACTTGTAAACAGGTGCCACCTTCGGGAACTAGTCTGCTAAAGTTGGCTTATTTCTTTACTTAATTAATTTTCTGTTGTTTTTTTTTGTGTCAAAACTGTACGACTATGTTGGTTTATTCATGCATTCATTATGTACTTGCTGAGTCTCTTGCCGAGTCTTCTCAGCAGAAACAACCTTCCGGCGCCGGTGGTAGAGTCACATTGTGTACATGTATTTTATGTATTGTTTAAGGATCGTATTGTTATGTGTAAGTTTATTATATGTTAAATTGAATTTTTGAAGATTCGAAAGTGCTATGTAATGGTCTACTTGAATGAAGAAACAGTTAATTTGAATTTGAAAGCATGATTCGAAAATCCTTTGGAAATTGGGATGATTGAAAACCACATTTTGTCCTGGCATTATTTCAATTTCACCCAAACATTACCTATCCTGGCCACTCCCCCCTCCTTATCCAACTTTCCTCATACTATCGGCCAAACTGATTCAGATAACTTGTGTCCGATAGGTTATCAAAGTGATGCTCATGTTGATACCATGTTTCCTGTTTCCTGACTACAGGTTTCCACGAAGTATTTTTCTTTATCGTAGGCGAATGTAAGATATCTGTTCATTGTGCCACTACAGAAACTCCTCGGGAACCATACAGCCACCATGCTCTCTTTCCTACATTCTTTGGGAACCTGTAACAGGCAAAAGATACTGTACTCGTATGTGGGTTCTGTTTTTACCATTTTGGTATTCATCTTCTTCTTTACTATCATTATGCTCTTGGCAGAGCGGCCATGGTCACTTTAAGGTAGACACAGCTTTCCACAAGTTTTCCTCCCTCCATTTCTCCCAGACTCTCTGGAGTCTCTGGCAGACTTTCTGGTGCAGTGGTGCAGGGCACCGTACAGGCCAGAGCGCAAGAACTGCCATGCGTACTGGCAATTTTAATAGAGAACCTGTAACAAAACTAAATCAAGAAGGTTTCAATAGGGGTTCGAAAAGTACCAGGTCGACCACAAACGTGTGTTATCCCTAGTGTTTTGTACAGGTGTCTACAGGCTGCGGTATCGCTCATCATCAGGCAGTCCACTTGTGTATTTGTCACCTTCGTTGTCCAAAAACAAACCTAATTGTTCCGTCAATACATCAAGTGCTATTTCATTATAATATTTACTGATGTCCACGTAGTAAATTCAAGAACTTATTCTCACCTAAAGTCAACTAGTCATGTACAAAAATAGCTCCACCATCAGTGCATTGCAGTAAACTCCACGTAGACAAAGCAGCGTGGGCGAACAAGGTGACACGGTGACGTCAGCCACCTGCGCACGCGTCGCCTTATTTGTACTGCTTGCTTTTCCTCTATTTTACTCAATAATGCACTGGTCAATTGAAAATGTTAATTAAAATACGGGCCATAAAGACTCTTCTCAAAAAGCGTAACGTCGCTTTTTAGAGGTGCCTGTGGCGCAGTTGTGACAGTGATCGGCGACGATTGCTGTTGTAAAGCAACACACACCGGGTCGGAAATTGGATGGGTGTCTTAGGGTATCTCCGTGTTTCGGAAGGCACACTAGCAGTTGGTCCCGGTTGATGTCGCTAGATGTCAGTCGTTAAGCCTAGTCAGAGGCCTTAGGGCGGCATGATTACATTTGACAATAGGGTTGCTCACTAACCTTACAACCCTCCAACAATCCGCACTGAGCCCGCGTGTCAGAGTATAGCTCGTTCCACCTCATAGTTGAGGTGAGGCCTGTGCCCAGCAGGGGGACGTAGGCCGTTTATGTAAGCGCGAGACAAAACGCGAGATAACTTTGTCGCGGCGCATGTTTACACCGGTAATCGCTGCCGATTCCCTGTCGCCACAAAACGGGCACTTCCTCTGTCCTGTAGAATCAATTCTATTGTAATGGGTAACAGTTCACACGCTATGCAAATATGATTATTCTGATTGAGTGATCACAGTACAGGCATGCGGACAAGTGCGTTCTCGCATTTTAATGCAGTAAGCAAATGCGTGGTTGATTGTATGCAAGCTATGTAGGGATTGTGCGTGGATACGACTCATTTCCTGAGTTTTATTCTGTGTTGTTTTAAATATGTAATACTATACTTGAACTATACTGCCACACAACCTTATTATCCTTTTATCCATTTTCTCTAATTTTATTTTATTTTCTGTATCTTCTTCTTCTTCTTCTCAGCCATTTTCGACCCCGCGGGTGTAGGCCTCCTTTACTCTATGCCATTCTCTTCGGTCTTGTGCTATCTCAATCCACTTCACACCGGCGATCTTCTTACTCGTATGATTATTTACGAGAGCGTAAACGAGACTGACACATGTTGCACAGTTTCATCTCAAACTGTCATCGCCACTTTTTTAGCACAAGTAACCCATCTACCTCTGTTTCATTATAATATCATTGATCTGTACACTTACATTTAGCCCCTTGCAGGATATTTAAGTTAGATTGCGCAAAACCTACCTATATTATTTTCTACTTGCATTTTAATTATGGAAAAACAAGAATTGCCTAGTTATTACCATAATGACTTCCTTATTTTAAGACCTACACATGTTCATAACAAGCGGTGCATGCTTGCGATGTATTATTTCACTCCATTAAAATTTAATTCACTAAGAAATGACGCTTTTCAAGGTCACAGTAAACAATTTTCTGCATAAAACAGTGCTGGAGGAAAACCGCTAGCCGCAGAAATTGTGATATAATATTTAGGTAGATATAACGCTGTTGCAAGGTCACGTCGCATGGAAAACTGAGCTCTAAGTTGTGGTGTGATTATTGTGTTTACTTACAAGTCTGTGGCAATATCCAATTACTAACACAGCGTGTAAAATTATGGATTTATCGACTGGAAATTAGATAAATAGACAATTACATCGTTATTGGTGTAACAAATATTTGTTTAATCTCTAAAATAATACCTATGTTGTTCAAGTCAAAAAAACCAAGGCGTAAAATAGTAAGACGTGGAGTAAAAGTCAATAATGCAATAATCATAGATGTTTGGCTGATTTGTGCAAAAATGTAGGGTCTGCTTGAGGATGTATAATCATTTGTGCATTGAAAAATTCGTCATCTTAGATACGAATTTGAAAATCAAGCAATATTTAAACAATGACACAACCAAAAATTGATTTCAAGTTATTATTTAATTGCTTTAAAAGGTATAACCTACGACAGCTCAATATGCTTAATTCAATATTTGATTGAGATCCATAATGAAAGAAAGAAAGGAAGAAAAATATTGTGGGTGGTTGTGGCGGTGGTAATGTTATAATTGCTGGTATTTTACTTAAGTACTTACTACTTAAGTAGTCTAAATTACGGGCCCAATCAGACATATTTTATCTATACTTTTGGTTACCACTGTCGATATGATCAATTTTTATAAGGTATTTATTGCAATTAACCATCTTATTGTGTCTACAATAAAAACGTTAACGGCGTCGTTTCAAAATAAGGCCTCTAACTCTATACAAACAAATTGACATAACAAAAGCAAACAATATCAGGTACTTAGCTCAATCTATGCCAATAGGCAATTTGCCAATTCTTATAAACAAACCGAACATTCATTGTACAGTCTACTCAGTAACCTTTGGCAAGACCTTGAACTGAGATCTAACCGGACCAACTTCATGTCACGCGGAATAATTAAAATATTTAGTCTAACACCACCTGACAAGGTCACCGCGTCGAGTCGGTCTCATGTCAACACTTGCTAATTTTGAAGAGTATTTTGTCGACAGAGGTTCCGGGTTCTTCTTGAAGGGGGTAGGGAGGGGGGAGGCTTAACTGGCACTTTTGAGTGTCTACGTCAGATTAAGGTCATAATGCATGTGCTTCGCCTACAAAATGTAGTATTACATTGCATTCCCAGTTCAAAACAAATTGAAAAATGGTTATTATTTTATTCATTTGTAATTTTTTGTGCCCATGGCACATGGCACAGATCGATTTCAGTGGCGTGTAATAGGAGATTTAGGCCTATGTCCAGCAGTGGACTGCAACAGGCTGATGATGATGATGATGATGTAATTTTTTGTTGGTGTTACTCTATGAGCTAGGGTAAAACCAACCAACCAAGACGACCAAATGTCTTGTTATGGTTTTCAGAAATTAAAAAACAAAATAGACCTTTTATGAGCGAGCGGAACTAAGTTGTGTGCGGTTGGGAGGAAATCAAAGTCTGAATGATAAAAAATCCAAGAAATTAATTCAAGAAATTAAATAAATCCATCCAATAATCCATTAAATTTTAATGTGAACGCAAATAGGCAATGTTGAAAAAATGTAAGTATACATAAACTTACATAACAGAGCTTTTTGTTACAAAATTATTAATTGTTTTGATGAATACGTGAAAAGGAATGTTCCTATTATTACAAGTATGATTTTACATGTATTTGGTACTTTTAATGATTACCAAATTTCCTAATGTTATTATTTTGAAATAGGTAGCATAGTATGTTTCAGTAATTGGCTTACGTTCAAATAACTTGTCCTTCTATTTTTATGCACTAATATACTGTTGAAACATTGTATTCTTAAAATGAAAACACAAATTTGGATAATCACAACTTGATTTTAATAACAATGTTAATTTCCAACGATGAACAGTTAACGACCAAAACTTTTAACACAGAATTATCGAGTAGGCGATAAATAATTAGTCGAGAATCGTCGTGGGTCGGACAAGGACGGATTTAAGATTTATCTATTGACTATTCTCGCATCACTCGATAATATTCATTTAACTTGATTATAGTCAGGTTGTAAGAAAGATGGGTGTTGGAGGAAAGGATTCTGTTTTATTTTAAATATTTAACTTAACTTTTAAATTGGATATTGCTGTGTCATTTTCGTTGTCAGGAAAAGTTCATGCAATCGAAATATACTAAGAATAGGCTCTAACGTTGCACTCAGCCTCCTAATCTTGACTTTTAGAATCTATTCCAGGCACCTGTCACTCACAAACAAGGGACATTGATTTATCATCAAAATTTAGTCTCTTGGTGGCAGTCAGAAAATCAATGGATTTTACAATCTTTCTATTCAAATTGAAGATAATTGCCAGCTGACATATTTTTCAACTTTGTGTAAGAGGAAACAAAACTTTGTTTATTTTGAAAACGAAATTAGGTTAAGAGTAGACAAGGTTTTGTTGTAAGTAAATAACAAACAGCTCGAATGATGATTTTTTGAGTAAGCAGAATATATGTATTTTTTTATTGATCATAAAACCAACAGCACTTAGTATAAACACAATATAAACTTAATAATTAACACAAAACTGACTGACAATAACAGGTGTAAGACCTGACCAGACCTTTTTAAACATAACAATAAAATAATTAATTCTAGACTGTTGCTGAGAAACGGCTAAAGTAATGTGTGTGTGTGTGTGTGTGTGTGTTGTGTGTGTGTGTTCAGTGGGTATGTGTTCTAATTAATTTTCTAGTAACTACCAAGCATTATTGACTTTGACTTACTAGCCAATAAGCAATACTTACTACTGCTTTTATATTATACCGTTATCTTATAAGCTTGGCTTAACCATTGTTATTCTGTGCCGTTTCAGTAAATTGGCACTTTACCAAATGCGGGTATGTAACACATCCCACATTATATAACAAACTTCACCTTTTAGCCAAACCGAATGAGCCAAACTCATTGCTGACTCATTCCAATTTTAATAGTAAACAATTCTGACGACATCTATGTACAATGTTTGTACAATTTATAAGGCTACGGCCTCACCATAGGGAGTAAGTATGTAGGTATCTCTCTACTGCTCTCTACATAGTTCTAAGGCTTTTTCAGGACGTTTTGACACTAAGAACTGTCAACGGCACATCATCACATTATTTTCTCAAAGAGCGAGGAGGATAGAAAGATATTCTTTATTGCACATAAATATTGCACAAAAACATTACAGTTGTATTAAATTGCAGAGACCAATGTACAATTAAGGCGGTTTTATCGCTAGGGAGCGATCACTTCCAGAAAAAAAACAGATTGAGGATTGACCGGAAACGGAAATGGGTAGTCTCTAATACTGTTCGCATTGACTGTATATGAATCATAGTTGAATGTGGTTCATGTACTGACTTATATGTAATTTCGATAAACACACCCCCTTATTCATAAAAACGAACGCAACGCTAACGCATTGTTTAAGCTATTGACGTGTTACTTACTCGCAAATGGCGGCAGCAACAAGAATGACAGTGACAAAGCGATACAATAGTTATCGTGTTCTATAAGAGCTGTTTAAATTTTTATGAATAAGGGGGTTATTCGCTTTAATTTTATTGATTATTTGTTATGTTTATAAAACTATGTAAAAAGGCCCAGCAGTTCCAGGTATAGTAATTTCGTAACTAAATAATTCGACTTTGTTTGAAATATTATGATAGATAGGTACACATACAAGTTTACAACTACATAGGTATATTCAGAACTAGCTGTTCTGAGCAGCTTTTGTTGCTTAAATTTGACTGTTACTCTAATATGTTCTTCATACACTGTACATGCAGACAGAAAGAAACTATTAGCCTTATGTGACCAAGTCCTTAGTACCTGCTAGTACATAACGAAGCCTCAAGGCAGACGCATTGTTCGTTATCAGTTACAATAGGAAACAGCTGATTTACATAACCAAAGACATTGTCTCGAACCGTCGTGTCAGGAGATCATTGCTGTTATCTTTGATTACAAGGTTTCTGGTTGAAATATTATGAATATTTTCTAGAAATTTACCCTACCTACACTTTGCTAAATTTACTTCAGTTAACGATAGGAAACCCAGAAAGAAAAGGTTGGTCTTGCGCTCAGGCGGGCCTCTTTCGCTGGTTCGCGTCCCGCCTGAGCCCAAGACTGAATGTTTTTTTCCTGGGTTTCCTATCATAACTGAAGGAGATTTTGCTTCACCCCTCATTGTAAAATAACAACAACGTATATCAGTTACACGCTGAAATTGCGAAAAGATTTCTTCAAGAAACAAAAATAGCTTTCAGACCATAATTTGTTAGTAGAACAAAAATATTTTGAAAGAGTAAACTAATTTGAAAAATCACCTACTTGGACTCATTGGTTATTTAAACAAGTCCGTTAAGTGGCGATAATTAGTGCTTGCAGACTTAACGTGTCGCAAGGGAGCCTTGGACAGTGACATTCACTGGTCTGATTTAAGTACAGTCGCGGAATGAAAAGGTTGACCAGTTTTCAAATAAATTAATTTACGTGTTGCAAGCACTTGTTATCTCTTTGAACTGTGTAACAGGCCAGAGTATTGTATTGAAAAGTATGCTTTTCTGTTTGACAACAAAGTTTGAATTTGATCACACGTATGCTCCTTCAGTTTTTACTAGTTTGATATTGTCGCCATTTCGTTGTGTCAAGTAATTTGATAAATGGAATAATTACATCCTCTTTGCTTAAAATGATTAAAACTTCTAATGTGATTAGCAGTTCCAGTCAATATCATCACTGAGCAAGCAAAAACAGATCTTAAGGTGGTCAAACTTTTTGTTCCGCGACTGTACTTTAAAATAACGTACAGTTTACTGGTTCTGTGCGAATGTAACTGAGTTATTTGCTGTGTTTCAGTTGCATAGGTGCATTTAAGTACGAGTACTCAAATGCACCTATGCCATACTTCATCCCGAGGGGTGAAGCATGGCCATTAGAGTATGCTAAACAATGCCTGTTTTATTTCATTTAAAACTAGCTGTACCGACAAACGTCGTTGTGTCAAACTTAAAAAAACAATATTTGACCACCAACTTATCCTGTCTTGTTTGACAGGTTTCACCCCAAACTCGAACGGGATAAAAAGTACCAAAAGTGGCCACTCTAAAACAGGTCCAATGGATCTGTTTTCAAGCCAATATGACAGCGACTCGTATGCGTACACGTCATTCATACGTCAATGTCATGTGCCAGTTCTCGAATTCGCGGAGTATGAACGTACCGTACTCCGTACCTTCATCTTTTTGTATAAATCAAAGAGTGACACTTAAACGTATTTTTTATTAAAAAATGTATGAGCAGGACTTGCATTACGTTCGAGGATTGGTTCTGGACCGTAGACAGTGAAGGAGAGGTAGGTAGCTCTTTGTCCAGCTGTGGGATACACCAGGATTAATAGGAATAAATGAAAATATTTGAAAAACACACAGTACCTACTTTACAGTCCTACCAACTTATCTGTGAAATGGCGAAAATTAGAACTACGACCGCCATGTTGAAATGTCATTCGATTGTCCGTGTCAACAATTTTTGAGTACTATGGTTGTTTTATTGTGATATTTCGGAATTTATGAAGTTGAATATGCCGAAAGCCATTAAAAGTGATGCTCGAAACATTATTCTTAAGGTTGAAATCTTTTTAAAGAAGAAGCTTGGGGCTCGGTCCCCGATTATTCCATTTACCAAAATATATAAACGAATTTCGGCTGCAACAGGTTAGTGTTGTCAGCTTTATTTTTATAAATACCTACCTATATTCTTAACCAATAATTTAAGTCCACGGAATATTTGTATATATTCTTACTGTAGGTTAACGTAACGGTAACGCACATCTAATAGGTAACGTGTTAAATGGGTGATCCAACTAACCTTTTTTTTTTTTTTTTTTTTTTTTTTCGTGGGGAAATCCTCATGGATACCTCGCTGCCCGGGGGGACGACGAAGGTTATGTCGGACTCCTACCGACTAAAACCCCACGGCACTCGACCGTGGCACTTTGGCGGCGAAGCTGGATCCTACCGTAAGTAATGCCGCACTGCTCCGCCGCCAGTGCTAGCCCCTAATGGGGCCCCCTCCAACCGACCCCCCAACGAAGGGGGGAGGCCACGAAAGCGCCTGGAGTACACAGGCACTTTCGCCGTCTCGGTGGACGCCGTGCAATGCAAGCCAGAGCACCCCCGCACTCCGGCCCGCTGGCACCCACTGTTCGCAGACCCTACTGGGCCCGCAACCACGAGCCACCCAAAGGGCGACTCCGCTGCCGTAACCGGCGGTACGGCCCCGCCGGGCCGCGATGCACAGGGGGGATCAGCCTCGGATTACTGGCCCCCACCAACCGGTTGTGCGCCGCGGCCCCAACCACGCGCCTCAAGGCGCCTGCAGGCCCCACTGGCCCCGCAGCCCCGCGTCGCCCTTGCGGGCCGCAGCGGGTGGGTTCCCAGTCCACCACACTGCCACGCCTGGGTTCTCTTCGCTTCCCGGTGGTTCCCCTATCACCGGTACTAGGCCCCCTCGCCACGCCGAGGCGAGAACCCATGAGGGGGTGATCCAACTAACCTGCTGGTTTTTAAATTTCGATGAAAAAAATAGTCCTATGTTTCAGGTGTGAGTCAAGGACTTATTGCAAAAATAGATAAAGAAGGGCATGCAGCAGAAGACACTGTTACTAAAATTCGGACACAAGGCAAGGATAGAAAACGCAAAAGTGGAATCATACACGTTGATGATTTTGACATGGGAGTTATACGGAGGAGAGTACATGAATTTGATTCTGCTAAAAACGAGGTGCCTACTGTTAAAAACCGTCTAGAGGTCTTAAAGACAGAAATAAATAACACAGGACAGCGCTGATGATGTCGGTAGTGCAGGTTTATCTAAAGATCATAATTACTGTAAATCTGGTTTTTAATAAATAATTATAAAGCAATTTGTTTTTTTTATTACATCCATTAGGTACTTACCACTGCGAATTATTATTAGTTTATCGTTGTTAGTGGTTAGGTACGGTCTTAACTAAATGCTGCAAATAGTACTAGGTACCTGATGCAGGGAGGGTACATAAATCACACTGAATGAAAGTTTTGAGTGTGGAACATTTAGTTTGATTGTTAAGTTATCCAGATTCTAGTTTATCTCTCTAGTAACTGTTTTATCTATCAAACCTTAATATCTGCAGGATTTCCATTTCAAACAAACAACTTATTTAAATAGACCTGTTACAAGTACCTGCAAATCGTCAAATTTAACAAACATTTTAATTCTTCAATTCTTTTCAATAATTTCACTGGATCACTTTCTAAATAAAGCCATTTTTTAATCCTGAAGGACAACTGTTTAGCGTACCTACTTAAGTACAAATCAATATATACATATATATATTTATTCATTAAGTAAATAATTACAATATTTAATTTTATTATTTTTATTTTATACTTATCTCTTATGACAAATAGGTACTTGTAAAATTTTAGGCACTTTATATTAATTAGCAACACTGAATCGACGGTGTCGTCCTCCTTCAGTTCACAGATAAGTTGGTAGGTCTGTATGTCTGTTTGACGTGTGATGATAACAAAACACATGTCAAATTCAATAGAAATAATTTAATGAGGTAATAAATAATTCTTCGACTTTACGCCACGTAGATTGAACGTGATAGGAGTAACAACGTCTGCACACTTATTTAAATATAATCATCTATTAACATAATATTACAATGACCGCTGATATTTTAATAGTTTGTGTGATATTTTAATGGTGGGAAACTAAATATTGTATCTCTTAAGATTATTCATTTCGTAGTCTTGAACGTGTAGTTTTGTGTCTTGATATCTGTAAAATGTGTAATTTTAAATTTTATTATTAAACACTTAAGATAAGAAATCGACTTTGTACAATTAGGCGGACTTATTGCTAAAAACGATGTCTTTCAGACAATGGGTGGGTTGGTAGAGAAACGAGAAAAATTGTAAAGAGTAACAATCAAATTACTTCCTGGAGTCTTCTCGATAAAATCAAAGTCCTGGGTGCTAAGTAGAGTCACTAAATTACTTAAGATGTATTTTTTTCTGTCCTAACTTGTCATAAATGTTTATTATAAGCCTACATGCAATTCTTTTATTGCATTATAAACAAAAGCATTAATCGGAATAGTGGTTAAAATACTATACTGATCAATTTAGATTATTATAAGGACTTATATTAAAAGTAACATCAAATTAACAAAACTACTGCTTTCATTTGTTTTGTTTTTGCTATTTAGTAAGAAGCCGCAGTTTTGACTGCATTAAGATAAGATATAATTTATTGAACAAAGAAAACAATTGCACAACAATGTTTCATTCTAGATTTTTTTCAAAATTTTATCATTTCAATTCGTGTCGGTGCTATTATTGCAAAACTTAATATCGCTCTAACAGTAAATAATGTTTCAAATAAGTATAATACTAAGATGATTATGCTCATCACGAAACACAGCTTACAAGCGATACACAAAGTGTTGCAAGTCGCAAATCAATTACTATCGTATTAGTGAAGTGTATTTGGGGCGATATGTACGGAGTTGGAGCGCAAGGTCGTCGGGGCTGCCGTACCGCTTACTTGGGGTTGTGGTCCAGTGAGAGGTGGTGACAGAGCGAAAGTAACAAAAAACTACTCGTGTTTACATGTAGAAATGATGACTGCTGGATCTGAAAGAAGCAATGGAGAGTATTTGAGAGCAAACGCAGACCTGTAGCGATTTCGCAAACATCATTTCTTATTTCGAGCATTCTCGCTTCGATCATCTTAGTATTAGGTTTACGTTGAATTGGTATTCTCCCTCGTTTAGTATGGAAAATATTTTAGAAATCCCATGGGCTCGTTTTACTACCACGATCCGCTTCATATTAGCTATAATACTCAACTACTGAGTTTTACCGCGAATGTCAAAATAAAAGCTTCCGTCGAATTCGTCGTATTGTCTGACAATAGAAAGGTGACACCTAGTTCAATAAAAAAAATTAAAAAATAAAAAACTACAGCTTCGCACTGGAATTAGGTCTTATAAGCACTCCGACTCTACAATAACTGGTCTAAAGTTTTATAAAATGTCAAGTGTCCATTTACAGGTTGTTTCAAAAAAGTATAATCATTTGCACAAGATTAATGAATTGGGCAGGCTATTTGGTATCTATTAATTTTTAATGGGTTATTTTAGTTTAGTGGTTTAGATGTAAGAAAAGGTTAGGAAAGTCTCGTAGGTGAGATAAAACATGTTAAATGTTAAAGTTGTTACAAACATTGGATACATTTTTTATTTAATTTTCTCTGACAAAACGATTGTTATTTCAAGCTTGATTGTCCATATTAAGTCACAAATTAATTTTCTTTATTTCTTTCCTAAAAGAAATTAGAGCAATGCTGCAGCAGCATTGACGATATGGTGTAATGGTTGAGAAGTCGGCTACTACCCCTGAGGTCGGGGGTTCTATCCCCGCACAGTACAAACATTTGTGTGCACAGACATGTCTGTTTGTATTGGTCTGAGTGTTATCTATGTATATAAAGTATGTATTTACAAAAGTAAAAGTATCTGACTATGTTTATCTGTTGTCTAGTATCCCATAATACAAGCTTTAAGTGGCTCACTTTGGGGCTAGGTGGCGCTGTGTGGAACAAATTCTAGGGATATTCATTTATTTTAATGTGAGAGACAAAACGTAACAGTATCTAAAGTAAGTAGTAACGGTAGAGCTGTTTGAGTTAAATTTCAATCAACATACTCCTCACGACCATATCCCTAATGGGTTAGTCAGAGGCACACTGATTGTTACCGCCATGGTGAACGGAACATTCAGAAGGCCACATTTCGGCGAGGGAATTTGAACCCAATGTGGTAAGGGGCGAGCCTACCGTCGTTATCCCATCGTCGTTAACCCAAGCAACCCGGTTGCTTGGGTTTTGTATCGGTGTTTTCCGTCACCGGAGAGTTAGCCGCAAATTGTACAATGAACACAAAGTAGGTGTCTCGGCAGGATTTGATCTGGGGACTATCGGGTTCCAGGCCTGAGTGTTTAACCACTGGGTTAAGACGCTCTCTCCAAAATTCAATCAAAATAAAATTTACTTTTTAATGTTCTTCGAGTTATTGTCAAGCATGAGTAAACTAAATTATCAAGGTGTGCGTTCACAAGGCCAAGCAAGTAGTTATAGTTTTTATTACCTATTAAATCAACTGATTTTAAGGGTTCTTTTATACGTTTTCTACGAACAAATTTCATGTTCTTTACAGCTTTCAGTGGTCTCAAAAAAATTATATTGTTTATATTGTCAATGAAGTGCCTGTGGCGCAATGGTTACAGTGGATCGGCAACGATCGCTATTGTAAAGCAACACGAAACGAGTTGATATGCCAAAACCAAATTAAGTGAAACGATTTATGTTATAATATATCCAATCAGACACCCAGTTAAAAAAAAAGAAAAAGCATCAATGTATTAAAAAACTCTGTTGGCATAGGCAAGACCATAACGGTCTTGCCTAATGATTTAAAAGAAAGAAAAAAGTCTTTGAAGTCATTTCGATTTTATTTTCGAGGTTAGTTCTGTAGAAAAAGTCTTCTTAAAATATCGGGTACGGACTGATAATTTATTTAAAGAATAATTAGGCACTAATTGGATATTCAACAACGCAAACAGCTAATAAGGGCAGAGAAATGCAAAATAACATTATTAGTGCAAATTCATTCAGTAGATGCGAAACTTCTTCGAAACTGGAAGACGCGAGTGGAATTTAAGTTTCGGTTCCGTATGCGAGAGTTGCGTTTTTTCATAAATAAAACATCTTTGAAAACTGGATGTCAAAAAGGCTTTTGTCAAAAGAAAACTCAACACGTGAATAGTTCTAGGTTCTAGTACCTATGCTTTACTTTGAAAAATGGAATAGACAATTTTTGCTGACATGATGTTACCAAGCCACTCCAAGACATCAGCTGGTGCCAACTGCTTGATGTGCCATTTGAAGCACGGAGATGCCCGAAAAATACATCATGAGATACATTTCGGTCGGGCTGGTCAGATCACTATTTATATGCCCGATTTTGGCGTGTTTTGCTTAACAATGGCAATTTACTGTCACAATTGAGCTACGGGTACTGATACGTTATGTCAGTACTGACGCGAAGTCAAAAATTGACCCCTGGCGTACGTACCTATTATGATTTGACCGTGTCTGTGTACGTTTAGGCTCTAGTAATAGTAGTAGTAATAAGATAGTATGATTATTTACTAGAGCCTAACGAGACAGATACATGTTGCGCAGTGCTGTCTCAAACTGTTAATGCTTTGCTCAGGTGGTCAAAAGTCCTGATTTCGGATGCCCCTTTTAAGCACAAGTTATCTACATATTTTTTTAAAATATCATTGGCCACGGGCACACATTCACGGTCACGGTCACATGGTCACATTTTTATGGAGGCTTTTCAAAATTCACCACGGACCTCCAAAGCTGGCGTGCGAATTCGTCCAAATCACGCGACGACCAAATAACATACATAAGGTTCTGAGAAGTTAATAAACAAACGTAATGGTCTGAATTAGCATAGTTTTTGTAAAATAAATGTCAATGGGGGGACTAATAGTACTTTTAATACTTTTAACTGTTTCTTCGTAATAATGTCGGGTTAACAGCCGAATGTGAAAACTTCAAATACATTTAATTTTGACCTTGAGGGAAATGTGTTAAATTATCGTTAGTTAAAACGATAATGGGCACGGGTTTTTGAGTAGGTACAATTCTTTTATTCCAACTGGATGTTAGTCCAGCCCATGACTTTGCTAGGATGCTAAAAAAAGGGTGTACTCTACCTATGTGCCTTCTCAGTACAGAAACAACTTTCCGACATCGGGGGTTGAGTCACATTATGTTTGCAAACTGTGTATTTTTAAGTATTTATATTTTTTATTATAGTATTTAAGTCTATTAAAAAGTGTATTTTTGAATGCGTCGACGATTTAAAAGCGCTTGTTAAATGTCTATTTGAATAAAGATATTTTGACTTTTTGACCTATGATAGGCTCACTACTCATCGCAAAATTTCAGTCAGAGTGGTCACCCATCCTACTACCCGACTTAGCATACGTAGCTTAACTTCTTTAATTATTCCTATACACAATCTCAAAATGAATTGCACATAACATGCGCTTCTCAGAGCGGAGTATATAAGTAGGTCTAAGGCGAACACTACACGCAAGATCTATATTGTGATCCGTTAATATACAGGGTGTTTCTTGTAAGGTGTCAAGCCGGCGCGAGCTGGTAGTAGGGTACCATACCTATCGATTTAACCCCCATGTATGTTCTACGAATTTTTGTAGTTTTCGTGATAGTAATGTTTTTGTTATTTTTTTAAATTTTGTTTCCTCAATTTTAAATTTTTTTTTACCCCAGGAGTTGTGACTTTCGAATGATTGGACGTTAAAAATGACTAGTTTATTAACAAATGAGCTTTGTTTAAACGTGAAAAGACCATAAATCCCAGAAATGACAAAATTATGCCAAAATATTAGAAAATTATTAAGTATGAAAATTACACTGTTTCCGATACTGACTCAAGACTTGAGCATCAATTACAGCGAATAATGCCCCACGAAGGACATGTTTTCTTGTACTATTATGGAAGCTATGGAACAAGTTTTGTTTTTATTAATTTACGATTGAATTTTCGTTATGTTCTGCATGTTTCACTTTTTTTTCACCATCAATCAAAATTTTTGTATCTTGTAGTAAAGTTAGGACAGGGATTATTTTAATCATGAAACTGCAATCAATAGACATTATAATAAAAAGAAAATATCCAATAAAAGTCAAACAAAAAAAAGTTATAATTATTTAAAGCCAAGTGCTCACAAAATTTAAAAAAATAACAAAAACATTATTATCTCGAAACCTACAAAAAATCGTAGAACATACATGGGGGTTGAATCGATAGGTATGATACCCTTCTACCAACTCGCGCCGGCTTGACACCTTACAAGAAACACCCTGTATACTAACTGATCAAGGTATATAATGACGAATCACAATATTTATATCTGGATTTCCGGAAATCCATGATCTGATCCCACATCCTGGATCATGATATTTCTCTTGGGTGTGGTGTCGCTTGTCAATATTGATTGCGTCAGTACGCAGTGAGATACGGATGCGATCCGTATTGATGGTGTAGGGTGTGCTCTAATCCGGCCTAAAATACAACAGTAAATGTCATGATATTAAGATTATTTTTTATTTTAGCATGCATTATCCCTAATGGATAATGCATTATCATCTTGATAAAAAACCTGATAACCAGGTAAAATATTATATCAGAAAAATTCGGCCGGTCTGTTACTGGTCTCGGTAGCGCAGTGGTTAGTGCGGTCGCTCAGTTAGCGAAAGAAGCGGGTTCGATTCCCACCTGAAGCCAAGACCGAATGTCTTTTTCTGGTTATCCTATCATGATATTTAACACGATATTTATTAACGTGTAACGGTCGCCTAAGAGCAATGATTTAATCAAGATTGTAAATAATACTCCGATGTCGCTCGCCTTGAGTCCGTGACCATAGCCACAAACCGTCTGAGATACGTCATTTAACTATTAATTACAACCTGAATAGACAAATACCTACTAGGCTTCACTAGCTATGTGTCACTGCAATTCTCAGATAGATAGATAGATATTCGTTATTGAAGAAAAAAAGAAAAAGAAAAACGTTTATTGATTCTGAACATCGCAACAGATAAAAACATACAGAACAAGGTCGTTAGGAAAAAACAAAAAATAAAACAAACAATAGAAAAACAAAGAATAATTTCCACCAGGCAGCAGTGTCACGATGTCCAAAATTAAATGGACCCCACTCAGCTAATGCCTGGACCTGATAGGCTCAGACGCTGATTTTCAGTGGGACCAACCGAGTGGACGCACAAAAACATTACAATTGTATTAAATTACAGAGACCAATGTACAATTTAGGCGGTCTTATCGCTAGAGAGCGATCTGTTCCAGACAACCATCAGGTAGATCGTAAGAACAAAAAAAAAACCAAATGTGTAAACTACAAAAATACATTTAACGTTCTTAAAACAGGGTTCAAAGTATTTCACTTTATTTGTAGTATCCAAAAGTACCAAAATCGCACGTACCTACACATTACAACAACGTTTTAACATACATAAACGGCCTATATACGTCCCACTGCTGGGCACATGCCTCACCTCAACTATGAGGTGGCGCGAGCCATATTTCAAAACGCGGGCTCAGTGCAGATTGTTGAAGCAATGAGAAACCTTTAACCAGATGTTATCAAGCCAACCCGTTAAGCCTAGTCTTTAGACTAGGCTTAACGACTGAGATGTAGCAACGTCAACATTTTAATAGAGTTAAAATACATTAGGTATGACACTTTATGAACTGATTTTATCAAATATTAACCAGTATCAAAGATTAGTTTGAATCAAAAAAACTTGAAAAAACAATAAGAACACTTCGCAACAAAGTTGCAGTCCATACAAATAAACAAAAAGTTTATGTAAACCAGGCATCGTCTTAAAGGGTAATTGTAGAGAATTAACCACAATAGCTGGCAACACTCAACTGTGGGTGGTCTAGGGGTGAATTAGTGTAATACCACATATTGAGTAAAAAGATAGACATAATTGAAGCTGTTTTAACATTTACAATACTCTGGAATCTAGATTAATGTACAACTACATAAATAAATAAACATTATTCCACACAGCGTCATCTAGCCCCAAACCAAGCGTTTTATGCTTGTGATATGAGAACTAGACAACGGATAAACATACTTAAAATCCTTTCTTTTGTAAATACTTATTTCCGCATCGCTGAGGATTGGAACGCTCCGCCCCCGTAAACGTTAACGTTCTGAGTAAGCGTGTTCCACCATAGGCCTCGTCATCGCCTACTACCAGGCGAGACTGAGATCAAACACAAAATTTTAACTAGCAATTTCAAGAGAAAAACTTAGCCAATAAAAAACGTATCAGTTTCTTCATCAAGTCCACAGCTGAACATAGGTCTCCCCCATTGATTTTCAGAGCGCCTGGTTGTGTGCGGCCTGCATCCACCGGGACAAGCGACTTTTATCAGGTCGTCCGTCCACTTTGCGGGTGGGCGCCGCACTCGGCGTTTGGCCTCAAATGGTCTCCAGTCCAGTTTCTTCCTAATCATTAAAAAGAGACATCCGTAATCTTTTTTCAAGAACAACAACAACGAAAAGAAACGTAGAAGATTTTATTACAACGCCTTTTTACCATTGTCTCCACCAAAAGAGAAGAAACAAAATCCTCATTATACTACGCACGCTGAATGATGATCCCTATGACAGTTCGTTAGCGCTTAACATTGTACAGACGTCCTGTCACAACAATATCTTTTAGAGGTCCATTAAAAAATAGAAAAAATCATAATTGTGTACATCTGTAAAATATAAGAGGAATATTAAGAAAATATTACTTAATGTTCGTAAATAATGGAAAAAAGATCAATGCAAGTGTACATGGTACGTGCTGCAAAAGTTACGTCGGCCAGCTGTTATCGACTAAGAAGGGAGTCATCGATAAACAAAATATCGATAATTTGTTGGAAAAAATTTACAAATGCTTTGAGTTTCTATATTATTTATATCAATCTAAATCTGATACAGGCTCAAGCGGATCTTCAAAATCTGAGTCTGAACTGCAGCTATCCGTGACAACACGTGACAGACTGAATTAAAAAAATACGGTAGGTCCGTGGCCTCCTTTTGAATATTTTTCCATAAAGCTGGCACATATGAATTCTTTAAAATTCAAATCAAAAAGAATTCTAAACTCTTTAAATTATGCAATTTGAATAAAAATAAACTATAGCAAAATAAAATATAATAAGGCTGTTACTTTTGTCCATCAATGCGCGTAATCTTTTTAATAAATAAATATTGCTTATTATGTTGAATGACTTGACATTTGCCTAAAAAAATAGTATTTTATCGAAATTGTTTGAAATAGTTTCGCATCACTATTACAACTGTCAGTTGAAACGTCATAGGGATCATCATTCGCCGTGCGAACTTTTTTATAGTGAGCAGAATAAAAAATCAAAAACTATTTACAACCATACAAACACTTTAGCGTATTTTTAGTTTGTATTCTTATCCGCGTTGGGTTCCCACAACACAAATAAGGTTTAAACCTGAACAAAAGGCAAATAGAATCAGCTTCGTCCTGTGTGCCCTACAGGTGACCCTTGAGGGGGCCAATAAACCCCTAAAACGCAAAAACAGAGGCTGTGTAGGGTGAGCATACGGTCTATGGCAAAGGGATAAATCCCCCTAAAGAATTCGAATTGTAACAGCAAACCGTCAGAATATAAAGTCTTCTTCAGCTTAGAAATTATAAAAATACAGAAATATGTGACTAAAAGTATTTAAGATAATTATCGATTCTGCCTTGTACATGCTATGAATAAATTCAGGAACATGCCTTCATTTGTTGGGACTTGTATTGTACAAACATACAAATCATCCCGCCTCTTTCCCAACGGGGTGGGCAGCGACTACTTCTTTCCACTTTCTACGATCCTGACACACACTTTGCACTTTTTCTACTCCCATAAGTACTTCATGACTTGTATTGTAGGTCATGAATTTCCTATAAAATGTGATTGATAATTCGGTATGTTTCAAAGGCTGCACTTGATATTTTGTTCTGCTGAAAACCTGCATCAAAACAACAAACGTCCTATGAAGGCCAAAAAAATGGTCGCACTACAACCAAAGTCTTCTTCCAATAAGCTAAAAAAGTCAATTTTGTTTATTGGCTTACTTTATTGAGTAAAAAAGCAAAAAGTGCGGTCGTTTGAAGCCCTTGTGAGACGAAAAACGACTTTCTTTTCATGTTCTTTTTGAATTGCATGTTTATCATTTCTAAATTTAAAATCGTCAGTCGGCAAAAGTATGCAAATGTTATTACTTAATGATATGATTTGTTGCTAATAGGGCATTTCAGTAATGAATACAAATACTTGTTTAATTACGACATGTATTAAGTAGGTCCCTGATAAAGTAGATAATGAATTTCGATAATTTTTCAAACGATGTTTTGTAAAATTTTATTGATTTTTGTAAACTTCCAGTTTTAGTGCTGCTTTCCTTTCACCTTTTTTTCGGTTTTCTATCACTTCTGCTTAGTAAGATTGTGTTAGTCAAAGTATCTTCTTTTTAAATTATTTTATGTTAAGTGTGAATTTAAGTCAAACTACGTATATTGTATGGTTTGGGAATGTTCCAAAGTTGCCTAGTCAATTTTAAAGACCGTTCGGTAAGACAGCTCAAGGGTTAGGTCAAAACAAAATTATTGTCTTGGTCTTCCTTCATTACATAGGGCACTTGGACACCAATTTTCAACTTTCTCCCCTGGACATGAGGTCCAAGACAAATGTTTTTTTTAAACATGATCTGCTCCATCAAGGGTTAAAACACTGCCAGATCCATTTAATGAACCTTTTATTTGCATCACCTTATTTTCATGATCAAGTACCTTTTTATTGAAGCCGGAAACCTCCACGGTCAAAGTCACTTGCATTTAAAATCATTAAAGCACTCTTTCCCTTCGGCCTCCCCAAACAATGCGCATACGACCTTTCCCGTCAAGGTGACAGCGAGATGACGGGTCGATGGACCTCCTTATTTGGGCATCCGCCTTTTTGTCAGACATCCCTATAAGATACGACGAGTTGGTCTCCCTAATTTCGATTCTTTTGATTCCATCGAAGGGTTATTAACACCTTTTTTCAAATTATTCGTTTTGTTATTGCCAACGCAAGGGTCAGGTTAGATACCCACTTATCATCATCACTAAAAACCAGCATCTAAACCTATCAGGTCCAGGCATTAGCGGAGTGTGGTCCATTTTGTTTCAGAAAAAGCTTTGACTCTAAATACCTATCATATCATATTGACGTCCTGTCTACACTCTACTTTCTTATGTAAAAAAGGAAAATCAAAGTGAAATCAAGAGTGCTTTTAAGCAGTATAGTAGTAGTAGCCTGATGAACCGTAGATACTTCAGGTGAAAATGATTAGCAGCCGGAGAAAATGATTAGCTTTTGTTTCCGGGTTACTAGAGTTTTGTCAAAGTTCGTCTTTGCCGTCTTGCTGGAAAAGTTACTCGTTGGTTAGGTTCGGCAATAACTTGGCAACACTGACGCTTGTCTTGTGTAACATTTTTTGTAAAAACAAACCTATACTAGGATTTTTAATTGTAGTCAGTGAAATGACATTTTCAGTGTGGCAGGTTTTCAGTCCCAAATAAATAGTGATGTGGTAAACGAATTTTTACAATTAAAAGTTAGTCGACATTACAGCCTGGCAAAAAAATCGTAGTGAATGACCACGTCTCACTCCCATATGTCATTACTGGTAACACACAATGGTCAGACTTTCGTCTTGAGACATAGAGGTGTTTAGGTAAACTGTATTTAGTAAATAAATAGTTTTTCAGTTTCAAAATGTATTTTTCTCAGTATTTTTCCTGCGTCTGCCCCCTTATCACTCAACCCAATAGAGTTAGTTTGGGCTCAAGTAAAGGGGTACGTTGCCAGGAATAATAAAACTTTTAAAATAAAAGACGCAAAAAAAATATTTGAAGAAGGCCTGAAGGAAGTGACGCCTGATAATTGGAGACAGTGCATCTACCATGCCATAAAAGTCAAAGACAAAATGTATTGTGTCAACTCGACCACATTATAGACGAATGTTCGGATGCCTTCGTTATGACCTTCGTTCGACGACCGTCTTGGTGTAATTGGTTGAGAAGTCGGCTACTACACCAAGGGTCGCGGGTTCGATCCCCGCACAGTACAAACAATTGTGTGCATGAACATGTCTGTTTGTATTGGTCTGGGTGTTTCCTATGTATATTAAGTATGTATTTACAAAAGAAAAAGTATTTAAGTATGTTTATCCGTTGTCTAGTATCCATAATAACGGACTATAATTTTATTAGCCTATTTGGGACTAGATGGCGCAGTGTGGAATAATGTCCAAGGATATTTATAGAGCAATCGCAACCGTAACGAATGAAAACGTATAAAATTACTTTTATATTCCTGACTTTCAAGTGCTAAGTCCCCTGAACCTCTTTGAACATTTTTTTCCCAGCTATGGTTATAATTTTTTAGTGAGAAGTTTTAATATGGAGGCAGGGTCCATATTTCTTTAATCGTATTATTTAATTCGTTAAGTACCTATTAAATATTTACAATTTAGAAAAGGCTTTGATACCTAATAAAATAAAGCATGACTAAATGTCTAAGTCTAGTGATTGTCGAACGTCACTATTGTAGCGGGTCACCTTTTTTGTATCAGTCACAGTTGAAGTTGTCATTTCGCTGACTACAATTATTAATCGTACTATAATTGTTATTTCTAACACATAACCAGTGTTCGTTTTATTTCTCCAGGTGTGTTCTGTGAAATATGATGTCAACACGATCTCATTAACATTCCGCGACTGTTCCGCCAAAAACATAAAATAAATTAAGTAAGGTTGAAGACACCAACGAAATATTAGTTTAATAAAATTTACAAACTCTCAGCGATTCATATGCGTTGTCATATTTACACTTTAATGGTTTAACATGTAGATTTATGTATTCTCAGAACACGTGTATATGTCGTGTCTTAAAGCTTGTATAACATACGAATGGAGCAAACAATAATTAGCAATTTTTGTCTGTTTGCTTGTTGAGTGGTTCTTCGGATAGGGACCTAAATCCAACAGAGACAGACCATTTTTTTTTGTTATTTCAAGATGGTGTGATGATAATGCCTTTAGAGTTTTCTATCTGTAGACGAGTGTCACACGCTATAGGTATTTGCCGTCAAATGATCTCAATTCTAGAAGGTTTTTGCCCCTACGGCCGAATAATTCTTCGCGCTATGTGACTCGCCCACTGCCACTTCAATTGCTCACCCTGTGAAAAAAGTCGGCGATTCCACTTCTTCAAGAACGAACAATTAAAACTCCAGGATATATCCTCGCTTTGGTCCCTAGAGTGCCTTTCTAAAAGGGTTTGCTATAGGCATAATAATCATAATATTGTGTATCACTCTCATATCTTTGTAACTATAGCAAGTTGCACATACATATACATAAACGGCCTATATGCGTCCCACTGCTGGGCACAGGCCTCACCTCAACTATGAGGTGGAACGAGTCATACTCCAACAAGCGGGCTCAGTGCGGATTGTTGGAGGGGTGATAGGTAATGAGCAACCTTAATGTCAGATGTTATCAAGCCGCCCTAAGGCCTCTAACTAGGCTTAACGACTGACATCTGGCAACGTCAATGGCAACAAAATTTCTGTTTTGCCTTGCGGTTGACTGGTAGAGAATGCAGCCAGGCATTAAGTCCGCCAATTGTACTTCTTTTTCATAATTTTGTGCAATAAATAATGAATAAATAAATCCGGTACCATATACATTTAAAACCGAAGTCTCCCAACGTGAACGTATTTTAGTGAATCTTCTTGACTTTTATCATTATTCTTCGACTCCAATCGTCGAGGACAGCTCAATCTCGAATTTAAACTTACAAAAACTTGCCCAGGCGCCGCGCCTTGTACAGAGGCGCTCACATCAACCTTTACATAGGGGCACCTTATGCTGCTGATGTAAGACCCATTTTGCAATGGTTTCCCTTGTGGGCGCCACTGTACAGTCGTGCGCCGACCAAAATGTCCGACTGTCCTTGCGTCCATATACGCACAGAGCTACAATCTCGTGTTTCGTATGTAGTTAGTAGGTACTTTTGCAATTTCGCCCGGAGTTGGAATAGTCCTTTCGTCATAGCCAATTATTTGGTGAAATGTAGAGCAGTATGACAAACATTTGGTAAACTTTGTTGGGCTGAATTTTAATGGTTTATTAAAACTAGTCGCTTTTTTGATCATGTGCCATATCGAGCACATTTTGTTAAATAGCTTGCTTAAATTAATCTCTTTACTGCGAGTGTAGAGTTGTTAAGTCGGCAATGAAATGATAAAACTAGAAAAAAACAACCGGAAGACCAAAAAAAGTTAACTGAAACATTAGACAAAACCCAACATGAATTATTAATCGATTACTTATGTGAAATGAATAAGGTGAAATACTAAGTTGTAGGTACGTACTTTAATATTTAGTTTTTAATTGCTACGTAAGAATCAGTTTTTTTTCAAAATATTTTTTAGTATTTTCCATAAATGACGAGTTATTAAAATAGATATTTTAATGATTAAATATAATTGTCATACAGTAAAGCAGTTGGTCCCGGTTGACGTCGCTAGATGTCAGTCGTTAAGCTTAGTCAGAGGCTTTTGGGCGGCTTGATAACATCTGGCATTAAGGTTGCTCACTAACCTTACACCCCACCAACAATCCGCGCTGAGCCCGCGTGTTGGAGCATGGCTCGTTCCACCTCATAGTTGAGGTGAGGCCTATGCCCAGCAGTGGGACGTATATATTTATGTATTTTTTTTATTTTTTAGTTTTTGGTGTGTGATTGAAAATACTTATCTATAGTAACACCGTTCTTTATCTTTTTTAATTATTCATAGTTACTTATCCTAGAGCTATATTACAATTACGTCAGATGGCAAATCTGTTGCTATAAATATGCCTTTTTTAAATAAATACTCGAGTACGAGCTTGTACAAGTATTAAAAAGTTGACAAGGAAAAAATAAATCAGTTTTATCTAGACTATCGACGCACACGCATACAATCATCAAGAAAAGTGTTCGAGAGAATTCACCTGACCAAAAAAAACAAATGCTAATAATTTCGTTTGTGAAGTAAAAGTAAAAAGTAAAAATAATCTTTATTCATGTAAACTTATTCAAAAGCACTTATGACAAGTCACAACATAGAAATTAAAAAAATAAATAATGTGATTCTAACACCGGTTCGGACGTGTTACAAAAATAGGAGATTTTTGTGTCTTTAGCTAGGTGCATGCGCGTATAGGTGTTTGTAACGCTGAATATGAAAGCTCTCGTCATTAGAAGGTTAACTTCTTAGTGTTTCGCATTCAAAGCTTCATGTCATGTCATTTTGATGAGCATAATCTTTAATTGATCTTGAAGCAAGCTTGCAGGTGGTCAAGTATAATGTAATGTGAAAGAATTGAATGACATAATTTGAAATCTAGGCCGGAATCGCCGAAACTAAAATACAATCAACGATGTATTTTTATCGAAATAATCAGAAATTCAAAATATATTGTGGAGAAAAACAGAAGCACACTTCAATTCAAGTGAATTGAACTTTGATTCAGAACTATGTTATTTAAAATTAAGATGCCAAAAAACAGTCTGCATTTAATAAATGAAAAGCGAAAAAAAATATTTATTATGCTGCTGTCTAAGTTAATGTATATTTCAACAGAAGGAGATTGCATTTCATTGCCAACAACACAGCTTTCCGATTTACACACCTTAGCACAGTTAAAATAAGGTTTTTGTTTGGATCATCCTCACAGGGAAAGTACGGAACTCGTTTTTTAGAACTTGAGTTCAGCCAGATGAGTGGTTGAAAAAAATGTGGAAAAATGATAAAGGTTATCGCAGCCTTGGTGTCTTCAAGGCAAGAGTGAATTGGCATTTTCTGGGTAAGCCTATTCCACCTTCGTCGTCGTCATCGCTTACAATCAGGCGAGACTGTGGTCGAACGCAAGAACTTTTCAAATTTTAAAAAAGCAGAGTAGCAAGAGTCTTCAAGCCTTTTGTCCTCGCCAGTACCCGTGAACGTTTTCAAGTAAATTGTGCGTACCGTTCGCTATAAAAATAGGTGAGTATTTATGTACATTCGCTTTATCAGTATGTTAACACGTTAACGAGGTCCCGAGGCAATGCGGGGTATGACCGCGCGATTAATGGATAAACTATACATACAGGTTGTTTCAAAAATACCCCTAAAGACTGAAATGGTATAGAAAGTGCTGAAATAGTAGGTGTTGTCACTTTTTTCATATCTTTAACGGTTTTGGTAAAAACGTTTATTAAATGTTTACAAAAATGACGATATTCATTCGATTTATCGATATAAAACGTAGGGGAGTGAACAAAGGAAGTCGCTCCTGGTTACTCCCGGTTAGGGTCAACTTGGTCCATGAACCCAAATTAGTGCTGGGTGTTTCAATGATCGATGTTTTTTTTTTTTATTTTACGTTAATTTACTCGAAATTCAATTCCTTTCGGGAGTTTGTATAACCCCCTTCAGTTATTAGGGGTATTTTTGTAATACACTGTACATACATAAGTTGTTAGTTATTACGATATAGGTACCTGCATTCTAAATCGAGTGACAGCCACTTTTTGATACAATGCTTTCTGCTACGTTTTGACAACCAACGAGTGATAATACCCGGGGATGTTAGGAGTTAAAAAACAACATCACTGGGTTAGAAATGGAATTGGCCTAAAAATTTACCCGTAATAAATGTTTTAACAGTATAGAGATGTATTTTTCGGGCATCTCCGTGTTTCTGAAGGGACGTTTGACGTCGTTAGATGCTAGTCTTCAAGCCTAGTCGGAGGCCTTAGAGCGGCTTTATCACATCAGAAAGCAAGGTTTATCACCACTAGGCAGTTGATCTTTTCGCACTTTAACTTCGAAAAGTCAAGAAATGTCAAGAACAAGAAAATGCCAAAGCAAAGCCTAGAGCCATAATTAAAAGTCCATTGGCCTTTATTTGAGGATACAGGTTGCGATGTGACGTCACTGAGTATAATGACGTCAGCTCACCTACGCGACACCCCGCGAACGCTCGTTGAATCATTGCTATTGTTTCAATTTGAAGTTCCTGGTAGCATTTAGTCACTGTGGGATTGAGTTGTTTTTGACTAACAGTTATGTTGCGATGATATTCTTATTCTTTTGATTCCGCCTTGGGCTTTTATGTATAGGCATCATACATAAACTTAAACGGCCTATATACGTCCCACTGCTGGTACAGGCCTGACCTCAACTATGAGCTAGCGCGAGGCATACACCAACACTAGGGCGTATTTTGGTAGGGGTGTGAGGTAAGTGAGCAACCTCAATGTCAGTTGTTATCAAGCCGCCCTAAGGCCGACTAGGCTTAACGACTGACATCTAGCGACGTCAACCGGGACCAAACGTGCCTTTTAGCACGGAGATGAAATTAAAGTAGTTTTACATCACTCACCAATTATTAAAAATGTTTTTTCAAGAGAAAACATACAAAACTACCAGGAAATCATAAGTTAGGAAGAAGATTAGCATCGAATACACCTTGAACAACCCACGACCCATTAGCAGCTCTATTTGTACCTGTTCACACCCACTGGCACTTTACATGCTGGCTGATGCTGTACAGGCAATGATATTAAACTAAAAAAGAGGAAGATAGACTATACAATACTGTGAGGTCTCAAGATACGGTTAAATCGTACTGCGTGAATAGGAGCATTTCCAATCATGTTGGTGGAAATGACGGTAGTTAAGTGACGGTTGCTAAAAAATTGTACTGTCTGTGACATATAACATCTTTGTCATCCCGTGATCACGGCTGCTGTAAAGTAGTCGAAACGTCGGGTTAGAAAATGAAAGAAAATCTAAGACCGCGAGTAGAATCCGTAAAGTTGTTTTATTTCGATAGATAGGCTATGTCAGTACTGATATGCGAAGTCAAAAATTGACCCCTGGCGAACGTACCTTTAATTTGACCGTGTGTACAAGATAGTACGATTATTTCCTAGAGCGTAAACGAGACAGATACATGTTGCGCAGTGTCGTCGCAAACTGTCAATGCTTTGCTCAAGTTTTTGGAAAGTTATTATTTCGGTAGCCACTTTTTAGCACAAGTAACCTATCTACCTCTTTTTAATATAATATCATTGTATACAGGGTGACGATATCAAGCAACGCGTGAGGAGGTGTTGTTACGTGAAATAAAGAGTAGGAATGAGGAAGATAGTAAATGTCTTTTACACATTTTTCAAGGCAGATTTAGACTTAGCACCAGACTTGTGCAAAATTTTTACTGAAAAGTCCGGAACCTCCACAGCCTCCACTGGTGAAGAAATCTCCTCTTCATACAAATATGTCTGGTTTTAATTTTGATTTAGGAATCCCATTCATAGCAATTTATTTATTTATTGCTTTCTCGTATGTAATACGATTAATTATAGTAACATTATGGACCCCCCTATCCCCTATCGGCCACAGCAAAAGTACCTAGGTGACACAAGGGCAAATAAGGAAAAGGATAAGGGAAGGGTGAATAATTATGATTAGAGCGCTTCTGAACTTCATCAGAAAAGTATCAATGCAGAAAAAGCAGGTTTTGACAACACTTGAATATCAATACACTTAAGAGGTTATTAAAATTACTGAAATTTATATTTAATTTAACTAAATGTTCAGCAGTGGACATCATGTGCCTGCTGATGATGATGATGATGATGATGAACTACATGTTGCAACTTATTTAATGGAGGTTAAAAGTTTTCATAACTTTTATAGTAATAATTCTGACTTACTCTTTCGCTACAAATACTTTTGAGTCAATTTTTTAAACAACTCAGGTAAATACTTGATAATAAAGCGCTGATTATGTTGATGTGTACTTTGGTACATTTCGTAAATACATTATCCGATGCGTTGTAATCGTTGAGCAAATGTGGTTAAACAAAAAAAAGCAACTCATAGAGCCCTATGGGGTAAGCTGAAGCGTTTTTGATGAACAGAATAATAATACTAATTAATAATTTCCAAACAATTTAAAGATAAAGTGACGTACCATTTATTTTATTTTATTTTATTATTATTATTAACAGAAAAAGTAAATGAAAAAGTCAAGGGTAATTTCATTCACGTCGTTTGTCTTCACACAGTCCAGTCCAACACAGTCAAGTAATTTGAGAACAGGTTTATTAGAATGGATCAGATTTCCGAAAAAAAATAAGGAAGAAACGAGATTTGTATTGAAGCATTTGTTCTCCGAAATTATGAAAAAAAATTATACATCACAGTATACGAGAAAGCAATCGCTGGCAACAGCTAATCCACTGAATTCCCAAACACAAATCAAAGTTGAGCCGCCCTCACACATATAGCTATCACTTTCAGTTCTATAGACGTTGACGACGCAAGGCGGCATGGGTTTGACGGTGTGTTCAACCTTCATCGACGTTAAGAATTAGGGGGTATTTCTAGCTTGATCGGTTAATATCAGAAGAAGACAACAAAAAAACACGTCCAAAAATACACAGCAAGTATTCCGCTTTCCCTCTCAACTTGCACCTCAAAACCCAACAGTGACATTACCAGTGCGGTCGTGTCGCAAGCAGCTGACCACATTCGTCCCGTCAAATGTGGGTCGCGAGCTTCGAGAGTAAAAGTACTGAGCAGTACCGACGTCATTACGAATCGACGAATCAATAAAACATAACATAACATACCCTCACGACCATCTAATGGGTTAGGCAGAGGCACACTGATTGTTGCCATAATGGTGAACGGAACATTCAGAAGCCCACATTTCGCCGAGGGAATTTATACCCAACGTGGTAAGGGGCGAGCCTACCGCCGTTTTTCGGGTTGCTTGGGTTTTATATCGGTGTTTTCCATCACCGGAGAGTCAGCGCAAATTGTACTACGAACACAAAGTAGGTGTGTTCCGGCCCGATTTGATCTCGGGACCATCGGGTCCCAAGCCAGAGTGTTCAACCACTGGGCCACGACGCTCTCAATAAATGGTAGAAATTTTGGCCATACTTAATGGCATGTATACGTCCTACTGTTAGGCACTGTCCTGAACTCCACTATGCAGTGGCACGAGACAAATTACAAGTGCCCCAGCACCGGACCGCGGTCCACCGATCAGTGACCTTCGACGTATAACATGAAGTTCTACAAAGTGGATTTCTTCAAGGTCCGCTAGAGTGATAACTCCAAGTGCTCGAGTCCATAGGCTGCGTAGCCGCTTACCATGAGGCAGCTGGCATGCATGTTTGCCCTAGCATTAAAGTAGGATAAGAGTAGCGTCGGACTCTATTCTATAACAAATCTATAGTATTTGTAGAACTGAACATTGAAGTATAATAAACCAACAACTGCATTTTAATGTTATTATTTTTAAGTATGTTTCGGCAGTTGGCTCATGCTCAAGTAAAATGTCCTTCTGTATTTTAAGTACAATTAATTCTGTTGAAACACTGTTTCAATGAAATAAGTGAATAACCTTTTTTTTTTTTTTGTTTAAGTAGGGGAAATGCCTTACGCATACCCGTCCACCGGGGGACGGACGGGTTATGTCGGACTCACCACTGGAAAGGTGGTATACCAGTGGCCCTACCGACTAAAACCCCTACTACTCCCTCTAATCGTCCGTAGTGGGGGAACACGGTGAATAGCGCGAGGCCCGTTACGCGCACCCCCGGACGGAGCCCGCCTGCACGGCGGGCCGGAAGCGACCCCCCCTTCGTGAGGGGAGGCCAGAAGGGACAGCCGAGGATGTCAAGCCGTCCCTACCAGGCAGTGGTGAAACCCGTGCAATGCTGGCGGCGGCACCCCCATACCACGCGCCAGCTGGCCACCGTAGGCAGGCCCTACTGGGCCCGCAACCACGAGCCACCCAAAGGGTGGCTCCGCTGCCGTAACCTTCGGTACGGCCCCGCCGGGCCGCGACGCACAGGGGGGATCAGCCTCGGATCACTGGCCCCCACCAACCGGTTGTGCGCCGCGGCCCCAACCACGCGCCTCAAGGCGCCTGCAGGCCCCACTGGCCCCGCATCCCCGCGTCGCCCTTACGGGCCGCAGCGACCCTACTGGGCCCGCAACCACGAGTCACCCAAAGGGGCGGCTCCGCTGCCGTAACCGACGGTACGGCCCCGCCGGGCCGCGACGCACAGGGGGGATCAGCCTCGGATCACTGGCCCCCACCAACCGGTTGTGCGCCGCGGCCCCAACCACGCGCCTCAAGGCGCCTGCAGGCCCCACTGGCCCCGCAGCCCCACGCCGCCCTTACGGGCCGCAGCGGGTGGGTGTCCAGTCCACCACGCTGCAACGCCTGGGTTCTCTTCGCTTCCCGGTGGTGCCCCTACCACCGGTACTAGGCCCCCTCGCCACGCCGAGGCGAGAACCCATGAGGGGGAATAAGTGAATAACCTGCTTACATTTTGTGCACTACTTTGAAAGATTTTGATGTTTCCGTTCCTAATTTAAATTCCCGACCTATTATTAAAAATCTTTGAATAAAACTATTTTCTTTATGAAATATTTCTTTCTTGTTACAGATTTTTGGAACTACAATGCGGCTAAAATCGGTATTCCGATTGTGACGTCACAATCCTCGCCTCATGATTCAAAGACATGTAAGGAGGTAAGATCTAAAATAATTTAATAACTAAAATAAGTACGGTTTACGGCATGGTTACCCATTTCCGGTAATTTATCCTTGCTCTATTGCCAAAGAATTGTCATTTGGAGAAGAGCATTTTCGTTTTATATAGAAATGGGTGGCTTAACGAGCCGTTGACTGTACCTTAAATAAAAAAAACAATAATACTCTCAGCGGTTTTATATTTATGCGGGAATGTAATTATTAACTGAAGTTAATGTGCTGAAAACAGGAAAAAAAAAATTGTATATCAATATTCATCATCCAATACTAGAAGTAGTTGTGATTACTTTAAGAGCAAATTTTGCAATAAAAGATTGTTCTCGAAGTTTTTCTAAAATATAATGATAAGAATAACTTTTTTTCCACCAATGTTTATAAAACTAACCACACAAGAAATAAACTTGGTATTTAGGCATCAAATGTTTCCAGATAATAATTACTGATGCTACCGAAAAAACCCAGTTGACAGTAAGTTACCGAAAGAGGTACCAAAAGCCGGGTACCTCAGATACCCAATGTCCGAAACTGGTATCAAGTCAGACAACGAAGATGGCAATAAGGTAGACGAGACCAAAACCGATACCGAACCGAAGGAAAAAGAGACTAAATCAGTTTCCTTCAATAGGGACGTTCACGTCAAAAGATTTGGTGAGTGAGAAGGAAGGACGTCATTTGGGTGATAGGAAGTACCTACCATTTTCATAATAATAAACATTTATTAACAGTGTTTAGCCTAACCTCCACTTGTCAGCTTATTTATTCAAGAATAATACCTACCATTTTTAAAGTCATAGATAGAAATATTAAAAAGGAACAAGCGGGTATATAATATTTTGGTATTTGAGCAGCTACATAATAGTATGCAGAATAAATAATAATAATGCATAATAGTAAGTATAGTAGTAGAATTTCATTGACTTTGTTCATATATGGATGAAAAGCAGCAGATTTCATATTGAACTACCCAGACCTTTAAAAACAGATCTGTCGATTATTTTACGCCTAATACGTTCACTAAATCTTCATTTTCTAGTATCTCTATCTTTGGGTGAATATGGAATTATGAGTGCTAAATAACAATACATATAAGTATGTCATGATATGCTGGTAATAAACCCTCCATGGTAGCTAAATCCTTGATCTTTATGATTAACATTAAGTGTCTCCGATGAGGTATTATGTTAAAAAGGTTATAACGTTTAAATCCCTAAAACGGATGTGCTATTAATTTCCAAAATTTTAAATGCCACTTGTTTGAACGGACACGAACCTGATAAACAGTTATTAAATCTGCGTACTCCCAAGCAGCATCACAAGCTGTATAACAGCTGTATTAAAGTTCGGTTTTACTCCTAAGGCTGTATTTCTTGGCTGCATAAAGGCTGTATAAGCGCTTATACAGCCCTTATACCTCCGAAATGGGCACAAATTATACAGCCTGTTGCTGTATATAAGCTGTACAGTAGCTGTATAAGCATAAAATAGGCTGCAGATTAGCTGTTTTGCGGCTGTACTATGGTGTACGACGAAACTAATACACTCCAATTACTACATTGTAACTCACTTGTCAAGTTTTACGGTGTAAAAAGTCTGTTGAACAGATGTTGCAAAAGAATATAACGAAATGAAGACGATATTTTAAAGATGGCGTTTATATTTAACAGTGTTGATCAAAGTGACATTTATTTAAATGCTTATTGTGATAAAAGATTTGCATGGAGTTTCGATAGGCGCAGGATACAGTTCATTATCGTGCAAAAGTGAATTTATTGTGAAGATATATATGTTTTGTGATTAAAAATAAACGCGCCAGCTAAATAACTAAGGAAGAGATATTAAATAAGGTAAGTAAATATATTTTTTATAGGTTAGAAGTTAAAAATGTTTGAATTAATGGACGTAGATCCTCATTGGTGCATAGTAAGTTATTGGACAAACTGAAAATATTGATTAACATAAAATCATTAGTCTAGTTTTTATGTACTCATGTTCGTAATCTTTGATTTGTAATTGATAAAATGGCGACAATTTGCTAAGCAGCCTGAATTCTATTTTAATGGTTTTATAGCACCAATAACTGTACTATGTAAGTAATGTATACTTGTATGCAGCTTTTAGCTGTTAATGGGCTGTATAAACGAATAAATTTACTGTTAATGCTGCATAGCAGTGTTTCAAACATAACCTGTAACTCTTTTTAGGGATACGTAATATTAAGTAAAAAACTAAAATGCACTGTGAGATCATATCACTTCTTCGAAAAATAGGTATTTTAAAATTGAAAAATTAACCCCTTTGGTAAAAACTAATAGCACTTACATTTTTATTTATTTTTCAGGAAAAATGACGTTCGAGATTGTGGAGACAATGGAGAAAGGGAAAAGTTCACTTTCCATTGTAACCAGTTTATGGGAAACAAATAGCATTTAGAAATGGCCTGCAACTAGAGATGCGCAACATTTCAAAACAAAATCTGCAATTATTATGAACATCAATCTAATGCAACTAGTAATCGGGCGCGACGTGGAACTTAGTCGTTTCTGGTGAAGTCCACTCAAGCCCACGTGTACAAAGTACAGTTTATAGCAAGCTAGCAAAACCTACTTACATCGAATGTGGTTTACGCAACACGAGTCATTGTTATTTATTAATGTTTATATCAAGTCAGTTCACTGCTGCCTTTATTAGAATACACCTAAATTATCAAGTTTATTAATAAATCAAGAATATCAAGCTTTGAGTGTTGTTATTATCAAGATCTTCCAAGATACATCAAGTCAATGTTTGAACCTATCAAGGGCTCATACACCACGTGTGGACTATGATGGCCGACTCTTGGGCGTGACGAGGAATTCATGTAATGTCACTTCTGGTGAAGCCCATACAAGCCCACGCGTGAACTAAGATAGCCCACTGTCATGCGTGATGTGAAACTTATCTGATCTCACTTCCGGTGAAGTCCACACAAGCTCACGCGTGAACTAAGATGGAAGATTCTCGGGCGTGACGTGTAACTTATCTAATGTCACTTCTGGTGTAGACCACACAAACCCACGCGTGGACTAAGATAGCCCACTCTTGGGCGTGACGTGGAAATACCCCTTGTCGCTTCTTGTGGGGAAGCCCACAAAAGCCCAGACTCACAATACGATACGCCCATATATCTGTCTCAATTTTGCTCATCAACTAACTTTAAATTGTATTTTTTTCAAGAAAAATAGCATTTCATTCTAATTTTAAAATTGTATAAAAAACCTCATTAAATGAAGTACCCATATATTTCATTATTTTAATTTATCATCAAATAACCAAATCATTCGATCCTACTTATGTTTCTTTCCCTGGCGCAATTCTGTATTTGTTGGCGAAATAATCTTTTTTCTTCATATTCACTTTCACCGTCAATTGAACTGCTGCATGATGAAATGTCGTCATCAACTGCAAAAGTTAAAGCTAAAAAGTTACATCTGTGATAATTTTTTTTATTTAACACAAATAAACGGGCTCAACATAATTATGTAGTTTATTAACTAGCGATATAACCATGATCATTCACAATATTTTCTACGGAACCTCTTTCATTAGATGTCGACGGTTTTGACACTTGACTGTAGGTGATCTAATCTGTTGCAATATTTAGTTGATAATTAGTAATATTTAAATATTCCTGTTTAATCTTCCTTCTAATAGTACCAAGTCTTTTTTGCTTTTGCCACATATTTATAAAACAATCACAAAATATAGCATACAAATGCACAATAATTCAAAATGGCGACTCTGTCACTTATACAGATTAAGGCTGTACTATAGGCGTCATTTGTGTTTATTGCTGTTTATTACTCTCAAAGACAGAAATTATACAGCCATAGTCTGTAAAAGGGTGTACTATTACACCATAAAAAGAAGCTGTAGAAGAGAGTTTGCCTACTTCATAATACAGATATAAGATTTGAGGACCACCATAATACAGCTCTAAGCGGTATTAAGTAAGTGACGGTATGCAAAATACAGCTGTTGTACAGCATTAAAACTAAAATGAGGATTAAAGCGTTACAGGAAACTTAAACCTGTAAATGACAGTTTTCACACACTGAAATAGAACTTTAAGCGTACTTTGACTCCTTAATACAGACTTAATACTGTTAGAGCTGAATATTTACTCCTAAACCGACATTATAACACTACAATATCTTTTCAACGTTCTTATACAGCAGTTAAACTGCGTTAAGAGCTATATTGGCTGCTTTTTAGGTGTTCATTACGCTTGGTTGCTGCTTGGGCTGTTATTAAATAATTGATTAAAAGAGTAATGAACCATTCTGGTTAATTTCATGAAATTAAAATTAAGTTTGTTATAGGTACTGACAATAACTCATCAAGCCATCACCAAAGATGGGCGTCAAATTAAAAACATAATTGTGCTACTAACAGTCGATATCCTGTATATGCTAGTATACAAATTGGTGGGAAATCTGAATAGTGTAAAGTATCCTCATAAGGTTTGCAATAGGGATTAAAAATGTCATAATCACGAGTATTACCTACTTTTATACTTTTAATGCTTACGAAATTATTCCAATAAATATCGAATGAGGTTTAGTTGACTTGTGATTAAATGAGCTAACTAAAAGTGCCATGCTTTTTTCTTTTAAATAAACGAAAAAAAGAAAGGCGTTTTTTGGAGTGAAAAACTCAACCTGAAAAAGCTGGTTAAAAAACCTTGAATATGAGGCATTAAATATTCAGAACACTGGTATCTATTTAATTCAATGTTTATATTTATGAATATGGTACTTTTTCCAACGGGCTTCATAACCATGTACAGGAGAGTCCGTATGATAAGATTTCTGTTAACTGGATGACTAATTTCACAACTAGTTGTTGTATAATATTTAAATTAACATTTGTTTCATATCCTTATTTAGCATGATCTTCCTTTATAAAATCTCTGTCTATACATATCGTTAGAAAACTAAAATGTCTGACTGTTCGATCCTCATAATTACGCAAGATATTTTGATGTGGTTTTATCCAACATATAATATATATCCTGTTTGTATGCAGCTGACTAATCAATTCAATTCAATTATTATTATTTTTTACGATTCAACCTCGTCATGGACATAACATAACATACACTCAGACCCTCACGATTATATCCTGAACAGTTTAGTTAGAGGCACTCTTATTGTTGTCCTTATGGAAAACCGAACATAGAGAAGAACACAACTCTCCGATTAAATTTGAACAACGGAATGAAGAGTGAGCCCACTGGATAGTGGCGGTAGGCTCACTCTTCATCACCGGAGAGTTAGCCGTAAATTGTTCAAAAAGTAGGCCAACTTAGGATCACATGGGTCTCAAGCCAGAATGCTTAACCACTGCGCCACGACGTTCTTTCCTCTTTGTGATAATATCAGTACATTTTCACTCCCACTTTAGATCCCGGGTTTCTTAGAACTTCTGGACAAATAAAAGACATATGCTGCAAGACCGTTCCTAGTTTTGATGGTCTTGTTTCACTGTTCAAAACAATGATATTATAATACAAACACGTAGATAGGTTACTTGTGCTAAAATAAGTGGCACCCGAAATCAGGACTTTTGCCCACCTGAGCAAAGCATTGACAGTTTGAGACAACATGCGCAACATGTATCTGTCTCATTAACGTTCTAGTAAATAATCATGCTATCTTCTGCACACGGTCAAATCATAGGTACGTACGCCAGGGGACAATTTTTGACTTCGCGTCAGTACTGACATAAAGTATCTATACCTCTTTTAAATATCATTGGTTCGAAATTTCAGCCGAGTTATAGTGCGTTTTCTTGCATTGCACATATATCAAGTACCATCTGGTACAGAATGCCTGGCATTTGCTCCTCCGGTACCTATAACGTAACAGCGATCAAGGTGTGGTTAGGTCACCTAGGTCGTCTAAGTACTTATAATCTATGATTCATACCACTTGTTTCTGTTTATGTTTGATAGCTAAACATTGTTCTAAAACAGAATTAAGCTTAAGCGGTATATTCAAATTACTTCTTAAGAAATCTGTGACTTCTTGATTTTAATAAAATCATGTTGATAATGGAGGTCCAAACCCAGCCGTGAGACACAATGCGCAAAAACTACCACTTTCTTCATTTTCAATATGATATTCAATACAGATTAAAAACTTCAAAGCGATTTAATTGCATCAAGCAATCATCCAATTCGATAATCCCTCTCTAATTGAAAATTGTAAAATATGTAAATGAAATATTATTTGCCACAGCAGCAGAAAAAATGCACCAATCGAATACATTATTTAATTACGAAATAAAAAATATTGATTTCTAAGCACTTCCTAACAAATACACCTTAAAAAAAAAACGTTCCGAAATGCTAATAAAAGAAAGAGGTCCTCTAAACGATCGTGCTACCGGTATCAGGGAAATATTGACTCAATACCCACAAAGAAGACATCAGCATCAGCCACGGTCAATCTAATTCGGATGTTCCTCAGACAATCGTGACTGCTCTGACCTCCATTGATTACTATCAATTAACGATTATTCGCACATTTACTGGTATCTTCATTCACAGAATTTTAGACCCTGAATTGGATTCACCTTTGGGTCTATCTTTATCGGATCTTTATTCAATCGATAACCGTGTAATGGTTTTGGATATTTAGGCGTTTTTTGATGAAATACCTCTTGCAACTACGGATAAAGTTCATGGGCATTTTCACAAACTCTCGTAGTTTAGGTGTATCTACCTCGCAGTTACTTTTTGTTGAAAGTTTCCAGTGATACTGGGCCATACAGAGAATAAGAATGCACGTAGGAAAGTAGGTACTTGAATGTTATTTTACTTTGAAACATTGCTACACAAAAAGTAATAGCGTTAAGGGTGCATATATTTTAAGAAATGTTCTCATGTGAGTTATTTATGTCTCACTCAAGTGAGAATAGGCAATACCCCGTGATTATAATAAACTACACAGTGAGGTGTCACAATGCTCACGAACGCTTAGGGTAGGATTAGTTATTCAATTGGACAACACTCGATTTTGAATGATGCATAGTGAAGGATTTAAGTCCAGTATGACACACACAACACACAGCAGATAATTTTGCCCAATAGTACCGAGACACCAACCGAAACTTCCAAAGCACACATATTTTTTCACGCTACGTCATAGTAGACACTAGACTCAAGTTTTACAGCAAAAAAGAGAACCAAATATAAAAACTCAACTCATCTAAACAACCTATTACAACCGAAGTAAAAAAGGCACAACAACATATCATTCAGCTGTTACTATGCAACAAAAACATACATTGTAGTGGCAAATGGGATATTTAATTATTTTAAACATCAACCACGGTATAAGAGTCATGGTTTTATATTTGATATTATGTTGGAACCATTTTATTTAACAAAATTGTCGATATGCTTATAGACATTAGGGTAAGTTGCACCATAGTAGAAGTTAAATTTAAAGTTTTTGTCAAATTTGACAATTGCCGTCAGTCATTTTTGGGCCTAACCGGTACTTTAACTGAAATTTTGATGTTTGTTATTGTTAGTCATGGTGCAACCCCGATTCTGTAATCTGACAGTTTTTGAAAGAAGGTTCAGAATTGAGCCAGAAACATAAGAAAACCTATTCCTATGTGACCCGCAACAAATTGTATTGAATTGAACATTTTATGTTTTTATGAAAAGCAGACTTCCTAAATCAGATTTCGAGATCCTGGAAAAATGGAATGGATAGAGAGCTGCCGTTTTGAACGTCAATACAGAGTTCAGGATATTGGCTGGATTTACCTACCCAAAATGTTACAAAAATATCTTGTAAAAGATTAAAAAAATCGTAAACAGCATGAATAAATAAATAGATGAATCAGAGAGACATGAGATAAGAAACACATTGTATTCATTCATGAATCGATAGGTCGGTGCCCAATTTGAGTCTGCTGAAAACATTGTTGCTAATTGATATTTTGTGACAATATCAGAAAAAAGAAGCTGTATTTTCTTGAATGCTGATGACAGTAAATTCTCTCTATTACACAGCGTAGATTATTTCCTGTACAAATGATACTAAATGACCGAATCTGCTAGTGTCTTAGTTTCCCACATTGAACAAGTCCACAAGTCCGACAACACCAATTATCTGAAGCCTTTGACCGAAACCACATTACATAAGCACCATGATCTAATAACAGAGGCGTGACTAGACAGGGACCAATTATCTCTGATTATTGCTGGTGTTCTGGTGGTCTACTCAGGTGCAACATTTGCGAAGTTTCGATAAACTTCATTAGGCTAAACAGCTTATTAAACGAGTGTTAATATGTTTTATGTAATTCATTCTGTATTTCAATATGGTGCTTATGATAGCCAAAAATTAAGATAGGTATATCACGAACTGTAAGCATGTTATTTAACGCCTACTATTTATAGCACTCCGATATGATACGAATGAAAGTCGATTCCCTGGAGGTCAATAGAATGAAGGTACAGTAAGAAGCAGTGCGTGCTAGTGAGCATGGTGCTTTACATGCAGACGTCATAGCCAAAAGTCAACATAATGATCATTTGTACAATAGGTATACTAATAAAATAATGTAATCCATAATAATATAGTAGCCCAAAAGTTAAGGCACAAATACTCACACCTTCTCCGACCTTGATTAATGTTGTATTTTCCTCTTACATCTGAATGTCAACAGATTTTTTCAAAGATAGTGTGGTGATTTAAAAGCATCTACCAAAAGCTTCAAAAATATTAAAACCTGGTGTGTTTAAATGGCTTGGCAGTTTCTAGGAATATGTCTGATGTTTCAACATTATCATTCAGCGCAGACGCTCATTCGACACGAATTTGAATACTTAAACAGCTAAAACCGTTTATGGCCAAAGATATTGATCTATTTAGCTGTCCTGGCGTGTTTGTATTATAAATTAAACACCTGGATGCATATACATACAAGAAAACATATCAATCAACCACTGCTAAACTTGTGTTTTAATTCGAAGAATCCTATAAACGGTAATTATTGAAACACGATGCATTATTTATATCAAAACATACAGTTACACAAATTACACGACATACTAAAATAAAACATGAATACTTTAATTTATCAAAATGACATTGTGACATTATGGTTTATTACAACAATTATTACTACACGGTTTCACAATCACTACCAAATGAAGGTACTATTTAAATTAATTCAGACCGAAATGCAATATCAATAAAAAGCGACCCAATACTGTACCCTGAGGCACCCATTAAGACTGCGCGTGGGGTGAGTCGATACCTATCTGGCGCTGTGAGGTGAGCCCAAAAAGGCTTCAGGTGACGTTATCAAGCTCACACAAGCGGTTTTTTGCCGACATTGACCTGAACATGGATTCCTTTTGTGGTCAACTGTTGCGAAAGCCTCTGACTGGACTAAGATTGCGATTAAACATCTCTTTAGCATGTTAATCGGATGCGATTGCGGAGTCGAAAGATTTATACACTGATTTAAAGGGAGATTTGTGTGACTTGCATTCAATTAGCTTTAATTACGTATTTAAAGACTGTCTTTGAATAATTGTTGTGAGCAAATCGTCGGCATATTTTGGTGGATGAGCGAGTAAAAACGCTCATGTTTATTGGTGAGTAAATAACTTAATGGTGTGAACACCGGACGTCATCATAAGAGGCTCATAGACGGACCTGTCTACCATGATTGTATGAACTGCTACCTAAGGTTATTTGAGACTGATAACTTATACCTAATTACTAATTAGAATACTTAATTACACCTTTTGTTACATGAACATTTGTCCAAGCTGGATTTCAAACAAATAGCCCTTGTTGATAGAGACAGGATTCCTGACAATGAATGATATGAAAATGATTATTTTAAAATCATTACGGCACTTGAGATAATATGATGCATATTCTTTAGAAATGACTTGATTCTATATGCTCTAACTTCTCAAATAGCATCATGTTTCGCATTCGTAATAATCGCATCACAACCACTGTAAAAAGTTTTAAACATACTCAATGGATGATGTTTAAAAATGTTGACTGAAAGAAGAAAAAAAGGTGAAATCTGACGAACCTTATCTCTTTGTGTCGGCTCCGCCATTGAGATGTCAAGCTCAATTGATGATTCTGAGCTCAACGGAGTCAATTGTCTATCGAGGGGTATAATCGCTGTATGTCTTTTATTTTCTTCTGCTTTGTGCAAATTCTTTAAATAAGCAGTTTTTTGGTTGAAAACACACGTTACTTGTGTACTTATTTTTATCATAATTGCGTAGCGTAGTTCGGTTCCTGAGATGTTTCCTTCCTAGGAGGCTGATATCGTGAACCTGAATTGCACTTCAACATGAGTTCTTCGAGAGGGGTTTGAAGGTTTTTCTAGGGTGGGCAACGCATGAGTTATGCCCCTGGTGTCAAACGTGTCCATAGGCTGCGGTACCATCGACCATCAGGAGTGCTGCATTGTTTGTTTGCCATCGTCGTTTTGTCGAAACACCTACTTCATTATGTGTACCATTACACAGTTGACATCAAGCCGCCATAAGTCCTCCGACTAGGCATAACGACTGACATCTAACGAGGTTAACCTGGACTAACTGCTTACCGTGCCTTCTGAAGCACAGAGATGCCCGAAAATACATCACTTTTCGGTCGGAATGATCACCCATCGCATTTCCAACCCTGCGTTTGTTGCTTTTGTTTTGTCGTGACATCAAGGTTTCTCACTGACCTCACAACAATCTGCACTGAGCCCGGTGTTGGAGTATGGCTCGCTCCACCTCATAGTTGCGGTGAAGCTTGTGCACAGCAGTGGGACGTATTTAGGCCGTTTATTTTATGTTATGTATCATCATTACACTACTTGTGTCTAACTCCTAAGCAACCAAGAACCAGCGTTGGGCTCTCTCGTCAGATATAAATTTAGGCTAAATGCGATCGTGAATACAACAGTCAGTGACTTTGACTGGGAATATGGTATGAATGTATGTTATGTTTGCTATTGCGTGTTACCTACATGTGATTTTTAGTAAGAAAAATAACTTTACAAATACGCTGTTATTATAAAAATAGTGAGAGGTATTTAAGTTATTAGGAAGTGAATAATACCGAACGCTTGCGTGTAACCTTGATTCTCTCACGATGCTATTTCCCTCAACAACTCCTTTTGTAACTACGTATTTTGTAGATATTGGTAATTGACTATTTACAACCACGAGAAAAATAAATAAGTTCGTTAATAAAGTGTGAAGTCACTATTCCCACCATGGACGATGAGAGGGAGTCGCTAAGGTTTTCAGACAGTGGGCCACTGTGTTACCCTTCGCAGTAGGAGACAACCTGTCCACCCCCTTAGCGTCAAAAAAGGGCCAGCATAGGAAACACACTAGAAGTTCATACCTACCCGGGCCCCAAGTCGGCTTATTTAAGAACGCTTCAATTGAATCGTAATTGAGTCTTAAATGACAAATTTGACATATTTTTCATAGAAAATGTGTCAAATTAGCCGATTGAGACTCAATTACGATTGAATTGAAGCGTTCTAAAATTAGCAGTCTTGGGGCCCTGTACTAGCAGAAGAAAGAGGCAATAACGTATGGGAAGCATTGATCCATCAAATCAATCATAATGTGATCGAAGATGGGATGACAATTGAAGTCGTCCAATCTGACATGTGGAGCCTGGTTGGCGATTGTGTTTTGTTTACTTTACTCGATTGAAAAAAATAATTCAGATAATTACCTACTTCCTAAAGTAACCTTGATTGCACTTATTGAATTAAATTACACACGTGGGCTGATCTAGGGCACAAATCACAGTCACGCTGGGATGCCAATGACTTTCAACCTACGGCAAAAATTCTTCGCACTGACCTTGCGCGACTGGTTCCGACAATGTATTGTTTCCGATGCGCGCGAGTGTTTTAAGTATAGCACGGAGCAAATAAAACTAGAGTAGATGAGTTTCTTCAAAAACCGAACGGTTGACGAAATAGATTTTTAAGGCGAGGGTAAATGGAAGTTTTGGAAGGACTTAGGGAGTTCGGAAATAGGATGGGTGACCACCGAGACCAACATTTAGTGATGTATTTTTCAGGCATAATCGTGCTTCGGAAGGCACGCTTAGAAGAACAATCTGCACAGAGCACGCGTGTTGGAGTATGGCTCATTCCACCTCATTTCTCCTATACTACGTGTGAATATTCGTCAAGGTACCTATGGTCTAGTCTTCTTATTTCTTATGGATATACCTAGTATACGTTATTACAAAAAAAAACGAATTATCTATAACCGTTGCTTAGTTGCCATTGTACTTTGCTCATTCTAGGAATAGGTGGCGTTGTGTGTCTGTAGATATTATAAATTAATATCTTTCCTTACACCCACCTGTACAATAAGTGTAAGTAGTGCTCAAATGGATATATTTAAACAAAAAGCAATAATTATTTGGCGTACTCAATCAAAGAGATCTCGAGCGGAAGTAGCCAAGGCCTGCGCCCGCGTCGGTCCGAGGCCAGAAGGCCTACTCCCGTTCGTTTTGTATCGAAGTTTCGGTAATCGCCAGGTGTAGAAAGTCATGCCTACCTCGAAATACAAAAAACACAATTAATTAGCTCGAATAACAGGGAAAAGGAGAATAAACGAAAAATCCACCAGCAGTATTGGTTTCGTGGTTCTCACTAAAAATTTTTCACATCTCGGTCTACCTCAGGGGAGCACGCTTACTTCAATCTTCTATTCGCTTCACCCTGGTAGAAATCGTCTTAGCTGAAATGGCGCTCTCCCCACTGCATCTACGCTTACAAGCAAGCACTCTTGTTTGCGCAGATTTTCTTCATTCTAACGATCAAATTCGTGAAGTTATTGAGTTTTAAATAAAAGCAAAAACCAAATGCTCTCATAGTTGAGGTGAAGCCTGTAGCCAGCAGTAGGAGGTATATAGGCCGTTTGTGTATGTGTGTTATGTTCCCGCTATCATGATAACCCCTGTCTTTTCAGACTAGTACTCGATCTTATTTCACTGCTGACGTCATTGTTAACATTGTTTAACACGTCTCCGCCATATTTGAACAAGTGAACTGTAGTTCTTTGTCATTTCAAAATACAGTCAGCTTGAAAAAAGTGGTGTTATAAAATAAAGATTAGATTTAAAATCTTTATTGCACAAAAAAGACATTCAAGACATAAAAAAGACATGCAAGTATACACTTCAACATTTAAAATTCATGTGGTCTTATCGCAACAAAGCGATCTCTTCCAGGCTAACTTCTTACAGACGAACTGGTAAAATATTGTTAAGTTTTGAGGTAAAGTACATTGTCCGCCTACCTACACTACTACTACTAGTAGTACACTACTATCGTGCCCAATGTGTCTACGGCTGCATTCTGGATGCCCAAATCGCCAATTCCATTTAGAGGCTTTATTGGTCAAAATGTTTGTTTTGTTAGTTTTCTTATTAATTATATTATTAGTACCACCAAGTTGCTGAATAAATAGAGATGATGTGTAGGGCAGGTTTCCAAAGAGAAGAAAGTGAACTATGGCTCTGAAAAGAGCCTTTGGTTTCTAGCATATAGGTAATTTGATGTTACCATATTGTGGTGAGAGGATTGGCCAGCCTAGACTCTGCGTTACCGAGTCTAGCTGTTTCCAGAGTGCGCCGCGGGGAGGCTCCTTTCATACACCCCATAAATTATTTTTATTTTTACTAGGAAGATGCCGTAACAGTGACAGAATATTGGGTCTCGTCAAATTTAGGATTTTAGCTAAGTGTGAATTTGTAAAAGTCCGCCTGAACCCGCGGGTAACAGCTACCAATCTACCCACTTGTCCTGTCATTGAAACTAGGCATACATATTTCTTAGTCTGACTGTACATAACCAGTTGTATGAATTAATAAGGCAATCATTGGAATGCCTTTAAACGCGTAAACAGCAGTGATCCGCTAGGTAAACGAATCACTTGAATAGTTTTCTTTAGATACAGAATAATATTTAGAGTGAATTCCAATCAACAAAGGAAAAATAATGAACCACTGAAGCAAAAAAATAGAAAAACTCCAAACACTTTTTTAAATATGGAACGGTCTTCCAGCGGCAGTGTTTCCGGGAGGGGATGACGTGGGGGTTCAAGAAAAGAGCGTATCCCTTTCTGAAAGGCAAGCAACGCATCTCGTGACACCTCTGGGGGCTTAGCCAAAGTAACATTTAGAAAACGATAGCGAAGTTAGAAGAGAACAAAATGTATGGGATTGACATAAGCCGCGCTAAATCACGTGATCAATCCCATACATTTTGTTCTTTTCTAACTTCGCTATCGTTTTCTAAATGTTACTTTGGCTAAGCCCCCTGGTGTTGCAGTAATCCATGAGCAGAGGTGATTACTCCCCATCAGGTCCCCGTCAGCTAAAAAAACTTTCATAAGAATAAATATATCATTGAAATTAGTTAGGATGTCATAGACAAACCAGTAACTTATGATACGCCTGACGCATAGAGGGTCAAAAACTCACACCGTCCACTCCGATAATTTTAATGAATTAGGGTTAGCCTCTTAACCTCAGCTTTCACGATCAGGTCAAACAATGATAATTATATTCAAATTGTTTATTGTCTTTTTATTATCAAAACCGCTTCACATAACTGTTTCTGCCAATTTCGGTGTTATAGACCGTTTGTGTCGACACCGCTAGTCGCTTCCTTAATCAATGCTAATTCAATACGTAAATAAAGCACGCTATAGCAATTTAGCTGTTTATTTATGCTTATTTTGCCTAGAATTCAAGTTATTACTAAAAGACATGTACTATTAACATACATTATTTTTGTGAATGGATTTTTTGATGAAACTGCGATATACTTACTTAGTTTGTCTGGGTCTAGTGTTGTATTTAGATAAAGGATTATTGCACATGAGATGAATAATCTTTTTCTTAGAATCTGTACTTGTCAGTGAACTCTTTTTTTCATAACGTTCCTAGGTACCCTGTAAGTATACAGGCAATCATTTAAGTAGAACTTTAAAAAACAAACTTTTTTTATTTGTGTGGTTAAACCTGATTTTTTTTAAAAAATCGACAATATTCTGCATTAAGAACTATGACTTATAATAAATGAATTAACCTCACCATTTCTCCTGCCTTTTAAAAAGTGACTAACATTGCCACAGCCCCGGCACAAAGGTTTTTCGCCGCCTACACAAGTTACTCACCTCACGTGTCAATACTCTCGTCGCGTTAAACGGAACGTAAAAACTGCAAAGACGGAGCTCAATGAAGTCATTCGATACTGTTGTTTGGTATACACTTTAGTTACTACACTCACATTCGTTAAATACGACGTAAGATGTTTGTTGGAAATAGTCTTACAGTCCTCACGAATTCAGCCTTCATTGCGAACGGAAGATTCAGAAGCCCACATTTCGCCCAGTTAATTTTAACAAAACCTGTTATAGTTTGACACTATCACATAGTGAAAGCTTTTGCCTAGTTTTAGGCTAGACAGCGTTGTGTAATGGGAGTAATATTCAATGAAAATATAATGTCAACGATATTATAGCAAGTCTAAGCAAAAAGGCTAGAAGAAGTCTGCCGAATTAGTTTTCATTCGTCAGTATCATATAGTAAAAGCTTTGCTTGGTTTTGAGCTAAGCACCGTTGTGGGGAGTAATGTTCAATGATATAAGTGTCAATGATATTATAGCAAGTCTAACATAAAGGCTAAAAGAAGCCTGCCGAATGCTGAGCTAAAAATAGCCATGACATGAGTCCAATGATGCAACGAGAATTTTGGTTCGCGACACCTAATCTGAATTTGTGGCAGGTACAAGGTACAGTCAACTCCAAAAATCCATTTTCCACCTTTAGCGGCCATAATCTTTGTCTGATTTGACTCAAAAATCAGAATGAAAACCTTTCTCTATTTAAGAAGATCATTTTTGGTATTTTGGTACGAGTAACGAGATAAAATGACCTGCAATGAAATGCTGTAAAAATAAAACCGAGAAACGAGTGCCATTTTAATACATGCAAACCACACTCAACTTCCCAGTGATAATTCTGTATGTATGGCAGATCAATTCAAGTTTGTCAATTTTCCAGAATCGCTTCACTCCTTTCGATATTCGAAATAAAGTGAATGATTTGTTTTTTGTATTTCTTTCATGCATGGATGTTTTTGAGTCTGACTGTACTTGGCTTTGGAGTTTTGTTTTATTTTCCCAAAAAGAGATTGCAGGGGTTAATGACGCTCTCGAGTAACGAAGTGGCTCTAACTGTTTTTTTCGGTTTTTTTTTTGTAATAAAAAAGGATGAAAGATCCAGTCAATTTTTCCCTTCATAATGAGTCAGTTTTATGAGGTAGAGAAAAATTATCCTCAACTTTATTAAGGGACCGAGGACCATGTTGACAGCGCTATAAAATTAACTAACAAATATATTTCTTTTGATTTTCCAAATTTTAAATGGATATCTGAAATTGCGCTTAAAAAGGGCCGGTTTTCGAGATAATATCAACCGCACTACCAGGTTTTAAAAACGACTTTAATCTGTAGCTTTCATAAAAAACTGAAAAAATACGATCTGTTTTACTTGAGCTAGAAAATACAAATTCGCTTACAGTTCTGAAATATGGACGGACATTTCTCGATAGCCCGAAATAAGGCCAAAGTAATAAAATTATTGAACTTTTTGTGCTAATGTTTAGTTAGATATAATATAATATTTGTAATTAGTAGTCACAAGCAGAGGTACCCTGACTGCAATGTCAGTTAGCGACAAGTTGTATTTACTTAATGTTCCAAAATCAGCTGACCGCAAGTTCATGATAAATACCAAATTTAAGTAATATTCATTGAATGGTTTTCTAACTCACTACTTTTACAATAGGCAGTGAACACAACCTTTTACAGGGTGATGTAATGATTCAATCATGAAAAAACGTTCTTGACAAGATTAATGTTTTCCAACGCGTATAATTCGCTAATCCCATTGTACACGGGTACTTATTTACTAAAACACACTTTTTACGGTTCTTAATGATCGTTTTTGTTGATTCTTGAATTCAAATTCTTAGCAATGACGTGGTAGCTTATTTTTAGCTACAGAAAAGAGAATCAGTCTAAGTTGTATACAAAATTTGGCAGGTTTTATTTAGGCGTCCCATCGGTATTGCATACAAAATAACGCATTCGGCCCTTAGCAAGTTTATCCTTTTTTTTCTGGTTTATTATCAAACCCTGATAACCAAATGACAATCAGCATTTAATTCCAAACTTATAAAAAAGTTGCTCTCATAGCTTTGTTTAACTAAAAAAGAAGTGAGAATCAAAAAACACTCCAATCAATATACCTCTTCAAGAGTTAAAAAACATAGCTAAATCAGGATACCACGAGTTAGACAGACGTGTGTCTATCACACATCAAACTTATAAGAAAACATCTCTTTTTCAATCGTCGAAGGTTAAAAATGTTGATGAGAACTCGTCAAACTAATCATCTACTGTAGTTCACTTGAATAACTTGTTAAAAACTAATCTTGCTCGTAATAACATCTCTATTGAATAACATACAAATCAGAAAGCACTGTCTCTCATGGGCATTATGACTAATTCGACTTACCAACGTCATCGTTACTGATTGTGATAACAAAATAACTCTTTGTCAATGTAAAGTACTAATTATTGCATCTACACTAAACTGATTTCACTTTAATCTATTAAGCCAACTCTTTTGACTTTGGTACCTATTCTAATGAGATTTCAATACATTTAAGCGATGTGTAAACGAACTCAGCCACTTGAAACAGCATCAGCCATTTGTAGTATGTTTTATGCTGCAAACGAGCAACTAGAGTAACATGGCAATTTCCAAGAAAATAACAAGCTATTTTTGCTATATTTATTGCTAATCTAGACTGACAGATTGCTCTGAGTTTGATAATAGTTGTCAACTGTTTCAAGTAAACTTGCTACGTTTACACAACGCTCAAGTGTAGAAGCATCAAATAACACAACAACGAAAACTTAAAGTCACATCTTTTGCAGGTAAACCGCGAGAATCGCGGGGAGCCTCGTCAGAACAACAAGCGAAGATTTTGAGAAAAGAGCCCTTCACTCATCTCTCAGAACAGGAGCTGATAGAAGAAGCCAATAAAGTACGAGCCCAGGCAGACAGCGTCACTTGCACCGCTGACCATCCGCCAGAGAAGTTTTTCTCTTTACCACACAGAAGAAAAATCAGAGAAGATAGATCTGGAAGAAGAAACAGCGACGACGCTTCTGAAAGTCCAAATAGAACAGCATTAGGAAGATCGACCAGCGATGTAAGTCAAAAAAGAAGGAAAGAACGAACATCCTTATCAACTCTTTTCCGACGTGCTCAAAGAACTAAAAGTCCTGATGCCCCTGTTAAAGTTACAACTAAACCTGTGCAAAGAAGTAAAAGTGACGTTTCAGATTTAAAATCCAATACCAAACTGAATACCCAAGTAAAACCAATTCGCAAAAGAGCTGGAAGCGAAACTGAGGAGTTTTTGAAATCGTTGAGAAACAAAAAGACTCAGTTATCTCCTATCATTGAAAGTTCCCCAAGAGAAGATTACTTCAGAAAGACTCCACCACTAGATGTCTTTCAAAAACAGAAGTTATCACAAAAAGATAGCAATAAAAGTGACGGTAGTGAAGGTAGAAAAGTCAATCCAGTAGAAAAACCACCAAGATATAAGACACCTGATAAAGTAGACCCTAAACCACCAGCTCGAACTAAACGAGGCAAATCTCTAGAAAGTTATAAAGAGAAGTCACCTTCCATAACAGATACTCCTAAACGAAAAACAGATGTGAAAAAGACTCTTCTAGTGGATGAAATAGATTCATTTAAACCTAAAGATACAAACCCTATTGAAGTAAAGGAGAGAATCAAAGAAAGTATACGAAAGATCGAGGAGAACGTTTATGGTGATAAAGAAATGATACACAGTAGCCAACTGCCCCCTGACAAGCCACCGCTGACTAGGGGACACACTGTAGGCCATTTGGTAAGAATTTTGAAAGAAGACCAATCTTCACCGCCTCCGAAAACACATTTAATATCACCACCAAACGGCACCAACACCAGTCAGCCATTTTCGTACATAAAACCAAGTGTAAGTCCAGATCCAAACTTATTTATACGAACCACAAGTCCTGAAAGAGTTCCTTCGCCTGTTAACAAGATGGGTGATAAAGGAGTTGTTTACGCGCAAGTAGTCCGAGACTATGGTGATAATACATCCAGTAGACTTGGTAAACAAACTGTGCATAAAACGTATTCTAGAGAGAAATACGGCAATTTTTCTGACGAAGACGAAGGCTACGAGGAAAAGCATAAGCAAAATAACAGTCGCCTCCGTTACAATTATAATCCTATTGAGAATGAAAATTTTAACAGCATAGAAGGATACAAAATTACTGATTCTCCAATAAAACCGAGATTCAGAGAGTACAAGCTAACTAGCTTTGAAGACTTTGAACCAACTTACGCTAACGAAAATTCACCCACTAATGACCAGCTTCATGATTACATTGGCACTTACAGAGGTAGAGCTGATGGTATGGATACAAAAAAGAAACATTATGAGAGTGAAAATAAAGTCGATTTAGATTTTAATGAGCTAAGCCATAGGCGTCAGCTTTTAGAATCTAGGCTGAATGCTCGCAGAACAGATCGAGAGAAAGTTCTTACTGTTGAGCCTATGTCCCGATTTCTACCTGAAACGGATCCTATTTATGAAGCAGAAAAGCGTAGACAAGCGACTGAGAGGTACGTAGATGAAACTGCTAAATATTACCGCCACACGCTAGAAAGGGATGGCTTTGCTGAAAACAGTGTTACTGAGGACTACAATAAGCACGAGTCAGATAGTCATAAAGTAAAATATAACACAGAAAGTAGAACTTTCCAGAAAGTTCCTAAAGGGGAGGTAGACAGACGTGAATTTATTGATGGTCTAAGCCCGGAAGCCAGACACAGGGCGAATAAACAAGAATTCCCTCCAGAACCAGAATACGAGCCTCCTAGTCTTGAAATAATTGCGGGTAAGCCTGTACTCAGTTCTAATGAGTACAAAGAGAAAAAATATAAGGTAAAGAAGAATCTTAATTCTAGTCACGAGGTTATTGCTGGTCAAAAGTACAAAATAAAAGATAGTTGGTTTGGTAAAAGGAAAGGACATTATGCTTCCAATCCCGAGATAGCACAAGAGCGAGAAGATGACTACGCAAATATTCGCTATGAAGCGAAACATGCTGAAGCATATCACAATTCTCTGCGCCGGGTTAAAAATAAGGATAAATACAGAGACGACTTTGGCATTAGAAGACATGATTCGGGTGATAGTAGAGACTACTATCGAGATGAGACGCCACGTAGATACGACATCGATAATCGATTGGTTGATTCTGGAATCGAAAATGATTTCAGGAAAGATTCCAGCGGAGAACTCCACAGAAGACATAGAAGGCATCAAAGCGATGATGATGTACGTGATACATCTTTATTTTTGGCTAGCGAAAGAAGACATACAGAAGATAACTATCCAAGTGAACAGATTTATGCAAATGGAGAATATTTAGCTAGGTTTAAAGATTTCAGGGAGGATAGTTACAGGAAAGAGTATCATCCGAGAGAGAGGAGTGCTGACGATGGGTCACATTTGGAACCAAAATTTGACAGATTTGAAAAAAGTCCAACAGACGAAAAAGTTAGTGCGAAACCGCCTAAAGCCACGAAGAAACTTTCTGGACTCGAGAAGGTAAGCCCGCTGTTTTAAAAGTTGCTGCACAAAAACGATTTGTTACGGTGTTACTAACAGGACAATTTATTCAACGTCAGTAACATCCGTACTTATTTGTTTTAGGTGAAGCAACTCTTCTCTCGCGACTCTTCGAAGAAGAGCAAGAAGGAGAAGGATGTGGTCCAGCCGAAGACTCGCACTCGGGTGCTCAAGAGCCCTGAACATCTTGCTACTGATGACTCCGACTATCGAAGGTATGGCTTACGCGGGACTTTAATACGAACAGAGATAATTATACGCGTTCCTTGCGAGCTCGTCTTGGTAAGCGTAGCGTGAAGAGCTCTCTGCTGATGATAGCTTACGATTGTGTACTTCATGGCCTACATCTAGCAGTGGACAAATACAGGCTGCAAATGACGTGAATGATTATACAAAACGCGTGGTGCCACTTACTCAGCCGGTTTTTTTCTTCGCTTCAGATTCACAGACCCAGAGCCAAGTGACATCGTCGTTCGCAAGATCGACTACTCATGCCACGCAGACGAGCGCCGCCTAAGGAGTTCCCGAGAGAACTTGGACCGGTACAGGAGTTCTGACAGCCCTGAAAGGAAGTATCTGGAGACGGACTTCGATAGCAGGTTCGTTGATTTTACTTTTCGTACAGTGTAACATGCTAAGCGGAATATCTCACTGCTGACCACAGGCTGTACCTATGAGGTGTGTGTTGGCCTTACTGTCAGAAGTTTACAAACCGTCAGTGCCCTAAGGACTCGGACTAAGCTCTATGACATCAGCCAAGACCAAGTGCGTCACAAGCCTTCTGAAAGCCCGAAAATATTAGTCTCATCACCAGACTAGACGCACATAGTTCAATATTAGTGGTTTTTGCCGATCCGTTGTTGCCTGTGTCTCATCGCCACATTTTTACCATCCTTCGCATTCTACCCAGGTACACCCACGACAGGACACTGAAACCGGACAGGCAGTACAAGGAACGCAGAGAGGAAAAGAGATACAACTCTTCGGAGCGAGACAGCGACCACCACTCTAGGCCTTCAGACGGAGAGAGCGATCTCAGGAAGACCAGGTCGAGAACTGCTGGCCCGCTTGACTCTCCAGCTTTGGTAAGTACATACAGCTTTATATCAATTTAGACTCTTTTATGATAAAAGCATACCAAAACGTCCATAGCTCTTACAATATCCCCTACCACAAGTAACAGTTTTCGTTTTGGATAATACCTAAGAATACTATTTTGAAATTCGCAACCAGATCTTTGAAGACTCATTCCTAGTAGGATAACCTACTAACACAGGATGCTAAAGTTTAAAGTGCGCCTATAAAACTGTAGTAAAAGTGTGCAACGATAAAACTATATTTTAGCGCCACATTAGAGCTGAGACACGACGGTGTCATAAAATTATCGATAACTAGCGGCCGCCCGTGACTTCGTCGTTAGTTGAAAAACAAAAATATTTCCTTATAAATTATAGCCTATGTGCGATTCAGATATATAAGCTACATTTTTGTAAAGTTTCATTAAAATCTATTCAGTAGTTTTTACGTGAAAGAGCAACACGGCACATCCACACATACAAACTTTCACATTTCTAATATTAGTAGGATTTACAGGGGTTTGTTTTTACGCTCATCCAAAGAAAAGGAATGTTACTTAGTTAGTTAGTTTTGTTGAATGTTTGATAGTCAGATGAAAAACAGACCAATGAAGTACAACTCAGCGGATTATAAAATGTTTAATGATAAAATTAATAACTTATTTTTCTTAGTGATGTCATTTTCATTTCCAACTGTCGTGTTGGAATTAATTGTTTTGATATTTTTAACTGATGAATGAAAACCCAGCCTTTAGATAGATAACAATATCTCGAAAACTGAAATCGGCTTTACTAAAATTATACCTTATTTATTTATTTTACTTTCATTTATTCAGTTGCAACCCAAGGTCTAATTAAAATAAAATACAGTAAAAAAATAATGGGGTGTTAGCAGCAATAGCTCAATTAAGATTTCTTTAAGTTTTGTCAAATCATAGTGACCATTAAAGTTTATTTAGTTCCGTTTAGAAGAGCCCGTGTTTTATTATAAATAGGGAAATAAATGACTGAGCTCATCTTTAAGTTTAAAAATAGAAACTATCGATATTTTTGCTCTTCCCTATCAAAAGTAACCTTTAGCTATAGGTCAGTAAAGGTGAGAGTCGCAGAGTCTGAATCAGATTCTTTGTTTGAATTTCTTCCGCGTAAGCCTTTCGATTGGTCAATTTAAAATAATGATTGTGTAGTTATGTGTGATTCTAACAACATGTCATAACATTTGTAGAAGGATTTAGTCCAAAACCAACAGCGGCATTTCTTGGCCAATGTTGTGTATACCTGTAATAGGTAAGCATATATGATCTAAGACCCTTGTGTACTTTATTGTGTATGTTTTGTATGCATTGCTGTTGGTGTACCTTATCATAAATAAATAAATAAATAACAGATTTAAGATATTTTTTCACTTTTTAATCCACAACGGCTGAGATGTGGTCTTTTTGGATGGTTTTTGAGGCGGCGTGTCTATCTGGACTGGGAACTATCATCAGCCTGTGTTTATTATTATTCATTTTTAAAGCGGTAGTTAAAATAATCTAAACAGGAAAAAAGGCTGTGTTCTTGTTCTTAATTCATCAAACTGTATATTAAGACATAATAATTATGTTGAGTTCATTATTATGAGGAGGCCCTACCCCAGGAGGATCTATTCTTAATTTTTTTCAGTTGGAGTTTTGGACTCAAGTTGTGTAATATTATATAGTAAAACAGGACTATTTATAGTAAAATAAGATTATCAATTTCATTTAATTTCGATAACATAAAAACGACCAAACACAAATACGACCTGCAGACCTTCAAGAAAAGAGCGTAGTCCCATTTAAAAGGCCGGCAACGCATTTTGTAGCACCTCTGGTGTTGCAAATGTCCATGGGTGGCAGTATTCACTTTCCATCTGGTGATTTGTCTGCTCGTTTGCCCCCTATCCTATAAAGAAACATAATACAGGTTTCATACATGGCACTTATTATTAAAGACGTATGTGTAATACTGCACTGCGCCATACATACATACATCCAGTAGTCACTAGCGTAAGTGAAAGTGCTCTATTACCAAAGTATCAATACTAGTTGTTGTACTTGTTGCGAACTTGCGGAGAGATTGGAACGTAGATACTGTAGGAATTAAATTCAATTCTAGTAAGGTATAGCGAGATATATCATCATATCGGCTGATATGATGATGATGATAGGGAGGTGCCCGTGGCGCCTCTGTGACAGTGATCGGCGACGATCGCTGTTGTAAAGCAACACACGCCTAGTCGGAAATGGGATGGGTGACCGAAATTTAGCGATGTGTATTTCGGGCATCTCCGTGCACGATAAGCAGTTGATCCCGACTAACAAGTCCCGGTCGTTAAGCCTAGTCAGGACTTAAGGCGGCTTGATAACATAGCTCACTAACCTTACACCCCTCCTCCAATAATCCGCACTGAGCCTGCGTGTTGGAGTATGGCTCGTTCCACCTCATATTTGCGGTGAGGCCTGTGCCCAGCAATGGGACGTATAAAGGCCGTTCATGTAAGGCATAGCCAAGAATGACAGGCACATATCTGGGTATGCTTAACATAACAAAACATACGCGAATATCACGACTATTTCCCGGGGTGATCAGAGGCACGCTCACTGGTTGTTGCCGCCATGATAAATGAATAAATAAATGATGAACGTAGCATTCAGAAGTCCTCACTTCAACGATCTACTTCAAACGCATGGTAAGGAGTGAGCCTACCGTCTTTATCCGGCCTGCTTAGGGTTTTTTTTCATGACCGAAATGAACACAAACGAGGTGTTCTGGCCAGACATGAACTCTGGGCCACACGAGTTCTGAGTCCAAGTGTTTATTCACTGGGCTACGGACTCTCCCAGATCCTGCCTGGCTCTATCACGTAAAAACTACTGAATCTATTTCAATGAAACTTTATAACATGTAAGTAAGTAATACTCGTAATGTAGGCAGTATCATTCTAAGCGAAATTGTAAATCGCACTGCGCCGAACTTTCAAACTAATGTATAAGTAAAAACAAACTTTAACTTGACAAATGACATCACCTAGTTTAAAAAAAACTGATTAATTGCATGACTGGGGCTAATTCGTAGCCTAATCTTCATGGGAAATCTCTACCAGCAATGACTGTTGTTAAGCACTTTTTCAAGTAATTAACACCTTTTTGCACTTATAATTGAATTGTTTCGATTTTATCTTGCTCGCTACAAATACTTCTATTTGTCTGTCTGTAACAAGGTCAGGAATATAAATGAGAAACGGATATGGTAGCTTTTTTGTTTGGCTGAATCAGACGTTGTAAATATTGCGAGGTTACTGTAAATTAGATATTGAAAGTATTAAAAAATTAACTTAAATATTTAGTGTAATTGTCAAGAAGTTGGCTAATGCCTACACCGGAGGTCGCGGGTACGATCACAGTTCAACCATTTGTGTGCATCAACATGTCTGTTTGTATTGGTCTGGGTGTATTCATTGTTAAGTATTATTAATTTACAAAGTGAGTGAACAAGATGCAATTAACGTGTCCACAAGTGAGAAGGCAAATGAAAGACGATAGTGTAAATTCATAGGTCTGTATTGTATAAGTAAATTAATGTTGTTCTACTATGGTCTTACATAAATTTGAAAACATGTCGCTAGCGCGATTCAGCTTACTGCCAACGCCATCTATTGGTTTATTAACTGAACTATTATTTGTATGAAGTGTCTCATTTTTTATCTTGAACATCGAAGATACTGACGTTGTAATAACAAATATTAGCTGCAACTATTTGTTTATATTTTATAATGCGTTTATTTATTAAGTACATTGAACACAAAGAAAAGTGTTTTCTTAGTTTGGGGCTAGACGCTGTGTAGAATAATGTCCAATGATGCTGATGATAGGTATTCATTTAAAAAAAACTCAATTTTGAAGCCTTACCAACATTTGATAGACCTGTAGGTCAGTAAAGAAACTTTTTCTTTTTGTCTTAAAAAGTAACGTTTACTTTTTTCAACGTTAGCGGTTCGTTCTAAAGCTGTTGCACGTTGCTACTGACTGAGTAGAGGTCCTGCCTAAGTTAAGCACCCTTATTTATAAAAACGAACGCAACGCTAAAGCATAGTCGTGTTGTATCACTTACCCGCAAATGGCGGCAGCAACAGGAAGGATAGTGACAAAGCGATACAAAAGATAACGTGTTGTTGAAGAGCTGTTTAAGTTTTTATGAATAAGGGGGAAGTTCTTAAAATAATATGAGGGTTAAGGGCCTTCAACGCTCACCCTTTAGTCCTTTAGAGCTGTCAAAGCCTTCGGCGGCAAAACAGCGGTGGTCAAAAGGCAGTTTGCTTCAAACTACCCCGTTTGGGGTATACTTACTTAGTCGTGCAGAATAGAACAGAATAGAATAGAATAAAATTTTATTGGTTTGTCATCACACAGTTCGTAAATACAAAATGAAAATACAGGAAAGAAATTAAAATAAACAACAAAACGAAAAAAATAAAAACAGAGTAAGACTAACATAAAATTGTGTGACGCACAAACCAAAATGGTTTCCACTCAGCTTGTGCCATGACAAAGAGCCATGACGCTGGTTTTCAGTGGCAACCATTAGGGTAAGAGGTGCCACCGGCGCAGAACAACAATATGACGCCTTGCAATTTGTACAATAATTGGTGTTTTATTCAATTGCAGCTATGTAATGTATGTATATTTATTTTAACCTCTAACTTCCAAACATCCTCTTTGTTGGTTTGGGCCTCAAGCAGGCCGCACATTTAGCATAACACCTTTACGTCCACATCTCTTATCTAAATAGTGTCCAAAGGTGACAGTTTTATATTCCATTAGCAAGACAGTTAACAAGCGCTGTTTCTAATTTAAATTTATTTTCCAACGACCTTTGTTTCGAACAGCAATAAACAGATGTTCTGCCTCAGATGTTTCTGTGGCCTCGCATCGTCAGAAGTGGCGGATGAGGTAAACACTATCGTTTGTCTGTGGGCGATGTTGGGCGGGACAGTGTCAACATTATGCCAATGGTGTGACACTGGCACACTTTTAAGAGATTTGTCACATTTTCATCTAATAAGTTATATGGTTTGGATGAGTAACTGAGCTTTCAAGGTATACTCGAACTCGAATCCTGAACGACATTGAAATCATTTTAATGAATCATTTTGTGTTTTTCTTTAATTTAGTATTTCACATTATCAAAAACCACAGATAGATGTCGATACATAATGTAATTTTTAAATTAAATTGTTAACTTATGTACGGTGTTACGGCACATCACTCTACCCATTTCCAGTCAGTCCTCCTTGCTCTATTGCAACGAAATGACATTTGGCAAGAGCGATAGAAAAAACGGAAATGGGGTAACCTGATGTGCTGTCCTTATCTCTATTCCCTAATGTTGTTAGTTGCAAAAACAATCGCTTCATACATTAATGAGTACAAGACATTGCAATTCAGTAAGTAAGTAGGTAGTTATTTAACGTTCGTTCCTCATACTAAACTACATCTAAATAATATTTGAGTGCAAATCAACGAATTTCACTCCAAAATAATGCAGCCTTTAAAGCTGTTGCTTTCAATCCTAATTGACACTTTACGAGACAACATGAGTTTGAAGTTAAGTCTAGTCAGAGGCCTTAGGGCGGCTTGATAACATCTGACATTAAGGTTGCTCATCTGCAAAGAGCCCGCGTGCTGGAGTATGGCTCGTTCCACCTCATAGTTAAGGTGAGGCCGGTGTACAGCAGTGGGACGTATATAGGTCGTTTATGTTCATTTATGCGTTTGGAGGTCAGCCTTTTACCATGGACCTCATAAAAACTCGAAGGTCATCAACGTTGTAAGTTCAGCATTTTACTACGTGATCAAATCAGGCATGAGGAAATACGTAAACACACGAAGAACACGGCCATGTCGTTAGTGTAAAAAGGGGTAGGAAAAATGGGACACATGATTTTCTTCATGACTTTCACAACTTCACCGGATAAGGGGGTGAGAGGAAGGCTCCCAACAGCTAGGTAATTGAGATCGGTCATTCGTCGTTACTTTTCAAATGTTTGATTAGAATAACCACCACCAGCACCAGTTTCTGACCTACTCTGGGTGTCAGAAACTGCTAATCTCTAACTATGCACACTGGCAGTAGACAGGGTTATTTCTCCGCCTGATTGAGGCCATCTCATCCCTTTTTTCGGGCGCCCTAAGTTGTCCTACCCTCACGGCGCCCCATTCAAGTTTCCCATGGCTTTACAGAATCTGGCAAAACACAAGCTCTTCTCTTAGAGCCTGTTCACACTCGGGTTTGTCGGCCGATTTCACCGCAAGTACGCAGCGATCTCGTAGCGTACACGCCGCGAACTCGCGGCGTTTATTTTATCGCGGAACTATCGCTGCGAGATCGCCTAGCCGTGAAATCGCCCAGAAAAAGCTAGGTGTGAACAGACTCTTAAGTTCTTTGGGCTTACTTTGGGGTCAAATACCATGTATGGCGAAGTCTAGAGATATTAATACGATTAAATACCGAGTGAAATAATAACCATCGCTACTTGTCAGAGATACCGTTTAGATAAAAATCAATTGGAGATGAAGACAATCAGTAGTCGGGGTCAACGGCCTTGAGGTCAATGTCATTGCCGTGACATCGGATGACGTCATGTTACTGACGACCCGCAGAAACAGACGTGTTAATGACACTTCGAAGTCCTCGAAATACCTTTTCTTTACCTGAGATTCTACCGTGAGTTGCCTGACCCCATGAATAGTAGAAATCCTGCCTGGAGCAGCTGGTCCATGACAAACATTGACGTACATTTGTGCCCTGTGTCTGATATCTAAATCTGTGTGAGATATTTTAAAAGGTACCTATTAAAATACACACAAATCTTAAATTTTAATGAGGCTTAGGCAAGGTTACTTGTGCTAAAAAAATAGCACCCGAAATCAGGACTTTCGACCACCTGAGCAAAGCTTTGACAGTTTGAGACAACACTGCGCAGCATGTATCTACACTCGCCATGTAAACAAATAAGGTCGTCACAGCCTCGTCACCCCAACCTCGCATTCATCAGTCGACATTCAGCTCGTGACGTCACCCACCCCAAACTGGCAGCGCGAGGCTAGCCAGGGGGCCAATTCTGCTATTTTGCAGTCTATCCGCTTTTGGCAGCAATTCTATTCATATTACGTTTCCATCGTTGGTTAAAAAGTTATTCTACTAACGTCGTGTCAAGCAAGTCTCTAAACTAAACTTAACTAAAGCTAAACCACAGCCGCACCATGTCTGCACCATTGCTTAACGGGAGGAGCAGATGCGTGGGTTACCATTTTATGCTTAATGAAAACTACCAGTGGTCAGATTATAATAACCCCACTATATTTCTCTTTTTCTTGAGATTGCATTGTTGTTTTGCTCAATCAAGTTCATAAAATAACTTGTTCTTTATTAATGGCATGAAAGAAAGTAAAAAACGTTATTTATTTTTCAATAAAAACATAAAGATCGCAAATCGTGCTTGATTTAAAAAAAAATAAAGTTATACGATCTGTGGTCAAATGTCAGAAATGTCAGTTTAAAATAATTAAATTGTTGTTCTGTTTGATAAACATTGCTAAAAATTAAGAAAAGAATATCACGATACATATAAATAGGGAGACCAAGTATCTATCTCCTGAATAACGCCTTCTCTGTATAAATTGAATGGCCTGGTGTCACTAAGTGAAAACATTGCAGTCAGCGGCTTTGTTAGTTAGAGAGTTAGAGCATTGGTCAGAGGCTTTGTTGATTAGAGAGCTCATGGAGAGCATCTAGACCTAGGGTCGCTACACCTAGTTGCTAATTACTGACTGATTACCATATTCACATAATTTGGTGAGTAAATTAAACTTCAGAAACTTGTACTCAAACTTTTTATCTTTAATGATTGTAAACAATATTTTATAATGACTCAGCATATATGTTTATTTCTATTTAAGCTTTTCCTCATCACAAGAAAGAATAACAAAAACTTAAGACCATCTTCTCTTCTTAAAACCATTTAAACTTTTAATTCTTTCAGATGTCATAATTTGCCAATTGATATTGATTGGAGTAGCAGACAATAGCATATTAATTGCATTACTGTTACAAATGCCTATCTTTTAAAGGATAATGAATGAGGCAGAGGCTGTGGCAATTCAAACCAGCTACGAAAGGCACTAGCCAAAATAGAGGAATATTGTCCAAGCCAACGGTAAGTGCATTTGAGTTTGATTATCTGCAAATAGTAGATATAAATAACAAATGTTATTTTACCTTTTATCAAATAACTCACAGTCTGGGATGTATTAAATTTACTGGTTCTACTTGTTTTCGGTTTTTTTTACTTTATTGTACCTGTAGTTATTTGAGAATGTTATATAAATAAAAATATTATTTGAATAGTTTATTCATATTTTCTGTTTTGTTTCAGAATAGCTACCTGAATGTACCTACCTGCAATTATGTGATGAGAAGATTTAAGACTGATCCATGTATTAATTTAATGTGTTTTTTTAATGGATTATAAATGAATATTAAAAACGCTCAACCAAATTAGTTCTCATTTACTAACTTTGTTTAAAGTAGATTAGTCCTTACATAAACTGCTTTAAACTTCCAACTGCTGGGCACAGGCCTCAACTATCTAAGGAGTCATAATGGAACACATGGGCTCAATGCAGATTGTTGTTGGAGTTGATCCTTGTTACACATCCTCTCTTTCAGTAGTCTGCTACAGAATATAATTTCAGCAGCAATTAATGTAATATTTACTCCAATTAAGTTACACTGCTTATGGTGGGCATGACAATACAGTACACTGTAACGGACCCTCAAGCCTTTGATTAGGTGCTAAGTTAAAGATGCATTTTTTGTGTTTTAAAAATTGGAAGCGAGTCCTGTTTTTTAGGATGGTAATAAAAATACCTTTTTATTTCAAAGTATTTTAATTTTAAAAAGTTTTTCCTGTACAGAAGTTCTACAGGTATTTGGGGGCGATTACAAGTCATTTACTACCTTTTGTAAGCAAGCTATCAAAATAGCCTCTTTCTATAACACTCTTATTGATATCCATCACATAGCATGGCAATAGTTTGTAGTTAGTTGCACCAGGCAGACAGCTAGAGGTTTGAAGTATGGAGATGATGTTTGATAGTAAGTATTCAATGCAGCAAGTACAAAGTACTAAAGGGCCTTAACAATCCTTGCAAATAGGTGTAAATCGTTCCACAATATTCCTTATAATATATTTGTGCAACTGTATGAAGTGCCTCAGTATTTTTAGCCTTTAAAGTACAGTGAACAGCACATTAGGTCGCCCCATTTGCGTTTTTTCTCTTGCTTTTGCCAAATGTAATTTCTTTGAAATAGAGCAATTGTCCCCTGGATACAATTACTCTCACTTGATAAGGGCACAGTGGCCCCAACATACACCAAAGGTCTGCGCCAATTTCTTCCTGGAAATAAAAAAAAATCATCATCAGTTCAAACATTATAATCAACGTTTGACAAGTAACAATTATTTTAATAATATGATTTGTTATAGTTTACCTTTGTTTTAGCTACTTCATATTCAGATAAAAGAGGCTTTTGGAAAGCCATAGGTAACTAAGTTTATAACGCAACTAGCTAATAAGTTCCAATTCAGAAATACGAAGATTCACCGGGAAATTCTTCCTTCTAACAATACAATTATCAATTGCATTCGTTATCATGAGATATTCATCACAGAACCTCATGGCTTTTAATTGAAAAAGGTGTTTTGAAAGTAATCGACTGCCGAACGGTCCGCAATAAGTTGGGTCAGAACAACTTCATCACAGCCGACAATTTTGACAGCCAGATGGTTCATTTGCGACCGCGGTTCGATTGACGCATCTGTCAAAACATTAGCGGAATAGCGTTTGATTACGTCTGACGTTTAGTGCTTGATCGATTGTGTTAGCAGAATGGAACTGTCAACAATTGCGATCGATCGTGAGTTGGGACGACAATCGAACGACATTTGGATCGATGTGCCTTACTAGAATAGGAAATTGCATAGTCGCTGTTATTTGGCTTAAGTTACGTTGCGATTAGTGCAGAAATTGCTTAGTAGAATTGGCCCCCAGCTCGCCAGATGGCGCGCGACCTTATGTGCAAGCGCAGATTCCCCTTTCGGTAACGATATTGTCTGCCGTTCACTTTGGCTTTTTTGTTTGTTTCCAGAATGGTGTAGATTATTTATTTATTGGTGTGGTGTTGTTTGATAGGTTTTTCTTCTTTGGTAATCACATTACACAATTACTTATGCTTAGACACCTGGATGTTCTAAATGGAAAGATACAAGTTCGATAGCGACCCCAGACAGCAAACTGCAGACTGCAGAAACTGACCGCAAGCTACACTATTGGTTTCTATGAATCTCTAAGAAATTAGTTCCAAGCGTGGCGACGACACTGCAGCTGCGGCCGCAGCGTGCAGCGACTGCAGACCGCAGCACCAGTCGTACGGAGGAGTACGGACGTACGCAGGAACACTAAGGGTTAGTTGCACCATTGTAGAAGTTAAAGTTAAAGTTAAAGTTATGGTCAAATTTGACAATTTGACGACCAAAATTGACGTCGAATTGTCAAATTTAACAAAAAATTTAACTTTAACTTCTACTATGGTGCAACTTACCCTAAAAGTGTTATGTAACACTTAGGGTAAGTTGCACCATAGTAGAAGTTAAAGTTAAAGTTAAAGTTTTTGTCAAATTTGACAATTTGACGTCATTTTTGCTTACCTGACCGGTACTTTAACTGAAATTTTGATGTTTGTTATTGTTAAAGTCAGATGGTGCAACCCAACCTTAGTTAGCAAATAAATGCTTTGACTTTGACAATGTATGCGGCCACGTCGCAGTGCGGTCCATTTCAGAAACGCACCTTCATTAGCCTAAGACCAATGATAATACAATAGACAAGACGTAGATGGGTTATATCAGTACTCACGCGAAGTCAAAAATTGTCCCCTGGCGTACGTACCTATAATTTGACCGTGTGTACAAGACAGGTAGCATGATTATTTACTAGAGCGTAAACGAGACAGATACATGTTGCTCTTACCACCTGAAACCGTCTAACGGTGGAATTCACAAAAGCAAATTAAATAGTTGAGCGTTTAACAAATACTTGAACAACGCTCAAACTGTTTTTTCGCATTCACAAAAGTTCATCAATTGCTCCTCCACTCACGTGATTAAACTAAGTTGATTAAGCACTCAAACGAGAAAATCGTATTCATGAAAGACAATCAGCGTGCCACAGATAATAAAATGCCATAAAATGTGACAAATAGCGTGATCAAATATCGAAAAAGTTGAGAGCGGTCGCGACCTATCTTAAATATTTAATGGAAGTAATTCAGCTTTAACGCCCGTTTTAAGGACTTTGGTAGAAGAAGTACCCCTTGTTAGAAGTCTCTGTAATGTGTAATACCTAAAATCACTACAGAAATATGTCAAAACGCAATTTCAAATGCTACTAAGAATTGCAGTTTCCGACAAAATAAATTAGTCAGCACGTCCCCAAATTGGAAGAAAAGCAATCAAGCAACACAGCCAAAATACGGAATACTCTTCGCTCTCCATCATTATGCCAAGGGCAGTTATCAAAGACCCAAAATCGGAACAAGATACTACCATTTCCAAAAGACTCTTCCAGACTCCAATGTTTGCTAAACTGTAGCTTGGATGCCAATGCCAGTTATCAAAAAACCTGGGTCAAAAGAATAGTCAGTACCTACCATTAGCAAAAAGAGTCCACTGTGTGCCTTTCTAGAGTGTAGTGAACTTGGTGATTCAAAGTGTGGCTACCCATGTTTCTATCTAAATTTTATGAATAGCTGCTGGACAAACACATTATTGCTTCATTAAAAGCTCTGGACCACAATAAAGAGACTGTTTGGTATTCTCAAAAGAAGATTTTCTTGTCCTTATTTATATCAATTATTGGGAATGGCCTATGTTGGTATAGTTATAATCCCACCAACAACAGTGGAATGTGCAGTGTACTGTGAGCTCTGTTAGGAACACATGAAGTTAAGTCGTTTGTGTTGTGTAGAAGGCACCTAACATAATGTAATAGTGTAGTGAACACGAACTGCATAAATAAACACCGTCAAATCAATATTTGTTTTATTTAACAACTAATTATTACACAGTTCTAAAACACAAGTTCTTTTCCTAATCTATCCACCCATCATGTCTCACTGCAGGGGAAAAGCCATCACTCCCAGTTTTTAAGTTATTGAAATAAAAAAGATGTGCACCTACTTATTACTTAAGGTTGTTTGTTTGTTTCCCCCTATACACCTAAAATTGCGTAATGAATATTTGTGTCTATCCTGTGTTTGGGTGTTATATCTATTTACTAAAATACCTATGTACACACATCAAAACTGTCTAGGGATATCTTTTTACTAATATTTCATAAAGTTAGTTTGTTTACAAGTTGAGCATTATCTTAGAATAACGCAAGGACAGAGGCATAAGTTAAAGGTTAAGAATATTACAAAAAAAGTTTGATTTTGCTAAAATTTTGACACCTTTTAGAAGAAATATCTGTCTTTTTTTGACCTCCTTACGCAGTTTCTGTTTTCTAAAAATTTCTATGTTGGTATCAATATTTTAATTTTTACAGCCTCCCAAATAGCTATACTTTGTATGAAAATGCTGGAGATATCCCTAGACACTTTTGAGCAGTGTATTAAGAAACAATATTGTTTGTTCAGTCTTCATGATCTATGCTAAATTTTGGGAGCCGTGACCTCAGTGTAGATCTCGAAAATAAATTATGAGTTACATGATAATTAATGAAAACACAACACGAAAAATGAATAATTTATTTTATATAATTCAAAAATAACAAATAAACTACTTATAGGTTCACACAGTTGAAATAGAACATTACAATGTGAAATCACAACAAGACACAACAAGATAACAATTTGATAAGATGAGGAACACATTATTGCACACTAAATTATTAGCCAAATTATTGGTATGAAAATAATACATTTTCACCATAAAATACAACTTAGGCAGTCTTATTGCTAAAAACAATCTCTTTCAGACAACCTACAGTCAGAGGAATAGTGATAGAAAAGGTTAGCAAGTCAGGCTAGTTTGTTGCTGAAATACCCAGCAGAATGGTCTTTTTAAAAAAAGGCTATCATTTTAAGCATTATATTTATATTGCATTATATATTGTGTCCACTATTGATTTGATGCAAGTGGTTAAAGATTCGAAGAGCTATGAAATACATATTTTGCTGTAATGCCTGCCAAATTAGAGTTTATAGTAAGTTATGTGTTTTACAAACAATACCAATACATACAATACATTAAATAAACTACTACCAATAAAATTGATTGTTTTGGCATAAACATAATTCTTCTTAGGTTATTTTATTTATAGCATTAGGGATAATGCATTATCATCTTACTAAAAATGATCCCGATGGCGGGTTCGAGTCCCGCCTGATGCCAAGACTGAATGCCTTTTTCTGGTTTTCCTATAATTCTTCTTCTCTTGCACCTTCTAGGTCTCCTTCTCCATATAAAGTTAGTCACTATAGCCGTCACAGTTGGCAAATAATATGCAATATCATCATATTTTATGTTCAACTCTTGTGGTGCTACTGCCTTATTAATTATTTCCTTCATTTTGGTTATCTGCTACTCTTTGAAGAGCTGGAAAGTGAAATACTTGTTAATTACATTTGTTTTTCAGCAAATAAAGAAAGGTAGGTAATGGCTAAATTTACACAGTGAAACTTTTAACATCAAACAAAAAACTGTATTGATTTTAACTGACTGTATGGAAGATTGTAAACACAGCTAAATAGAGTTATATGCTTGCCTTATAATCCATTTCCAAACTATCAATTTTCAGCTTGGCTTATTTTATTTGAGTTATTGTCTTTGCAGGTACTTTATCTGCAGTCGAGATCTGATAAGATCAAGTGCAAGATCTTACACTGACTGTAACGATGATCTTCCAGAAACCCAGATAATTACTTGTAAATGTAGTTGCATAAATAAACATATTTAAAATTTAATTTTATACGTAATTCTAACCTAAATTCTTAAAATGACTGATTGACATATATTTGACATTTGGTTGCGTTCCGTTTTTACATAAATATTGTTTTAAAAATGAAAAAGTATTGTTTTGTTCATTCCATTTATTTTTTTTGTTCAAACATGCGTAAATTTCAAATTAATAATCAAGCTACATCACAGTCATCTTAAATTGAGATAGATCTGTGAAAAAACTCAAGAATTGTTCATTTCCAGCAATAATTTCGACAAACAACGAAACGAATCGAGGCACAAAACCATAGTTCCATCAAATGGTTAGCGAGAACGAATGATTCTTTTTGCAATGTTGGCATTTCGGTTTGTTTGAAAGATGCTCAGCTGATCACGGTAGAAAACTGCTTAATGAACGTTTGTGAATAGCATTTAAGTTAAGCGTGCGATTAAACTAATGGCTTAATTAGTTGAGTGAGTGATCTGATTTGCCTTTGTGAATTCCACCGTAAGCCTGTCACTAAAAATATCTGTAATGCAGCGGTTGACTATCCGTTGCGTCGTCGCAACGCAGTGCACTAAGTGGGGTTCCTTAAAAGGATTCTCAACGCTTCGCAGCCAGTACTTGCCCGTTACAGGGTCTTCAGACTTTTATTGGTTAAAAAGTGTCTTGATCAAGGTCTCTTCGCTATAATTAAAGAAAATAGTATCGGGTACTATTGAGTTCTTGGTATTAATCCCTGTGCAATAACTTCCTTCATTGCTGTCAGGCTGTTTGGAGTAGCAACAGGACAATCTCGAGCCACAGATAACAATACTTCAACTGGGGCCGTTGGCCTCAGCAGGATGTTAGATTAGACCATAAACGACGCAGTAACTTCAAGTGACAAAATTCTAAAAACGGTCAAAAAGTTCATAAGCCTTTTCAAAAGAGAAATAAGCTGAAATCAACCTTAATTCTTGGGGACAAAGCTGACAGTGGCAAGGAACTTGGCTTATGTTAAAAATAAGTAGGTATAGCAGATAGCTTAGTATTTGGATTCGCCTGTCTCAGACGGTTTTGGAGTGTTAGATAGCTATAGTTCGTTCGCGTTAAGAATGCAGTGATTTTAAAGTTTAATTCACAAAAGAACTCAGATTCACAACTTCTGCGTGCGAAAGTATGCGTTCAGCTGATTACTGTGGACTTGGCTTCCTAATTAGCAACGACTGATTGGTAAGGGAGCGTGTTAGGTCAAAGGACAAGTATAAAATCACTGCATTCTTAATGCGAACGAACTCGTTGAATTGTTGATAACTAGACAAGACTGGATGAACGTCTATCTCTCTCTCGCTTTTTAACGAATTTTGAGGACTAAAAGCACTCTTTGATTGATTTTAAATCAGCACAAAGTAAAGAATCGCAAACTCTTTTTATTATCCGTCTCTTCACGTCTCAAAAATTTCGACACTTAATCAACCGTAAGTTTTTTTTTACCCAGTAATTGTATACACTCGAAGCGAAAAATGAGGTGTACATTATTATTATTATTATACATACATGAGGTAATTGACTGATGATTTCGTCACAACAAAAAATAATTATTATTGTTTGGTAATTCTTGAATCGCGTGGTTCCTTACATTGAATGCAGGTTTTTTAATTGGAGGACATAAATATCACTCTGTTAGTCCGTACAGCTATTAAACTTAATAACGACCATTCACGTTGTTAAAATTTTATTCGCAATATTTCGGTAACAGTACTGCAAAACGCTGATCTTCAGTTAACTGACAATATAAATAGTTGGACTTTAGACATTATTTAACACATCGCTGTCTAGCCCCTAAATAAAACTTGTACAGTATGGGATACTAGACAAGTCGTGATTGACATACAGAAATTCCTACTTCTTCTCAGGTTTAAGATTTTATTTTCTCAAAAAGAATTAATACAAAATTCACTTGCAGAGATAACCTTATATATAAAACAATAATAAATAAAAAACATGCAATGTGCGTGCATATCAATGTGCAAGCGGACACAGATATGCACGCAATATGGTGGATAGGTCGATGTTTCTGACGCTTCTCTCTTCTTGTAAATGCATACACAGTAAGTATATGTAGGTATAGTCAATAGATATACATGGAAAACACTCAAACCGATACAAACAGCCATATTGATGCACACGAAAGTTTCCATTTTGCGGGGATCCAATTTATGGCCACTGCTTTAGTAGCCAATTTTACAACCATTACACGAAATCAGTCGTCTACAGGTAGGTAGGTGTAGGTCTAATTTTGGAAGATGTGCAACAGCATATTTCTTTTAACTTTCATGGTTACGAACATTAGAATCGTATAAACCAAATTGCTATAATGTACCTTATCATGATCACGAAGTAACTGGATCTTGAGGGTGAGAGGTTATTGGCAGACATCTACCCTCCTTCGCGGTCTTTTAATGCGTTCGCTGTCGGTACCACTGTTCACAACCTCAGAATAGTCTCGCACCCGTTCTCGACCCACAACGCCAACAGTATATGCATGGTAAAAGACACTTTGATTGTCAAGTGTCTGAAATCCAGTGTTCGAATGTGCAAAAACCGGTAAAATCACCTAATAGCTCCTGCACTATTCCCATGGATTTATATCTATAAGATTGAACCCTAACGCGATGATGAGCGTGCTCTGATGTTAACGAACTCCGATCTCGGCGTGATGATACCTATCGCTTCGTATAATATGTAAGTCAACCCGGTTTGCTCAAATGAAAACAAAGAACCTCATTGGAGTGACGGTTTTTTTGTACCGGCTTGTCGTCACGTCCAAATCTATTGTGTGTCTAGTCAAGTCAAAACCGCAGACAAGTAGTCATGTTCAATGCATATCTTTTACGGTATTCTCTGACTCAGCTAGATAAGAAGTCATTTTTCAATCCTGATATTCTAGTAGTTTACGCTGAAGATCATAGTCATCAATCAAATTATCTTCTTCCAGGCCCAACGGTACAGGGAGAGGAGGCGTCTCGCAACACCCAGTCCGACCCCATCACCGCCAAGAAGGCCACCACCACCACCCACCACTTCTACACCTAACTGGTTCAAATCCCTGGATAGACTTACTGCTAGGAAGAAGGGCAAGACCATCAAGGTAACAATACAAAAATGTGTTGAAGTGGTTCCATTATGAAAGGCTATTTAAAAGTGGAGCAGCATTTAAACAAGTATGTAAATACTTGATTGCTTTCAGCTCTACTGACTTTTTTACGGTTATAGACATTTATTTCTCAAAAAGAATACAAAATTCACTTATTAGAGAAAAAATAACAATATTACTTATAATCTACGAGTGTACAGTATTAGGACGTTTTTGTGAATATCAAAAACGACATTGTCATTTTTCAAAGACATAATCACATTGAAGGTTAAAATGTTTTGAAAATTTGTCGGCAAATAATGAAATTAATAATTAAAAGGGCTATCAATTCAGTATTGATAAATAACAATCTAAATCCTAAGCAAAAAAGTGAGCAGAATTAGGTAACAGTTGCTAGACTAAGAAAGCCATGCCCTTCCTGGCCTTAATATTAGACTGTGGAAAAGCAAAGACACCATCTCTTAGAGATCAATTACAATAAACTTCCCTAAAAGATTGACCCTGAATTAAATTTTATGAATACGGGGGTGACAATTTGGTAAACTTTGTCTTTAGGCGTAGAAATGTCAAACACTTATTCATCAGATTTTAACAATATTTCAGAATGAAAAGGACACAACACCAGAAGACCCGCGCAAAGCCTGGTCAAAATCCAAGCCTCTCAACTCTCCCGCCAAGAACCTGCGTTTCTTCGGCGACACAGATCTGGACTCCGATGCAAACGTGAAGCAGACCGTCACGAAGACCCGGAGCAACCCGAAACCTCACGGGACTTTGCGGAAGACCATCTCAAACTCGAGCACTGGCATCGATGAGGTGGACCACAGCGAGCTGTCGAGTAAAAGCTATTCGTTGTCCAATTTGAGGGAGCGAGAGAGGGAAGAGAAGAGCGAGTCGCCTCGGACCAAGCAATACTACAAGAGGAACTTACGAAATATTTCAGGTATATTAAAGTTTATTTACATTTTTTAACAACAACAATACTGCTGGACACAGGCCCCACTTTTACTGTGAGATTGTGCAAGCCATACTCCAACACGCGGGCTCAGTGCAGTATTGTTGGACGGGTGTCACTAACCAGTGATAAAGTGGTAAACTCACTGTAAGATGTTTCAAGACATCATCAGGGGTTCGTCAGACGTCGCTAGATGTCGCTTTGGATCGTTTGGGACTAACTGCTTCAAGTGCCTTCCAAAGCATAGAGATGCCCTAAAAATAATTACTAACACATCACATTAGTCGCACATGGTTTGGTTGGATAGCATTTTTTTTGTACGAGCATTTTTTTTTGTTTTTTTTTTCGTAATAAAGCTCATAATGACCATCAGTTTGATTAGCTGGTTTTGCCTATTGCAGAAACAAATATGATTCAACTTAAAATTTATTTGTTTAGAAATCAGCAACTCTGAAACTGAGAGTCAACTCGACAGGAGGGTGGGTAAGCCTCCCATCAGCCCTTACGATCGCTCCAGAAGTCACAGCAGCTCCAAGACGCTGAAGGGCAGTAAGAGTGACTTGAGGAGACGGACTGAGGAGAGAGGCAGCTCTACTGAACTAAGAGGAAGCAAGCAGGAGCTTTCAAGGGATTTGAAGTGAGTAACTTTATTTTAATATGAGTATCATGACACGTCGACACATGAATGCGTCGCTGGAAGCGAGAGGAATGAAAGTGAATGTGAGTAAAACTAAAACGATGGTGTTTCAAAGAGATGACAGCATAATGTTTTTATTGGGGGTAAAAAAGTCGAGCAAGTGAAAGAGTTTGTGTATCTGGGTACCAAGTTTACGAGAGATGCAAGATATGAGGCTGACATTGAAAGAAGAGTGAATGCAGGTAATAGAGTGAACGGGGCGCTACATGCCTTTATGAGCAGTCACAAAGTGTCGGAGAAAGCCAGACTGGCAGTTCACGGGGGCACAGTATAAACCATACAGTAGGCTATCTAAGGCCGCCCGCCGAGTTATTAGCCTAGCGTGCACACAGACACTCGGCACAGCCCGTCCGTACTGCCGCCTCTCTATGCCTCCCTATTTTATGCTAGCGTGTGCGCGAAATCGCGTGTGCGTGATAGCGCGACACGGTGCGCGACGCGCACGCACACATTCAAACCGAGAGTGGCACGTTTGTATGTAGATGTTCTACTGTGTGCTGGTACCGACATTAATGTACGGTAGTGAAAGTTGGGTATGGCAGAAGAAGGATGAAAGTAAAATAAATGCAGTGGAAATGAGAGCATTACGAAGTATGGCTGGGGTGAAACTGAGTGATAGAATAAAAAACTGTATATATAATACTATAAGAGAACGATGTGGTGTGAAAGAAGATGTAATTACAAAAATTGAGATGGGAATGCTGAGGTGGTTTGGTCATATGGAAAGATTGGATGAAAGGCGATTAACGAAACGGATTTATAAGGCGAGGGTGAATGGAGCTGTTGGAAGGGGAAGGCCTAGACGAACGTTTCTTGGACAAGTTCAAGATGTTCTCAGAGAGGGTCAGGTCAGGAGTACCTTTAACCGACGAGCATGCATGAAAGGGCTCATGGAAGTAGAGGAGGCGCAAAGTGTGTGTCAGGATCGTAGCAAGTGGAAAGAAGTGGTCTCTGCCTACCCCGTTGGGAAAGAGGCGTGATGGTATGTATGTATGTATGTATGTATCATGACACGACTAACATCCCAAATGGGATAGGCAGAGATACACCGATTATTGCCGTTATGGTGAACGGAGAATTCAGACGCCCACATTTTTCCATGCGAGTCTAAACCCAACGTGGTGAGGGGCGAGCCTACATCCGTTATCCGGGTTGCTTAGGTTTTTTATCACTGTTTTTCACGCAATCCAGCCAGACTTGAACTAGGAACACCTGGGTCGCCAGCCAAAATGTTTAACCACTTAGCCACGACGCTCTTGATAGTGATATAAACCTAAAAGTTATTTTCTGATTACAGACACCGTCGTCGTACGCCAGCAAATAACTCTGGCGAAAGCAGTACGGAAGGTGACTCCAGCCACCAGTCCCAACGCAGTGTTGTTTACTTGCATGCTACTACAGGTAACGTTATAACTTTTCGTAGTTTTCAGTATTAAACCGGACTGTCTTAAGTCATCAAGTCTAAAGCTAAATTTTACTACTCCTTTGTCCAACAATGTGGTCAGAAGTCAAATATTGATACAAGACATCCCTAAAGATTTTCTCTATGTTCTAGTTGGAGACATCCCAGACCCTGGCCGCATCACACGCAACCGCTCCCGTGACGACGTGTCATCAGTCAACTCCTCTAATCTACAAATCCGGAGCACCACTAAAAGCTTCAGTCTCTTCGCTCCTTGGACGCCCAAGCACTTGCACGAACAACACGACGTGCACTACGCACAAAAACCTCGAAAAGTTAAACCGAGAGAGATCAAAAAGACCAAAAGCGTCGACGAAAGACCAGGAACTCTACAAAAGAACAAATCGTACAGTCAAACGACTTTAACAAGGCGGCCACAGCCAAGTAGTAGACTGACCAGCTCCAGTCAAACCCTTTACAGGAAACCAGAGAAACGGAAGGAAGTAGACCATAACCACAGCACGATCTCTAGGAAAACTACGAGAGACGCTAAGAAGAGTCAGTCCAGTGAGATCTTGACCCGGGATAGTGAGAGAGATAGAGTTTCTCGTTCCATTTCGATGCCCAAAGATAATAACAAAAAAGCTGGCTGGTTCAAACTGAGCAATAAAAAGAAACCAGAGGTTAATACTAGAGTGCGTTAACTTTAGGCGATTTTCCAAATTGTAGATTGTCCGCGAAATTAACAGTCAAGTCAATTATAAAAAAATGGATAATTGCATAAGCTTAGACTTATAAATACGAAAATTCCGTCCATAAAACATAATGAATATAATGACACGATAATTTAAGAACTTATATTAATGTTTTTAATAAATATTTCCTGGTGCTGTAAAATATTCATATTACGCTAAGCTTGTAATTTCATTATTAAAATTGTGGTTCATTCTAATGTGCCATTGACCACTTTAATGTTACCATTTTAAATTTCCGAAAGGTATGTCGATATATCTTCTGAACTTTCCTGAAAATTAAGATTTCTTACTAATATGTTATTGAAGGTTTCAATATAAAATAGTTTTTAGGTAAGCTTTTGACAAAGGTATTTTCCCTTTGTAGATTGACTGCCTTTCGAAAATAATAATAATTTAATCTTAAAGTTTCTACTTAACAAGTGCTTTTTCGCAACTAATATATTTTATCTATCCATTCAATTATTGTAAAAGTTACAGTTAATTTAATGCATTTAATTTGTACCATGTATTTCATGTTTGTACACGTTACACATTGTTTTTTAAAACTGTTTGTTCAAAATGTTTAAATAACTCTAAAACACAATTAAATATTACTTACCATCGAAGTCCAGATAGTCTTTTGAGAACATTTTCTTCCTAACTTGGTATTTCCTCAAGGCTCTATCTTCGGATCATTACTATAATATGTTATCTTGGCTGTAACAAAATATACATTTTATTATTTTAAGATTATTTTCTGTTATTAACTATCCTAGTATACTTATCTGTTGAGACTACCTGTCTGTTGTAATAACTGACGAGTTCACACTTATTACTTTATGAAATAAGTCTATTGGTGAAATACTATTCTTACCTAATGATCATCTTCATGACACCATTGTTGTGGCAATAAATATTAAGGCGCGTGGTCTTATCATAAACATAAACTATAATTCGAGTTTTAATTAAAATGTTAATTAATTACTTTGGCATGTTTTTATTTGACCTACCTACAAAGACGACCCCTAGATGAAGTGGCTATACCTACACTCTTACTATCTATTGAAAAATCTGTCATTTTCTGATAATTAACCTGTCATTTCACTGTATCTAAATTAAAATTCCGAGTACCTATACCTAGTTGTACTCGTGTACCACATACAATACCTGCTATGTGAAAAATATATAAAATGGACAAACATTAGCTAAAATGTAAAAAACCTTTGCAAAATTGGCAAACAGAAGACAAAGTTCGCATTTTGTGTGGCTCATCATCACTATCTCGCGCTTTGATTTAAAAACCTATACTCTTCCACTAACCTAACTACTCAAACTTTGGTGCATCTGCTTGTGCTGTGTATTCTCTGTGTTTTCTGTAAATGTCTTCATCAAATTCTATACATGTATTGTTATATAAAATGAATTGGTCATATTTATTTTTGTCCGAAGTATTTAGATTTCTTTATTTATGTAATGTAATTATGCACATTTACCCCTTCTTTATTTATTTTTTCCTCTACCCGTAGGTTGCCTGGAAGAGATCGCTATTAGCGATAAGGCCGCCTAAATTGTGCATTACTTTCAATGTATTTCTAAACTAAGTTTTTAATGGTAATGTGCAATAAAGAATATTATCTATCTATCTATCTATCTCATTTATTTAACCCGAAAACATTATTACAGCTTTAGGTCTAGCACAATTTTATATCGCATACTTACAAGCCACATCTGTTCAAGAACATCACTGATCATAGTTTCATGGTATACTCGCGACGTGAATTAAGAAATTAAAATATCGTAGTATTTATAAAATATTTATTACAAATTAAAGTCACAAAACAACCTTGCAAACACGCCTGCTACATTGCAAATAATAATGTAATAACACGTAATAATATTGGTTTAAGAATATGCTCCATGTAAGTCAGTAACTTACAAAAATGCTTTTCTCTTCTTCTCATCTCAAGAATGAGTAGGTAACAAAACCTTGCCATACTCTATCTATCGTATGGTCAACTATCATTCTTATTTTGATACAAAGCAATCGGTGTAAAATCAACAAAAACTATTTAGGTAATCACAAAAAACAATTACTTTGATTTACATAATCAAATCAACTACACACCATTTTCTTGATATTAAGAAAATAAATAGAACTCGCCATGATCGATGTTTCTTGAATGAAGGCTGATTCGTAAGAAAAGAAATTAAATAGGTACTTAGTGTGTCTATTTATTTTCATTCATAACAACCTATTTGCAGAACCATCGGCATAAACTCAAAACGACACTAACACAATATTGATCCCTCATTGATGCTTAAAATAAATTACAAATCTTCATCTTACAAAATAATAAATAAATAAATAACAACAAAAGTGAACACTTATAAAATAACGAATTAAACCTTGCAATATTACTCAAATAATCACACTGTCTTCAACATTTAGAAACCATCTAACAGAATCTCTTAAAAATCACAAACAGAAATGTTACAAAATTCAATGTATTAAATATCAATAATCATGTAGACTACACCTAAAGTACCAATCAGTACAGATAAAATAGGAATCCAATATTTTCTACAAAAGCTCCTATTATCTTCTTGCAATACCACCTTCTTTTCTTTATATTTCTTCTTTTTCCCACTCAACTTCCACTCATATTCTGCTAGCTCCTTACGGTTTCTCTCCTCTTCTAATTCTTTCAATTTACGCTGTTCTTTCTCTTTCTCTAGTTTAGCAGCAGATATCTTACCTTCGCAAGTTTCATCACACAGAACCATGACTTCTCCATTCCTGGCTAAATTACAAGGAGCATCACGTTTCAGATTCCCACATTGGCAGTGGACTTTAGTCTTTTTATTACAAACTTGTTCTGAGCCACAAGGCCCTGAATGGCAGTTATTTCTGCAGCGATGTCCGCATTCTAGGTTCTTGGGACATTGTTGTTTGCAGGACAACAACTCTTCAGTTGCATTAGTAAGCTCTCGACAACGTAAATAAAGCTCTGTGACCCCACAGTGACATGGTACTCTTTCCAGTATTTCGCAAGGTGGACATGAACCAGGATGGCATGCTCGGATAGAACACTTATGAGTACATCTTTCTGGACGGGCTACTAAACATTCTAGATCACATTGTTTACATTTACAAGGCACGTTAGGATAATCAGCTTCAGGTTTATAAAGATGACAGAGAAGTAAACAGGAATGGTTGCTACAAGCCAGAGGTTTGCCACATTTACGGCCACAACATCGCCGTTTAGCTGAATGACAAGCTTGACTTTCTGTCTCATGTTCTCCAAAACAGATCATGGAGACAGGCATTTCACAAGGCGGGCATTCTAAGGTCATTATTTTGGTTTTCGGTGGGATTATTTCCCAAGGAGTAGCTGGTTTTTCCACAGCTTTGAATACAACAGCAACATATTTGTGGCATGTTGCTTCGCAGCTATGTTGACATTTGTCATAAGTCTTGCTGCAGACTGCTTTGCAAGGAGGGCAGTCACCGAAATGGCAGGAATGTTTATTTTCGTCAACATGACCACATTTATATTTTATTTTGCAAGGTAGACTACATTTCGGTGGTTTAGTCTGTTTTTCTCTGCCACAAAGTACTGTTATGTATGTCTCCTTGCATCTACAAGTTATTTTGGACTCTCTTGGGCAAGGATAGCATGGTCCACGGTGGCAGACCATTGTGCATTTGTGTCGACCACACTGTAAAGGTTTATCGCATGTCTTCTCACAAGGTGGACAGTTTCCATTGCAGCATTTGCGCCCACAGCCATGCTTACCACACAGCCTTACTCCTCTACATTTGGTATCACATTTGTACTCTTTACTACATGGCAGCATCCTAGAGTGAGCAGAGCACTGACACTTCTTCTCAATTAAAACTTGACAAGGAGGGCAAGAGCCTTTATGGCATTTCTCTGGACAGCTGTGCTCACAATCATCATGCATCTTGTTACAAGTGCCCATGCATGTCTCCATCACATCTGGACATTGAACAAACCGTTGGTTGGCTCCACATGGGCATGATCTCATCCCAGAATTGGGGCAAGATCCACAACTGCCCGAGTGGCATACTTGCTCACACTTATGATAGCCACAAGATAATGGTTTGTGGCAGACTTTCTCACATTGCCAAACAGGATCATTGCAAGGACGTTCAGCTTTTTCTGATCCACAGTTACAGCGTTGAATGCTCACATAGCTGCAAGGTTGGCAGCCGTCTTGATGGCATACATTTTCACATTTATGGGACTTACACAGAAGCAGCTTCTTACATTGCTGCCCACATGACCATTTAGCAGAACTGCATCTAACTTTTTTACGCTCTTTTTCACAGTAACATACTCCATTTACTGTTTGTGGACATGGTGGGCACGGGCCAGGGTGGCAAAGTAGTAAACATTTGTGTTTACAGTTATCTCCAGCAGACAGCGGCTTACCACAAACCTCTCCGCAAGTATGAGGTATAAGCCATGGATGGTAAGGCGGATCATCAGTTTTACTGCAATAGCACCTGTATCTGCGTGGTATTTCCTCTTTACTATACGATTGGCGGCATTTAGGACAGCACCATTCAACTTTCCTAGGTTTAACAACCGCTATTGGGCCTACAGTTTCCTCTGTACGCAGACTGACGCTATCGTTTCCCCATTTCTGTATACAGAGGAGATGGAAGTAGGAGTAGCAGTGACTGCAAGTCCAGATTGCGTCTGATCTTTTAATGGAGCTGATACAAATAAGACAGGTAACAGACCGGCCGCTAATCGCCTCTTCTATAAGATGTTTCGTTCGGTCTAGCAAATGGGCGTCGCCCCCACCTCGTCTGTATGACTGGAAGACCCCGTCCAGCACGCTGGACTCAAACGGCTCGTCGTCTTCCGAAGAAGAAAGGTCTTTCATTTCTTTCAAATGTTTCTGAACATTTTGCTGAAGCTTCGCCGCGACGTCGCTGTAACGCTTCGCCATGGCAGTATTGGCAGTATTATCGATCCCACGGCAACGAGAAACAATAACTTAACAAATTGATTCAATTTGAGAAATAAAAATTAAAACCCGAAAAGTCGGCAAAATAATTTTCCTTCCAAATCGACATGACGTTGACGTTTTAGTGATGTTCGTGTGTCGCCCGCATTGCCTTGCCCGCCACGCGGGACACCACGCTGCAGCGCCATCGCATGCTTAAGCTAGGTTCACATAGCTGTGTCAGGGTGTGCCGGTCCACGACAGAACGCTATCGGATTGGTGGACTGGCGCCACGCCATCACAACACACCAATGTAAATTTAATCGATTTGAACGGAAGCGATGGCGTGCTGTCGGTGCAGCTATACACCCCAAGGCCAACACATTAACATGCGGTGCGTTCCGAATTGAGTCAAAATCGATTACAGCGCGCTCACAGAGCGTCCCGAATTGAGATATCGCGCCAACGGGCCATCTAACGTCAGACAGCTTTACGTCATGGGTGACGTCACGAACGGCGCCATATTGCGCTCACAACGATAATGCTCCAGAGCGATATCGCCGTGGGCCTTATGTCAGATTCATAGATGAAACGTCAAACAGACATTTTCGCGTAAAAATATTTTTGCTAATATTCCTCAGAATAAATCTTTGCTAGGACAAATCTTTTTCTGTGATAGCGAAACAGAATGTTTTACCACAAGAACCGCAAGTTTAACCTGGGAATGATAGAAATACAAAGTTTAAAAATTGTTAGGTTATGTGTCACTATCTAGCGGTCCGAATTGGTTTTCACGCTGACAGCGCTGTGGGCACTGTTGACGCGATATTTCAATTCGGGACGCCTGTTATCGCTGTGAGCGCCCATGGACCTGTAATCGCATTACGGACCGCACAGATGGTCATGAACCTAGCTTTACTTAATTTCTTCTTATAAATCGCGCCACACTTTGTACGCACAACCGAAACACTTTTATTTGTTTCAAACCGATTTTTTTTTAAAGTTGATAAAAGAAACACTGTCTTTAATCATTAAATATTAGTAATTGAAGCTGGGCAAAATATTAACAAATATCATGATAAATAACTATTGTGATGAACACCAATGGCTCAATGCTATGATTGCCATGATGAAATTAAGAAAGCAACTGTCAAAGGTCAATGTTATCGAAAAAAAAAAGAATGTCAAGTTAGTCGAGTCAACTTCAATCAAATCAAAATCAAACTCGAACTTGACATGAAATGAAATTAATTAAATGTCCAAATAAACATCACGGTGCTCGTGAGATAGGGTAGGGTAGGTGTAATGCACATTTTCATCGAGGACTTTCTGTCTAAATACAGTTAAACAAGTTTCAACTTGTCTTGCCTGCCCTTACTGCGTCTTATGAAGAAATGCTAGAAGCTCTCGGTAAGCGCCTTTTAGCCATTTTATTATAAACTTTGCCGATACCTGTAAAATGGCTGTAGCAACGTACGTGTTTATAGACTTAGAAACTACAGGTCTACCTGTAGAGGAATGCAACAAGACGAAAATTACGGAGCTAAGCATGGTGGCTGTGAAACGGGAGCACGTCTTAGAAACGCGTCCCGGTGCTGCTCCGCGAGTGCAAAATAAGTTAACTTTGTGTTTTAACCCGCGCAAATTGGTTCATCCTGGATGTACGAAAGTGACCGGACTCTGCAATGATCTTCTGGAGCACGAAACTGACTTCAATATTTACGTTTTCAACATGATCGACACATTCCTTAGTGTCCTCACCAAGCCGGTCTGTCTTGTTGCTCAAAATGGCTTGCATTTTGACTTTCCTATCCTGAAACGACACATCCTTAACTTAAAGACAAGCTTCACTGATGATCTGCTGTGTGCTGACTGCTATCATGCCTTCTATGGCATTTTAGAAGAGAGCCAAAAGCCAGTTGACCAAAATAATCCTGTTGCAGTGATTGAGAATGAGAAGCAGAGTGTTTTAGAATTGTTTGAGCTAGAGAATACATTAAATATGAAGTCTATGAATGAAAAAACACCTAGTAAAAAGAAAGACTGTGTAACTAGAGGTGTAACCAAGTCTAGGAGGAAGCTTCCATGGGGCCAAGGGCCTAAACCAAAAGTTTCTTACAAGCTAAAAGATATATATGAAAGACTGATGAATCGCCCGGCTCTGGAGGCCCATCGTGCTGAGAATGACTGCCTCATGGCTTTGGAGTGTTCCGTTGTGCTCGGGAAAGACTTCGTAAAGTGGGTAGATGAAAATAGTGTGCCATTTTCTGAAGTAAACCCAATGACTATTGGTGTGCCACTTGGACTTTGATAGAATTTATTTAAGAAACATTTTGATTATCATGTTTTTCATGTTTGTCATTTATTTCTTTGTTATCTTTATTTTTGTGCTAATAGTCATTTTAAGACTTCAGCATTTTGATATTTTTGTACATACCTTAAATAACATTTTCTTATTATGGAAGACATATGATGTTTGGTCATATTGAATTTTATCAATAAAAATTGTTCAAATGTTTTTATGAGACTGAATTTTCAAATTGTAACAAAAGATTTTATTGGACTAAACAGTCATTGATGTTGTAATCTAGATATAACTTAAGTTACAGTTGGTATAGGTATATTATTGAGACATTATTTATCCATTACCTAATGATATTTTCGAGTTATTGGCTGTGTAACTGTAGCCGTATAAGGGCATATTTTGGTAAATTTTGATGAAATTAGGCTCTATGTTTTTTGTATTTTCTGTAGTTAATTTTTATTAGTAAACTATGTTTTTCTTTTGTAAAGTACTTTTAATTTTTTTTGAGATACTTTTTAAAAATAAATTGACCTTTAGTCAAAAGATTTTTTAATGAAAGATTATTTCGGGTTGTTTATGGATATGATAATAAAAGTGTGCATAATGTATGAATTGAGTATGTATTTAGGATCTATTGGTTTTATAAATATTTTGGTCTCATGAAATACCAAAGCAAAATTATTAAATAGATATTTGGCTCAAAGATGCATGACAAATTTTCGCTTCATAAGTATTTTCACATACACTTTTTATTTTAGGGTGGTGAATATTGTGTTACAGTCAGCAGGATAACTTAAGTTATGATGTTAATTTTATTACCATGTCAAATATATTTTCTAAATATTGTCAGAGTGAGTGATTATTATTTGCATAATAATACAAAGTTTAAATGTTGACTGTAGGTGCTTTCTATAAACTTACTTTTGTAATAAACTATTTTTCATAATCATCTATTTTATTGAACTCTATCCCTTAACCCTCCTGCGATTATTGGCTTATACTTAGAAACCATTTTCAGTTCAATGCTCCCGTAAAACCATAAAAAAGCCTAGAGACAGAGATATTTATTTCTCAGTCTGTAATGCAAGATATAATTTACTACCCAAACCTTGAACAAGTTTCTTCAACCTAGATACCAAAAACAATATCTAATCTAATTAATAAATTACATGAAAGACTAGCCAAATGCGTCACTAGCATGGTCAGTAGTTTTTAGTAGCACGGTTAGTAATTTAGATTCGAATGTGTTTTAAAGAGAAAAAAAATATGATTTGGCGGACTTGGTTTGATTCATCTTCAGATCAATAAATGGTGAAATGCCACTAAATAGTGGGTTATAACCTGAGACTGCCTCCTTGGGGAACATCCAACATATTCTGCTACGATAAGAGCAAAAGACCGCAGGATCGATTCCCTGTCAGTGCGACAAATGTCGACATTGTCGAGATAGACTATTCCACTGAAACTTACAAACGGCGGACAGGTTATGTGGGGCTTACCACAAGGTGACACCCAGTGGCATACCCACTTAAACTCTGGGACTCCCTCTCATCGTCCATGTTGAGGGAACTGCGGTAACTGGCACGAAGCCTACTACGCGTTCAATAATATGGTGACCCTACCCGGATATGACCCGGATGATGGGGAGGAGCTAGTGCTGGCACCAGTTCCATTATTTCGTTCCAAGATGGAACTACCTAATTGTGATTTTGTCATTTAAAATTATAAAATAAATTGATTACCACTAGTTTCACCGTCCCATGGAACAAAATAGGGGAACTAGTAGAAATAACTGGACAATGGTCATCCTGGTTTTTTATCAGCTTTTGCAGGTAGATTTAAGCTTAGGGTCACCCTGGGTCTGAGCCACGATGCCCACGACTCTCATGATTATTTGTAATAAACTTTTCATTGACATTAGTTCTAATAAATCATACTTCACCTTTCAAGGCCTCTTGGTGCTGACGGGGGCGCTATGGGGGTGCACCAACCCCTTCATCCGGCAGGGCACGAAGGGCCTGCGTTCCGTCCGGGCGAAGGGCTGGCTTGCCCAGGCGTGGGCTGAGGTCACCTTTTTGCTGGGCAATTGGCGGGTACGTCTAATAGGCCTATAAGATATGTTTGATTGGCTTAATGTGCCAGATGGTATTTAGTGACAGTTGCTCCTGGTTGGCTTTGCTAGATATCAGTTGTGAAGCCGCGGAGGCCTTCATCGTCACTATCAACTGCTCAACATAGGCCTCCCCCATAGATTTCTAGTGCGGCCGTTTTTGGCGGCCTGCATCCACCGAAACTATGCGATCTTCATCATGTCATCAGTTCACCTTGCCATCTAAGGCCTTAAAGTGGCTTGATAATATCCGACATATAATATCCCGTGGCGCAGTTGTAGACAATGATTGGCGACGATCGCTGTTGTAAAGCAACACACGCCGGGTCGGAAATGGGATGGGTGACCACCCCGACTGAAATTGAGTGATGTGTATTTCGGGCATCTTCGTGCTTCGGAAGGCACGTTAAGCAGTTAGTCCTGGTTGACGTCGCTAGATGTCAGTCGTCAAGCCTAGTCAGAGGCCTCAGGGTGGCTTGATAACATCTGACATCAAGGTTGCTCACTAACCACCCCTCCAACAATTTGCACTAAGCCCGCGTGTTGGAGTATGGCTTGTTCCACCTCATAATTGAGGTGAGGCCTGTGCCCCTGTGCCCAGCAGTGGGAATTAAATAGGCCGTTTATGTTATGTGTGTTTTTAATTTCAGTATGTGGTCCCCTGGCTGGTGAATCAGTCAGGCTCCCTGGCGTACCTCGCAGCGGTGCAGAGGGCGCCTCTGTCGGTGGCGGTGCCGACCGCTAACAGCTTAGCTTTTGTGTTTACCGCCGTCGTCGGCGCCGCGGTTGGGGCCGAGGAACCGCTGGACAAAGGTAAGTCAAAAGTTTAACCCTAAAGGTATTCCGAATTACGCTGCACGCAGCAGTGCTGCCGCGATACTACTGGTCCCCATACAATTTGCATGAGCTTACATTCCGAGATAGGCACCACTGCTGCGCATTAATGTCGCCCTACAGACCAGTAGTGACACGTCTGCCGCCGCATCTTGTCAACTCAAAGTAAACTAACCAATCACAACAACGCATCCCCGCGAACAACTTTCCGATCCGGTAGTAGCATCACATTTATTTAAGTACAGTATATTTATTGTTTACATTTACTTTGTAACAGGTCTATTTAAATAAAGCTATTTTTGATTTGATTTAGAGCGACAAGTACGAATGCAACAATTACCGCGGGATCAAGCTACTGAGCTACACTATGAACCTTTATGAAAGAGTGATTGATAGCCGTCTAAGATCTGAGTGCGCATTATCCAAAAATCACTATGGCTTCGTACCCGGCTTATCAACCACCGATCCAATGTTTGCTCTGAACACGATTGCTGAAGAGTATCGTGCCAAAAACCGACCATTGTTTGTTGCTTTCCTGGACATGGAGAAGGCATTTGATCGGGTCCCGAGAGACACGATATGGTGGAGCCTTCGTAAGAAGAATGTCCCCGAACAATATGTCACCATCATTGCCGACATGTACAGAGACGCCAAGTCAATGGTACGGACAGTGGTGGGGGAGACAAAACCAATAGCGGTCGCAGAAGGCGTCCACCAAGGCTCAGTACTGAGTCCCTTTCTGTTTTGCTTGGTTTTGGACTCCCGGATTTTACTTATGGCGCAAAATTCAGCAGCGTGGTCATTTATATACGCTGACGATGTTGCTATATGCACCGAGAGCCGTGCTGAGCTACAAGAGGCCCTTTTGACGTGGAAGCACCAGTTACAGACCGGTGGCCTAGTGCTGAGTGTTGAAAAGACCCAGTTCATGTCATTTAATGTTCCAGACTCAACGGAAAACAGTCCCATACCTATTGACGGACAGTTGGTCACCAAGTGTGATCAATAAAAGTACCTGGGGAGCATTCAGCACAGTTCTGGGGACCTGGACTTCGACATTCAGCACCGAATAGCCGCAGCGTGGCTTAAATGGCGAGAAGTAACTGGTGTCACATGTGACAGAAGAATGCCATAAGACCCGTCCTTATGTATGGCAGCGAAACATGGGCCGTAACCCAAAAACGTGCATACCATTCAAGTCGCCGAAATGAAGATGCTGAGATGGATGTGTGGCGTGACGAGCCTGGATAAAATCCGTAACGAGTACGTGCGAGGAAGCCTAGGTGTACGCGACATTTCCGACAAGATGCAGGAGAGTAGGCTGCGATGGTATGGTCATGTGAAAAGGAAGCCCCCAGACTACGTAGGGATTTTGGCACTGCAGCTCTCTCTCCCCGGTCGGAGATCCAGAGGAAGACCCAAGACAATGTGGGAAGGTGTAGTGCTGAAGGACATGAGGGAGTGTGAGGTCTCCGAACACGATTTCGAGGACAGGGTGAAGTGGAGAAGAAAAATAAGGAAAACTGACCCCACCACCATGTGGGATATATAGCATGGAAGAGAGAGAGAGAGATCTTTAGAGCGACACTGCCGCTTTGGCCGGAATCATTGCGGCAGGCAGCCCCTTGGTGGCAACACTTCGGCAACAGCACTGCTGCGTGCAGCGTGATTCGGAATCATACCTTTAGGGTTACATTTCGCTCGTCAAAATGTGGCCTTCTGAATGTTTCGTTCACCATGATGGCAACAATCAGTCGAGAGCATATTTAATTTTTTATTTCATGTTTTTCATTTACTCAACACCATTCAACGTGTTAAACCCAGTAACATATTCATGTAAGCTTAGGAAATTAAACAAATTGTACGTTACGCTTATGTTGTTTATGTAAATTTTAGTTCAAATTCTTAAGTGATTAATGTTATAGGCAATACCTTTGCAAGGCTCATGTTAGTTGTTACATGATTTTCTGTACCAACATGAGGCCATAAAGATTTGTGATTTGTCTTCCAGGTTCAATCCTTGGTATAATCCTGATTATGGCCGGCACAGTTCTGTGCTGCCTGGAGAAGGCTAGCTGATGAAGTTTACCTGGTTGTGAAATAGTAGATATTATTATAAGTTAGTGACACATTCCTATACTGATTTTACTACGAAGATAAAGCGCCTTATGTATAGATATAACCATCGACCTTACAACCACTAGACGCCTGATGTTTGATTTCTTGTATGAACGTGTGTCAACTACCTGAGTCCAATTAGTGACGTCGTCGCTTGACAGCTCGCGGAAATGGCAGAAACTCATTGGATAGTAGATTCCAAATTCCGACATATTTATCTGACTTCGCGACCATAGCCTCTTGCCTGTTATCAGGAGTCTATTGGCTATAAGGTTGATGGGTATAACATATTTTATACAAAACCACGTGGCGAATTTCTACTACAGTTCCTTTAGTTTCACGTTCACATCAACCCTTATACTGCGGACCTATTTTGTAATGGTTTTGTCAAGCTTTACGTGAACGCCTTTGCACCAATATTATCACAAAAATGAGTAATTATATTTTCAAAAAGCACCTACCTAGGCTGATACAAACCTGTTTATAGTGAAATAAAACAACAAAAATTCTGTAAGATTTCTCACAATAATTTAATGCATCTAAAATAAGTTTTGTATAAATATTGCACATAATTAACTTTTAATTTAAACTTAGGCACTGTAAGATTTGCAAAACATGTAAAAATATTATTTATATCAGCATCTACGAGTATGCACATATAGGGTGGAAAGCAATTACTGTAAAACAACGCTACGTTCTCTGTGCAGATATTTTTGCACGCATTTGCTCATGTCTAATGTCTCGTACTCGTTGGTCTATTTAATTCGAGGATGCTACCTTTTTTTAATTTAAAATGGGTTTGCGTTTGACCTCAAACTCACCTGATGGTAAGCGATGGCTAATAGTAATTTTCATTTAACATTTTATGATTTGCGTAGTTGAAACCTTTATATTTATTTTAATTATTGATTTATACATTAAAAATACCGAAATTCAATAAGCGGTAAACTTAATTATTCTGTTATTATCTTAGATACATCCTGTTTTCTTCATAATATGAATTAAAATGCACATTTACTTAATTTTCTTATAAAACATCTTTTTATGTACAGTGGATTCTATACACCTACATTAAATTACTATATTTAAGTACATTGCTTATATTTTTAATCTATATAAAGAACAGATCAATTGCATAATGTGCTTCTCTTATTTCTAAAATAATTATTTTTATACTCTTAAAAGTTACTCTTTGAGAGTTATATTTAACAAAAATAATAATTTAAGCTAAACTAAGCAATTTATTATTAATTATATCAAAAATAAATAAACCGCTAAAATTTACATATTTTTTATTTACCTGCTAGGTACGTAGTTATAAAATAACAAAGGTTAGGATAGTATCTAACAGCTTTGCCCTGTGGTATGGGGCATTAGAATTCTGCCAAAGTTTCCCCCCGCCTGTCGTAAGAGACGACTAAAAAAAGTATCCAACAGCTGAACGCGAACTAAATGACAGCTAAGGGCGCCTACTCCAGTGCAAATTTTACGAAGTTTCGTAAAAAGAAGTGTGATGATGTATTTTGCAAAATATGATGTTACTATTTCCCAAAATAAAAGAATAAATAATAACAGTATGTTTATCCACGGCTAACAGATTACGATACCTCGATACAAGACGTACGAGGGTAGGCCTCCCGCATATTTGATTCGATGGTCAAAATGCCATTACAATACACCATTAGATTAGCGTCGAACATTACATTCAAGTTGGGTAACTTTGAATTCCAGTGTGACATTGAATCCACTGTTTAAGAACAGTAAAAGTACTTACATACTGTTGTTTATGGTTTGTTTTTGATCCAAACCCCTCATAGACTCAACAACATCTTTTAGTTGGAGTACTTGCCAACAGTAACTGATCTGAAAGAGCGGATTCAATGTTACACTGAAATTCAAAGTTACCCAACTTGACCTTACATTTAAAACAAAAAGTGGAGTCATCCCTAGCAGTTCCGTATCGCCTTGACAGCTCCCTCGAGCTTCAGCACCGAGGCCTTGAGGTTGTTCTCCTCGACGGAGAGGTTCTGTCTCTCAGCCAGCAATGCACGCGCACGGTCCGAGTCGCGCGACGCGCCGCAGGTCACGTGGGCGCACTCCACGCGCAGGGCCGTGTTGCGACGGTGCAGGTCCGCTATTTCTTTCCGACGGCCTGGAAGTGAAAGAGACAGATCGGCTCATTCATTTATGTAAAGGAAAACTAACTTTATTATCTTTCAACATTTCACTTGTCTTTTAATTGTGTTTTGAGTGTTAAAAATATGTTGATATTGATCGTTCTCCATCAAATATGTTGATATTGATGATTTTCCATCAAATACCATAAATAACCATAAGTACCATAAATGGAGAACCATCAATATCAACATACTTTGTACATTATCGATTAAAAAAAGTGTATTAATATACCGGGTTTTCTGCCACACACTAACTTTAGCGGTGAAAATGTTGTCAGCTGTTTTTTGCCAATAAAAAAGAAGTAGATAGGTTATGTCAGCACTGATGCGAAGTCAAAAAATGTCGACTGTATACGTTGTATAACGTGTAAACAAGATAGTATGATTATTTACTAGAGCGTAAAGAAACAGATACATGTTGCGCAGTGTCGTCTCAAACTGTCGACACGGTCAATGCTTTGCTCAGGTGCACTAGAGTTCTAATTTCGGGCGCCACTTTTTTCAGCACAAGTAACCTATCTACCTATTTTTTATTATAATAGATATCATTGGTTTTTTCACGACGTTTCGGCGATAGTTGCATGTGCCGTGGTCACGGGCTGACTTGTGAAAAATGCAACAAGAAGGTTCATTAATTGTCATTCTGCCCACAAAAATGATATGAACAAGGCAATTAGCTTAATGAATATCAAAAATAAGTTATTTATGAAGCCTTACCTGTGTCGTATTCTTTGTAGCTCCTCATAACTGCTTCATACCCCGGCCAGGGCAGCACCTCTTCTACTTGACAACTAAAATCCTTGACTTGACTTCCATCAGCCATCAGCATCTCTTTAACTCCTGCCGCTGAACTCTCAGGCTCATCCATAGAAGTAGCCTGAGTGGTCATCACAGCAGTTGAACTCTCTTGAGTAGACTTCAACGATATAATATTAGATATTGTAGGTATATTTATATTTGGACAACTTTTGCCTTCGGTTTGCTGCTTTTGGATGTTTTCACTGTCAAAACCTGGATTTAGGTCTCTTTTTCTAGTATCCTGTCCGCTGAAGATTTTGACGCTTCTGTCAGCCATTTTTGATAGTCGGTTCAGTTCTGAGAAATTCTTCTCTGCTAACACTTTGATGCTGTCTCCATCTTGTTCTGCGTTGCTGTCCAATCTCTTCTTGATTAGATTGTTGTTGTCGCTGACACACTTCTTGATTTCTGTCAGCATTAGGAGCTGGCTGTTGGGATCCAAATCTATTTTAGCTTCGTTCGGGTTTATCTGGACGCCATACCTCCGATTCCGGTCTTTAATGACTTCCTGCCATGCTCTCTCGTAGCCTGAAAATGTACAGTAAGTTTCATTAGTATTTTGTTTTCTTTTTTTAATGAAACTCGGCGTGAGATATTTCTAAAATTCATCATCAAAAGCCTCAAGAAGTGAACGCTAAACATAGGCCTCTAACCGTGGCCTCTAATTGAATTATATGATGGTAACATTGCAAGCTAAGGGTCCTAATTTGAACAGTAAACTAACTTAAACCTAAAGTGAAATTATTGTTTTTAATTTATCTGCTCAATACCTCAGTAGCTTGGCAGTTATTCTCTGAATTCATCTTCTTTGTGTGATTCTTAGCGATCGAGTAAATTTTCCAGGTCAAGTATGTCTCAACCTTTTTAAGAAAGCTTGGGTTATTTATCGATCCTCATTTAGCAAGTGTGTAATGAGAAGTCCATTCAGTCAATGTAGTGTAATTTACTGTCAATAACCAAGCCAGGTGGGGGCCGCTGTTCACAATCATTTGGAGAATCAAAAAAATCAGGATCTCTAGATCTTGACAGCTTGGGCATCAAGCAAGAACTCAGCGTTTAAGCGCCTCTAAATAATGGTAACTTAGTAACCTATGCAACCCAAACCCTCGTAGCTCCTATCTATGTAGGGTAGAAGTGCCCAATGTGTATTAATTAAAATTTCAACTTACTGGCTTTAAAATTCGAAGACGTTTTATTCAAATCCAATCGCTTCAAAAACTTAAGTTTCCTTTGCAGTGAGGCGCCATTTTCATGTTCCGTCATTTTGATTAATTTTTGTGGTTTTCCTGGCTCACGCTTTGTATCACTAACTTCCTCAGGAAGTACCTTTAGTTTTCCAGCTGCTATGTACGCAGACGCCACGGAGTCGAATTTTAGAATACGAACTTGTTTTTCAAATTCCTTTTCTGAAAATAGAAAATGAAAATTGTTTAAATATTTTTAAAAATCACCTTTTTAGGTACCTAACGTTACCAAAATATAACTGTGTTCAAAATTGTAATTTAATCGATTGCATGGACTCGTCTGCTCGTCAAAACAAAACCTTTCATTTCTATTCGAAGTTCATGGTCCATATAAAATGTACTTAGTGGAAACTGAATAATGAATTCAATGTAAAATGTTGCGTGTCACCTTTCACATGCTACTGCTAGGGTGAAATATTTATTATTTACCTTTATAAGTTCGATGCGTGCCTAATCTAAAACAGGATAGAAATTCCACCTTTCCTCGATCATCATCTTCTTTATTTTCTCGAAACTCTTCTATAATGGCGCTATATTCCTTCAAATCATCTTCACCGTCATCACTACCACTTTCAGATTCAACATCTTTTAAAGGAACTTTAGTGTTAGCGAACTCTTTGTAAATTTCAACTGTCATTTTCTCAGGAGTTATGATATTACTATTTTCCACTTCCACTTTTTTATCTTGGCCTTTTTTAACCTCAGTCTTTTGGTCTTTTGTATCTTTACTACTTAAATATTTAAGTCTTCTTAAACGTCTCCTTTTTTCGTATAAATCTAATGAACTAACTTCTTCTATCGTACTCATTTTAGGCCTAATGTTTGTAATGACTATCTTTGGTTGCAGTTTAGAGTCCATTTGGTATGGACACGCAATGAATAACTTGTCATTAGGTTTAGGTGGATCAAATGGTTTTGCGAATTCTTTCTTATCATTTTGTGCTTCTAATTTAGGATGTTCTTTATTTGCCAAAGGCTGGCTATTTTTACTTTCAGTTTCTACGATCATTGGCACTTGATACATTATTTGCGAATTCACAATCACCTTTTGGTTAGCTGTTTGAAATATTATTTCATTTTTTGTGTTTTTACTCGCTAAAGTATGTATTGCACTGTTGCTAGCTTTTATTACATGAATTTCTTTGCTTACAGCAATGTTTTGAGGTTTTGCCGACTTAATGATGGTATTAACATCTAAGTTGTTGGCAGTTGGACTGACTTCACACGCTTTATTTTCGTTTAGAGTGACATTGCTTGGCTTGATATTTGTGTCAGGAGTTTGTGTTACTTTTGTATTATTTTTTATCATCATTAAATTGCCTTGGCTAAATTGAACATTGCTTAAATATACAAAATTGGGTTGTATAACGACATTCTTAGTCTCACTTTGGGTTGGTTTGTCTACTTTGATTTTGTTCTTCAAATCTTGCTCTTGTTGCGTTCCCTGCGACTTCTCCTTCACGACTATTTTATTACCGTATATCTGATTTTCGGTAATCAAATTCTCAAAGTCGTTCTCGTCACAATTTTCTTGGTGCAGTCTCTTCAATGCTACCACTTTAGAGGACGTTCCATTATCGTTGACGAGTTCTTCTTTACATTTTTTACTTTGGTTTGATAATCGTGAAGGAGCTTGCAGGTTTTTTGACTCGAAATTCGTTCTTTGAAGTAATACTTGCGGATTCGGTTGTTGAATAGTCAACAACATTTTGGGATTGGCACTGTTCTTGTTCTGTATGAACAGTATTTGATTTTTTTGGTCATTGAATTGATCTGGTGGTTTGTTTGAAAAATTCACTTTGGTACTTTCCACGTTGATTGGGTTGAATATGGGAATTGGCAATGAATTTGAAACTGGAGTCGTAAATTGTGTTGGAACTACAGTTTCCTTTACTTCATCTGTTACTTCTGGTTTCGGGATTGGTTTGCGTAACTGATTTTCAGTTTTGTTAATAGCTTCTGCTGCATTAATCAAAGTGCTAATACTATTATTAGGCGGGCTAGGTTTCGGCTCCTTGACTTCGGGTTCTTGTGCTGGTTTTACGATAATATTGCTCTGTATTTCTACTCTAGGACCATTGTCAGCTTTTTGATTTTGAAATGGTTGATTTATAGCTATTTTCTTTGCCAAAGAATTCTGAAACATAGAATCAGGTGGATTGTTGACACACTTTAAGTCAATTTTACTGATTGGGATGCTAGTTTTTAAACTGAATCTCTCAACTGGCTTCGGTTTCGTTTCTTTCATCTGAACTGGAGAAGGTATTGTGACTGTGGCACCTGAGCCTTGGCTCAAAGATGTTATGCTCATTTTACACTCTGCAGTTTGATCTATTTCCATTTTCGATGTAGCTGGTACTATTTCTGGGGTGAAATGCTCTTCGAAATCGGTCTGAGGCTTTTGCACCTCCACTGGTGGGACTTGCGGTAGTTGTTGCGTTGGAGGTTCAATTGTTACATTATTCGCTTCTAAGTTAGTTTTCTCGTTCTCAATACGAGTGTTATTGGTATTATCTTTGGTAGACATAATAGGGAAAGGCATGTATTCGTTAGGGGCAGGTTCATTTTGTGGTATAGGTGCTTTGGTTGGTTGGACAACTCCCGGGTACGACACGGGCTGAAAAGCAGAATATCCGGGAATATTGTAAAGGTACCCTCCATAGCTAGGATAGCCTGATTCTAGTTGTTTCGTTGCAGTTATGCTTGGACTAGGGTTGGGAATAGAAGATGGAGAGATTTTCGGCGAATGTAATATGGGTTTTGGGTGAACTAAATAAGGTGGTTTTTCAAGGTACGTGCTCGGTTCTTCAGGGGGTTTATACGGCTCTGGTAACTTTGGAATTGGGATTAAAGGTTCTTGGGGGGTTCTCGGGCTCAGCTCCACAGGGTCCGAGGGTGGTGCACCGATGAGAGGCCTGCTCAGCCTGGCTGTGAACACAAAATAACGGAGTTATAAATACATACGGTGGTTGATTCTGATTTTAGTAAATTTGTTTTTCAAATTAATAAGGCTACGATAGTTCGAACATGGATTTTATCGTACTTTTAGCCGTGTCAGTGCTAATATTATTTTTAATGATTCGTTTTAACACCGAAATATAAAAGGTCACTCTAATTTAAGCAGTCCTCAAAGAATGTATTCTACTGAAATATTGGACTCACTTTATTACATGAGCATGCTTCCAATAAGTTCTCACTTATCGGAAGGGGGGCTCACGAGGCTGCAACAATTAAGAGAGCGCTTAACTTTAAAACACTTTTGAGTATAAGATAAGACTTAGATTTTTTCTAAATGGGGATCATGCAAAACGAATAAAAACAAAGCAGAGCGTAAGCATATTAAGAAAACTTTTCACTAATCAACTACTTGTAAATAATGATACACTTAAAAAAACACATAAAATACGGTTATTGTGCAAAGGCTACTTCGTGTCTTACACATAAAGACTGTTACGCATCTTGAACACTCCTGATAAAAGACGAAAAGAACCTGTCAACTTATCAAACTGATACCTAACCCCCGAATTCACAAACCTCAATCAAAGCTAAGCACGCGCTCACGCTCATGCTGTCCCGTGAAATGTCGATAAAATTGAAAGTGACAACTATATTCTGAGGGATGCTCAACGTTGATTTGCGTTTGTGAATTCGGGGGTAAGTCTTGTTACGGAATCCAACACAATGCCAACACTCTGATAATGATATTTAAAAGAGGTAGATACGTTATGTCAGTACTGATGCGAAGTCGAAAATTGACCCTTGGCGTTCGTACCTATAATTTCACCGTGTGTACAAGATAGTATGATTATTTAATATAGCGTGAACAAGACAGATACATGTTGCGCAGTGTTGTCTCAAACTGTCGATGCTTTGCTCATTTGCACTTAAGTTCTGATTTGGGTGCCACGTTTTTTAGCACAAGTAACTTATCTACGTCGTTTTGATTATAATAGCATTGCTTGTATGAGCTGCCGAGTGGCTAAGTTTCGTCAGTGACGTTCCCCTCTCAGATTCCTGTTTGTTGACAGATTAACCTTCAAATTCACAAACGTCAATTTGAGTTGAGCACCCGTTCAATCTCGTGCTCACGGACGGGGCCAGGAAAAAAAAAAAAAAAACAATCTCGTGCTGTCCCATAAAATGTCTATAGAACTGAAAGTGGCGGGCTTGTGCTCAACTTTAATTGAAGTTTGTGCATTCGGGGGTTAATTTCTCACAAAAAATAAAACATCTGGTGTCTAGTGGCTGTGAGTTCGATGGTATAACACCATTATACTTTAACATTGACTTCGAAATTAGGTAACTGCGCATTTTAGGCACATATTCTAGAACATTACTCAGACAATCCTTGAGAAGAGATTTGAGTGACCATTGATTGTTTCGACTACTTTAAATCTTTACTCCAGGGCAGTTCAATGCTAGACTAGGAGTGTTTGCATTCGCCCTGTAGCAGGGGCGTTAGAATACTGCCACGGTTCCCCCCCGCCTGTCGTAAGAGGCGACTAAAGGGGGGCCTTCGGGGTCACTGGGAGTGCACACGGCGGGGGCTGTGTGCCTCCATCTCAAGTGGCCCCGAGGAAGGACGGCGGTGTGGGAGTGACCTCACATCGTCGTACACACCGGCGAGTGTAGAGGGGAGGTATCACTCCCCTCGAGTTGGGCCGGTTATACCGGCATAGTGCGCCAGAGGCCCGCCGGCGGAGTTCACGACCTGAGATCACGGGGATCCTCTGGGTACGCGCTGAAGAAGGTCACCGGGGGGTTTAGTCAGTAGTGTCTGCCGCTTCACGGTCGACGAGTCTGACACATCCCCGCCCTTCCCCCAAAGGGCGGGACGTCCGTAAAAGGATTCCCCCCCAAAAAAAAAAAAAAAAAAAAAAGGAGTGTTTGCATTTTTTGTCTGGTTTATTGGTGCAATATACAGATAGAAAGCTGAAAACAAAAGTTTATAAGTGTAGCGTGACGTCCATGATTTCACTTATAGGCTTCGTCTAAATATTAGGTATTCTATTAGGATATATATTACAAAAGTACCTTTTGCACCTTTTTTTTGTGGTCGTTCTCTATGGGTCTCATAAGAAGGCTCAAAGTCACCCAGCGAGCAATGGAGAGAGCGATGCTTGGTGTTTCCCTGCTTGATCGAATCAGGAATGATGAGATCCGCAGGAGAACTAAGGCAACCGACATCGCTCGAAGGATTGCATCGTTGAAGTGGCAGTGGGCGGGACACATAGCGCGGAGAACCGATGGCCGTTGGGGCGGAAAGGTTCTCGAATGGCGACCGCGTACCGGACGACGTTCCGTGGGCAGGCCCTCCACAAGGTGGACCGACGATCTGGTTAAGGTCGCGGGAAGCCGCTGGATGCGGACAGCGCAGGACCGATCGTTGTGGAGATCCTTTGGGGAGGCCTATGCTCAGCAGTGGGCGTCGTTCGGCTGACATGATGATGATGATGATGACCTTTTGCACAGGTATTAAAATTTTTAACCATTTGCCTCCAGATATTAAAGCTATGGACATGCCAAAATTTAAAATGCGGCTTAAAAAATGGCTGACCGAAAATGTTTTTTATAATTTAAATTAATATTTCAACTATAAACATTAAGTATTAAGTTCCCATTGTAAAAGCTCCGATTTTTTTTGTAAGTTGTAATTTATAAGTATTGCATACCCGATATGGGTAAACTGTTCATGTACTTCATATTAAGTTGCAATGACACCCGCAAATTGTAATACCTACAGTTAAGAGCAATAAAGATTTCTGATTCTGATTCTGATATACCCATTTACGTATTATTGTAATATCTTATACAGTTCTCCTAAGCATGGCCTACGTACTCAGGCCGATAAAGCTCAATTTTTACTAGGTAGTAACTGAAAGGAATGAATAGGCATCAACTTTACTGGGTCATCTTTTTTGTCTTTATTTACATGACTAACCCCCGAATTCACAAACGTCAATCAACGCTAAGCACGCGCTCACTCTCATGCTATCCCGTAAAATGTCAATACAACTGAAATAAACAGCTGTAATTCTGAGAGATGCTCAACGTTGATTTGCGTTTGTGAATTCGGGGGTTACAAATTCACATAAGTCAATCAAGGTTGACCACGCCTTCAAACTCATGCCATCCCGTAAATTGTCTATAGAATTGAATGTGACAGCTATAGGTACAGAGGTGCACACATCAACCTTTACATAAGGGCATCTTATGCGGCTGACATTAGACCCATTTTGCAATGGTTTTGTAAAGGTTGATGTTTGCGCGTCTGTACTTGTAAGAGCTGCTCAACTTGATTTGCGTTTGTGAATTCGGCGGTAGGTCTGATCACAAACAGCCACAGATATAGACACAACTCAGACGACGCGGGCTAAGGGCGCCTATACACTTGCGCTTGTGTAGCGTGGACGTTTCGCCGTGACAACGCGTCGCAAGTCTGCACTGAACGCCAAAGAATATTCATCGAACGTCTACGCTGGAAAAACGCTAGTGTAAAGGGGCTCTAATTTGTGCACCGTGACAAAATTTTGTCACGTGTTTTCTCGTGACGGTTTGGCGCGAGAAAAAGCGTGACATAATGTTGTCGCAGTGCGCATGTTAAGCCCATAGAATTAGAACAGACTCAATTTTGTTTTGAGTGTTTGTCGTAGCGGGAATTGAACCCACCATATTTTTCTATTTATCTAGTCAAATAGAGCGAGGATATCTTAGGCCCACCATCACTTATTTGTAAGTTATTGATCGTCGTCGCCAATATAAGCAGCCATAAGACGCCTACTGCCAAACATGGCTTTCTCCACTGACTTAAAGAAGACAAGCGGCCTGCATCCTCATGAATAAACTCCCATCCTATACTTACCAAATATTTTCGCTATACCTATTTCCCGCTATTTCGCTACCTATTTCGAATAGGTAGGATCTAATGAATCCATAGTCTTTTTCACCTAGGATGAGTGGCATAGTCTCTCTAAGTATCAAAATGGCGAACCAAGTGCTCAATCACAACAAAAGAAAACGGTTATTGGTACATTAGTTCTAATTGTATGGATGTACTCTAACAAATCAACCACTGCAAACAAAGACAGTGCCAATAATTTCCCGGTCCTGCCTGCCACTTTGAAGTAAAAATGTGGTTTGTTCTCACCATTTTGATCTCACTACATCTCCGCTCATCTTCCCTTAAAAAATAGACTTTAGATACAACCTGCCCGTTACATCGCTCATCTCCACCCATCTTCTCTGCCCTTGGTAGGGTTTTGATTTCTGTTGTATTGTAAGTGGATCTTATCTTTATTATACTTACGAATTGTTCAACTGATTTGATGGTTCAAGTGCAATGCAGAGTGGGGGCGATTCACACGCGCTAGCGTGTGAGTTCGCCGCTGGAGGCGCTAGTGTAGGTGTGAGGTCTCCGCGAGCATTCAGAATATCACGCACTTTTCGTATCGTAATATCACGCACGGCACTACTCGTACCGTTCGGTTCTGCATTTAAGCCAACTTTGACAGCAGGACCTTACTCCCCAAGTAAAAATGTACACGTATTGTTCATACACGCGTGTTTTGGAACGCAGCTACTTCAACAAAATAAAAGGGCAGTTGGGGGGTAGTTTTTTATAACCATCAATGTTTAATTTTGCCGTCATTTTCGTTTCTGTATTCGATGTGGGCTGACCGGGAGTGCGCCAACATCGCAGCCTGATACATACTTACATAATCGTAATGGGGAAGCGGAGTAAGATTCCTCGTTTTTCTATACTAGGTTCGTACACTTTATTTTGTTCCTATTTATGTGAATCATTTCGTCATTTTCAAGCAAAAATGTGTATCGAGTGTGCATTGCCTGGAGTCGAAAACAAAGGTTTGTGGAATTCTGATTCATTGTTAGAGGGCTACACACATGAACTGTCCTATTTACTTTTCTCGGCCAAAGGAGATCATGCATTTCGTACTGGAAAATGAAAGTGCCGGCCAGACAAAAATAATACTGGATTCATAATGGTAATGACGCCCTGAAGATCTCTTACCAGCAAAGGAACCGTCTACATAAGTGTTTAAATGTAGACGGTATATGAGTTCCAAATAAAAAAAAAAGATGTGGGCAGCATTGCGCTGGTAAGAAATCTTTAGGGCGTCATTTCCAATAAGAATCCAGTATCAGTTTTCTCTGGACAGCACTTTTATTTTTGGGTACAAAATGTTCGAGATCATTCATCTCCTTTGATGTCAAGACTTTCCGCTTTCTCGTAAAAATCCAGTCAACCGATATGGGTATTCCTTGTTAGTATATTATGTATTTAGGTTGTTTTCCTGAAGATTTAGCAACGTACACAATTTACTCAGTGTTCAGACATCATACTTATCTATAGATACTCACCATATTTAATTTACAAATGTTTTAGATTATTTTCCGACTCAAACATAGATTTTTTAAATTGGGCAGTGGCTCATCTTGCCAGCTCTATTTTTTTTCTAGAAAATATTATCTGGTTTACGAAGTGAAACGAGCGTTTGTTTTTGTTGCCTCAGCCACACATCCTCTACCAAGCCACTGCCCAGCCCTACATTCAGAACCGAATTGTCGGACGATTCTATTTTATCTTTAACTCTATATTTCAGAATTGGCAGGAAGCTACCGCTGAATGGGCAGTTAGATAATTTACTGAAAATAATTCGATTTGACAACATGGTTCCGATCGACAAGGGGGCTCAAGCCCCCGGACATTTTTTTTTTGTTTTCGACTACCACAGCTTAGTTTGCTTTCGAACTCTCACTCCTTAAAACTCCTCACTTCTACAGGCATAGACCCTTCATCAACGCCAATAATTACCAACAATACGTTACATTATTACTATATTTCTAAATCAGAACTTCTTACGCTGAGGCGATCCCGAAGAAAAATCCGCCGACGAACCCTACTGAGTAACAGGAGTTTCTCTTCACGAATTGCAGCAGCCTCTCCATCCAGGCCTGGCTCTGCCCAGCGGCTTCCCTCACCCTGTCCCAGTTCACGTTGATGTACCCGCATTCAGTCGCGAAATGGAGTATAAGTATACCTCCACCTAACCCAAACGCTGCGATCTTTCCAACTCTGATCACAGTTACACCTGCCAGCCAGCCAGAGACAGTTCCAAACACCAAGTTTCTACTGGATTTGTCGCTGGTGAACCTGTCTATGGCGAAATCGAAGTATGATCTGGTTTCTGGCTTTGTTGCTTCCTCGTTCAGCTTGGAGACGTCGCGTAAATTAATAGGCGGAATAGGCCTGGCCATTCGAATGCATTTCTGTAGGATAACTTAGATTTTGTATTGGTTTTGTTTGTACTTTGTGTTTGTTTGGTTTGGCAGAAGATTTGTGTTGTCATTTATGACAGATGTGGAAGTCATGATTTTAGTTTGAGGTGTAATTTAGAAAAGTATCTATGCGTGAACAGCCCTCATTGACCTTACATGGTCAGGGGTGTCATTCTCAATGCACACTTCTTCACTTCTCCTTGATTTAGGCCTTCTGTAAAATTCTGTGATCGTTTGAGTGAAAAGAACTAAGCTGAATAAGATTTCAAAATTATTTTCATAAATATGAAAACATCACTTCACATCTCGGTGCTTCACGCTTACTTCAATCATTAATACGCTTCACTTTGAATTTGTATTTTCTCTCATTTTGTATGTAAATAATATAAAAAAAATATTCGGCTTAGTTATTTTCTATCAATCGACCACAGTCGCAAAGAAATTGAACTTTAAAGATAACTCTCCACGAGCGAATTGAGATTTGACGCCAACCGGAAACCACTCTCTGCTGGCTCTGGTGGAAACTAAGTCTAACTTTCTAATTCCCGGGGTCCAAGCTTCAGCGAAACTGCTGCTATTTCGGTTGTAGACTACTAAGTAAGTAGTTTGCTTTCAAGTCAGAATTCTGCATTTGCATGTTCAATGTTGTAACATAATAACATAACTTTCCTTTTTATCTTACCTAAAAAGCGCCTCTTTTTAGCCTGTGAGTGTTGCAGCAATATGGAACTCTGACTGCCAAATTCACAACCACAAATCAAAGTTAAGCAGCTCTTACAAGTATAGCTGTCACTTTCAGTTCTATTGATGAATTCCGTGACGGCATGAGCTTGAAGGCGTGCTCAACCTTGGTTGACGTTTGTGATTTCGGGAGTAAATGTTTTATCTTACGGAGGCATAAATAGTCCAGTCATTATAGTAAGTTCACCTCGGAATTCGAGATACCCAGCTGTAAGTCTGTAAATACTTGTATATTGACACCCTAAAAGTTGTCTCAAAACCCACATATGGTAGGGTGTACGCAACTATTAAATTTCAAGGTCAAATGTCACAAAAATCGATTTTTTGGAAATATCTCATTGCCTTTGGGTTTTTTGCTATTTGTATGGATTATCAATATTGTAGAATACAAAATTCTCTACAAATTTTGTTTTAATTTTTTTTTCATACGGTGAACCGTTTTCGAGATAGAGGGCGGAGAGCGCGCGGTCACAGCATCACTTCAGGTCAACCGGTGCCACCGGTCAAAAACTTAAAAAGTGAAAAAATGAGATAAGTCTCGATCATCTTCGTTATCTGCATTACGTCAAGTCTACAGAACTTAATAAAGCTGTGCAGCTTTCAAATATTCCACCAACAAGTGCAGCTGCTCATCAACATTGTAAAAACAACAACGTTGTCGAAAATCGTTTCGCATTGCCCAACCCCATACCTGGGGTTCCAAATCATGCCCTAACCAAGTTTGAACTTGATAATATACACGTTGTTGTTTTTACAATGTTTATGAGCAGCTGCACTTGTCGTGGAATATTTGAAAGCTGCACAGCTTTATTAAGTTCTTTAGACTTGACGTAATGCAGATAACGAAGATGATCGAGACTTATCACATTTTTTCACTTTTTAAGTTTTTGACCGGTGGCACCGGTTGACCTGAAGTGATGCTGTGACCGCGCGCTCTCCGCCATCTATCTTGAAAGCGGTTCACCGTATGAAAAAAATTTTGAAACAAAATTTGTAGAGAATTTTGTATTCTACAATATTGATAATACATACAAATAGCAAAAAACCCAAAGGAAATGAGATATTTACAAAAAAACGATTTTTGTGACATTTGACCTTGAAATTTGATAGTTGCGTACACCCTACCATATGTAGGTTTTGAGACAACTTTTAGGGTGTCAATATACAAGTATTTACAGACTTACAGCTGGGTATCTCGAATTCCGAGATTCTTACCTAATTTAAGCTTAAATGACTGGACTAAAAAATCTCTGTTTATTATGGCTTGTTAACCTTAACACCCTTGAGGTTGATGACCTTCAGTTTCTCAGCAATTGCTACATGACCGCCTAATTCGATCTCTAACACTACCGGGGTAGGCATCATAATACCTACAACTATAATACCGACGTTTAAAACATCGGAAATGCCGATGTTCAAATAAACGAATGGACAAAATACCGAATGTGGGCATGTAATCAGGCAAGTCCCGTTTACCCATTTTGTCTTATTTTTCTAAACCCAAGCGTTTGTGAAAACTTGCCTGCTTACACAATTCGGCATTTTAGGCTTCGAGATTTCGTACTTTTGGCATTATGAGCATTCGGTCAAATAAACATTCATCATTTTGATATTCGGCAATTTCGGCATTCCGTTCGTAGGTATTTTGAAATTCGGTCTGTTGTATTTCGGTTTTATGATGCGTGCCCTACGACCATAATGTTAAATACAGTTAGGGAGTGACGCGTTGTTAGAATTATTTTCTACCAAAGGTAGGAGAGCAGATGATGTGAGAGGCCGTATTTTAAGCAAACTATCAGATGGCCGTATTTTGGCTTCACACATCTCCGCTCCGGTCAGCTCTGGTAGAAAACTGGCTTTCGAGTTATGACGTAATATAATTCATTATGAAGACTTTTTCCTAGGCACTCTGTGCATTTACATCAGTGACTAAAGCAAGTGTAGGGGCCTGATAGGGACACCATTGACTTTTTCGTTGTTTGAAGCCACCGGTTCATATACAAGGTGAATGAATGAATGATTGAATGATGAATAAATGAATGAGTAATTTATTTGCACAATATTTAATTTTATTCGCCATCGCGCTCAAATGACGAAGACGTTAAAATTGAAGGTCTCCTTTGAGTGGAAGTTTCTTTTCTTACATGGTAGCGCAGGTAGCAAAACCTTATCGATGTTATTTTTATTAATCTCTCGTACAGTGAAAGTACATATTTTTCACATGATAGCCCATGGAATCAAGTATTTATTTACGTACACAATAATACAGACAGGCGCCGGCGCACATTCAAAATGAATTTGTATTAAAAGAACTTTACCGAATCGAATCTGGCTACAAAAGCATTCGTAGAAAATCAGCGTCGTGGCGTTCTGCCCCGACACATAATAAGCGAAGGCCTATTTGACACCTTAATTCAGTATTAATATGTTAGTTTTAAGTCTCTTGTATTTATTTTTTAATTTTTGTATTTTATTCAATTTTAATTTTATTTAATATAATTTTGGTACGGTTAAAAACCCTATCCTGTATTTGAACAAATGGGTTAAAACAACCAACAGTGTCACGAGGAGTAAACTCCTCTCCTATAAGAGTGAAATACACGGACGCCCTGAAACACCACACATGTACACAAACGCTAACTACATGCTAGCTGAAGCGGCGGGTGGGGGGAAGGGGGGAGAAGGTGAACATAAAATAAAAAGAAGTACGACCTTCGGGACGGCGGGAGACACTCGCGCCGCCCCGCGGCCGTCGCATGCAACTTCATTAATTCCATTGAATGTGTATTTCAATAAAATCATCATTTTCTTTTTTCACTTGTTAGGTATTGTCCATATCGTATCTAACTATTAAATATAATATTTACACTGACACTTCGGGCCCGCGAGCCCCCGTAAATGCTGATCGCGAATGAAAAAAACTCGAATGAAAAACATGAAAAATATTGAACACCTATTAAAAGCTAGAAATTAATAGTAACTATCTAAGTTAACGTATAAAGAGGTTTTTTTTGTTGTTATAAAATTTCGATTTTTTTTTTGTTGTTTTTATACATGTTCGAATTTCGCTAAGGACGCTCGCTCGGGCGAATACTGCAACTTTTAAGTCTTATCACAAATGCAGTGGCGAAGCTGATTGCACGGTTAAAGCTTATCTAGGTTGTCCCGGCGAGCGTCCGCGAACGCCCAGTCGCGACCGCAGGCGGTGGGCGGGGCCTGTGACGTCACTTTGCAAGTGGGCGTGGCTTGTGGCGTAACACTCCATATAAGAGTGGCCTGCCTCGTGACGTCACACGCCCAAAGCTGCGCTCGCGACAGTTTACATTTGTTACACCTAATTTATATATTTCATTAAATATCAGCGACTCCTATCTACAAGTCTGCGCCAGGCAGATTTCAATCCTCCGTTTGATCGTTATTCTACATTTGGTGTCCTGGTTCTGTTGGTGTGCACCATTCGGCCGCAAAACAAGGGTGGCACGTAATTTTAGATTTTAACTCTTCATGATCTTGACTTAAATTACTTCAGTAAAAGATATGTAAGACACTTACGCATAACATGAATGAAGTAAAAATCAAACTTAAGGTTGATTATGACTGATTTAAGGCCTTTTTACAAATATAACTTTAGTAGATATTTTCTCGATCGAAAATCGACCGTAACTTAAAAAATCATCTAAAAAATATTTTAAATTAGTATGATATTTTGATTAAAATTATACAACAAATATAACACCCTTGTAATGCGGTTAACAAATCAGATTAAAATACAGTAGGAACATTACAGTCGATTCGTTATTTATCTCTCTGTCACTTGTACGCCGTTTGAAAGAGATAGAATGCTCGAGTACAATTAGAACATTAGTGTCTGTAGAAACCTTGGCTTAAAAATTAAGTTTCGGCTTATAAAACTATATGAAACCTTGTATTTATACAATTATATTTGAAGGTTTTTTACATGGACCAATAATACAATTTACAACAGGTTCATATATTTTAGTCAGTCTCGACTTAAGACTTGAAATACAATTAACAGAATAAGAAATAGAAACAGGCGGTATTTTAAGAATAATACAGCAGCAAATGAGACTTATACTGGGTGGTTACTGAACAAAATACCTAAAACAAGAAAAAGACAGTCTCAAAAAACAAATGAGTTTTTTTATATGTACGTGTAATTTAACAACAACATCCTTTGTAAAATGTACTTTATTAAGCTAGCCACCCTGTATAATACTAAGAAATAAGTCGGAGAGTAGAAAAAGCGAGCCAAAGTTCCTATAGCTTAAAAATACAGTAATTACATCAACAAAAATAAATCTTGTCAGCAATTTATGTGCATTTTATTATTTTTTGCGTCTACTTTTTATAATTTTAGAAACAAATTAATTCCATCAATAATTCGGTAGTCAATAATTTACATTTGAGATAATAATTAGATAACAAAAATGATCTTGAATTTTTGCTTTCAATGTAAAAGAAAATGTCTAGTTTGGAAACAAAACGTTTCAAATTTCATGTAACAAAAAAAATGTAGTAAACTAGTATCAATCTTGATACTTTGAGTCAATCTATTTAGAATTCACTTAGGTACATAAAGTATCAATTCTCGCGAGAGTGGGTATGAAAAATATTGTATCATTAATTTATTAACATTTATTAACTTATGCTTTATTGCAGACATTGGAGTATAATTAATGCTTATATATATGTCTACCAGTCAACTATTTTGTGTATCCTTAAGTAGCTAATTCTTGGCAGTTTCTTTAAAGGAGTGGTTTACTTAATTTAACCGTTTCATATACATATTATGGACAGTCTGCCACAGCCCAAGCGTATCAGTGATAACTTACGCTCTTACTGTGAATGAGTGTACTTCATACAAATTTTACTCACGCCAACTCTAAGTGTAGCCTACAATATCGTTACTGGTTATTGCACATATAATTGCGTACAATATTCATACATTTAATTTGTCATTGTGCGACCCATTATTAATAATATGCTGTTAATATGCAGATCCTATTTGAATAAACAACAATATTATATCATTTAGAGTAAGTTAGAGTAAACCAATGGTTACAGTTTAGTTTTTGATTGATCCTTTTAATTTCAAATTAATTTGTACTAGGTAACTTAAGTACAACATTTTCTATTATTGACAATATCAAGGACTAAAGGGTCGCATTATAATGTTAGTTGCTCTCAAAACGATTGGTTTACGACTTAGTCCGCATCTTAATACGAGGGAATATGATTCTGATCCATCACAAAAAGGAATAAAAATACGAATGTATTTCGAAACAGTGCAATGTCCTTTTTAGGTTAGTGGAGTACACCTGTGCTGTAAAAGTATACTTTCAAATTACACTAGAAGAGTTATTTAAGAATTATTATAGGTCCTAAGTCCCCGTTTCGTAGCATCGATAAGTCAGAATTATACTCCACATATTTTAAACGATCGAACTAAGAGATACTATCTATTTGAAGATACAGGTTTATAGGTAATGCCAACAACGTTAATATCTATGCAAATACCAAAAATATTGTGGTAATTTCTGGAGACAGTTTTTTTGGTATTAAATAATAGTTTGGTTCAGTCTCATTTATATTTATTTATCTCATTCACTCAGATACTTGTGGCAGTACCTATATGTCTGTAGTGCTAAAACAAACTTAGACAAAATTAGACAGCAAGACCAATTTGAAAAAAAAACTTCACTTTATTTAAATCACGTTACAAATTGGTATTTTTTAGTGGTTGTATCTCCTTTTCGTAATAACACAGTTTTATTTAGCTTTAATTATTTTTTACACACCAACATTTTTGAATAAGTCATAATTTTTTCTAGTCCGAATCACTCCGAATATCAGGAGTGTTGTTGTAAAACACAACTTACATCAGATCGATCCAAAAATTGAGCACGGCGACGAACGATCCACTGTTTCTCAAACCAGATGGTTTATTAATAAGATTTATATTAATATATCACAAAATCAATGAAAGATTCCAGAAATGTGAATGTAGCCTTGTACAAAGGGCACTATATACTTGTTATGTATCCAATAAAATATTTTTCTTTCTTTCTTTCTTTCTAAAGATGATTTACAGACGCTTGTCAAAACATAGCAATGGCTTTTGTCAAACGGGTAATATGTTTCTTACCACTTTGTTAGCACATTAATTTTGATGCTGCATATAACAAAACATGTAAAATCAGTTTTCCTGTTTAAAGAAATAAAAAAAGAAAGATGCGGGTTCGAGTCCCGCCTGATGCCAAGACCGAATGCCTTTTTCTGGTTTTCCTATCTTTAGTAAAGAAATAAACATGTAATATCAGTTTTGTCTATACAAAGTTAAAAACCGGTTTTGTTAGTTTCAATATTGACTGCGTAAACCACTGCTTCTCAAACTGTCGTCGCTTCAAACCAGTGGGTCCATCACCGTGATTTTTGGATCTAACCATAAAAACGAGTCGTGTCTTACAGTCCAGATAACGCGTTTTGTACTCGCGCGTATCATAAGTGGGAGTTAGAGCGCGAGATACCTCTTTCCCGTTTAGTCTACATTTGATACATTGTGGTTTTGAAACCCTATTCTACTTGAATTGTGATTATCAAAAAATTTTGTTTTCACTATTTATTTGTGTTAACAGTATAGTAACACTATAATTTTTGATTTCACGATAATGACCCGGGCTTGTCACACACTTTTCAAAACTTGTCCAATGTAGAATCTCCCCTATACAGGGAGAGCTTTTCAAGTGGGCGTGGTAGGCCAAATCCTAAACTATCGAAAATGCTGAAAAGAGTCTCGAAGCCCATTTTGGCAAAAAACAAAACTTCATACTCAGATTTCACAAAATAGCCGGGAATCGAACCAGTTATGTCACTCTGAATTATTATGTAATATTCAAAAATGTTCAAGCTTGATCGATATTCCTCATAGTTTAGGATTTGGCCGACCACGCCCACTTGAAAAACTCCCCCTTTATACAATCTATTATAAGTGGAAAAGGATGCCAAATCCAGAATCTGTCAAATGTAGATTGTTTTCCTTCTAGCTACGTTTCAAAACGCGTCATCTATCCTTGTCACCTATGTACTGTTTATCCTGTCAGACAGTCTTTGTCTCCTCACCTCTATCCGCCTCATGCGTCGTCTGTGGTCCAGGCGTGGGCGTGGGCGCGTGGGGCGTGGGCGTGCGCGTGGGCGTGGGCGTGGGCGGCTTGGGCGCGGCCAGGTTGGTGGGCTGGGCCTCGTGGGGGTGGGCGGTGTGGCGCGGGGGGGAGTACGGGGGAGCGTACGGACGGTAGGGGCGGTAGAGTAAAGGTGGGGGGAGGAGGGGGCGCTGTGGAAAAGAAATAGACAAGTTGATTAAGATGGTTTTGAAACTCACTTGAAATAAAAAAAACACAAAATCAAAATAGCTTTTTTTAAATAGAACTGCTACTTTAAGTACTTTTAAATCGTTGATTTTAATTAACAAACAAAACATACTTAATAATACACATGAATTATGTTTTTCATGTGTATCATTAAGTTTTTTTAAATGTAACCAATAAAATAGGTGCTGTACTTAAATAAATGAGATACTATTTGCCGACCGGGCGATGCCCGGGGCGTCCATCAGCGACCACCTAATAACTTTGCAAAGCCGGAGGCTGAGCGGCTGCACTAGGACTTTTTTGCAGAAATACCAACCATCCAGAAGAGATTCAGATTAATTGTCCTGAGTAAGAAACCGTCAACTACCTCATCTGCGAGGCCGAAGGCCCCAGGGTCTCGCAGCCGCAGAAGGAGTGATGAACAGGAGCAGCTAGTATCGCAGGCCTAGCTAATGGGTGTGAGTTGGCCGTAGGTCAGCGGCCAGAAGCTATTGTAGAAAATGGCCTCCATCTCCCAATAAAGGGGTCCCTTTTCTTTTGTAGTTGGAGGTACCAAACCCGTCGCCTGTTTCGCTCCCCCGCAGGTAAAGCCGTCTCGCTCCCCACTATCCCCGTCTCGCTCCCCACTATCCCCGTCTCGCTCCTCCACTGACCCTGTCTCCCTCTCGCACTGCCCCTGTCTCGCTCCCCCGCAGGTAGAGCGCCGTCTCGCTCCCCCACTATCCCCGTCTCGCTCACCTGCAGGTACACGTGGTGGGGATGTAGATGCGGATGCAGCGCGGCGGCTGCGAGCGCTCGCTGCTCGTCTCTCAGCGCCTCTCTCGCTCGCGCTTCCTTCTCCCTCGCCGCTAGCGCCCTCTCTCTCTCGCGTTGCTCCTTCTCGCGCAGTTCGCGCTCACGCTCTCTGGAAATGAACGGTTGAACAGTTTTGGAAGTCAGGAAAGTGGTTTTGTGTACGAATTGCTACTCACACGAAAAAATCTTCAAATTTGTGCTACTAAAAGCAGAAATAAAAGATACTACCAAATAAACGACCATGTACAGTGGCGCTCACATCAACCTTGACATAGGGGCACCTTATGCCGCTGTCATAAGACCCATTTTGCAACGGCTTTGTAAAGGTTGATGTGAGCGCCTCTGTACAATTGAATATTTAAAATATTGATACACATAATAATATTTCATCGACAAAATATGATACAAAAACTTTTGAAATAGACTCTATTGATTCATTCTGTGAAATTACAATTTTTTTTAAATAATCAATCACCAAATCCTTTGATTTGGTGATTGATTAAATCACCAAATTTCTTTTAAAATAAGATATGAAGCACTTTATTGGTCACAAAACTTTTTCGTGTTAATGTAAAATTTAGGCGGTCATATTGCGTAAAATAAATATAACAAACTCTTAAATGCTACGATGAAAGACAGTAAAAAATTAAAACATGTCAGGCCATTCATCAAAGTACAGCCACTTTGTGTTCTATGATGTTTTTCTTAGTAACATAGGTATTTCAGACGTGGATAAAAAAAAAGTGAAAACTGTGTGTGAACATGACTTATTATGACGTATGTAAGGTTAGAAAATATTGCTTAGTATATTGAATTATGCAATAAAGACAACTTTAACAGTAAATAATAAAATTGAAACATTAAAGACGAATGTTTTTTATTTGATACGGCTCGGAAGTACCTGCCTACACTGACAATTAATTAAAATAAACTGCCAACTAACCGTTCTCTCTCCCTTTCCCTCTCCCTCTCCCTCTGCGCCGCGATCTCCTTCTCCCTCTCCTCGCGATCCCGATCGTGCATCTGCACCGCGTGTGCATGGCTTGCATGCGCCGCGTGTGCCGCATGTGCTGCATGTGCCGCATGGGACGCGTGTTGCGCGTGCTGCGCGTGTTGCGCGTGCTGCGCGTGCGGCGGGACGAGGGGCAAGGGGGGAGCGAGCTGCGGGTAGAGGGCGTAGGGGGGCAGCCAGCCCACGCCGACGCCGCTGCGGAATACACGCTCGAGGTACATTTGTTCTTCTGCTGCTAACCTAGGGGGGAAGTTTGTGGTTAGAACTAATTCGAAATTCAGTATTCAGTAGTCTTCCGCAGCCGAATGGGACAATCTGCTGCAAGTTTTAACATTTCATTATATTTGATACATTATTATTCTTATACCAACATAAATAATATTTATTTTCCAACGCAAAAGTGGTTCTTCTTCAAAGCTGGACCTCTCTTGTACGACAGTTGAATCAGCAACAACAGTACATAATTATAACGTATACTTAATGTATGTTGTATAGCTGTAAATAGTGTGAACGGTCTGTGTAGTTTTGTTTGTGAACTGCGCTTCACGTTTTCAGGACGAAAACTAACTAACTAGGACTAGGACGTCTAGACTAACTAGCAATCATAAAAACATCGAAAAAACATAGGTAGTTCCTCTATAAACATGTCACGGGCATAATAAGTAACGTAACGACAAATAACTGCTGATTTGTATCTTGTTCTGTGCAACGAATGACGAGTGGAAGCCGTTTTCCGTTTTCAATATTATTTCTATTTTTAATTCATGAAGCGTCAAATTAGTTTTTTATTCGAGTTGTTTGTAGGAAAAAGTCGCAGGATTTCGATGGATGCAGGCCTTCAACAGCTGGACGCTCTGTAAATCTATAGGGGCCGTATTGTGTTTAGCAGTGTATGTCATTTGGCTGACTATGACACTGACTCCAATTAATTCGATAAAATTGGTCCGCGGTGTAATATTATAAGAATGATTTTGTGAGTGTGTGTGTTTGTGTTGTGCGTTTATTATAAGAATAGCATATGTGTATGGCTGTGCGCCTTACCCCGAATTCACAAACGTTAATCAACGCTAATCACGCGCTCACGCTGTCCCGTAAAATGTCCATAGAACTGAAAGTGACAGAATGAGCGTGAGCGCGTGAATAACGTTGATTGACGTTTGAAAATTCGGGGGCTTTAAGAATAGTATGCTTGTCTTATGTCTTGTATGTGTCTGTGTGTGTGCGTGTGTGTGTGTGAGTGTGTGCGTGTGTTGGTTTGTTTTATTAGACTAGTATGATTGTGCATACCTGTACTGCAGCGCTGCGCTGGAGTATAGGCTGGGGTGTGCGTAGGGCGAGTACGCCGAGGGCTCCAGTAGCGGAAACGACGCCGCAGCCGGATGGGACAATCTGCTGTGAAAATTATGTTTTCTAATATTTACGCGAACATTATACATCGAAATAAATAACTTTAAGGATTCTACTCGCGGTCTTATATTTTCTTTCATTTTATGACCCGACGTTTCGACTACAGCAGCCGTGATTATGGGAACCAATAAATAAAACTGCGACCGGCAAAGAAATAAAAAAAAGACCGCGAGTAGAATCCGTAAAGTTGATTTATCTCAATCTGGTGTAAATTTTTACATTTCATTATATTTGATACAACATCATTCTTACACCAACATAAATAACGAAAAGAAGTGGTGGGCAAATAACGCTTCACCAGAACAGGACAGGTTTGACTAGCACAAACTAGGCTTGACTGTTATGGATAGACCTTGTGGTCTTTTATCTGCAGATAAAAGCCGATGCGTATCAACGGACAAGGCAGCTTCCACTTATGTCTGAATAAGATCTGACAGACTGATGATTCAAAAATGCATTATTTTTATAAAACATGAATCTTAGATTTAGCAGAGTCAAAATATTTTGAGCTGCTTTGAATTTCACTAACACTTGTCGTGTAAACTGGTATGCTACGTAGAAAATAGTATGACTATGTATTATTAAGGAAACATCCTAGTAATATACAGAACACTAACCTATCATCTGGTCTATATGGTTGAAATCCGCTTGATGGTAGGTGGTGTGGCGAAGCTCGCTTCGCCGGCGCGGGTGGCGGCTTGTCTTTGGTGGCCTCGGGTGTTCCGCTCGGCGTGCCTGCACACTCGCACACTCAACATGGTCCTTTGAACCGGATCCAGTGGTCCTTCGAACCGGATCGCATGGTCCTTCGGACCAGTTTTCACGGTCCTCTGGACTAAATAGCATGGTCAAAATGTTTATGATCCCTACGGATTAAGACTCATACACAAATGCTATAATACGAAGGTTATGTGATGAACATAGAGATATCGATTCACGATATTTCAGACTGAAATGTATGAGTCTTAAAACCTAATACCACGTGAAACAAGTCCATGGTCTTTAAAATTGGATCCTTGCGGTCCGATATAAGATCTCAAGTATGAGACAGAAATTTATAAAAATACATAAAAATCTTAAGTAATTGGAATAGAAAATACAAAATATCTAAGATTGACTAAAGCGTATTCCAATTAAACGAGAACACTTTGGTCAACCATCACAATTTAGAGTAAATTACATAAAATAGGCATGACAACATGTCAGAAGTTTTCTAACTGTATGGACTGATACGAAACCCAACAAGTGTTGGTATTCAAAATATTTTGTTTAGGAATAAAAAATAAATAAAAGGGATATCTGGCACCGGTGATGGGGAACAAAATGTGATGGGTCCGTATATTAATGAAACAATATGTTAAATGCGTCTGGTTTGAACCTAACTAACATTAGAAATCACATAAATGTCAAACATTTATTTAGTCCCGCTTAAACCTTACTATTAACATTTGCTGACTTTAGGATAATCATTACTTATAGCTTCAAATATCCTCTAATGGCAGCAACAACTTTCATTACCAGAAAACATCATAGCTTATCTGGAGAGTTATTTTTATTTTTCTTTGAGAAAAATAATTATTGAGTTCGGCAGGTTAAAGAGTTTCGGCACTGGTTTTCATGAATGAGAAACTAATATCCAAAAAAGGGAAAATCATCTTCAGAAATTGATCAAAGACTGGTCCTCAGAGGAGAAAATTATCTTTCCATACCTGCGAGCCTAACATGCACACTGCAACAACGTTACTGCACACGAGAAGTTGACCTCCGTCGCGGCCCCTGCCAGAACTACAGCCACATAAAAACCAGACGTACAACAACCAAGTATAATTTGTGATCACAGGCTTCCCCATCACCGTTGCCCGGGAGCCAGCAGCTACAGTGACTCACCATCCTTCGCGTCGGGGCCGGCGTTCTTGGCCAGCGTGCGCAGCGCCGCCGCGAACGGCCCGCCCTTGTTCGGCGCGAGCTCCGTGCGCTTCGCGATCTTGTTCGCGCTGACACCTGCAAGGAAGGGAAGGGGGATGTTAGGCGTGTTATAACGGGGGTAATCTGAGAAGTGGGTATAATGGATGCGCGATTGTCTTAGGAACAAACCATAGGCCATAGAGTGCCCTCAATCTCAGAGCTTCACCAGCTGTACACTTTTTTTTCACTATTTATCAACCGTTTTTTTGGAAAGAAAAAGAAGACACATAAGATCTGAAAACCAAAAAAAGACATTTGGTGGCATCAGGCGGGAATCGAACCCGCATCTTTCGGGTTCAAAAAACGGATGATATTGAATGAAAAAAAGTGTACAGCTGGTGACTCTCGAGATTAAGGGCACTCTATGGCCTATGGTTTGTAAAGATACTGCATGGAAAATGCTAAAACAATAATAAACAAAGAAGACACATAATTGAAACAGAGGTCAAGAACTTATTCTTAGTGTAAAACTCCTTAAAATTGCACTATTAATAACCCCGAAACCACTCAAAGTTGAACAGCCCTTACAACTACAGCTGTGACTGTCTCAATCAGTTAGCAATTTTAAGTTATGCCTAGTAAAATTCCGGAGTATGAAAGCTGAAAACGAGCATCAACAAAAACGACTACCTATTCACCGCGCTCCCTTTGGCGGTGCGTCCCACACCTGGGGTCCAGCTACAAAGCAGCACAATGCCAGTCGCCTAATTACACATCATTAACCAAACAGCAGGTCACGTAACGGCCGCCTGTTATCGCTTCCATCGATATTTCACCGTGTTATCGCTGGCATGATCAGCGCACCCTGGCGAGACTAATCGCCCGCTACCCCTGTGCCCTCATTATAGTCGTGACAACCACAGGGTTAAATGTAACAGTCGCAAACAGTCAACCATAAAAAAATACCATCCCCCTATATATTCATCTGATGAAGTGCAGTGGCCGGAAATGTCAGACGCCTTCGACGCAAGAACAAGCTATCTCTCGATCCTGGGATAGATTAGACAACTTTTTTGATAATAGGTCACATGATTTTGATACTGACTGTACAAGGGGTGGCGATCAAGTACAATCCTCTTATTGAAAAATTCTCATTTCATGCCTGAGCCTTTTTGCCGTCAGACAAAGCAATTGCCCTAGCTTCGGAACAACTGGAGTATGTGGGACTCAGAACTCCTGGGAAACAAGAGCCCCTACCCACCTAAAGCTGACGGTGGTTATCTTCGCGCGAATCTATAGAATAGTAACGGAACCCTGTGGGAAGCTACACTACCCTCCAGCGCGCTTACCCACCTAGCGGCCATCCTCAGGAGTACCAAGCTTAACTCCAGAGTGCAATAACAAAGACCACAGTGTCCGCAGACACACATAATAACCCAGCAAAGTATATAGATTAAAGGCGGACTAAGGCCGCCTAAATTGTGCATTACTTTCAATGTATTTCTAAACTAAGTTTTTAATGTTAATGTGCAATAAAGAATATTATCTATCTATCTATCTATAGATTATCTAAATAATTTCCATCGAAATCAATAACAAACAGACCTTGTTGCTCCACACAAACACAAAAAAACATTTCTAAAACGTATTATTAAAACATGCCTCGTAATACCGCCTGTGAACAACCCCCGTAATTATGTTCACACTTAGTTAAACACAAAGGCCCGAGCCGACCGGAACGCCTGCCCCGCGGCAAGGACTAAGAACAGCTGGAAGTGATTTGTCGTTTTTATTGTGATACTTTCGTCATTATTTGTGGCGATAACATCTGTTGCAGACGATTAAGAACACAATACATTTTACTCTATAAATGAAAATTCTCAATTTCATACTTGTTCTTTGCTTGCCTATAATTTTATGAATAGTGCACTGGAGTAGGTGGACAGGCTAAAACCCTGTCACACCTCCATCTACCTGATCCCTGTGATGACTCCCAGAATTGAATAAAGATTGACATCAAGCAGATTCTCACAAAACCTAACTCAGAAACCTAAAAGCTATCCAGATATTTAATTATTTTGTTTCGTCATAAAGTTACCCGTACATTTATTGACTACTTTGTAGACTGCTAACCACCGACCCTGCAGTTAGTAGCTGACCCACAAGCTACAAGACTGCTAAGTATCTAGGTACCTCTGAGAAATCAATTTAAGAGTTGCAAGCAACACTGCGGTCGACTACAGCCTTTCACGACAGTGCGGCTCGCGGTTGCAGTTTGCAGGGCCATTCAGGGCGTCAGGCAAAATTGTTCGATATTTCTGAGACGGACCAACAGATTTAAAAAATAATGGCATATGTACAAAAAGCAACATAGAGAGTAATAGTCCTATTACTGCCATTCGCGCACCCTCATCACGCATTTATTAAAGCGTAACACAAACGTCAACAAAAAGCATGCATTGTGCCCCAACGGCGGGCGGCAGTCAGGAAACAGGCTATTTGTCAGCTGTGGGTAGCAGTGAGTCATAGTGTTACCATTCTTTTGGGCAAGTTCAGGAAAACCTTGAATAGACATAATGAAAAGCAATCATTTTGGACTCGCGATCAAAGTGCGAGAGAGAGCGCAAGTGAAAGACACCTCTTTCCTCCTACCTTCTTATTTTCTAACTCGCGCCTGAATCAGACATGGAGGTACTGCCTATAGCGTCGGGCAAAGGTCGAAGATTCGATTTAGTACTGTTATATGGTTACCTGGAGGTGGTACTTAAACTCAGGGTTCAGCACGTCGGATTAGACAATGTATAAAAATGACAGCAATTTCCGACAATTTTATTTATTTATTTATTTATGATAAGGTACACCAACAGCAATGCATACAAAACATACACAATAAAGTACACAAGGGTCTTAGATCAAATATGCTCGCCTATTACAGGTATACACAACACTGGCCAAGAAATGCCGCTGAATGAATTTATTCAAAGTTCTAAATCTCAATTGAAAATTTTAGGGGTTTTCAAACAACAGGGGGGCTAAAAAGGCAACATTTTAGATGATTCATATTATGTAACATCTAACTGACGTTTCATCTAGAGCGAGGTCCGTTTCGAGTCAAAAGTGACAATAGCGCGCTCACACGCGTCCCGAATTGATAAACTGTATGAGCGTGCGCGACGAAACGGACCGCGCTCTAGATGAAACGTCAGTTAGATGTTTCATAATATGAGTCATCAAAAATGTTGCCTTTTTAGCCCCCCAGGCTGTACAGAAATGTTCAGTATGTCCGGTCAAATCCCAAAAGTTGGTTACCCTTCCGACAGAGGGCCCGCTCAAGGCCCTTCGCCCTTGGCCCCTGCCCTTGCATCAGGGGTTGGAATCCAAAGTTATAATATGGCATGTTGTTTGGAACTGTTTCGATCCACTTTACATCTACAAGTCTGATCAAATCTCATCTACAAGAATGCCCACTGGTGCCCTAAAATCGTCTTCTCAACCGAATTGTATACTACATTATTTAGCTAACAATGGACTCCTATTATCCAAACACAAAAGTTAAATGTTGCGAAACAACTACTTACTACTTACGTTTCTTAACTGCTACTACGAGAAAACTTTAAAAAGCCACTTCTGGGGATTTTCTCTTCAGAAATCAAATGTAGAGTAAACACAGCAAGTGTAATTGTATAATCAGCAAAAAGTCAAATCTGTTAAAGTAACATGACCATAGCGACTTACTTTAGTAGTGTAATAAATACTTTAAATCCAGTTCGGTTTCGGTTCCCAGGTCCAGCTTTATACTAGATCGATCATATGTGGAACAGTGTCCTATACAACCCAGTAAGATACCATTATTTCAAATAGGCGCTGTTCAAATGCCAAAATACGGTTATCGGATTGGTTGTATAAAACACAGCTCCCACACATCTTCATAATGCTCAGCTCTGGTAGCAAATGGGCCTTAGTTGATACTCAAGGAGATTAGTGGCAATGTCCAGAGTATATGAGCGCTGACCCTTGACCGCGTCCAATTGATCTATTCCGGGTAGCGAACCGCTCGACTGTCACTCCACTTGACCCAACCGACTCTACGCTATTACACAATGGATGTACTGACGCGTAAGTATCACGAAGGTGTAGAATGACAACAGGACCCGCTATGTGTCTGCAATCCTATGCACGCGTTTAATATTCTTGGTATGTGCTCAACGAGGTGCTGCAGTTTTGTTTTACATTTAAATTGAGACACCACATTATAAGGCATTTTGAAATCTATGACTAACGGAATAATCATCATCATTTGCAGCCAGGAAACGTCTTATACTGTACACAGGCGTTATTTATATATCCTCTGATTGGCCAGTTGTAGACCGCTTGCAACCATCGGAATGCTACGAAGCTTTTCAGATCATCTGTCCTTTTGAGCGTCCCAGTCTGAGCTTGCTATCAAACTCACCACATAACAAAGTCCCTGGTGCTTTTTTATGACATCCATAGTGAAAGACATATCCAGGAAGATTTAGGAACAGTCTCCCGAACTTGTGCTAATGGCAGTTTTTCTAGCAAGATGACTCCACTCTTATTAGCTACTGTGGCTCGTGCTAACAATTACAGAAGTCGTACACATGACAAAATATGGCACATGATTTCCAAGGCCTCACTGCTTTCCTTAGCCAAAAACAAAAGCTTCGATACCTGGGTTCTTTCGAAAGCGTTGTGAGATCCTAAACATTGTGTCGGCTTTACCGTTAGTAATTTACCAATCCTAGCCTAACTGTAAAGTGGAACACGGCTTGTAAAATAGTTGTAAATGGGGGTTGCTAATAATGAGTTGCTAGTTATGAGAAGAATGAGTGCCTGCGGATATGCCACCGAGGCTCAACCAACCAAACCACTTCTGCATCGCTGTAGCACACATGCAGAGTCAGTCAGAGTAGGCAGTTGAATCCAAAAAATTAGTAGAGCGCCTTCACAGCAACCTTTACAAAACCAACGCAAAATTAGTCTTATTCAGCAGTATAAGGTGCCCCTATGTAAAGCCTGATGTGAACGCTTCTGTACAAAGCAATGCAAAGCAATTGTTTGGTTGATAATGTTTCTATGTAAAATAAAGCAAGCAAGACCAGTTAACACGAAGATTGATGAATTCTTGCATCAGATTGGTTATAATGGTAATGAATGCATGGCGTATTTATTCAATCAGCCTCTAAACGTCTCAACGAACACGAATGCGTCTGTTGCTTGCCGCGGCTGCATATGAGTTTCAATTGACCCTCGGCTCCCGTGACCTGCATTAATTGATGCACAGGGCTGGCAACAGACTGGATTCCAAACAAAAGTTTCATCATTGGCTTTTGGGAATTCAAACCCTGAAGGGCATATGCAAAGCAATTAGGAATGGGACAAAAAAGCGCCGTTCAGGAGCGAAATTATTAGACCATATCTGAAACCCTGATCAACAGTAATGAGCCCAAGCCAAAGGAAAGAAGCCGGTGAACCAAGTGTTCTGAATATGAGAACAAAGGGAGGGGAAGTAGAAAATACTTTTCCTCTGCAGACCTCTTATAAACAAAAAAATTAAATTTGAGATGTACATATTCATAGAAGAATCCGAAGTTGACAACCCAATTTTTCCACTTTGTTCTGAAATCAGTTCTTTGACCACATTTTGCCTTCAATCTTAACCATCTATCAAAATGACACCACACTCTGGGTAAGCAGGACCACTACATTTCTCACACCACAGCAGTCGGCGCACTAACCATACCCTCGAGGATGTAACGCAGTTAAGTCCAATCGAGAAGGCCACGGGGTCGTGTCACCCAATCGACCTGCGTCGTCAACTACATGACTCATCCGCCGCATCGACGCAATTGTGACATACTGCTAGATAAAAATAGGTTTATTTTGCCTTGAGATGACTTGTGACAGCAAAATTTTATTTTTGACGAACTTCTGTATTGTGGGACCTGAAAATATCCTGCTGTCTTAGTATAATAGACACTGAAAGATATCTGGTCGAGTCTGCCTATCAGCAGGAATTTTTTTGACCAGTAAATAGTGACGTACATACCATTCTCAATATTGTGACAGTGATCGTGATGGGAACTTTGATATTTACCTGTAACAATAAAAATACATTCGTCAGTTTTGAGCACGTAATGACAATGAAAGTGAGGTAAACTTATTTAAGTATGACGGAAATCTAAGAGGAGAGAAGTAGTAGTTTTCACGTTTGTAAGAATGAGTTCTTTTTGCGCATGCCGCACCTTAAGGTAACCTTAATATCAATGTTGTTAACAAGTGCACCACTCGCTTCAGTCTAGAGGTATACCAGTGCTTCTGCTTTCTTTATAAGTCTTTCTCTGCACTTGTTACAGTACCAATAATTACCATCAGCAGTCTATGCATATAACAGACTCTTTATGTCGTTGTGTCATGTAAACTGAGAGCTGACCCTTAGGATTTACGTTTTAGATAGTTGAAATAGGATGTTATTTTGTATTTTTTTTACTAACGTCTACCAGCCTGGTGAGCGGTCATTTACCGGGTTTTCAAAAATAAAAATAACTTTCGCGTAGTCTGCAAGACGAGGAGTAGCAAACCTCACCATGCTTCCGTTTGACCACACAAAAGCTCTTCAACGTGAAGTGGACCAAGTTACATTGGGAATTGTTGCACAAACCTTGCAGCACGAAACAAATTAGTCACCCCGTTTTCCCTTTGATTTCATTCTCGTATTGGCACCACTGATTGGCGTGGAGGGTCCCGCTACGGACGGTTGGGGACTTTTTGCGATTCAGTTAGAGTTAGCGCTTCAGACCGAAATAATTGCATCTATCGATTGCGGAGAGCCCTCGCGACTCGTGAAGGGGCGCTGCAGTCTGGGGAGCTCGTTGACAAATACCTAAATCAACCACCTAATACGATATGTTTTAGATCTGTTAAACCTGGATTTGACATAGTGCGTTCATTTGCGCATATTTAACTTGAATTAACTCTGCTGACGGCAACTGTGGGTGGGACTACGTTTGACAAAGTGCGTTACACTATTTCAGAAATTTGGGTGAAACGAATGTGACAAAACCTTGTCCACAGATTTCCAGTTGTTTTATTGTATACTAAGCATCATATTCAAAATGTTCAAACAACAATGATATAGATAATTGAATCTGACTTGTTTAGCCTTCTAAGTTATTCCTAACTTACGGACAATTATAGGTTGAATCACTGGTTGGATTCAAAGCGAACCCGGCAGAACAAAGTTCACTTTACATAACTGAATCATGATTCAACCTATACTTTGACTACTAGCCCCTCTGTAGGGTTGCAACTTGAGGAATTTATCCTCTTGGTGGTTTACGCCGGTTTGCCCCCTTTGTTTCTGTCAACGTTTGACAAAGAACGAAAAAAAACCTAGTAAAGCGTGATAAAATACGAATAATTACATACTTGTCATTATTGACACTCAAGGTGACTCAAAAACAAATGAAGCTCAAGTACAATTCCTGAAACTTGACCAATTTTATATTCTCTTAATGAAAAATTAAACAAAAAATGACAAAATGCAACAACGAACATGGGTATTTTAGTCGTAACATTCGTGGAGATAAAATCTTGTTTCCACATTCTTTTGATATCATCAAACATCATTCGACAAATATGACCATCAGAGTTTCCCGAAATTACCCGACAATGCATGGCTTCTGACTAGACCGGCATCGGCAGTGGGCTGCCTTAGGGCGTTTAAACTAATCCTAATTGACAGCCCTGCGCCCAACTCCGACGTGGTTAGGCGCTGTTGTGGGCAAAGTTGCAGTCTCTCGGAAGAGTGGCCTACACGAATTGATACTATATTGAATAAATTTCTGAATTACCATGTACAAAAATATTTAGCCTGGCTTGAGTAAGCTTGGAAGTCTTGGAACGTCCTGGATAAACTGATTTATTTATCAGTTCTAACATTTGATTTCCAAATAATTTTCAGGACATAGAAATTACATCTGTATCTACAAAATGCGATTTGTTTCTGTGCCTACGTTATGTTATGTGTGTTTAAAAAAACAATTCATCTGCACATAAAACAAAGTCGCTTTCTCTGTCCCTATGTGCCTTTGTATGCTTAAATCTTTGAAACTACGCAACGAATTTCGATGCGTTTTTTTTTAATAGATAGAGTGATTCAAGAGGAAGGTTTATATGTATAATAATATCCTGTTGCACCCGTGTGAAGCGGGGGCGAGTCGCTAGTATACTATCAGTTTGTCTGTACGATCAGCGACCATCGCTAATGGCCGCAAGGGTTGCCACTGAAGCGGCGAGGGGTAATAGGGTAGATGACTATGAGTGATTTTGCATGTTTTTTTATGTTCCCCAAAAATAATAATTGATTTCAAATGTTATTGTAAAACCACAATCGAAATTCGTTTCAAAATGAGGCTACAATAGGCCTGCAAACTTGGGTGGGCAAGTCCATTTCATATGTGTTAAATTTTTGTAAAACAATATCACTTTTTTGTAACCCAAACTATTATGAAGGAATTATGTTAGGAGACCATTATCATAAACGCAATATTTAATATAGCTGTCGAACAAAGTTATTACGCGCTCCGGACAAAAACAGCGAGAGTGACGTCACTGTCGCTGTCACTTTTGTATGGAGCGTTTTTGGGCAAGTCCAAAAATGTGCATTTCAAATTGTGATATCTCTGGTGGTATTGATCCAGATGAAGTGATTCTTTGAGGATTGTTTACATAAATGTAAGGTCTTTCGATAATAAACAAAAAAAAATTACAGTCATCATGCCTATTGATTCAGTCTGAAGCGCTAATGCGAGCCGAGCGAAGTCATCCCCGACAGCGGCCCGACCCCGCCACAGACTGTGTTAGCTGCAGAACTGATAGCACATTCATCAAATGCCTACTTAGAACGGTCTCGAGACGTTTACTTTTATTTTCGAGTGTTACTTTTATTTTTATTCTAATTTTGTTAATGATAGAATTACTATTATAAATTACTAATGTATAATGTTGAATTTAATTAAAATTAATAATATTTGCTATGTAAAAATGCCATATTAATTATAATTGTATTTAAATTGACTTCCTAAATATTTTAAGTAAATAGGCAATAGTTGCCTTTCATCCAATGTTTGCTATGCCCTTGCAGGGCGTCACTGTACCTTATATACCCTGTAACATACTTTCTAATATGTGACTTGCAATAAATGAATCTGAATCTGTTTTGGCAAATACTCGAGTAGTATATTAATATACTATCAGTCTGTAAGATCAGCGACCATCCCTAATGGCAGCAAGGGTTGCCACTGAAGCGGCGAGGGGTAGTTGATTCAGTCTGAAGCGCTAATGCGAGCCGAGCGAAGTCATCCCCGACAGCGGCCCGACCCGCCACAGACTGTGTTAGCTGCAGAACTGATGCCACATTCATCCAATACCTACTTAGAACGGTCTCGAGACGCTTTGGCAAATACTCGAGTAGTATATTAATATACATATTATATATATATAGGAGGTGCCCGTGGCGCAGCTGTGACAGTGATTGGCGACGATCGCTGTTGTAAAGCAACACACGCCGTGTCAGAAATGGGATGGGCGACCATTCCGACCGAAATTTAGTGATGTGTATTTCGGGCATCTCCGTGCTTCGGAAGGCACGTTCAGCAGTTGGTCCCGGTTGACGTCACCAGATGTCTGTCGTTAAGCCTAGTCATAGGCCTTTAACCTTACACCCCTCCAACAATCCGCACTGAGCCCGCGTGTTGGAGTATGGCTTGTTCCACCTCATAGTTGAGGTGAGGCCTGTGCCCAGCAGTGGGTCGTATATAGGCCGTTTATGTTTATATTAATATACTATCAGTCTGAACGATCAGCGACCATCCCTAATGGCCGCAAGGGTTGCCACTGAAGCGGCGAGGGGTAATTGATTCAGTCTGAAGCGCTAATGCGAGCCGAGCGAAGTCATCCCCGACAGCGGCCCGACCCCGCCACAGACTATGTTAGATACAGAACTGATGGCACATTCAGTAAATGCCTACTTAGAACAGCCTCGAGACGTTTTGGCAAAAACTACTACATGAAATGTTTTCATAATAGACTTTTATGATCGGTTCTTTTATGGACATCAGTTTAGCTCTCTTTATTTGTGCAATTGCGTTTTTGCTGTTTGGCGGTTGGGTCGCCATTTCTCACGTTGGGTTAATAAAATGCACTAACTGAAATGGGGGCTTCTGAATGTTCAGTTCACCATGACGGCAACAATCAGTGTGACCCTAACTGCCCAATTTGCCATGTAGTCGTGACTGTGTCGTACATGTTTTATGTTCTGATACATTGTAAATAAACCTAACACTATTTGTAAGTTTTATGAAAACGTAGTTGTTGCCAACCTTCTGTCTTATCTTTCGTCTAAGTATATTCCTAGCGCGTCTAGTTAGTTTGTATAACTGTCACCGTTAGACTAGACAAACTAACTAGACGCGCTGGCTAATTAGGTAGTCAATTTCTCTATTGTTGTTTGCTAAGTCCAAGGAATAACGACTCCCAGAATTTCATTTGTAACTAAGAAATACTTTTGTACTCACAGAAAAGCACATTAGAAACCAATGAGTCTAGAAGCTGTCATTTTCTACGTAGAAATCTTAAGAATTGGTTAAGGGAATTTTAAGGTAACTCATTTGCAATAGTCATTAATGTGACAGCCCAATCGCAAAGTCAGTATTACCCAATATGAATTCAAAAACATGATAAGCAAAACCAAGCCCCAATCACACATTAAAAAGCTCTGACCAAATAACTTTTTGTTACCAACAAACAAAAGCTCACTTTAAAAAACAATCTGCAATAAATACAGCACGAGCTGTGGATAAATAAACGAACGCATCAGGTTCTAAAAAAACCATTTATACCGTGCGCAGTGAGCACCGTGACACGACGCATCCGTACAAAAACTATTTTATACCCGCCCATGTGTTCCCACCCACGCGTCGGTTTGATAGTTTCGTGTTTTAACTATTTTAGCCCAGCACTGTCAGGGTTGTCTAAACATAACCCCTAACACGTGCGACTTGAGGTTTAAGGGTCGTAAATCGAAGCATAGTGACACTAAATGGAAGCGTAAACATATTAAGAACAAGACTTATGAGAATACCATGGATAGGCCTGTGTGGTGCTGAAAATAACAACTGCTTTTTTATATACTTTCAAGTTGCACTTCAATTCTACGCTTCTAACAATAAGGCAGATTCTAAATTGACTATCAGAGCACTCCGATTATGGTATCATATAGACTGACCCCTTCAAAATGCCTTCCAGCGCAGTTTCCTTACTATGAGAGGATGTAAGGATTCACAATCCTCCCGCATTCAGGGAACGATTCAGAAGAAGATTGTCTCAATTTGCATAGAATTTTCATCGTTCCGTGGAACCTGCGTCTGCAGTCCAATTTATTTACAAGTTTTCACCTTCATCACTGCATACACTTCACGGTGTTACCAACTGTAAAAGTCGCGTCAGCGCGCACCGTTTTATCTTAATCAACTTGTATACTAGAGGACTGTAATAAGGCAATTTCATGGACAAATTGAAATGACTGATGGAGTAATATCAGCATTAATAATTTGGAAAGCCAATCAACTTATTATAGCAGTATCCCATCAGTCAACAGATAATTCAATTTCAAACTGACGTCTGAGTACGGAAATACCGTACCGTACACTGTTTACTGCTGCACCCTGACAGGTGTGTATTCTCTCATTTCGCATTCGCCGAAGTCAGGTAGCTACCCCGAAACGTCCCGTTGTAGCTGAAGTTACGAATACAACTCAATTCAGTACACAATCAGTATCGCACAATATTTTATAAGAAACTAGCTTTTGCCCGCGACTTCGTCCGCGTGGACCACTGTTTGTAATTCTTATTTTTCTTGCCGTAAAAACCATCCTTGAACTTCAACGAACATTTTAAAAAAAGATTTGGCCAAATTGGTCCAGGCGTTGTTGAGTTATGCGCTTACCAACACATTTTGCGATTCATTTTTATATTATAGATAGAACATAACACGATACGGCTTCCGAGCCAGTAAGCTTAATCCCTGGTCATTATTACTCCAACTACTAAAAAACTGGTTATTTTCTTGTCACTGTCACCACTATTAATTATTGTAATATAGACACTTATTTTAAAATGTACATTTCAGATACTAACTTTCTTGGTGGAAAGTTGGGTATTTTTAAGCCCATTCCCTAGAACTCTGTGCAAACATTAAAAGTTATTCCGGAAAAGCGACATCTGGCGGTTCCGTCAGAAAAAAGGTTTCCCAATTAATGTCAGCACGGGTATATTTAAAGTTTTGAAAGCTCCATCGATCGGCGGAGGGTGGGCCTATATTTAACCCCAACATTCCCCGCACATGTCGCGTATTATGAGGGTATTAATAGGGGTTGTTGAGTTGCTTGTTTACAGATACGGTTCACTTATCGACTTTACTGTTGTGGTAATTAACGGGCTTTGGTCTGGATCAGTAACATTTGAAAAAAAAATTGATTTAAAATAGAAAGTCCCCTAAAGAAGTATTTTTTCACTCTTGGACTTTTTCCTGTTTAAAGAGACAAAGGTTGATAATACTGATAATAGGGTGTCAGTAATCAAAAATAGACAACAACTTTTACATTACCATTGATGAAGACATTTGAAATAGTTATACTAAAGATATCACTTAATAAGCATGGTGGGCAGTAAAATTCCAAAGGCCCAGAAGAATTCCAAAGAGGATAAATGACCGTGTATGTCTATAAAACAAAAAGTCCACTTCGTTCACCCAAGTGAACATCACCCAGGTGAAACCAATGTCTATGAAACAAAAAGTCCACTTTGTTCATCCAAGTGAACATCACCCAGATGAAACCAACGTCTATAAAACAAAAAGTCCACTTTGTTCACCCAAGTGAACATCACCCAGATGAAACCAGTGGAATACACACAGCGGCCATCTTGCTTGTTTACTCTGACGGAGCACGGATATTAGCGGTGTCAGACCGGTGTTTACCCTCGCCCTGCTAATAGCACCCCGGCACCAGGCGATACAATATTCAACAGTTACGTCGAGACTCCCGAGAATGACGGTCCAATTAGACAAGAAATGCTCTTGGATCACCTTTTACCCCTTGTTTATACAAATACAGCTTTGTAGCAGCCATTGGAAGATTAATGAAGCTGCTATGAATATTTTTGAACGTAAATATACTCGCACATAAGGAAAATCCGCACCATTGGTCAGAGGTAGAATAATATTCACTTAGAGAGCTCCCGGGCTTTAAAAATGCGCTTTGTTAGGCATGATGATTAGGATTGATTTTCGTGTATCCATTTCCTTTTCTTTACTTTTTATCAAAAACGTTTTTTACCACCATGATGAGATTGCTACGGTAGGTGGTACTTAGATCATCGTTAAAACAGCGTTTAACCGTAATAACGGTGTAGTTAGCATCACTAAGTACTTACAAGCCATCCTCTACATAGTAAGATATCACATAGGTAGAGTAGTGTCTGGAATCTAGCGATAGAGTACTCGGCGTGTATTAGAATGGGATAGCACGCGACCCGCTACTGGGGTAGAGGCAACAGACGAGCCGGCGCAGTAGAGATTCCCCGGGCGTGGGGTCCCAAGTCAGAAGCTTTCAGCGACCGGTTATTAGGCAAGGAAGTAATCTTTATTTTCTTCCAAATATGGTATAGAACTTAAGCGGGTAATTTGACAGATCCGTAATTTTATTTCATCTAATTAGAAATCAGACTTACAGATATCTTTCAATCAAATGGGAAGGTGGATCTAAAAATATAAAATTCATTTGGGAAGAAACTCAACAGCACGTATTACGCATTTATTATTACTTTAATGCGTTTCAAACACAGCATAAGCTGAGCTCGAACCTGTTCGATTACTCGATTTTCGGAAGAAAGCATCTACCTAAATTTTCTTTGAATTTCAGCTTCTCGGTTAGTATTTAAACAAACAGCACACGATCAATTCATGTGTGCATAAGCCATAAACGTTTCCCAGCATCGTAAATCTGGTCCTTCGAGCCGGATCTTCGCCGCGCTCTGTGTGTGATAGTGGTAAAGTGCGCTGGTTTCCCTCGCTCCCCCCTGGCTTGCACCCCGCCCGCCCGCAACTCTGCGGACTTCCATTACAATCCGGCGGCGCCACCCCGGCCGCAGCATAGCACCTGTTGACGGTTTATGCCTACGAGACCGACGCTTTTCAGAGAACTTTCGAACTTAACGAATTCCGAAACCTTCAAAGCTCCTCAATCCTAAACCAACATGCTGTCGAGAACCACGGAATATTTAAGATATTTTAAAGAAATTGTATTAATGGAATTCAGATCGAATTATGTCTGGGGTGACATTAAATGGAGGAATCAGAAATTGTGTAGTAAGAGAACGTTCTGTTGTAGTATGAGTTATTTGTTACTCAAATAGAGAGGGGCATGATCATGTAGTTCATAGATAACTAATTTAAACACTGTGATAAGTAATCCAATTATTGCAAAAAGGCAAACAAAGATAGATGCAAATATCTTAAGGAGTAAGTAAAGTACATAAATAAGAATTACGTGGCTTTTTTTTCAATGCCTCAAGTAGTCCATTTACATTCGAGTAAACATTCGCTACCACGCGTAACCGATTTCGTCAGCAACAAATATTCATTACAGCACCCTCCACCTTAACAGAGCCGCGCAGAGTCAGCAAACAGTGGTATAATTAGGCGATAAATCACAATAAACGGCGGACCCTCTGCGGTTATTACTTCTCGGCGGGGCACGGCACTCTGTTACCAACTTCATTGGGATCAAGGCGATTACGAACAGTAATCGTACACCCTCGCCACTTCGGGAGCACTGAACTCCTCGCCAATACAACGCAACATGTATTCCACGAAACGAGCAATCACCAGCATACTTACACCTCCCACTACCCCCGCAACTACCGACGATACAGACCACAGAGGGTGACACGGCCATCGGGAGAGAGCTCCGACTATGCTGGCCGAGTCAGAAGCTACTTGAGACCTTACGGTTCGCAGTGAATCAATTTCCATTTGGGCGCCTCACGTTTCGGTCTCCGGGTCTTTGAAGTGGAAAAGTGGCTTTTCTACGCTTTAATATAAAGTGTAATTTACTACGACACGGATTTCTCGGAGATTCAGCAGGGTGTTTGTTGAGGTAATACGTGATTTGCGGCGTTGATGGCAAAGTCGATTTTTCTAGGAAAGCATGAAATAGTGTTGGGAAGATGGAAGTCTTTCGAGTTTTCCTATCGAGGTCGAGCAAGGCTTTAATGCCTTCGTCTGTCTGAGTGCGCAAGTGCACTAGTATTTCAGTACTCATATTCTGTTTTTTGTTTATTCTCTGCTCGTAACCTTTAGCAGTATTTCAAATCTTAAAATAAAGAAAATGAATGTAAGAAAGGCTCTTTACTAAGGCTACGTTTCATATACGGTTAAGGTTAACGTTACGTTGTGAATTCAGCAAACGCAAAAAGATATAACATAAAAATGAAACTGATTCTGTCTTTACAAAACAGCACAAATTGAGCAGCGTTCGTTTTTTGTAATTTTATGTATTCGAGTCTTTAAAAGTTCCCGGCTTCATCAATTTGTGTATTGTATTTACTGCCTGTATGCCAGTGCAATAAATCTGTTGAATCTTGTAAGAACAATTTTTTAATTAAGCATAAGAAAATGCGCAATGTTTAGTACCTATCTAGATTTTTTTATTTCTTCCTTTCCCAAAGAACACTCGTATCTTTTTAGTGCAAGATACGGGTGTTTTTAGAGCATAACTCAGAAGCTAGAGCCTTGCTCTGAAAAACGGGACTCAAGTCTCGAGTCTTGGCTTCCCAACACTAACAGGAGGGTGGGGTCGTATTCTTAGGACTGCGAGGCGTATTCTGATGTTTCCCGGGATCAATTTGGGCGAGGATTTGGAGGCGATAATCCCAGCGACAGCCTGCGTTGTCTCGTCAACTTTTAATTAAAGTTTCGCCGCCAGAGGGAGCGAGCGTGCCCGACTCTTGTTATAATACAATTAAGAGAGTATTTGTGAGACTAATTTGTCGGCGCGAGTTCGCGGGGGGTACTGGCAACTTTTGATTACATACATTATCGACGTTTCGGAGGAACACCTTCGGAAGTACGTCAAAACTTTGGGAACAGGCGAAGGTGTAATATAAGCCTGTGAAATAAACTCGTTGGTAAGTAATAGCTCGTGTTAAAGGAATTTTAAGGCGCGGTTGACTAACGACTGCCTCGCACACTAAGTATAGTAAAATGAATGTTGAAATGAAATTTCTAATGTCAAGGTTCTTTGTTAAGCTTTATTTAACACAGTTTAGTGTTTCCTGAATACCGAAAACGCTCTTTCAAATGATGTGGCAGTAAATGGTCTTAAATCATGCTTAACTCTAAGCCAGCTTTCCGCGCCAAATTCGTATCAATATTATTTATTTTCTTGTCGTTGGAAGGACGTGGATTGAATTACTTGGCCAAAATTTTGAGAAAAAATATTTTTGTAAATCGAACCCCAAGTTATGTCGACAATGATTTCAAGCCTTTAGAAGACAGTTTTTCTTCAAATCAAACTCTCATATTTACTTGCAGGTAATTAATTTAATTTCCAACAAACGGGACGGAAGCGGCAATAAATAATCCAAACAAGCCGTAAATATTAAAAACAAGAAAACATTTCAAAGGCCGATTCATAAATAAGCGGGTATCCCTCGCAGGAGAAGCTTTACATTTAATTAAGAAAATTCGGAAGCGGCGCGGGACTTGCCTTGGGTGAATAATGTCGAAGCGGAAAGGTTGGGAAAAGTCATCGTTTTATAGCAAGTTTTATTTTTACACTCAAGCAAGTTATAGTGACTCTTACTCACTAGGAGGTAGAGGTGAGTATTTAGTACGAGGTACCCGTGGCTCAGTGGATCGGCAGCGATTGCCGTTTGTGAAGGCACGCACGGCCGGGTCGTGCATCGGATGGTTGACCACCCTGACCGAAATTAGTGATATGTTTTTCGGGCAAAACCGTGCTTCGGAACAAAACGTTCCTTTTGCAAAGCATTTGATTCCGGGAGACGTCGCTAGATGTCAGTTGTTTAGCATAGTCGGTATCCTTTTCACCAACGTCTTAAGCTGAACACCAACACAGTTTTGTCAAGATCATGACTCGGCATGCGCATCTACTGCATACGAAGAATTGTCATGTCGAGAGCAACTGAGTGTTCGTTCAGCTAAAGCCTACATTCACGATATACTTCCCATTACTTATCCGGAAAAGACAAACTTACGAAGTACGCTCGTAAAAGCAGGAATCTCAGAAAGATTTATTTTCCTCCTGTCTTTTGTTTCGTGGCCACCTCTCGTCCGTTATTTGTATCTCCGTGATTCTTCGCCTGCTTTGTCACATTTTTCCTTTGCTGATTAACAGACAGACCAAAAACGATCAGAAACAAAAGCATTCGCCATTTTGCTTTGACATTTTGCAAATGGATTATGTAATTGAATTGATGCTCATGTATTTCATTTTTGTTTGAGTAAGTCTAAAGAAGGTTCTCATCAAGAGAAAAAACGTGAAAATTCCGAGGAAAATAGTGTAAAAACAACACTTAACTTCCTGAATCTAGATCAAAATCAAAATCAAAAATAGCTTTATTTAAATAGACCTGTTACAAGTACTTTCAAATCGTCAAATCTAATTAACAAACAAAACATACTTAATAATAGACATGAATAGCATAATAATAAATGTAAACAATAAATATACTGTACTTAAATAAATGTGATGTTACCACAACAAATTTTGTTCGCGCTCAAAAATTGTTTTCATTAAAATGTCCAGTCGAATAGCACTTTACAGAACGACGTTTGTCAAGATAGCAAGTTGGAAGAAGGAAAAAAGTCAACGTTTTAAGAAAACAAACAGCCCTAGTCGCTCCAACAGAGGTTAATTACTGAGCGCCCGTTCGCGACGCCTCGGACTAATTTCTTATTTTTAAGGGTCCGCCATATTAGCTATTTACGTTTGTTGACGCTGTTCGCGCTAATTCGCGTAAAGGACAGTCGTTTGTTAATTCAAACAAGAAAAAATTACTAGCCGGTGTTTGAATTTAGGGAAAACTCCTCTCGAAAGTTAGTGACCACCGTCAAGGGCACAGATGCATTCAGATAGCTTAGCTTCCAGGCTTTTTTTAAATTCAATGGTTTCACTCTGATTTTCAGTGGGGTTGTTTGCATGTACCATGTTAAAATATATCATAACTTGGAATCAGCTGAACTTGTGGTCCGATGTCCGACTACTTAGGCATGTAAACACAACATCAGCAATTATAAAGAGAAGTATATCACTATGCAAAAATATTTTAAAAGCCAGTGTTCTTTAAAAGTTCTGCAAAACGGTGAAAGAACAAAACTTAAATTTTACAAGAAAAAATCGTATTCTTTCTTCACCCTAACGAGAAACTAAAACTACCCGCATAACAAAATAGCCAATCTATCCGGCATTAGGGGCACTTAGCGGGCAAACGAGCAAATTATTTATTCCCGCTCTGCAAATACCGCTTGGGGGGGTGGAGGGGAGAAAGAGACAAAAAAGAAAATCCCGAGATGTGACTAACAAGCTAGAGTCGCGCAAACTTCTGCCCGTCTCACCCCGACAACGCCGGCTGTCAAAACAACGTAACCTTAAACTAAAACAGACAATAAGGGACAAGTTTTTTTTATTTGAATGAAAACTTTGGTTCGAGTTGAAGTGAAAATATAAAATTTCTTATAGACGCAGAAAGTTTTTTTCTACTAACGTTTCAACTGTATCCCAACCAATTGCATGATATGTTAATAGTTTTTTGTTTAAGTACGCAGGGATATAAAGCATGTCATATTTTACAATCAGAAGCAACGAAACGTACCAAAAAACAAGACAAGCACCATTCTGCTTCATCAATGTCAATAAATACACTTTGTGATGATACGAAAAAAGAACTAACTTGCCTCAAACGAAGCCATTGCTAGTAAACAATGAACCGGTCAGGTATCCGTTAGTGTCACAATTAAATTAAGAAACATTTATGAAGGTTATAAAAGGAAGCAAAAAACGCTCTCAACGCGATATACACAGCAACACAGCTTCACAAAACACAAAAGAAAAAGAAACAAAAGCAACCATTTCGCAAATGACTTTACGTGGCTTCACCTTACTCTAACTTCCAGTTGCTCTCCCTCCAAAAAGCCGGCAAATTGTGTAATTGAAGTTAGGTTGTTTCGTCATCCGACGGCAGCCGCGCTAGGGTCCATTTCACCCCGCCCGCCCACTTAGCGAGGGGGGGCGGGGTGGGGGCGATGTATTTTTTTATATCGTTCCCGACGATCCGCGGGATAAGGACATCCGTGCTATTTTATACGGTTATCCGGACCTAGTGGGGTGACCACACTGTATGGCCTCGAGTGGATAAAGTTGGAATTTCGGTTAAAGGGAGATTGTTGATTGTACAGAAAGAAAATTCTTCAGGAAAAATCAAAATTGTAGGTTATATTTTGTATGTGAGTATTTTTGCGTCAGCAGCACAAGTTTCATTGTAAGTTGCATTATCTTGACACTGTAATATATCAATAAAATGGTTGTTAATCCTCTTCATTTTTTCGAAAGGTTTTTAACTTCAGACAAGCAGTCTTGGTAGCAAACTTTGATCAGGTACTCGTACATCTAATCTAATCTCTCAGCAATTTTGTTCCTACAAACATTTGAACCTTTGTGTTTCCTTTTCAATCTGTATCATCCTTCACAAAATCCCTTAATCAGTTCCACCAACCTCTCTAATCCCGCTATCCCGTAACATCTAGTCCCGACTTATCCTCCCCGAGTCAGTATTAGGGCGGGCCCCACGCTTCATCTGCCGCCGTTAGGGGTTTCAAGCCCCGCTGACACTCGTCACTTTATTACCACAAGCATTACGGGTACAGTCTGCGGAAAAGTTTGCTGAACATTTAGGAGCTTCACAATTGTGACTGCTGCTTCCCAATTTGAATAACTACAAATAATTTAGCACGGCAGATTAAGATTCTTGCCATGCTAAACTATTAGTTGCAAAACGCAAACAAGTACACAGATTGTCTGATGGAGGTTATCGCAATGTATGAATCCATCATCAAAGATGTGACAAAGCTAATGTAATTGGCAAATCTCATTCGATTTCTGATATAGGCTTGTGCCTGCAAGTCTACTAGGGGCAGTTAAGTAAAGGGAATAAGTCTATCAAAGTTACATTCAATACATGACATACGAGAAGTTAGTTCAAAAATTGTATTCCATGAAATTCTGTCTGAAGGCACTAGCCTTCAAAAAGTCTGACATTGGTTACAAAAAGGACCATCCGAAAGCGGTCGTGGTCGGCCGCACCATCGTGAACGGCATAAAATCAACCTAAGCATTAGATACAGAAGCGCGTAGTCGTCCAAATTGCTGCTTCAAACCCGTAAATGCTCATAATCGGCCTATATACGTCCCACAGCTGGGCACAGGCCTCACCTCAACTATGAGGTGGAACAAGCCATACTCCAACACGCGGGCTCAGTGCGGGTTGTTGAAGGGGTGTAAGGTTAGTGAGCAACCTTATTGTCAGATGTTATCAAGCCGCCCTAAGGCCTCCGACTAGGCTTAACGACTGACATCTAGCGACGTCAACCGGGACTAACTGCTTAACGTGCCTTCCGAAGCACGGAGATGCCCGAAATACACATCACTAAATTTCGGTCGGATGGTCACCCATCCCTTTTCCGACCCGGCGTGTGTTGCTTTACAACAACGATCGTCGAAGATCACTGTCACAACTGCGCCACGGCACCTCTCAAAAAAGGTAAATGCTCGGTTAACTATAACTGTGCCTTGCACAATGTTGTCCGGTTAATTCAGCCTCTGACGGCGGCCGAGGTCGCCACGTGAATATTTCACAACGGGGTCGGGGGAGCCCGCGATTGATCGACTCTCCGAGCGGCGGAGACTTCGTGCTTTGTATTTTGTTCACCACTTTGTCGGTAAATTGTGACCTTTGATGTTTATAATTAGGGCAGTGTTGCTAAACGCTGAAAGGAAATCCTGTAGTGCCAGAATACTGGCACTTGGCGAGACCCTTGTATTGATGAGACACAAACTTTCTCTATCCCTTCATAATAGAATTTGGCAAAATCTAACTTCTGCCAACTGCTCAATCACAGGCGAAGAAATCTGCACTCTCGTAAACAACAAAAGTAATCATCCCTACTTAATTACTCTGCACGTAATTTAACTACATTAATAAATAAAAACCCAACAACAACCCCTCAGTAACGATAAGGATCTGTTCAAAATTGGAATCTGGCAAAATATTCGGTATAAATAATCAAGTCCCACGCCGGAGCGGTTGTCGGGCCGGCGACGGACCGGACGGAACCGAGCCGTGCCGCGCCAACGTACTGCTTCCCGTTTGGGAGCAGACTTCGCGACAGGAGGTAGCGTTTGAACAGGCATACATGCTAAAAGCCTAGCATGTGAATCGCAGTGACGGATAAGCGTGGAAGCGCAAGTTTCCTCGAGCAAACGCATGACCAGCAGAGAGCGCTAACACAAATTCCATACAAATCCGAGTTAACTTTGTCAAAGCATTTGATCGATATCTGTGTCAATCGATCAGGACACACGGACAGCTCAGATCTGCTTGGCAGGCACCTTTCCACGTATATCCGCTGCGAATATAAGTATGTTGAACAGTATCTGACACTAAGTATGTTGAACAGTATCTGACACCCATAGCCCAATCTGAATTGTTGCATTTCTATTAGCTATTGCTATTTCAATTTGGCTGGGCTACGAGCTAGCTACCCCTCGGCAAGCGAAAGTATCCTCCCTATCTCCACTCTTGCGATCACCACAAACATTTGGTAATTTATTCCCCGCTTCCTCTCCTCGCTTGCGGCACACTTCACAAACCGCCGACGCATTAGCATGCGCGCGCACCGCCAGGGCGACAACACGCGCACCCTCGCCCGGAGACTGTCCGCGGTGTAATTGGAAAACAATCCCCTCATTGCTATTCCGTCCCATAGCAATTAATACGGGGAAGACGTTCCGAGACAATTTGCTGTTGCGTTTAGCTCATGATGGAGACGCTGTGAGGGTTAAGTTTGTGAACGATGCTACTGATGGTCTTTTGTTTTATGCTTAAGTATTGGGGCATTTGACTACAATATCACTTAATCTTAGGTGGTGATAGAGTTCAGGGTGTACTAGTCTGACAAATGTCTATCAATATCTTTATGAGGACGCCCAAGTTGTGACATTCGGAAAAGATGCGGCAGATAGCTCATTGCACTGCTTAGCCGTTCGCATCAAGTTACCGAAAAGGTTACTGCGAACAGATGGAAAATAACAACATAAGAAATAAAAGTTCAGTAGGCTGCGTCTGAAGGAACCATGAATAAAAGATACCACTACTAAGACAAAAGCTTTTCAGCGGTGTTCGAGGTCCAAGATCGTTCTACTATAAGAAGACCCCATTTGGGGACGGACGTCCAAATGAATAATTTCGAATGAACTAATGAGCATACTAGTTTTGATTTTGATTAACTACCGATTGTTGTTAAAGCCGTAATGATGAAACGCCTATTTTTTGCAGAATGAGGCGCTAAATCGACGAGCGTTAAGACTGCAGTAGACGTAGATCCACTCTGATCAATGAGGGGAGCTTGAGCTCAACAAGAGCCATTTTACTACTCAGAAGACCTTGTTCGCCGGTTGTCCAGCTTGTGGCGGCAGGAAGTAAGCGTCATTGGCGACCCCACTTCTAAAAAGGAAGGGATGTGGACTTTGAGTGTGCTGTCTTATTTCCTCTTGGTGGAAAAAAATCAGTATCATGCCCTCGATGGTAATAATATTCTGTCGCTTCAATATATTAACTGCAGTTGAAGGGGCTTTGCTTTCGGGCTGTTTTTTCTGCACCTGCTCTATCTACTCTGAGATTTGACTTAACAGTTCAAGGGTGACGTAATTTTTCGTAACCATAGTCAAAAACCTAACCCTTTCCCTGCCCCGCTTGATTTGGCGACTTACTCTGGTGTTTCAATCATCGACTCCCCACGTCAGAGGCCAACTCTCGAATCCTTATAAGACTAAAAAGGCAAACGCTCTCCAGCCCGATGTAGCTGAGTGACGTCACGACATCCATCACGTCGTCGGTCCGCGCCCGTGTCGCCGTCCGCACGCTCAATTAACCCGGCGAAGCCTTATCACCGGATCAGGGTTGCCACTGGATTTGGGACTACCTATAAGCTCCTTCACCCGCTAACTGTCGTAAGAAGAAAACTCTTCGAATCCGTATAAGACTAAAAAGGCAAACGCTCTCCAGGCAGAGGTAGCTGAGTGACGTCACGACATCCATCACGCCGTCGGCCCGCGCCCGTGTCGCCGTCCGCACGCTCAATTAACCCGGCGAAGCCCTCTTCACCGGGTCAGGGTTGCCACTGAATTTGGGACTTCCTATGAGCTCCTTCACCCGCTAACTGTCGTAGAAAGAAAACTCTTCGAATCCGTAAAACTAAAAAGGCGAACACTGCACAAATGCACCAGCCGTCAACAGTGATCAGATTTTAAGCTAAGAATCGATGGATGACTTGTTCAGCGGGTGTTCCCGCGGACTTACGAAAATTGCGTGATGCAAGTAGGGTTGCAAACGTCTCCTTGAATGGTTCACGTATTGGAAATAATAAAAAAATATGAAGGACACTTTAAAAGAATATAGTCAGTTGCATGATGTATAAAATGGATACATATTGGTTAGTTGTTACATTTAGTGACGTTGGTACTTACATCGAAACCTCGGAAGCAAATTATTCGCTACAATCTTTGAAATTTCACAAAAAAAAAACCTGAACGATTTTAATTTATTTAAGATAAGATTTATTCCCGAATGTTTGTGTGTTCATATTTATACATTTTACAAAGCTTGTGCTAAACTCTTTCACCTATCAGTATTTTGAGCATGTTCATCTCTATTGCAAAAAACTTTACTATTCTTCTAAATTAATAACCTAACAAGACAACCCTAGCACCCTCTCCCAGCTGCCAATTAACAGATCGAAACCAAGTGAACTCTAAAGCGTTGCTATTACGGTTCACTTTCGCAGCGCTTGCACTAAGTGCCCACGTCATGGAAGGTATAAAAATGTAAGAGGTGATTACTTGACTCCCGAGCATTTTACTGAGCTTAAAATATGTATAAACTTCGCTCATAAACAGTCTTGTTTATTTTTCATATGTTTTTATTTAAGTTAGCCCACGATCTTTCTAAGTAGACAACATAATGGAGAGACGCGAAGTTAAATGAAGTAATGAACAAGTGAACAACTCAAAAATGTCTTAGCGCTGGGAATACAGATATTTTTCGTGAAATGTTCCAGGTTTTACAAATTAGTCTGGGTTTGCTAACAGATTATCAGAGCGCAGGTGGGCAATGGCCTGGCCTACATCCACCGAATTTCTGCTAATTTTGCTATTGCTACGGGAAAGTTCTAGAATAAAGACAACATTTGATGGCAGACGTAGTGCAGTGTGCCAAGGAGACAGGAGGGTAGACAGTTACTCAAAGTGATACATCTCCGGATTTGTGATTGTATTAAAAATAGTAAACATAGTCATCAAAGTGAAATTTTGCAATGAACCAATAAGTTAACATAAAATAACTATGTGACAGTGTTATCCAGGGATTACATTTTAAATCTACAGTGATATCGGCAACCGAAAATCATTACCGTACAGTGACCTAATCCAGGAAAAACGTTCAGTGAAAGGGAACTAATATATCCTGTAGACAGTGTAAAAAGTGCCAGAAAAAGAACGATAAAATCAGCAAGGATAAAGTCATTTTTCAGTACAGAATCACAATAAATAAGAACACTATTTAGGAATATCGCAGCTAGCGCCATCTGTTGTTTGCTTGTATAACCACTAGCGCATGAGTGATCGTGAATAGGACGTCAACCATCCTATTAACAGCTAATCGATAAAAGATACTCCGCAAGATGGCAGGTGTGTGTGCTGGTTGTCTACAAAAACTACCAAAAAGGGAATTTCTAACCTGTTCCCTTTGTAAGGCGAGCTATGATTTAGAATGCGCCAATGTGCCTATTGTCAGATTTAATAATACAATGAGCGATGAGCATAAGCGAATTTGGGAATGTCAAACGTGTCGATGCAAAATGCCAAAGACAGACAAAACACACACCCCAGTTCGTAGCCCGAACCCTTGTATCTCCCAGATACGTGAGGACACCAATATCACGATAAGAAGAAAACCACGGCCAACTGACCACGACACGACGCCGGTTTATGATGATGATGAAAGCATCTTCGGAAATACATGTACCGACAATTCCTATTTACAAAGTAAACATCAAGTTGACTCATCTATTCTTGTTCAACTAGAAGAACTCCTAGAGAAAAATTGGAAAACAATAAGAAAACCCTATTATCAGAATTGAAAACTATGATAATCGATGAAATCGCAAGTAAAGTAACACAGGAAATATCTAAAACTATAAATACAATATCTACAGAGCAGCAATCTTTGAAAAGAGAGATGGACACCGTTAATACATTTATTAAGAATCTTGAATCTGAATGTTATAAGCTACAAGCACAGATTAAAAATCTACAACAAAACATTTTACCGGGAAAAAATGAACAGCCTGAGTGGTTAAAAAACTATGAAAATAATAAAAAAATTGTTTTGTATGGCTTGGAAGAAAATGGTTGGGAAAGTGAAAACGATCTTCATCAACGAGTAAGCTATATATTCCACGACTTACTGAACATTAATTTGGAAGAATACATAGAATCTACAACTAGAATAGGGAGGAGAGGTAATAGAAGGCCACTTGTTATCGAGCTACTTAGCAAAAAAATGGTTCGCTATATTCTCCAAAACAAACAATATTTCAAAAATACAGGACTCGCAATTTCTGAGTACTTGGACGAACCTTCACGCTTATTACGGCATAAATTGAGAAACGTAATGAATGAAGCCAGGAACAGCGGCCACCACGCAGTACTAATAAATAACCGTCTTCTAATAGACGGGAAAGAATTTAGACTTACTGATAGTGACGAGTCATGTTCACGCGTGAGTGAATTACACAAGAATAATACGACTTCAACAGTAGAAGAGCAAGCGATTAACCAAACTTACCAAAAAACCAACAGCAAGCGCTCGAAAACTGCAAGCACCAATAACTTTCGAGAACACCACACAAACTTTTAAAATTATCTTTCAGAATATGCAAAGCTTGTTTAATAAAAGAGATCTGCTTGAAGCCTTCCTGGATGACCACAACAAGGAGTACCAAGCACTTTGTATATCTGAGACTTGGCTGACGGAAATTAAAACAAACTTTCTACACTTTAACGAATACAGCTTGGCTGCTTCATTTCACCGAGAAAAACACACTGGCGGTGGCGTATGAATCCTATTAAATAAAAACATTGAATTTATTGAAGTAAAGGAAATCATGGATATGTCAATTGAATATGTTATTGAAATTTGTGCTGTAGAAATTTTACCATTAAAAACATTGTTGATTGTTCTGTATTGGAATAGTAGAGAGACAGACATTTTCTATAGTCAATTAAGTTTAGTTTTAAAATATGCATTGCAAAAATATAAAAATAAGAGAATAATCTTGGGTGGTGATTTTAATATAAATGTTATGAAAAAATCAAAGCAATCGTCAGAACTTATTGATTTTATGCTAGAATCAAATTTTAAACAACTTATAAAAGAACCCACATGCGTAGCAAAGGATAGCTCAACTTGCATAGACTTAATTTTTACAAATTTTACACAGAACATAGATACTGCAGTAATTGATTTAGGATTCTCAGATCACAAATGTACATTATTACAGTTGCAGCATGAAACAACTTGTAAAGCGAATGCTTCCGATATCCGGTACATAACTAGACGAATGTATAATGATGCAAGTATCAATAAATTTAAGCAATACGTACAAAACATAAATTGGCAGGAACATATTTCAAATAATAAAACCGTTAATGGTAACTACAATTCTTTAAATAAAATTCTTAATGATGCATTGAACTGCTGTATTCCGCATAAAAAAATTAAAATTAATTTTAAATCAAAGAAATCATGGTTGACATATGGTATTAAAAAATCATGTAAACATAAAAGGTTGCTAAAAATTCATGCTATGTATTCAAAAAATAAAGTTTTAGACGAACACTACAAACAATATCAGAAACATTTGAAAAAAGTTATTATTAAATCTAAAAAAATGCAGTCAATAAAGAGAATGAATAAAGCGTCAAACAAAATAAAGTGCATGTGGCAAATCATAAACGAAAATAATTCAAAACAGTATAGTAGAAAAAAGAACGAAAATATTACATTGCTTATCCATAATAAACGAGTGTCTGATCCAGAGCAGGTATGTAATGCCTTCAATGAAATATTCGCATCAGTCGGACGAACGCCGAGCGCAGGGAGCGCACGCGCATTGCCGGCCGAGCCGCGCGGCCGTCCGGTCGTGCGTCCTTCCCTGCACTCGATGTACTTGGGCCCAGTCGACGAACGGGAAATAATGACCCTGGTGCGTGAGCTCAAGACGAAATCTAGTTTTGGTATAGACGAATTGCCGTCTACTCTGATAAAGAAATGCGTGTTAGAACTTGTACCGCCATTAACTTTTATTATAAATCAGTCTTTCTCTGACGGTGTATTTCCTGACCAACTAAAAACTGCTATCATCAAGCCGATACACAAGAAAAACTCAAAGTTTGACCCCAACAACTACCGCCCCATTGCACTGCTACCTGTAATTTCTAAAGTGTTTGAAAGGGCAATGTTTAGGCGACTGTATTCATTCTGTGAAAAATACGACATTTTCGATGATGCTCAGAACGGCTTTAGAAAAAACCGCTCAACAACATTAGCCACATACAAATACATGAATGAGGTCTTAACCATATTAAATGATAAAAAATACGCGATAGGGATATTATTTGATATGACGAAGGCTTACGAAAAGGTTAAATTTGACATTCTTTTGGGCAAGCTACATGACATAGGCGTTCGTGGCGTAGCACATCAGTGGTTCAAGTCTTTTCTTAGTAATCGTTCACAGTATGTTGAAATTGAAAACATTGACGATAAGTCACGGGTCACGACTTGTGTGAGGTCGAAGGCTCAGTCAATGCGGGACTCCATCCCGCAGGGATCGGTGCTAGGGTGTGCCCTCTTTCTTATTTATATCAATGACCTCCCAAAGGCAATCAAAGAAACTTGTGTCATGTTCGCGGATGATTTTTCAGTCGTATTTCCATGCAATAACAGTTCCAATCTCAATGAAAGAATTTTAAACATCATAAATGAAATCGTGCTGTGGCTTAATGACCATAATCTAGAAATTAATTTTAATAAAACTAAAATAATACAATTTAGACCGCGTCAAAAAAAAGAGCTAGACATAAATTTCTCATACGATAAAATACAATTAGAATGCATTGACAATTTTTCTTTATTAGGTATAATTATTGATTCCAATATAAATTGGAAATCTCACGTCCATAAAATTAAATCTAAAATATCACAATTTATATACGCACTTCGAGAATTGAAAAAATCCACAAACTTACAAACCGCTCGGACTGCGTACTACGCTTATGCACACGCGTGGTTAAGCTACGGCGTTATACTGTGGGGTAACAGTGTAGATGCGTCAGATCTTTTCATTCTACAAAAAAAGTGCATACGCGTTCTATCAAATATTAAACAAAGAGAAAGCTGCAACCCATATTTCAAGAGTATTATTATTTTAACATTGCCATGTCTGTATGTGTTTGAACAATGTAAATTTGTAAAAAAACATATTAATTTGCATACAAAAGTTGTAGATGCGCCTCGTCACAACGTCCCGCGACATAAAAATAATCTTAAGCAAATTTCATCAAAGCTATCTTTGCATAGTTCCGGCCCATACCCTATGTCAATAAAAATTTATAATAAACTACCAGAATATCTAAAAGCAGAAACAAAAATCAATAAGTTCTTGAATTCTTTAAGAAAGTTATTAATTTCGAAATGTTATTATTCGGTGAAGGAATATTTTGATGATAAATTGTAAATGTCTGTCTGCCCCTATCTTCCACATTGCTGTACCTGTCAAGGTGCATGTGAATTGTAGTACCTTCTTTAGATGCTAAGTCACATGTAATGCAATTAAATAAATAAATAAATAAGGATACTGTGGTAGCTATAAGTGGAGTAAGTTTCAGTCTTGGCAAAGTTGAGTAGGTGTTTCTTAATCAAATTTTGGAAAAACCCGTACCACTTCTTGCTAGCACAGCAGAAGACAGATTCAAAAAGGAGTAAAACGAAAAGTTTTCTTAAACTAAATCCAATTTACCTGATTGGGGGAAGTACGTCGATCCGACGCTCATCATCGGGTTCGGGCCCCGGTATTCCATCGTCACTTCACTGATTCATCGACACCGTCACTGCACATCACACGGCACAACACTAGCGCCCGCGTCGGCGCGTCACACGTCACCGTCGAGTTCATCGTACGAGCACAGCACTAGCGACGAATGCGCGGGCGCGTTCATTTTCGATGTTTATATTTGATGTTTTATTTTTAAATGCATTCAAATGTCAATTCTCAAATGTGTCTGATACGAACAGAGCGTCAGCTAACTGAAATTAAAAGTTGATCCGTCACGAATCTAATGATTATTATTTACCTAGCTAGTACTGTTTTAGTAGTCTTTTAAAAGATAAACGCATAAAAAGCCAGGCTTGTATTTACAAATTGGCGGTATATGGTTATAAAATTAAGTCTCAGAATAAGGAGACATGAGTATTCGATTGTCATCGTGATATCATATGTATTTTCATCAATTCAGAGGCAGAGGCATCGAACGAGCTTAAGGGTGGCTTGATGAATAGTCTCACAAAACAACAGGCAACACCGACGCGTTAAGTGAATAAATAAGTTTTAATTTTAAAAATTATCTTATTTTTCTGAAAATAACAGTTTCATTTCTGTAAAGAATCAATTAACTCTTTCAAGTTAAAAGACAACTAATCGTTTGTAAATTATTTCGTATACGTTGAATAGGATACAGGCTCTAGGTATTATGTTTGGCGCTAGTGAAGCGCATGCACATTGCACACATCTATCGATATCGACATGGTCGCGCGCCGACCTCCGAGCATTGTATCAACTATCGCCGCACGCGTGATTTAGCACCGCTGTCGACCGCCGCCCATTCTACTTCACTTCTGCGGTTCACTGAACCACCGGCTACCTGAATGCCTGATACATTCAATGGATTGACTAGATAGATCGGTTTTAGGACTTTGTTCGTGGACTCGTTAGTTTTGTAGTCTTTATTTAGACTTTTACAAAATGGTTGACATCTAATTCTTCCACCGTGCACATGTTTTCATTTGTTAAAATAAAATAAAATCATCAGCACAGCAGAAATCATGCGCTAATAGTCTAATATGAAAAGCCTTAAAAAAATAGCATTCGCTGACAATCTAACACTCAGCATTGTCAGAAATACCTTTTATTAGTCAGAACAAGCAGTGTAACTTAGTAATGCTTTCTCTGGTCTCTCAAATGTGCCTAACACAAAAGTACTTTACATGAATGTCTTGCGTGGGTGAGATGGGAATTGAATTCACACTACCACGTCACTATGTCTTAAGACATGTCAAGCGCGAACGGGTCACAAATAACCTAATAAAAGTCTAAAAACTGCTTTCTTATTACTGGTTAAAATTCTCAAGAAAATTAAACTTTCCACGAGTATTCCTTGTTCGCAACACTGATATGCATTTAGGTTTGAATAAATTAGTAACCTAGCCCGATACGTAATTGCAGCAATTTGTCATTCCCTGTGACATTTCCATTTACAAAATTACGTACTGTAGCTCTGGATAGTGAATTTGTTATTAGATAATCAGTAGGACTACGACATAATAACTTGTCAACTACTATGCAATAATAGAGGTATTATTTAGACCAAGGCCTTCGAAAACCTTTTCAATCTATAGATAGGTAAACTCCCCATGAGCAGTAATCGAATGGGGAAAGTGAGCTAAGGGGAAGAAAAGAGAGCTATTTGTTTAAAAATTACGTTTTGGATGTATATTCTTAACAAAAAATATACTTGTACCTACCTCAATTATTTTATTGCCATCATTCTAATATCTGACATCTGCAAATTCTTAACAAACCTATTACCTTTCTTATTTTTCTTTTATGGCCCGAATGAGGCAGTAAAATTAGTCATAGAAGTACGAAAGTTATATCTTTACGGGGCCTTTTTATTCTGGATACGAGTAGAAGCCCCGCAACACTTGGCTGCTGTATTCAGATGTAGCTAAGAAGAAAAAAATTGTAATGAAGGTTACAGCTAACTTTCTGTTTTTCAACACAACCTTGATGCCCACCGGCCTTGAGTAACATTAACTTGATGAAGATACACCGTTACACCCGGTAGGTCGTTAAATCAATAACAGAAATGTCGTATACGATCGATGCTTCGTGCCATCGCCAGCTTAAGGACATCCTTGTACTAGATTTTAATGATTTCCTAATTGCGCAATGGTGCATTTCGTTTCCAGATTGAAGACCTAGTAGGAATTATAAATCCGCCTTTGCATCCCACTGTTGGGAACAGATTTTATCTGAACTTAACAGACAGCAACGCTCAGACAACCCACGCCAGTTCGGGTAATAGGAAGGGTGAATCCTCAAACCAAAATATTGTCATACATTTTTCAGGCATCTCTGTGCGGCAAGATTAACGGTTAGGCGCAGCACATGAAAGCTGAGGTGACGCCCATGCCCAACAATTAGTCGTAAAGGCTTATGTTTAGTTTAATATCTAAAGAGATTTTGAATTTGATCGTTTCAAATAACCAATAAAATTATTTAATCGATACGAATTCATCCTTCTTTCATCGAAACTAATTTCGAAAGAAGAAATTAGAAAACTGATTTCGTTTCGAAAGGGTTTCGTCTTTAAATGATGAGACACGGCGTCTTGACAAGCATTGGTTGCTGAATATCAAATAAATTCAGTCAGTCCTATCTCTAGCATATTATTCTGGATAAAAGCCTTATTCCAAACACACCACGACCGCCGAGCGCAGTTGTAGCAGCGAGGAATGAAATATCCGACGCGAGCGCCGATGTGGCTAATGAAAAACTGCAGGCTTGATATTTTTAATTTCCTCTCAATAAAACTGCAGACGGTGCGCGCGGCTGTTTGTGCGGAGATGATTCACGTTCTTACTGTACTAGGTTTATGCTGCTGTTCAGTTCAAAGTATACAACGGACTTTCTAAAGCTCTTTAATGTAACGACCGAAATCGGTTGTGGCTGGAGAAGTTTATTATAGTGAAGCATTCGTTGTGCTTTCAGGAATCACAGTTCATCATGAGCCATCTCCTATTATGGTTTTTCGTATGTTGCACTAACAAAGATTTAATTTGTGCAAATTAAGATGCATTAAAGCTGTCAGAATAGAACACATTTCATAAGAAAACTGAAGATTTACGATGACAAGAGTGTCTGGTACCTGGAGTATGTCAAATATCTCTGCGAAACTTTGACATACTCCAGGTACCAGACTCCTGATAGAGCAAAACAGAAAACAAAAACGACAGAGACGAATGGCTTACAGATTAATACTTTTACGATATATTGATATAGGTTACGTAGGTATATCAACATTGGGACAAAATAAATAGAAATGCTATTCACATAATTCGATTCATGTTTGTAATGAGTGGGACGGAACAAACAATATTTTTAGTAGGTTGCTACCGGGATTTTTTTGTAAATTCATCAATATTTAGGCAGTTCCCGTTTAAGTTCTATTCCAAGAACCAATAACAGCAACTGCGCGCACAGCGGAACTGAAACGCAACAGGCTCTAGTGCAGTCCCCCTCCCCTCGCTTCCATCCCTCCCCCCCTTCCTGGAGTACCCACCCGCGGATCATCAGCGCCCCGCAAATTAACAAACACTGGGCGCACACAAAAAGCCGTAAAACCGCGTTTCGGATGTGACGGGGAACGGTAAGCGCTTTTGGTGGCTTCATCCTTTTTTTTTTTTTATTTATTTTTTGAAGAAGGTATAGTTGAATCAAGGAAACGAATTTTGAATTTCAACCAAAATTTCTACTGCTGACGACGAGAGAGCCGCTGCTAATGTATGATGATTATTCTAAAGAAGCTCAAGACAGACGGATCCCGGTTCTGAGCCTTCCAAATCCAGTAAGATCCCGTCACCGTTTTCAGGTCCATGTAGCTGGAGAGCGCCATACCCTGCGATGGCGATCCGCGGACTCCACTCAAGGTTAACATTTTTATATCAACCGGACACAACGCATTAGAATTGAAATAAAACAAAAAACTATGGATCGCAGAAACGATCGAATCTACTACAACTTAACATAGGTTAAAATTTCATCGTTAATTAAAAACACTCAAGGTTTGTAAGTTTGTCAAGCCCCGCTCATTTGGCTTCTAACTCAAAAACGTTTAACAAAAGGAAGCGAATGCCGGCACCATCACACCGCAACAAAGGCGCCTCGATAAGGATCTGTTCGACAAAACGAGACGGTGTGAACTCGGCGTTCATAATCAGTCCGTGAGCGACGAAGCGCTTAAAGCGCCCGAGTGTAGGAGTGGAGTGCGCGGTGTAGTCACAGAGTACCTGCGCTGAGGCGACTTGTTTGTGCGTAGGGCTGACAAATCAAGACAAACATTGGGTTCAGGCAATGCCTGATCTTTCGTTCCTACATCGCATACATTTTCCGCTGCTACGTTGACCAAAACATGTTTTTTATCTTCAAACTGAGCAAACAAGTGTTGTTTTAACAACTATACTTCTTAACGCTGTCCAAACCGAGGTACAGGTGTCAAAAGTTCGAAGGACAAAAACTGAAACATTTTTTTTCAGTTATAGTTGTGATACGTAATTTTCTGGATCAATGACCAGTGATGTGAATCCGGCATTGTCATTTAGCCATTGGAAGGCGTCCCAACAGAACAATGAGCACTGACTCGACCAGTGCCCGTCTTCGGAGTGCAAAGGATACATCTGATATCAAAACATGTGTTAGATCCTCTTAAATCTGCATGTAAAAAATTTAAGGGGACAGTCTCTTTATGCATGATAAAGACGTTCAAAAATTTGACTTTGACTAACTCAGATGAGATATTAAGACCTTAAGTTATAACAAAACAACCGAAAACAAATTAATCAAAACAAGTGCAAAAAGCAATCATCTAATACGTTTCTAGTTGTAGCCCTACCCTAAGGGTTGATTCAAGTTAAATAGAACAGCAGGAGGGATTAAAGCGACGCATTTGAAAATAATTCTTCAAGGCAGAATGTTTTATCCTATTCCAAAGTAAGCGACCATGAACGCTTGCAACTCCTGAGATATTGCCAGCGCGCTCTGCGACCCAGAGTCCCTACGAAGAGGAACACATTAGCTCGACAGCCCTACGGGGCAACTCGGGTTAATGGAGACGCAGCAGGCCGGTCGGATCCAAGCGACACAATTAGAAGGAATTATGTGCTATTGACTCGCGACACGCTCCACGCCGCGCTCCATACATCACTGGGGCTTGGTGTTTTGACAACTTATCACTTTTTAGAGCTTGTTTAGGGAAACTTACTTTCTTACGCTAAAATAGACCCTCGACTTTACCTAAATAGGATGTCAGTGTCTATGTTGTACTAATACTTAAAGAGCTTTTTATAATAATTCTCCAACCCAGACCCGCGCAATGTTATTCTAAGGTAAGCTACCATGAACGCATGCAACTCCTGAGATATTGTCAGCGCGCTCTGCGACCCACAGAGTCCCCACAAAGAGGGACACGTTAGCTCGACAGCCCTACGGGGCAACTCGGGTTAATGGAGACGCAGCAGGCCGGTCGGATCCAAGCGACACAATTAGAAGGAATTATGTGCTGTTGACTCGCGACACACTCGGCGCCGCGCTCCATACATCACTGGGGCTTGATGTTTTGACAACATATTACTTTTTAGAGCTTGTTTAGGGAAACTTACTTTTTTATGCTAAAATAGGGCTTCGACTATACCCCAAATAGGATTTCAGTGGCACATTGAATGTTGCTGTCGTGGTGAACAGGAGATATGAAAGAAGTCCACACTTACCAACGTGGTAAGGAGCGAGCGTACCAATGTCATTCGGTTTTATGGGTATTTTTCGTCACCAGAGAGTAAGCCGCAAGTCACCTACAATATTCGATATCAAGTGTTTATTTATGGTCTATAACTACCGGTGTACTTAATCCCTATTCACTCTCGTGTTCAAAAGATCTAAGATGTTCTATTCTATTTCAAATTATGTCCTAAATAAAATAGTTATTTATAACAATTAAAAATACAATGCACTATGCATTTCAAGAAGGAACGCGATTTCAAGTAAGTTATTTACTTGAAATCGCGTTTTTCGGACGTTTTTCCCTTGTTCAATGCTATGCAGACCTTGTACTTTGGAATTGGGTGTCAGAGACGAATAAGCGTACTAAGCTATTTCAAACACAATAATACCTATCACTGGAAACCACTTAATGTATTCTACTTCGTAGTTTTATTTCGTCGCATCATCGTATTAGAAGCAAATACAGGCGAATATCTATGAAATTCTAGTATTCTAACGATTCCTGCATATTCTGTTTTGCAGGTGTACACGAAACTCGACTATTTATTCACGAACGTCATTTGAACGGACGAACAAAAATAAATCCATTCTGAATGACTTTTGAAAACTGCAAAATATTGGAATTGGCACGAGCCAAACTGCGCAAACGTGAAAATGCATAAAAGTGTAAACAATACTCGTTTGCAATCAAAAGAGTGGCCATAAATGAAATTATTTACTTCAATCTGTATCGCTTGTGCAAATATTTTGCCTTCATTTAGCTACGCGTCGAACAGTGCATGTATTTGATATGCAAATAAACGATCTGAGGTTATCGTCAATTTAAAAAAATATAGTGATGTAAATCTTAAAGCCTCTCTTAAAAATCGAAATCTAAACACTCAAGTTTGAATTACTTTCGTCTCAATCCAAATCAGATTAACCGCCACTACACTGCACAACACCGTATCCACATCAACTTATGTTTCACAACATCGATATTTCCGTGCAAGGTACATCACTATTCGCGCGCATCGCTCCGGCAGCGTCACGTCCGCACGTTCGCGCGGTCGACGGCTGACTGACATAATACGAGCGTCCATCATGGCGCGCACGCGCGACGTCTCAGCGGGTCTTCAGCGTGATTTAAGCCGTATTACAATGGAGTTTGGTTGTGTTTGAGTTTGTGGAGTGGTGCAGACACCTGTATAAGCGTGTAGGGGTCGGAAGTCGGCGGTGCAGTGTCATTTCCACTCTTTCCACATTGCTTCCCTAATAAAAATGAGATTCGCCAGCGGGGCGCGTGCATGGGTAACCTGATTACTCCTGTGCCCGCGATTGCACAAACTATTCGCTTTACGTGCATTTAGATAAGATGAGTTGACTGTTGATGGATTATACGAAAATTGACTTTTTTGGTTTTTTAAACTAGCGGATTTTGAAAGAAACATTATTTCTTGTTAATACAAGTAAATAAATACACAGTTATACATTTAATTTCATACTTTTAAACGGTGAAATAGATTTTAACAGCATTGTTATGCGGTGTAGTAGGTACTCCACCTGGAACGAATTCTCTGAACTATGAGAAAAATTGCATCAGAACAAATTGCAGAGTAATTTAAACCTGCGTTAATTTATTTCAGTACGCAAAGTTTACATGCAATTAATTCATCAAATATTAACGATTAATTAACAAAACCCCGTCTACAAATCGCTCCGCAGTTTATTCAGCGATAAAATAATATTTATTCAACGATAATATTCTCGACGTTCCATATTGAAATAATTAAAAAATCATACGTGGCAGCCGTTAAACAATAAAAGCATCGAGCAGTTTATGACGGGTCGTAAACTCATTTTGAGTAGTGTGCGTTGTTTATTTTTAATCTGTGGTCGCGGCTTTTGAATGTTTCAGACGCGGCATGTGGTGGCTGGCGGCAGGGCTGGCGCTTCCAGTAGGCAGGGCCGATAGCTTTTGCCCTGTGGTTTGGGGCATTAGAATATTGGTTTCCCCCCGCCTGTAGTAAGAGGAGACTAAGGGGGTCGCTAGGAGTGCATACGGTGGGGATCGTGTGCCTACGGTCCTGGGTCCTGGGGGGATAGTGCGTAAAAGGCATTCTGTGCGTCAAAAAAAAAGGAATCGATAGCTTAGGCCCTGTCAAGATAGCGCGTTTTGCACTCGCGTATATCATAAGATTCATAAGTGCGAGTTAGAGCGCAAGTGCGAGATACCTCTTACCTTCTAGCTCCGTCCTTTTCAACTCGCGAATGAAACGCATCACAAGCTCTTAGCGAAGTAAAGTACTCCCCGTGCAATAAGCTAAAGTTGCAGTGAACTGAGCACTAGCCGACAAGTTTGTTCATTTTAATTGGACTGTTAGCTCAAATTTTCTCTCACAGATGTACCAGACAATGGGGTCAGGTGGTAGGTACGGGCAGACTCGCCTGACTGGAAGATGGCAATCAGACGTGAACTGCCAAGAATTACTGTTAGTGATTTTACAGAGAATACATACAGAAGCAGACCATCAGCGTCTTCATTTCAAATTGTTTATCCTTCTTTCTTCCTCTTCAAACACGGAAAGGACGGAGACGACACCTTTTCACTTACTACTCTTACGTACATTCTTTGCTTCGTCCATTCTGATTAGCTGAAAACGCAACGTTTGACGGACGATCTATCAAGCAACCCAGATACTTATCGTGAAAATAAAGCAGCAGTAGTTATTGGAATCACTTATAGAGCAGTAGTGGTCTTATGATGAAATATGATGATGATGACGAAATTCACCATTATTGCCAGCCCTATTATTTCAGTGGTAATAATGGCGGCTAATAAAATAACTTTCATTTGCATTATAAATCATACGGCGGACGAACGCGCCATTCGGAGGGTTAAACAAATCGTAATTGGTGACGTGTTCGTTATGAACATTCAACACACTAGTTTGAGAGAATTGAAAAGATAGAATGCAACTTGATCTAAAGGATAACTATAAAATTTTCTTTATGCATTTCGATCAGATCATTTATTCATTACACATAGCCAAGTTAAGATACTTTAATAGATACTTATGTCACTGTTTCCTTTGCCTTACTGTTTTATTGTTTTCACGAACAAAAGGGCACATTATTTTTGATTTACGTCAATTGCACTTATAGAGAGCGTTTTTAATCCACGATCAGTATTCAGAAGTACTCGCAATCGGAGAAAACCCATCACTCAAATTGGACGAGATCCTAACGAGAGATGCGCAGGTGACAAAAAAGAGACTTGACGGAAATATCGATACTTGGTCTATAAGCTAACAAAAGTATAAAAAACTATTCTGTACAAGGTGTGTGCAGCAACAGGAGATAGGAGATAACAATAGGAGAACCAACAGTTTTCCATTGAAGAAAATTATAGCTAAGGAACCTTTACCGAACAGGACCACTTGGAGACCCACCGTTGCCGGGCTAAGACGAACTTCTCGTGAAATTCGACGGTTTTGGAAATGAAATGAAAATGAAATGAAATGAAATTTATTGTGAACACAAATTCGGGTACATATTAGCCGATCAATTTGCTCTAAAATACAACCGCCAAATTTTACCTTCAACCATACTCGCCATACTCGGACCTAAAATTATTAAGAGAGGTAGATGAATAGCCTTTTTGAAAAACTTGTAATTCTCTATCATTTTACTGCACTTATTCGCAGTACAATACAAAGACAGGTACCTTGGGTAGATGAATTATCTAAATTTCTTTAAAAACTTGTAATTCTTTATCATTTTACTGCACTTATCCCAAATAACGAGATCGGAAAAAGCGTGAATAAATTTTTGTTCAACTGCGTATCCATTAAGATAAATGTCATAATTAAGGTTATAGCATAACACACATGAGAATCTGAAGTCAAATTGAATTCACCAATTAATATATTGCGAACGGCATAATACACAGAACCTCAGTCGAAGTTGCTTCTCAGAAGTTCGGAGAGGGCAATCAGTTTTGAGCTGATTATATCATTATTTGAGATTAATTATATCCTGATCAAAATGAAGCACCGCTCCACTAAAACTCTGTACACTAGCGTAAATTAAAACAAACTAACAAAACCAACAAGTTTACGAGCGTTAAACAATTTACATGCCGAACGTCTATCTGAATGGGCTACAAACGGCTCGCTCATTCGCCGAATCGATACGGATAACAGGCCACACGTCGTCTAATTATACCGAATCGGTATTTCATTAAAATCAGCAACAATGACATCGGCTTTTTGGTCAGTAATGAAGTTGAAACCTCCGTACATGTAATCGTTAATTAAATTTCGTTTGACATTATTTTATCCGCAGCTTGTTTGTTAAATTCTGCGGTGAAAATACATTATTGTGCAAGCTCGCTTAGTGGAAAATAGAATTATGTTTTATAGTACAGTAGTTAATTTAATTATTCAGTATTATTTGTGAAACTATATCTTGTACGGTCAGCCGAGGGTAGAAAGTAATACTAATGAATGTCCATAGCTAGGCTTTGACAGCACAAAGGTTGACTACAAAAGGAAACGTGCATAACAGCAAAATACGTTTGGAAACAATGATGGGACACAATAAAAAGTAGTAGTTACAGGTCTACATTTATTGAGCGCCGTCACGTTATATGTACCTTACGAAATCACTGTTCGTAAATCAAGAACTTTAACGATTGAATTAGTAGGTATAGTTGTAATTAATAATATCGATAGTGTTAAACGACGTTAACATCACTAGCGGGTTTAATTAAACGGGGCTCGAGCGCTCGATGCGTCTGTTGTATCCTGACGGTTCGATATATCGTAGCTATCTTGTTGCATCACAGTTCAATTCAACGATACTTTGGAGCGTCGCTACTGTATCGAATTGTATAGGTTACGTTAACAACGTGAAGTGTAGCTAGAATATGGTCAATGGTCTTTGTTGAAGGTAAACGAATAATATGTTTAATGGGAAATTTGAAGCACGTTTCGGCTTTTAGTATTTTCGTTCTCAGCTTTTAGTATTTTCCTCGCAACTAAATAACACGGCACGCTTTACACGAATCTGAGAAGTAAAAGCATTCGATAGGTATCTCTCAGCAGCATCCAGAAGCTCCACCTTTGTGCATATACACTACCATTAGGCTGCCACAAAGTGTAGTGCGTATAGATACACCTGTTATGAAATGATCACAATAAACAAATACCAAGTATTCAAAGTGATGAGGTTCCAACCACTACTCACAAGCCCACTAGCCGTAATCTAGAAAAAAGATTTGCGCTATCTGCCAGACGGTTTACAAAAGCCATCGATATAATTTCCCAAAAGTCCCAACATCCCTAATGTAATTAATAAGTCACCAACGGGTATTTATAGCGGAAATGTGCTAATGACTCCCTCACACTCGCGTCTCAATTTAGCGGCTATTTCCCGCGTTGATTTTGTCGATAACTCTTGCTACCTGTCAGAATAGGGATTATAAATAATTGCACAGTCTATGGTCATTTCGTTTGATCGAAATATAACTAATTTTTTGCGAAACCTTATAAGTAACTTTTAATATTACCGTTTAAACATTTTACAACAGAAAATATATTGGAATATATTGGAAATTGACGTTCGAAGCAAAATCTCAAATTCCAAGTGGGGGGCACCCGAATCGCCACATAAGCGCTGGGCGTTAACTGGTGGTAATCATAAGAGATAATATCGTGTAACGCAGTGAATGCCGACCCAACAAATTGTCCCTTAACAAAGATGACGAAATTCGTACAAAGCCTACTTATTCTATTTAATTGATCCGCCTTTAATAGCTCTTACAGTTCAGAGGTTTTAAAACACAAACTTGAACAGCTTGCACGTTATTTAAGCCTACAAGTAGGAAGGTCGCTGGTGGCGCGGTCGATCGTAAAGCTGAGCAACCTTGGCGAAGTTGGAGCTAGGACAGGTAAAAGAGAATATCAGGTCGTCCTTCATTCAAGCTGAATTACGTTGTCAGCAATTGGTTTGGAGTTCCCGATAATTTAGACTAACTTTTGAACTATTTTTGAATCATAATCTTTGTTCTGCACATGTATCCCACAACGATTAGGATAATTTGAACCGTAGGTTTTTAATTAGCATGCACATGCCAGCCAAAGCAGTCGACGTTGATTTACCAGTTTTACGCTCATTTCATCGATAACTCTGATCGCATCACTAATCAGAATTGTCATCGCATATCTGCACGTCATCGGCACTCCTGACTCGCACCACCACAGGCAGTAGCGAGTTTGAAATATGTTTGTTTCGGCTCGCTACCACTAGGTACAGTCGCCATCAGATATAATGAAGCACACCTTATCTATCAGGTGACCACATACTTCAGACCAGTTCCACCACAAATAAGTTCAATACACAAGTTACCATTTATATCGGAACATTAATTTCTTCATTATCTTTATCTGAACAGATGCTGATATAATGTGTGTGTTTAAAAACATGATTGAACAGCCCTAGTTTTGTAGAGGTAAATAACTACGCGAATTTGATCGTTTGAGTGAAAAAATCTACCAAATAACATTTTAAAATTAGGAGGAAATGAGTTTTTACTTATGAGGGGGAAAACCAATTCAAGTTGAAGCGAATAGACGAATAAAGTTGGCGTTTTCCCCTGATGGGAGATCGAGAAGTATTTGGTCACACAGAATTTGGTTGTCTGCTTCAATATATCTGACGGCAACTGTTCCTAGGTGCCTACCCGCTACCTCGGCACGTACCCCGTCGGTACCTCGGGCTCTAACCACCACACGCTCTGCGCCTGCGTGCAGCGCACCGGATGGAGCTACCAACGGTTTAGACACGGCTGGTTTATGACTGTTGAATTATTTATCAAACCAATAAAAAGGTTTGATGGGTTGTAAATTTAAACAAGGAAATGCATTATGCACTGTTTAGGTTAGCTTACCGGGTGATGACATGGATAGTATTTGTAGTCCACTTAGCAAGATCACTTACCTGTAACAAACAAATTAAAATATTTTATTTAAAAAAAAGGGGTTCTTAACAGAATCATGATGTACTGTTGTTATTTTTTTGGCATATAATAAAATGACATACAGCTCAAAGGGGAGATAATTGACTAAAACGAAAATTGCACTTTTCAGTTTATAATTTGCAAAAACGGCTTCCTGCATCGATTAATGGTTTTCAGACACCCACAATTATATCGAAATAACATTTTTTTAAGCCGTCGTGGTTGTTTTGGTTTGTTTAATTTGGCATATATATCAAATTATTTCATTCTGTTAGTCCATCCTGTCTCTGCGCTAATAAACTGACAGACAGACGGACATGGCGAAACTACAGGAGTACCTCGAGTGTTCACTTTGTAAACTTAAAAGATTAAAATCAGTCTAAAAGATTCCAAAGCCTGTGGCAGGTGATTATTCCACTAGTGTCGTCAAGGGTACGGTTGTGTAGCCGCGCCCTCTACGTCACGGTATGTTGTATGGAAATCAAATTTATGGCTATGGGAGGCTTTAGCCGCCGTGCCTGACTAAATAACGGCTATAGTACGGCGGGTGGTACATGGAACGATGTCATTAAAGAGTATTAAGTAGCTTTCCGCTGGCTTATTAAAAGTCAAAACGCGAAGGGGTGGACCTGCCTGACCGCTTCAATTGTCGCTTTCAAGTGACTACTTGTTGTGATTTACCGTGTTTACAGTACCGAGAACAGTACAATTTTAGGTTATCTTGCCTGGGTTTGTTTGAATAAAACAAATCCAGGTAAGTTTATAAGTTAAAGGACCGCCACGACTGTAAAGCTTAGAGCATCTGTGTTTCGCTTTGCGCGTTCATAACTAGCTTTACTTAAAACTCTCAAACAAACCCCTAAGAGCCTATGCATATGAGGATTATGGCTTGCGCCACCTCATAGACAGGTGAAGCCTGTGCCCAGCAGTGGCCAGCGGGAAGCGCCAATGTCTAGTTTAATGTTGAACCATTAAAAGGAATCCTTTTTTCGGTTAATCGATTCGAAAGTTCTTGCAACAGGTCTCTTAGAATAAAGATTTATATCTCTGGTGATGTTTTTTGACCAATCCTGAACCTGTATTTCCTTTTGTTAGTTTTTGATACTTTAATACGAGTTTCTTTTTGAGATATTCACTAATCCATGGCGTCTTTTAGCCAAATAATTATTGGAGAAACTTCCTATAGCTGAAATTTTACTGTAACTATACATCTTTACATTTAAAGTCAAACACCTCCCAACACGTTTGTGTTGCCTAAAGTAAAGCACAGGTTCTTTCAAAAATTTCAACTACAACAGCAGTTAAACTTTCTCTCTTATTTCAAACGCCATAAGCCTAATATTGCCTTGACATGGAATTCGCATACAAATCGTCATATCCGTGCGTCCTGTAGTGTGTGCTGTATACAGGGTGTGCACATATTTGTCGAACATTCGGGCGCGAGTGCGACGGCGACCGAGCTCGTCTGCTAATCACAAGGAAACTTTGCGCCCCCTCCGGCACTCACCCCCAATACAGCATGGAAGGGATGAAACAAGTATCGAAAAGGCCGGGAACTAACTATGGATTATTTAACAAATTATTTAAAATAATATTTGAACATGGCATGTGTGTGGCATGGAAATCTAAGTTTCTTCAGTACCTTAAACAAATAGTGAAAAATGCTATGAGGAAAAAAATAATTCCAGTCAGGAATATAACCCAGTGAAATAAAATGAAAATATGTTTCTTTAGGAAGTGGCCACATGATCTTATGCAATGATAGTTTCGGCACAATCTGCCACTAGTGGCCATTGGTTTTGATTTTCAAACAGAAAGAATATGTACATACTGCACTATTCTGTAGTATGTCATTTATGGGGATCTAACTCTGGGATATAAAGCCAATAGCAAACTAGGAAAGGTCTCATTCTTCGACAACCCATATTCTCCCAGCATTCGAAACCAAAACCCTAAATAAGTCAACCCCACGTGTTTTCTATCGATAGTCGCCCACAACCACGTGTCCCAACACTACCACGTAACAAGGAGGTAGCATGCACTCAGTCAGTAAAGTCGCCGTGAATAATTCCAGGGGCGCAGTTGTTGCCAACTTCACGTCGGTAGGTGGCGCGCTACATACATAATTCATGCTAGCTAGTACGGGGGACTCTTTTATAGGTGTTTACGAATCGTTTGCTGTGTAAACGGAACGGACGCAACACTACTGCGGTCAATGGCTGAATCAATAAATCTACTTCGGTGCCACTATAAATCTGACCGTGGATCAACAATATAAAAGGCATGGTGGACAGGAAACGGACCGCTATTGACGCGGAGTTATAGCGAAGAAATGTATATCCAACTCTCTGTACATAATTACTAAGTTAAAAAGACCAAAAAACAATCAGAAGTCCTGAAACTATCGTGACAGCAGAAAATTAGTCGATTCTTCATAAAATGACATAAGAAAATACTATGGGAATGTACCTAGTTCAGTATCCACAGTGGCAGACCGGCGCATGTCGAAAAATGACATGAAATACATCATCAAAAATTTTAATCCCTCATTATCCGGTCTTGATGCATTTCATTTATTTCAAATATCACACAACTTTCTGGTGAACAGCTATTCCCATCAGAGACCGTTGGCGTTGACGATGTCTCACTTCAAACAATGACCCGCTATAATCAGTCTCGGCTATGACAGTACTGTCCACATCAATCCTTGGGACACTTCAAGCGACGACTTCACACAGATAGCCGATGACCTCCTGTAAAATACATCGACTAATATCCATTTCCGTTACTCAGTGAATCGGATGCGTTCGGGACAAAAGATCCTTTGAAGCGATTTCTATCCCGTTGAGTATTAACAGATTTGAGCACGAAATATTAGCTTGAGGACCGCGGGGGGTCAGGGGTCAGGGTAGCACCGATGCGGTAAATGAGCGCGGCAACCCGCGACGACCCCTTGATTTTACAACTCATTCCATAGCCGAATACCTGCTTACTGCTGTTCAGCAAATTAGGGGCCCTTGTGCCAAACATACTACATACAGAAAGAAGAAATGTAATCGAAAACCGTAGAAAAACTAGACATTAATAAGAGATAGAGAAAGAGAGTTTATAGGGTCAAGTATGTTCAATAATTAGATACTGTCTTATTGTGTAATTCAAAAGAAATGTGTAAGGGCTATTTGTGGTGTAAAACCCTGGGAAACGTGTCGCCCACTTTTAAGGAAATTAAGCATCCTCACTCTCCCTTCCATGTAAATTTTTGAAACTCTGCTGTTTGTCAGAAGGAACCTGAGTATGTTTAGGAAGAAGTCGAAAGCTTGCTCTTTTTCAGCTCGTTACCCAAGTCGTTTAGCTCTGCCACCATGTACTACCACATGCTATGCTAGAAATAGTTATAATAATATGTCCATCAAACTTTACAATTTGCTTCCTGTATCGCTTCGACTTGCCCTTCAGAGTTTTCTGTAAATATTCGATTGGGTTGCAGATTCTTAAGATGTCAGTGTGAATTCTACCCACTGATGTATTGTGCAAAACAGTGGGTAGAATTGTGAAATTTCTTATTCTTTGATCAGTTTACAATTCAGATTTCAGCAATATGCAAAACTTTCCTTCTCCTTTCTTTTGTCTGGGAAGGGTGAAAGGTGAAGCCCTAAAATAATTGAAACAAAAAGTTTAAGAAGTTGTATGACTTCAGTATACCTTGCGCAAGAATGGTCCCTGTTTCCATCTACATAGAGACGACAGAACGTTTACAAAACGTGTAATTTGCTATCGGTAAAGCATATTTCAAGAACGTTTTATTAAATGTCTGCTTCTAGACAGGTTGTAAACTACGGGCTGGGCCGTTGTAGGCGTTTATTTAATAGCCACTCCGAACTGAAGCCCCAAATCTACATATCTATTCGTTTTAGACCCAAATATATCATTTTATTTTATAGATGTGATCTGAAGGTCCTTAGATATTGCGAAAAGGTTATAAACTGTAGGAGCTTCCGGTATTTATTAGGGACTCAAGTGTATAGCCATTTGTAATAATTTCCAAAAAAAGAAACAGATCAAATGCTGCTTTTGATAAGTTGTTGAACCGTGATTTTAACATTGAACAGGTTTCAAGATTTTAAAACTTTCTTCGAGAATTTTGACAACATTTCATCATCATCATCGGCCAAATGACGTCCACTGTTGAATATAGACCTCACGCATTGCTTCAAGTGCAGCTAGTTGTAGGCTGCCTGCATATACAAAAACAGAGATCCAAGATTCACCAAGTTCCCTTCGAATGGTCTCCAATTCAGAACCTTTCGGCCCCAATGGCACATATCTCATAAATATCGAATGAAACCTGGTTCAACATGGGTTCTGCATAGTATTTATTTTCAGGAATAACCCTAGTGGTGAACTGTGAACTTCAGGGCGGGTCGTTGCGTGCGAGGGTTGTTTAATACCCCGCTCCGGTTCCATAATCGAATTGTGCGCCATTTATCAGATTACTGGCTTCTTCGCAATGAGTCTTTTATTGCCGAGTGATTATTTGGCTTGGTGATTCATTTGAATTACTGGTGTTAGGAGCTCTTTTGAATTCTGCAGCAGTTAGGGAACCTTAATTGCTGTTAGTTATTTTACATCTATAAAAATGTTCCTTCGATAACGCGGACTTGTGTTTTCTCCTTTTCAAACTATTAAATCCAAATCTGAGCTCGTTCACCGCAATTGTACGACTGAACTGAAACACAGTTCAATTCATCCTTAGAGTCAAGGCATTTCTCACTTTTTTCAGTGGTCATTGAAGATGTGCTGTAAGCAAATACAGAGATAAAGATGAAGACATATTCGGACTAACACAAGAACACAAGATCTCAAAATTAATCCACCGTGTGTTCAGCAAATGATAGCATTCAAGAGCGAGGTGATCCACCAGTGCTGTTCTTTATCCAGAGAAAGCTCCTAAGTTCTCGAATCTCTCTGTAAACATTTGGAATGGATTCCAAATACAAACACAGAGACAATCCGGGGTTTACGACTCGATAGCTACCGAATACCGTCTAAATAAGGAAGCAAGGGATGGCACAGTATCACCTACCTGCAATAACGTAGAAACGTTTGTTCAAGGGGAAACAATTGTGACATCGAATGTTGTCCTAGTTTCATTAGAAGAGACTAGAATTGTTCCATATATTGATCAGAAAAGCCTTGAATGAAATAATTTATGTGCAGGTAATTTAAGATGACAGGAAACACTAATAAAACAAATCAAATTTTAATTGATTTACTAGTGATTAATTCATTTGTCTACCACAGTGAACTGTCAATATCGCTGATTTAAATATTAATTAAACTATAAAAGCTCTTGCCATTTCCCAAACATCCCCAAACATGCAAAAATATATGCGGAAGTGCCAAACTGCCAACATATCCGTATTCGGTGCAAAAGTTTGCGCCACCTATTACGTCATCTACATACAACATAATATTTGCCAGGCTGTCGCGTCCATCGCAAACAGTCATCCCTGTCGGCGGGTGGATGGCGCGGGGTAATGCGAGTACATGATAAGGGGTGCGAGCCGCCCCTCCCGGCCGCATTGGCGCCGCGCAAGCGCGGTTAGAGTGCGCGGTTTCATTGTAAGCGGTATTAGTCGAGCGGCAAAAGAGTGGATAGGGACTATGCTGGTTCGGATAACACAAAAATAATTTGTCTGTACAATTAAGGACAACCAACAGGTAAGATGATAGAAAGAGTTAGCAAGTGCACAAACACTACAGTACCTCACAAGAGGTTTATTTGAAAAGACACTTATGCAGGCCTTCAAACTGAGATTGACCAGCAAAGGAGTTCTCAATTACTGTGCTTGTCCACCCCTCACTGGACCTCACGGCTGCTTCCCATCAGGTGAAGTGAGGTCATCTTGAAGACCATCATAAAAAAAAGCCAAACAAGCAGCTTTTCAAGCCATTAGTCGCAACTTTGAATCCAAATGCGTAACAGAAATTATTGCAAATCAATAGTGCAACTGAAGTTGTGACAAGTTTGTCTAACAAATGAGAATTGTCTCAACCAATCTCAGGAGTACGTCTGTCAAGGCAATCAACAAATTCCCTTCACACGTGCCGTCTCGCACAACGGAAACGCGCAACCACTACACAACCGACCCCGGAGATTAAGCGCTCGTAAAAACCGGCTACCGCGGCAATAACGTCTTGATACCGACGCCCGATTTAACCACCACCAACAGCCCACCTAACCACCCCTACAACGACGGTATAAGGTTCAGAATGAAGCAAGCTGTACATCAGCGGGAGTATGACACAAGTCCGTTTAGTCTACAGCTAGTGCTGCTGACTTGGATTAGGGGATGCCAGGCAATTGTAGGCCCTATTTTGTTAGGGGAGAAGCAGTCCAAAAGCCAACAAACTCATTCTAACAGATAACTGACACTCCTTTAATTCGATTTTTAGATGGTACAGTCAACTGCAGCACATCAGGTTACCCCATTTCCGTTTTCTCTCGCTCTTGCCAAATGTCATTACTTTGCAATAGAGGTAGGAGGACTGACTGGAAATGGGTAGAGTGATCTGCCGTCCACCGTAGTTTCCGTGTCTTCAGGTGCACAAATGTTTTACGACAAAAGTATCACTACAACTGACAAAACTTGTACTCTACCAAGTAGAACTAGAAGAAAGCTTACTTAGCCAACGATAAAGCATTTATACAAAGGCAACCATCTATTTCTCTTTCGAAGTCTGTAGTCATCAGTAAGCTAATATGAAAATTAGTTGCGCAAAATCGCACCACCATACCTGCGACTAAGTCGCTCGCGTGCACTCAAACTCAAACCCCAGTCTGGCGGCACATCGGATACGGCGTGCTAATGGAACGGGCCCATTTAGATATCGCTCGTATTACGCGCCTTGTACTCCGCTGCTCTTTGCCACGAGGGGGCAGAAGTCAGAATTTCAAGCTCGAGTTATTAATTCGTATTTCCTCAACTTGTTTTTGTTCTCTTATTGGAGCCCAAAGTGTTATTAATTCACAATGTTGATGTACTCAGTTTAAGGTGGCACAGCCATTTTATATAATTTCGAAGCATTATTCAGCGAGTTCAACAATTTGTGCGCAAATCTTGATACACCCCTCCAACAATCTGCACTGAGCGCGCGTGTTGGAGTATGGCTCAATCGACCTCATAGTTGAGGTGAGGCCTGTGCCCAGCAGTGGGATGTATAAAGGCCGTTTATGTTTATGTTGTGTATGAAAATTAGTTGCGCAAAATGCCACCACCACACCTGCGACAAGTCGCTCGTATACCCTCAACCACCCAAACCCCAGTCTGGCGGCACATCGAATACGGCCCGCTAATGGAACGGGCCCATTTAGATATCGCTCGTATTACGCGCCTTGTACTCCGCTGCTCTCTGCCACGAGGGGGCAGAAGTCAGAATTTTGAGCTCGAGTTATTAATTTGTATTTCCTCTACTTTGCTGTGGGTATTTTTTGTTCTGTTATTGGCGCCCAACGTGGTATTAATTCACAATGTTGATGTACTCAAAGTTTAAGGTGGCATGACCATATATCTGATTCTGAAGCATCATTCAGCAAGTACAACAATTTTAGTGCGCAAATCTTGATTCATTCACACGTGACTTAATTCCTCTTTTCACGGATTTCACGAGTCGCGTTGGCAGAAACTCCTTGATTTCGTACATTTTTCTCTATCAAATCAGATGTTACTCTCAGTAACATTCATCACCGACTTCTCCACGTCAGTCTGACTACAATAGACGCTAGTTCCTTCCGCTGTTGTAATGTTAACAATGCGCCTGTCGCAGTGTGAGCGGCGAGACTTGCGACTCCCTATTTGTTACGGCTTAGCCTCACACAGCAACAATAAGATTGCAGTGGAAATTTCATTTTGTATCTAAAAGGGTTTTAACGAAAAATCATTTCACAAATACACTCAAAGTGAGATCACAAATTACTTTGTTAACTTAAACTCTCTCTCGACATTAGTTATATTTGAACAAGATGCCCGTGGCGCAGTTGTGGCGCAGTTGGCGATCGCTGCTGTAAAGCAACACACGCCGGGTTGGAAATGGGATTGGTAACCACCTCGACCGAAATTTAGTGATGTGTATTCCGTGCTTCGGAACGCATGTTAAGCAGTTGGTCCCGTCTGTTTGTACTAATGTCGACAATATGGCATCTCGATCAATTGACGTAATGCCAACAACGTGCCTGCCGACCGGTGTGCTGGCGCCCACCGCGGGACTCACAGGCCCCTATTTGTTCAAAACTTGAAATAAACTTCACCCAACACCGAGGCAATAAAAATTGCTGGTTATTTTTGTCGCTTAAATTGCTGGTTATACGACGCTTATAACCAGCAATTTAAGCGAGATCCAGATCTTATCGCTAGATCGTTCTTGAGAACAGGTGGACGAAATGTAGAAGAATATTGTCATATTGTGAATAGTGTATCGTAAACTCCGATAAATGTTCAGGCTAAAAACAGCATCAGCACTTTTATACGCCAACACATGTCCTCTGCAGTTAGTTGTTCAGATAAACCACGCGTTTTACCTCCCTGTATGGAACATTTGTCCAACCACAGTCACTTCCCTGCAGTCTTTAATAGCAGCAGCACAGGGCCACTTCAGAAGCGCCGAGTCAGCTCCAGTGCCATGGAGCTCGCGAGCGCCCTCCAGCGGCGATGTTGCGATACCGGCCGAGACGCGCTTTGTTCCCCGTCACTCGACGCCTTTGAGCGACGCCAGTAATGACGCCACGCCGTTCAAAGGTGTTTTAGCGAGAGTTCTTTGTCGTTGTTTTGATGGACTCTCATCTTAGAAACTATCCGCATAGTAAGGATCTACTAGGAATAGGGCCATTTTCGGAATAAAAACAAACGAAGCAAAATTAGAAAATTAATATAAAGTCAATGTCTCTGAAGAGGTTTGTTTATGTGATGACAACGGACTAAACACCACTCAGAAGCAATTGAACCTGAAACCCTCTATTTATGTCAAAACTGCGTCATATCAGGCAACGAGCAAAAATTACGTATGAACTAACTTATATTATAGTACAATTTAAAATGTAAGTTCCAGAACAAACGCAAGTGGTCTTAAAATAATTAAGTACGCTAGAGCACAGTAAAAATACACTGAGCAAAATGGCTTTAGGACTTAGTGGCCTCAGAGAAGTCCAACGAAGTGGTTAAGCTAAAACCGCTTAAGCTACAAATACATATGCTCATTACTAACACGAGAGCATGCTACTATTAAGGAAATGCTACTTAGTAGCACGAGAGCATGCTACTTTGTAGCACGAGAGCATGCTACTATTGAGCAAATGCTACTTTGTAGCATGTGTCTCGAACCATTGCTAATAATGAGCATGCTCATTAGTGTTTATAAGCATGCTACTAATGAACAAGTGTATCTGTAGCATTAGTCTCGCTATCGCTGTGCCGCGTCCGACCGCCGCCTCCAATGCGCACGCGCGGCTTCAGGGGTATTTGTCGTACTAATGCACGCTCGCGACTTGTTTGTTCTGCGCCGCGCCACTCGGCCCGAAGCGGCCCATCCATCTTGCGATACGTGGGAAGGGCGATATGGAGTTATTGGCACATTCCGGCAATACTTTGTCGGAAGCTTCTAATCTGATTGTTTTTCTTTTGTATGATCAACGATACAACTTTGGCTAACGAATGATGTTACATAGGCAGCAATAAAAACTGAGTCACATCTTATGGGGCAGCTGAGGGATTAACTTGATCATTATTTACATTTTGTATCTGTTTGTGTTTTACGTTCTGAGGAGCAGTGGAAAACAATAAAAACTCGTTTCAGCGACCTCTTCGTTACTTTGAGGTTGAATTAATTCCAAATGAAGCAAATTTCATTAGCGCCACAAAACAAAAAAAGCCCTTCCAACCCTTGTTTCTTAATTAGATACTTCTCCAGATTACGCAGTTACGTGCGTTTAATCATAATGTATTCCACACGACACAAACGACGGGCGTATTCTCACTCGGGTGATACGTGGGCACATTAGTGCGGCGTTTGTGACCCCGGGTGTACTCAACTCGTGTCAAGCCGACGTGTGTATCCTACATAGCATTGGGTTCGTGTGTGTACAGGACGGAAATCGTTGGAGAACTTTGTAAACTACGTGAAATAAGTACTTTGAGAAATAAAACGACAACGTATGATGCTAGACAGGAACCAACAGTTTTAACAAAGCCAAAGCTTGCATCCAAATAAATTGCCAGTGCTACACTGCTATACATAAACGGTATAACAGACAGTTTTCCAGCAAAGTGAACGACAGCGAAAGAGGTTTGGCGAAGAGCCAAATAAAACTTTAGATATAAGTGGGTTCAAACGTACCTTTTAGCATTTGAGACAGGCTTTGTAAATTTAATAAAATATTTAGAACCAGACCATTTGCATTTTATCGTTCAGCATACAACATTTAATAAGAATGATCACCAGAAGATGACTCACAGTTCTGCTGTTCCGTATCTGAAGGTCATGCGAAATCATGTAATGCCCTGGATTAAGGGTTCATAGTAGGTAGCTAATTTAAGATCCTCTTAATAGATTACAGGAGGTACATAGAAGAAACTGTCAAGCACATTCATCCAAACACTAAATCATACGCAACCACAAAAGGTATACGATATATTAGATAGCTCGCTCGCCTCAGTAGAGCAACTCTTTGACAGTCGGCAGATGAGCAGTTCTCAGCCTCCATTGGGGTACTCGAGGATCTTCCTCTTAACGAGAGGGCGAGCGAGAGGACCCGTTTAGGTCGGGAGAGCTACTTGCTGATCTTTTTTTGAGTCGAACGTGGAACGCAACAGGCGGACGACGAATGTGTAGAGTGCCACTATATTCCCATAAGGGAATATTCACGATCGAACAAGGTGACACGTACTAACTAAATACATGTAGACTGGACTTACAATTACTACGGCACATCAGCAGATTAACTTCATGGAGACTTCAGATTTCGAGCATGCACAAAAAGTATACGATACTAACAACACAATAGTGAATGAAACAATTCAGGACATAATCTATTCAAATAAAGCTATTTGCGACCTAAAGCCAAATGAAACTTTGTAAAAGTTCAAAATTGGACAAGAGAATAAATATCCATCAATTTAACTCGACTTCTTAAACACCCGGTCAAGTAACACGTAAGTGTAAACGAAGCACCTCGCCTCACTTTGTATTCTGAGGTGCGTTTCACCATCTAGTATGTTTGTAGATAGTTGTTACGTCTGTAAATCTGTAGTGTATTCCAACGTTTCTAACCCCGGATATTGTTACGTGGTATTGATCCTAGACAAGCAGGCAGCGTTGCAATAAAATGGTTTTGGGTCATCAGCAATTTCTATACAACAACATAAATATTTGTTTTTGTGTTTTTGTTAAGGGTGTAGTAGGATTGAAAACAAACACGTATACGTCCAGGCGTCCAGGAAAATATTTCTCTAAAACGACAGCAAATAACCCTAAGAGAAGACCAAAATAAAAACAAACTCTAACTTAGCAGGGCCCATATGGCCATCTAAATCTGCTGAGTGAGCCGTGGGGATGCTATATGGACCATACAAAAGTGTGGGATAGAGGTGAATGGGTTTGAAAAGAAGAGGCTTATACTTAGCAGTGGGCTGAAATTATGAAAATGTTGATGAAGCATCCAAAATAGTTCAGCAAGATGCTAGACGGTGAGCATCTAATAAAAGTCTCAATAGGATCTAAATTCTTTTTGGATTAAAAATTTAGACCACGACTTTTTTTAGCGTGTAGCGTCCCATAGCATGACGATATTATTAACTACATTTGAAATGAATGGTAAATGGTAGACAACCCTGATCCCACTGGCTCAAGTAACGGCAGAAGTGAACGCGGCACATCGCTCTGTATTCCGCAGAGCGCCTCCGAGCCGAGTACTTACGGATCCGCACCGGCGGAGGGTATTACGACATTTCGTTGTGTCGACGCGAGCAGGCCAACTCCGCCGCGAGACTGCACGGAAATGGGGCGCTTTTCTGTACTTTAGTTTGTGGAAATCTGCTACTACTGTGATGCAATTTTTTATTGAAATTCAAATCTGCTTCTACTGTGTTACTATTATTTATTAAAATTTTAGACTATCTCTTTGCTGTACGCTTCGCTTCGTTATGAGAGAGAGCGCGGTGCATCATTGACAATAAGTCAACTTCCTTGAATAATGTTTTTAAGCCATTTACCAAAGGGTACCTAAGGTAAGTAGAAGCAGTTTCTGAATTCCGGAAAACGTCTTTGAGCCTAGTACTTCCGGTGGAGGGTATTACGATGTTTTGTGGAGCTGAAAACTACTCTAAGATGCGACACGAGGATAATGGTAGTGGTTGGTGTGTCAAGAGGAGTTTGGGAAAAGATCTATAAAGCAACAACTTTGTTACTTGTAGCAGTAACTCGTAGGTACAAGATTAACTTCAACAAAATGTTATGAGTTCCGACTGAATTAGGAAAATGATATTGCAACACATGCCAAGAAGTTTGAAAATGTTTTCTTTATTGCATTCTTGATGATATCTATGTAAACGGGGGTCGTGTTTGTTGTAAATGCACCAGCGTTTTAATGACCAAATACCTCCTATTCAAATATAAACCCATAAATTAAGGGTGTTTTTAGATTTGATTTGCCTACAAGGGGCTTATTAACTAAAAATTAAAACACCAAGTTGGGCGCCAAAATTACACAAGTAAGAATAGTCATACTGTTGAAATGTTTCTATTTTGGTACACAAATATTTGCAGTTGACTGGAAATGTGTAGATTTCTCTTCTGAAAGTTTTCATAATAGCCGCAGTAGCGCATTTTCCAACTTTAATTACGTGCGGGTAGAGTTGAAAACCAGCTGGCGAGTTCGCGACGGCCCCTGACAAGTTTGCAGATGCGGTATTAGATGAGTTGCCGGGTCGAGATCTCGGAAAATGAAAATGCTTTATTTGTATAAGTTTCTGGAAGCACTTTTGGAACTTTGACATTCACGAGCAGATTTTGTGATATCTTGCACTAACGCACTAAAGGCCAAAGGGCCAAATAATGCTACTGCTAATGCAATATTCTGGGCTAATTATCAACAAAAAACAATCAGATATAACGTAAACCTCTTGAATATTACGATGGTAATCGTATTCGCCACTATTAACATTTTTCTCTACTCGATGCTCAGTCAGCTCGATGCCTGGTCAAAATTACTGTTTGATGCATTTTTTTTGTTACAAAAAGCATTAAACAGAAAGGTCGCACTACGGCTATTTTCGGCATCAAATAGCCTTACACACGACCCTGTTTCCTTCCGACAAGCCTTTAAATCGATTTCCATTCGTCCGTCACTCACAGAAGCCCTCAGCGCCTGGCAAAATATCGGCGGTGCCAATTAGCCAATCGAAATTGGCCCGTGACAAAAAACCGATGGACATCCAATCGGCGTGCCATTGTCTATAGCTCGGTCGAGCGCGAAACAGCGAGCGAAGACGCGGTCTTAGCGATAGCAGAGCGGATTTCTAAATACCTACGTCAAAAAATGTGGTTAACTGGTAGAGAATGAATCTTGGCATTAAGTCCGTTTTTTTTTTAAAATGTGCAAAGAAAAATAAATAAAAAAAGCATGGCAGCTCTCAGCTTGTGTAAAAAGAGAGAGTATATTTTAGTGAGGATACATACACATTTCCAAAACGTCTAACTGCGAGGTAAAAGCCTCACCAGTTCTCGCGTTGGCCACGTTTATAGATGATTGGCCCGAAAAATTGTATTATCGGAAAAAGCGAAAAGAAATTTCAGAAGCCCACATTTCGCCTAGCGAATTTGAAAGCAACGTGGTAATGGTGGTCGGTGGTGGTGTAATGGTGGTGGTGGTGTCTATTGCCGCTAATCGGGTTGTTTGGGGTTTTAATTGATGTTTTCTATCATCGGAGACTTAGCCGCAAGCTAAATAATGAACAAAAAGTTGGTGGTCCGGCCAGATTTGAAGCTGGGCCTCACGGACTTCAAGCCAAAGTACTGATCTACTGTGGCCACGACGTTCTCAAATGATGATTATTATTATTATTTTCGATTGGGGACACTGTCATTGGGCCGGGTGATCGGTCCGCTTGTTGTGGGCCATTTCACCCATTTCCCCAGGCTCCGATGGGAGCTCTCAAATGATGATAGTATGTTATATTTCTACAAACGGTGCCATAAGCTTACCGCTGCCAGCCAAGCCGCGACCCTCCCCCGCCCCCTCAGTAGCGCCACAAATGGCTTTCCAATAATCCCGGCTTCCCTCCCAGTTGTCGCCCTCGGGATCGCTTCTTTCCATTCACGACTGCTCTTACACGGCTCCAGTTAATATTGTAATTCGCCGAATATAGGGTTTGGGGAGGCGATGTTCTTTTGTCTGTTTGTTGTTTTCGGGCGACTGTAATTGGCGAGGCGCAGATAGAGGTCTCGGTTATCGTATTCAATGTAACGCGACACTTCTTTTCGTACGCGGGTTGTATCCGAATTCTTGACGATGGTAGCTCAGCTTACACCGGCTATTTTACGATTTGGCTTAGTTGTAAATATACCTCTATAATACAACGTTTTCATTTCTCTCTTTTCTTTTGAAAGCCTTCGTAACGGCGCAAAATAGAAAGAAGGGAAAGGGGGACTGTAATAAGCCTTTGCGCAACTGTGCCAGTGAGGCTAAATTAGTTGAGGTGTACTCGCATATTGTGAGGAGATACATAAATAAATATGAAGGCTTAAGAGCTGTGCACACTGAATGCGGCGCGAGGTGGCACTGTAAAAGCAGCGCCCGATATTTATTTATTTTTCAATGATTTATTTTTCAAAAGATCGAAAGTCCGCCACTTTATGCATTTTCTAGCAGTTTTGCTACAAAGTCAGACAAAAGGAAAACGACGGATATCGCAAATGTATTTACGAATCAGAAAATGCTATTGTGTACAATTTACGAGAATTCATAAGTCACAGTGCATTTCTTTTTGAGATTTAATAAAGTTATCATATAAGCAACTTACTAAAACATGAACGATTTCATTAGGTTATGTCCCATTTTCTTTTAAATATTGATGCCAGTCTATACCCAATAAAACATTTGTGTCTGACACCTTTGGGACAATTTTCAGACCATCTACACAAGCGCTAACGTGAACTCTCAACGAATATTATTATTTGCAAAGAGGTCAGCTTAGTTTAACAAAAAGAGATTTTCAATTAAACCCTAAAAGCCTTAAAAGCTTCTAAATTATACGCGTGGGACGCCAGCCGCATACTTTGCTAGATGAAAACATATTCCGTCGTAATTTGTCGGCCATTCTCTTTTGCAGGTAGGCGAGGGTAGTGATGTACAAGCCTCGAGTATGTGAGTTCTTATTTTGGAGACTCGAGTCAAATTTCCAGGGATCTGTGCAGTGAGCGCGATAGGCTCTGAGTCCCCATTCTAGTTGAGCATTAAGCTCTCTGAGCAACGACTCGAGTTATGTAAGCTCACAAGAAAAGCTCGAGCTTATGAATTAGCAGCAAGCAAGGCTGAAAAACGACGCTAATACTTATATCACCTAACTTTAAAACATCGAAAAACTCATTACAACAGAATCGAGCTAGCTTTTTGCTCAGAAAATTAGTTATGCCCAGAAAAGGCTCAGCACACTTCGAACGTCAGACGAGCAAATTCAAAGTGAGATTCCATTTTGGCGTTCTGTGAAACAGAATACCTACGCGAATGTGATCTTTTGGGTGAAAAGAACTAAGCCAAATTATATTTTAAAAATATTTTCATACTAATGAGGGAGGATACTATTTCAAGGTGAAGCGAATAGACAATTAAGAGCTAACGTCTCCTTGAGGGAAAGCTGAACTCTGTGTCACACTTACGAAGCTCAAAAAACCTTTAAAAAAGGGCTCGAAATTGTCGAGTCTTGCACATCACTAAGCCAGGGTAGGTGTGCAAACACGCCGGCTCGTTTAGCCCCCATTTGAGAGCGAGGCGGCGCGGCAAACACAATAAACTGACGCGAATCAATTCCGATATGGCGTTGACGTCACGCGGTCACGTTCGCGGGCGGCGAGCGATGATGTGATGGGTCGGCCGTGAGGGATAGGAGATCGAGGATCATGAACACATGAAAAAATAATTTCGTCAAAACACATGTCTTCATTTCTGGATGCGAGCAGCCGAAGATCGAGTACAGTGGCGTGCAAAAGGAGAGGCCTATGTTCAGCAGTGGACTACAACAGGCTGATGATGATGACATGTCTTCCAGTGATCACGATTTAAAAAATAGATGTGTGCTTCGAAACAATGGAAGCGTAGAAGGTCAAAAGACAAATATGTTGGCGATTATTTCAAGTATCCTTTTTCTCAGAATAATGTTTACGTACTGGTAGAGAGAGATTCACTTACTGAAGTAACGGTTAGAAAGAAAATGGCGCTGGAAAAACCTTTGCTATCAATAGCTAAGCTCATTTGTAGATATGTGGTATACATTTTTACTATTTATCTGCTATTATAACAGATAACTTAAAGGTAGAACGATTTTCGTTGTTAACTGTAGCATCAATCAGCACCCAAGACATTGTATTTTGGCGCCCAACGTGGTGTTAATAAGTACCATAGTCTAGTTTATTCAACAAATAGCACACATTTAGAGAAAATTTAAAATCAATAGAGCATAACTTTGCGTTATAAATGAACAAAACTTAAAATTCACTATTATTAAGAATCACCGCAACCTACGCTAGCCGCTTGTATCCAACACCACGCCCCTAGGGATACACAATCTATGCGAAATACCAATACGTTGTGATACCCGGCTTACTCTCATAATATTGCCACCCTCCAACATCAAAACGTCACTTCTCAGCCCGCACATAATAAATATCAGCTCTACGTCGCACAGGTAGAGCACATAATCGCGTGTGTGTGTATAACACGGGTATCCGACGGAAATCGGGTCATATTGTATATCTGTGAACGACGTTAGGAGAAATTTATTTTTATTTAAAATTCAGCAGGCGTGCATTATTCGTCAGATGATAAATTGTGTTTCGGCTTTCTGCGAAGATTTTCCTTTCCATCCGTTGCTTCAAAGTAATGTAATACATGCAAAATGAGCAATACACTGTACTGTAAGTATCGTATGTATTTATTGTCCGAAGTTTGTATATTTTATTATTTCAATAGATTGTCTTTCACCGCACCCGATGTGATCAATCTCTCCACGACCCAAAGGTTAGTTGGTAGATAATGCTATATGGCATTAAGTTCGCCCTTTGTACACTACTTGTGGAATAAAGTTTAAATTAAATACACAAAACATAACTTAGGTCTTGCTAGGGGCTCTTTATGGAAATAAAAAAGAGCTCAATGTTTCGACCGAGTGAGTGGTTTTTATAACCAAATGGACAAGTTGAAGGAAGACTTACTGCAGTGGAGCATATTTTAACCCACAGTGGGTAGGGTCGACGTTTTTCTGGTTAAGATACTTTGCATTTGGTTTGGAATCTTGGTAGCATTTACTTAAACGCAGATTAGGTCGTTTGACGCACCAGCATCGTGTCTCCATGGCCAGAGTGCTCTGGCTCTGAGACTGAGTTATCCCAATTTCAAATCTGGTTGGAATGTTTACCTCGTGTATATCATACCCCTTGCGATAAATCACAAATGATGGAAAAGACCGATAGAAAAAACCCAAGTAACCTGGGCCCCAAGTCTGCTCATTTAAAAACGCTTCAATTGAATCGTAATTGAGTCTCAATCGTCTAATTTGACACATTTTCTATGAGAAATATGTCAAATTTGACAATAGAGACTCAATTATAGTACGATTAATAATTGTAGTCAGCAAAATGACAACTTCAACAGTGACTGATACAAAAAAGGGTGACCCACTACAATAGTGACGTTCGGCAATCACTAGACTTAGACATTTAGTCATGCTCTATTTGATTAGGTATCAAAGCCCTCTTTAAATTGTAAATTTTCAATAGGTACACAACGAATTAAATAATACGATTTAAGAAATATGGACCCTACCTCCATATTAAAACTTCTCACTGTAAAATTATAACCATAGCTGGGCAAAAAATGTTCAAAGAGGTTCAGGGGAATAAACACTTGAAAGTCAGGAAAATACAAGTAATTATATACGTTTTCATTTGTTACGGTTGCTATTGATTCCGACTCCGATTCTGAATCAGTATATTCAGAATCAGAATCGGAATCAGTTACATTTAAAAACGAAGGAATCCTAAGGTCTATAATGTGGTTGAGTTGACACATTTTGTTTTCGACTTTAATGGCATGGTGTATGCACTGTCTCCAATAATCAGGCGTCACCTCTTTCAGGCCTTCTTCAAATATTTTTTTTACCTCTTATTTTAAAAGTTTTATTGTTCCTGGCAACGTACCCCTTTGCTTTAGCCCAAACTAACTCTATTGGGTTGAGCTCACAGTGAAAAGGTGGCAGACGCAGGATTGTGACACCGTATTCAGCGGCCAACTCTTCCACAGCATAGCGTTTCAATTAGATTTTTGTAATTTTACTATTTCGATTAATTGAGCCTTTATCATTGTATTATTCGTTATTCGTTGTGGATGGGGATGTCGCCTGAGCGATAGGCCACTGCGACCATTGCTAATCTATTGTGGCCATCATCCCTTTAGAGATCGCTCTCCAGGCCAGCAGCCTTCATAAACTGTACTATCTTCCCGGGAGCGATGTTCTTGGCGTCCTGGGGAGCAAGCAAGTGACTCCCCAGCACGCGGTACCTACACTGCGATAACGCATCGCAGTCGCAGTGGACGTGGACCGGGGTTTCGTCCATGTCCTGGCAAAATCTACAGGTTGGGCTATCTGAGATCCCAATCCTGTGACCATGTTTGTTCAACGCTTGGGCACAATCCAGGGTAAGTTTAGAGTTGATTTCAACTGAGGCTAGAGCCTTAGGGCTTTATCATTGTAGGTTGATATTTAATTTGTTTTTCATCTAACCACTAAACAATATCAGCCTTCCGCCAGTTTGAAGTGGGGATACGCTCGACTTTTCTTGAATGGTACAGTGCGTTATCCTAATACCAGCACCGCATTTGGCTTTAATTTTGGCAAAATGCTTTTAAGCCATTTCTCAAAACACTCTGAATTCATCTCTTCATGATAGTCCATACTATTTTTGTTCGATTCAAAAATAAGTAAACCGGAATCTACAAAACCTTCATCACTGCCCATATTTGAAATTATAAGGCGTCGTCCTTTGCCAGTTGGGCCCTTTAGGCCTGTAGTCAAACCTTTAGAAAACGCTTGTTTGGAAGATTCTACTGTTGTATCCTCCCAAACTTTTCCAGTTGTATGACCTGTTTATAATGAAATTCTTACCTGTAAATAATATGATACAGAAACAAAACATTTTGAAAGTGAAAACCTATTTACTAAATACAGTTTGCCGAAATACCTCTATGTCTCATATGGAAGTGAGAGGTGGTCATTCACTACGACTTTTTTGCCAGGCTGTAATGTCGACTAACTTTTAATTGTAAAAACTCGATTTACCACATCACTATTTATTTGGGACTGAAAACCTGCCACACTGAAAATGTCATTTCACTGACTACAATTAAAAATCCTAGTATAGGATTTAATTGAAGCGTTCTAAAATTAGCAGACTTGGGGCCCAGGATAACGCTAGCTAGCCTTTTAGTACATTGGAATCAGCTGGCTGAATATGGGCTTCTTCCTGAATGTTAGTTCGTCAGCATGCCAATGTTTACGTTCAAAGCGTAGCCTTCATTATCCCGTTAATTCACTGCACATAATGATGTCCCCGCAAAGTGTGAGTCTGGCAAACCGACCGAGAGCGCTCCCCAGCGTCGTGCCATGAATACTCAGTCACACTCGCGGGAGGTTGCTTAGCAACTAACAGGGGTATGTCCGCTTAAACTAGATGCCGTACAGAAGTTCCACTGGGGTAGAAAATCACATGTAAAGTTTTTCAGATCTTTATTAACATACATAACTAACTAGTGACCCGCCCCCGCTTCGCACGGGTGCAATAGGATTATACATATAAACCTTCCTCTTGAATCACTCTATCTATTAAAAAAACCGCATCAAAATCCGTTGCGTAGTTTCAAAGATTTAAGCATACAAAGGGACATAGGGACAGAGAAAGCGACTTTGTTTTATACTATGTAGTGATATTCATAGGACACACCCAATGTTTACCATGAGTGCCAATGTTAACGTTCAAAGCGTAGCCTACATTACCCCGTTAATTTACTGCACATAATGATGTCCCCGCAAAGTGCGAGTCTGGCAAACCGACAGAGCGCTCCCCTGCGTCGTGCCATGAATACTCAGTCACACTCGCGGGAGGTTGCTTAGCAACTAACAGGGGTATGTCGTCTTAGACTAGATGCCAAACAGAAGTTCCACTGGGGTAGAAATCACTAAGTGTTCAGTTTTTTTTGCTGATGCATAAACACTACATAAATAGTATAAAAATAAAACAATGTTTCACATTGGTTTTTTTAATAATATACCTCAACTTTATTGTAGATCCCATTTTTGTTATTCTTCTAATATTATAAATGCGAAAGTTTGTATGTGTGGATGGATGTATGTGCGGTGTTGCTCTTTCAGGTAAAAAGAGTAAAAACTACGGAATGATTGATTTTATTTTAATTAAACTTTACAATAATGGGATAGGACATGACATAGGCTACAATTTATGGTAAATACGAGTGTAACGATTTATCTAATCATAAAAGCTGAAATAGTAATACATATTTTGGCTGAAAAACATTGTCATCTCGTGCTTTTTGTATGGTTTTGTCGCGAGAATATGCGCGACATAATATTGTCCGAGTACATGTAAGGCACGCAGGTCATCGATGTTCAGGCACAGGTCGAGTTTAATATCAATAGTACCTACTCCTATTTTAAGAAAAAAACTATATTGCTTGTAACCAAACATGAAACAGTTTAACATAATTTATTGTCATTTTATTGTTTGTGTTTTCATTAGAGTGATGGTGAGGCAAATAAAATGCAGAATAAGATATGAGTCTTTGAAAACTGACTAATTGTTAGGTATAAACTGTGCCTCATCTGAAACAACGTACTCTTTGGCAGAGGTGGGGGTTGAACAAGGAGGCTACATCCACAGGTGGCTACCCTTCGATCGCCTCGTCTTGCCTTTTCAATAATGAATTCGATTGCCTTTGAAGTGAAATTGCTTTCATATACTGTATTTATGTTTTTGTGCGGAGATTTTTCAATAACGCACAGTCAATCCTTTTTTCTGAATATAATAAAATGGGAACATATTCTTAGAGAAGAAAACATGAAGGCAAAGTATTATTATGGTTGGAAGAAATCTTTTCGTAAGTTGAGGAGGCTTGTACGGGAACAATACTGGTTTATTCATATCAAGTCGGGACTTTACGTATAGTTGTTCTAGAAATTTACTCTGGTAAGATTCCTTTACCCATATTTATCTCTCTCAAGAGACTACCTTCGCTTAAGAGGAAGTAAAGATATCAATTTTATCTGTATATAGCATACAATATCAAGACAAAAATACAGATCATCAATCATCGCCATGTGCGAGGCGCCAAAGTACTTAACTAAGACCATCAGGTCAGGACTCTCCTGACGCCTGTGGCATTATATCCCAGCTATCTTGTTTAAGAAGACATCCCAAGTCAAAAATCCTATTGTTCCGTGCATCTAGTCCTAGAGTAGTTAGTACTGACCTTGTTCCGGCTTGTCCTTGCCGGACGCGCGCCGGACGTCCGGCAGCGCCGGCGCCTTGGGGCTGTGCCGCTTGTTGCTCTGCATCTAGTGCTAGAGTAGTTAGTACTGACCTTGTTCCGGCTTGTCCTTGCCGGACGCGCGCCGGACGTCCGGCAGCGCCGGCGCCTTGGGGCTGTGCCGCTTGTTGCTCTGCATCTAGTGCTAGAGTAGTTAGTACTGACCTTGTTCCGGCTTGTCCTTGCCGGACGCGCGCCGGACGTCCGGCAGCGCCGGCGCCTTGGGGCTGTGCCGCTTGTTGGCGCGCGCGAGCACCAGCGACTGCGGGATCTGCAATTCGTACTACGATTCAGGTCTTATGGCTCTTTCACTTCTCTCATTCAAGGTTTTAGCGGTACTGTCGTCATCGGTCGACTGGACCGTTACAATAAATACTCTTAAATAGTAGCCTACTTCTGAAGCACAACAGCAAATTGATCAAAAGATAGGAAAACCAGAAAAAGATATTTGGTCTGTTGGCGTTTTCCTATCTTTAGTAAGATGATAATGAATTATCCCTAATGCTAAAAATAAAAATAACCTATTAGGAAATTGATAGTCAAACCACATCATTAACACCTATTGGCCTATATCGTCTGATAGCTCGTAATTTAAATCCCTGGTCATTATTCCACACAGCGCCATCTGGATGAGATAATTGTAGCCCGTTTTATATGGGATACTAGACAACGGATAAACATACTTAATTACTTTTTTTGTAAATACATACTTATTAAACACTAGTGACCCGCCCCGGCTTTGCACGGGTGCAATGGGATGTTATTATACATATAAACCTTCCTCTAGAATCACTCTATCTATTTAAAAAAACCGCATCAAAATCCGTTGCGTAGTTTCAAAGATTTAACCCGGCGTCATGGGGGTTGGGTCTAAGATACCCGGCCGTTTTTAGAATTTCTATAATTTTTATACTATTCACCCAACATTGCTGTTTTTTCCTATAGCTGGAGTTAATGAATCACTTCACACGTTTGTGCCCTGAAATAAGTCAGAAAACGCCTGAGTTTGGAGCTATAAGCGCCGTAACCTGAAAATGGGTAATTTAGACCCATGCCTGTACTCGGTGTAACAATTTCACTCCATTTTTTCCATACAAAATGAGTTTTTTTTATATTTTTATTTTATTTGTATTACTTCTTCTTTATTGTAGTTTAAACCTTTTTTATTTAGTTTGTTAGTGCAAAAGACATATTTGAGCGGTTTTTATAGAATATATAAATATATTTTTCAAAGTCTCGTTTCCATGATAAAAATTATACATTTCAATTTTTTTTTAGTGTTGGGTAACCCTTATAACTCTAAAGTTAATGCTGGTAATAATAAAAACCTTTTCTTTCAACTGGAGACTAAAATATTTACATATCTTACCAGGGTCAAATAGACCCAACCCCCACGTCCGTGTTACAGTTTTTAACCCCCATGACGCCGGGTTAAGCATTCAAAGGGACATAGGGACAGAGAAAGCGACTTTGTTTCATACTATTTAGTGATAGGAAACGCCGAGACGAATACAAACAGACACGTTCATGCACACAAATGTTTGTACTGTGCGGGGATCGAACCCGCGACCTTCAGTGTAGTAGCCGACTTCTCAACAATTACAATTCTCTCAATTTGGTGTCGTCAAAAAATGAATATCAACATCACATAATTTTTTCTGGTTTTGAAGTAAGGTTTTCCCTTGTTTTTTGAAACCAGAAACAATCACAGACGCCCAAACTGCGCTGAATGGGTTCTCAAACCTCTAACCACCCCTCCCAACATCACCCATCATCTCGTCTTCCCATATACTGAGAATGTGCTTAGGCCATAAATTAACTAGGTGTAATTTTTGTTTTAAAACAATATTCTAATATAAAAATAATATAAGGGTTAAGCGCTATTTATACAGGGTGTCCGAAACGTGACGTCAAGCGGGTCCAGGGTGATAAGCTGTATACTGGTGCTGGGAAAATAAGGAAAAAAATGTTTGTCACTTGGTTTAGTAATAATAATAATATTATTGAAATGTTTGAAAATCGACACCCTTGACCACGGTTTCATGTACTGTGCTCACAATTTGCTTTTTTTTCCAGAACCAGTATAACCTAGCTTATCACCCTGTGCCCGCTTGACGTCACGTTTCGAGACACCCTGTATATTATTTTTATAATCAGCCTGCGCTATCCCACTGCTGGGCAAAGGCCTCCCTACCCCTCTTCGCTAAGCGCTAAATAAAAATTAATACAATAAAATACAAATCAAACCATTTTCTAAAAAAATGTTCTATTAATAATCACAGCTTTCTATAAGCAGAATAAGAGTTGGACCAAAAAGAAATAATGTTCAAAAGCGTATAAAAAGACTTACTAGTTTATCCGATCGGTCTCCAGAAGGAAGCCTGGCTATAGTAACGTCTGCGGAGTCCTCCGGCGGCGGCGGCTGCTGCAGCCAGTTGTACTCGCGCTTCTCCACGGGCACTCCGCGCCTTTCGTAGTCTTGCGCTTGCGTCCTGGAATGTCACACTACTGTCAAATACTGACTGATTAAAGCTTGTCCAGTAGGCCGAGCACGAACCGATAACGTTTTGGTAATCGAAAAGTAAACGATACTTTTTCTTAAACATAAGATAAAGAAAAAAAGTTTGGTAATCGAAAAGTAAACGGTACTTTTTCTTAAACATAGGAAAAAGAAAAAAAGTTTGGTGATCGAAAAGTAAACAATACTTTTTTTTCTTAGACATAGGAAAAAGAAAAAAAGTATAGTTTACTTTTCGATTACCAAAACGTAAGCAGTTGGTGCTAGGCCTACAGATGACGCGCAAGTTAAGGATGGAGCTAGGAGGAAAGAGTTATCGAACATGCGCTTACCTACACTCGCACTTATGATACGCGCGAGTCCTAAATATTAATAATAATCCATTTATTTCAGGCAACAAATTACATATTAAGATCTTAACAAATATAATCGGCCCATATTATAAATACCTTATAGACTAACATATATACTTAACATCGTTTTTAACGAAGATACTAAAAATTAATTAATGCATTTCTGCGACGCCGACGTTAGACGTGGAACGGACGCGTTATCTAGATAGAGTCTCACTATCAAACTGATGTACGGTCTAAATGCTACCGGACTGATGTCTAATGAGGACACAGTGCTTTTAAAACTAATTGATATTATGCCCACGGCTACTTTTTACAATCGCACCCTATTGTCACAGTTCTATACTCTAGAGCCCAAATGGTTTCGTACAGTAGAGTTCATGTAATGCACCCAGGAGGTTGAAACTGTAGAACGAACTCCCTGCCGAGATTTTTCCGATGAGCTATTGCATGGAGTTCTTCAAGGAGGGTTTGAAATGGTTCATACAGCGTCGGAAACGCCAGAGTTAACATGCATGGATCATCTGATTGGAAGCGGCAACCGCAGAATATGGAAGCATTTTACTGTTAGTTGCGTTTTAATTCTTTCGTTTTTGTACAGCGTTCAGTAAAGACATGCTGTGATTTTCCAATAAACTTTTTCACCCTTGAAAATGTCTAGTGAAGGATTGTTATTCATAAGGACGTATTGTTGCAATATTACATATGTAATCACTAATTATGCATACAACTATGAAGCAATGACAGTTTATTTCTACTAAATAAACACCAACTTACCGTAAACTTTCATAACAGTCTAAACATACTACGGCGTAGTCGCCATTTTCTAATAAAAAAGAATTTTCAGTCCGCCTCGTAACTAAAAATGGAAATTCCTGCAACAAACAATAAATACCTATTTTATTGTGTCAAAATGCCTGCTGAAAGAAAACAACAGATATTTAGCAATCGCAAAATGAGCTATGTTCTGCTGAATGAGAAAAATCTATCATTTAACTGTCGTTGAAAACCTTGAACAAATCTGTGTAACGATTATAGAAAATAGCACTCTGTTATGAAGAATAAATAAATGTAGGTTTCGTGTATAGTCAACGGATTAACAAATTAAATAATACTGAACCCATGGAGCCCACAGCCAATAGACTCTGGATAACAGGAGGACGACAGCCAATTAGACTTATAGGTCTCGTATAGAAAAACGGCGTTTTTCTTTCATCTTATAATTTATTAGTTACTGGTTTTGTGGATAAATTATTTCAATTTCATATTGACACAACTTTATATTGGCAGAATGCTCTCAAAGCGAATGGAGATCAATAAAAGTAAATAAAATATTCCGTGAGCCATCAAGTAAGCGCTAAATTTAATAATTAATCAATATTATTATTGTTTTAACATTCAGTCGATATCGACAAGGACTTATTATTATATTGTGTATCACTCTCATATCTTTATAACTATAGCAAGTTGCACAGCCCAAACTTCCTAAATTCTGTTATACCTTGCGGTTGACTGGTAGAGAATGCCTATAGGCATTAAGTTGGCAAATTATACTTTTTTTTAATTTTGCGCATTATGAATATATAAATAAAATGAGGTATTTCTCCCCCACCTAGCCAGTTAGTAAGTAAGCGAGTGTAGTGTACCTTGATGGGCAGCGCGCGCACCCGCTTCCTGTAGGTCTTGATCCCGCAGAGATGGCAGTGGTAGTCGTGCGTGTTGTACGCGCGCCGCTCCGCCGCGTACCCGCCCAGGGACTCGTATCTGAACAGTTATAATAAAACAAAATAAAAAAAATATCGTCAAGCAACACACGCCGGGTCGGAAATGGGAGGGGTGACCACCCCGACCGAAATTTAGTGATGTGTATTTCGGGCATCTCCGTGCTTCGGAAGGCACGTGAAACAGTTGGTCCCGGTTGACGTCGCTAGATGTCGGTCGTTAAGCCTAGTCAGAGGCCTCAGGGCAGCCTGATAACATCTGACATTAAGGTTGCTCACTAACCTTACACCCTATAAACACTAAAAAACCGGGTTTTTCTGCAACAGCCAAACTACGGTAAAAACTACTATTTTACCTGTATTTGCCCGACGTATTTGTTTTACCGTAGTTTGTATGTTGCAGAAAACCCGATTTTTTTGTGTTTATATAGTGAAAAATGCAACAAGAAAGTTTAAAAACCTTACACCCCTCCAACAATCCGCACTGAGCCCGCGTGTTGGAGTGTGGCTCGTTTCACCTCAGTGTTGAGGTGAGGCCTGTGCCCAGCAGTGGGCCGTATATAGGCCGTTTATGTTATGTTATGTTATTGACAATATATTATTTATGTTATGTTATGTCAATATGTATTTCTTATATCAGTGGGACTATAGTCGGTTTAGCAAGCAATAAATAAGTAAAATATATCAGACCGCCGCCATTGGCTGAGCAGCGAATGGTAGCAGAAGGTGCAGACGAGCGCTGAACCATTCTCCCGTAGCTGCTCTGCGTTTGGATGGCTCTGTGGACAAAATTATACACAATTAGCGTCACCCACCGATACCTATACCTTACTTAAATCAACTCGAAACTCCTGGGTCCCAAGTCTGCTAATTTTAAGACGCCGCAATCGAGTCGGCATGGAATCGTAATCGTCTAATTTGACACATTTGGTATTCCGCTCCTTAAAAAAGACCAATGATTCTCCATCGAAACTGGTTATTGCACTTTTTGGTAGTCTGCTCACTAATAGCGGTACATTGGTAAGCCGATTGTAAGAATTACGGTAGTCCGCTCCTTATTTGACGTTTGTTTGACGTTTAGCTCAATCGTATCTCTTTGACAATTGTGTTATTGAACAACAACACCTCTTGCAGTCATTGTGCTTAGATATTTTAGCTTGAAAGCTGCTTTTAAATTGAAGTGAGTGCTTTTCGAGGTGAATTAAAAGATTGGCCACTACTTCCTACGAATCGTTGGCATGTTTTGACCATTGATAACGCGAGTGACCGCCGACACCGACTTCTTTAGGCTTTTAGCTCAGCACCATGAATCTCGGGCTCTAAATTCCAACACGGCAATGCTTACATGCATTTAGGGTGATGCCCAAGTCCGATTTATGAAACCATGGATACTCGGAAAAGAAGAAGTAATATACAAAACAACAGCGGCGAAAGGATGCAATTTTAAGGTTAGTCCATTTTTTTGGCACTGTACTACCAGTATACAACACGGCCCAAAAGGATCCAAAGCCGGAATGCAATCAAGCAAAAAAAATAGGGAGCCATCTCTTATACAAGTAGGTATTTTGGAGTTTTTGTTGTATTTATTTTCAAAAATAGTTAGGTGAAACTTGATGTTACAGATTCTATCGATTCGGGTGTTCTGAGTTGCATCGATGAACTAGCCATCCTGAGACCCATTGTACATGAGGAACGGGACCGTTATTATAACCGAAAGTGATATTCATGCACACAAATGTTTGTACAGTCAGCATCAAAATGATTTGAGGACTCTATATGAACACAGCATTTTGATGCAGAATGAACTGTGCGGGGATCGAACCCGCGACCTCTAGTGTAGGAGCCCACTTTTGAACCAGAACACAAAATTGGTTGTACCAAAAAATACGTAACTACATTAACTTTGAATTCAAGGCTGAAGTATAATGAGCATTTTTTCTATAGGTAATTGTTTTATAATATTTCCAGGTGACAGTGAATATACTTTGCAGAGATCATGATGACCCCCTTACCTAACACAGGGGAAAGAAGGACATATCAAAACATTAACGGCTTAATGTCCCACTGCTGGGCACAGGCGGAACAGACGGCACTGATGGAATTTGTTAGAATGCTGCATTGAGGCTATGGAGTGATTATCAGTGTAATAATATAATAAATAAAACAATTCTTTAAACAATTTTTGAATCTTTTATTTTTCATACATGTTTAAAATTATCAGTGTTTCTCTGATAAAATAGGCAATATACTTAATCCTTGAATCACTTTGAGTTAAAATACTGCATCAACATCCATTGTGTACTTGGATTCAAGCATAGGTACATTTGAACAAACAGACAGCGAGAAGCAAATTTGTCTTCTAGGTATGAAATCTCTTTCGGGTTTCTGGAGCCTGAAAAAGAAGAAGGTATTTGTAAAAACGACTAAGTGAAAATAATTAATTTCAGTTAATGACTTTGCCTTCAAAATATATAAATAAAGGTACCGTGTGTGCTTACAATGTTTATATAGAAAGGCTGCAGATCACATAAGGCCCTTGTGGCCGTGACTAGCCTATTTGTGGATTGCGCATGCTCCCGCGGACCATGTGCGCTTAGGTGGTCCCTGGCCTCCAACCTTTTCGTGGCACTGCGCATTGAGGTAGTTAATCTTCACCTGAAATTAAGATATAAAAGATCAGGAAATAAAAGCGACGTACACCACCAAAAACTAACACAAAAATGAAATATGGTGTGCGAATACTTACCGATACGAAGGGAAGAAAGTATATTATTTACTGTCCAATACAGTTAGTTCTTATCTCGAAGTTCAAGTCTCGTTTAACAAATAAACAAAGCCAAAAATAAATTGATTTTATTGCATTTGCAATGGTGTTTTCGAACAAATTGACAACTTGACATTTGACAATGAGACATGACAGGCTATAGACAGGAGACACTTTTAATTTGGCAGACTTTGGCATGGAGAACTAATACTTTAGCCACCGTATTATAAAATAAAGTGTTTTAAAAAACGTGTAGTCATGTTAAATAATCAAACCAAATAAGTCCACGCAAAAGAAATGTAATCTAATCTGAGAAACTGAAGAAAATGATCATTCAAATTAAAGAAATCATTCGTTCATTCATTCAGCGGCATGGTAGATTTTAGTTGGCAATACCTTTTGTTATTAAGACTGAGCGTCCATTCCGATTAGAAATGCATTCATATTGAGACGATTGTTGATTTTAGCAGACTACCGAATTTGTGAATTTATTTTTGGCTTTGTTTATTTGTTAAACGAGACTTGAACTTCGAGATAAGAACTAACTGTATTGGACAGTAAATAATATACTTTCTTCCCTTCGTATCGGTAAGTATTCGCACACCATATTTCATTTTTGTGTTAGTTTTTGGTGGTGTACGTCGCTTTTATTTCCTGATCTTTTATATCTTAATTTCAGGTGAAGATTAACTACCTCAATGCGCAGTGCCACGAAAAGGTTGGAGGCCAGGGACCACCTAAGCGCACATGGTCCGCGGGAGCATGCGCAATCCACAAATAGGCTAGTCACGGCCACAAGGGCCTTATGTGATCTGCAGCCTTTCTATATAAACATTGTAAGCACACACGGTACCTTTATTTATATATTTTGAAGGCAAAGTCATTAACTGAAATTAATTATTTTCACTTAGTCGTTTTTACAAATACCTTCTTCTTTTTCAGGCTCCAGAAACCCGAAAGAGATTTCATACCTAGAAGACAAATTTGCTTCTCGCTGTCTGTTTGTTCAAATGTACCTATGCTTGAATCCAAGTACACAATGGATGTTGATGCAGTATTTTAACTCAAAGTGATTCAAGGATTAAGTATATTGCCTATTTTATCAGAGAAACACTGATAATTTTAAACATGTATGAAAAATAAAAGATTCAAAAATTGTTTAAAGAATTGTTTTATTTATTATATTATTACACTGATAATCACTCCATAGCCTCAATGCAGCATTCTAACAAATTCCATCAGTGCCGTCTGTTCCGCCTGTGCCCAGCAGTGGGACATTAAGCCGTTAATGTTTTGATATGTCCTTCTTTCCCCTGTGTTAGGTAAGGGGGTCATCATGATCTCTGCAAAGTATATTCACTGTCACCTGGAAATATTATAAAACAATTACCTATAGAAAAAATGCTCATTATACTTCAGCCTTGAATTCAAAGTTAATGTAGTTACGTATTTTTTGGTACAACCAATTTTGTGTTCTGGTTCAAAAGTGGGCTCCTACACTAGAGGTCGCGGGTTCGATCCCCGCACAGTTCATTCTGCATCAAAATGCTGTGTTCATATAGAGTCCTCAAATCATTTTGATGCTGACTGTACAAACATTTGTGTGCATGAATATCACTTTCGGTTATAATAACGGTCCCGTTCCTCATGTACAATGGGTCTCAGGATGGCTATGTGAGTTCATCGATGCAACTCAGAACACCCGAATCGATAGAATCTGTAACATCAAGTTTCACCTAACTATTTTTGAAAATAAATACAACAAAAACTCCAAAATACCTACTTGTATAAGAGATGGCTCCCTATTTTTTTTGCTTGATTGCATTCCGGCTTTGGATCCTTTTGGGCCGTGTTGTATACTGGTAGTACAGTGCCAAAAAAATGGACTAACCTTAAAATTGCATCCTTTCGCCGCTGTTGTTTTGTATATTACTTCCTCTTTTCCGAGTATCCATGGTTTCATAAATCGGACTTGGGCATCACCCTAAATGCATGTAAGCATTGCCGTGTTGGAATTTAGAGCCCGAGATTCATGGTGCTGAGCTAAAAGCCTAAAGAAGTCGGTGTCGGCGGTCACTCGCGTTATCAATGGTCAAAACATGCCAACGATTCGTAGGAAGTAGTGGCCAATCTTTTAATTCACCTCGAAAAGCACTCACTTCAATTTAAAAGCAGCTTTCAAGCTAAAATATCTAAGCACAATGACTGCAAGAGGTGTTGTTGTTCAATAACACAATTGTCAAAGAGATACGATTGAGCTAAACGTCAAACAAACGTCAAATAAGGAGCGGACTACCGTAATTCTTACAATCGGCTTACCAATGTACCGCTATTAGTGAGCAGACTACCAAAAAGTGCAATAACCAGTTTCGATGGAGAATCATTGGTCTTTTTTAAGGAGCGGAATACCAAATGTGTCAAATTAGACGATTACGATTCCATGCCGACTCGATTGCGGCGTCTTAAAATTAGCAGACTTGGGACCCTGGACTGTCGAAATTTCAAAAATAAAATGCTAAAATTTTGTCTGACCAGGATTAAGACAGTGTTTTCATTTGCATTATAATTTGAAAAAACTACCCACATGCTAAGAATGTTCTAGATCTCAAAAATTTGTTTTTTTTGTGTTGTGCCTCAATGATTGTGACTTGTTTTGTGAGCCTTAATAAATAAATAAACTCATTTATTTTATTTATACGGAAATGATACGACACAATTGCAACAATAACATGAGAAAAGTAAGTTTGACAACGTTACTGAAATAAACGTATTGTACTAGCGGGAATTTTCTGGATATCCGGTTCAAGTTGCAGTAACAGCAAGTTTCATATGGCAAACAATTAAATACTTAATTGCGGTTGACTAGCAAAAAGTGCCTTTAGGCATGAAATCAGATAACCTTACGTGCAATGAGAGTAGCATTGTGACAATTTAGGGGAAGGCATGAGTTTGCAGGTTCCTCAACCTTTATTTACGATTGTGAAATCTGTGGGTATTTATTTTATTATTTATTTAATTTTACCGGTATTAATACATAATTTAAATCAGAAGTACATACAAAAGATTACACAATTTACAAATTATTAAATTAACATACACATGACAAGACATTTAATATGATTTTTCGCAAAATGTGACACAATCATACTCCATGGGTATTGTCACTGTTTTTATTTTATTTTATACCTATTTAGGTCGTCCTTAGGTAGCCTTCATTAGGCTGTGTTTCCAACAGAGACGCGTTGCGAGGAATGTGTTTTGAAGAACCAATAGAATCACTTTATTGAGCGAAGCTAGGTAAATGGAGGTATTCTATTAGTTCCTAAAGCACATTTATCAAAAAAAAAACCAAAATAGTTACTAAACATTCCATTCCATTTTCTGAAATACATTTTATTTTTTGTATATCACAACACATCTCTGGTCTAAACGCAGCCTTAGGAGTGTTGGTAGCAGTTCTGACCTGGTGCGTGAGAAGGCAGGGGAAGTAGGGCGCGTTGCCCTGCGGCTGCCCGTACAGGATGCGCGCGAGCGTGAAGTCCGAGTGCAGCCCGCACAGGAAACAGTATATTGAGGTACATGCTGCAACAATATACACATCACATTAACACATGGGAATCTAGAAGCTACGGCTCAATGTCCAGTAACCGAACAAAGTTTGTACTAAGAATTCCAGAGACTAACAAAAAGGCTTGAATATTTCACAAGATATGTCTTGTTCTCCAAATACTATTGAATTTCAACCGTTAGGAACATATTACTAACGGTTGAAATTCAATAGTATTTGGCGTATCTGAAATAATAGATAATAATAGTATCAGAACAAATGGTATTTGAGAAAAGCAACTTTATCACTTAATTCAGTTGATTTCATTGCAATATACGACTCTTTCGTTGTTATATTGTAATTGCTATTCGCAAACATTAGAGATATTGTGAGACACCCAAAAAGTTAACCGCTTCGATTGTTTGCAGACCACAATGTGATCTATGGACAGCCTGATGTGATCTATACATTGTGGTCTGCAAACAATTGGTTTCCAACAGTTTTGTTATTGTGGACAGTAAACCTGGTTAGTTCTGATACTGACTCTACAATCCTTAAATTCTGTTCTCTATAGCGACAAGGTTACTTTTCTTAAATACTCCAGACTCATTTTAAATTAGTAATTTAATCACTTTGTACCCACACTTTGTGGGCCACACATCATTTTGACACTGACAGAATGCGTATGGCTAACAAGAGAGTCCGGCTACAAGTATTTCTAAATCTATACAGTTGACATAAGTATCATTGCCTACTCGAGATACTGAGAGCCAGAGATACCGCGATCCTCGCGTTGAGAGCCTATATCCAGGTACCCAAGCAACATTGTTGCGATATCAGACTGGTTAAATCCGGTATGGTTCTAGTTTTTCCAATGGCCAACTATCAAAGGGTACTTGAAATAAGTTGTGCGGATTGATTGATTATTGCAAGTTTAACTTTATCAAGGACAAACATTAATGTGAACATAAGACAATGCCTGTGAAAGTCTGTCTGGATATGCTTAAATATCACAAGGTTTCGTTAAACCATAGCCCGGAAAATTTTACACTGCTCATTCGCGAACCGAATCCCAAGTTAATTAGATAAAGATATTATTTCACAATACACATTTGAGACGTTTGATGTTGTATCCCTGGAGATTATTCTACACAGCGCCATCTAGCCCCGAGTGAGCTAATTCAAGCCCGTTTTTATGGGATACTAGACAACGGATAAACATACTTAAACACTTTTTTTTTCCAACTTATCCGTACCGTACCGTACCATACCGTACCTATTATACATAGGACTCACCCAGACCAATACAAACAGACATGTTCATGCACACAAATGTTTGTACTGTGCGGGGATCGAACACGTGACCTTTGGTGTAGTGGCCGATTCAACAATTAGGTACACCAAATCTATCGGTATTTTAGCCAACTTCGTAGCCATTACACCAAATCGTTCATAATTTTTTGATGATGAAACGATAAAGAGCAGTTAGTATGTAATTGTAATGTAACTGACCGTTATTGCTAGCGACGGTCCGGTCGGAGGTGGTGGAGGGCGGGGTGGGGATGACGCGGTCGCCGTTCACGGACGAGTTGGACGGCAGCGGCGACGGGATGTTGTACCTGTAATACACAATACACTCATTGCAACACACAAATATCAGGAAAATCGGAATGAAACGACTGCGGTCTTACATTCTTAACTAACTAATTATTAATATTTAACTTTCAAGCAAATTGGAAATTTCAGGGAATAAACAATAATCCCTAAAGTGTTCGCGTATATCTATATGTGAAAACATTTATCAAGAAAATCCTTATTCAAAAACAATCAGAAAACCAGAAAGAAACGAATTATAATAACCAGTTTATTTATACTGAAGAATGTTTTTTTAAGGAAAGTGTATTTTCTAGAAAAATATAAGAAAAACTTTAGTAACGAATCCTACTAATATTATAAATGCGAAAGTTTGTATGTGTAATGAGTAATGTAACATTACATGTGATGTGCCGTGTTGCTCTTTCACGTAAAAACAACTGAATGGATTTTAATGAAAATTTACAATAATATGGCTTATACATCTGAATCGCACATAGGCTACAATTTATGGAAAAATATAACACCAGGCAACGCGGATGAAGTCGCGGCGGCGTTAGTTCTTAATAATTCGCAAGGAATTCACGTAAATATGTGAAAAAATTTCTAGAAAATCCCAATACTAAAACAATCAGGTAGGTGACAAGAAATGGTCTTTGGAGTGATGTTTTTCTCAAAATTAGGAGTTTAATAAACGAAAACATGTATTTGTTCCTTCCTTAAAAACAATAATAAAGGAAAAGACCCTCTCTACCTCTTTAAAACCATTTTCTTCTTTTGCTAATATTGATTTTCAGGAACCCTGTAGTGTGTGACGCGCCTCTCCTTATTAGTTAAGTAGTATATTAGGCTTAGCATAAGTAAGATTAGTTAGTAATAAACGAGACGTCTTGGAATAATCATCTTTCATTGTGTACTCCCGGGTCCCCACATTGCATGGCGACCCTGCCAGTGCTGCCTTGTAGGGCAGCGCTGTGCATAGCTACAAAAAAAATAATTAAAACGATAGTACTTACAAAGAAAAAGCAAATGGACTAAAAATGTATATGTGAAAACAAAAGTGAAAAATGTGTTAAAAACAAAAAAAATATAGGACTGCAATGAGTGCAAGAGAGATTTTTTTTCTATTTCCTGTGCAGTGCATAACTACGGACACTATTTCGTAGCGAACCTAACTTAATAGCCAGTCAGACGGATCAACAGACGAAAAAAAAAAACAAAGGAGATATTGAGAAAAAGATGGAAAGCTGGGCGCAGGGTGAAAATATGGAGACAGATGAGTGGTAAAGCAGGGAGCCGGGAGATGTTGGTGTCCAGGAAGGACACCGCCGCAGTAAGAAACACCGGAATGCGCCCAATATATACCAAGATAATCAACGGTGATGGAAATGAATACTGCTGAAAATTAAGTGTCGGAAGTTTGTTTTTATTTTTATTTTTCACGATTATTATCCTAGAAGTAAGAAAAGTAGAGCGGCCGCCTACATGGGTAATTAAGGATTATTAAAAGCTAATTTTAGATTTTTACCTATGTTTCTTTTGTAAGAAAAGTATTTCGATTATGGCGCTGTTGGCAATCAAATTAGGATTTGCATTTTTTTTACTCTGATCATCATTATTTTTCGTAACGTAACTTTATAAATGTAAACATAAAGGGAAAGAACGAGTAGTATTCAACATTTTTTTTCATCTCGGTAGTTCATTTTCATATTTTGACTCGATGAAAGTTATAATTTTAACGAAACCTATCTTATTTATTAGATTTCGATGGTTGAAATTTTATTATTTGATTGAGATGGAATTATTTTTGAAAGTTTAAATTTTAACAAAATCTATCTTATTTTTAGATTGCATTGGTAGAATAATAATTTGATAACTTGGTCAACATAACTTACTTATTAATACAATGTAACTTTCAATTTCAGATTTATTTGTTTCTGCAAAAGGTATGTTTGTGAATGGTGACTTAATATTATTTTCTGTAACAAGCACATATACAATATACGTCTTATAAAATCGTTGAATTGGAATTCATAAAACATTTTTTTTTAAAAAGTTAAATTTTAAATACTATTGAGAATAAGTAATTGTAATTTTTCAATGATGGAATCAATTAATGATGAACTCGTACATACATTTTTTAAATTTAACCTGATCATTATCATTGACTTATTTTTTACCAGATAATAATGTTGCAAAGGTTTTTCTTTTTTAATTCACCTAAAATACCGATGGTTAAATATGTTTTTTCTTCAATCAATTAATTTTAATTAGATAAGTAAGCCTTATTGCTTAATGTAACTGTAAATTTTTCACATTAAATTACCACTCAAGATTCTAAGTTTAGGACCTCAAAAACTAACAGAATAGATAAACACCGATAAATATTAATAATGGTTGAATGTAGACTTAATATTGCTTTCAGTTAATTGTTTAATGAAGACTTAGTATGAATTTCAGTTTAATTATAAATTCAGACTTTTACGAATTAACCTTTTCGATTGTGAAATTGCAGTAAAAATGTTTAAAATGTATCTCTAATAGACTTTGATAATCACATTTATTTTTTGATTCGAATTAGGTACATGCATTGACCTAGTTTCAAAAGTACGATTAAATATCGCACTCGTCATATTAGCTGACGCGTCAACACGTGGCTCGACTCGCCACTCTACCTACATACCAGGTCTAAGCTATTGCCTATTTTTAACAGAGTAGCATTTATAATTTCATCATGTAATAAATTATCTAACTCGATTGAATTTGGACATTTTAAGTTTCACCAATAAAACCATTTAAGAAGTCCTACTGATATTCTGAAATACCTAATCACGGCTTCATTTAAATGTTCTAGAAAGGTGACAAAATTGTAGTTTCTAGAACTTCTGTTTAGGTTTCTGTTCTCGGATAGATGAAATTGAGACTGGAATGCGCTGATATCCATTACCGTGACTACAATACAAATATGGGAATGGTATCTTCTCGGAGTTGTTATTCTTATACCTTCTATGGTTACTCGTGTTAGCAAGTTAAGCAAATTGATAAACAGTGCCACCCATGATGTTAAACATATTGTAATGTTCAGTTAGTGAATGATATTGTTTTATTAAATATTATGAATCGTGATGAAAAAGTTAACTTAATGTAAATGATATGAACTCTTAGGATCGTGAATAAGTTAGGCAGTATTAAAAATCTTTTTGCAACCTTTATGATAGTAATTAGGTACTGTCCTGTTTATGGTTGGCGATAAGTAGAATGAGGAAGGTGTGTATGCTTATGAAGAATAGTAATGAAATGAGAATAATTTGGCTGTTAAAATTGGTATTGCATCTGGACTGATCACCTAGAAGCAAACTCTATTTTATAAGCTAAACTATAATTTTGAATGTTCAGCAAGAAAGTATCAGGAATTGCAGAACTGTTTCGTACAAAGTGTTTGCTATAGTTAGCTGAGAGAAATGGTTCGGATGGTGGTTTTTTTTTTTTAAAAAAGCTCTAATACGGTACTGTACACGTCATAATGGAAAAGTGGAAGGAAAGGGATCAGGTCCTTCAGAACAGACGTGATTGGAACGAGATTCCCCTCTGGTAACTGTTGGAGACCAGGTAGCTGTCTTAATTCGTGATGCCCTTGATTATTTATTACAATGATATGACTAAATGAAGAGTCCAATCCTTCCATTCGATCATGGTGTGAACGAGATTCCTCCGTGAGATAAGTTGGAGACCAAAGAGTCTTAAAATATGACCTTCATCATAAGAGAGTAAGAAAGGAAGTATAAAATAAATGGTACAAGGTACAAGGAGAGTCGGGTCCTTCTAATCGATCATAGTGCGAACGAGTTTCCTCCGTGAGATATGTTGGAGTCCAGCAGAGGCTTAAATCACGACCTCCAGAAGTAATAATATACGCGCGTATGTAAAAATAAGTCGACTATAAATAAAAATGATAGTGAAATGTACCAAATGAAATGAATAAAATGAAAGTGAATAAATATTATGATAAAAATTAATAAATAAAGGGGACCGGCCGGCCCAGATAATGAGGTAAATGAATTACCGTATGAAGTGAACTATGACTACAAAAAGTACGTACCGATAAGAATATAGAGCTAGTGGATATAATTATTAGAGAATGGACAACGTTGATGTGTTGAATGTGATTTGTTTTTGGAAATGAAATCATATGGAAGATAAAAGTTTAAGAGAATGAGAATGTTATGGTTCTTCATTCAGATCTTTTATGAGAAAGTTTTAGTGTATGGAACTTATATGATAAAGTGAGCTTGACCTTCCTAGTTGGTCGTTTTGTTTTTTTTTCTGAAATTATTTAACATATTTGAAAATATTATTGTAATTTTTTTTGGTATGAGTTTTATTATATAACATGAACGAACATGTGGTGGCTGACAGTTAAATGAATCTATTTTTTTTTTCGTGAAAATCCTTAGATTTTCAACTTGAACCGTTGCTACATAAATGACCGAAAACAACCCGTTTTTATTGTTCTTAAAATATTGATTCTGTGTTGTTCCAGAATAGATTGTGCCTTATTGTAATGATTTATTACACAATTGCTTAATACGAGAATTCATTATATTTATTTTGAAGGATAACTAAGAAAATAACTAGTTATAATCGATTGCCAGCAGTGCTACTCAATATATAACAATTTGTGCATTTTATTCATTCTATATAGCCAAATGTTTGGTCTTATTTTGTAGATAATCATTTAATCAGATATAAAATTAATGAATGTCAACCTGTATAAAAAAAAAAATGACTGTCACAGTTTTTTTTCTTAATCACTGCACGTTACGTGTACTGTATCTCATTTTGGGAATATACACAGTGCACATGGGAATACATACACTATAGTAATTGGTTACATTAATAATTAAAACGAATATATTGGGATCCGACAGTACTTAGATCTTTGACTTATGTCAAATTGCGATGTTTGGTCTGTTTGGAAATCCCTTTTTAACTATTTCATAATTATAACTATTCCGTTTATTTTTATTCTAAGCTACAAAATATTTTACTTTATTTAGAAGGTCATTGACGTTGATCTGTGATCGAATAAGTGCAGCATAAAATATGCAAAACAATGTCGTTCTTTTTGTTTTTTGGTTTTAATCTCTACTCTCTAAATACATATTTTATTTTGACGACGTATTTCCTAACATAATTCATATTTTTTTGCTATCGGTTCCAAATCTTTCATTCTTTGTTAAATTGGTGCTATATTTGTAAGTGCTTTTAATTCAATGATAAATATTTTTCAATGTATTCATTCATGTTAGGTATTTTTAATAAAGTGTTCTTATGAAAATTAAGTGAGTGAGTAAGTAGTTCCATGTACAACGTAAACCAAACCAATAAAAAGAAAATATATTTATTGTTTCATTTAAAAGTTTCATTATCAGAAGATTCAGAAGCAATAAAGTGATGTTTCAACAAAGCATCCACATTGTAAACATACGTTAATTACATTTAGTAAGCGGACATTAGGTATCTGTAAAATTCAAGCGGTCTTATCGATGCAAAACGATCATATAAATAATCATTGAAATAATTCATGTGAGTTATTCATACTATGTAAACGTAAATTAAATTCTTTTTATTTTTTGTAGTTACAATTTTATAATGAAATAGAAAAAGAAAATTATGTTTAGCTTCTGAAATTGTATTTTATAAACATGTTTAATTTCCTATGTTTACTAATAATTTCATGAATTTAATGATAAAGTTTTAATTCAATTAAAATTCGAAATAGTTTTTAATATTAGATTAACATAAAAAAGTGTTTCTAATTAAAAACTACAACATTGTAATTCAAAGCAGTTCACAAGTTAAATTTTTGTTTTTTACTTAATTAACAAAAAAAAAAAAGCAAGCAATTCTTTTTTTTTAATAAAAAGGGGGGAGGTGTAGTGTGTGACGCGCCTCTCCTTATTAGTTAAGTAGTATATTAGGCTTAGCATAAGTAAGATTAGTTAGTAATAAACGAGACGTCTTGGAATAATCATCTTTCATTGTGTACTCCCGGGTCCCCACATTGCAACCCAATAGCATCTTCATGTGCTCACAAGATAGGTACATTCATTTTCATTTATGTAGACCAGATAAAAACGCGTTCCAATAAACAGTTTATTTAGGATAAAAAAGTATATCTAAGTAGTATGTATTTTCTAGAAAATTAAAAACATTCAACACTTTACTGTTCATAAACCTAAAATCTGAATCTCCACCAAAATTAGTCTCGTTTTGAAAATAACATTTGTATTATTTATTCTCGATTCCAGACCACGTAGTATGGACAACTCTTGTCATTTCTGCCTGCTATTTTGCAAAGAAATGTGCCAAAAGCAAAAAGGGCGTACTTGTTGTTAAAAAGTAATTATCTACAAGTGTTGACTCATAAAGGCTAAGGCTAACATTTACCAAATAGTTTGATCATATAACTCACCGCCTATGTTCTAAGGGCACCCTCTCCGCGTCCATTAACTCCCACTGCCTCGCCAGATGTCGCACACAGCGGCTGCACGCCAGCACGCGCCCCCCGCGCGGCGCCGGCCCCCCGCCCACCGGACCCCCCGCGGCCCCACTAGCGGACCCCCCCGCGGCCCCACTCGCCAGGCAGGGGAAGTGCATCGCGTGCGAGTTCATGTACTCGGCTGTTGTCGAGAGCCACTCCATTGATTGTTGGTGGAATGAACCGGCGCAGACGTAACATCTGCAATTGTGAAAATAAATTATCTTCAAGCTAGCATTTCTTTTTTCTATATGACTACCGCTGCTGATGACTTTGACAGCTCTACCGACTCTAGGACGTTATATCTCTAATAGGGAATATGCACTGGCAACAGGTGAGGGTTACATTTTTTTTTATACAGTTTTGAATTCTCATTACGTCTCAATCAATATTTCCTCATTTAATTTTTTTGTCGATGTAAAAATGATTATTGAAAAGTGCAAAAGAACAGTGCATATTTCCTATTGTCTACAGGAATAACAATAAAATTGACCACAAAGCATAGTGATGAAGTAATTCAAAGGTCTGTGCCTACCGAGCTTAGACTCGATAAATGACATAGTAAAACCATAAATCGAATTGAAGACGTCGTCGGTTCAAAGTTAACTAATTATCAATAGATAGATAAACTATGTTCAACATTGCACGCCAAAAACTACAAAAACGTACAGCAGTTAGTGACAAATTAGCACATTCATGTGAATTTTTTACAGCTTTATCGCCAATCATTAAACCATTTAGCAAAATCTTCCGAACAAGGCATAGTAAAATTGACGAGATGGATAGGCAATAGTATACAAAAAGTTACACATTAACACAGGATGCAATAATTATATCAAATATTAATTCAAAGGACTAAATTATTGCAATAATACAGTCTGATGTGACATCATCCCCATAACCACACCAACATGGAACAAATATGGTCCTTCGAGCCGGATTAAAAACAACAACTGACAAATAGAAAAAAATATACTCACCGAAACAATCCCATGCCATTTTCTCCGGGGACTAGTTGACTTGATGGACTACTGGAAAGCGCATTTGAGGTGCGCTTATTTGATTGACTTGAACTACTTGACTTTATATCATATGGCTTAAACCTGGAACAGAAAAATCGACGATTTAAACTTACATGACACAAGAAGGATTATTATTAGGATTTATACATCCAATCGATCTAAACTAGTTACAAAATCTTTCTTCTGCATGAATATCGATACCAAGACTTACATACAAAAATAAAAAACAACACAAACGCTAACTTGCCATATTTTATGACCGGGATTCTGGTCATAAAATATGTATTACTCAGACAGGCTCTTTACCCATTGAACTAACGAGGCATACTGTTTATTGTAGTTTGAAGCAGTTGCACTGTTAAGTAATAAACTGAGAAATCTTTTGATTTAATACAGGCTACCTTGTTCTAAATTCAAGGTTTGGAGAAGAGAAGAACAGGTTATAAAGACTAAAAACCGGGTTTTCTGCAACATTTAAACTACGATAAAGACTATTATTTAGTCTTTATATAGTGAAAAATGCAACAAGAAAGTTTGAAAACCTAGATGAACAGGGTGTTCAGCTCCTCATCTCCCATTGAAAGGGGAGGATCCTCCGACCACGATTGTTGTCGGGTTCTTCTATCTATGCGCAATCGCTCCGGAAACTTTACTAGCGCGTTTCAGGATAGTAGTTCCTATGTGGCGAGATAGATGTCCCTACAGAGGGAAACAACATATCTCACCTAATATTGTTAGTGTGTGAGTTATTGTGCGCAGGATTCGGCTCGCCGTTCTCGCCGTACGCGGGATACTTGTGCGGGATACTTTTATAGCACGACGCGCAGATCTGCACCATACCTGGAACAAATAAGGTTTAAAATTGAACGAGAGATATTTTGGAACACTTACTAGAGATTAAAACAACCAATCAGCTGGGCTCACGTTCCAAGCACCGCCATTGGCTGGCTCTAGAGCAGTCTTTCCCAAAGTGGGCGATAACGCCCCCTTGTGGGCGCTGCAGGTCTCAAGGGGGGCGGTAAGAGACCCAGAAAGAAAATGGGGGCGTTGTGTTGAGGCAGTAGGTGAAAAAATGGGGGCGCTAAAAAAATATTTATTCTCGAAGTGGGCAGTAGACAAAATAAGTTTGGGAACCACTGCTCTAGAGCATTGGACTCAACACGTGGAGCGCCATGGGAGTCAAGGTTTGACCCCCACTCATTTTGTATACTGGGCCAGTGAAAAACCATACATAGGTATATGTAATTTTTTTATTTACCAATATTTTTGTTTATTATGACAGGTAATACATCAAAAGCCGTAACGCAATATCTGAATGTTGAGACTGCTACTTTTAGTACCATTGCCATCCAATGGTCGGCACTCCAAAAATAGAGATTTAAACCTCGTCGATATCGATGACTTTTTAGTAGGTAAGCAACAAAATGAACCCTCTTCGCACCTCACGTCTAGTAAGTTGTGGTAGATGTGAGTACCTGACCTCCGAAAACTGGTAGCACTATTTCGGATCGACTGGGGTCTAACATCGCGCCTGACTGCCCCGCATTTAATGCACGAAGCCAATGATATTTAAAAGAGGTATATCCGTTATGTCAGTACTGACGCGAAGTCAAAAATTGTCCCCTGGCGTACGACTGATTCGACCGTGTGTACAAGAAAGCATGATTATTTACTAGAGCGTAAACGAGACAGATACATGTTGCGCAGTGTTGTCTCAAACTGTCAATGCTTTGCTCAGGTGGTCGAAAGTCCTGATTTCGGGTGCCACTTTTTTAGCAACCTTCCTAAGTCTTTTTATTATAATATCATTGCACGAAGCCTTTTCTCGCCTAGTCAGTTTTTCCTTGACCCTTCCCAATACAACAAAACATACCTAAACGTGCCCTCATCTGACATTAGTTCACGTCATTATCCCAACAGCTGTCTAATTACAAAGCATACAGACAACTGCCAAGCACCCTCATTAAGCTTCGGACGAATATCTCGCATTGCGATACCGTTCGCAGCAAGTTCACACGCATGCGGGCGGGGTGACGTCTGGTGCAGTGGGTCATTGGCAGATACTGCCTGCATACTGCGGGAAGGCTGCTATAAAATATGGTTTAGAAATGCAGTTTTTATACGAGAGGTTAATTGAGAAATATTACTTATTTGAAATAAACTGGAATGCCTTCTAACATGCATCTTTTGCATACCGGGCGAATGATCAAGTTACCCAGACCTTAGCTGACCAGCCGAATGTTCTGTTGTATTTTCAAATAATCTAGCCCTATTCTAGGTGTTAGGCGAATTTTGGCACAAATATTTTGATAATATACTATTAGTCTCAGTTCGAACCCAAAGCAGGACGCAAGTCTGAGTGAAAATTCTGCGACAGTATGATCGCTTAGTTAATGGATTTTACTGATACGAAAATGGAACTGAAGTGTTGAAGAGTTCTCTTGAATTTTCCCAGGAGAATTTCTTTCTTTGCAACAAAACTGGCACAATGTTTGATGCTAGAGAAGAAAGATAAGGACAGAACGATTCGAAGATATACATACTGAAAGGTACATTGATAATAATTAGCCAACCGCCGAATTCAAAAACGTCAATCAATTTCTCGTAAAATGTCTATGGAACCGAAACTGACAGTTTTACTTGTGAGGCATGCTCAACTTTGATTTGCGTTTATGAATTCACGGCCCGAAATCTGCTAATTTTAGAACGCCTACATTGAATCGTAATTGTGTGTCAATCGGCTAATATGACACCTTTTCTATGAAAAATATGTCAAATTGGACTATTGAGACTCAATTACGATTCAATTGAAGCGTTTTGAACTTAGCAGACTTGGGTCATGGGTGTATTGATACACACAAGTTGACTTACCTTGCGGACTAATAGGACTCGCGTCTGGATGAGGCTTCAGCGAGGTAATAAACGGGTAATACGGCTCCCTCTCGGGATTTGGACAGCAGTAGACTAGCCTAAGCTGCGAGCTGGGGGCGGAGACCCCGCAGACGTAGCAGACGAAGCTGGCGGTGGTGGGCACGGCGGGGGGCTGGCTGGCCGGCCGCTCGAGGGAGGGGGAGTGCGTGGCCGCGGCGAGGGAGGACTTGTCGCCGGAGGACGCGAGGCTGAGGGGCGAGGGGGGCAGGAGAGAGGGCGGCCGCGTGCGCAGTGTGTACATCCGCTCGTTCGCTGGAACACCGCGCATCTGAGGACAATAACATGAGATTTTTTTATTTCAAACTCATTTTGAAGTTTACTAATCGAAATTTTAATTACTTACTATCGAAAGTCACAAGATTAAATCCTAACTGAGCGAAAAGTTCGATGTTCTGTCTAAAAAATACGCATGATCGCCTTATACAATCACTTTGAATACTGTTTCTCCTATTTAAGTGTAACTTAAGATTTAATACACTTTTTAATGCTTAACAAACTGCTTTTTGTTAAGCATTAAAACTGCAAAGAAATAAGTAGTTCAAACAAACCTAACAAAAGCGGACATAACCAGCCAGAAACCAGTCGCATCGCTATCAGAACTGCCTACAGTGGATTAGTGAGTGCTTTATCTTAATCCTGTGATTAAGTCTATCGTATTTAGACCATATACATTATCTTACGATAAAATAATCACATAAATTCTTCGCTGCAATGTTTACATTATCTATTTGATAATGATACATTTTTACACTACAGTGTATGTGCATTGCACAGTAGGTATAATAGCTCGGACACCCCCGAATCCTGGAACGCAATCAAGGTGAGCACACCTTCAAACTCACGCGCCGTCTCGTAAATTGTCTATAGAACTGAAAGTGAAAGCGATACGCCATGATTTGCGTCTTGTACCGTAATTTATGGACAATTTTTTTTGTACTAATGAAAAAAAATAAAACGCTATTTTTACTTCCGCAAAAGAATACACCACCAATATAAGTCTTGTGTGTGGGTTACAGACACTCAATAAAATGAATAAAGTAGGGGTTGTTTGAGCACTTACCTATAGCTCGAGAACTGCTAGACTAATTAATGGTCCAGGTTTTTGATTTGCTGGATTTTTATTGCCTCAAATATTAGAAAAATGGAAAATTTAAGAAAATATGACAATGCCATTCTACCAAAATAGTAGCTAGTAAGTTTACTAGCTGTCTGAAATAAAATAATATTTTAACAGTTCCAGTAACATTAAAGTATGATTGATTATGAACTTATAATACTTACTTTAATGTTAGTGGATCTAACACAAATGTGCGTCTTCTTACGCAAACGTACTGGGTACATTTTCCTTTTTTTTATTCTGGTATGCGTACTAAATAGCAAGTACACATTACTTAATACTAAAACATGTGATGATGATATTTAGCAACATATAGCACTTAAGTGCGTACTTCAGATATAGTAAGCCTTGTCATTGCCACACATACTTCATATTGAGTAGGTACTAAGAGTTGTGACAGATAAAGCAACAATGTTTCCTATACACTCTAATACAAAACCATTAATTAAATGATCATGAGAAAATCTTATCACTGCAAAAGAAAATCATAGATAGACCATATTTTCATCAAAAGTTAATTCATTGCTACAGCTAGACCAATTTATTTAGCAATGAAAATGTCCTGCGTCCATCACTAGCAAATGGTAATAGCCATATGAATGAAAGAGACAACACTTTACAGTAGTAATAAAGTCATATCATTTTCGCAAATAACTTTTTATTGAAATCCAAAATTTGATAATATTGTAGAAATTCAAACTAAGGAAAAACTTAGTAAAAGAATGACCTTTTTTTTTTATGTAATAGGGAGCAAACGAGCTAGAGGGTCACCTGATGGAAAGTAATCACCTCTGCCCATGAACAACTGCAACACCATAGGTGTCACGAGATGCGTTGCTTGCCTTTCAAAAAGGAATACGCTCTTTTCTTGAAGGCCCCGACGACGCCTTGTGAAGGCCTTGTGACGTATTTGGGAATTTCTAAATACTCAATGACAGAAGCTAATAATAAAATACGAGTTTAAATCGGACTTAAGATAATATTATCATCGAGCGTGTCGATCCAAATCATGTGAATAGATAAGCGGCTTAAGCCCACAAAGCCGGTCTGTATCTCTATGTATTTATTTGATTAGGTAATCTCTAAATCTTAAGTAGGTATGTTGGTGTCAAAGTATCAGGACACGGAGTGAAGAAATGCCTAACTGATGATTGTTGGAATTGAATAGTCACTTATCACATTTATACATATTTTTGAAATAGATTCAATAGTAGGTATAGAAAACAAATTGTTAGCAAAATAGAAGACACAATACACAGCAATTTTTGCAAAAGAATTAAGTACCTAAAAAGTACTTTAATATTGATTGATTGATTTCATATAAACATTAATTTAAACTATCCCAAAGGCTGATATTTTGAAACCTTTGAATAATTAACTAGGATTATATGCTTCTTTTAATTCGAATAGAAAACTTAAGAGGAAAATGACAGGTGAGTTTTGCTCTAAAAGTTTTTATTTTCTGGCTTTAGTTGGCACGAAATGTACATATCTAGATTTTCTTGTAGGTATATCAGCCACCCCCAATAATACATAAAGAGATTATTCAGGCCCACAGACGGATTACAAGGCTTGTTAGCCAGGATTATCCTATCAGCAGACTTAGTATTTATAACGGCCAAAAGTCGCATCAAGTCCAGTAAATATTATCTGACTAGTCATAAAATGTATTAAAGTAAGTGTAATAATAAAAAAGATCATTACATAATAAATTGTTTTATTACAATCATAAATAAAATTAGACGATGATGACATGATGAGTTGCAATAAAAACAATTAGTAATGTTACGTGGAACAGTACTAAGAAACAAAACTATTAAGGTCTCTCGTTTTCTACAGACGACATATAGGTTTGAATCGAAGGAATCTCATGTGCCATGTATTCAAAATGTTCGCGAAATTACCGCATTTCACGAACAACGTTAAAAATGGATGCGTTCGCGAACTTGGAGCGTGCTGCGTTGCACCAAAGACAAGATCTCTTTACAGACATCCACCAGTCCCCACCAACTGGCAACTCGAAAAATATATGACCCAGTTGACAGCGTTCCCGCGGCTCGAGTCAGCAACTGCGAATTTATTCTTCAAAGTTTGAAGAATCAAAGGTGTGGATCAAATGGTCGTTTGAAGTAATATGATTTTATTGTTAGATATTAGTACTAATATAAGCTTTAAGTTATCGATGAATTATGGAAACTTATACGAAATGAATGAATGAATGATTATTATTCCAAACAGCGCCGTCTTGAGTCTAGCCCCAAGTAGAGAGCGAAAGGTTAGCGACCATAGTCGACAATAACAATTATTTTTGTGTAACAGCAGTTTATATTAACACAATGATAAATAAATAAGTTTATCCACTAGAAAGTGCACCAGTTGGCCATGCGGTCGCCGCATAGAGGGGGTTATCTGGGGCTATCGCGCCACGGGGGTCGCGACGATCCGCAGGTCTTAGATTACTGCTATCACTCAGAGGTTGACCTGGCTATCGTCAGCTAGCGTAGTACGATAGCATGCATCTTTGAAGATGAGCACAGACTAATTTAGGGCTGTTTTGAGGTGGTTAACACTGACTGTTAACTGTCATGAAGAACGGAACCTACCGACGTTATTCGGGTTTTATTCACGGTGTTCTCCATGACTGGAGAGTCAACTGTTAGTGGTACAATTAACACAAAGTGAACTCGGGACAACACGGGTTTCAGGCCAGATTGCATAACCACTAGACCACTAGGAAGCGGGACGAGTTGGTATTATCATAATATCAAGTCTCTATTTCTAGCAAGTTCGACTTTAACCTTATTAGTTAACATGCTAGAAAACAAACAACATACCTATCAGCATATTAATAACAAAATATGTTACTTAAGTCTGATTTACAATTAGCTATCAACATTTGTATAAATCCCTTAGATTAAAACTCGATATTAAAGTAGTTATTTCCACTCCTTATCAAAAGCTTAAAAATGTTTGAATTATCTTTTAAACGGATTTGTATCTAAATGACGTTTATTTGATCAAATAAACGGGTTGATAGTGTTGTGTTGTGTTATATGAATGTGGAACTAACTGTCGGTTAGTTAGATGTTATTAACTGTAAAATAACCATTTGAAATATAAATGAACTAAACTCATAATTTCATTGGTCATATTATTATTTTACTAACGCCTTGCAGTACTCCATTGTTCACAAAACGACTTCAAAGTAACAGTGCAATTGTTTACACTACCTTTAGTTTTAAAGAAAATAAACTACAACAATAACATATTAATATTTTGATAATATGTCATCAAATTGTTTATCAAAATTTGCCACTGACCGAATCAAAGGTCTCAATGAAGTATCGAAACTAAATATAGAACGCCATGTGACCCACAGATATCGGAGTATACCTAAAACATTATCAACAACTGTACACAAGTAAAGTGGTAACTCACCTAAATATTTGTCGCAAATAGAGATATTTTTTCCACCAATCACTATTTGATGACAACGTCGTAGAATATAAACATGTATCATTTTATAATCTGCAATAGTGTCATGTTTTCTTCAACTGTTATGACAGGTGATGACAAAATATCAGCAGTGATGTCATGAGTTCAAGATCTGATCGGACAAACGGCCATTTTGGAAATCTATAAGAGATGCTTATGGCAGTTGACGTAGCGCGGCTGTTGATGATGATGATGGTGATCTAAGTCAGGGGAGGAGGAACAAAATGTAAACCCCAGCATTTATTCTCATCAAGACAGTCAATTGTCTAATTTGAGACATTTTCTATGATAAATATGTCAAAAGACAAACAATTACAATTCATTCATCTGCTAATTCTTGAATTAGCAGACTTTGGGACCCAGGAATGCGCCGAGGTTCACCAGATCTGAGAATTAACACAAAGAACATTTCCCAACAGACAGCTTTGAGACTCAAGATGAAAATTATGTATTTATGTTTGAACTTAGGCCACATAGAATTTGTGGTTGCTACGAGTATCGACACGATATGAAGAAGATGAAAATATTATCGAACTGCATATTTCTATCAGGCCAACCGCATATTTTTAAAGAACTGGACACAATGGACTCAACCATAAACCAGAATCAATCAGACATTTGCACACGCACATTTGTGAGCACATGTTCCAAAAATGCCATAACACTATAAACCACAATAATGGCAGTTATCATTTTAATCTCTTAGAACGGCGACTTCCCTAAACTAGTTAACAACACTACACAAAGAATTTGTGTAATCGCTTCTATTTATCTTTCATATACTAAAATCAATAAAAAATATGATATAAGGAAATTAAAATCCAATTTACATGATAAGAACTTTTATAGCATTCATGAAAAAAAAACATTATTTTTCTTGGAAATCAATGATATCGATCTGCCATGATTAAATTAAAACAAGTTAATTCACATGCACTTTAGTTTAGGTATTGCTGCACATGTACTCAACGATACAACGATCAAGAGCTGGGGGTCTAAAAAGGCAACATCTAAAATGTTTTAGACCCCCAGGTGTTGAGGTTGAGTTCTGTTTTACCAATGCAAAAATACTTTATCCTAGTTGTAACAAACTGTAGACAATGATATTACATAAAAAAGACGTAGAGAGGTTATGTCAGCACTGACGCGAAGTCAAAATTTGTCCACGGGGTACGACGTAGTTAATTTGACCATATTGTAACGTGTGAATAAGAGAGTACGATTATTCACTAGAGCATGAACGAGGCGAGATGTTACGCGGTGTCGTATCAAACTGTCAAAACTGTCAAGCTTTGCTTTGTACACATAAAGTTCTGATTTCGGGCGCCACTTTCTTAGCATAAGTAAACTATCTACCTTCTTCAAATAAAATATCATTGACTGTGGATAGGAAAAGTAAAGTAAAAATAATGTTTATTCGTGTAAGCTTAATAAGAAGCACTTATGACAAGTAATAACAAAAACAATAAAAAAACTGTTAATAATGTAAATAAATTCTTTAATCCTTATCTTCTACTCTGTGATATGATTTTTACTCAATGACGGCGCCATTTCATGTCTAAATGGGCCATAAGGTCCTTTTTCACCAGACCCAAGGGGTGCAAGGACGTCTGGAGCTTACACAACAAATCAGACATGAGGTTGTCTGTACAAACCGCAACGCTTGTCGACCTGACAGAGATCACTGACTCTGACGCGAGTCGCGACCTGTGCGATAACTCTGCTTATTTTTATACTGTCATGTTTAATTCCATGATGTGAACTCTTGTAGATAATACGTGGATTGTGATCGAGTTTAAGTGAACTTGGATAACAACAATACAACTGTTTTGTTACCAAGCGCACTTTTTGTCGATAGTAGTCTTGGATAGACCATGTTCATATAAAGCGAAAAATTGAAACCACTTTTACTTAATATTATTTATTTCTTTATACTTTATATTATTCGCAGATCGTTTTCGTAATGGTACGTCTTGTGCCATCATAAAATTAATAGTGCCTATAGACTTTCCCCCTTATTCATAAACTAGCGATTGCCCCAGCTTCGCACGGGTGCAATGGGATGTTATTAAGCATATAAACCGTTCTCATCAATCACTCTATTTGAAAAAATCACATCACAATCCGTTGCGTAGTTTTAAAGATTTAAAAGCATACATATGGATAAAGGGACAGAGAAAGCGAATTTGTTTTATACTATGCAATGAAGCTCAACCAGCCCTACGGCATCACTTCAACTACCGAAATGTCTCTTCTTCTTTTTTTAAATGATGGCGTCACCCTCTGTAGGCGAGGGTATATTGCCAATGTCGAGTGGTTTAATGTTTTTGCATGTGAACATAAAAATACTGGTATCGTGTATTTCAATGCCTCGTGGAGTTTTTTAGGTTATTCACGCGTCTGCAATTTCTTAACATGCCAAAAGGTCATGGTAGTTTGTCTGAGAACAAACCAAATGATTATGTTAAAGCGATTTATTTTAATAACTTAAATAACAAACGACTGTGGAACTTTACTGGATACACTGATACCTAATTTACTCACTAAAAACTACTAAATGTTAATTAAAAGTTAAAAAAATAGATCGACCATGCTTTCCGTTTGAGTACCCTCAAAAAGGCCCAGTGGCCTACCGACTAAAAACCTCAGTGACTCCCAGTTGACCCAGTGGTAAACCAGTGTAACCAGTGGTTGACCCAGTGGTATAGTATTAGAGTCCGACATAACTCGACCGCCTCAGCGTAAACAAAAAAAAGGGTTGCGTTCGTTTTTAACAACGAGGTCAACCCCCTCGTTGTTAAAAACGAACGCAACCCTATTTAAACTCTTAACTTCATAATCCTGTAACGTTAAATCAGCTAATTCAACAAATTGATAAGATCGATAAATCCTTTGAAGTGCCGCTCGAGGCGAGCCCAGCAACATGTAATCAGTATGATTTTCCGTTTTTGTTCGTAGATAACACACAATCTGCGATGGTCCAGAGTTCAGGAATTAATGCCGATAGGAAGGTTATATCGACACTGATTCGATAAGCGTGCACGAATAGAGGAAATTGCTCAATAATATTAATTTGTTGTAGTTAATTCTTAATTAGGAATTGTGTAGTGAAAAATTACTTTATGGTATACAGAAAGAACATTTTTTTTTACCACGTGACGGTAAACTGCTGCCACTGCCCACTGCTGGGCAAAGGTCTCTCCCAAGCTCTCCGGTCCCTATCCAGTCACACACAGTCAGAACCTGCAAATCTCTAGAGTGATTTCCAAGGTCATCGCACCATCGCTTTTTAGGCCTTCCTCTAATTTAAATTTAAATAAACAGACTACTTTATGAACAAATTAAGACAGGTATCTTCTACTGCAGGGCTTGATAAGGGAGGGGGAGAAAGGTAGTGCGATGAAATATGATTTTATTTCATTAGCAAATTAGAACAAATATTTAAATATTTGTTCTAATTAGCACACTCTTAGCACAAACAAACAATGATAACAGTATTTAAACGGCTTTTACAATTTCAGAAAGCGGTTCCTTTCTCTAAACAAGTTTTAAATTCAAAATCGCAAGAGGCTAATACTCGTAGTTACAGCATATGACAGCCGCGACAAGAAGGGTTTGTTTTAAGGACTAGGGTTCACGTAACTGTTTTAAGGTTTTTTTATTGAATGACTACTGCTATTTGTCCGCTGACGGCTTTGTGTTACTTGGTTTGTATTGTGAAAGGAGCCCTAGAGGTGGGCACAGACTAAGGCTAAGAGCGTTACTTGGAGAGGACAATCATATTATGTTTGGGTAGAAAAGCGACCCGTCTCTTGCCGGTAGCTATCATCGGGACGAAAATGTATGATGGCGATATAATGATAATCTGGGGATATTTCGATTTTTACCTTAACCCTTTATAAGGCTCTGTCCATATGTTGGATATCATGAAAACCAATGAAAAATTGCAACATGGTCTGCCCTATAAAGAGTTAATCTTGTGCACCACCTTATTTCTCGGTCTGATCATGTGGTCGACTGGTAGAGAATGCCTCTTGGCATTAAGTCCGCCATTTATACTATTTTTTTAATGTGCAATAAAGAATAGATAAATAAATAAAATTCCACTAATTTCACACTACATCCAAGTGTAGGTCTACGTATGAAGCTCGCTAGGTGTATTAGTACAAGGTACGTGTCACGGCGTGTTGCGCTCCGCAAACACGAGACACTTAAACAAACACGCAAACCTCTGTGCGTCACAAATGCGGCAACAACACGCCAAGGAGGAGGGAGGACAACGCGAGAAGTTTTGGTTGAGTGCATTTTTTTAAAACAACGTTTGTGGGTATTAACCATGCGAATGTCAGAAGGCAAGCTGTTACCTCAGCCTATGGACCCCTAGACACTAACCCTCTTATTCATAAAAACTTAAACAGCTCTTATAGAACACGATAACTTTTGTATCGCTTTGTCACTGTCATTCTTGTTGCTGCCGCCATTTGCGAGTAAGTGACAGAACACGTCAATAGCTTAAACAATGCGTTAGCGTTGCGTTCGTTTTTATGAATAAAGGGGTAATTCATTATTCATTAAAACTTAAACAGCTCTTCAACAACATTTAAACTTTCATATCGCTTTGTCACCGTCATTCTTGTTGCTGTCGCCATTTGCTAGTAAGTGACACGTTAATCAATTCATTAATTTAATTTTACTTCAATTAAACTATGCTTTAGTGTTGCTGTCGTTTTTATGAATAAGGGGGTAAATCTTTACGCACCACCACGTGTTCAGAAGGGGAGTGTTTATGGACTACGTTTTAATGTATATTACTAAATATTATAGGCCTCTGCTGTTATTTCTTTAAATTAAGTTGTATAGTTTTCTAAATATAACAAAAAGTAGTCCATCATGGGACCCCAGGACTTATGGCGTTCGTAGCCATAATCCTCACCTGTGTACACAGGTGGAGAATGGCCCAAATTGAATGTTTCGAAAATTAAACAAACTTTTAACACAATAGCACTTATATTGAGACAGGCGATGTTGGTATAACTCAAATATAAATTAAGAAAAGAAACAAAAATTACGTTGCGTAAAATTATAAAATCAACAATAGTCTCGTTTTATTTTTATAAAGGTGATTCTGGTGAAAACTTCGATGCTACGCGATGTTTGCCAACGTGCCTACCAAAGCATACTAGTCATTCAGACTTTGAAAAAGTTACCGCTGGAATGCTCATACTGAGCCCCGCCTGGACACTGAACCTAGAACTCCGATAGTTCGTACGACAATTGTTAGCGGAATCCAGAATCAGCCGACATAGAAAGACATGAATTGCTCCCAAAAATCACCTGTCATACACATTCACCTCCAAGCCTCCAACTTCTTTAAATCTATATGTCGTCACGCGCATATTTGGCAACATTGTCAATTCGCGCGCACACCTGGCAACATTACGTTTTTTTTACACTTAAGTCCATAGAGTAGAGTAATAGACTGCTTTAGTCTCTGGATGACACGGCACTCTTTTCTGATTGGTCGATTTTGGTGGTAAGGTGCAGTGAACACAGTGTGGTGGCGCTCGTATCGATTTAGCAGTTTTCGCGCGCTTTCACGAGGACAGAGTCGAAGAATGGATTCCGATACGCTTAATACTTTTGCTTTGTTTATTATCGAACCTGTCATGTTCACCGTACTCTCCTACCTTAGTGTGTGATTCCAAATTAGTAAGAGTGGATTGCTATTTGAGTTTCTCTGAGTTGCTTCCCGACAAGGAAGCCCCCATACAAGATGCCGGTGACGAGTTGCCTACCGCTCGGCCTACCTCGCGCCGACATATATTTTATTTTAAGCAAGATTGTTACATAAAAAACTTCAGACGAAACAGCAGTTAAGAAACGATGTTCCATGACCTGTGACTGTAACTTCTTAGACAAAATGCAAAACTATTCAATTACCATAAGAGTGGTAGTTATTTTCTGCCGTTAGGAGAACTTTGGGGGAGACCTTTGCCCAGCAGTGAGACAGAACAGGTTGAAAGGTTGAATGAAAAAAAAATGGTAATAAAGAACAACAAATTTATTCAGTTTTTAAGAAGAGCGAACTCACTGAACAATTCGATGGAATAAGAAATTGACGTATTTTTGTGAACAAATAAATTGAAAAATAGCAAATACATGGGCTGAGGTGATCAAATCCCATTAAGTGACCCTCAAGCTCGTTCTCCCTCATACATAAACCAAACCAACTCAAAAACCTAAAACAGCATACGTCATAAAAAGGCGTGTCAAATAACGTGACTCACAATTATTGCCAGAGCAGATTCGATTATCTACGATTCGATTCTACCTAACAGTATCAAGATCGTCGCATACGCTAATATCAGAGCAAACACACTAAGTAGTATAACCTAAAAACGCTTCGTAAACAAACGGCTGTCAAAGCTGTCATAGCTGTCAAATGGCGCTGCAGTCGCGGCGCGTGTGAGAGTCGTGACAGATAAGACTAGCCCTTGGAAAGCAACCGATATAGAGGCGAAGTCCAAGTTTGTTTATATACCATTCATACTTTCTATTGTTTCTACATTTCTCATATTGTTTAGTGATATATATGTGACACAATAACAGCGAGTGTGTCTAGTGTAAAGTGGTAAAATAAGTACGAAACTATTTTCCATAAACTTTCTATTACAAACAAACAAAAAGTTTGTTCAACCATTCATGGCAGCATAAAGTTAACAATCATAAAAGTTGTCATAAACAAACAATGTAACACAGAATAGTTTAAGAAAACGTAAGTACCTTGCAGTTCACAGGCGAATCCTCTTTACGTGCCAACATCCTATTCCCATCCCTTTCCACCTGCTTTAACAAAACACTGTATTAGCACTACAACAACACACACACAAGCATTCCGATGCACGATAAATACCTCACGCAACATTGGTACCAGATATTTCCCATGAAACCACATCGCGTTTACACTTCGAATGGAACATTATGACTGATATTGGTGACGAAATTGTAGCAAAATATTTTTATCTGATCACTCACTAAGTAATTGATAAGGGTATCAAAATTTGTGTGTTGGATTGGGTTTCCGTCAGATACGCGTCGATCTAGCGTTCGCGCGCGCGTCGTCGTCTCGTACGACTGAGACGTACATTTGACATTACGCGCCGATAGTATTTCTGGGTCAGCCGGCAGACTTTCCTCCGTTTAGAATAAATACATTGTCAAACACTCGATACACGACTGTTTACATAGACGACATTGTGTGTGGCGCAACGTTCCGTTCGGCACACTACCACTGCCACGTCACAGTTCCGTGCAGTTTGAATGTAATTATTTTATATCTTAGGTCATGGTGTGGTAGCGGAATTTTTATTAGTGCATTACGTGGGTGTAAATAGTTATGCTAATTGTGTGGTGGCTGAGACTGCTGAATTATTCAAGCACGTTTGCCGCATAGTTTTTTGATGGCCCGGGATCATGTCAAACGTGAATATTATGCAAATGAGGTTTTTGTGCGTTTTATTTACATGCGTATGAGGTTAGATATGTTATGCTACTGTTTATATTTCAATATATATTTTTAAAAACGTCAGAAGTTCTAGAGAGAAATGGTGTAGCTTGTTTAACAATGAAGGCACTACTCACTTATGTTTGCATACTGTGTATTTATTTATTATTACTATTATAGTATTCAAGTCTATTTTTGTGAGTTTTTTAGGTAAGCTTATGTCTAATAAGACAAAATTTATGTTTTTTTTTTCATTTCTGTGTTTTCAAAATGATAAACTAAAAAAAAACAACAAGTCAAAAATAGACCAACAACTATCCCCTGTACTATATATCTAATTAAACCTCTATGTAAACCATTATTTATCACCACTATCTACGGTTCGTACCACCGCGACCCGCGACGACCCCCGATACGAGCTATATCCATGACGCATGCGCGTACAGTATTAGTATTACAATATTTAGTCTGGCTCAAATTGGCGAGCACACAATGCAGAGGCGTGATTAAAAGATAGTGAACTGGAGTTTAATATAATATAAGAGATACTGAGCTCACAGTATAAACCATACAGTGGGCTATCTAAGGCCGCCCGCCGAGTTATTAGCTTAGCGTGCACACAGACACGCGGCACAGACCGTCCGTACTGCCGCCTCCCTATGCCTCCCTATTTTATGCTAGCGTGTGCGTGACGCGACGCTCACGCACACATTCAAACCGAGAGTGGCACGTTTGTATTCAGATGTTCTACTGTATGGTTTATACTGTACTGAGGTCAAACATGAAAGAAATGTGAGGATTGCTCGAGATAGGGCGCTACAAATAGTGTTATCGAAGCAGCGACGGTAACGGATTTAAAGCGATGTGTTGTGTATCGTTTTATGGACATAGTATTTAGGGTTGTCAAGTACTTTTTTTCTAAAGATTATTTTTCATTTTATATTATTGTACGACTTTCGGGGTGGTGCCAGTTGCGCGGTTGTGACAGCGGATCGGTAACAATCACCGTTGTAAAGCAACAGACGCCGAGTAAGAAATGGGATTTAGGTGACCTCCCCAACCGGAAGCAGTGGTCCCGGCTGATGTCACTAAATAACAGTCGTTCACCTTCGGGCGGCTTGATACTACCTGACAGTGAGGTTTAGCACTAACCTTACACTCTGGCCACAATCTGCATTAGACCCACGTGTTATACGTCATACACCGACTTTCGCCACCTTATAGTTGAGACGAGGCCTATGCTTACCAGTGGGACATTAGGGGGACTTTAGAACAGATTGAAAGTAACAAAGCTTTAGAAAATAGGTGAATATGAATAAAATAGAATGACAATCACAAACTTCGACAAACACTGTCAATAAATAATAATACCTTTCTGCGGCCTATAAACATTTAATAGAATTTAGCACACAACTTCACATAGTAATTTAGTTAAAATTTTATAATTTCCTTGACAAACTGAATAAAATAGACTTGGTACTTAATGAAGTGTAAATATTTAGACAGCGACGCTAGGATAACGTTAGCGTAGGTTATTAAATATTATTATAAGCTTTGATACAGGCTTGTTATATTAGAATCGGGCATAATGAATTCCACAGTGGTGGATTCTTCGAGACAATACTATCTTAGGAACATAAATAAAGGTAGTGGTAACTGCGTAAGCGGTTTGTAATAATAAACACCTTTCTTAGTGTTTTCATAGACATATTGTGGTTACGGTGTGAGAGGTCGTGGGTTTGATGGCCCTCTGAGACAAAGCATTTGTGTTTTTTCTGCGTTTAGGTGTAATGATCTAATTAAGTTTTGATTTAAAAAACATAAGTACGTTCATCAGTCTGTAACACTCCTTGTACAACATAATAGTGAATTTGTCTTCAGATAATTTCGAATGTCTTTAGGGCAATAATATTACAATTAAAAAGACGTAGATAGGTTATGTCAGTACTGACGCGAAGTCGAAAATTGTCCACGGGGTACGTCGTAGTTACTTTGACCGCGGTATAACGTGTGAACAAGACAGTACGATTATTTACTAGAGCGTTAACGAGACAGATACATGTTGCGAAGTGACGTCTCGGACTGTCAACAGCACAGTCAATCCTTTGGTCAGGTATAAAAATCGTTCTGATTTCAGAAGCCACTTTGTTTAGCACAAACAATATATCTACCTATTTTTATTACCTACAGGCCGAGGAAATATAATACGAGTAGAATTGGTTCGCAAGTGCACAATTAATTCAGTATTGCAAATTGTTAACATAAGTAATAAATAAAATACTTACCTAAAAGTACTTCATTGGTACCAATGTACAAAAAATTAATTTGAATTTAAGCTTCTTTGTACTGTGTACCAGATAGATTTAGATAGACCTGGTAAGTCAGGCGAAGTGGAGAAGCAGATGCAGAAGAGCGGACCCCGGGCGCCGAACGGCAGCAACCGGGATCATCGCTAGGCTAATGATGAGAGCGTCGTGGCCCAATGGTTAAACACTCTGACTCGGAACCCGATGGTCCCGAGATCAAATCTGGCCGGAACACACCTGCCTTGTGTGCATTGTACAATTTGCGGCTAACTCTCCGGTAATGGAAAACACCGATATAAAACCAAAGCAACCCGGATATCGGCGGTAGGCTCCCCCCTTACCACGTTGGGTTCATATTCCCTCGGCGAAATGTTGGCTTCTGAATGTTCCGTTCACCTTAACGGCAACAATCAGTGCGTCTCTAGCTAATCCATTAGGGATATGGTTGTGAGGGTATGTTATGATGACTGACCTGGTAGGTGTTCCACTGCTGCTGCAGATGGTGATGGCAGGCGGTGCAGGCGCGCACGGTGCCCTGCGCGTCCTTGGGCCGCGAGCGCGGCGGCCGGGGGTGCTGCTCGCCGAAGATCGGGAAGTACGCCTGCTTGTTCTGGAATAGACATCATTCTTTATTTATTTATACTAGCTAGTGCAAGTTTTTCTTAGTCCCAAACACAACTTGAAGCAAACTTATCATTATATTTTTCAAACTTAAGTAAAATGAGGACAGCGACGAAATTAGCACGCGCTTTTTCCCGTGCCTTATCCATACAAATCGCACGCACAAGCGACAAAATATTGTCGCGGTGCGCATTTTGACTGGCTGAAGCACCGCTTAGTATTAGAAGTGGCATAACATAGATGTTGACTTCGCCGCAACAAACAAACAACTTCCTCGCAATTTAACAAAGTCTCATGTCAAAGTCAGTCAAAATATCTTTATTTAAATAGACCTGTTACAAACGCTATTAAGTAGTCACCAAAACAAGGTAGTCACTTTCTTCTCCGAATATCGTACGTCCGAAAATCGAAATCCCGAACGCGTTTTCTATAATCATCACTATCCATAATGGTCTCTTATACGAAACTTTGTTTCACCTAATAGTCCACAACTATAATGGTTTTGTGTCATAAAATTGAGTGCTATAATAATTATACGTCCTAATTTTACTAGCTATAAAATCACTTGGTCTAAGTGTGATTTGACATAATGAATGTTTGTCTGAATGGTGGTTTATAATAACAATGTAAGTCCGAATCCGAGGCTCAGTTATTTTTTTACAAACGCTAAAATAAAATGCATCCTGCATCCCTGCTTGCATTTTTACCTGCATGCTGCTTGCTTGCCGAGCGCGTGAGCGCAGCTCACGCCTTAACCTTCGAACCCTAAAAGTAAAAAACACACTACACACACTACACACACACTTTGAGGGTACACTAGGAGGGTAATTTTTTTTTTCAAACCCTAAAATAAAATGCATGCTGCATCCCTGCATGCTGCATGCTTGCCTGCATGCTGCTTGCTTACATGCAATTTTAATAGAAAAAAATATTCAAGACAGTTATTAACATTTATGCAATTTCGACTTTAGTGCTCGATATATTATGAGAAGAGACGTTAGGACAAAACACTATTATGAGAGAAGCAGTTAGGTTTCATAAATATTATAGATTGTGATAGTTATGGCAAAGAATTTTAGGACATATAACGTTTCGGAATTATAATTTTAGGGCAAGTGATATTATGAGACAGTAAATTAGGGCTACCTATCATTCGGACAAATGATAATTATATCAGAAAACATTATGATACGTTAAATTATGGACAAAAATGTTATGAGACACAATAGAGAACCCCAAAACAAACAAACAATCATGATACATGATTCTAGTGATCTTGAATTCAAATTCAGTTTGACATTTTGATTATTATTACCTACATCGTATTCGATGTAGGTAATAATAATAAACATTTAACACATCGAAACATTTTTAATCCTGTTTTAACAAACATGAAAATACTTTATCCTCTTGGTTGTCTTTGATGCTCATAGGATTTTTTAATCTTGTATTCAATGAGGGCCTCTAGAGGTCACTATGGGCTTTAAATTAGGTTTTATATCAGGACAATTTCTAATATGGTCATTACCCACATCTAACACAACACAATTAGACAACGCAACAAGCTTTCCGTGTCACGGAACAAAAACACACATATTGACCTATTTCATAATCTAATCATTGCTATTTACATTTCCGCGACTTATTTACTGTGCTGTCCAACCCCACACCCCTGACGAGCTGTAAACAAGTGCAGCTGTCAAAGATCAGAGGGTAGAAAACATTTATAGAAGCGATAAGGGACGGAGCGATGCTGTCCGACGGATATGCACTTCTAATTGACTGACGTTTCATGATATTCAATAACATAGGTACATATTCTCACGACCATATCCCAAACGGGTAGGGCAGAGGCACACTGATTGTTGCCGTCATGGCTGTTCATCCAAGTTACTATGTGTTTATGTATGTGTTCAAATATAACGAGGGTCTTATTTTATTGCATGCCTCGGAAGATGATTATTTATAAGCTGTCCTGACAGCCGAATGTGTGTTTTGAAAAACGGGGTTTGTTTGATATATGAAAGCACAGACACAGACATTTGGGCAATGGACATTTGTAATATTTATGTTATCTCCTAGGTAGATAACACCGCTATGAATACCCTTATATAGATAGTTGGAAGTAGGATTGAACTTAATTCAAAATGTTTACGGATAAAAAACAGAACCAAACCTGAAAACATAAATTCCTAATAGTAGGTAATCGATTGCTTAAAGCAATTTATTACAAATCTACACCGTGCCTCACACTTTCATATGCTTTGTCCTTTTGTTCAACAATCTCAAATATATTTTTAAACTGTTCCACGACCTGAAAACATACATCAACATAAACGTCAACTAGATATCCCGTCATTTCAGAAACAGTACGAGCATCATCAAACCAGCCCTACATCATCAACGCATGCATAAACACGCTCTCATACATACGCTTAACCCTATTTGGATGAGGCAACACGATATACAGATTACATATTCTGAAATCTGACTCCGGCAAGAAGTTACCAGATGTTTTTCTCAAAGTATGACTATTAAGTATTGAAAACTGGACCAGTTTAACATAAGCTGGTGGTTACTGGTTTTTATCCAGAGTGCTTACAAATTATCTTGTGTGATCTCATCTAAGTAAACATAAGAGCAACTTGACATATTTTTGAGATACTTTCTAAATTTATTCATCTCATAAACACTTAGTTATCAACACAAACAAATTTATTTAGCATTTATAAACTACAACGGTTTGTAACAATGCTACAATTTAATGCGTGTAGAGTAATTAGGCATCAACAATTGAAAATGAAATGGCACAGCGGAAGGAGGAGTCATGGCAAGTCATGTCATGAGTCATGGCACAGCAGATAAGCACACCGCCCCCTCACGGGTTCTCGCCTCGGCGTGGCGAGGGGGCCTAGTACCGGTGGTAGGGGCACCACCGGGAAGCGAAGAGAACCCAGGCGTGGCAGCGTGGTGGACTGGACACCCACCCGCTGCGGCCCGTAAGGGCGGCGTGGGGCTGCGGGGCCAGTGGGGCCTGCAGGCGCCTTGAGGCGCGTGGTTGGGGCCGCGGCGCACAACCGGTTGGTGGGGGCCAGTGATCCGAGGCTGATCCCCCCTGTGCGTCGCGGCCCGGCGGGGCCGTACCGTCGGTTACGGCAGCGGAGCCGTCCTTTGGGTGGCTCGTGGTTGCGGGCCCAGTAGGGTCGCTGCGGCCCGTAAGGGCGACGTGGGGCTGCGGGGCCAGTGGGGCCTGCAGGCGCCTTGAGGCGCGTGGTTGGGGCCGCGGCGCACAACCGGTTGGTGGGGGCCAGTGATCCGAGGCTGATCCCCCCTGTGCGTCGCGGCCCGGCGGGGCCGTACCGAAGGTTACGGCAGCGGAGCCGTCCTTTGGGTGGCTCGTGGTTGCGGGCCCAGTAGGGCCTGCGTACGGTGGCCAGCTGGCGCGTGGTACGGGGGTGCCGCCGCCAGCATTGCACGGGTCACCGCTGCCTGGTAGGGACGGCTTGACATCCTCGGCTGTCCCTTCTGGCCTCCCCTCACGATGGGGGGGGTCGCTTCCGGCCCGCCGTCCAGGCGGGCTCCGTCCGGGGGAACGCGTAACAGGCTTCGCGCTACTCACCGTGTTCCCCCACTATACGGACGATAAGAGGGAGTAGTAGCGGTTTTAGTCGGTAGGGCCACTGGTATACCACCTTTCCAGTGGAGAGTCCGACATAACCCGTCCGTCCCCCGGTGGACGGGTATGCGTAAGGCATTTCCCCTACTTTAAAAAAAAAGAAAAAAAAAAAGATAAGCACACCGAATCGGAATCTGTGTGGTGCACAGTTCAATTCTAGCCGGAAAATCTACTTTGTGTGTATCATTCAACTTGCACTAACTTTTCGTTCAAAGCAACTAGGATAAAAACACTATGAGATATATGGGCTTCTGAATGTTCCGTTCATCATGACCATAGTAGAACTAATGTAGCCCTAACCATTGCGTAGGCGGAAAGTATACCGATACGGCCCTTAGTTATTTTTATTTCTCTACAAAATCGTGACACTTTTTACATGATTTGCACAATAAACAACAGCAATAAAAGTATAATGTGAATTATTATAAAAAGATACAGTGTAATTACGTCCTCGCCACGAGGGTAACGACTGTTCTTAATGTTGAAGGGGCACGGAGAGAAACGGCCAAGTTTACTATTGAAATAGTTATTTTTAAATTTTGGAAACAAACATGCCGGATCAACGCTAAATTAGCAACAATACTAGCGCGGCGAATATGTAGAAAAGAAACTTAGACGCCATTTATACAAACATTTCCCCGCACGAATTTAGATTCAACGTGGTCAGCTGCTAGCTCTGGGTTTTATGGGTCCAATCGGTAGTGTAAAATCAACAAGTAGGTTCCGGCCAGATTTTAGCTCGGGCCCACAGGGACTCCGAGCTACAGTTTAAAAACCCTGGATTTTATACGTTTCTCAGACCCGCAGTGTAGGCCGCCAGAAACAGGCTGATTTGTTCAGTAGTGGATATCCTTTGAATGTCTACCTATTATCATGATGATGAAAGATGTAAACAACAGATACGGGCATTTTCATGAGAATATCTGAAATTTAGAAAGCGTAGTTCTTGTTTCTTGTCTAAGAACCCGTGTTGGAACCCTGAGGTCAAATCGGGCATAACTCTCAGGTGATGAGAAACACGAATAAAAAACCCAGGCTACCCGGACTACGGCGGTTGACCCACTCTTATCAAGATAAAGCCGTTCGGCATATACCCTGGGATATAGATCCCGGGTGGTCAGGCAAACCGATAGGTTCACGGGATCTATTTCCCAAATCGTGAACGGATGTATGAAATAAAAAGCAGATTTAGAACTTGGCCATCATTTCCCTCAGCTGTACCACCGATAACCGATACTCGTCGCGATCGGCCCGATAACCCCTCAGCGCAAGGTTACGTCGGCTGCGATATTTTCCACAGCGGATAACCTGCGCCCGCGACCGCTGATACACCCGACGTATTCAATTTATGGCCTGATTGCGAGACGGTGCTGATTGGCGTGACGTCAGCCAGGTTTGGAGGATTAGGCCGCTTTTTAGGGGTCGGTGTGCGAAATAGAAAATCCTGAGAGTTGGATGACAAGCTCTGTCTTGAAGCCTTTCTCTGAACGTGTTGTCATATTATTCCGGCTTGAAGAAAAAAAAAACGGTTGTCTATGTCGGTTAAATAATGATAGTTAAACGTGACAACATCATAAATGGAACGCCTCAGAGCGAGGTAACGAGGTATAAGACGTTGTCACGTCAGAAGTAAGATTATTTATCTTACTTTTTGACTTGACAAAGTCCCTTTATCCCAGCCAGAACTAGCACTCGGGTTCTGTCTGTGTGGTAACATTCCTATCAGTGAGTATTTTAGTATATTATACCATGTGTCGCCACATATCTCTGACCCTATAGTGTAACCTCTGCTTAGATTGGGGTCAATCTTTATGTAAAATGTTCGAGATAATGATTAATTAAATACTTGAAAAATATTAAATAAACTTTACAGGATATGCTGTTGTGACTGGCAGACATAGAAGCACTATACGGCTTGACAATATTGGTACAGAACTCTTTATTTTACACAAAGATAGGGCTTCAAAATGAGTTGCAAATATTGACACCTCGAGACATGAGTTTTACATGATTCGCGCAGGATTTCGTACAGCGCCTCTGACGGATAGTAATGAAACTACCAATATTAAATGGAAAGTGGTCTCATTATTTTAACTAGACGAGCATCGAACCCGTGACCTGAGGCCCGGTAGGAATGATTAACAGTTACAACCCAGAAGAACTATGTCCTCTTTCTATTTAGCTTATAGTTTTTTTAAGGCAAACTATTCTGTCCCACTGCTGGGCAAAGGTCTCCGCCAAAGTTCTCCAAACGTCTATGATAACAAGCTAAACGTCATTTAGATTGTTTTTATTCATTTATATGAGTTTCGGTTATGAAAGTGTAGAAGTGTGTGTGCATAATATAGGCAAGAACACAACGAAGCAAGAGCAAAATTTTGAAGTGTTTTGTGTTTTTTTTACATTAAATACATCTTAAATCCTCTTAAATTTATTTAACATAAGCGGACACACAGACAGATAAATTTTCTGTTAACTAGATAGTTTTAAGTTTTGTCAACTCTGATCATCCACCCAATCTCCGGGTCAAGAATGTTTTACAAACAAAGGTTCATGTTGATAAATATTTACAGGCTCCGCCCCTGCTCGGTAACACTAACAACCCAGAACGGGTTGATTACAACTGGATTTGACTTGTTTTTGTTGAAAAACGAAACGGTGAGTTATTGGGCTTCATTTTATGGGTTTTGATTTAATTGCGACTTTTTAAAACGAGTTTATGGTGTTACATTCGATTGCGAAAATTTTATGTTTAATTGAGAATTGGTAAGTTACAAAGGGCTCTAGCGACCAACAGCCTGCTGGGCATGGGTCTACTCAACTTTGAGATACTCCAACATGCGGGCTCAGTGCGGATTGTTTGAGATGTTGCACAAAAAAGAAGGCCATGGACGCTTACACCATGAGCTCTTAGACGGAAGGGTAGAGAGAGAAGAAGTAGGTGTTTAGTCACTCTACAATAAAGAAGGAATGAATTTTCGTATGTACGTACAGTACTTATTTCTCCTATACCTTCATCAAACAATTACTCTAATTAAACATGTTTTATAGAGTAACAACAATATGTATAAGTTTGTAGCCATACGACCGGATATCGCTCAAAGTCGGTGGGCGTGACGAGTGGGTCAAAAGTCAACTTAATATCTGCGATGATTTGCCTTTTTACTGGTTCTAGGGCTGCGGTCCGAAATACGCAGTGATTGTTGTTGATGAAAGGGATGAATGATGAAAAGGTGTTGTGGTCCATTCGCATTCATGAAGATGCACGATCGCCGGCCCGCCCTTTTTTTTAGTAGGGGAAATGCCTTACGCATACCCATCCACCTGGGGTGGACGGGTTATGTCGGACTCTCTACTGAGAAGGTGGTACCCACTGGGGGTTTTAGTCGGTAAGGTCACTAAAACCCCTACTACTCCGTCTCATCGTCCATAGTGGTAAGAGGTACGAAGCCTTCCACGCGTTCCCCCGCCCTAGACCAATCAGGTAAGAAATAATTAGAAAGCTAAACTAAGCGACCTGATTGATCGATAGACTTTTGCGCGTGCAACGATTATGGTCCAGAACGAAATGCCTGGTGAGCGTGATTACGGTAACAATCACTAACAAGGTGAGTGCAGTTTCAGTGAGAGATGAGTAGGAAGGAAGCACCCTTCAATCCGGTTATTAGCGTCGATAAAAGCAGTATTTACTGGATTCAGTGGATTGAGAACAACAAACCTGGCGAACAATGGCATATTGGTGTCATTGAGTGCATTCGGACTGTGAATAAAATGATGCTAAATTGCAGTTTGAACACATACATTTACAAAAAAACATCTAAAATGTAGCTCAAAGTATAATAAGGGAAATCTGCGCAAATGGTTTCTTTTCAATACACGTGGCGCCATCTATGCTGTATCGGTGGAACTACAGCGAGAAAACTCAATAACAAACGATCTTCCGTTCCTTGTATCGTGCTTTTAGTACTTATTACCCTTTGATAAGATGTGAAAACGAACGATATTCGATATCAATTTTAAAACTAGAAATATTGTATGGTTCTATCTACGCTACTGACTCGTATTTTGCGCAACGTAAGCATTAATGAAATCACTAGGTGAGTTTTTATTCCTTAGCTTTCTTGCCAATTGTGACTCTGAAAAAATGATTTATTAGTGTTTTAAGACACAGTTACATTTTAAAAACCTAAGTTTTTCATCTTATAATTATAATTGTGGGATCCATAAAATACCACTTGATTTTGAATTAAAATACTAAAGGGATTGTTGCGCAAATTCTCGAGTTGTTTAATGAATGGGCAGCCTAATAAGCGCAAAGTACCTTTCAATATATTTCTAATGTTTACGGGAGTGCTTTGTCTGAGGAAACCGTAGTATTCTTAGAACTTAATTTCATGTAAAAGTTACATTTCAATACAAATTTTACTGCGTACTTCCTCCTATAACTTTATCGTCTAAATATTGGACTAACAAAATCAATGCAGTGGAAATGTGAGCATTACAAAATATGGCTAAGTTACGTTGAATGATAGAACAAGAAATTGTGTAATAAGAGAACGATCTAGCGTGAAAGAAGACGTTGTCACTATGGGAATGCTTATACTTGCATCTGGACAATATGTCTATGTCAGCAATGCTGTCTCGCTAGTCAAAATTGGAGAAAAAAACACGAAAAACAACTTAACTCGAAAACTACTAAAAATCGCTGAGCATGCATGGTAGGGAGTGTGACTCAGGGTGAGGAATCTAAGGACGTTATGTTATGTGTAATTTGTGTGATGAAGCTGATTCCAGCTGCTCTGTTTTTAGTATATGAGGGCATTTTAAACTTTTGAATTATATTTCTATATTTTCTATGTAATATCTACAAAAGGTCAAAATTTAAAGAACGCATCCAATACCGAGAGGTGGGTTTGTCTTCGGAATGAATAAATCCAACTCAGAGTTAAAAGTTACCGGATCATCGAATGAGAATCGATTGCAAAATGAGATGAATACGGTTAACAAATGAAAATCTCAAAAATAAAGCTTTTGCCAATGGGAAAAATAATTAACTTGTTTTTGTTATTGCTTTCAGCCTGCTTTTCGAGTAGAGCTATAAGTTCGGGAACGCAGTGGCTTATACACAAAGAAACTTCGTAGCAAAACTTTAGCTTCAGGCTGTTAATATACTATTCTTTTATCATTCATCTGAAACTAAAGAAGCTGGAAGAAATCTCTTTTTAGAGATAAGCTCACCTGTACTTTTACTGTCCTAAATATTGTCTATTGTAATTGTCTTTTTGTGTACAAACTTATAAATAACTAAAATAAATAAAGACTAGCATTATCATAGAGCTTATGTACAAGCTAAGTTACAACATATTGAACCAAACGTTGATTCGTTCTAATAATACCTCAGGGGAAGTGGGGATACGAGTCTACTTCTTGTATCTTCGAGTATTATTGCCTATGTTCAACACTGCCTCGTCACCCTTTTCTTTTTCACTATAGTTGCATTCGTTTTCAACTAACTCACCATGGGTGACAAAAAAGTGGGTCACAGCCGCAAAACTTGAGTAAGAGGGAGTGCGTCACTTTACACGGATTTGCAGGAAAATGCGACCTTTTCAAATGGTCACCCTCTGGCAGCCTACAGATGTTTTTAATGCTGTGACAAAGACAAATAACGAAGTGAAGCAATAAATTGAGACACTATAAGATACTGGCAAAACCTGCCACAGTACAGAAACCAATGAAAGAAATTGGGAGAGATCGTAAAGGACATCTAAGGGATCCAGTGTCACGGCCCAGTGGCTAAACACTCTGCCTTGGAACCCGGTAGTCCTGAGATCAAATATGGCTGGAACACACCTACTTTGTGTTCATTGTACAATTTGCGGCGGTGATGGAAAACACCGATACAAAACCCAAGCAGCCCGGATAACGGCGGTAGGCTCGCCCCTTACCACGTTGGGTTCAAATTCACAAGGCGAAATGTGGGCTTCTGAAAGTTCCGTTTCCGCATTCTTAACGTTAACGGATTGCGCCGAGGCAGCCAGTCCTATACGCCTCTTGAGTACCCGCGCGTACAAGAACATTATAATTACGTACATCTTTGTAACTTCAGCTTCAGTAAATCTGTTTGTCTAAACTCGAAGCGTTTCTTGTTATGTCTGTCTGAATCCAACCACTCACCGCCTTATCTTTGGGTAAGGAGCCCAAGGTTTTGGGTGTGCAGGTTGTAGAGCACTGTCGATCTGTAACTGTTGGAGGAACATTCACCACTCACCGCCTTATCCTTGGGCTCCTTAGTGTGCAGGTTGTAGAGCACTGTCGATCTGTAACTGTTGGAGGAACATTCACCACTCACCGCCTTATCCTTGGGCTCCTTAGTGTGCAGGTTGTAGAGCACTGTCGATCTGTAACTGTTGGAGGAACATTCACCACTCACCGCCTTATCCTTGGGCTCCTTAGTGTGCAGGTTGTAGAGCACTGTCGATCTGTAACTGTTGGAGGAACATTCACCACTCACCGCCTTATCCTTGGGCTCCTTAGTGTGCAGGTTGTAGAGCACTGTCGATCTGTAACTGTTGGAGGAACATTCACCACTCACCGCCTTATCCTTGGGCTCCTTAGTGTGCAGGTTGTAGAGCACTGTCGATCTGTAACTGTTGGAGGAACATTCACCACTCACCGCCTTATCCTTGGGCTCCTTAGTGTGCAGGTTGTAGAGCACTGTCGATCTGTAACTGTTGGAGGAACATTCACCACTCACCGCCTTATCCTTGGGCTCCTTAGTGTGCAGGTTGTAGAGCACTGTCGATCTGTAACTGTTGGAGGAACATTCACCACTCACCGCCTTATCCTTGGGCTCCTTAGTGTGCAGGTTGTAGAGCACTGTCGATCTGTAACTGTTGGAGGAACATTCACCACTCACCGCCTTATCCTTGGGCTCCTTAGTGTGCAGGTTGTAGAGCACTGTCGATCTGGAACTGTTGGAGGAACATTCACCACTCACCGCCTTATCCTTGGGCTCCTTAGTGTGCAGGTTGTAGAGCACTGTCGATCTGTAACTGTTGGAGGAACATTCACCACTCACCGCCTTATCCTTGGGCTCCTTAGTGTGCAGGTTGTAGAGCACTGTCGATCTGTAACTGTTGGAGGAACATTCACCACTCACCGCCTTATCCTTGGGCTCCTTAGTGTGCAGGTTGTAGAGCACTGTCGATCTGGAACTGTTGGAGGAACATTCACCACTCACCGCCTTATCCTTGGGCTCCTTAGTGTGCAGGTTGTAGAGCACTGTCGATCTGGACTGTTGGAGGAACATTCACCACTCACCGCCTTATCCTTGGGCTCCTTAGTGTGCAGGTTGTAGAGCACTGTCGATCTGTAACTGTTGGAGGAACATTCACCACTCACCGCCTTATCCTTGGGCTCCTTAGTGTGCAGGTTGTAGAGCACTGTCGATCTGGACTGTTGGAGGAACATTCACCACTCACCGCCTTATCCTTGGGCTCCTTAGTGTGCAGGTTGTAGATCACTGTCGATCTGTAACTGTTGGAGGAACATTCACCACTCACCGCCTTATCCTTGGGCTCCTTAGTGTGCAGGTTGTAGAGCACTGTCGATCTGTAACTGTTGGAGGAACATTCACCACTCACCGCCTTATCCTTGGGCTCCTTAGTGTGCAGGTTGTAGAGCACTGTCGATCTGGAACTGTTGGAGGAACATTCACCACTCACCGCCTTATCCTTGGGCTCCTTAGTGTGCAGGTTGTAGAGCGTGCCGCGCTTGTACTCGTCGCCGCAGACGTAGCACACCTCCGTCATGGAGTTCTTGTCCGGCATCGACAGGTCGAGGATGTCGCGGTCCGATGAGTTGGACTTGCCCGAGTTAGGGATCAGCGATATTTGAAAAACATCGATGTACATCGATGTCACAATCGGAAGCTCAACATCGATGTTCGTTATTTTCGACAAACCAAACATCGATGTTGGGTAACATCGATAATTTTAGCACTGATAGTTAAAAACCAATACTTTTTGTCAACTGACTGAAGGAAAAGCAACTTTGATGAAGAAGAACTTTTCAATCTATTTCTTTGTTGATGAAGAGTAGAGCCAGCTTTGGAAAAAGTCTTTTAGACAGCGTTGATGTCGCAATGATACTTAAATGTTTCAGCGCAAGCTGAAACATCGATGATACTATATTTTTCGTACAGCGACATCGATGTTAAAACATCGATGTTTTTCCTTTCAACATCGATCATCCGGAGTACACCGACACTGTCGATCTGTAACTGTTGCAGGAACATTCACCACTCACCGCCTTATCTTTGGGCTCCTTAGTGTGCAGGTTGTAGAGCACTGTCGATCTGGAACTGTTGGGAGGAACATTCACCACTCACCGCCTTATCCTTGGGCTCCTTAGTGTGCAGGTTGTAGAGCACTGTCGATCTGGAACTGTTGGGAGGAACATTCACCACTCACCGCCTTATCTTTGGGCTCCTTAGTGTGCAGGTTGTAGAGCACTGTCGATCTGGAACTGTTGGGAGGAACATTCACCACTCACCGCCTTATCCTTGGGCTCCTTAGTGTGCAGGTTGTAGAGCACTGTCGATCTGGAACTGTTGGAGGAGCATTCACCACTCACCGCCTTGTCTTTGGGCTCCTTAGTGTGCAGGTTGTAGAGCGTGCCGCGCTTGTACTCGTCGCCGCAGACGTAGCACACCTCCGTCATGGAGTTCTTGTCCGGCATCGACAGGTCGAGGATGTCGCGGTCCGATGAGGAGTTCGAGTTGCCGGAGTACACCGACACTGTCGATCTGGAATTGGTGGGCAGAATTTTAATTATGTATCATCATATCGATGATGATAAGCCTTAACCCCGATCAGAGCCCATAAAGACCCAACTTAGAGGCTTCCAGGAGTCACCGTCGAGGGATACGGTGTGTACATCTTCGTGGTGTAGTTGGAGATATTAAGGCTGCTTTTGGCTAACAGCAGCCTTTATATCTGCAATTGCTGGCAGACAGGCCTCTCAGCTCTGGCCTCAGCTCTGGCCTCACCTCAACAATGACGAGGCGCGCGAAACATGCACCCCAAAACTCAGTGCCGATTGTTGGATGGTTAATGATGACCTTGCTGTCAAAACTGATCTACACCGCACCGCATCTGCACCTCGGGCAAAATAACATAGCGATACTATTAGGCATATTTGATATAAACCATTCCCGCTCATCAACTTGCTTGTTTAATCTTCAGAGACAGTCAGGCCTCAGTCACTGCTCTTAGAGAAGGATTAGCCAGCCCCAGCAGAAAAACAGCAGTTACTATTACTTTAGCCCGTCTCACCGTCTGACTGCGGCGTGAAACCTCAGGATATAGGTCAACTGCTCCATTTACTTTGTGTCCTAAGACCTGCACAGTGGCTGGTCTAAACATGGCTTGAGATGACGCAGTAGAGGTCGCGAAGTTTCGGTTGGGATCTATTCGATGTCATTGAAACGAAAGAGAAGGAAAAGCCCACCCCAGCCGGAGCACAATAATAATTACCTGACAGCGTCGAGGTACCCCGCCGGCTCGGAGGTGCCCGAGTGCTGGGACCCCACGGAGATGACTGAGGGGTCCCTCGCTCTGAGATCCAGCACCCCCTCTTCTTCCGCGCCCGCGCCACCACTCGTATACCGCTGCTAGAATCACAGATAAAAAACACGGTTAAGATTCTGATTACTTTTATTCTCTGATTGCCTTGGACGAGGTTTGAGCTTGAGAGCACGGACGCAAAAGAAAGGCAGACGGAACATCACACTAAAAAATGTGAAGCATGCAAGGTGCTACAATTCCGTTTGTTGTACACGACCTGCCACACTCACACAAACACTCTAGGTGCTACAAACTACGCCACTTTACTCCGTGTGACAGCGCCAATGACACGTGCTAGTCACGCACACACCTAAACTGGCAGCTGATAATATATCACTCATGGTTATAAGCGGTGACGTCCGTCTTTCTTTTACGTCCGTGCTTGAGGGGCCAAACCTGGAAGATTAAACCATGGGAGAGTGTAAAGAAGACCAACCTTACATCTACAAAAGTTTGTATTGAAAAACCTCCACTTACATTGTTAAACTTCCCGTTAGCCTCCTTCTCCTCCTTCCTATAGTTGTCAGCGGGCGGCTGCGGCGCGGGCGCGGGCGGCGCGTCCAGCGGGTACAGGGGGCGGGACGCGGGGCGCGGGGAGCACGCCTCGGAGCCCCGCGCGCCCGTGCCCTCCGCGCCGCCCGGCAGGCCCAGCATTTGCGCCGCGTACTCGCCTTGGAAGGACATGTCTGCGCCTGCGAGTTTAAGAGATAACGTGGTTTAGTAAAGTTAGAACACCAGGAAATTATTTGTGAATGGCCTAAGCTTCAGTAACTATCGTTTCTTAACAGGTAATAAGCTTTAAAGATTCTCGAACACGGCCCACATGCCACAACCCGCCACCACTGGCATAATTCTTGTAGTTTTCGTACATTTTATGTGGACTTGCCTACAAAATAAAGGAATATGTCGGTGGCGTCGCTTTGTTGTGCGTGTGCGGAGACGCTTAGCAAAAGAGATCTGACATTACGGCCTTCAAGAAAAAACATATTTCTTTTGAAAGGCAAGCAACGTTTACTTTCATTTACTTTACTTTGGAATCTATCTATCTTTAAGTGTAATAATAACTTATAAGAAACAGATAAAAATCTAATACTAATGTGAATCAGCATGATCTCAAAATAGTGGCCTGCCCATTCTTTCACTTCGCTGAATAATGCAATGGATTTTGATGCATCATCATTCATTTTGAAATATGCAAAATCAATGCAATCACGACTTAAACAAAGATTTAAAGTTTTAAAGATGATAAATCACAAAGATTAGTACCTTGCAAAACCGATTTCGTGTTGGTACTCAACATTCCTAGCCAGAGTGTTTAACCACTGGGCCACGACGCTCCGTAGTTTTGTTGACTTATTGAATAAATGAATTGAATTGAGTAAAGGTACCGAGAAATTACACAAGTAGGTACTTAGTAAGGTGATAAAAATTAATTCACTTGAAAATTTTAGATACGGAAACTCTAAAAACAAAGATCGCATAAGACATAATTTAGATATCAAGAATCTGGTTATGGAATTAAATAAACAGACCAAAAAAACTATTCTGTCTATCTTTCGCAATGCACTTGGAAAAAAAATGTCTACGTATAGCTCGAGCAGATATTTAAATTGATTTATTAATCATTTTCATATCTGAGTAATATCTCATTAAAATGTCATCATCTCAACACAGTATGCGATATAATAATTTTGTATAATTAAATAAAAGTGTATATTCAATCATATAGCACACTAGACGCCCTGTCTAACAATCAATTAAAGTTGTGACGTAACGCCGGTGAGATGGCCGCGAGTGGGTCAGGGGATCAAGGCGCAACTTTCACTGTGCGGGCGCCGGTCGAGGCCGCGCTGATGACTCAAGCGCACTAGCGGGCCGTGGCTGTTGATGCAGCGGAAACAGCGATAACGTAGTTAGGCAGTTTAGTAAAGGCCGACGTGTGTAAAACAATCAATTAAGGTTGTGACGTAACGCCGGTGAGATGGCCGCGAGTGGGTCAGGGGATCAAGGCGCAACTTTCACTGCGCGGGCGCCGGTCGAGGCCGCGCTGATGACTCAAGCGCACTAGCGGGCCGTGGCTGTTGATGCAGCGGAAACAGCGATAACGTAGTTAGGCAGTTTAGTAAAGGCCGACGTGTGTAAAACAATCAATTAAGGTTGTGACGTAACGCCGGTGAGATGGCCGCGAGTGGGTCAGGGGATCAAGGCGCAACTTTCACTGTGCGTGCGCCGGTCGAACCGCTAACGTTTTGGTAATCGAAAAGTAAACGATACTTTTTTTTCTTTTTAATAAGTCTTTATAAGTTATCGGTTCGTATATTTTATTATTGTTTTTAGCATTTTCCATGCAGTTTCTTCCTGCCTGATGCCAACATGACCAAATGTCTTTTTCTGGTTTTCTTTATCGGTTCGTGCTAGCCCTACAGATTAGTAAAGGCCGACGTGTGTAAAACAATCGCCGTATGGACTAGGGTGTTCATGTTTATTTATGCTAACCTGTACTACTAGGTAAAAAAGTCAAGTAAAAAAGAAACAGATAACTCGAACTCACGACTTAATTTAACCAATCACCCATCATTATCTGCGTAATTTTTGAACAAAAGTGAGCAAAAGATGCCAAAAGTTTCGCGGCAGCTGTGGTTTCTCAACCATTTTAGCAAGTTTTATATTAGATAGACAGACTTCTTTGCAACAATCTAGTACCTACCTGCATAGATTTCATTACCAACACCATCAGATGTCATTTAACGAGCAAGGGAAGTCATCCATCAATTGCTCCATCACTATGATATTGGTCACTGCCCTGTATTTCGAAATTTATCGCCTATTTGGCAATAACCCAGACTCTGATCAAGCTAAATCAATGGAGGTCTTCTATCAATCAGGTTATGCTTACTCATACCGTACCGTGCCACGTGACAAAGGTCAATCAACGCTAAACGCGCGCTCACGCTCATGTTGTCCCGTAAAATGTCAATAGAACTGAAAGGGACAGCATGAGCGTGAGCGCGTGCTAAGCGTTGAATGGAGGTAGGCCTCTATCAGACAGATTATTCTTATTCATACACCAGCGGGCCTAGCATGCGCAACATCGACAAAATAGCCATCTCCCCCTCTTTCGTTCGAGAGAATCGAAGGGCGTGACTTGACTTCGTTGCTTCTCGACAGTGCTGCCATATTACAGAAAAAAAATTAGAAACTCCATTTTTTTACTGGTAACACTTGTAAAATTAATTCACACAAAGACTCAATCAAGAGTAAGTAAAATATTTTGTTACTGCTTATCTCATAACAAAAAATAGAAAGATTTTGTTTTTAGATTGAGACGAAAATTGGCCGAGTATTTCGACTCTAAAGTAAAAAGCAAGCACGCGTGCGCCATCTGTCGCCACTTGCCACAATCAAGTTGCACACTGTTATCTCAGTTGCTTTTTGTTCACATAGCCATTCATTAATAAAACTTGTGTTTATTGAAGAAATTGATATGTGAAAATTACTTTTCAATTATAAATGGTATAAAAGCAACCGTAATAGGGTGTTTAGACAACGTCTGTCAAAGTTCCTTTAATTGGAGAACTTTTAATTTGGGCTTAGCGGCGCCATCTGTGAAGATTACTTTCCATATAAAAGTAGTCCGGTCTTGTCATTTTATTGTTGTTGAACGAATATTTCTAATGTTATCTTTAATTATTGTGATGTGATGTGACACCGAATGGGAGTTGGGTTGTATTGCGGCCCCGTTTTAATTCACTCTAATGATGGTAAGCAAATTTCAAAAATATAATGTCCTTTTACTCCGAATTCTAAAAGGTTATGTCGTATCGTTTTAGCATTGGCGTGTATTTTAATCCTTTTCTTTTATTGACAAAGCTGCACGCGTTGTATTTTAATAGTTTCGCATACAATTTCACTCGTCTCGTCACTTCTCGTCCACCCTTCCGATCGACAAGTAATTAAGCCAACAGAAATGTCAAAAATCGATAAATCCGTGATAAAACAGTGGTGCCATGTTAGGGCTTGTCGAGAAATCCGTTTTTTCCATACAATATTTCAAATCTGACATTAAGCGGCCATGTTAGCAACAGTAGAGAAAATGGAGAAATGGCTGCAGGGCGACCTTTGATTGGCTATTTGCTCTCTCGGATTAACTCGCGGCGTGCATGCTAGCCCCGCAGCAGTAGCACGCGTAATCTTGTAACTACCATTCGCTCAGTCTCTCCGCTCACTAACGACCACGGTCTAAAGCCACTCTACATTTTGCAATAAGTCGTCCCTACGGCTTCTCATTCATGCTCGGCTAGAGCCACGCCTGTGGGTCTACTTGTCTACCTAGACGTCTGCTTCGGTCATTCAAGGGGCAACTATTTTAGTTAATTGATTCCACCAGTATATTTATTTACACACCATAAAAATATATTCAAATGAATAACATACTTAGGACACCGCAACGGATTGTCCAATTTCAGAATAAATAAAGTTATACATACTCACCCTCATGACCATATCCATAATGGTTTAGAAGAAGAAGAAGTCAGAGGCACACTGATTGTTGCCGTCCATGGTGAACGGAACTTTCAAAAGCCTACATTTTTAGACGGAATTCGAACTGAACGTGGTAAGGGGCGAGCCTACCGCCCGTCATCCGGGTTGCTTGGGTTTTATTTATATCACCGGAGAGTAAGCCACAAATTATACAATGAACACAAAGTAGGTGTGTTCCGGCCAGATTTGATCTCGGGACCACCGGGTTCCGAACCAGAGTGTTTTACCACTAGGCCGCGGCGCTCTCAAAATAAATATTGACTTAAAAATATTGGTTATTGCTTTGAGTTGTTGAGTCTACTGATCATGTTGTTTTGCCCACGTTCGCCGGTCTGGGTCCACAATTTGAAATGTATCGTCCTTCCCATTCATACCTGATGAAGGGTAGGCCCCTAATTGGATTACCCTTTATTAGCCAATTCCTTAATTGATCAAACATCACCATGTTTGGGGCTTGTTCAAATTGATTGGCTCTCTAATGCTGGTTAAATTATTTAAATAAGCGAATGCTTCAAGCTAATTATGAGCATTCAGGAAGGCGCAATATAGCCTGATGATAATTAACTTAGCTAATTAAATGAATATGACTAAAACTCGCCTCCTGTCGCAAAACATTTGGGTCCAATTCAAGAAAAAAAACTATTCATTGATAAATGAGTCACTACTTTGAGCTTAATGTTATCTATTCCGTTAGAGGAAAAAAAACGGGAGTTTGACCATTAATACCAACATTATAAGAATTTGAGCCCTGTATTTTGATCAACCAATCAATTAATCAATTCGTATGTCTTAATAAGGATATCGGATTGTTGGACACATAGCTTCTCACATTTTCTTACTTAGCCTAGGTGAAAAACAGGCCTCATTGCGAATGATGACGTTACTAACCAAATCGTTACGAAAGGTCAGTTGTATCCTAAGGCTCGGCTGCAAGCCGCAATGCTATTGATGGTCCCGCCCACCGCTCCTACCGCTCCGGTGGGGGGCAGCTGACGAACCACGTCGCATCAGCGTACATCAATCAAAGCAAACAATAAGAACGACCGGCTGAATCCGGTGGCGTCTGGTATGCTGTACAGTTAGCATCAAAATTATGTGAGTGGTAAAAAAACAGGCCTTATTGCGAATGATGACGTTCCTAAACGTTACGAAAGGTCAGTTGTATCCTAAGGCTCGGCTGCAAGCTGCAATGCTATTGGTGATCCCGCCCACCGCTCCCACGCCGCTCCGGTGGGGGGCAGCTGACGAACCACGTCGCATCAGCGTACATCAATCAAAGCAAACAATAAGAACGACCGGCTGAATCCGGTGCCGTCTGGTATGCTGTACAGTTAGCATCAAAATTATGTGAGAGGTAAAAAAGGTATTGGCCGATTGACAATTTCTTTCAATACTGGAGTGACAGAGTCATATGTCATTTGAAGCGTCACCATCACCAATATCTATAACAATTGTTTATTTCTTAAATCCTGTAGCCAATGATATTATAATATAATAATTGTTGTCCCCTGGCGTACCTACATAATTTGACCGTGCGATAGTATGATTTATTTACTAAAGCGTAAACTTAGACAGATACATGTTGCGCAGTGGTCGTCTCAAACTGTCAACGCTGTCAATGCTTTGCTCAGGTGCACGAGCGTGCTGATTAAGGGTATTTTTTTACCATAAGTAACATATCGACCTCTTTCTTATTTATCTTTGCCTGTAGTGGTAAGGTGGCTTTTCATTAAAAATTTTCGACATATTTAACCACTCTGTACGCACCCATCATTCTGTTGCTGGCTGTACAGCGTTTATTTACAGATCCTAATTTCGCGGATGTTAGGGATGCCTCAGCAGCATAGGACTGGCAACGTTTTTTACCAACTTCTCAATATTGTGACTTTGCTAGAGTTATGCCGAGTTCGATGGAGGTTTTCTGATAGTGAATGACTAGATGTGCCCGCAGGTATGCCCGTGTGGAATTTGGTCTATCATAGAAAGTCTCACGTTATCATTACTACGATTATTGTGACATATAAAAGTCTAACATAAAACATTTATCATAACTTTAATTTGGCTTGATATTCACTATTTTCGATGTGCTCTCTACATCGAAAATAGGCACAAGACGAAGGCTCCTAAGTATTTGCCTAAGATATAAATTATTTACCGAATTATTTCGTCTACCTAGGATAAGTGGTCCAAGTAGGTAGGTTCCGCTATCAGAAGTTAAAATTTTTAGTGAACTCTGTGACGCTGCTGAGGACGACACCACTACTACCATCATACTCTCATACTACTCTCATGATACTCTCTACGTCATCGACACGGCTAGCCATTGACCGCTCATGTCGTGCGACAACTAATCCGCGAGTGTCAGTGGCTGTACTTTTTTCCTATTTTTTATAATTTATGTATGTACACATCATTTTTCAAGACAAGCGGTTATTATCGAAAATTCACCGCAAAACCAGCGGTCAATCTGGTCAGTAACAAAATCAAAAACCATCAATAAATTAAAAAACAAACCTACTATTATTATTTAACGATAATGCCAGTTCTAAATGTTCAGCAACCAGTACTTAGACGGTTAGTTATTAGGTTAGACAGTTAGGTATAGTTATGCGGCTGACATAAGACCCATTTTGCAATAGTTTTGTAAAAGTTGATGAGTGCGCCTCTGTACATGATTAAAAAACATCGTTTCCACCGCCTTCAACCCATAATAAAATTGTGGCTGTGTTTTTGCATTAAACATGTGTATTTTATTCTTCCTAATTACACTGGACTATGTATATTAAACATTAGATGTCATTTTTACGGGAACCCGTCACTTGTCCGAAATTTAATAGTCCGAATTTCATTCGACTGAAAACTATTGACCAACATTTCATTTGCCAGATGTATTGTTTGACATATTTTTAACCCGTCGAAGTATCTTTTGACATAAGTGTCGTTATACCGAACTACTTAGAACCGAATTTCAGAATAAACTTTTTATTATTGCCTGACGTCTTTTTTCAACTTTTTTCATTTAGCAGATGACTCATTAGGCATATGATCACTTTGCCTAAATCACATTTTACCGAATATTACTAGGCCACAACTACTGTATACTGATAACGGTCAACGTCTCGTCAAATTTTCAATAATTTGAACTTCAGGGTGAATCCGACTCAGTCAACCCCCGGTAGGGCAAAACAAGTACCACGTGGTGGGTACTTGTTTTGCCCTACCCCAAGAGTGTTATTTAAAAGCGCGTAGGCATGGAGGGGCGAGGCGGCCCGCGGCTGAGGCTGGCCGGCGAAGCCGGCCAACAAGCCGAAGCTGCGATGCTGAGCGAAAGCCATCTGCGACGAATAGCACGCGAGGAACCGCCGGAGCCCCGTAATGCCGGAGCCGTGACAGAATTCTTGTGTTTTCCTTAAACTTGCATTTTGAATACTTGCATGCTGTTTGACTGCAGAGATGCTATTTTCTTATTTTGTTTTAAATCCAAAAAATCCTTGTCTGCTTTTATGATGCTTGCATTAAACCCGTAACCTTTATTATGATCGTTTGGTAAACTAAAAATACGGCAATCAAAACAGTGGTCTAATGATTGTTCTGGAAATCAATACTTCGGACAAGTGTCATTTCGGCCAATCGTCACTTCGGTAAAACGTTTTGTGTCCTAATGAAACGTCTGGCAAACGAAAAAAATCCAGTTGACTACTGATAAAGTGGCAAACGTCATTTCGGGAAAATGCAAGAATGCCGAACGAAAAAAAACAAAACGTTTTCGGGAAAAGAAAATTCGGTTTTATGATAGGTAACCCATTTTTACACCAACATTTATAGTTTTTTTTGTAATAATAATATATTAATTATGTATAATAACATACATATATATTTTTTTTAACTGAGAGCAGGCCCAGCAGCGGGAAGTGTGAAGTGCTGTAAATAGTAACAGTTCACAGCAATAGTAAATAGTAACGAAATCAAAAACCTCCAATAATTAAAAAACAAACCTACTATTATTATTTAACGATAATTCCAGCTCCAAATGTTCAGTAACCAGTACTTAGACGGTCGATTAGCATGGCACACGGCATCCATACAAAGTTGTACCACGAGGCTTGCGACACGACAACTGCACGCAGACACGACACCTCTAATTAGGTGATGTGCACGAACGTTCATGTTACACTAGTCGATGATGGCGACTTCGTCTGCACTAAGCCTTTAAAATTTACTTCAATACACAGAAGGGCGGCGCCGTGGCCCATGGACCCGAGATCAAAACATCAACTATGTGTTCATTGTATCTCCAGTGATGGAAATCAGCGGTAAAAACTCAAGCAATAACTGTTGTAAGTCGCACCTAGTAACGTAAGACCTGGTCATTTAGCAAACGACTGAATTTTCCGTCTAACCACCCTGTTACGAAGACTATGTTTTATAAATTGTAGCCTATATCTTATTCTGATTTGTATGACCTATATTAATGTAAATTTTCATCAAAATCCATCCAGTGGTTTTTACGAGAAGGAAAAACGTACAAACTTTCGCATTTATACGAGTAATATTAGTAGGATCTATTCAAATGGACACACTACCATCAGTCTCCTACAACTTCTGGGCATTACAACCGCTCGAAGCAGTGTTCCTTCTATTTAGAAAAAAGATAAGGTTATTTTTATTTTTTAGCATTAGGGATAATGCATTATCATCTTACTGAAGATAGGAAAACCAGAAAAAGACATTTGGTCTGTTGGCGTCAGGCGGGAATCGAACCCGCATCTTTCGCAAACCGGGCGACGGCACTAACCACTGTGCTACCGAGATCATTAACAGACCGAATTTTTCAGTTTTTTCTGGTATATTTACCTGGCAGCCAGGTTTGTTTCACCAATGTTAAAGCATATAGGTACCTTAATGTCTTTTTCTGGTTTTCCTATCTTTAAAAAATCTTTTTATCTTTTCCTCGGCGAAATTTGGGCTTCTGATGTTCCGTTCACCATGACGGCAACAATCAGGGCGCCTCTGACTAACCTATTAGGGATATGGTCGTGAGGGTTTGTATCTTTAAAAAAAGATTGTTGTCAGCCCTAACCATGCGCGGGCGCAGGCCGTCTTATTTTTAACATCAAAGAGCCAGCGCATCGGCCCACGGTTCAACACCATCGAACCGGCGCGGCTGCCTCGCGGTACACTATCTATGGCTGAGATTACAGCAATTGATCCATCAGAAACTTTATTAGCATCAGTCTATATTAATCCGTTTTATTAAGACGATGTAACCCGAACGTTGTTTCTCTGTGTATGCAGCATACACCGGCTGTGGAAGCCCATCACGATTGTGCAACTTCCTCGTGTCCCTCACCAGCACTCACATGTCACTGACGAGAGTAAGAAAAGAAGACCAGGTACAGAGGCGCTCACATCAACCTTTACATAACCGTTGCAAAATGAGTCTTATAACAGCTGTATAAGGTGCTCCTATGTAAAGGTTTATGTGAGCGCCTGTGTACGCCTTGGTGGCACTCTAGTCTAACATAAAAAGATGTGGTCTAGTCGTCTAACATACATTAGTAAGCGAGTAAGTTGAAGTGGTAGTGTGCCTACAGCGCAGAGAGCAGCTAATATTGAATGCGTGTAGCATGAAGACCATCTGAAGGCGAACGCAGCGTGGGTTATAAGGCAAGGTGACAGGTCTTTGAAGTGTTAACCTTTCTTATAAAGCTGACAATTAAACTTAACTAAAGCAGAGATGAGGTATCTTTATTTCCAGCTCTAACATTCACGCTTGCGGGAATTGTATCAAAACAAAACCACATCGGAATTTATTTCCTGTAAAATAATAACCCCCTTATTTATAAATGCATCTTCAACAACCCGTTAACTTTTGTATCCTCTTGTCACTTTCATTCTAGTTGCTGCCGCCATTTGTGAGTGACACACACGTCCATTGCTACAACTGTTTCAGCGTTGCCTTCGTTTTTATGAATAAGGGAGTTATTATGTATTTACAAAATAAAAGGTATTTAAGTACGTTCATCCGTTGTCTAGTATCTGATAGCTGTGCTTAGTTTGGGACTATACGGCACTTTATGAAATGTGCAATGATATTTATTTATTATTCCAAAACATCAAACATCACAATGAATCATTCACACAACCCCATCACAGCGTTCGGCATCCGCGGCTTGCGTCACCGAGCGGCGCCTGACCCGTGAACCGAGCGCCGAGCGCGATCCGCACACGTAACATTCGCACGTCTCGTGTCGGCGGCTTGCGAAAACCGCCGATGCGGAATAGTTTGGGCACGTTCTTGGGGCAATGCTGAGAGCACGAGGTGGTGAGTGTTTGTTCGTGTGTCTGCTGATATAGGTACCAGTACTTAGAATTTAACTGGATAGTAATATTTTGATACGTCAGCTGACGTCGATATTTTAGGAGGCGATGTAGGGTTTATGAAAACAACACTAGGGTCAAATTCAATAACTTAGGCCCTAACCATGTCGTAAAACTTAAAAGTTTTAACAAAAGCAGACTATTTGTTTATAAATCTAACCAATGAGATATCCAGATATGACATTCACGCTTAGGGGAATTGTATCTGATACGTTGTTTGTACTCAGTCTCTATTGTTACAGCACCGCGCTAGTGGAAAACGGGAACGCTGTGCTCATAGTTAGGAGCTATGCGGCGCTGTGAAAAACGATACCCAAGGATATTTATTTATTATTGTCTTCCAAAACATCAAACATCACAATGAATCATTCACACAACCCCATCACAGCGATCGGCATCCGCGGCTTGCGTCACCGAGCGGCGCCTGACCCGTGAACCGAGCGCCGAGCGCGATCCGCACACGTAACATTCGCACGTGTCGTGTCGGCGGCTTGCGAAAACCGCCGATGCGGAATAAGTTGGGCACGTTCTTCGGGCAATGCTGAGAGCACGAGGTGGTGAGTGTTTGTTCGTGTGTCTGCTGATATATCTAGTACGTAGAATTCAATTGGATAGTAATATTTTGATACGTCAGCTGACGCCGATATTTTTGGAGGCGATGTAGGGTTTATGAAAACAAAATAGAGTCAAATTCAATAACTTCGGCCCTAATCATGTAATAAAACTCTAAATTTTAGTGAATCAAATAATATTATTAAATTCCATTATTAAAATCCGCCGCAATGTATGCCATTGGTACAGTAATGAGGCTTAAATCGTTAAAAACGGGATTGCTACCATGTACCTTTTTTGGTTTGAGTGTCCAATATTTCGGCACTGTTACATGGTCACGGAGTAACTGGAGATCTTGCGGGTAGCAATCCCGTTTTTAACGATTTAAGGGTAAGTTGCACCATAGTAGAAGTTAAGGTTAAAGTTAAAGTTTTTGTCAAATTTGACAATTTGACGTCATTTTTGGGCCTAACTTTAACTTTAACCGAAATTTTGATGTTTGTTATTGTTAAAGTCAGATGGTGCAACCCAACCTAAGTGTTAGTGACCATGGAAGTTTGAGGAAATATAGAGTAATGAGGGTTTTTTGTTGTGTAATGGAAACTACTATGAAACTACGGAGGTATCACACATTCAGGTGTGTGTGCCACCCACTACAAACATCTGTTTTATCAACAAATATTGCGCTTACAGCTATGCAATTCTCGTTAACGTCAAATATCATTTCTATTCGCTTCACCTTGGATAAAAATTCTCACTCATTAGAATGAAAATGATTTTAAAATACATATCATTTGTCTAACTTCTTTACACTTATACGATCACTTTCTCGTAGTTAATAAATTTTACAGCACGCCAAAATCGAATCTCCCTTAGAATCCAATGTTTGAACGTTTGGTCCGAAGTTTAAGAATGTCGTCAATAAACCGATGTTGGAGGATTATTAGGCTGCCCTAGTTATTTTATTGTTCCCTGTTATTATTCATGGTAACGATTAAAGCTTGACCATTGCGCATTTCGAAGCAACAAGTCCTCATAAATACAACGTCATTAGTGGGAATGGGCAAGCTATAGATTAGAATCTACCCTAATGTTTGCGTGCTTCGGATTCGATATGATCTACCCTTTTAGTGATTCCTGTCAAAAACTAAAAGCGAAAGAGCGGTTGGTCAATAAACGCCCGCGCCCTACTCTTAATAAACCGTTGTCCTACTAGGGCCACACATAAGTGTAACACGACAGTTAGAAAATTATCAACCAACACATTGACTGGTGCCGTCATGGTGAACGGATCATTCAGAAACCCAGATCTCGCCGAAAGAATTTGAACCCAACGTGGTAAGAGGAAGTCGGCTATATCTTCCCCTTACCACGTTGAACTCGTTCAGTGGCGTGTAATAGGAGAGGCCTATGTCCAGCAGTGGACTGCAACAGGCTGATGATGATGATGATGTGGTAAGGGGTGAACCTACTGACGTTGTTAGAGTTGCTTGAGATCGAATCAGGAATGCGGAAATTAGTAGAAGGGCTAAGTACGCCGTAGTATCCCAGCGGGATGTCGGGTTGAAACCGCAATGGGCACATAGCACAAAGAACTGATGGCCGTTAGGGCCGAAAAGCTCTAGAATCGAGACAATTTGATACCAAGCGCAGTGAGAACGAATGACCTGAGAAAGATTGCAGGGTTTTAGTCAATGAAGACCGCCTATGAAGAGAGGCCTGTGTTCCGCTGTGTCTGAAGTTGAGTATGGTTGTCTAACCACGTTGACAAAAAATATATATTAATACCAAATCTAACATCATACAGTGATTGTTACGCAATAACAATGTAATGTACATTATTCGCACCAGTTGAAACTGGTTTAACTTTTCACGGGCACTGACTGTCCGCCACTAGTGTCAATATTTGGACTTGTGTTCTCAGTACCAACCGCCGGATATTGTTGAGCGCACCACGCAACAATAGTCTTTGTTTGGCTGCTTGTAACGTACGCATTGGCATAACATTCAACATTTCTACGCATTTAGATACCGCGTAGACCTGATCGGAGGATAGTTGGATAGGTCTTTCAATTGCTATACTTAAGCGCTCATTGACATTATTTCTAATTAAATTTCTAATCAAAAACTTTGACAGTTTCCAACCATAGACCTATTGAGCATTCCCTTTGAAATCGTTTTCTCATAATTGTTTTAGCCGTAAATATTACATTTTCGCACTAACAATCTCCGTTTAAATGATTATAAAGCCAGTCTAACACATTATGGTAAGAGTGGTACTCTGTGGCAAAATATGTCAAAATTGTAATCAAAGCCCCAAAGATAAACAGTACATTTGAGAACGCAACAGTAATTTTGTAATTTAATTACTCTTTTAATGCACATAAATCAATGCAAACTTAATGCTTAGAGGCATTCTATAGCAATCAATCACAAGATTGCCAAGTAAGGTTAAGTAACCGCGCGTTATGACAGGAAAAAGTACTGAAATGTAAAGTGACTTTTGTTGCTGGTTTAGCTATCGCACACTTTGAAATACCACAAGAACGTAATCTAGATTAAGATGTTTTCATTCCTTTTCCGTCTCAAGATAACATTCGTAAAATTCTCCAAACAAGTAGAAAAATATCTTACAAAAAACATCCCTTGAAACAAGAATATCGCAGACATTTGATTTTTTTCAGTGAAAGATGGCGTCTGAAGATTACAGGCTAATCACGACCGCAAACAATGCTACAAAGGGACAAAGAGAAAACGTCTCAGAGGTTCTTTTTGAGGGATGTTTATAAAAGAAATAAGTGGCGCTGTCCGTCTATCATACCATACCGATCCTGAGTAGGGTTGTCGGAGATTCGCAAATGTTGAGATAAAAATATAACACTTGGAAATATCGGTACAAATAGCTAGTGTTTATTTGTATAAAATATACATAGTTTTCATATTCATGAGTAGGAAAAGTAGCTTCAAAGAGAACGTCGGCAAAGGAGTGATCCATCATAATACGTACTCATTATATTACCAATGACGAAATCAGATTTGCCAAGAGCAAGGACCACTCAGAAGACCACACCTTGTGTACTCGGACTGACGTTGGTTGATACGACATGGACGGACCACAATACGTACTTTTGAAACAGTGCTATTTGAGTCGGAAAAATACAGGCAGAAAATCTGCCCACTAGACCCATGAAAACTTCCGTCAATCAGTACCAATAAATACCAACAAGAAAATTGAGTTAATTCCATTTAAGACATATCAATAAGTATCTCGCCTGCTCGCATTAAATTTCATTACTGTTCAAAGGTTTCTGCCTCCCCCTGGGAGAAGTTTTTTAGGAAGCTCGTGGAATAACTGGCATTGCAGACGAATCCCGGAGACACAGGATCAAGGGCTTCCATAAAAGTGGGAGGCATCTCTTTGACTGTTTTTTTTAACCTTATTTTCTGGCAGAAATTCAGACATAGCTTACAAATTTGAAATTATCGCCTTCTGAAAGCGCGTGGTTGGAGTTTATCTTTTAATAATGCAAATTCTGTACGAATCAAGAGTTCTGGCCAATTGCACCAGTATTAAAATCAAGTCAGTACATGGGATAGTTCATTTACTAATTTATTTATTATGCAGCTCTCGAGTCTTTAAGATCGACATCCTATCTTCACTCGTCGTCACCTCACAGAACACCAAAACTTTTAAGGTACTCTTGTCTTGACCTGAACTTTTCTGAGAACATCTTGAACATACGTCCAAGGAACGTTCGTCTAGCCTTCCACAGTTCCATTTACCCTCGCCCTATAAATCCGCTCCGCCAAGCACTGAAGGGGTAAAATGGTTATTTTTTTCTATGTACTAATACATTCCATAACTAAGACTACGATTCGGAACTAAGATAGGAAGATCACAAGGATCGAATTCCAAATGAACTTAACAGCGGAAGTGGCAGTTGCCATGATACGGAAATTGAATAAAGATAAAACTGAACTAGTCTTCGTAAAGGCTAGCTGAAGCTGCAGTGAGATTTTAACAGCCTGAAAAAATATGAAAAAGGTTTTCTTAATTGATTAAATTTGCACAGATTTTCGTTCACTGCGAGGACAGCAACTAGTCTGCCGGCAATAACAACTGTGTATTCAAATTTGCAAATACAGATTTCTTCTTTATTCAACTCTGGGATGAAAAAAGCACACAGTGCTTTTAGGATAATAAAATGTACTTCACATCTGGAGTATTAAGCGACTTCTTAACCATTACACGAAATTGGTCGTAGATGTTCGTATACATATTTCCAACTGGAGAGCAAAGACATAAAAGTTTGACTTACAAATACTGCCTATCCTATGACCCTCGCGGTGGAGGCACTATCCATTGCGCCTAGAGGCCAGTCAAGCTTTTCACTTTTAATCTTAATTTCATAAACGTAATTATTATGACAATGCGGGTTAATTTTATTCCTCCTACGCCCAGTAACGGCCCCAGAACAAAGAGGGGGTGGTTTGGACCCTCAGCGAACAGTAGCCATTCCGTGTGGAAGTAGGTATCAGATAACAAGGGCTATAACAACACGTGGCATTACAAGGCTTTCACGGGGGTAGTTAGTTTATGCATTTCTATTGTGTTGACTGGCAAGCAACAAAAACATCATGCGAGGAGAACTGACGAGTAATTAGGGTTCAATTTTATTTGGCGTGAGGTTTAATTTTACTTTTAGCTATTTTTTGAACGCTCACAAAAATATCACTGTTAAAATATAAATGACAAGAGATAATGTGTTACCGGCATTTTTGTAGGCAAGACCACCGCCGTTCTACACCGCTACAGGGATTCCTCAATGAATGTTGTATACAAAATGTGAAACACTACACATTGAAGTAAAAACAACTTTACGGATTCTACGCCCGGTTTTACATTTCTATCATTTTCCAAAACGTTAGACAAGTTCATATCAGTCATCAAAACTAAAATGTAGAGGCGGAGGATAAAATCAACTCGAGAGGCTGTGGTAAATAACAGACTACACGTGCATACAACCTTATAGATAAAAACCATTTAAAACAAACAAATCAGTAGAAGAAATTAACTCACTTGGGGGTTGTATCAACAAAGATTACTTCGAGATAACATGACATACGTAATATTACAACAATTAAAAAATTTAAAAATAGCAACGATACGGAAAAATTCAAAGATCTATTTATAGTTTGTTACCAACGTGCCGCACTTTGAATGAAGACAGAGGAATGGAAAATGAAAAAGGAGGCCTCTGCCCTTCAGTGGGGTAAAATAGGTTCTCTAGTCTAGGGATCTGAGAGACACTCTAGCTTTTTACTCTATTAGCACACATCATTTTGATGCTGACAAGTAATGTCAAAACAAGGATATCCGATTGGTAGTTTAAATCACATCTGTGAGTGAAACGAGCCTATGGCTGACCATTATGAACCGAGTCTAAACACCATGGCTGACCATTACATTGCTCAAAGATCTAAAATTGCTACTTGGGCACTTAGCAACGAAGTCACCATCTTTTGTTATGTTTTTAATAATATTAATTAGTGCTAAGCAAATATATCTGCAGATGACGCCGTATTCGAGGACAGTCAAGTGCGAGGGCGATACTGCATCTGACGTTTATCGAGACAGAACTCCAACATGGAAATACTACCTATTTGCATTACACACGTCACAACAGACAAATGCATTGGCCCATTCGATTTGATCGCGTCCGCTCTAAACCTCGCGTCAACTCTTTTTTGGGTCAATAAAGTACGAGTATGAACTTGGTAGAATTTATAGTATTATTTTCCAAGAAGCAATGCTCAAAATAATGACTTAAACAGTAACCCCCGCAAGTCACAACACAAGTTTAGCTGTACGTAGGTCAACATCAGCTTTTCTTTCAGATCCGGGTGGCATTCCGGCTAAAAAATAAAGTAAAAAATAAAGTTTTGAAGTTTGAAGTTTCATCTCTTCACATCTCGGAGCTTCACGCTTACTGCAATCATCAATACGCTTCACTTTGAACTAGTATTTTCTATCATTTTGTGTTTAAATAACTTAAAAATGTTATTTAGCTTAGTTTTTTCTCTCAAACTATAACAGTCGCAAATATTTTTTTTAAAGATGCCGCCAACCGGAATGCCATAGCCGCTGCCCCCTCGAGCCTGTCACTTCACCTACTGTCTGAAAACCTCGTCCATCGTATTCCCTATTGTATACTCAGCTCAAACTAAACTCAAACTAATAAAGTGACTGATTGTGTGCATAGCTCGACGATTCGCAGCTTCGACTTGGTAAGGGCGGGCCTAAGGGGACGGTCTCACTCGGGAGCTTTCAGCTAAGGATTATCCTAGTACACTGAGTTGTCTTTCTGTCATTATAAGATCTACTTAGGTCAACAAATACGTATTGTTTATATTTTAGATGAAAGTGAATGAGAGAAGTATGGTACCTCGAATCGTTTCAGTTCGTACCCTGAATCATCACGATTGGAAATCACTGTTTAACTCAAGCTTATACTAATTACTTATTTTTTTGAAGGCTAGCCGTCACTGTTGCCTATTGGTGTAAAACCAGCCATTAAGTAATTAATAGTTAATACCTAAGTGTCACATTGTATTAGTATACCTACGTATGGTAATGGTGTTTTTTGTAGAGTATAGAGACAGTACTAAGCCGAGTATTGCTAATGCTCGAGCTACAGCTCGCACAGTCCTAAGCATCTCAGTGCCTCCCTGACCCCTGGTTCTTTGTTTAATGTAGTTTATCGCGGATCGACGCGGACGGATTTACGAGACGGCGGCATAATAAACTGGAATGCGCCCTGCCCGCTCGCAAATGCTATCTTGTCTCCGCGAGGACTCCGGCTGACTTTGGAAATGCCAACGTGGCTTGCTGTGGTTGTTGGATGCTTCATATTTTGGTATCGGCTGTGTTCATCTTTTAAATATAGTGGATGCACATTTACTCAAAGCGTGTATGTTTAAAAACTCTGGGTCGGGACCCAGTGGTCCTAAGCTCAAGACTGCTCACTGTGCAATTTGGTGCAAGCTAGCCGGTGATGGAACACACCGATAAAGAACCCAAGCAACCCGGATAACGGCAGTACAGTCGCGCCTTACCATGTTGGGTTCAAATGCGCTCGGAGAAATGTGGGCTTCTGAAGGTTCCTTTCACCATGTAAAAAGCTAAAGCACTCGGAGAAATGTGGGCTTCTGGAAGTTCCTTTCACCATGAAGGCAACAACCAGTGTACCTTTGACTGACTACCTCGTTTGTGATATGGTCGTGAGGGTATGTTATGGTATAGCAAAAGTGTTTATTGGTTAAGACTAGAGACAGTACTGACTAAGCATAGCCAATGCCCGAGCTGTAGCTCCACAGTCCTAAGCATCTCAGTGCCGCCCTGACCCCTGGTTCTTTGTTTAATGTAGTTTATCGCGGATCGACGCGGACGGATTTACGAGACGGCGGCATAATAAACTGGAATGCGCCCTGCCCGCTCGCAAATGCTATCTTGTCTCCGCGAGGACTCCGGCTGACTTTGGAAATGCCAACGTGGCTTGCTGTGGTTGTTGGATGCTTCATATTTTAATATTGGTTGTGTTTGCTTTTTGAATAAAGTGGATGCACATTTACTCAAAGCGTGTTTTTTAAACACTCTGGGTCGGAACCCAGTGGTCCTAAGCTCAAGACTGCTCACTGTGCAATTTGGTACAAGCTATCCGGTGATGGAACACACCGATAAAGACCCCAAGCAACCCGGGTAACGGCAGTAAAGTCGCCCCTTAGCAGGTTGGGTTCAAAAGCGCTCGGAGAAATGTGGGCTTCTGAAGGTTCCTTTCACCATGACGACAACAACCAGTGTGCCTCTGACTGATTACCTCGTTTGTGATATGGTCGTAAGGCTAAGTTATGATATAGCAAAAATGGTAATTTGTTAGAATAGAGATAGTACTGGCTAAGCATTGCCAATGCAAGAGCTGTAGCTCCAAAGTCCTAAGTATCTCAGTGCCTTCCCGACCCCTGGTTCTTTGTTTAATGTAGTTTATCGCGGATCGACGCGGACGGATTTACGAGACGGCGGCATAATAAACTGGAATGCGCCCTGCCCGCTCGCAAATGCTATCTTGTCTCCGCGAGGACTCCGGCTGACTTTGGAAATGCCAACGTGGCTTGCTGTGGTTGTTGGATGCTTCATATTTTGGTATTGGTTGTGTTCGCTTTTTAAATAGTGGATGCACATTTGCTCAGCGTAATTAAACACTCTGGGTCGGCACCCGGAGGTCCCAAAGAGTGTTCATAGTGCAATTTTTTGCAAGCTCTCCGATGATGGAACACACTGATAAATAACCCAAGCAACCCGGATAAAGGCGGTTGACTCGCCCCTTACCACGTTGGGTTTAGAAGCGATCAGAGAAATGTGGGCTTCTGAAGGTTCCTTTCACAATGACGGCAACAACCAGTGTGCCTCTGACTACCCTGTTTGGAATATGGTCGTGAGAGCACGTTAGAGACTAGAGACAGTACTGGCTAAGCATTGCCAATGCACGAGCTGTAACTCCTGAGCATCTCAGTGCCACCCCGACCCCTGGTTCTTTGTTTAATGTAGTTTATCGCGGATCGACGCGGACGGATTTACGAGACGGCGGCATGATAAACTGGAATGCGCCCTGCCCGCTCGCAAATGCTATCTTGTCTCCGCGAGGACTCCGGCTGACTTTGGAAATGCCAACGTGGCTTGCTGTGGTTGTTGGATGCTTCATATTTTGGTATTGGTTGTGTTCGCTTTTAAATAAAGTGGATTCACTTTTTCTCAGAGCGTGCTCAAACACTCTGGGTCGGAACCCGTTGGTACCGAGCTCAAGACTGTTCATTGTGCAATTTGTTGCGAACTCTACGGTGATGGAACACACCGATAAAGAACCCAAGCAACCCAGATAAAGGCGGCAGACTCACCCCTTACCACGTTGGTTTCAAAAGCGCTCGGAAAAATGTGGGCTTCTGAAGGTTCCTTTCGGTAACGGCAATAATCTGGTCGTGAGAGTAAGTAGGTAAGATGGTAGGTATAGCAGACGTGTTATTTTGTTAAGACTGGAGACAGTACTGGCTAAGCATTTCCCATGCACGAGCTGTAGCTCCACAGTCCTGAGCATCTCAGTGCCTTCCCGACCCCTGGTTCTTTGTTTAATGTAGTTTATCGCGGATCGACGCGGACGGATTTACGAGACGGCGGCATAATAAACTGGAATGCGCCCTGCCCGCTCGCAAATGCTATCTTGTCTCCGCGAGGACTCCGGCTGACTTTGGAAATGCCAACGTGGCTTGCTGTGGTTGGTTGGATGCTTCATATTTTGGTATTGGCTGTGTTCGCTTTTTAAATAAAGTTGAGGCACATTTTCTCAGAGCGTGGTTAAACACTAGGTCGGAACCTAGTGGTTCTGAGCTCCAGATTGTTCACTATGCAATTCGTGGCGAGCTCTTCGGTAATGGAACACACTGATAAAGAACTCAAGCATCCCGGATAACGGCGGTAGACTCGCCCCTTAGCATGTTAGGTTCAAATGCGCTCGGAGAAATTAGGAGTTCTGAAGGTTCCTTTCACTATGTAAAAAGCTAAAGCGCTCGTAGAAATGTGGGCTTCTGAAGGTTCCTTTCACCATGACGGCAGCAACCAGTGTGCCTCTGACTGATTACCTCGTTTGTGATATGGTCGTGAGGGTATGTTATGATATAGCAAAAGTGGGAATTGGTTAAGACTAGAGATAGTGCTGGTTAAGCATTGTCAATGCACGAGCTGTAGCTCCACAGTCCTAAGCATCTCAGTGCCGCCCTGACCCCTGGTTCTTTGTTTAATGTAGTTTATCGCGGATCGACGCGGACGGATTTACGAGACGGCGGCATAATAAACTGGAATGCGCCCTGCCCGCTCGCAAATGCTATCTTGTCTCCGCGAGGACTCCGGCTGACTTTGGAAATGCCAACGTGGCTTGCTGTGGGTGTTGGATGCTTCATATTTTGGTATTGGTCGTGTTCATCTTTTAAATGAAGTGGAGGCACATTTTCTTAGAGCGTGATTAAACACTCTGAATCGGAACCCAGTGGTCCTAAGCTCAAGACTGCTCACTGTGCAATTTGGTACAAGCTATCCGGTGATGGAACACACCGATAAAGACCCCAAGCAACCCGGATAACGGCAGTAAAGTCGCCCCTTAGCAGGTTGGGTTCAAAAGCGCTCGGAGAAATGTGGGCTTCTGAAGGTTCCTTTCACCATGACGGCAACAACCAGTGTGCCTCTGACTGATTACCTCGTTTGTGATATGGTCGTGAGGGTAAGTTATGATATAGCAAAAGTGATATTTGGTTAAGACTAGAGGTACTGGCTAAGCATTTCCAATGCCCGAGCTGTAGCTCCACAGTCCTAAGCATCTCAGTGTCGCCCTGACCCCTGGTTCTTTGTTTAATGTAGTTTATCGCGGATCGACGCGGACGGATTTACGAGACGGCGGCATAATAAACTGGAATGCGCCCTGCCCGCTCGCAAATGCTATCTTGTCTCCGCGAGGACTCCGGCTGACTTTGGAAATGCCAACGTGGCTTGCTGTGTTTGTTGCAGGGATCATATTTTCGTATTGTTGTGTTCGCTTTTTAAATGAAGTGGATGCACATTTACTCAGCGTGGTTAAACACTCTGGGTCGGCACCCGGAGGTCCCAAAGAGTGTTAATTGTGCAATTTGTTGCAAGCTCTCCAGTGATGGAACGCACCGATAAAGAACCCAAGCAACCCGCATAAAGGCATTTGACTCGCCCCTTACCAGGTTGGGCTCAGAAGCGATCAGAGAAATGCGGGATTCTGAAGGTTCCTTTCACCATGACGGCAACAACCAGTGTCCCTCTGACTACCCCGTTTGGGATATGGTCGAAAGTTCGTTATGATGGTTTAGCAGACGTGTTATTTTGTTAAGACTACAGAAGGTACTGAGCTGAGCATTGCCATGCTCGAGCTGTAGCTCCACAGTCCTAAGCATCTCAGTGCCGCCCTGACCCCTGGTTCTTTGTTTAATGTAGTTTATCGCGGATCGACGCGGACGGATTTACGAGACGGCGGCATAATAAACTGGAATGCGCCCTGCCCGCTCGCAAATGCTATCTTGTCTCCGCGAGGACTCCGGCTGACTTTGGAAATGCCAACGTGGCTTGCTGTGGTTTGTTGGATGCTTCATATTTTAATATTGGTTGTGTTTGCTTTTTGAATAAAGTGGATGCACATTTACTCAAAGCGTGTTTTTTAAACACTCTGGGTCGGAACCAGGTGGTACCGAGCTCAAGACTGATCACTGTGCAATTTGTTCCAAGCTCTCCGATGATGGAACACACCGATAAAAACCCCAAGCAACCCGGATAACGGCGGTAAACTCGCCCTTTACCATGTTAGATTCAAATGCGCTCGGAGAAATTAGGGGTTGTGAAGGTTCCTTTCACCATGACGGCAACAACCAGTGTGCCTCTGACTACCCCGTTTGGGATATGGTCGAGAGTTCGTTATGATGGTATAGCAGACTTGTTATTTAGTGAGACTAGAGCCGGTACTGGTTAAGCATTGGCAATGCACGAGCTATCACTCCTGAGCATCTCAGTGCCACCCCGACCCCTGATTCTTTGTTTAATGTAGTTTATCGCGGATCGACGCGGACGGATTTACGAGACGGCAGCATAATAAACTGGAATGCGCCCTGCCCGCTCGCAAATGCTATCTTGTCTCCGCGAGGACTCCGGCTGACTTTGGAAATGCCAACGTGGCTTGCTGTGGTTGTTGGATGCTTCATATTTCGATCTTGGTTGTCTTCGCTGTTAAATAAAGTGGATGCACATTTTCTCAGAGCCTGGTTAAACACTCTGGGTCGGAACCCGTTGGTACCGAGCTCAAGGCTGTTCACTGGGAAAATCTTTGCAAGCTCTCCGGTGATGGAACACACCGATAAAGAACCCAAGCAACCCAGATAACAGTGACAGACTCACCCCTTACCACGTCGGTTTCAAAAGCGCTCGGTAAAATGTGGGCTTCTGAAGGTTCCTTTCGGTAACGGCAATAATCTGGTCGTGAGAGTAAGTTAAGATGGTAAGTATAGCAGACGTGTTATTTTGTTAAGACTAGAGACAGTTCTGGCTAAGCATTTCCAATGCCCTAGTTGTAGGTCTATAGTCCTAAGCATCTCAGTGCCGCCCTGACCCCTGGTTCTTTGTTTAATGTAGTTTATCGCGGATCGACGCGGACGGATTTACGAGACGGCGGCATAATAAACTGGAATGCGCCCTGCCCGCTCGCAAATGCTATCTTGTCTCCGCGAGGACTCCGGCTGACTCTGGAAATGCCAACGTGGCTTGCTGTGGTTGTTGGATGCTTTATATTTCGATATTGGTTGTCTTCGCTGTTAAATAAAGAAGAAGAAGAAAGAAAGAAAAAACATTTATTGGCCCAACAGAAACAATAATAAAGAAAAAAAACAAAAAATACATGCGGAACAAAATAAAAAAACAAGAGTAAAGAAAATAAAGCAAAACGTCAGGTTATGGGCCAATCAGGACCCTACCTCAGCAAATGCCGCTGCAGTAAACAGTACAACTGGCACTGCAGCGACGCTGGTATTCTGGCAGGGCCTGTAGGTTTAGTGTACGTCCAGAGAGACAAATGACTGGAAGTTTGAATTGAGTGTGTAAATAGAAATAATAAATCCTAAACATACAACGAATAAATAGAAACAAAGGGGAAAAAAAGAAAAAAGTGTGTGTGAGTGTGAAACCTTGTGTGAATGTATAGTGCGTGTGTTATATGAGGTTCAGTGTAGTGTTTTTATAAAAAAAAAAAAAAAGCATATCGCAAAAATGACAATGACAGCTGCTGTCACGTTCCACGTTCTGCCACGTAGGGAAGTATAAAACACTTATCGTAATACAATTGAAAAGAAAAAAAAATAAGAGAAGAGTTTGTAGTACTGATTTGAGCTCATTAATAATGAAAGACAAAGTCAAAGTGGAAAAAAAAAACCGTCACCATTACTTGATGACGCGCGTCAGTGTAGTGAGCCCCCCAGCGGTTGCACACGCGTCGCGGACAAACCGGAGGTGAGTTTGCTGTACTGTGGATCTGCCTTTTGTGATGAAAGTAAATGTCGTTTCAAAGTTCAATAAAGTAGATGCACATTTTCTCAGAGCCTGGTTAAACACTCTGGGTCGGAACCCGTTGGTACCGAGCTCAAGACTGTTCACTGTGCAATTCGTTGCAAGCTCTCCGATGATGGAACACACCGATAAAGAACCCAAGCATCCCGGATAACAGCGGTAGACTCGCCCCGTATCACCTTGGGTTCATAAGCGCTCGGAGAAATGTGGGCTTCTGAAGGTTCCTTTCACCATGACGGCAGCAACCAGTGTGCCTCTGACTGATTACCTCGTTTGTGATATGGTCGTGAGGGTATGTTATGATATAGCAAAAGTGGGAATCGGCTAAGACTAGAGATAGTACTGGTTAAGCATTGTCAATGCCCGAGCTGTAGCTCCACAGTCCTAAGCATCTTAGTGCCGCCCTGACCCCTGGTTCTTTGTTTAATGTAGTTTATCGCGGATCGACGCGGACGGATTTACGAGACGGCGGCATAATAAATAGAGTCCGACCGAAACTGGTTTTCCGGCCGAAACCGAAACCGAAACCGAATGTTCGGCCTAGGCTTCAGTTTCGGCCGAAACCGAAACCGAAACCGAAACTCACGTGGTCAAGTATAAAATACCAACAATTACGAAATTCTGAGAAATTTTACTCATTACTCTGCTAATAACAACAAAACTAAGTTACAGAGTTATTTTTTTTCAACACAAGATCCCACCGCTGAGCAAAGGTCTCCCAAATTTTTCAATTTAACCCTGCCTTTTGCTCAAGTCAGCCATTCGCCAGAGTAATGTACCAGGAGTCGCATCATCGCTTTTTAGGTTTCGTCTTTCAATAAAATCAGTCTTTTAGGAGCCATTGGGTTGTCATTCGGGCCGGATGCATCTTACAGACTGCTCAGTGCTCTCTCCCATTTTGTCAGTTTGGCGACTTTCTGGCCTACGTCTTGTACGTCAGTTTTGGTTCGGATCATGGTGACCATTTTCTGTCTGTGTGTTTAATGCCTAACACACTCAGTGGAGTGTGGAATGGGTCCAAGGGTAATGGAGTGCCATTACCCTCGGACCCATTCCGAGCTTTGACTTAGGGTGTTCCATAAGCAACCAGCCTTGTGGGCAAAATGCTAAGAAAAGTCGAGAAGTTCTCGCTTTAAAGATATAGGAAGGTGGCACTTCATTTATTTGAGCCGACCCCCCCCCCCCCCCCCCTCTAGGTGATTCGGCATCGGCATTTGATTTCCTCTTCGTGCCTGTTCTCGAGGGAATCCGTTCATGGACTGGACTGATTATGGACGATCCAGCCATATCCGGCAGATTATTACGCACTAAACCCCCCGGTGACCTGCTTCAGCGCGTCACGAGATCCCCGTGATCTCTGATCAAGGACTCTGTGCAGGTGGACCCCTGGCGCGCTATGCTAACCAGCCCACCTTGAGGGGAGTTACACCTCCTCTCTACACCCGCCAGTGTGTACGGTGGTGTTAGGTCACTCTTACACCGCCACCCTTCCTCGGGGCCACTTGGAATGGAGGCCCACAGCCCTCGCTGTGTGCACTCCCAGTGACCCCGAAGGTCCTATTTTAGTCGCTTCTTACGACAGGCGGGGGAGAACCGTGCCAGAATTTTAAAGCCCCATACCACAAGGTTAAAGGAGACAATCTGTAAACTCATCAAAGTAGCATTGTCTGCCGTCTACACCTTCCTTACTTCGTGTGCCGTTGATCGTCAGTTTCGTTTTCGTCTGGTTCATCACCAGTCAGTTCTTTGAACATTGTCTGCCCTGCCACTCAGCGGATGTCTTGGCGAAAAGCACGATGTCGTCGGCATAACGATTAGTCGATTTCTATAATTCGATATCGACTACTTCAGTAGACTAGGGTCTTGCCAACTGCCTAAAAACTTCCACTTCAACCCAACTGACACTTCAACCTACTTTCCTTAGTGCCCAGCCGTATTGGATGCAACAATTAACCTCTTTCTCCTGAAGGTGGACCTGCCTACTTGAATCATTTGGCCAAACCATACTCGTCGACAACTTCGAGAATCGAGCAGTCTCATCGAAAACTTTCATGTAATCAGTTCCGTCAAAACATTACCTCCAAAGAAGTTTTACGTTTGGTGATTACGCATTGACCAATTTTAGTGTTACTACGTAGCCATCCGAATGTCCCACGACAATAGGGTAGATGACTATGAGTGATTTTGCATGTTTTTTTATGTTCCCCAAAAATAATAATTGATTTCAAATGTTATTGTAAAACCACAATCGAATTTCCTTTTAAAAATGAGGCTACAATAGGCCTGCAAACTTGGGTGGGCAAGTCCATTTCATATGTGTTAAATTTTTGTAAAACAATATCACTTTTTGTAACCCAAACTATTATGAAGGAATTATGTTAGGAGACCATTATCATAAACGCAATATTTAATATAGCTGTCGAACAAAGTTATTACGCGCTCCTTACAAAAACAGCGAGAGTGACGTCACTCTCGCTGTCACTTTTGTATGGAGCGTTTTTGGGCAAGTCCAAAAATGTGCATTTCAAATTGTGATATCTCTGGTGGTATTATTGATCCAGATGAAGTGATTCTTTGAGGATTGTTTACATAAATGTAAGGTCTTTCGATAATAAACAAAAAAAAATTACAGTCATCATGCCTATTCCCGAAGATTGTGGAGGTCGCCAGGCTCTGCCATAACGTTGCCGCGAGAAACGAAGTTATACGACCGCGCACGACATCTTCCGAAGTGAGTTTCGGTTTCGGCCAATTTTGGCCGAAACCGAAACTGTGGCCGAAACTCGATTTTTTGGCCGAAACTGGCCGAAACCGAAACCGAAACCGAAAGTTCGGTCGGACACTAATAATAAAGTGGAATGCGCCCTGCCCGCTCGCAAATGCTATCTTGTCTCCGCGAGGACTCCGGCTGGCTTTGGAAATGCTAACGTAGCTTGCTGTGGTTGTTGGATGCTTCATATTTTGGTGTTCGCTTTTAAATAAAGTGGATGCACATTTACTCAAAGCGTGTTTTTTAAACACTCTGGGTCGGAACCAGGTGGTACCGAGCTCAAGACTGATCATTGTGCAATTTGTTCCAAGCTCTCCGATGATGGAACACACCGATAAAAACCCCAAGCAACCCGGATAACGGCGGTAAACTCGCCCGTTACCATGTTAGATTCAAATGCGCTCGGAGAAATTAGGGGTTGTGAAGGTTCCTTTCACCATGACGGCAACAACCAGAGTGCCTCTGACTGACCCGTTTGGGATATGGTCGAGAGAGTACGTTAGAGACTAGAGACAGTACCGGCTAAGCATTGTCAATGCCCGAGCTGTAGCTCCACAGTCCTAAGCATCTCAGTGCCGCCCTGACCCCTGGTTCTTTGTTTAATGTAGTTTATCGCGGATCGACGCGGACGGATTTACGAGACGGCGGCATAATAAACTGGAATGCGCCCTGCCCGCTCGCAAATGCTATCTTGTCTCCGCGAGGACTCCGGCTGACTTTGGAAATGCCAACGTGGCTTGCTGTGGTTGTTGGATGCTTCATATTTTGGTATTGGTTGTGTTTGCTTTTTGAATAAAGTGGATGCACATTTACTCAAAGCGTGTTTGTTTAAACACTCTGGGTCAGGACTAGGTGGTACCGAGCTCAATACTGTTCATTGTGTCATTTGTTGCATGCTTTCCGGTGACGGAACACACCGATAAAGAACTTAAGCATTCCGAATAACGGCGGTAGACTCGCCCCTTACCATGTCAGGTTCAAATGCGCTCGGAGAAATTAAGAGCTCTGAAGGTTCCTCTCACCATGTAAAAAGCTAAAGCGCTCGTAGAAATGTGGGCTTCTGAAGGTTCCTTTCACCATGACGCCAACAACCAGTGTGCCTCTGACTGATTACCTCGTTTGTGATATGATTTTGAGGGTATGTTATGATATAGCAAAAGTGTTTATTGGTTAAGACTAGAGACAGTACTGAGCTGAGCATTGCCAATGCCCGAGCTGTAGCTCCACAGTCCTAAGCATCACAGTGCGGCCCCGACCCCTGGTTCTTTGTTTAATGTAGTTTATCTTGGATCGACGCGGACGGATTTACGAGACGGCGGCGTAATAAACTGGAATGCGCCCTGCCCGCTCGCAAATGCTATCTTGTCTCCGCGAGGACTCCGGCTGACTTTGGAAATGACAACGTGGCTTGCTGTTGTTGGATAGATGCTTCATATTTTGGAATTAGTTGTTTTAATTTTTTTAATAAAATGGATGCACATTTATTTATTCAGCGTGGTTAAACACTCTAGGTCGGTACCCGGTGGTACCGAGCTCAAGACTGTTCACTGTGCAATTTGGTGCAAGCTCTCTGGTGATGGAACACACCGATAAATAACTCAAGCATCCCAGATAACGGCGGTAGACTCGCCCCTTACCATGTTGGGTTCAAAAGCGTTCGGAAAAATGTGGGTTTCCGAAGGTTCCTTTCACCATGACAGTAACAACCAATGTGCCTCTGACTACCCCGTTTGGGATATGGTCGAGAGTTCGTTATGATTTTATAGCAGACGTGTAATTTTGTTAAGACTAGAGACAATAAGTACTAGCTAAGCATTGCTAATCCCAGAGCTGTAGGTCCAGAGTCCTAAGCATCTCAGTGCGTCAGGGCCGCACTGAGATGGTTTTGTGGTTTGGCCCTGGTTTTTTGTTTAATGTAGTTTATCTTGGATCGACGCGGACGGATTTACGAGACGGCGGCATAATAAACTGGAATGCGCCCTGCCCGCTCGCAAATGCTATCTTGTCTCCGCGAGGACTCCGGCTGACTTTGGAAATGCCAACGTGGCTTGCTGTGGTGGTTGGATGCTTCATATTTTGGTATTGGTTGCATTCACCTTTTAAATAAATAAATTATATCCCTGGACATTATTCCACACAGCGCCATCTAGCCCCAAGTGGGCTAATTATAGTCCGTTTTTATGGGATACTAGACAACGGATAAACATACTTCAATACTTTTTCTTTTGTAAATACATACTTAATATACATAGGAAACACCCAGGCCAATACAAACAGACATGTTCATGCACACAAATGTTTGTACTGTGCGGGGACCGAACCCGCGACCTTTGGTGTAGTAGCCGACTTCTCAACAATTACACCAAGAGCGTCGTCGTATATAAAGGCCATCCAAAACATTTTTCTTAAATTTGCTCTTCAAGGTGACCTCATCTGATGGGAAGAGGCCGTGAAGTCCAGATATGAGGTTGACAAGTACAACTACTAAGCTAGTCAATCTTATCTTGAAGGCCTGCAGAAATATCTATTCTCATCCACCCTGAAGAACCCGGTATTGTAGGAAGAAGTCCCTCCTACAACTCCTGTCCTTTAGAAGAGCGATCCGAGTCCGGATCGTCCGACACAGAAATGAATCAAGAAACCTTTTTGGTGTGAGCCAACTATTGCTGGATCGTGTGTGGAGATCGGAGCTGTCGAGAGTCCAGCACTCGTGAAACGGGAGTGAAGGAGTCAGGGAGGGGTTCGATTGGAACTACTAATCCAAATATTCGCCATTGTAAAGACAATTGGCGAGTTCGATGTCTGGATAGTGGCGGTATCTGTTGTGGCTACTAAAACTTTTTCTTCATCTTAATAACTCGGTTGTAAGACGCCTAGTTAACTGGCCAGACGAATCGTGTGCATAATTCGAGTATTAATCCCTGATCTGTAAGGCTTAATATGGTGTGGACGACATGATGTCAAGAGTATAAGGACTTACCGATGAAAGGCTTGCCATCCAGCCGCTTCATCCAGTAGAACCGCTGGCTATGAGGCTTGTTCTCCCTGTCGTACTGCTCCCACTGCTGGCGGAGGAAGGTGTAGCAGACGCAGCAGCAGCGCACGGTGCCCTCCTCGTCGCCCTCCGACCGGTAGCCGGTGGGCGGGGCGTGCGCCCCCAGGAACGGGAAGTACGGCTCGGTGCTTTGCTGGAAGATAAGCTTAGGTTATTATCTTTGAAGGTTGCAAAAACAGTCCTTAAAGCTATGTGTATCTGTTTGTAGTATCGCAGGTTCCAAACGGCAGACTGCTTCGAATAAGTTTTTGTTCTGGGTCAAAATGTTTTTTTTTTAGTTTTTTGCACAAAGATATAGACGGACTTAATCCCTTTCTTTACCAGTCAACTATCGGACGTAGCAGACTTCTTGCTAGCGGTTGAAACTAGATTGCGATAACCATGCACAAAATAAATGTTTAGTTAAAACCTAGGGCGAATTCTAAACAGGATTACAATTTTCTCATAAACTGGACTTATAATAGGAATATCGAAATACTCCCTCTTATAGAACAATGTTGAAAGCAAAAGTGGGATAAACGTCGCTAACTGATAAATAGTCCTCGAAAGTATAATTACCCCTAGACAGCAGTAGGGACTATAGTCTGAAAGGCCACTGTCAGCGAACCCCCCTGATCGAGTACCACCATGCCAGTTATTGTAAGAAAGTTAGTTGGCTAGCCTGAGTGAAACCTGGCCAGGTCGTCCAGTCAAAAAAAGAGAGAGGTATGATGTCAAAAAACCGTTGAGGGATGCTCTCAAGAGGTAACAGCATTAAATTGTGTTCCCGCAAATGCACCACCATGGTCACATTAACAGTCCGACCCTAAGGTCGCATACGAGATTTGTTTTTTAAGCCATGAGTACCAGTAGGCAACCAATGTATTACTTAATCTTAAACCTCGAAAATCCTTCAAACCCTAGTCAGCCAATTCTTACTTAAGCAGTTTTCCTTTACGATTATATTCATAAGTTTCGTCTAGTTTTACAATTTTTCCAAAAATCCTACTACTAAGAACTCGTGTCATAGTGTACTCGATCAGGCGGAGTCGCAGACGATGTCCTCCCAGTCTACTACACCCAAATGGAAATATTTCCCGAATTCGCTTCATTATCCCTCGAAGATCGATAGGAAAACATGGCAGAATTGATACAGCTCCGCGCCAGGCAATTAACGACTTAATGACATGTCATCGCGAACTGATGAATCGGAAAGTCCTATATCAATATTTTATGCTTTACATCCGCAATGCGACATTATTTCATGTTATAATGTATGTGATGAAATATTAATGTTGTAGCGTGTGTTGAATGGGCGAAAGAGCGTGTCCGCTTTTATCGATGTTCAGAGCACTGGTCAGGTCAGGCCAGATATTATTATTTAAATACACATGACAGTTAAGGGCATATTTTAAGTTTTGGCTGAATTTCTGTAGAGATGGTCACCCATCCTAGAACCAGACTTAGTCATCATCATAAATGGCCTCTGCGTCTTTTACAGACAATTCATGCAGTGACGTTAGAGTTGGAGCACTTTTTGCTATAACCAGACCTAGTAAGCGTAGCTTAAAATACACCCACAGATCAATGGACGCTCTAAATAAAAACTACTATGACTATTTAATTTTTACCCAGCGCGATTGGAACCTAGGCCCGGCGTAATATTTTAGTACCTATACTACTAAGCCATAACGGCAGAGTAATAAACTACGGCACTTCAATTGTAAATTCCACACACGGAACAGCTTGACAACATAATCTTGAACCAATGAATGAACTATGGGAATGTCTTATGGGAAAATTGTGATTACTATGTAGTATGATATCGCCTAGTTTTTTCTTAGGGTTCCGTACTTCAATGGGAAAAACTGAATCCTTGTCGTTATTGACCGACTGTTAAGAGCCTTTTTTCAGGAACGCGTGGTGGGGGTTACAAGTTACAATAATATCAACTCAGGTCTAAAATCCCTCGAAGCAATGAATAAGTTAAACTCTAAGCCCCGAATCGACAAACGCCCTTACAAGTATAGCGGTCATTTTCAGTTCTATACACACTGATCGGGACGACATGAACATGAAAACGTGCTCAACTCTGATTGTTGTTTGGGAATTCGAGGATAAGGGTGAAGCCTCATTAGTGCATTGCGTTGCGGTACTGAGTCAATGCAATCAAAATGTACCCCATTCATATATTATGCCGAATATTTTCATCTCGCTAGGGAATCAAAACCTTTAACCCTATACTTCCCTCTGATATAGATTCATGAAATTTAGCACGAAGTAATAGCATAAAACAAAGAAGAAACATTATTTATTGTGCTTTTTAAATTAGTTGCAGTACCCGCAAGTCAGCTACCCACAACCCAAGACGACCTTAGACAAGTTTTCCACTATCAAAATTTAGTTTGCACAGAACCCTCAGTGCCAAAATCCGACTCGCACTTAACATTTTTTTTCTCTACACTCATAATGGCACAATGCAATGCAATATTCACATCCACCGCTCCCACGTGAGTGTACAGAGGCGCCCACATCAACCTTTACAAAACCATTGCAAAATGGGTCTTACGTCAGTAGCATAAGGTGTCCCTATGTAAAGGTTGATGTGAGCGCCTTTTGAAGCCCATTGCTGCTCGAGTGGGATGCGCATGTGCTGGGTATTATTTATGTCAGATGACGTAAGACGTGAGATCTCATCTTTATGGGCTGCAGCGAAACTTTTCTTTAATATTTCACTTTATTGCTTCAATTTGTTTATGACTTGAAATTGCACGTCAAATTTCAGTTCAGCGCAGTAAGTGTTATACACTGTTTTACTGTTTGCTTTTGCTTCGTTTTATAACAGCTAAGCAATTTTTATCAGCTTTGCTCTTTTTCCGAGAAACCCTTGTGGGCGGGCCTACGACTTAATAATTTTAGCTATGAAACTTTTCCATTGATTGCTTTATCTTCAGCTTCATTTAAACCAATCACAACAATTGAGGATAGAAAGAGAGATCATACAGAAACATCACATAAACAATTTTTAATTTAATGCTTCAGGATCGGGTTTAGCGATTGAAATGTCCTGTCCCTTATTCGCAAATGTTGGCAGCAATACGAATGAAACAGAGAAAACTTTACGTAGTTAAAGGTGGCGCTGTAGGGCTTTGAGTTTCTATGAATAAGAGGAGGGGGTCAGACAAGAAGGCAGCAGGATTACCCCTCCCAAGGGACAATAATAAATAATATTTATAAACCCTATAAAGGCAGTCTTTAAATAAAGTGTTTCAGACTAAATATTAATGTTACCGACTTCTAGGAAGGCTTACCGTTTCAAAACGCGTGGATATTATGTTTCGCCCACGTGGGATGGTGTGAACGTTTGCTGGCTTTTATAAATTTAATATAGCCTCAAAATTCTAGGGTTATTCCCAGTTGCCTAACAGGCAAAAAATATATATTTCTGAGTTGCTGCCTCGAGCGGAGACACGGATGATGGCAACTGGGACAATATTTTTAACAAAATTCTTGTTGCCCTTTCGGTGGCAACCCAAATTCAGCATGGTTCCTAACGAAATAGGCGAATTATCAGAAAAAAATCTAGCGCTCTATGCGTCGCGTCGTCGAGCTTTCGAGGTAATTGAAAAAGGTGTGTTAACTACCTACTCTAAAGAAATGACTAAAACAAACGTGAGACAACAGTGATTTTGCAGGCAAAGCAGGTTTCTACGTTGGTTTATGAAAACTAGAAGGCACCACGAACGCCCAGCACAATATTTGTTGATTTTATCGAAACACTTTTGATGGTGCAAGAACCGAAACCGCGATCCTTTAAATCTCAAACGGCTCGAGTCAAAAAACTCTTTATTTACTTTTGATTTAAACTGTAAAAATGGTCTCTATAATTGCATTCATTTAGAGACCATCCACTAACTTGGATATCTGATATGAACTGGTCATATCAGATATCCAAGTTAGTGGATGGTCTCATGTAGAATTAGTGACATGACCTAGAAGATGGTACAGGGGTAAGCTATTTGGGCCACTGGAACAAGCGGTTTAGCAACATGTGGGCTTCTGAATGTTTCGTTACCAAAAGAATGCTAACATTAAATCAATCAGATCATTTATTTGTCAAAGTTGCAGTAGTTTGCCAGGAGTTGAAACATGGCCGCTATGTTTTGCCTTATCCAGGCGTACAAATATAGTCAACGTGTCTTTGACTTTCCCGCTGGGATATAGTCTTGAGCGAATGTAGTGGGGTTGTGGTGCGTCATTTATCCCTAGGCCTAGTTATGAATACTTGACTAAAGGTAGAAAAATGTGTGGTGTTCTAGCCAACCAAGAAAATCCAGACAGTGACGGCTTGAAACCGGTTCTTATGCATGTGATCGCATTATGAATCTATTAGTATAATATATTAGTAGCACGCATCGATAATAAGCTTGTGAGCTTGGTATAAAAATAAAAATCTGTAAAATTGATCAACTGATATGAACGGGATAAACAGTAAACTAAGTACGAGTGGGTTCATTACATTGGTGAAGTTCAAGCATACTTTTATTTTTTCTCAAATTTTAATTAACTATCGAATTAAAGTGCTACACGTGGTGAAACACGTCTGTAAAATTGTGTAAAAAATGAGACTCGTGTTATTCGAGCGTTTCTTTAAACAAGGCGAATATTTTATTCCTCATAATCGTCATATACATTTAGTAAACATGACATATGAAACTAAATTAAAAACCTTTAGGCGCTTTCCGAATTCCATCAACTTCACATGGAGACCGTTATGGTGACCCTTTATTTGCTTTGGGACCCTTTAAATCAACATTACTAGAAAATGTGTGCGTGTAGGGAATTATCGAACATGCATTTCACTCGAAGAACCGACTTGAATCCGTAAGTACATCGGCTCTTTCTGCATTTTCAATTGAAGCTATTTTTGCTTCATATTTTTGTCGCATTTCTTCCACTTCTGCGTGTTATGGTATGGCGTCAGTCTATATATGAGTAAAATGAAATGAACCGTTTTGGTAAGTTATTAGACAAGAGCTATTGGAACCTGAATAAATAGATACATATTTTAATTCAACAGTTTTCCTGCAGTTTTTACTGTAACATGCTTAATTTCATCTCTTTACAGGAAAATGAAAAGCCAGAAAACTAAGGCTTCGTCATTCTTTATTGTTCACATACAATAGAAACAGCCAGACATAATTAAATCGTGTTCATTAATATGCCTATATGGTAGTCTCCTTAACATATATAGAAGCGGACCCAAGACGGTTCCTTGCGTAAACACCTAACATCTAATCAATTGGCTCAAGCAAAACAATTCCATGCAGACGTGTGACGAGACCAAATTGTCTCGTGTCGAATGTCAATCACTTGACACCGATCAATTGAAGAACTGGTTCGTACTGGTTCTACAATACTCCTCCGTTTAGATGGTGATAAATATCGAATGACGACTACCCAAGGCCGCCTTGTTGATAACGCTGAGGTAAATAGTGTTGTTTGCGAATATAATATTGGCGATGCTCTTTTAGCGTTCATAAATCAGTATTTTTAAGTATTTATCATGGTCTCGAAGAATGCTGGTGGCTATAAGGCTGACGATCTTTGCGAAGTAATGTTAACAACTCAAAAATATTTACTTTGGTCAGGCAATGTTAAGTTTATTGGCGACCATTCCTTATTTTTTGAAACATTTGTCGGAAAAACAAAAGTTGTAACTTCTATCATACATTTTCATTAACTCAACATGTTGATATTTGACGGGTAGTACGTATCATATTCTATTGAAAAACAATGAATCTAATCTTATCATAATTGTATTTTTAAAACAGTTAAAACTTGCAATTTCCATGTAAATGCTCCTAATCATTTTACCTTGAAAAATCTTACGATTTAAAATACCACATCAAACAAGATGACTATTCCCGATTGATTTGTACCCGTATAAGGCTAATGACCACATTGTCACAGATGACTCTCTTCGTATGAATTAAGGTCATGTGACCCGGAGATTGATGCACATGAAAGTTGATTGACACGAGGGGAGATGGAGGCCAGAGAGATGACCTGTTGCGTCATACAGAAACGCATGTCGCATGTCACATTAAACATGTCGTTTGGTGCTGCTTGTGTATGATCAGTACCACATGTCAAGCGCAACGTAGCAGTTGGGATCTTTGACACAAGGTGATACGAACTGTCTCAGTGTACATACTAGACCAGAAGAGGAGAATTTATCAATCTCATAATTGTTTGACGACTCACTCCTGAATTAGTAAACGTCAATCAAGGTTAACCATAAGCACGCCTTCAAACTCATGCCGTGCCGTAAATTGTCTAAAGAACTGACCGCTAAACTTGTACTTGTAAGTTCCTCGGCCGGATTTTTCCACTGGAGGCGACGACGGCTTGGGGGCGCCGAGCGAGCTCTTTATGTACGCCTTCGCCTTCTCCATGGCTCGAGGATGTAGATAGAACTCTGACGAGTGTTACCTGAGGGTCAGGCTTGACGCGCACGGTGTACTGGTCACCGAGGCCCGCGCCGCCGCACACAAAGCACACGGCTTGGGGGCGCCGAGCGAGCTCTTTATGTACGCCTTGCCGTCTCCATGGCTCGAGGATATAGATAGAACTCTGGCGAGTGTTACCTGAGGGTCAGGCTTGAGGCGCACGGTGTACTGGTCACCGAGGCCCGCGCCGCCGCACACAAAGCACACGGCTTGGAGGCGCCGAGCGAGCTCTTTATGTATGCCTTGCCGTCTCCATAGCCCGAGGATATGGACAGAACTCTGGCGAGTGTTACCTGAGGGTCAGGCTTGAGGCGCACGGTGTACTGGTCACCGAGGCCCGCGCCACCGCACACAAAGCACACGGCTGGGGAGCGCCGAGCGAGCTCTTTATGTGCGCCTTGCCGTCTCCATGGCTCGAGGATATAGATACAACTCTTGCGAGTGTTACCTGAGGGTCAGGCTTGACGCGCACGGTGTACTGGTCACCGAGGCCCGCGCCGCCGCACACAAAGCACACGGCTTGGGGGCGCCGAGCGAGCTCTTTATGTGCGCCTTGCCGTCTCCATGGCTCGAGGATACAGATAGAACTCTGGCGAGTGTTACCTGAGGGTCAGGCTTGACGCGCACGGTGTACTGGTCACCGAGGCCCGCGCCGCCGCACACAAAGCACACGGCTTGGGGGCGCCGAGCGAGCTCTTTATGTGCGCCTTGCCGTCTCCATGGCTCGAGGATACAGATAGAACTCTGGCGAGTGTTACCTGAGGGTCAGGCTTGACGCGCACGGTGTACTGGTCACCGAGGCCCGCGCCGCCGCACACAAAGCACACGGCTTGGGAGCGCCGAGCGAGCTCTTTATGTACGCCTTGCCGTGTCCATGGCTCGAGGATATAGATAGAACTCTGGCGAGTGTTACCTGAGGGTCAGGCTTGACGCGCACGGTGTACTGGTCACCGAGGCCCGCGCCGCCGCACACAAAGCACACTCGCACGGCTTGGGGGCGCCGAGCGAGCTCTTTATGTACGCCTTGCCGTCTCCATGGCTCGAGGATATAGATACAACTCTGGCGAGTGTTACCTGAGGGTCAGGCTTGACGCGCACGGTGTACTGGTCACCGAGGCCCGCGCCGCCGCACACAAAGCACACGGCTTGGGAGCGCCGAGCGAGCTCTTTATGTACGCCTTGCCGTCTCCATGGCTCGAGGATACAGATAGAACTCTGGCGAGTGTTACCTGAGGGTCAGGCTTGACGCGCACGGTGTACTGGTCACCGAGGCCCGCGCCGCCGCACACAAAGTACACGGCTTGGTGGCGCCGAGCGAGCTCTTTATGTACGCCTTGCCGTCTCCATAGCCCGAGGATATGGACAGAACTCTGGCGAGTGTTACCTGAGGGTCAGGCTTGACGCGCACGGTGTACTGGTCACCGAGGCCCGCGCCGCCGCACACAAAGCACACTCGCACGTCGTTCGTCGCCGCCGCGGATTTCTCCAGCGACGGCGACGACGGCTTGGGGGCGCCGAGCGAGCTCTTTATGTACGCCTTGCCGTCTCCATGGCTCGAGGATGTATATAGAACTCTGGCGAGTGTTACCTGAGGGTCAGGCTTGACGCGCACGGTGTACTGGTCACCGAGGCCCGCGCCGCCGCACACAAAGCACACGGCTTGGGAGCGCCGAGCGAGCTCTTTATGTGCGCCTTGCCGTCTCCATGGCTCGAGGATATAGATAGAACTCTGGCGAGTGTTACCTGAGGGTCAGGCTTGACGCGCACGGTGTACTGGTCACCGAGGCCCGCGCCGCCGCACACAAAGCACACGGCTTGGGGGCGCCGAGCGAGCTCTTTATGTACGCCTTGCCGTCTCCATGGCTTGAGGATATAGACAGAACTATGGCAAGTGTTACCTGAGGGTCAGGCTTGACGCGCACGGTGTACTGGTCACCGAGGCCCGCGCCGCCGCACACAAAGCACACTCCTACGGCTTGGGGGCGCCGAGCGAGCTCTTTATGTACGCCTTGCCGTCTCCATGGCTCGAGGATATAGACAGAACTCATGAGTGTTACCTGAGGGTCAGGCTTGACGCGCACGGTGTACTGGTCACCGAGGCCCGCGCCGCCGCACACAAAGCACACGGCTTGGGGGCGCCGAGCGAGCTCTTTATGTACGCCTTGCCGTCTCCATGGCTCGAGGATATAGACAGAACTCATGAGTGTTACCTGAGGGTCAGGCTTGACGCGCACGGTGTACTGGTCACCGAGGCCCGCGCCGCCGCTCACAAAGCACACGGCTTGGGGTCGCCGAGCGAGCTCTTTATGTACGCCTTGCCGTCTCCATGGCTCGAGGATACAGATAGAACTCTGGCGAGTGTTACCTGAGGGTCAGGCTTGACGCGCACGGTGTACTGGTCACCGAGGCCCGCGCCGCCGCACACAAAGCACACGGCTTGGGGGCGCCGAGCGAGCTCTTTATGTACGCCTTGCCGTCTCCATGGCTCGAGGATATAGACAGAACTCATGAGTGTTACCTGAGGGTCAGGCTTGACGCGCACGGTGTACTGGTCACCGAGGCCCGCGCCGCCGCTCACAAAGCACACGGCTTGGGGTCGCCGAGCGAGCTCTTTATGTACGCCTTGCCGTCTCCATGGCTCGAGGATACAGATAGAACTCTGGCGAGTGTTACCTGAGGGTCAGGCTTGACGCGCACGGTGTACTGGTCACCGAGGCCCGCGCCGCCGCACACAAAGCACACTCGCACGGCTTGGGGGCGCCGAGCGAGCTCTTTATGTACGCCTTGCCGTCTCCATGGCTCGAGGATATAGATACAACTCTGGCGAGTGTTACCTGAGGGTCAGGCTTGACGCGCACGGTGTACTGGTCACCGAGGCCCGCGCCGCCGCACACAAAGTACACGGCTTGGTGGCGCCGAGCGAGCTCTTTATGTACGCCTTGCCGTCTCCATAGCCCGAGGATATGGACAGAACTCTGGCGAGTGTTACCTGAGGGTCAGGCTTGACGCGCACGGTGTACTGGTCACCGAGGCCCGCGCCGCCGCACACAAAGCACACTCGCACGTCGTTCGTCGCCGCCGCGGATTTCTCCAGCGACGGCGACGACGGCTTGGGGGCGCCGAGCGAGCTCTTTATGTACGCCTTGCCGTCTCCATGGCTCGAGGATGTATATAGAACTCTGGCGAGTGTTACCTGAGGGTCAGGCTTGACGCGCACGGTGTACTGGTCACCGAGGCCCGCGCCGCCGCACACAAAGCACACGGCTTGGGGGCGCCGAGCGAGCTCTTTATGTACGCCTTGCCGTCTCCATGGCTCGAGGATATAGACAGAACTCATGAGTGTTACCTGAGGGTCAGGCTTGACGCGCACGGTGTACTGGTCACCGAGGCCCGCGCCGCCGCTCACAAAGCACACGGCTTGGGGTCGCCGAGCGAGCTCTTTATGTACGCCTTGCCGTCTCCATGGCTCGAGGATACAGATAGAACTCTGGCGAGTGTTACCTGAGGGTCAGGCTTGACGCGCACGGTGTACTGGTCACCGAGGCCCGCGCCGCCGCACACAAAGCACACGGCTTGGGGGCGCCGAGCGAGCTCTTTATGTACGCCTTGCCGTCTCCATGGCTCGAGGATATAGACAGAACTCATGAGTGTTACCTGAGGGTCAGGCTTGACGCGCACGGTGTACTGGTCACCGAGGCCCGCGCCGCCGCTCACAAAGCACACGGCTTGGGGTCGCCGAGCGAGCTCTTTATGTACGCCTTGCCGTCTCCATGGCTCGAGGATACAGATAGAACTCTGGCGAGTGTTACCTGAGGGTCAGGCTTGACGCGCACAGTGTACTGGTCACCGAGGCCCGCGCCGCCGCACACAAAGCACACTCGCACGTCGTTCGTCGCCGCCGCGGATTTCTCCAGCGACGGCGACGACGGCTTGGGGGCGCCGAGCGAGCTCTTTATGTACGCCTTCGCCTTCTCCATGGCTCGAGGATACAGATAGAACTCTGGCAACTGTTACCTGAGGGTCAGGCTTGACGCGCACGGTGTACTGGTCACCGAGGCCCGCGCCGCCACACACAAAGAACACGGCTTGGGGGCGCCGAGCGAGCTCTTTATGTACGCCTTGCCGTCTCCATGGCTCGAGGATATAGATACAACTGTAGCAAGTGTTACCTGAGGGTCAGGCTTGACGCGCACGGTGTACTGGTCACCGAGGCCCGCACCGCCGCACACAAAGCACACGGCTTGGTGGCGCCGAGCGAGCTCTTTATGTACGCCTTGCCGTCTCCATGGCTCAAGGATATAGAACTCTGGCGAGTGTTACCTGAGGGTCAGGCTTGACGCGCACGGTGTACTGGTCACCGAGGCCCGCGCCGCCGCACACAAAGCACACTCGCACGTCGTTCGTCGCCGCCGCGGATTTCTCCAGCGACGGCGACGACGGCTTGGGGGCGCCGAGCGAGCTCTTTATGTACGCCTTGCCGTCTCCATGGCTCGAGGATATAGATAGAACTCTGGCGAGTGTTACCTGAGGGTCAGGCTTGACGCGCACGGTGTACTGGTCACCGAGGCCCGCGCCGCCGCACACAAAGCACACTCGCACGTCGTTCGTCGCCGCCGCGGATTTCTCCAGCGACGGCGACGACGGCTTGGGGGCGCCGAGCGAGCTCTTTATGTACGCCTTGCCGTCTCCATGGCTCGAGGATGTAGATAGAACTCTGGCAAGTGTTACCTGAGGGTCAGGCTTGACGCGCACGGTGTACTGGTCACCGAGGCCCGCGCCGCCGCACACAAAGCACACTCGCACGTCGTTCGTCGCCGCCGCGGATTTCTCCAGCGACGGCGACGACGGCTTGGGGGCGCCGAGCGAGCTCTTTATGTACGCCTTGCCGTCTCCATGGCTCGAGGATGTAGATAGAACTCTGGCAAGTGTTACCTGAGGGTCAGGCTTGACGCGCACGGTGTACTGGTCACCGAGGCCCGCGCCGCCGCACACAAAGCACACTCGCACGTCGTTCGTCGCCGCCGCGGATTTCTCCAGCGACGGCGACGACGGCTTGGGGGCGCCGAGCGAGCTCTTTATGTACGCCTTCGCCTTCTCCATGGCCGCGTCACTGTGGAAGAAAGCATTTATAAGTTAATGTGATCGGGATGGCAAAACTTGAGAGGACATAGAGAGGAGAACTGATGATCGTAGCTACAGAGAGGTTTTAGCTAGCGGGCTAGGATGCGCTTGTAAATTTTAACCAGGTATGGTCAATTCTCATATCAGTTCTTGACAGAAATCGTTCTAACATGACCATTTGAGTCACGTGGTTTGGCGTTGGACAAATCCTCAGCATTAACTTATGAATATAAAGAAATTGCAGCCGCGTGAAGGGTTCTTGCAAGAGAGCAACTCTATTGACATTAGCAGCGTACCGTCGTCAACCGAGTCTACAGCAGTATTAAGATTTTTAAAAACCTTAAGGTAAAGTTGGAAGAGGCCTGGACGTCAATCTTGGAAAAAAACATTCTGATTTAAATGTTTTATTGAATAAAAAATTTCATGCTGACATCAGAATGCAGAATAACGCTAATCTGAAGCGAATACAAAGTAGCGCCAAATGCACGACTAGATTACAAAGATAAGGCAGTCTGTACACTAACCAAAATCCCACAATCGTTCCTTCCGCACGCAAGAACGACATTTAGCCTGCATTACCAGAGGATCCGAGCTACAAGGGGTGAGTTTGGGGGGGAGGGGGAGGGCAGGAACGCCGGTGGCGCCGTTTAATTGATATTTAATTGCGATACGTCGTGATCGTGGCGCGATTAACCTGATGCCGCGACACTACGCACGCATGGTCCTGAACCACAGTATAAACATACAGTAGGTTATCTAAGGCCGCCCGCCGGGTTATTTATTAGCCTAGCGTGCACACAGACAGACACGCGGCACAGCCCGTCCGTACTGCCGCCTTCCTATGCCTCCCTATTTTATGCTAGCGTGTGCGTGAAATCGCATTCATTGCGAGAGCGGCACGTTTGTATGAAGATGTTCTACTGTATGTTTATACTGTGCCTGAACCGCCTATTCTTTGTAACCCCGTAGTTCTGGTAGAAGTCATTTGTCAATGAATTGACTAGACTGGATCTGGGTGAAGAACTTTTAATATTCATGTGGCGGTTATTCAATCAGACTTATTTTTGTAGGAATTCATGCCTTTTTAGATGTTCCGACAGCATGAAAATTTTTAGGTGTACTGTAATATGCTGCTAAGTACGACTCATTTTTCAAATATTCGTTGAATTTCGTTGATGTCCGAGGCCAGCTAGTAAGGAATAATGACTGGTCATTCGTCGTTCCCTCATGAAAAATGACTATGACACCATTTTATCTTTAAACAGTGTTGCCACTTTCTCCATAAAACAATATATGACGATAGGAATAGTGCAATAGGCCGTAAATTAGATCCAATACCCGGAAAAACGTAAAAAAACACCCCTTTTATTTTGACTGTCACAGTTCAATACTACTTTTGGCACAACGACGTCAATAAGGTCAGCTAAGTAGTTCAGTTATAGAAAAACATGCACAAGCACAACATACTAAATTTGGGTTGACTTGACAGTAAAAGTACCTTACTAAGCACTTATAGCACGCGCCATAGTAAGTACTATACCGGCTCTGCAAATACCTTATACTAATCATATTTAAAAGATACGTTATGTCAGTACTGATGCGAAGCCGAAAATTGACCACTGGCGTACGTACCTATAATTTGACCGTAGGTACAAGATAGTATGATTAATTACTACACGAGACAGATACATGTTGCGCAGTGTCGTCTCAAACTGTCAATGCTTAGCTCAGGTGTTCGAAGTACTGATTTCGGGTGCCCCTTTTTAGCACAAGTAACCTATCTACGTCTTTTTTATTATAATATCATTGCCATATACTGTGGAAACACATTACGTATTTCACGATACCTGAATACTTTTTGTCATGTAACCACGCGTGTGGAGGCAACAACACGGTGCCCCAGTTTATAAGCAGTCGTCTAGTCAGCAAATAACTCGAATCACGATTGTTAAGGGAAACTTTAGCCGTTTTGATTACTTTTTAACATATATGTACGTACTAGATAGCGTGGGTATCTATAAGTTTGACTTTTATCGCAGTATAATCAAAATTGCGTAAGGCGCAACGCTGACTTGTTTTTAGACTGGTGAAAATAGTGAGTTTTTTTTCAGAAACGGTTAAGTTTGAATGTCTATCATTGAATATCGGGTTCTTTAACCGACCTCAAAAAAGGAGGAAGTTGAAATTCGTAGGAATATTTCTTCAAACTATGGAGGTACTAGCGGCCGCCCGCGAATTCATCCGCGTGGACTTAGGTCAAAAAAAATGTGATTGTAAAGTTTCATTACAATCCATTCATTAGTTTTTACGTGGAAGAGCAACACGGCGCATCCATACAAACTTTCGTATTTATAATATTAATATAATTGTAAAAAAATGGGTCCCAAGAGGGTCTTTCGAGACTACTAACGAATTCAGTGGCATCTGACGTTACACTCGTAATATTGACGTAATTTATTTGATTGGGATTTCGTTAGTGACATTACCATCAGCTTTACACAATCCTATACATACAATGTCAAACCATCTACGTAGAGTGCGCAGTCTCGTACCGCCTAAAACCGCGCCTAAAACCTGCTGATCTTCATCTTAGGAACTTTTTATCTGCACAACAATCTCCCAGTTAAACATAAGGTTAAGCAGAAAAGTATAGTAGGCGTTGCGACAGATTGCAAATTTGATTTAGGTTTACAACAATGATATCATAATAAAAAAAGACGTAGACAACGTTTCGAACACCTGAGCACATCATTGACAGTTTGAGACGACACAGCGCAACATGTATCTGTCTCGTTTACGCTCTAGTAAATAATCATACTATCTTGTACACACGGTCAAATTATAGGTACGTACGCCAGGGGACAATATCTTTTAAATATCATTGGTTTTCAGACAGGGTACGGTATCTTACCAAATTTTATACTCTGCTTTTTTATACTGAATTTATCTACAGGTACTCGTATGTGGTAGATCCTTGCGATTAGGATGTTTTACCATAATTATAAATAGTCGGCAACGCTAGGGCGCACTACCAAATCGCCCGTCTGCCATCGCCCTAGGGGCATGATCGATATGCGATTTGACACGTCCGATAACAGGCCGCCTATTGATCGGCCGACAAACGGCAGGCCGGTGTCGACGGCCGAAACCGCCGGTGGGGCAGACGGGAAGTTTGCGTCATTTGGCGGCCTTGTTTGCGAAATGACGTCGCAAATAGTCGTGTAGGATATGTACGGATATACGAGGTAATTGAACGCACATAAGCACAACAATAGTATACCTCTGCATTATGTACCGAACATCTTATTATCTTTGTCGAAACCGATCAAGTCTAGGCACTAGCGGAGTGTTTGCATTTCATCGTGGAAATAGTAATCCCGTTGCCCGGGCTAATTGTTTGTTTTCTCTGTGTTCATTAATTGGTCCAAATACCTATTTCTTATTTGATTAATGTCCAATAATTTCGCAAAATATAATAAAATAAATATCTCTAAATCCGCCCACCAAAATGTACGTAGCAAACTAGCTAAAGTGGATTTCCCCTGTCTCGTTCGTCATGTCCTGCGGTAACATGTCTGTAGGTGCATGTGCGTTATGCACATGAAAACCAATGCAATATGGGTTTCTTTAAGAAAAGAGTGAATAAGTATGGATTGTGCAGACCTGTATGTAGATCCATTGGTCCATCTGGCCGGAGGACGTCCAAAACTACGTTTGGTAGGCCAAGCCAAGGCCTCCATTCAAGTAATTTTACTACAACGATCATCGGTTTTACGGCTGCCACTTCAGCTTGTAAGCTATGGTCACCTTCAAACTGAAGTACTTTCACAGACGAAAAGCCATACAACAAATTCGCAAAATATCACAAAATGTTTCTCCAAATCCGTCCACCAAAATGTACATAGCGCAAACTAGCTAAACGTTAAGTGGACTTCCCCTGTCTCGTCCGTCATGTCCGCGGTGACACGTCTGTAGGCAGGTGCATGATTGTGCATATGCATGCGAGTAGGTTTATTCGAAATTCAAACCGATATAATCTGGCTATCTCTAGGACCTGCAGAGTAAATAAGCATTTACTGGACAGGCCTGTAAAACCAAAGCCAGATCTTAATCTGGCTGGAGGACGTCCAACACTACGTTTGCCAAACCGTTGCCTAAATTCGAGAACCAGTCTCCTCCACTGACCATCGGCTCATTGACTGTCAGTTCAGTTTACTATGCCAGTCGACATTCAAACTTGTGCGCTTTTATCGTCAAAATTCCATCCTAAAACTGCCCAATAAATTCGCAAAATATTACAAAATGTTTCTCCAAATCCGTCCACCAAAATGTACGCAGCGCAAACTAGCTAAACGTTAAGTAGATTTCCCCTGTCTCGTCCGTCATGTCCGCGGTGACATGTCTGTACTCTGTAGGTAGGTGCATGCACGTTATGCATATGCATGCGTGTGGGTGTGTGATGCAAACAGGACCGCGGCCGGACATTGTAGTTTAGGAGATGCGCAATTTTTGAAAATAGGAACGGGCGATTAAAGCGGCTATTTCACTTATCCCACCTAGCCATCCCACCTGGGTGGGAAGAGTGGAAAAAATCACCCAGGTGAAACATTTAAAGTCTTCCCTTCCTATCAGAAGAATTAGGGGGACATTTCTGCTAACCTGGTATTTCATGCTCGATTTGTACTTTCCGATGTGTTTCCAATGGGCAGGGTTATAAACTAGAGATGGGCCGACTAGTCGGGAAAGCCGACTAATCGGCATCTTCAGTAGTCGGCGACTAGTCGGTGACTATTCGGCAGAATGTGCCGATTAGAATCGGCACTGAAATTGAATTTAAGGAAAAATAATACTAAAAATAAACTTAGTTATCAGTCTGTGATTCAGTAGAAAACTAGGAAAATTCTAGGAAGAATAACAATAGTACATTGTTACCCTAGGGGTGAAAGTAACTTATTTAGTCCCGAGACGGTTTGGCGCCCGGAACGAAGTGAGGGCGCCAATAGTTCGAGGGACTAAATAAGTCTTTACCCGAGGTAAACACTGTGCTTTTCATTACGAATACAAGGAAAGTAAAAATAAAAACATGAATTAGCTTAAGAAAAAATGAGAAAAATAAATGAAGGTCGAATTGCCGCCTTCCCGCTATTTTGTTTGTTTTTTTTTCTGTGGCCGGCCCGCTATTCAGCCATTATTTTTTATTTTCATCATTAGAAAAATGGAAAATATTTTGCTCAAAGCTAAGTTATTTAAAAGAAATTGTTGAAACTGAATTATAATAAAGTTATTTAAAAAATAAATATTCTCTAATCAATACTTAACTTTAAGTTATTTCAATTTTACATCGTGGCTGTATAGAAAGTTGGAACATGGTTCAATAATTATGTGAAAAATAACTAGTTTTACTTTTTAATAATTTGTCAGCTGTCAGTTGAAAGTGATTCTCCCTAGGGATGAAAAGTATTATATTCAGCCCGCTTCTCAGGTCAGTAATGACCTACTTTCAGAGTATGAGTAATGAAAAGACATAATTAAATTATATATTTTTTAAAGAAATATTCTTTTTTCTTAACTAGAGGCAAATTATGGTGGAGGAATGTCAATGTTTCGGCTCGTTCGGGGAGTAAACGATTCCTTTCCTGCTCATACATGTTGCCAGCTTCCGAAAAGAGATGTTCACTGTAAACAGTGCTGGCAGGACAACACAGACTTACTTTGGCGATACGTGCCATTTCAGGATACCTGAAACTGTTCTGATGCCACCACTTGAATGAATCTTCATGACGTTTGATGACAGGCAAAGCGCAATTCGAATGAAGCTCGTGAGCCGAACTAGATTTTTCGTCGTCTATATTGCGACGACCTGCTCAGCGCGGCCGCACGCGGCGATGGTTTCCAAGCGATCCCGATTAAAATCGAAGATTTCCGAACGACGAGCATGAGAAAGATCGGCATTGCCGACTATTCGGCAATTTGAAAACCGATTAGTCGGCTAGTCGGTTAGTCGGCAAATACCGTAGTCGGCCCATCTCTATTATAAACCCATTTCCGTCACCGCGGAACCTACGTTCCACATTTTGCCCAAACCGCTATCGTTCACCGGGGTGGGAAGTGAAGAAAAGGGAACTACTATTTCTCCCCGGGTGGAATGGTCAGGTGGAATAAGTGGAATAGGAGCATGAATTTAAATTCCACTTCCACATGAGTGGGAAGAGTAGAAAAAAAACTACTCTTCCCACCCTTGGCCAACAGAATAAGATAAAATTTAATACGAGCAATATATTTTAGCGCAAAAATACACTTAAGGCGGTCTTGTTCCTAAAATCAATCTTTACCAGGCAATCTACGTGTGAAGGAAAAATGACAGATGGGCTAAGTAAATGCCCTAAATACTACAAGATGCAAAGGAGTGAGAAATTCAAAAAATCTCATCATCACAGCAGCCTATCTCCTGGCCTACATCCGATGACGGACAGACAGACAATCCGATCGATATCGCACGCAGCGTAACGCGTGCCGGTTCTAATTGCTGCCTCTTTGTTGCACATCGACACATGTACAGTCAACAGAAGGTAAAGCTCGACAGTATTCAAATAATCCTACGTTTGAAAGAAAAAAAAAAACAGGATACCCATTTCCGGTCAGTCTTACTTGCAAAGAAACATCCTTAGGCAAAGAGCAAGATAAAAAAGGAAATGTGTAGCCTGATGTGCCGTTCTTTGTACAAAATAGTATATAATTTCATCCACTATTCATGTAACATCAGAAAGCTAATAAATCTTTATAATTTCCTAATCAACTAACCAAAGTTTAGATATTTGAAACCATTTAGCATTAGCGTTTAACTAGTTTAAACTTATCCAATTTTATTTTGACATCGTTTTCATTACTTTTGTTAGTAAATTCATGATTTACAACTACATGCTTCTATTCAATCAACAGTCACACTGATATTAAGCTTCTTTAAACATGAACTATCTCTCGTTGACAATGCGTGCACTGTGGATTGGAACAGTAGGTGTTCATAATCACAACACTTTTGTAACATAGTTGGTAATGTTATCATCATTTTTAGCATTTTCCATGCAGTATCTTTACTAAAGATCCGAAAACCAGAAAAAGACATTCGGTCTTGGCTTCAGGCGGGAATCGAACCCGCGTCTTTCGAAAAACCGGTCGACTGCACTAACCACTGTGCTGCCGAGACCATTGACAGACCAGCCGAATCATTCTGGTACATATTTTTACCCTATTAGGCTGATTCCATCAACGTAAATCAATGCATGTGGATTGGAACACACGGTGTTCACAATCAGAACACTTAATGAACAATAATGTTCACTTAAAATGTGTTAGCACTAAGTGGACACCTGAATTGCTTAGCTACTTTCGACGCTGACTGTACACATCTCATGCCTCACACGTGCCATAGCGAGGGGGCTGGGAGGCGAGCCTAGCCACGGAGGCTTTGCGGGCTCTGAATATAAGCTAAAATCGAACCTTGTTCAACATTTTTTGCGTCTGGTGTCTGCGCATAATTATCTGGTTTCAATTTGAATTTTAAATTAGTGAAGCTGATTGTTTGTTTGAAATTAAAAAAATGATATGAAACCTGGACAGTTTGATCAAATTATTTGATGTTTAATTAAAAATATGAAAGCAACCGATGCTGAGCTAGTTTTATCACTGGTAACTCAGACAGGATGTGACTTTTCCCAATCTCAAGCGCGTCAGCATTAACCTACGGTATTTTTAATACACCTAGCCACTTGCACATCGAGGAAAGAAAGGTGATCATAGCAAAACTATACTTTTATTTGACTGAAACCGCTGAGACTGACACGTTGGTGGATTTTTTTAATTTTATTTTTTAATTTTTATTTATTAAGTTAGGTCACAGATGACAGATTATGAAATATCTTCTTAACAATTGGTATTGCATCGTTTTAAATCTGACACCCATTTACGACAATACACAGCTTATGTTACTAAATAGAAATTAAATAATTACTAAAGCAGGAAAATGTAACTACTAATTGGATTTCTTTAAAGATAACTTGAACGAGCCAATATTGCTGCTCAATATGTCAGGAATGGTAAATTGGTTCTAACTATATCGAAATTAGTAGGTTCGACACCTATAGAACAAGCTCTACTTAGTTGGTTCGGGGTCAGGTGATATCACTGAGAATATCAATTTATATAGGAGTGTAGACGGTCCCGTCTTGGAATTTTACCTTACCGTGTCTCTTGCACCATTTGGGCCGCAAGCCACTACGGACCCAACACAAGTCAAGTCAGTAGCGATTATAACCACAAAATTATGATCAACGACAACTCCCAGTTGCGAAGGGATAAATATGAAATGAACATTGCAAGTTGCATGAACTTTTGTTTGCGATAATTTCGCCAACAAGGTTCAACGTTGGCTCACAGTGGTCCAACAAGTAAAAGAGACTGCTCGGTCTGAAATTCGATCAATTTAGTACTGTTACTTTTTGCGATAAAGTCAGTAACTCGAAGTTTTTCCTCCACAATTACAACGAGATTCGTGCCACGGCTCCAATGCATCACGAAAATGAGATTTTACGTCTTAATATTCGCTCCATCATTATTGTAAAAAGTAAGGACAATTTCGCGATAAACAGGTAGTTTTTGTCGCATAACCAGCCGAGGTGGATACTCGAGGGAGTGGATTTCTAAGAAAGCATGTAGAGTGAGCAATTTACGTGTAAGTAGGTGGATAATAAACTCATTAAGTTTGGAAATATCAACCGTGATATTAAACGTTTCCTTTTCAAAATAATCAGCATCTTTACAGCATAGTTTAGACTACTTCGATAATACCCGAGCAATTTCTGTCATTGGGACATACATGGAATCGAATAAAACTGTGAAATTAGCGACTTTTCAAAACTGGTTTAAAGCTATGTCATTATTTAGCATTTTCTATGCAGTATCTTTAGATAGAAGCTATTTTAATGGATTTAAACATAGCCCTTTATAGCTTTTGATCAAGTATTTATAGAAAAAAGATTGCTACAATGAACACTGAAGGTTGAACGTATTGTTACTATAATTACTCTTAAAACCAATGTATTACATACGAGAAAGCAATAATAAATGAAATGAAAGGATCAGCTATCTCATAATGTCAACATCTGGGAGTATGTGACAGGCACAGGACACTTCAATTGCTAAAATATGCAATTGAAGTAACTTATAAATAAGGGGGTAAGTCTGTCCTTGTGACATGCTTCAAAGATTTTGGTTTTGGGGGTTCAATTTCAGCACACGAATCCTTCCACAAAAACTGTCATGTCACCACTAACAAGGAAAAAGGTAAACCTATGTGTATAATACAGAACCCACTACCAGTGTATCCATCAACTTTTTCAATCACTATTCATCGAAGTTGAATAGTGTGAACCCGCGTACGTTCACCGTCTTTTTCAATACGATCAAGATAGTTAGCGCAACCTTTTGAACAATGTGCAAGTTTTTGTACACGTGTGATTGTTTACGTTCTTTTATGTGCTATCGTGTAGTTACCAGTAGGTCAACTTAGTGCTAGCATAGCATAAACCATACAGTAGGCTATCTAAGGCCGCCCGCCGAGTTATTAGCCTAGCGTGCACACAGACACGCGGCACAGCACGTCCGTACTGCCGCCTCCCTATGCCTCCCTATTTTATGCTAGCGTGTGCGAGAATTCGCGTGTGCGTGATATCGCGACACGGCGCGCGACGCGCACGCACACATTCAAACCGCGAGTGGCACGTTTGGATTTAGATGTTCTACTGTTTTGTAAAATATTAGTTTTCATTTTCTTTTCGTCTTTAAAATCGTTTTAGTCGGGTGACATGTTCAGCGGGGCTAGCATGCACGCCGCGAGTAAATCCGAGAGAGCAAATAGCCAATCACAGGTCGCCCTGCAGCCATTTCTCTATTTTCTCTACTGTTGCTAACATGGCCGCTTAATGTCAGATTTGAAATATTGTATGAAAAATACGGATTTCTCGACAAGCCCTAACATGGCACCACTGTTTTATCACGAATTTATCGATTTTTGACATTTCTGTTGGCTTAATTACTCGTCGATCGGAAGGGTGGACGAGAAGTGACGAGACGAGTAAAATTGTATGCGAAACTATTAAAATACAACGCGTGCAGCTTTGTCAAATAAAGAAAACGATTAAAATACACGTCAATGCTAAAACGATACGGCATAACCTTTTAGAATTCGGAGTAAAAGGACATTATATTTTTGAAATTTGCTTACCATCATTAGAGTGAATTATAACGGGGCCGCAATACAATCCAACTCCCATTCGGTGTCACATCACATCACAATAATTAAAGATAACATTACAAATATTCGTTAAACAACAATAAAATGACAATACCGTACTACTTTTATATGGAAAGTAATTTTCACAGATGGCGAGGCTAAGCCCAAATTAAAAGTTCTCCAATTAAAGAAACTTTGACTGGCGTTGTCTAAACACCCTATTACGGTTGCTTTTATACCATTCATAATTAAAAAGTCATTTTCACATATCAATTTCTTCAATAAACACAAGTTTTATTAATGAATGGCAATGTGAACAAAAAGCAACTGAGATAACAGTGAGCAACTTGATTCGTGGCAAGTGGCGACAGATGGCGCACGCGTGCTTGCTTTTTACTTTAGAGTCGAAATACTCGGCCAATTTTCGTCTCAAACACACAATCAATCTAAAAACAAAATCTTTCTATTTTTTGTTATGAGATAAGCAGTAACAATATATTTTTCATTACTCATACTCTGAAAGTAGGTCATTACTGACCTGAGAAGCGGGCTGAAAGTAATACTTTTCATCCCTAGGGAGAATCACTTTCAACTGACATCTGCCAAATTATTAAAAAAAAACTTAGTTATTTTTCACATATCTATTGAACCATGTTCCAACTTTCTATACAGCCACGATGTAAAATTGAAATAACTTAGAGTTAAGTATTGATTAGAGAATGTATATTTTATAAATAACTTTATTATAATTCAGTTTCAACAATTTCTTCAAAATAACTTAGCTTAGAGCAAAATATTTACCATTTTTCCAATGAAAAAAATAAAAAATAATGGCTGAATAGTGGGCCCGCCACAGAAAAAAAAAACAAACAAAATAGGCGGGATAGCGCCAATTCGATCTTCATTTATTTTTAAATCTTTTTCTTTGGCTAATTCATGTTTTATTTTTACTTTCCTTGTATTCGTAATGAAAAGCACAGTGTTTACCTCGGGTGAAAGACTTATTTAGTCCCTCGAACTATTGGCGCCCTCACTTCGTTCCGGGCGCCAAACCCCGTCTCGGGACTAAATAAGTTACTTTCACCCCTAGGATAACAATGTACTATTACTTACTCATGATTGATTCTTTGTGTGAATAAATTTTACAAGGGTTACGAGTAAAAAAATGGAGTTTCTAATTATTTTTCTGTAATATGGCAGCACTGTCGAGAAGTCAAGTCACGCCCTTCGATTCTCTCGAGCGAAAGAGGGGGAGATGGCTATTTTGTCGATGTTGCGCATGCTAGGCCCGCAGAAACTTGTGTCCCACCAAAACCTCACGAGCGCGATCGAAGGTATAACGAGAGAGAGACGGACCGATCTCCCGTCTCATCTCGAGCGCTGCAGTCATTCCGTGAAACTTAGACGTTATCACGTAAACATCTCGATCGTAAACCTACTTTACAAACAACCAATTTTTTTCTTTTTCTGTTGCTCGTATGTACCAATGAGAATGCTGTGTATACCATACCTGTCATTGGTACATATACTAGACTATAACTTTGAACTGATTTTTTTAATCGTTATGTGTATGTACTGTTGCTATGTCTTATTAATAAATAAATAAAGCTCACGAAGATCAGTAACACTTGCAAAAGCTGTAAGACCAATAGCATTCAACATTTAGCGGGCGTAGCTTAACATTGGTTATTCAGTACCCTCTGATAGCTGACGACCATCGAAACCATAAATTATTAAGCGTAATAAATGTATCACTAGTTCTATATAACTTTGTACATAGCCTCTAGCATAGTAAAGCAACAACCGAAATTGCATACCTACAACTAATCGACGCAGATCCTAGGGTCTGTGTGTGGAAAAACTCATGATACGAGAACGCCACTGAGTTACAGGCACCTCCAGTTGCACTCAACGGTCGCTATCAATTTGTCTTCGACTAATAAACAAACAAATTATTTGTTCAACACTTCAGCGCCATAACAAACACATTACTATTCTATTTGGACGGCTATCAGGTGTCATTACTAGAACATTGTACACCACTAGTGGGTAAAACTGTCGATAGTTTGTTGCTATTATCGAAACCTATAAAAATGGTAACGATACATTCGACAGCATTTATACAATGGATATTAATGATATGCATATTTAACTTCGAAAATTGCTGGCTGTTGATAATGACTTTTAGGCTATTAAGTAGTTCACCAACATTTTATGTTGGTTTCTTATAATGAGCTAAGGTCACTCGATGTAAAGCGATCACCTCTGGCAGCTTCGGCCCATGCCAGCTGCAATATCAACGACCACACCGTTACTACGCTTGCATTGTAGTACGGAAAAACCCTTTTCAGATTCAAATTTCTTACCAATTTGTGATTATGACAATCAAGAGAGGTATAAAGAAACAAAAAACAAAAAGGCATAATTCTTATTCAATAAAAAAATATATCATATCAATAAAATCGATAGCATGGTCTAACATACAATAAGATTATCAGTACATCAATACTATCGATATAAATGTCAAGCATCGATAATCAAACCATCGATAGCCAAACAACACTAACTACGGGTTAAATAAAGCCGTAAGTGCCGTAACACACCTCCGGCCTAGACCGGTCCCGGCCGGTTTCACTCTCGTTGGCGAGAGTGAGGGAGATAGTGTTATCGTGACCGACGCATTTTGAGGATACTGCCGCTAATTACTGTTAGATTAATAAAAGGAAGCAGATTTACACATGAACTAATCTTAAACTATTAAAAAAAACTTTATTGATATCTGAATTCTCTTAGACTAAACATATACAGGGCATTTTAAGGCCTTTGTCTAATTCGCCCATGAGTCCAAGCATACTTGTATTGTTATAATGAACAGGGGATCCCAAACTAAGCACAGCCTGAATCTTGGGCAACCAACAGACGAATTGTAGCAACAGAATTACAGTATCTATTACTATGTAAGTTCATTAGATTAGCGAAGAAACAATAATTAAATAATTTTACGTAATTGTGAAGAATTAAAATGTTTTGCTTTCATTGTCAGAGTCTGTAAAAACATAAAAGCATCCACAAAATACTTAAAATAATAATATAAACGTAAAAATACCTTTCAATCACAACAAATTAAATCAAATCGGTTTATCAGTGGGAGCTACGATACCACCAACCGACCTGTCATTTTCACACAGCTCAGTCAATACGAACCGCCCGCTGGGCAATGACCATGGATGGATGAATGGAGGCAAGTGATTTAAATGATGATAATACCTTTTTACTAATCTCTATATGTAAAAATGGATTGCTGTTCGTTACTCTCGCTAAAACTCGGGAATGGCTGGTTCAATTTTGCTAATTTTGGTTTTTAAATATTTGTAATGGTCCAGGGAAGGTTTGAAAAGTGAGTAAACATGAGAGAATGCTGGGAGTATAGTTAAACCCCTATTTGAGTTTACCCTTAGCAACTGTTCCTAGCTGTCACGTGGCACTGAATGTTTGCCAACAGAACGAAGTCTGTCGGGACAGCTAGTAAATAATAAAAACGTACATGTTGCAGACTATAAAAAAAGATCAGCTTAATGTCCTTCCTATTCTGGCCCTTCATAATTTAATGAGCGTCCTCATGGCATTTTCCGCGATAACTTCAAAATAATCAAAGCTTTGTTTCACTTCTCCAAAAATACTACCATCTGATAAACAGGCCAATATTAAAATATTTAAACCGTAACAATACAACTGGCTAATGACCACCATCTGGCTGACCTGATATTTAGCGGTGAACCAATCAATTTTGTTCTATTTTTAGTTGATAATTAATGGCACTAATTGTTTACGTTGCGGTACTGAAATCAAATATTTTCGTAATTAATTTTACATTTTGATTATAGCAAAGCAACTAATGAATAGCGTTTTATGTCAGGATATAAGATTGAGTTTGTTTGATACCAAGATTCGAGACCGATGATTCGGCGGGCTACGACGCGCATCGCGACAAAACTTCGTTATGTCGTGTGATTCGTACAGTGTTGGCACGAGAAAATGAGCGGGTGCAACATAGTGTCGGCGCGGTGCGCTTAGGCTTGCTGATGAAGGTTGTAGGTTTTCGCTGTTGTCAAATTAGTTTGATAATAGGCGATTTAGTTTTGTGTCACATCCGCGCAACCGCATCGTCAGCCTTACCCCCGGATTCACTAACGTCAATCAACGCTAAGCACGAGGTTACGTTCATGCTGTCCTGTAAAATGTTAATAGAACTGAAATGGTCAGCCATACTTCGTTTGTGAATTCAGGGGTTTGGAAGGCAATGCTCAACGTGCTTTCCTAAGAACAGAGATGCCTGAAAAATACATCGCTAAATTGCGGTTAGGGCGGTGGTTGTTACCCATCCCATTCCTTTACAACAGAGATCGCTTACTATCTATTGTCACAATTAAGCCACGGGCATAGCTGAATTCAAATACATGTAACAAGTAATAAAATATTGCTGACCTGAACTGATTACATCTAAGTTTTCGTTGAGACTGTTCTGTTGGGAGCTCAATTCTCAAAGTTGTCGACGAGTTTGTCTTGGCCAAATGATTCAAGTAGGCAGTGCACATTGCACGAGAAACTGGGACATCAGTTTGGGGTCGAAAAGTTTACGAGGGGATATCGTTTGAAGCCAAACGGAGCGTGGGCTCCCACCAGCAAAGAAGCAGTTTGACCGGATAGAGATCGTAGGGTTTGAGTGGATGTGGGCCGCCCATTACCAGCCGCTCTGGAAATCTAAGGGGGAGTCCTGATGTTCAGAATTGGACATCGTGTGTGTGGTTGTTGATAAAGTTTTCGTTTCGTTTCTGTTCTTGAATGATGTAAACAGTTCAATATTGGATCACTCAGATTATTTACTATCGCATTGGCGGAAGTTTTAGGCAGATAGCAAGATCCTAATCTAATGAAGGAGTCGATGTCGAATCATAGAAATCTCCGTGTTATGTTATGCCAACGACATCGTGCTTTTCACCAACACATCCGCCGAGTGGCAGGGCAGACAATGTTCAAAGAACTAAGTGTAGCGTGCTATGGCATTGGACTGGTGATGACCCAGACAAAAACGAAACTGACGACAAACGGCACACGAAGTAAGGAAGTGGTAGACGGACTTGGCCTGATTGTTTCCTTTCGCCTTGTGGTATGGGGCGTTAGAATTCTGGCACGGTTCCCCCCCCCCCCCCTCCACCTGTCGTAAGAGGCGACTAAAAGGGGGCCTTCAGGGTCACTGGGAGTGAACACGGCGGGGGCTGTGTGCCTCCATTCCAAGTGGCCCCGAGGAAGGGCGGCGGTGTACGAGTGAGCTAACACCGCCGTACACACTGGCGGGTGTGTACGGTCAGAGGTGCCAGAGGGGAGGTGTCACTCCTCTCAAGGTGGGCTGGTTAGCATAGCGCGCCAGGGGTCCACCGGCACAGAGTTCTTATCCAGAGAACACGGGGACTTCTGGATACGCTCTGAAGTAGGCTTAGTGAGTAATATCTGCCGCTTCACGGCAGGCGAGTCTGAGTCACGGCATACTCCCCAGAGTCCCGCCCTCGGGATCGTCCATAACCAGTCCAGTCCATAAACGGATTCCCCCCGAAAAAAAAAGATACTCTTCTTCGAGAACAGGCAGGATGAGGAAATCAAATGCCGAATCACCTAGAGGAGCTAACTTTTCAAGGCATAAGTAAATGAAGTGCCACCTTCCCATATCTTTAAGCGAGAACTTCTCGACGTTTGCATTCTGCCCACGGTGCACAAGCCTGGTTGCTCATTGAACACCCTAAGTCAAAGGTCGGAATGGGTCCAAGCGTAATGGAGTGGAGTGTGTTAGGCATTAAACATACAGACAGAAAATTGTCACCACGATCCGTGCCAAAACTGACGTTGAACGTCAGTTGACTTGGGCCAGAAAGTCGCCAAACTGACAAAATGGGTGTGAGCACTGAGCAGTCTGTAAGATGCATCCGGCCCGAATGACAACCCAATGGCTCCTATCAAAGACTGATATCATTGAACGACGAAGCCTGAAAACGATGGTGCAATCACCTGGTACATTACTCTGGCAAATGGCTGACTTAAGCAAAAGACCGGGGTAAATCGAAAAACTTGGGGGACCTTTGCCCAGCGGTGGGATCTTGTGTTGAAAAAAAACAGTCTGTAACTTAGTTTTGTTGTTATTAGCAGAATAATGAGTAAAAATTTTAATAATTTAGTATTTGTAGGTATTTTTCACTTGACTCAGTCAGTCGTAAACGACACTCAGTCGTTTACTCTTGACAGAGTGGTTGTGGTCAGTTCGGTCGGTTCTTGCGCTAACGCTCCTTTTGCGATGATTCCCCATGATGACCGATACTTCGCAGAGTGGGAGCAATCATTAAGTCTGGTTTCAGAGTCACGTCATTCATATTCCTTTTGGTAAGGCGTCATCTGTTTAGGCCACAAAGAAAGCAATGGATGTTCGCACCCGCGCTGACTAACCGGTGGTCAGCATGACTGTGAAACAGGCCTAACGCTGAGATGCGTCACCGACTTGATGATGATGAAATTTAATATCCGAACTGATTAATTAACGAATCAACCTAACTAATCAAGAGCATACAATCCAATCCAATAACAGTCTAGTTTCAGACCAGAACCGGCTCCTTTATCGAATTATTCATAATTAAGTAAATGAAAGTGATGAGATTAGCTGAAGTTTAGATGGATTACTGGGGACAAATTAGATTACTGAGTTATCAAGTAATATAGGTCTATTTGATTACGCTAAAAGCAGTTTGTTTGTTTATTAGCCCCCTTATTCATAAAACCTAATTTAGAGCTGCAGCATTAGTTAAGCGGAGTGTTCTGTCACTTATCCGCAAATATTGACAGCTATGAAAATCCTTGATAACGTAACATAACATAGCCTCACCATATCCCAAACCAGCACTGGGCTTTGCCTAGTACCATGTTGAGACTGGTACCCATTGCCAGCAAATTGTACTCAACTGTGTTCGATTTAATCGCTCAAGTTTGTATTTAATTTTGTGGCCATAAAGTTTTTTCAATTTCAATACCTAATGGGTTAGTCAGAGACACACTGATTGTTGCCGTGATAGTGAACGGAACATTCAGAAGCCCAAATTTCGCCGAGGGATTTGAACCCAACGTGCTGGGCCGATCCTACCGCCGTTATTCGGGTTGCTTGGGTTTTATATCGGGGTTTTCTTTAACCGGAGGGTAAGCCGCAAATTGTACAATGAACACAAAGTAGGTGTGTTCGGGGACCGTCGGGTTCCGAGCCAGAGTGTTATGATGACGAAAATAAATGATGAAACTCAAATAATACAGTGGTTAAACTGGCGCTGAAAGGCGCTTTTGAGATTTAGTGAATAAGGGGGGGTAAGAAAGTATTTAATGCCAACATGGATCATCGTAGTCCAGCCATCTCGACAAATCTAACTTACCTAAATGTATTTTACTAAGAAATTAATTATTTCTAATTTTATATTTCCCCTTTAGAACGCGAAAGCAATTAGGTAATGGATTTTGTAATGAATTACTTACTTGAAACTTTGTTAAATCTGAACAGCGCTGTAGATTAAGATTTGTGGTTGAAATTAGAATGAAATTGACAATCTAAACATTAGTCTTCAAGTCCCACTGTTGGGCACAGGACTTGAATAAACCATGACGTAGTACCAACAGTGCGTCTTGTGATAGAGGTCCTCTTAGCCTAGTGATAAACGTTACTATCATCAAGCTGTCTTAGGGGTTCGTACACAATTAAACGATACGACGTCGCGTCGCATCGTACTACGACGCGGCATCGTGTGTGTGTGCACTCGTGTTATTGTCTATGGGCCTAAAGGCCTCTAGGCCTAACGACTGTCATTAGCCTGCCTTACAAAGCATCGCAAAATAAATTATTAAATACATTTTGTTCTTGATGCCCCTCAGGCATTTTCTAACGATTGGTCTAATTAGATTTGTGATAAATGGCAGGTTCTCGGGCAACTGTTATTTCTAATAAATTATTAAATACATTTCTTATTGGTTGCTAGGCAACCTATCATAAGAACGCAATAACTTCGTAATTGTAATTTAACTTTATGAGATTACTCACAAAGTAAAACTACTAAATTTTTCTAACTTAACAACACAAAGACAGTTTAACGTAGTCACACAAATTATACTGAAAATTGGCTAGAGCTCGCGGGTTCACCGGATAGTTCAAACATTTGTGTGCATGAACATTCCTGTTCGTATCGGTCTGGGATTTCGTATATGTATATTATGTACCTATATGATTACAAAAAAGAAGGTTTTTATATTATTAACTTTGTTTGGGGCTAAATGGCGTTGAGTGAAATAATGCCAAATGATTTTTATTCAATATCCAGTGATATTTATTATCAAGTGAGAGTGGTATCCCAAGGAGCGGCAATGGCACCTCTCCTTCATCTACACTCTGGTTTCCAGAACCTAAGGCCAGAACGCGTTCTCCACTAAAGAAGAATGATGAAAGAAGAAAGATGTTAGTTTATTTCAATCTCAATGAACTAGAGAATCCCAAAAACTTTTCAACATCACATCCACAACTCTAACCACAGCAATCTCCAAAAGATGCCAATCGGAAACAAATTATTTTCGCAAAATTAAACAATCCTACCCAGCGCTAATGACACAGAACGTCGATGCCACATCGACAAATTCGACAAGCCCTATCAAATAAAACGCAAGTACCCCCCCTTTTCGCCCCAAAACTCCCCCTCGTCTCCCCACCCGGTCCCTTTTGTGGGAAATGTTGAGAGGCTTCAACCGAATATTATTTCTATCAATATACTTTTAACATCTAGAGATGGGATGTGGTTATATCAAATGTCAATGAGTTTGTGAGTTTTATGTACATATTTAAAGTTTGACAGTGGATCAGATGGTCATTATCGCAGTCGCAATTATTTTAATAAGTTTTTAGATCCCTGTTATAATTGCATCCCTGTAACAATTCCAATTCCTGAAACAATGCAAAATGCAATGTAATGTCATTTGAAGGTTAACGCAGAAAGAAAAAAAAACAAAGAAACATTCATTCGGCTATGAAGTATGCTGTGTAATGTTGAATATTAGTGCAACAAAAGTAAAAAAACAAAAAGATAATTCATTGTTCTTGTTGTAACTCAATTCCTTGTGTTAATTTTTAAATCATTTGATCTATTTAAAAACTAAAAAACCGGGTTTTCTGCAACATTTAAACTACGGTAAAAACGACTATTTTACCTGTATTTGCCCGACGTTTCGGCGACAATTGCATGTGCCGTGGTCACGAGCGGACTGGCGGCGCGCGGCGCCGTCTGACGGTGCGCGGAGGAAAATCTTCATCCACCCGCACATTTCCAACATTATTAGTACTGGTACAGTCAGTTCGGCAAAACACACTAACACTGTCCGGTTTCACTGCCGCCAGACCGCTCGTGACCACGGCACATGCAATTGTCGCCGAAACGTCGGGCAAATACAGGTAAAATAGTCGTTTTTACCGTAGTTTAAATGTTGCAGAAAACCCGGTTTTTTAGTTTTTATATAGTGAAAAATGCAACAAGAAAGTTTAAAAACCTATTTGATCTATTATCAAGAGCGTCCGAGAACACCAATTTCCCTATTATATGTTAAAAACATCAAGTATTGTTGTTATTTAAGAGATAGTCTCAAGTTCTGTAGATAATACTGTAATCCTTTTTAAATTCTATTGTGAAGCTTAAAAAAAGCTAATAAACAGACAGGTAGAGAGATTTGTTATTCATATGACAATAAATAAATAATTTCTAAAAGAAAAAAGCAGCATTATGCTAATTTTATTACTTCATTCCCTGAGTCATGGTTCACGACACAAAAGTTTTGTACAATAGTTTACACAATCGAAGCTTGTCACACCTCATTAGCTACAACCGGTGTTGATAAAGCACTTTATTACTATTTATTGGAATATCTACGTTATAGGGCGTTGTGGCTCGGTGGTTAGGTTAGGTCGTCCGGGGGAACGCGTAGAAGGCTTCGGCCAGTCACCGCAGTTCCCCCAACATGGACGATGAGAGGGAGTTCCGGAGTTTTTAGTGGGTATGCCACTGGGTGTCACCTTCCCAGTGGTGAGTCCCACATAACCCGTCCGCCCCCCGGTGGACGGGTATGCGTAACGACATTTCCTCCGGATCAAAAAAAAAAAAAAGGTGGTCTGGCTCAGAACCCTCTGTAGAGGTCTCTTTTTTTACGGGGAAACCCTTTCTGGACTTCCAGCCCTCCGGGGGAAGGCTCGCCTGCCGCCGTCGGCACTGCCCACTAACCCCCCCGCCCGGTACCTGCTTTAGCGCGTATCCAGAGGTCCCCGTGATCTCTAGTCAAGAACTAGGTGCCGGTGGACCCCTGGCGCGCTATGCTGGCATACCAACCCAGCTCGAGGGGAGTTATACCTCCCCTCTACACCCGCCTGTGTGTAGGTCGCCTGTTTTTTCACGTTTGAAATCACTCCTATCAAATATAAAATATATTTTTGACTGACACACGAGACATCTCTATCACTTACCTGTTCGTGTAACATGAAAGATTGTGTTTTTAAACAGAATTCGCTCCGAAAAGTAAATTATGTTATGAATGTGTGGGCTCACGAAAGTGGAATTTTACTGAAGTACCCAAGTTTAAGTAATGTACGAGAATTGAAAGAGACTATTAGGATTTTTACACACTGCGACCTCTACCTATCGAATTATTTTGTATTAATGATTTTATTATAAAAATAGGAAGATGGGTTACTTGTGCTAAAAACGTGGCACCCGAAATCAGAACGATTCGTACACCTGAGCAAAGCAGTGATTGCGTTGAAGGTTCGGGACGACACGGCGCTACATGTATCTGTCCCGTTTACGATCTACTTGTTCACACGTTATAACACGGTCAAATTATCTACGTCGTACCCCGTAGACAAGTTTCGACTTCGCGTCAGTACTGACACAGCCTATTTACGTCTTTTTTATTGAAATATCATTGTTTTGAATCGCATTTTCATCACACCTGAATCGAAAATTGTCACATCATATGGTTTTATTGGTTAATTCGTGTATTCGGTTGTATCGCGAAAGTATTAAGTATGCAACGCATCTACATCGTGATTGCAATTCTGCATCATTGCTGTATCGTGTTTGCACAACGATTTGAGTTTAAATCGCTGTCTTTGTTGATTGTTAGCTAGTGCATCGCAACTGTATCGCATTTGCATCCCAACAATATCGCCTAAACATCACTGCTAAAAGTCGCCACGTGTAAAGGTCCAAAATGTTCAGATAAATTCTCCAAGGTATTTAATGACTTTTGATTTATTACATTTTCTTTAATAATGTAATCATTTCTTAATAAGATGTTGTAATATTCGCAATTATTAAATTCTTTGAGCAAGAAAATTGCTTCGGAGGTTTTCCCTCGATATTATATTAATTATGAATTGTTCAGTGCCTTTAGAGAGTAGGTAAATAAAATTAATGAGCTATGCGAGTAACTAAGGACAGTAACTGAGAATAATTAAAAACCAATAGTAGGTTTATAGTACAGGACGCCTTTTGCCTCGCAGTGGAACGGAATGCGTTGATTTAGATTTAAAATATTTCATTTTATCTCTATATGTATAAAAATGGATTGCTGTTAGTCTCGCTAAAACTCGGGAATGGCTGGACCGATTTGGCTAATTTTGGTTTTGAAATATTTGTAATGGTCGAGGGAAGGTATAAAAGGTGAGTAATCATGAAAAAATGCTGGGAATATAGTAAAAATCTCAATTTTAGTTTCCTCTTAGTAAATGTTACTACCTACTTGTCACGTGACACTAAATGTTTGACAACAGAACAACGTCTGTCGGGACAGCTAGTCATGGTATAAAATAGAGTAGCTTTTCGCGTTCGTCTTTTTACATGTACAGTAAAACAGTTTACTTTACAGTTTACAGTTTGTATTTGTTTCTGTAAACAAACATATAAAAAAGACACATACAAACAATCATGACTATCCCAGGCGGTAGTCCAAGGGACACTGATTGTTGAACACTTCGACGTGTAAACTAAAACCCAACGTAGTAAGGAGTTACCGCCTGCATGGGTTGCTTGGGTTTTGGTTTGTGTTTTCCATCACCGGAGTGTTAGCAAGAAATTAAAAAATAGCACAAAGTAGGTGTTCCGGCCGGACTGGAACTCAGTAATACAAGGTTTCTAAACCGAGAGTTTAACCACTGGGCCACGACGCTCTCTATGCAATCACATTTATAATCTACCAAATACGAGAGCGTCGTGGCCTAGTAGTTAAGCACTCTGGCTCAGAACCCGATGGTTCAGAGTTCAAGACTGCCGGAACACTACATTGTGTTCATTGTAAAAAAATTACAATTATATCGCTATTTCAAAAAGTCACGATTATGAAATATTAATAGATAATCTTTTTCTTGGCCTCCAAATAGCACAAATAATAAATAAAAACAAAAACTACTAAAGTACATACGATCTTTACAAACAACCGTCTACGTTGAACCCGATGTCGTAGGTCATGAGCTATCTACTAAGAGCACAGTATTAACCATACAGTAGGTTATCTAAGGCCGCCCGCCGAGTTATTAGCCTAGAGTGGACACAGACACGCGGCACAGCCCGTCCGTACTGCCGCCTCCCTATGCCTCGCTATTTTATGCTAGCGTGTGCGTGAAGTCGCGTGTGCGTGAAATCACTACACGGCGCGCGACGCGCACGCACACATTCAAACCGAGAGCGGCACGTTTGTATGTGGATGTTCTACTGTATGGTTTATACTGTGCTAAGAGGAATGTTTGTGTGTAGATAAATGGTATAATACACATGCTGACTCGAATTTGAACTCTAATCACAACTTGGAAAGAGCTGGTATTGATTGGGATGAGTTTAAATTGATAGATAATGTTTAATGGTCAATGAATTTTATAGAAGCTTTTGACCAGCCATAAACGCAGTGTCAACTCTCGATTGCGCTGTGAGATACCGTAATGAGGCTGTATACAAACTAAACAGTCACAAAATATCTATTGAATGGCATTTGACGTATGATATGACGGTGTAAAAGGTTGAGAAATTGGAATATCCTACTCGTTATACAGACGAAGAGTGAAGAAAGTCAATGATATCACATTGAAAAAGACGTACTATAGGTCATGTCAGTACTGACACGCAGTCAAAAATTGTCCCCTGGCGTACGTACCTTAATTTGACCGAGTGTACAAGATAGCACGATTAATTACTAGAGCCAGAGTAATACTATAAACGAGACTGATACATGTTAAGCAGTGTTGTCTCAAACTCGAACTGTGGTCGAAGTCCTGATTTCGGTTGCCACTTTTTTAGCACAAGTAACCCATCTACGTCTTTTTATTATAATATCATTGAATAAACTCAGTTTCAACGTAAAGACATGTGCCATGTGTTCTGGCCCAGGGATCAATTCTGGCCAGAACACACCTACTTTGTGTTCATTGTAAAATTTGCTGCTAACTCTCTGGTGATGGAAAAACACCGATGTAAAACCTAAGCAAATTTGTATAAATCCCAACCAGTGATAAATTACGTCTCAATTTCAGGTCACTACAGCTCGTACTGTTCGTAAAGAGCTCATGTTTCGATAGTAAGTATAAGGAGAATAAATATAGTAGGTATTACTTAAGAACGTGAGAAAAACTGCCCACTGGATTTTAAACGACATACAGCCACGCAAACTAAGTTGCAAGCGACACATACCTAATGATTAACTTGAAGAGTATTTTACTATTCATACTTTTGTTTGAGAGCGTTGTAGCCTAGTGGTTAAAAACTAGCTTAGAGAGCGTGAGGTCCGAAGTTCCAATCTGGCCGGAAGATCTAGTTTGGGTTTGTGTACTATTTTTGGCCAACTCTTCGGTGGTAAAGACTGATAAAAAACCCAAGCAGCCCTGCTAACGCGGCTTACCACCTTGGGTTTGAGTTCAATAGGCGAAGTGAGGACTGGGCTTCTTAATGTTTGGTTCTCTAACTAACCCACCTGTATGTACTGACTGAGGCGCTCAAATCAACCTTTGCAAAATCGTTGCAAAATGGGTCTTACGTCGCATAAGGTGCCTGTATGTAAAGGTTTATGTGAGCGCCTCTGTATGTTTTTACGAGGAATCAAATCAACTTCTCGTGAAACGGCATCAACGGTTAAGCTCGTAGCACACTAGGCAAGTACGGCAACTACACGGCTCCGAACCAGCAATTATCTTGCCATTCAAATTTGAACCTTTACTTGTAAAGACGCGAGCTGCGACTTGAGTGGTTTAGTAGCGGCGAGCGCGCTGACAGCTTGCCGTTGGCGTGTAATGCCCGTTTTTCAGCAGAGCAACAGCACCGTCTATTGGTCTCTTGATTCGACTCAGACTCAGGACTCATGATTCTGGCGGTGCCAATCGCCAACGTCCTCAGCCGTCTGTATTTATTGAGGAAACGCAATGCTTGCGCGATTCATTGACGGATAACGTCATCTATAATTAGTGTGGTTGGTGCGGATATTTGTGCATTTAATTGGGATGCACAGTTACCCATTTATTTTTTACCTAAGGTGTAGGTAGGCTGTACCACCGTCTAGGTAAGGAAATATTTAAGGGATATTTCCTGATTTTATGTTTCAATTGTTGCTTACGGGCTAGGAACAAGCGCATCTTCGCCGTTCCTCCTTGTTTTGTTGTGAACTTGCCCCAAAAAGGTACAAAGATGTCTTACTTAGATACCCCCGACGGGCCTAGAACAAACTGTCCTCCCTAACCCTTACTTTCTCTGGCTCAATTCCTCTCTAATTGAGTCCAGCTAAATATTTTATACTACAGGCGTATTAATATTTTTATTGCAAAACATTTTGTACCACTCACAATCTTAAGGTTTGAAATGTAATGGCAAGATGATTGCTGGGCTTGCCTAGTGAGCTACGACCTTAAGAGACAAACAACGCCGAACTGCACATTAAAATCTTAGATTGAAATCTAAGGTCAGCGGTATTTGACACCTATCAATAAATTTATGCAAATCTTTCACAACAGGTATTTTATGAGCGGTTAAGTGTCAAAGGCGGATTTTCTCGTCGATATGAGGATTTCTCACGAAACTTGGAGACTGATAGGTAGCCACCGGATATGGTGGCGCCAATTGTATTTGTATTGTGGAAATATTGGTAGTAAGTGCTAATATTTCACTTGCTCTCTATCGTTATTATTAATTACTCACAAAAATTGGGTAAGTAATTTTCGAACACAAATATAAAATCATTCATCAATCGTTCTGAACGTTTCGTTCACCATAACGGCAACTATAGGTGTGCCTCTGACTACCCTGTTTGGGATATAGTTGTAAGCGCATGTTATTTTAACAATATTTTTTCGGATACATTTGTAAAGATAAAACCAATTATTGGAATAAAACACCTAATGTAATCATTTTATAAGATAAGATAAGATAAATAATCTTTATTGCACAAAAATACATTTTACAGGATTTCGGTAAAAAGAACGTGATTTGTACAATTCAGGCGGTCTTATCGCTACAAAGCGATCTCTTCCAGACAACCTTCGGTGGAGGATTTTTGCAGGAACCAGAGAGTTGGGCTGTGCAAAAAAAGATGAGCTAAAGAGCATAATAATAAGCAAATAATATAAATAATTATTAATATGTAACTAACTACTCACATAGGCGATATAAATGAAAATAAAATTACATAAATAAACATACATAAACAATAAAACATAATACATACTTAAAACTTGAATGGATTTTCCAGTATTCAGTCAGAAGCTAGGATAGGAGAAAGAGTCAGAGGGAAAGGAAGTGCAGTTTTACTCGGGACTTGAAAACATGTACGGATTGAGATTGACGGATGGATAAAGGTAAAGAATTCCACAGACAGATGGAGCGAACGACAAAGGATTGGGAATAATAACGAGAGGAGTGTTGAGGGACTGTCAGGTGGAGTTTCCGGCAAGACCGCGTGTCGTCACCTTTGGTAGATTGCAGGAAATGAAACAGTTCCTTCAGATATGGAGGAGAGAGGGGGTTGAACAAAATGGTGTACAGGAGAGAAAGAATATGAAGATCGCGGCGAAGACGTATTGGTAACCAATTAAGTTGGGCACGGAATTTTGAGACGTGATCGTACTTTCTTAGGCCGAAGATGATGCGTATGCAGAAATTTTGAAGGCGTTCAAGTTTGTTTAGCAAATTTTCATTGATATCTACATAGCAACAATCCGCATAATCTAAGATTGGCAACAACAACGCCTGTACGAGCGCAATTTTGGTGGGTATAGGCAAAAAGTTACGAAGTCGACTGAGACTATTAGCTGATGCAAACACCTTCCTGCTTACCTCACCAATCTGTTTTTCCCAGCTCAAGGAGTTGTCTAGGTAGATTCCCAGGTTTTTGACAGTGCTACTGTACGAGATTTGGATCCCGTCAAACAAAATAGGTGGCAAAGACTCCCAGTCTATTCTAGCTATTTGCCACGCGCTACCAAATACAATGACTTGGGTTTTACTGGGGTTGACCATAAGGCCAAAAGCCCCGCTCCAAACCAGAATACGGGCTAAATCAGCATTAAGGGTTTGTATGATTTGATGAAGACTTTCAAGGCTACCCTGTGAATATATTTGAAGATCATCTGCATATAGGTGGTAGTGAGAAGAAAGATTATGGGTAATGGTATTTATAAAAATAGAAAAAAGGAGTGGAGACAAGACGCCACCTTGCGGAACGCCGGCGGTAATATCGCGCCATGCAGAGAACGAATCTTCAGCACGAATGCGTTGCCGACGCCCATGCAAGTAACTGTGAAACCAGGCGAGCACTGTTGGAGATATGTTAAGAGAACGTAGCAGGCCGAGAAGGATATCGAAGTCAACAGTGTTGAAAGCGTTGCTAAAATCTAGCAATGCAAGAACAGTTAAGCTTCGGGAATCCATGCCACGCCGAATGTCATCTGTAATCTTGACTAAAGCTGTAGTCGTACTATGACCAGGACGGAAACCGGATTGATAGGGATTCAAGAGATTGTTTTTGCACAGGAAATGACTGAGCTGATGATGCACAACACGCTCAAGAACTTTGGAGAGGAATGGAAGTATGGATATAGGACGATAATCGGAGAAAGATGAAGGGTTGGGTTTTTTCGGGAGAGGAATTACTTGTGCATCTTTCCAACTATGAGGAAAGGTGCTCGAGAGCAGTGAATGGTTTAGGATATGGGTAAGAATGGGATTAAGGATATCGAGGAGGGGTATAATCATTTTACGACTAACGCTATCGTTACCGACGGCATCCGACGCAACAGCCATAATATTTTTCCTAACATCACATTCAGAGACTCGACTAAAAAGAAAGGGTGAGTAATCAGGAGTTGGAAGACATGAAAGTTGATTTAAGGTGTTTCGTTTAATTGTGCCTTCTATGGCAGCAGATGTGGAGAAGTGATCATTCAAAAGGTCAATATTAATATCCTTGGGGACAGATTCACTACGCGATCTTCCAATTCCTAATGATCTAAGGAACTTCCAGACTTTTGCTGGGTTACCATTTTCAACTGATTTGTGGATATGGCGTCGTTGAGCATCCCTACACAACCTATTGCAGTGATTTCTCATCAGCCTGTATTTTTCACGGTTTATATCTGACGGGTCCGATTTATCTGGCATATTTCCCCAGAGTTGCCTACTCTTGCACCTCAATAATTCTTCACAAATACAACTGCAATGTCTGCAATTCCAACGTATGAAAACAGTCAACAATGCCAGTTTGTAATGTAACTACTCTGTAATCCCTGAAATTATGTCGTTATCCACTCAGAGGCCTACTTGATTCCCACGGGAACAGGTTCCACTACGTGTGTTCAAGACATTCAACTAGGTAGTTAACTACCTACCCAAGGGTAAATATATTGGGTAGACTAAAGGGAGACTCTACAGTAGGTTTAAGTGGCAGTGACAACAGTTTTTAACAGATCTAGGGCCGTTCATCATCCATCTCATTGCCTGCCACTTTACGTCTTCATATAATTACTAGCGACCCGGCCCCGCTTCACACGGGTGCAATAGGATGTTATTATACATATAAACCTTCCCCTTGAATCACTCTATCTATTAGAAAAAACCGCATCAAAATCCGTTGCGTTGTTTCAAAGATTTAAGCATACAAAGGGATATAGGGACAGAGAAAGCGACTTTGTTCTATACTATGTAGTGATTGGAAAATTACCAAAAAATGGAGAATAAATTACTTCACTGATCTGATTACTTCACTAGTGAAGAAAAAATTAAGGTTTTTTTGACGCTATTTACCTCATAAAGGATGGCATGGAACAGTTTCTGAGATGGAACAGGTACTGAAGATATCCTTAGGTTTATAGGGACGAGGGTGTATGTCGATGTGTCGTGGGGTCTGCCTACCCCGAGTGTGTGCTTGCGCTAAAATAGGCGTTATTGTAAGTAGTATGTGTGGTTCTAGGCAGCAGTCAATGATAACGACCTGACTTGAGTACACGGAGGAAATCGTTAGCGAAAATAAAATACTTATAGTTAAAATGTTGTGTGGGATTCGATTTGAAGTTTGGTAGCTTTCACCGTTCGCTTTTTGGAAAGATGCAACAGTCAGGAGCACTCAGGAGATTTGAGCACTTGTTTGTGCATGCCGGAGGCTATTTAGAATGTACCGTATAGTACAATGATATTACAATAAAAAAGACGTAGATGGGTTATATCAGTACTGACGCGAAGTCAAAAATTGTCCACGGGGTACGACGTAGTTAATTTAACCGAGTTATAACGTGTCGTCGTGCAGTGTCGTCCCGAATTGTGAACACTGTCAATGCTTTGCTTAGGTACACGAATAGTTATGATTTTGGGTGCCACTTTTTTAGCACAAGTAACCTACATAAAATAACATAATCAATAAAGATTCCCGTTCAATAAAGAGGTTGTATAACGAAGGTTTTCGGCAGGTTACGGCATAGACCAGCGTATTTTACAACATACTCAACTCATAACTCAAAAAATAACCACTAAAATGATGCCAGTTAGTGCCAGATGGTAGTACAGTGCAGGCCATTAGGCTAACCCCCAACTTAGTCAGGCAGCTAGCCAAGTGGATTCGTTGGGGGCTTTTCCAACATTTTACTGGGAAATCACGAATCAGCCAGTGAAAGAACTTCAAATATCAAATGTAGGTTTGCGCCCACCTTTTTTATGATTGTAAATGCTTACACGAATTAAGCTTATGCTTAGATATTTCCCTTATAAGCTATATATAAAGCATAAATAAATATGTTACATTTAAAGTGTCGCCTAGAACACATTGAAGAATTAATGCCAAGGTTTTCCACATACGTAATCTGTGGACGTCCCTAAGCTCGTGTATTTATTAGCTTGTATCAAAATTGACAGGTCCTCAACAAAAGGAATAAACATAGTACAGGTCAGTTTGTCTCTTAAAAGATACATCTTTCTCATGTTTGTTCAACTAACTGCACGTCGGCCTTTATGTAAGTATAAGGTGTAATCAATTCAATTATTTTTATTGCGGGTCATATGGGAATACTGGGAATGTACCTCAACATGGCAATGTACCTCAACCATAGAACTATAAGATGGAGCGTAATGTGAAGTGTGAACCACACTGTAACTCGGGCTTAATGATGGGCGCAGAGGTGTATCTTTTGTATGATAACATTATCAAGGCAGATTTTATAGACGCACCTAAGGCCGACTAGGCTAACCTTTCCCCCATGAGTTCTTGCCTTGCCTGGGCTTAGTAACGGCGGAAGGAACAACCAACGGAAAGCCTGAAGGGCTCAGCAGTGGCGGTGTGGTGGACTGGTGGCAACTGCTGCTTGCTTACGAGGTGATCGCCAATCTTGCGTCGCAATTTGTTTGCAAAAAAGAACATGGTTCATCCGCGCGCCAACAAATCCCATTTCAAAAAGAACAACGGAAACTTCAAGAGGACGTGGAACGAATTTAATTTCAGCAAGTTCCTCCCCAGTGAGTTAATTCAATATCGGTCACGTTCGTATCGTAGTCCGAGGCGCGACGGGGGCGACATCTATATTGCACGGCAGACAAACACACGGCCAAATGCACAGCAGGGTATTGACAAACTTTTTGTTATTTGTTACATACAATCGCTCATAACTATATTGCAGACGGGGTAGTCAGAAGCAATTTTGCGGGATTTGAAACCAACAGAAAAAAAAGACCTAAGTTGATTAAAATAAAACAAGTCAACCGACCAAACGTAACTTCATTTTGAATATTTTGATGCCCGTTATGTTCTCATGCTGATTTCGTTGTACAAGATTTGAGATACGTTTACAGAAGAATTCTATTGGTTTGTTTCAGAAATTGATGACGAGAACTGCTGCTAGAAAATAACATTTGTCCTACGAGTTCTTCGTTCAATCTAGGGTTCAAAATGAAAAAAGACGGGCCACGTCGGTTGATGTTGATCCGAGCTATCACCTATAGGTAAACCTAAAGCTATTTACGTTTACACTATGTTTTGTTATTGCTATAGCAATTATTATACTAATTAAAACACCGGAACAATTAGAGATAAAATTGAATATTATGTACTCATTTACAATCGACTCGTTTTATCTGATTTATTGTTAGTCAATAAATAATGTATGAATTAACTATAGGAAAATGAATAATTGAACGATAACGTGCTGCAGGCATATTGACTAACTAGATTGTTTTATGTTAATGTTATTTCAAAATAATAAAAAGGTGGGCGTCAGAAACTAAAGCATAGTTTAAGCAATTGAGCAGTGCATAATTCATGCTACCCTTCTATCTTTAGCTCAACTTCAAGTAAAATACAAGATGTAACGACCCAAGTCTGTGGTCGTGTACAAGCGGCAGCGCACGCACCGACGGCAGGATTACAGCCGGCACTTAAGCAGCTCAAACAGCAGCCAGATTAGGGAAGCCCTACGCGCACAGCACGCCTCGCATCTGCGTAATGACTCAGGGACAGTGTTGCCAATTTAGATGTATTTATTTTCCATGTGTACTAAATGAGGTGCTCCTGGCTGCGTCGTGCAACGATAGCCGTTGTAAAGGTACCGTCTCGAACGAAATTCAGTGATAGCATTCGTCAACAAGGTTGATCACTAACTAACCTTACACCACTCCCAACAATCCGCACTGAGCCCGCGTGTTCAAGTATAGTTTATACCATCTCATAGTTAAGGTAAGGCCTTTTTTTTCGTGGGGAAATCCTCATGGATACCTCGCTGCCCGGGGGGACGACGAGGTTATGTCGGACTCCTACCGACTAAAACCCCACAGCACTCGACCGTGGCACTTTGGCGGCGAAGCTGGATCCTACCGTAAGTAATACCGCACTGCTCCGCCGCCAGTGCTAGCCCCTAATGGAGCCCCCTCCAACCGACCCCCCAACGAAGGGGGGTGGCCACGAAAGCGCCTGGAGTATGCAGACACTTTCGCCGTCTCGGTGGACGCCGTGCAATGCAAGCCAGAGCACCCCCGCACTCCGGCCCGCTGGCACCCACTGTACGCCCTACTGGGCCCGCAACCACGAGCCACCCAAAGGGCGGCTCCGCTGCCGCAACCAGCGGTACGGCCCCGCCGGGCCGCGACGCACAGGGGGGATCAGCCTCGGATCACTGGCCCCCACCAACCGATTGTGCGCCGCGGCCTCCACCACGCGCCTCAGGGCGCTTGCAGGCCCCACTGGCCCCGCAATCCCACGTGTTGCCCTTGCGGGCTGCAGCGGGTGGGTGGCTAGTCCACCACACTGCCACGCCTGAGTGAGTCCTCTTCGCTTCCCGGCGGTTGGACGCTACCACCGGTACTAAGCCCCCTCGCCACGCCAAGGCGAGAACTCATGAGGGGGAGTTAAGGTAAGGCCTGTGCTCAGCAGTGGGGCGTAAGGACTCAGAAATAATGAAGTCAAGTTGAAACAATGTGCGTGTATGATAGGATTAATGGCGCAAAATGTGAGTCAGGAGCGTAGAAGTAATTCCAAAAAATACTAAGTGTGTTCATTCTGGTTGGCGAGAACCAGAAGTCTAATCTCACTGTATTTTTTAGTAAAAAAACCTGTTTATTTTGTCGTAAACCTATCGCAAAATAAATTCCAGAGTTAGCAACACCGGCTGTAGCCCACATTGTCCCGAGTTCGGAACAAGAACCCTTTTTCGGCTTCCACGTGGAATTGGGTCGGCCCTAAATGGAGTTTCCGTCAAAAGACGCGACGGGAACAACGGATCGTCCCTTTCACGGAACGAACTTGTCATGTTGCCAGTAAAATAGGTAATGTTTGAATAGGGTTTATTCATAGTGTACTCTTTGTACCTCTATAGACGAGACGCGGCGGAAAACTGGGGGTCTGTGAGTCCTGCTACCGTAGTTTCTGTAAATCACTATTTAAAACGTTCTCAGTAATCCCAGTTAGGTTTGAAGGTACTTGTACATTAATACTTTAGTTTTCAAGAAAGTTTGAAAAACTTTTCAGTAAAAATATTTCTGGAGAACAGGAACTGGGGAGCTTATAACGCCGCCTTGCGACAAGTGACTTAGTGACAACGTGAATTAGCGAGGGAGCAAGCTGATGTCAGAAGAAGGCGATCCATAGCGCTAAAGCTGATAGCCGTTGGGGCAGAAAAGTAGTGAAATGGCGATTTGTTGCCAACAGTAGCGTGGGGTGGGCAAGGGTGACCCGATAGAGGTCGCTGGATTTGGTGGCGAATGTGATGTGGTAAGCCTTATGTTCGTTGCTATGAGGACGAAATAGTTAATTAATTAACGCGACAACGTAGGTAGGAATCTTCACGGCTTACACACTTACCTACAAGAAAAGCGAAAAAAGCGAGAGCATATTACGCGATCTCGCTACTAAGATAGGTAGCTTGAGTCTCTGTACGTCATAAGACTGTAATTATGAATATGATGATGATGATTATTTTACACCTGACTTTAAATGTCGAAGAGTATTTATCATTATTTAAAACACACAGTTACTAAATCAGGATAATAATAATAGTGACCACGTCATAAGGAATTAACTTACCATTTTATAACGAAACCAATACGAGATATCCAAAAAGCTGTAACAAACTTGGCTTTCACCAAAGCCAACTCAAACCGTCTACCTTGTAGCCTAACTCTCATCTAAATCAATTACATTATTACTTGCAAACAAACCGATTTCAACATTTAAGACATTCGCAAGTATTCGGCGGAAGACTTTCAGCTCGCGTCTATTTCTGAAGCAACCGTTCAAATTGGTTTTCTTGGTAAACTCTTGGGGTATTTTACGATGTTTAAAAACGTGCCGACTTTATGCTTTATTCTTGTTTGCTCTATTGTTTTTGTACTTGGAAAATTGTGGGTGGAATTAATTTCATGCTTTCAAAAAGAAAAATACTTAAGTATATCAATAATTTAGCAATGAAAACCTATTAGTAAATGAAACGTGGAACGTGTAAGCAATGATTTATATAAGAGGTTGATACGTTATGGCGTACGTAATTATTTTTTACTTTTACTTTTACTTTACTTTACGTACCTATAATTTAACTGTGTATATAAGATAGTATGATTTTTTAATAGAGCGTAAACGAACCAGATAAATGTTGCGCACTGTCGTCTCAAACTGTCAATGCTTTGCTCAGGTATATATTTCTTCCGAGTGTTACAGGTGGATGCCTATAACATTGATGAAATCACCCTAGCTCATAGGGTAAAATATACCAGAAAGATTCGGCCGGTCTGTTAATGGTCTCGGTAGCATAATTGGTAGTGCAGTCGCCCGGATTGCGAAAGATGCGGGTTCAAGTCCTGCCTGATGCCAACATGACCAAATGTCTTTTTCTGGTTTTCTTTAGAAAGATACTGCATGGAAAATGCTAAAACAATAATAAAAACTTTGCTCAGGTGTTCGAAGTTCTGATTTCGTGTGCCATATTTTTAGCACAAGTAACCTACCTTTTCTATTGTAATATCATTGCGTGTAAGTATGTTGATTCTGATAATTAAAATTCAACAACCAGGGCGCTCATAGCTCAACCACATTTGCCTAAAACCAATAACTAACGGGGCAAGCGCGTTCTTGAGTGGAGATCTCGTCTCAAGCAAAGCGTAGCTTATGTATGGGGCAGGGTGTACACCCACGAGGTGTAGTGGTGGTGGAATGAAGTGTTATGAAAAATAATTAACTAGCAAGAAAAGAAGACTTACTTTTAAACAATTCACCCAATTTTAAAATTCAATAAGAATAAAAAATTTATACACCTTTTCCTTATTAATTTGTTTGTGGAAAGTTATTGTGGCTGTTGTTTGTCTGATAGAAAATAATCAAATTGGATTCGTTATTAAATTATCACAATAAACTTAAAACCTCAAAGTTGGTTTCGATGTTGTATCTAATTAATGAGTTTCCAGAATCCTTCTCTTGTTTGCGTTGTGAAACAAAAACACCATAAGTCATACAATAATTACCTGACAGAGGAATACCCATATAAATCTCTGTGATTTACAGTGCAATTATCATAATTTACTTTAAAAGTAAGTGATTGTTAAGCGACAATAATTTAGTCCTGATTATGTTACTTTGAAGCAGTGGTTCTCAAACTTACTGCTTCACGACCCCGATTCAAAAAATCTATCAATAATATCATTTTAAAATGTATTCAACTCACTGATTTATATTTGTTATCAAATCAACTTCCACAGACTGTTGACATAGCGTATTACGTTGTCAGGAAGTAGGAGTGAGTAGGAACATAAATTATAAACAAGCGGCCGCCCGCGACTTCGTCCGCGTGGAATTTAGTTCGGCCAGCGAGCACAAATTGTAGCCCAAATGTTATTTCGATGTTAAACCCTTCTAATTCGGAACGCACCCACCCGCTGTCATCAACTGTCATGCCATACCACGTGATGCCGAGTACATTTTCATATTTTACTTGATATTTTCAACAATTTACTTAATATCTTTATAAATTGTAGCCTGTGTTATTCAGATGTATAAGCAACATTATTGGAAAGTTTCATTAAAATCCATTCAGTAGTTTTTACATGAAAGAGCAACACAGCACATCCAGACATACAAACTTCCTTTATAATATTAGTAGGAAGTAGGATATTTGGTCATATTACTCAGATTTCTATGTTAATCATGAAATTTGAATGAACACAAATAACTCGTAGCGCATAATACAGATTGACAACCTTTACTTTCAGCCACAGTTCAAACATAATCATGATTTCGTATTTTCTGCACGTTGATATTACCCCAGTTTATAGCAAAGATCCATGACTCAGTAATAGTTAAGAATTTATCTTGACGCTCTCCCAACATTTTAGGTTTTTTGATCACATTTCATAGTAATTTAACCTAACTACGTTACACAGGAGTAGTCCACCTGCTTATACCAGTATTTACGGTCTAACTGCATTTTACCGTGGTTGGTAAACTAAAAAGCTATCCCTGGTCTACTATGTAATGCTCATGAAACGATTAAGTAGTTGGAGCGGCTAAAAGCTGCAATTACTGCAATCAGGGTGAGTAAAGAGATAACATTAATTGTGAGTGCTATTGCGATTGGCGATTACAGCGATTTAATAGGATTCACTGAGAAGTATGCGCTTTCGAGAAGCTGATAATATTACATTGTCTAATCTAATCTAATCTAAATCAGCCATGAGGATCCCACTGCTGGGCAAAGGCCTCTCTTCCCCTCCTCCACGCGATTACATTGTACACATTAATAAATGTAGGACATTTTACTAAAACATACGCTCTGCCCCACTCAAGAGTCGTCCATTAAAGTTTGGGATTCAGTGTTCAAATTTGACAGTCGAAAAGTTTCTCGATTAGTTTGTTAGAAAGCCTCTTTTTCAATATACATTTTAGGACTAATAAATCTGAGTGATAATCAATAGATAATAATGATCAGCCAGACCCAAATGAACACAAATGTTCGTCAAATGAATATGTGTCCTGAGTGAGAATTACCTACGATATTTAGGAGCTAGAAGTTGAATTTCCACTCAGTTCTATTCAGTCACTTTAGGTATGCCGACAGATTAAGTATTACAGGCATTCCCTTGGTAACGGGGCGAATCAGAAGTACGTATAAATATACATCAGTGCAGTGATGTCCATTGAGTCTCAAGACGACTCTCAGAAGCAAACGACCTTCAAAGAGGTCCTCCTCTTCTCAAGTTCTCGACCAGCTGGCAAAAGAAACTCAAGCCACTTTCCACTTTACTACCCCATCTTCCCACCAGCCTACGACGTCCTACATAAAACTAACACATCCGACTTTCATCTGTTGTTACACAAACATTTGTTTACCCCGACATAACAAGAGGCATCAAGCTCGATCAATATCGAGGAGATAGTGTCAATAAAATAGCTTTGAACATAAACCGAAGCTATAAAAGCAGTTTTATGCGCAATAGCGTGTCTGCAGCCATCGCCTGTGCAATTCTAAGGGAATTAAACTGGGTTATGAAAGAGTTTTGATGCATTTTTAATAGGAAATAACTAGAACCGTGCTCCGCGTTGTACCTTATTTAACTGTTTAAAGTAAATTGTTGCAGAACTATTTGCGAAACGACAGGATTTCTTTAATTTCCTTATTCAAATAGAAACGTTGGTAGTACAGGGGAACGCCAAATCGAAACAAACCAACATAAAACGTATTTTTAGGTGATAACGAAGTCCTTGGTGGAACACGCTCACCAAGAAATTAAATGAAAGCCTTACTTTACACGTGGAACGTCCACCTCACCTGTAGTTTTGTTTCCCTAAATAATGTACACTGTAACTAGGTAATATCGTTTAGTGCATAAACTAATAAACATTATGACGTTTACCAGTATCCGAAAAATAACAGATTCTCTATTCCATCTGTATGCTGCAGTGAAAGACTTAACGATCCAGATATATGATCATAAAAGCAAGCTATTAATAACTAAAAGAGCACAATGTAGAAGCGCATATTAAAGTTTGCCGAATAGCAATAAAATCACTAAAAGGAAGGCATTAACAAACTCCAAGTTGGTTGCGCAACAAGACGCGAAACTTTCGCGGTGGCTCCGACGACGCGTAAACTTGTAACTGAGATTTTTAAGAAAAAATAAGGCATTTTGCGCTGAGTTAGCGACATCGGAGGGCTTTGGGAGGTGGCCAGCTGACTGCGTCAGAAATATGGGAGAGCTAACGGGAAAAAACTTTAATGTTATTGAAACAAAAGTTGCTGGTATTCGTCGAAATCATGGTAAGAACTTTTGCGGGCGCCGTTTGAGGAGCAGAGCTTCACTCGTTCGATTCGACAATATTAAACATGTTTTTGCTGGATCTAGGTGCTCATTGTATAAAAATGATGAATGGCACGTTGAGCTTACAATAGCTCAACGTGCCAGCGAAAAGCTGTACTTGATTGATCAGAAAGAGGTTTTCGTACGAATGTGTAAAGTCTTCAAGAATAGGCCACTGCTTTAGTATTATTAGGCCTGAAAGATGAATCAAGTATTCATTCCGAAATTTGTAATGGTGCAATAGAATTGGCACATTAATGTATTTAAATCAAAAGGTCACCCATCAGCGTAAAGGTTTTTCCCTTTTCAATATTACAGAAAGAGCTTAGTTATAAAATGTCTAATTTGTCCCAAGAGATTTAAAATATCTAGCCATCCTAACCTTCGAAACTACCAAGCCATTTTGCAAAGAGGCCTTGGCAACAGAGTTATGACGAAAACCCCGCAATAGGTACTCCCCGAGAGCGCAAAAACTTATTGCTATTAGGCAGTAAGAAAAAATACATTTGGAAAATTGGCAAATCATTTTAACAATACGAAAAAAACAATAAGCGCGTTAGCTTGCAAATTGATGTATGTAATTGTTTTTAGGATACTACGCATGGTAAAACTACCTATAAGAATATTATTCGTTGACCCTGGACAAGTTTTACAGCATCATCATCAGCATCATCAAAAACCTTTACACAGCTACAATAAAACTACTTCGGGCAATGAAGGATTATGTGTATAGTTTACAAGCTTAGGCCTGATTGAATTTTGATCGGCAAACTCCACAGTGTTTCAATATTTGCTTAGACATTTTGGTCGGGATGGTCACCCATTCCACTACCTAACCTGGCGGTAAATCAGCTTTAGCTCGCATAAAGTATAGCTTTATTCATTTTTTTTATTCCAATCCCATTTTAGTCTCCCATTTGAGTTTACCTCGCACACGCGACGCGAAAGCATTAATACGTAGAAAATTAAATTACGCGTCTGTCTGTATTCTGTATGGGATTTAATCAAATAATATTGCCGTCCCGCGCAAACAGGAATATACAGAATGAAATTACCGAAATAGCTATGAAAGGCACGAGTCGAAGCACAAAATGGCGGCGAAGGCTAGAGAAATCCACTTTCCACATAAAAAATATATTATTTGATTTATTCTTTATATTAGAATCACGCCTACAAAATATTTCACTTTTAGAGACTAGGTATTCAGATTCTCTTTTTTTCAAAACTTTGTAGAGAAATACAACGTTCAAATTGTTTTTTAACCTAATTAAGGCAAAATGTTAATTGAAATGTGTTTATAGCTCAATTCTTCATTGGACAGGAAAATGAAGGTTTTTAAAACCCTAGAAGACGGTGCTTTCTTCCCATATTTCAGGACGTTATTTAAAAAGTTCAATCAGCATCAAACAAATCACAAAAAAATATTAAATACATCAATTCATAATATTGCGGTAGGCAACGCAGTAATTTTAGGATACATGTGCTTTTATTAAGACTTTTGGCGTTCGTCTTTTGCGAATTTTAAACAAAATTTGTTCCAGGGTTTCTCAAAGGCGGGTACGCGAACCCCCGGAGGTTCGCCAGTTGAAAGCAGGGGAGGTTGACGGCAAGATTTACGTTATGACGGCAGGCTGGCTCGCGCACGCTATAAGAATGATGGTGCACTAACCAAAATTAAGCAAAATTGCTACTAAAATCGATTCTTCCTAGCGCAGAAACAAACCCATCCATCAAATGAACAACATCATAATCTACATAACATTTTTTTTTTTTATCTTTACGTACGATATCTTCTTGGTTAATTTTTACGGGACTGCCGAAAAGGAATCGAAATGTTAGACTTGATAACGAGAGAAAATAGTATAAAACGTGGATAGTTTGTGCAGTCAACATCAAAACCATGTATAGAGCTGTGGCCTTAAACAAATGAAATACTATTGGTTTTCCCAGATATTATAGATTTATTTGACCACTTATCACCTTATCATGACGAGCACAATCAAAGTCACGGTGGTGACCGCTCAAGAATTGGTTCTACCTTATCACGACAAAAGAATCTAAATGTCAAATATCTCGACATCGAAAGAAACAACCACGTTTCCGAAGTTCGTCATTGCCTTAGAAGTCAACAAAGGGCAGGGGCTAAAAGTTTGAGAAGCCCTGCACATGAAACGCGGTAAAACTCCGTCAAGTTATAGGAAAACATCGATAAAATCCACCGAGCACGCACCGCGAATTCGAATTTTAAACCACAGTACAAAATATTGTATTTCCATTTGATTCGTTGACCCAAATTTCACCAGTCGCAGCCAAAACTACGCAGGTCCAATCTGATTGGTTATTGATTTATTTTAGACATTGTTTTAACTGTGGCATGTAGATGTACGTATGTATGATCTGTCGGATTGATTCAGTGCGGGTATGCGATTAATCATGTTGACTTATGGGGTAATGTTGATAAATTGCGCAGTGTTGCTGCAGGCGAGGGATTATATGCAGATTGCTTGTTATCACACTCTTTGCACAATGGTGAAGAGAGGATATCTACTGGAGTGCTTTAAGAAGCCTTTTGATTTTTCATGGCACTTATTTGAAGGAAGAAAGAGTTCAATTTTCTAAATAGGATCATCATAATATTCAGTACTTTATAGAATCAAAGAATGTGAAATAATAGAGTAACCCCCTTATTTAAAATAACTTAAACAGCTCTTCAACAACCCGTTAACTTTTGTATCGCTTTGTCACTTTCATTCTTGTTGCAGCCGCAATTAATAGTAAGTGACATAACACGTTAATTGATTAAACAATGCTTTAGCGTTGCGTTCGTTTTTATGTATAAGGGGGTTAAAAATTAGTAACTGCATTAGGGTTTAACCAATTAATCTCATACTTTGGGGGGGGGCATTCAGCATTTGTGCACACTGAGTTAATTCGAAGTAATTTTGGCGTTTTATAAAACTCAATACCTAACTACGCGAATGCGATCGTTTAAGTGAGACCTAAGCCAAATAACATCCTTAAGTTATTTCTATACAAATGAGGGACAATAGACGATTAAGTTGACGTTTTTTCTTGACTGAGATCGAGATGATATTAGGCGTCAGCTTTGCTAGACGGAACTAAGATGGATATTAGAGGAATAAAATATCAGATAGATAGGTAATTATAATTTGTTTATAAGACAATAGTAAGAGGACATGATTAGTAAAATTCAGGCGGTCTTAACAAAGTGCTACAAAGCGATCTCTTCCAGACAACCTTCGATTTAGGATTTTCTTTCGATAAAGAGTTACCTTTTGAAATATTCACTCAGAACTAACAAATCAGTAGAAAAAACTAGACTGTAATCTAGAGTGTAACACTGGAAATTCGTAAGTATTAGGTAATTCCAACGTAATATTGTGTTACTACTAAAGGAGCAAAACATGCAAATAAATACACTCAGCGACGGTATTAAACGTCAAATGTAAATAAATGGCCTATTGACTATTGACACGTGACCTCAGCTCGCTAAGGTCGGAGTGGTCGACGAATTCGCAAGATACCGCCAAACTAAAATAAACCTATTAGAGAGTTTGACGGACACTAGCAATTACTATAGGAGTCATAATCGCATGCTAAAAGGGGTAACGTGACCGGTGGGTGTGGTGTACGCTAATCGGGGGACAGTTAGGACACTGGTGTGGTGCAGGGGCTCGACTCGATTCGGTGTAATAGGCTAGATGATTTTTTTTTGTTTAATATCGGAAGACCTTTCATTTACGTGAACAATCCTAAAAGAATCACTTCATTAGGATCAATACTAACCGAGATATTACAATTTGAAATGCACATTTTTGGACTTTCCCAAAAAACGCTTCATACAAACGTGACAGGGAACGTGACGTCACATCCACTGTTTTTGTTAGGAGCGCGTAAGAATTTTTTTCGGCAGCTATATAAATATTGCGTTTATGAAAATGGTCTCATAACATGTTTGCCTCATAATAGTATGGGTTACAAAATAGGGTGTTTTACAAAAATTTAACACTTGAAATGGACACGCCCACCTAAGTTTGCAGGCCTATTGTGGCCTCATTTTGTAACAAATTTCGATTGTGATTTCACAATAACATTTAAAATCGATTATTATTTTTAGGAAACATAAAAACCAAACAAAATGACACACAGTCATCTACCCTATTACTATATTACTATAGTCGCCATAATCGCATGCTAAAAGGGGTAACGTGACCGGTGGGTGTGGTGTGCCGGTGTGCGCTAATCGGGGGACAGTTAGGGAGTTGCGTGGGCGCACACTGGTGTGGTTCAGGGGCTCGACTATGATTTGGTGTAATTGTTGAGATCGGCTACTTTACCAAAGGTCGCGGGTTCGTTCCCCGCACAGCACAAATTGTCTGCATGAACATGTTTGTATTAGTCTGGGTGTTTTCTATGTACCTATATTAAGAACGTTTTTTACAAAAAGCTAAAGTGTTTAACCGTTGTCTAGTATCCCATAAAAAATGGGCTTTAATTAGCTCATCTGGGGCTAGATGGCGCTGTGTGGAATAATGTCCAGGGATATTTATTATTTATTTATTATACCGCTAAACTAAAACACACCTATTAAAGAGTTTGACGGACACTATCAATTACTATAGTCGCCATAATCGCATGCTAAAAGGGGTAACGTGACCGGTGGGTGTGGTGTGCGCTAATCGGGGGACAGTTGGAGTTGCGTGGGCACACTGGTGTGGTTCAGGGGCTCGACTATGAAGCAGAACATGAGAAGTTCAACTCTAGGGCCTTTCGTCCACTCGTCTTGGACGCGTGTACGAACGTTACCATAAATATATGGCGGAAACAGCAGAGACCCGTATTATGCGAATACGGGTCGAATAGCGAGTGAGTCTACGCGTGGACGGAGAGCCTTACTAATCCCTAACGCGAAATGACACCCATGTTTATGCGCAGCAGGTTGAAAAGAGGGGTGTAAGTTGACAAAGTGCATCTGTGTGTCTCGTTATGGCATCCTCTCAAATGGACGAGCCTCTTACCTAGAGCGACTAAGTACCCTTCAAATACAATAAATTATTGTTTCTAAATCATCCTTAATCGGAGTTTTAGTTAGTTTCGAGCTCAAGGTAGAAAAAGGCGCGAATTTGAGGATCTTTAGCAAACATAGATTGTCTGCAATAGTTTAAAAATAACGGTTGTTAGAACAGCTAGTAAATAAGCGATTCAAATACCTAGATTGCTAGACGCTGCGTCTGCGCATCCCTTTATAAGGCTCTGTCCATATGTTGGACACCATATTTTCAACTCTATTCCATGGGAATAGGGTCCAAAACCAATGAAATATTGCAACATAGTCTGCCCTATAAAGGTTGAAATCGCGCCATTGTGCGCAGTCCTTTAAAGTCATACGCTAAATGGGAGAGTTATCTTTGAGTAACAGAAGGTACACGCAGCTTACGTAAGATTACTTATAAAAATATGATGATGTAATGTTATTTTTTGGTTGGTTTATGACTAGAAATAATCTCAAAGGAAAATCTCAAATGAGTTTTTCGAGCCACCTATTCAGAAATCGGCCTTCATTTTCTTTTGTCTGCTGGCTGGCTAGAAACGTGCAGTTCAATTAGAAGAAGAAAACTGACAAACAAAATGATTACAGAAAACTCTCACAATACGTGAGTTTCTATGGAAAAAACAGTTATTACGATGAATACTAATCCTTAACTTATTCTCTATTGCTAGCTAGTAATGAAGGAGCAATCTGAAAGAGACTTATTTTATTCCCAACAACTCAACGTACATCAGTCATAGATAACAGAGCCTTTTTAAATCATTTCTATAGATAAACAAACATCATACAAGTGATAGAGAATGGTTTCAGCCAGTGCACATTCCCTCACCGCCGGATCTGGCCGTTAATCCCTCACCGTCACTTTGATGTATCGCCTCATTCCCGACGAAAATGTATCGGCGATACATCGCCTTGTTTTTGTACAGCTCGCTCATTGGCCACTCAGCCCGGGATATCGGGGTTTAGGCTGTAGAAGTTTGAGCACCAGTGGGCGTTCACTTCGAGCGGATACCATCGAATTGGCTTTCACACAAATTATAACTTGAAGACCAATACCCATCATTTATTTATTTATTCTTTATTGCACAAAATGACAAAAAAAGGTACAATTGGCGGACTTAATGCCAAGAGGCATTCCCTGCCAGTCAACCGCAAGGCTCAACAGAGAGTTTAGGGAGTTTCTCATTACATAAGATCGCCTAAATTAAATTGTTCATTGGTCTCTGCTTAACGAATCGAAGTTTTAAAGAATCTAACTTATCAGTCGAGAAATTATTGGGTTAGCGACCAATTATAATACTGAGTTTGGTTGTCTAGTCAAAATGTATGGAAATCAAAAAGCACACCCTGTATTTATTAGAAATGAGGCTTCTCCCTACAGTGTGTCATGTAGCCGCGCACTTTATTATTAATAGGCACCCATTTAAAACTCGTAATGCCCATCATTTCATACAGGAAACATGCATTTTACATCTGTTCAAACGGAAATTAATCAAAAATAACCTTAAACAACTTGAATTTAGCTTGAAATCGCTTTGGCATTGATAAATGCTGACTGGTACATTGGAAATCAATAGATGTAAAAAACAAAGTGCATCAAATTGTGGGTAGCACAAAGAGGGTTGGAGAATCGGACCTTTAGGGGCGGTCTGCGGATAGTGTAGGGTTAGGACAATACAGCCAGGTGTACTTTGCAGGTGTACGCCCTTTCGGAGGTACATGTTTTGTTAATTAAACGCTTATAAATGGAGTTCAGATAGGTATTTAAGGTCAGATGGACTTTCGTTTCGGTTAAATAGCCTCGAATAGGTAGGTTTACTTGGGTAATCATTATTTTGGTTGGGGAAAACGACCTCTTTCTGGCTTGTTTAGTGTATGTATCGCCATAAGCGATACTTACTCTTTCTTAGGGCCCGTGTGGCAACGAGTTCAAATTACAACTCCTCATAACAAACATACATTTAATTTAATAATGTAGTATAGTTCGTTCGCGTTAAGAATGCAGTAATTTTAAAATTTAATTATTTCGCACACAAAAAAAACTCTGATTCACATCCTTTGCGTTCGAAAGTATGCGTTCAACAGTATGCGTTCAACTGGTCACTCTGGACTTGGCTTTCTAATTCGGAACGATTCGATTGGTTAGGGGACGTGCTAGATCGAAGGACAAGTATGAAATAACTGCATTCTTAACGCGAACGAACTATAGTGTACACAATCAATATGCTTGCCAATTGCTCTATGGTCTTGGAAAGGACCGACAAAAAACCCAAGCAACCCGGATAATGGCGACAAACTCGCCCCTTACAACGTCAGGTTCAAAAAACGCGTCTACCCTAGTACTTTACGTTGAAACAGCTGCTACAAAATGCTTATACTAGCTGCCTTACATCATAAAGAGCGACACAACGGGTTCCGCCAGCCATAACAGGCATAATATTAAATTTATCGACAGCTAGCCTTCTAAAAAGAAATACCATTATGTATGTATAAAACGCCCGAGTTTCAGGGCTTTCAAATCCAGTGACGTCATTAGGGGCAATAAAACGGTTGAATAGCCAATACTATGACGTAGCACACCACTCGTTTCATAACATCTTATCGCTTTTATTTATGAACCAATTTAATAAAATCCTTCACAATTAGTTTAATTGTTCAACTATTATGATTCAATTATGACAGGAAGGCAAGACAGAATAAAAGATTGAGTAGCCAGCCTGAATGAAAGTATATATCCAACTTACGGAAATCGATAGTTAATCTTACGAAAAACAACAGCTAAATCACTGACTTAGGGTAAGTTGCACCATAGTAGAAGTTAAAGTTAAAGTTAATTTTTTTGTTAAATTTGACAATTCGACGTCAATTTTGGTCGTCAAATTGTCAAATTTGACCATAACTTTAACTTTAACTTTAACTTCTACAATGGTGCAACTAACCCTTAGTATCTTGTTCCTACTGGTAAGAAAAGGTAAACGGTTCCACAGGCTGCACTGCAGTGTTGACTGTGGTCTCACCAAGCGAGGCGAAAATATGTCCGCCGTGACTACAGCCAGGCACCATGCTTGGCTGCAGTCACCGCGTTCGTCGGAATTGATTTCTTAGCGATTAATTCATAAAAAAGCAGTGGTGTAGCTTGCGGTCTGCTACTGCAGTCAGGCAGCCAGCAGTAGCGTAACAATAGAGAAGTGGCAAAATGTCCCCTGGACAAAGAGGGCCCCGGCATCAACATGAAAGAACGGTAAGTAAGATTTTGATTTTGTGTTCGGATTTTGAACACGTAGGGTTGTCGCTACGCGAGTGCCAGAGGCGCGAAAACAACGAAACACACAGATACGTCAGGACTTACGTACGGCTCGGCCGCGAGTGCCACGTCTGTAGTATCATTAGAATCAATAAAACCGTCAGTGTGTGCGTGCGGCGACGCGTACGTACGGGACTCACAAACAAGCTGCGCTCTATGCGTATCAACGAAGTTACCATACTGGTTATACTGTGATCGGGAGATGTCTTGCTGTCTACACAAAATTATCCTTCAGGTATATGGTCATTACCTCTAGCGTTCCTCGTGATTGGGCTTGAAGAAATGTTTGGCATCACACTGTTCACATGCTAGCTTACCAGTCTTACTAAAGACGTTGAATTAAAAAAACTGGTCTGGTCTATTGCGAGTCGCTAACCGACAGTTCCTCACAAACATGAAGGTTTTTCTTGGGGTATGACTTCAAAATTATCTCCTTACAAGTCAACTAGGTACATGGCATTGTTTGTTGCCTTATAACATGAATTTAAAAGTAGCTATTAAGAAACAAAGTAAGCTTTAAAGGTTTTGCTTTCTTTTGAGATTCCGTACGTTCAAAACTAGGTAGCTGCCTTGCAACGCCGTGAGTGACGTTCTCTTAGTTACTACCATGTCATAGCTTTTCTAATCTTTTACAATTGACGTTGAAGCCATTGTCAAGAACAGGTGTTCATAGCTTACTAATAATGATACATACTATTGAAACCGTCTGTTTACCTAGTTTTTAAGCTTCACGGGAAAATAGGATTAACTGCAATATTTGCTACCTTTACTCTACATTACAGCTACAAATGGATATCCAACAATGCGTTTTTTTTACCCATCAATGATGATAACATAATATTGATAAGTCATTTTTCATTATACAGTGATGTCATTTTTCAGTTTTTTACTTTAAGGAACCATTATGACAAAATGAAATTTTGGGTAGGTAGCAATTTCAACGCCAAATCCAACTGAGAATTGATACCTTAATAGTATTTGAAACTGGTTAAAAACCAGCAGGTTAGTGTTAAGTTAATGTTGACAAAGCAAATAACATGTAATATTGACAAAATTCAATTTTGTAAAGCTGGGTAATTGGCAGTGTATTTGCTAAGCGCATGCTAATTATTTAGAGAAAACCTGAGTTGAGTTAGCAAAATATCATCAAAAATACATTTCACATTACCTATCATGTGAGCAATACTATCTTATGACTTGCCAAAGAAAACTTGACGTGTTTCAATACTGTCAAAGTAACAACTGGTATAGAAATAATTAACTAGAGATCATTCAAGCTGAAATGACGCGGCCCACCACCGCATTTAGGCACACAAGCATATTTCAAATATGTACACAATACACATAAACATGCAATTATGATTGGTTGGTTGTAGGTGAGGTAGAGGGGCGCGTCATTTCAGCTTATTTCTCAATTATTTACGGTTTCAGGTTCCAGTATAGTGTTTAGTATTGGTCTAACCTGACCTGACAAAGACTATTTAAAGCCGGGTTATCCCTCAAACCCTATGAGTTACCTATTTGTATATTCTAGATTTGGAAAATCATAATGAGAACAGATACTAGATACTTTAATAATAAATAAAAAAGAAGTGGTTTTATAGAAATTCGAAAATCTGGTCATTGAATTTAGTTATCCAACATTTCTAAAAGTAAAATTCAAGAAGCAAAAAGGTAGGCTATTTTTTTTCGCATCATACTTAACTTACCTACACTGAGTTAGCAAAACAACCATTCATTGAACTAAACTATGTTGCAACTCTAGAGTTATGCAAACATTGCTATGAAACATGATAGTGCTCAATTTGATATGTTTCTGCTAATGATACTTTAGCTCAGATTATCTGGGTGACATAATTAGAATAATTATGATGCCTGCATCCATGAATGAATTAAAAGTAAACTACAGTTTTAAGATCATCTTAATGAGGGCTTCTTTGCAGAAATCACATTATGTTGCTTGCTACCAGCCTGAATTTGGGACATATCCTGTAAAGTTGAATGTTTCTTTTGAAGAGTGTCTCTTAGAATTTAGTGGCTTTTATAGAATCTCTCTAAACCTCTAGAATGTTATTTAAGTATTGATGTTTAAGGGTTAAAAGGGAACTAGGTATGGCAGTACTAAGTATAGTTTTAGGCCAAGTGAAGTTACAGAATACAGATCTTAGACCGAATGCTCAACACTCAACCAAATCACGGTAAAGGAATATAGCAGTAATATGACTCGGCCCCGTCCTTGAGTTAAGTGCCTACTGCCGCGCGGTCCGTCGCCACGCGATAGGGCTGCCGCCTGTAGTATTTTAAAACATCCAGATACTTGTTTCTTTCTTGTTTTGAAATTGTATTTTGTGATGGTAAATATTGTATCTGTATTTAAAGAAATGAAATTCGTATGTGAATGGAAACAGGATATATTCCATAAAGCACGCTAAGTTGGTTTAAAATTTTGTATTTAAAAAGCGAAATTATAACCTTGACACATTAAATATTGACTATTTTATCTTAATACCTGACTGCAATCAACCAAATTTTGCGGCGGACTAGCTATATAAGAAAACTATTGCGTGAAATAAAACTATCCTTTAAGTACTCGAAGAGTAGATACTATGTAGGTACATAGGTACATAATCTCACTACCAATTGATACGTATCGTGCGCACAATGAAACTCCGACTTAAGGACATTCATTCACCTGGTGTTGAATTAAACTATAAACCCGCAAATTTTAATGCAAGCGTGAAGTATCACGAATTACCTACTTACTTATCTAACCTGCCTATTTAATCTTCCGCGGAACCATCTATTTCACTTGTCTGTCACTATTCTTCAGCCTGTCTACGCATTTATTCAATAATCCAGGTGTAGGTATTACTTGGAGGAAAAAACGAAATACCTGTCTTTAAAAAAAAAACAAATTACGCCCTATTATGTAGGTACGAAACGAAACATTTTAAACTTACCTTTCGGAGTTTCCAGGTAATTTAAAGAATGATATCTCTGGGTGCGTTCTTGATGAATTTAAACAACCAAACACAGCACAATAAACTCTTTTACCCTGCTCTGACATAGTACATTTACAATATTATGTTTCCAAATTGCACAAAACACACAAAACTGTCCGTCCGATACTGCACGGCGCGCGGCGCATTCGCGACTGAATCAGCCTAAGATCAGCCTAGCGCCGGGGCGCGTAGGTATAACTGGCGTTCCGCCCGCTTGTATGTAGTCATGTTACTGTTATATTACTTTACCGTGACCAAATTAAGCATACATTCACATTAATACTGTAATTTGTTTATTTAATTGTATTTATTTATTCTTTATTGCACAACAATGAATGGTACAAAACAAGTAACCCTTGTAATTGTAGTATTAAGATCTGTTACAGGTTTGAACCTTGGGAGTCGTCATTTATTCTCCAGAGTGGTTTAAGATGACAGGTAGAGCCGGTACCTACGCGATAAGGCTGCGTTTTCACCAGAGATGCATTGCAAGGAATGTGTTTTTATGAACCAGAAGAATCCCTCCATTCGCCTAGCTCAATGAAGTGATTCTATTTATTCTTAAAAAACATTCCTCCCACAGCATCTCCGGTGGAAGCGCAGCCTACATCCCACCACATGATTGTATTCAAACCTATGGACTACTTAGATTTGAGTCTAATAAAGAGCTTGGAGAATGGGAAATTCACAATACAGGATATAAATACGTGATTTAAGTGATTTTATTAACTATTATTAATGTGATTAATAAAAATTTAGGGAGTTAATAATAGCAGTAAGGTGCAAATTAAAGAAATGAACATTTTGCAGATTCATAAGTAATACATAAAAGCATTTCATGCACTGTCCAGAAAGGACAAATACACAATGAAGTCTATGATGGGTTTACAAATATGAACCATTATAACCATTTTAAGTACTCTTCACTGTTATTGATTGATAACAAGTTACACTAGTATATTGTAGTATAAATGTCAATTTTAGATGGTTAATCAAACAAGAGAAATCTCTGCTATAAAATTAACATCCAAGACACCCATCTGATAGCATGAAGATCTTATAATCCCATTTTATGAAAATCCTCACAGCATGACATGAATTTATTATTACTTTTATTATCAAAGTATGTAGCAGACTAGTTTTGCTTTCTACATTTTTAACTTTCTTTTAGTTTATGTAAAAAAACATGCCAATAATAATTGGTCAGAATTTTATCACAGTAGCAGCCAGCCCAGAGATTTCTCACTGACACGAAACACGAAATATGTACCTATTCAAATTTACAAAGATAACATGACGACAATTACCAAAAAGGTAACGTTTTAGGATTAGAAGTGAAAGCTATGCAATAAAAACGGGTCTACTCCAAGTCTTTCCTTGGAAGTTTTTTTTACGAACATCTGCTCATTTGAAAACAATACCAATGTCATTATCGGCCGCAGCCGATGGCACGGAGATATCGCCAAATGCCGAATAACCAAGGTGTGGGAACTCAACGGGTGGTACGCCACATCCTAGCCGGCTCACCGGCGCCTGCCTGACACAACCACGCCACTTGTAAACTTGTAATCCCCAATATAGTCAAATAGGTTACCACGAATGACGGCCGACCTAAGCCATCCATACAACCCCAAAAATCACAAGATACAGCAACAAAAAAATGACTACTCACGTAATAAAACAGGTATCATCCAACAACAGCGCTCATAGCGATCCAAAACGGGCTATCACTGCATAAATAATCACAATTCCACACAGAACATTTTATATGGCATCCAACGCAATATTGCACAAATGACCCTATAACCATCGATAACTTATAACAAATTGCACAAAAACATGTATAATACACAAACACAAAAACGTAATAATATTTATAAAGTTATTATCACAAATATAAACGGAATATCACACAAACGGATATCACTTTTCTACATGTCCTTGCATTCACATAAATTGGTAGCCATCTTGCTCTCGGCCGCCGAGTTAACAAAAAAATGTTACCAGTAGTAAAAACTAATCTCCCGATATTAATTTTACCCATAAATCCGTTTTGTTGACGTTTCCTCACGCTGCAAATCTATATTTGCACATAGACTAAGTATTTGTGGATCGTCACATAACCACTTTTTACATAAAATAAAGGAATGTGAAACTTTTTCAGTTATTAAATGTTCTTCAATTAACAAATATTCAAATTTAAAGACGTGAAACAAAACTCAAAACAAAACCCAAAACAAACCAAAACAAAACCCAAAACAAAATAAATAGCAATACATAGCAACCAATGACTTATTTATTCATTTAGCATTGTTACAGAGATTTTTAAACAAACTAATAGTAATGCTAATAACAGGTTTGCTTTACATCAATCTTTGGAATGTACTTTTGTAAAATGTGCCGTACATAATGTATGTACAAAATATTATTTTGTTACTGCTTAAGTTGTGACCTCACAACTTTGTTCTGTTAAATTATGTCTGTCAACAGTTACAAAGGAGGGACAGAGGATTAGTTATAAGATTTTTAAAATGATGAATTACAATTTTTTTGATCCACATGCCTAGTCAAATAAGCTATTTAAAAAGGTGTGTTTTCTATTGGTTTAACAACAGTAGTCAGTAGTTTTATTATCGCATCGTATGAATTCGGTGGATGCGGGAAATCAACCGACTGCTTTGCAAATTCATGGGGGAGGCCTATGTTCAGCATCGGACGTCATGCGGCTGTTAATGAGGACATAGGTAGACAGTTAGAAAACCAACTAGGAGATTTTTCAAAAATCTTAAGCAAGAATTGTTTCAGGGCGCTGGCACGATGGCGTCAGGTTATCGGGCGTGTGCTAAAAGTGGTGATGGATAACATAAGTATTTTTAGATGAATGAGTTTGATAATGGATAAACAGTGCATTCGAAATGGATAGTTACTTATTCTACTCAAAAATGAGGAATTAACAGGAAGCTGGCAACATTGAAGCTCATAGACAACGACAGTTACATTTTTTTTTATATTCGCCATGCCAAAGTAAACAATTTGTGAAAACACGATTCAGCCAGCCACATAAAATATTTTTGACCAAAAACCAGTTGATTTAGCAGATTTCTAGCTAAAAAAGATAAGTTAAATTTATCTATTACTCAATTAATATTACTTTTGGAAACTACGTTTGCTTTTATTTCAGTCTATGGTTATTTGTGCTCGTGCCATAGAGCATGCACATACATAGCAGTAGACCATAGTGAAAAATCCTGAACACGCGGACGACAGAGTTTAAAGTAACGTCAGCGTTTTTGGGCATCAAGGCGGCCAAGATTTTCTAAAAATGTCACAGCATGACATGACCTGCCTGCCCTCCGCTCCTCCTAGCTCTATTGCAAAGACACCTACCCCTGAATTCACAAACGACAATCAACGCTAAGCACGCGCTCACGCTCATGTTGTCCCTCTCAGTTCTATTGTCATTTTACGGGACAGCATGAGCGTGAGCGCGTGCTTAGCGTTGATTCACGTTTGTGGATTCGGGGGCATATTGGACAAAGCGAGAAAAAAATGAAAATGTATCCTAGATAACCCTTTAGGAGATAGCCAGATGTGCCAATGACTGTACCAGTCGGCAAACAGTCATCAAGTAGAAAGAAAATACACCTTTTCCATATCGTTTCCAAATGTCTACCTAAGTGCGATACTGACTGAGAAGACAGGGAATACATTTTTAGGATGTAGCGTTGGAAACTTAACTTTCATTTGTTCACTTTTGTTTTTTTTATTTAAAATGGGTTTGGGTTCCTAAGTAGTTTTGTTTGGTTTGTCTTTAAGGTTCGAGTAGGTGAAACAGGGTTTTGTGATTGTGCTCATTTCCTATTAGGCATTTCTAAAACTTAACATTAGCCTGTTCGCGAAGATAAGAATTAGGAAGTTCAACAATGCCAAAATCTTTAAGGAATGCGGTTATACTTATTCAGAGGAGCGAGGGTCTTTATCCGAAGGATTCCTGCTAAGACAGCATTATCTACAAGATTACCATTCAGTCGGCATGAGTGCCGAGCTTAGACAATGTAGAAATCAAAGGTGCCGAGTCCCGATGTTGGTTCGGAGGAGAGTCTCGTGTAACTAGTTGCGTTAGAATTAATTTGGTGCAGAGAGCAGAAGCAGTTGGTCCCGGCTGACATCCTTAGAAAATGTCAGTCGTTTAGCCTAGTCGGACTTAGGGCGGTTTGGTTTGATAACATCTGACATAAGACATTAAGGTTGCTAACTAACCTTACACCCCTCCAACAATCCGCACTGAGCCCGGGTGTTGGATTTGAGTATGGCTCAATCCACCTCATAGTTGAGGTGAGGCCTGTGCCCAGCAGTGGCACGTATATAGGCCGTCTATGTGTGTGAGCAGAAGGTAATGTTAGACCACCCAGCCCGTCTGCGAGGACTTCTAAGACTTCAGACGCGTGGGAGGAGGTTCAAGAGCAAAAATTATTTCTTTAGAGGTACTTTTAATCCTTTAACATTGAAGCTTCATTTGGCCTCCAAAATATAACTATAGGTAGCGAAGCATATTCGAGGTGGCTGGGTTGTATGTACAGTTGACGGGTCATCAGGCTACCCATTTCCGCTTTTATCTTGCCCTTTCCAAACAAATTCTTAGCAATAAAGCCCTTGCTTCATTTATCTCCCTTAGGGAGATCCAGATATGGGTAGCCAGTAATGCCGTCCACTGTACTCATTTTAATAAAACAACATAATAAGTTACGTATAAGTTTTTTTATATTCATTTTCACGTTTTGTCTTAATTTATGTTAAATTGACATCTTACAGACCATAGGTCTTACAATTACATCCTAAAATAAACGGTACCACAATGTTAAACAATAGTAAAGAAAGAAATTTAAATTATTTTCAGGTAAAGGCAAAAAATTATAGAAAATGCAAAATTTGCTTACAAAATAACTATACGAGGACAATTTGAAAACTCGTTAGAAAAACCATTTATCACGAACTATCTAAAACATAATGCCTTCTAAAACGAAGGAATTGCTTAATTATTATTACTTTATGGTACTTTTTGTTTTCTTATATTTCAACACAGAGTAGGCAGTAAACAAAGTGATCACTTATAATATTCTAAAAAGATAAGTAAGTACCAATTGCAACTCTCCAATAACTTCATCGCGTTGGAATGCAAAAAAATCGAAAGGATTTCCCAATTATAATATAGAAAAAAATGCACGTTTATTATTAAGTCAAGTATTACTGACTAGACAATCACACACACACTCTTACTGTCTGAAGGCCACATCAGGTGCTCCCACGTGGACAATTCCACTTTTTCGCGGGAAAAGTTTTTGACATTTCGCCATAGATACTCTAGCACTCGGCATAGACATTTTTTTTTCCTGACAATCATTCCTGCCGACTTGGCCGCTCGCGGAGCGTTTGGATAGAATCACCAAAATCAGATTGATCTGTCGTCGATTGAAGCCACATTGATCACCGGACGCCGATCACTTTATTATGACGCCGGTACTTTTCTGGTACTCCACAGGCAGGTATATGTGCATGAGCTTCTCTATTTCACATCTGCATAGTGGACACCGTTCACACCTGTAACAAAAACATCTATGTTTAAGTAACGCGTTCATGAATTCCGATTTAAATGATTTTATTTGACTGAGACGTGCTTAAATGTAAATCTGATGTAGACAGATTCTTCTAACAATGAGATCAAATCAGCTTTCATCGCGAACATAGACTAAAAGTGGTTGAAATAAGTTCGCTGCGAAAGGCGAAAGTAGGTAACGGCATTTATGCAGCCTCTCAAAATGAGATTAACCAGCAAAGTAGTTCTCCATTACTGTGCTTGTCAACCTCATCTCTGGACCTCACGGCTACATCCCGTCAGGTAGAGCGAGGTCATCTTGAAGACCACTTTTAAAAAAAAAGTGATATTTAAAACATTAAAAACGGGATTGCTACCATGTACCTTTTTTGTTTTGAGTTTCCGATATTTCGGCACTATTACAAGCGCCATGGTTACGGAGCAACTCTGTATAATGTTATAAATGATAGTGACCACGAAAGTTTAAAGAAATATAAAGTGATATTTACCTAGGAGCGCACTCCTCACAGCAGACGACGTGCCTACACGGCAGGAAGAGTGTGTCCATGGCGTGGTCCATGCAGACCCGGCAGGCCAGCGCCTCGCCGCCACCACTGCGCGACCGCGAGCGGGACTCCTGCAGCGAGGAAAAGGGCACGTTAGAAATGAAGGTAAAACGATGGAGGTTCCGGTTGATGCAGGCCGTCAAAGTGATCAGACATGTTTTGAGAAGAACTCTGAGCAAATCTAAAGTCTTAGTAAGATACCATTCATAAACCTTGGCATTTGAGGCCAGCCTTTTACATAAATGCCTTGGAGACAGCAAGGTTATGAGGGACCTCGTTTTCAGTGCGGAAGTACACAGCAATACGTTTAGTGTGGATAGACGTTTAGTGTAGATAACTGAATAGGCCACTACATGCTGGTCACTGCTGGCCACTGCATGCCCTCAAGGCGTCTAGTAGTCCGGTGGTGGAAAGTAGAGGGGGCTATCAGGAGGTATCAGCACTCCGAGATACACCTCCTCAATGTTCTCTACCTAGAGTGCGTTTCATCATATAGTTCCTAGGTATGCCGTTATTGTGCCGTTATGTTGCTGTCTGTAAACAACATTGACTCTGCTAGTTGCAGGTATTTTCTTGAGAAATCATGCTGGAAACGTGAAAAAGTGGTGGGTAAACAACGTAACGAGGCACCTCTAATTCATATTTGCAGAACTGCCAACGTAACGGCAAAGGAACTTTAAATGAAACGTACTCTACTTAGACGCCTTGAAGAAGACGTAGATAATTGTACCAAGAAGGTATGCTGTCATTTGTGAACGTACCTTGCGTATGTTCCCGTGCGTGTCGCGGCGGCGCGGGCGCGGCTCGTGGGAGGCCTGCGCGTGCGCGGCGCGGCGTGCGCGGTCGTGCACCTCGCGGCATGTGCGCCGGATGTCGAACACGTAGCGGCGGCCGAGGGTGGTGGCGTCGTTGAAGATGGACGCTATCGTGCCCTGGAACAAGAGAGAAGTTATGTTAGTTAGGCTATGACTGTGTTAAGGAGGAGGCGAGACCATGAGATTCAAAAGTTAACAATCAATCTATCTTTTGACGGTAACCTCACGTAAAATGAATATGATTTGAATGTAATAGCCCATATTACCTCTAATTACGTCATATCCGTTGAAAAATAACACCGCTAACGTTATTTTTGTCTATGGAAGGCGCAAGACGCCATTTTATCAAAAAGTTTTAGTGGATTAAAACAAAAATAAGGGCCAAAGTCCGCTGATGAAATATGAATATTTTTGATATTGTAAAGACTTAGATGCCATGCCATTACTTCTACGGAATTATCATAAGCAGGTAAGTAATATCCGTTTATATTCACCTAAGAATGATAGAAGATAGGTACCTACTCGCTTCCAGTTTATGTGGACTTTGAAAGAGCAAAAGAAATAGGTTTTTGTTATAGAAACTACCAACTCACAACAACAATCAATAGCAATTAACACAACTGGTCTGGATAAAAGTACTTAAGCAAGAACTCATTAAAAAATCATTTATTGAGGTTCGAAGTCCTACGTTTCTGGGTAAACAAAAATTTGGTATTGTAATTCCTATACAGAATCCATTGAATGCGTCAATAACTACTTGAGTTATAAAAATATGTGCATAATAATTTTCGAGCCGTCGCTGCGACAGGGAAATATTAATTTTTATTTGTTTGCATGACGACCTGAGTAGCGCAGTGGCTAAAAGAACCGGTTGGTTGAGACGCTGAATGGTCGCAGGTTCGATTGCCGCATCTGTTGCACTAGTAGTTTGTGTTAATAAAAAAACGAATTATTCTGATTAATCTAGTCTTCACTTTATGGTACCTATTTAATTCTTCATTATTGTCCTGCTGTCTCTCAGTAACGCCCTGAGCTGGGTTCTGCGGCATAGAAACGTAAAACGTTATAGGTGTAGTAGGTACTTCTATTTATTAAATGTTATAACTTATACTTATTTTAAAAAACTACCTACGGTTGACCAGCATTAGTCATTTAGAAATAAATATGTCTTCTCTTAAACGAATATCAATATTAATGATCTGAAAACGGTTTTTTGATCAACACAGTCGTGTTTGTTTTCATTTCTCGGAAACAGCGAAACATACACTTTGACACCGGGTTACAATGAATATAACAAACGTGGCATAGCTCATAGGTAGGTACAAACTCTACCCAGTTCATTCATGTAAAAAAGTATGTTTGCGCAGGCAACTGTTTCTAGGCACGAGTGTTACCAGATACACAGATAAAATCAGCAAAAGTGAGAATTCAAGAACTATATTCAGTTAGTTGTGGTTTGACTATCAACAGTTGACTCAAAAATTCAATCGACAGATTAGACGCTCTACACACCGAACCGGCACAGCTCAGCGTCACGGTAATTTGAAGGCTATTTAAAGGAAATAAGTTTGCAGACACAATCTAGCTGGGCTGTGCTTTGGAGCTAGCGGTCTTCGGTGTTCGGCTTAGGCACGGTAAAGAAATATAACAGTATTGTGACTTCGAACAAGCGGACGGAACGCAAGTTATACCTACGCGGCCCGGCGATGTCGTAAATAGATCGGCTCTCAGTCGCGAATGCGCCGCGCGCCGTGCAGTGTCGGACGGACAGTTTTGTGTGTTTTGTACCATTATGTGAACATAATATTGTATATGTACAATGGTAGGGCAAGGTAATTTTTTTTAATTGTGCTGTGTTTGTTTGTTTAAATTCATCAAGAACGCACCCAGAGTTATCATTCTTTACATTACCTACAAACTCCAAAACGTAAGTTTAAAATATTTTGTTACGTAGGGTCATTTCGCCGGTTTGCGTCCACTTAGTGCAGTTGCTAAGTTTGAAGGTGAAACTAAAAATGTTCTAGCACTCATTTGTATGAAAAAATGATGTAATGTGTTCATTATATAGTCTATTTTAGGATCAACTTACAGTTTTGTCCGAAAAAGCTTGCGTTTCTTTTAAAAATAGATAATTATCCGAATTGGGCGTTTTACCCAGTTTGCGTCCAAAAAAGCCAGTTTGCGTCCACCCTGGACCAATTCGCGTCCACCGGCTTTATAAAGGATAATAGGGGTGATATTTTAATGAATTTGTACAGAAAAAGTTGTATTATATCAAATCCTTTATTTAAGGATAAAAATATTTCAAATCAACTTTATTTACATAAAAAAAACGCTTGAAAAAAAATAGTACTCAAATTAGGTAAGTTGTACGTAGATAATCATTGCACCTATATAAAATAAAACACTGGGTGTTCGGTCCGCCTGTTGTGTGCCATTTCACCCATTTCCCCAGGCTCTTTGTCTTCAAGTTGTCACAGCTTCCCGTCGAATCTTCGCGTTGCTTAAAGAGTCTGATAATCTGCTCCGCAGTCAGCGCTCGTACTTGGGCTATGCCTAGTTTGTCCGACCCTGTGAGCTCCCATCTGGTCAGTGGGTACGTTGGGCATTCTGCGATCAGGTGGAGACTTGTTTCTTCGCACTCCTCGCACTGCGGACACATGGGGTCGTCTTTCACGCTTATCAGGGTTAGATGTCTATTTGGTTGGGAGTGTCCCGTTTCTATCTTGAATACTAGTCGAACGTTGCTTCTAGAAAGCTTAATCGGTAGCCCCTCCCCTTTCGTGTCTAGTCCGTTGGTAAACTAGCTCAACTGTCGCAATCCTGCCGTGGTCTTTGATCCTCATTGGTTGCTGCGATAGTTCTGCGCTTGATTATCCCTCGATGATGTTAACCCCTCCTGGGTTCTTCTCGACCCCTGCTTTGGGCCATTGATCAGCTTCTTCGTTGTCAGCCTTTCCCTCGTAGCAGGAGACCCTCGCACATCCAACTTCAGTTGTGCTAGCTAGTCTCTCTAGTGCTGATTTGCATCCTTTGACAATCGCTGATGTTGTCTCTGCTTGTTGAGTGCTTTCAGTGCGCCTGGCTGTCACTGTAGATCATCACTTTTGTGTCATCGTTTTGACGCTTGCCTAGCAGGCATGTCAGCGAAATCCAGAATTGCGGAGATTTTGGTTTGGCAAACGCTAGCCGGCCAGCCTGCCCAGGCGTCTTTATCTTGTCATCTCCTCTGCTATCATCAAATAGTACATATTGCGCACGCTTGCAACCAAGAGCTTTGTTGATTTTTTTCTAAAGCGGTCGGTGTAGCATACTACTCCACCTGGTTCTGTTCTCCAGTCGTCTGTCTATGAATGAATTAACAGTATGTAATCAGTTCTGTTAAGTTTTGTCTTATAGTTTTATTCTTCAGTCGAATTTCATTTAACGCTTACTTTAAATCGTCTTTTCATGTTCTCTTGTTTTCATTCTTTCTTGGTTCTGAAGACCGCATCTTAAATTTATTTATTATTTATTTACGGATTACCCAATTACATTAATTAGACAAAAAAATATATTAGAAGAATGAAAGCAAGTACCTAATAATCATTTAAAAATATATTTATAAGCACGTAATCTGAATAAAAAATGTATTATAATAACAAACAATACATTAAAAATTATTTTTACAAGTAAGTAAATTTTATTGTATTTAAAAAAGTAGTGGACGCAATCTGGTCTATCATTATCCCCTATAGGTATACTTTGCGTCCATGGCGGACGCAAACTGGTAGTTTCATAAATTCGATGTAGTAATTCGCGTCCACCCCATTTTATTCGTCAAATACAAAAAACTTAAGCAAATTCATAGTTAATATTATTCCTTTTTTCATTATAAAAGTCTAGAAACAGCTATGTATCCTAAAATTCACATATAACAACAAAAAACTTACCTTCGAACGCGCCACTGCACACTATTTTTTCGCTAAGAATCCGCTCTCTTGCTGAACATCCGAGACAAATTATTTTTTTAAACGGGATTGGTTTGGCGCACGGACCTTATATCCTTATGTGCGTGTCTCTTGAACATTGAGGTATTAGCACTAATGTCTTTTTTTTCAATTAGTGTGTTAGTTTACTTATTTTCGAGTATTTTCAAAGGCAGATCGGTAAAGTGGACGCGAACTGGGTGGTGGACGCAAACAGGCGAACTAACCCTACGTACATAATAGCACGAAATTTGTTACAATATTTTTAACAGGTATATCGCTTTATCCTCCGAGTAATACTCCTAGATTATTGAATAAATGAGTTGACAGGGTGAAGAATAGTGACAGACAAGTCAAATAGGTGGTTCATCGGTAGATTGAATAGGTAGGTTGGATAAGTAAGTAATTCGTGAAGTAGGTAAGCTTGCATTAAAATTTGCGGGTTTACGGTTTAATTTCACCAGACCGGGTGAATGACCTTAGGTCGGAAATCCTTTGCGCGCACGACACTTGTCAATTGGTAGTGAAATTATGGACCTACATACCTACTTCTCAAGTAAGGGATTTGCTAACGCAATAGTTTTATAGCTAGTCCGCCGCCAAATTTTGTTCATTGTAGGTATTAAGAAAGGAGGTCTTTCAAAAAATTTACGCTCTAAGTAATCTTACTTCCTACTAATATTGTAAATGCGAAAGTTGTGAGGATGTATGTATGATCTTTTTTCACATCAACACATCATTTTTCATTTACATACGAATTTCATTTATTTAAATAGAAATACAATATTTACCATCACAAAAAAAAAACAAAACAAGAAAGAAACAAGTATCCGGATGTTTTAAAATACTACAACCGGCAGCCCTATCGCGTGGCGACGAACCGCGCGGCAGTAGGCACTTAACTCAAGGACGGGGCCGAGTCATATTACTGTTATATTACTTTACCGTGGCTTAGGGTTTCAATGAAATCGATAGGCTACCGACAGTGGAACGTTACCGTTAGGTTTGTAATTTGTATTACGTTGGGACTGTTGTTAAGTGTACATGAGTAACGACATACCGTACATACGTTACGCCTAGCACGTGTTAGAGCACATGTTGAAGCACATGTCTGCATCAACAAGGAGTTTGAGTTTCTCCGAAGGCAAGTCTCCAGATCACACAGGTCAAGCTACGCGACAAAGTCTATTGCCGACTCATACAAAAAATATTACATTTTTAATTATGTATTTAGTATTGTAGTCAGGTTTTGCTAGGTATTAGATTTCATTTTTCGAAGTACCTACTTGTCTGATTGTAAGTCTAGTCATGGAGGCAAATAAACGCATTTTTAACTGGTAAACATTTACGAAATAATGTGCAACATGAACAAATTAATTGGAACTCATCGTTCTCTAAATGACCTATTCAATTTGCTTTATCTTAATTAAGATACGTGACTTAATTTTAACCTACAAGTTTCCTCGTATGAGAAACGACTTATAGTAGACCAAGGCAGTATGGGAGGAAGAGCAGTACTGGTTTTTGGAGGTCTCGTCCTGCGGTTGGAATCAACACGCTTTTCATGTTACTATCAGTGTGCTGTTACCACTAGTTTGAAACTTAGTGGTACCGAGATCCAGCGTGATTCATCCCCTTTCACATTTTGAATTAAACCACTTCAAGAGGTTGTGGCATAGACTAGAAAGACTTGTGATCGTCTCCAAATTGAGCTAGAAGATTAGCCTGACAAAAAACTTGCTTGCCGCAATCACTGCGTTTAAAATAGGTACAATTGTTTTTATGCCTATCAAAATAGTAACATGAAACTTGTTCGGAGGATAACCTTTGAAGCTACCAAGTGTTTGCAATCACAGACGCATTAGTTTATATGAAAAAACCTCTCGATTCTTCCAAAGGACATGTGGTTTTAATCACATGACGTCACAAGTGCTCGCCATTTTTTCGCGGGGGCCCGGCCGCACTCCAAACTGGTTTGCGGTTTTTGCGTTCGTCGAGACGTTGACTTACAAGTAGCTAGAATCAACCAACTGTGAACTTAAGTTGGGGATTTCATTGATTGAAAGAGTTTAACAGAACGCAGTTAGCGAGGAACACAAAACTTAGTCCGTTAACGGCTACTTATGAAAACTTAATTCAAATCTGCTGGTGCGCCATTGCCACTTCTTCTTTCGACTCATCTTGTATTATCTACCTACTTCTCTTTTCCCCGTAAGTCCTGAACCTCAGAAGAACACGTTTATTTTGCAACCAATTCATGAGTTGTATGACGCCCAAATAATGGAAATATAAACAAAGTTATTTATTTTACATACCTTCAAATCCCTGATGAACTGTTCAGTGACGTCACTCCTCACAGTCTCGCAGCAGTAGAACGCGTGCTTCTCAGTGACAGCGCGGTACAGCGCAGCCGCCTGCCCAGACGTCGCCATTTTGACGTTTAGCGTCGCTTCGTGGCCCTCACCTGTCACGTATGACAGCTGGAAGATGCGCCGGAGTGGCTGCGCGCGGTTTATCACTGTGTACTTGATGCTGGAATGAGGAAAGGATTTTGTTAGAGTTATTTGGCTTCAGAAACTTTGTCAACTGTAGCCAGCCCATAACATTCCATCCCTAAGGATTTGGACAAAAGCCTCTTGTGTCCGGCCTACAGGATGCGTTTCATTGATGAGAGAATGAATAACACGGCCTAATTTAGCTAGTATCTTTTCACCACCTTGACTCTATAGCATATTGGATAGGCAAATCTTCTAAGAAGTAGGTATTGAATTTCAACCGTTCAGCATAAAATATTTGCGTTTGAATATAAATTACTCGACACTTAGGTTTTTTTCAAGTAGGTAGGTATTAAGTAAGGCGGGGTCGAAGGGTTCATTTGTGATTAGACAAGACAATATGACAACGTTCCACCACTGTGACAGTTTGACAGCTCGTTAGAGGTAGTCTTAATAAATAAAGATTATTTCAGAAATCTTAGTGAGCAATTAATAAATAGCTACAAATTAGTTTATTTGTCAAGCAGTATCTGAGTTACATCCAGCATTCAAGGATAGTCTACCTGTACGTCGACTGCATTTCATTGCTTATTCAAACCTATACATATAAATTTAATTCTTCAGTATCTAAATTTTCCATAAATAATATTCTGTAATTTCTCTTTGCTTCTTGTTTCATTCAAACATTCTCATATTCAGGGAAATTATCACTGTATCTGTGACTTAGACGAGGACAGCGTTGTGCGTTTATCTTATCAGAGACAAAGAGGGCAAGACTATTCAAAGCCTAGCGACAAGCTACTCTAAAATCTATAAATAACTACCTACTTATACTGAAGAATGTACGCCTTCAGAGTAAAGTGACCTATGTCTATGATTTCCTTACGGAGATAAGTCACTTAAGTTTGGAGGCGTCTATACGAAATTAACAAAAAAACATGATTATTGCTCTTTCACAAAGTGAAATCTTTGGCACGTTGAACTCGTAGGATATGAACCTAAAAATTATATCAAACTCATAAAAGGGAAAAACAAATGATAAACAGCCAAATAAAATAGCAGATAAGAATTGGCAAAACAACACTGTAAAAGTGAAGTTATCTCAAACATACAATTATAAAAATAGAGACTGGAAAAGCTTATCACCACTGTACATACAAATTACTTTGTATTTATGTATATCAAGACAGGATGTGCCTAAATTATCAAAAAACTTCTAGAAGCAAATTGATCTGCAATTACTGACATTCAAAATAATGTCACTGCTATTCCTAACCTCAAATATATTTTAAGAATGTTTTTCAAACGAAATTAATCTAATTATACGCATCTAAAAAGAGTTGACACAGTTTGTGACATCAAACAAGCTATCCAGGTTAATACAGTATTATGTTTACGCTCTTGCACGCGAAATTTAAAATATTGTAACAGAATATACCTGTGAGTATTGAGGATTTCAGGCCAAGGATAATCATACAGAGAACGAAGATTGTTATTATTGAAGACAAATACAGTACGAACCAAGTAATTGGTGCTTTGTATTGGACTATTTAAAAGATGAATCAAACCACATGAAGAAAAAATTTACATTACCCTTAAACTACAAAATCTTCCCTGAAGGCATAAATAGTTGTGATAGAACACAATGGGGACCTTTACAAAACCAACTACTTAGCTACCGAGTTTCTTGCCGGTTTCTTCTCGGTAGAATCAACACATCCGAACCGGTGGTAGAATCACATTTTTACTTTTTAGTTTTTATGTTGTGACTTGTCATGAGTGCTTTTTAATAAGTTTACATGAATAAAGACTATTTTTACTTTACTTTACTAGTCATTATGAAAACTTGGAGTTGTAGAGTCGTAAATATGCTGTGAGTAGTCTATAAAATCGAAAATGTATGGGTTCGTGATCTTATTCAGACCAAAACAAGTAACTAAGTGCGCCAAAAATTATTCAGAAATGTCATTGAGGTGAAAGATCTTTGAAAAAAAGGATGTCAATATTATCACATGAAAAATAAATGGATAGTGGACGAAACAGCAACCTTGGACAGGATGGCTTGGAGGTAAACAATGCTTAAACAAAAGGAAACATGGCCGAAGATTCAAGGTGACACCTAAATACCAAGGTTACCATTGATTATCATAAAAAATCTGTTGTTAACATTGTTTTCCAATATCAAAATACTAAATACTTAGGCTTATCGAATACCTTCAGGATACTAGTGTAAAAAACTCTTTGTTCTTTTGTTGATTCGAAATTGTAATTACGCCTCATTGATAAAAAATGTTATTTAGAATCTCCTGCGATGATATCATATCCATAATCTTTTTAAGTGTCTCTTTAGTATTCAGAATTAATAAACAAAGCTGTTTAAATAACTCGTTCATTCGGCAAACAGGGCTAGAAACGAAGAATTGTGACTTCTATGAAAATAAACTATTAAGTCTATTTAAAACGAATAACAGACAGGTACGTCTTAACTTATTAATATATTCTAGATAACTACGTAGTAATAGAAATATGCGCCGAAAGAATTAAAGCCTTTAAATAAATAATGGCTTACAGTTCATTTATGCGCTGAGAACATACGAGTCAGTGGAAAACAAGGAACCCCTGTTTATTTTGGGAAAATAGAACACATTACATGTAATTTAACTTAACAAACCTTTGTTTCTCCACTCCAATCTCCTGTTCTCCGTTGCAGGCCGGCCGGTACACGACGAGGCCATGAGGTCCGACTCCCACGCACGTGCTCAGTCTACATCCACATCCACCAACGTTCTGCCCAGTCGCCAGACATCCCACAGTCGCGCCTCCATCAATCTCTTGCTCATCCCGAGCCCTCGGCTCTTCGACTTGCTGAGCATGGTTTATCAAGTGACTGTACAAGTTGTGGGCATTGTTGGTTTGGTTAACTGGCTTACAGAAGAAAAGCTCCTCTCCAAACGACTCTAGGTTAGAGATCTCTTTTAGCAATCTATACTCCGCCTGAGAAGCCCTCATGCCTTGAATTTCGCAGTGATAATCTATGATTTTATCAACATGGTCTTCAGGCTTTTCGCCTTGAGGTCCGATCTTTTCGCATTCTTCGTAGATATGGACTGGTGGCATATCTGGGTCGCAATCGCCAGTTTCCGCTTGAGCTATGTATGCTATTATCTTTCTGGCTACTTCGAGATCGGCTACAACGAGCCTGCCTTCAACTAGATCTAGCTTAGCGTGGAGGTAGAACTGATGGCGGGTGGGTTCGTTGATGAGCAGATGTGGGGGCACCCAGAACTTGACGCGGAGGTCGAGGCGACCTCCGGAGATGCGGTGGGGATCGAGGGGGTTCCGCAAGTTGAGCCATCTTCCGGGTCCTGATCCCTGGCAAACGCGCAGTCCGAAGTAATCGGACTCGGCGCCTATCTCCAGCTTTTCGCAAACCTGTAACAATAAGAAGCATGTTTTACTAGTCGTTCTAATACTGTTAATTGAAAATGTTTTGCACTACAACATTTATAATATTCCACAAGTCGTTATATCTTCGTCAACTAACGAGGTCGCCAACTTAGTAACTTTAAAAATACATTTTCGAGGGATGCCAATCATAAAATTTAAGCAATATTTAATAATGGCCCCATAATTACGGGTTTTGCCAAACGGCTAGCTCCAGGGCCGAAGCGTAATTGCCAAAAACGCTTAGATCTGGTTTAGCAACGCGTGGTGAAAGTGGCAGAGAATCAGCGAACCTATTATTGATAACCGCCAATTTGTCTGGTATGGTTCTGCCATGGATGTCGTAATATCCTAAATTAGGCATAATATATGAGTAATATATTTTTGTACAAGATAAAATAACCATATCTTGTAGTAAACCTTTAACTAGACTGATAAGTTTAAATCACAAGAGACAGGATTCAACGGGTATAATGCGATTAATTTTGTTGTGAATCACTTTTGTTACAAAAAGGATTAGTCTATTTTGCAATAACTAAATGTTGGACCTTTTCATTATTGTTTCAGTCTACATTCTAAATTGGAACAACACGACTGAGGCGAAATTTATCTTATTATTTGTTTAGCTGCTACGCTAACAATGTATCCATTTTAATTGCGATAAAGATAATGCTGCTGAAAATAATTTCAGATTCGCCTTTTTGAATAAAACTTCCATAGTAATACGACATGCGGTACCATAGTAATGAGGTGATTTATTTATAACAGCGCCTAAACTATTGCCAAAATCAAAATACTTTATTCCGAAACATCAAATCTGATTACTCAAACCTTTGTAGGCTTGATTAAGTTCCTACCTTAGTAGATGTAATCTGACCCTTGTCTACTCTATCTCCAGCATTATCATCAGTTTCCTTCTAACCTTCTACACTTAAGTCCATGACAACCGTGTCAGCTATGAAATTAAAGTCACCTATAACTACGTTATATACATACATCCATACATCGCCATTAGCTGACTAGTGATACATTCCGTCTTCAGCACACACTAGCTTCTAGCAAATATTGAACAGCGCTAATCTATGCTGTGACAATCACGGCATAACAGCGTGTTCGAGCATTGTAACTAATGATGTGGCTGCCTTCTCCATGACAGTTGATGATCATTGATTAGTAGAACTAAGTAACTCAATACCATTTCTTGTAGATAAATAAACATTTAATTCTTTGATATTATTTTTACCTAATTAGGAAAGTTCCTTGCAGATTGATTGTGCGTTTATAACACTTCCTAGTTTAGACACATCATTAGAAACAAATGAGGACTTCATAGCAATGACAGTACAGCAAAGTTCAACAAGCAAAATATCACGTTTTGATTAGTTTGTTTTTCTACATTAACAAGTAGGTCGTTGAAACTGTTCGAATCAAGGTAGCCACTGAAATAAAGACAATTTAGTTCCAATTTTGAATTTCAATTATAAAATAAGATAGAAACAAAACAATCGAATTTGATTTTAGTCATCTTTTAGACGAGGAAAAAACTTTACTGTTCAGTATATTCTTAGCTATGGGATCCTTGTTCTAATCTATCATGTTATTACGAGTTAAACAATAGTTTACACAGCTGTAAAGAATCCCTGAATTCAAATGTTTTGATTCACATAGCAGCGTGAGAAAATTCACAAACGATCTTATTGCTTGTTGTTGTATATTGCAGATTACAAACATTTCATTTCCAATATTCTTCACAACGATTTTAAAAGCAGTTCACTTTGTAAATACGGGTATTATGTAATTCGTATCAATATATCGACAACATATGTATTCTTAGTTGAGAAACAGCAATTTTGTAAATTCAAAATGGCCCGGGGAGTTTTCTGGCTCATTTTCCAGGAATACCGTAATGATTATCTTTAATAGCTTTACGTGATGGATGGACGGACATGTAATCACTTTAGGTTGCTGGAACAAGTTTCTGAACTACCATTTTACTTTGTAGCAAGCTACAGTCAAAATGTAGCTGTACCTTCGAATTCGAAAACGATTATGACTGCCGATTATGCCTGAAATAGTACGAGTACTTATAATACCTCATCAGGTTCCAACAACTTAGGTATTTCATCAAAATCTCCTAGTGATTATTTGGGATTAAAACAAAAGCACCTATAACAGTCTTGAGAAAGCTAGGATATATGCTTCCTATCCACATAGTCAGTTGCCAAGTTCACAGCATGGTGGCAACAATCCCGGAAACGGTAAGTATCCGACATTACCTTCAATCGTGTTACTTTCTTCGGTTCAAAGTCGAACTATATCATTATACGCCACAAGTACAACTTCGAAGTCTTTCGTTTAAAGGTGACGATTTAAATTTACATACACTAGTAATTGCAGCTAATATTCCGGTTCGCCTTAGCCTAACGACAATTCTTGTTGATTGCGAAAATTGTATAATGGATCGTTAGATTATTGTTGCAAACTTCAATATTTTTCACTAGGTCAAAGACTGACGAAGTATTTTCATAGATTTCATCATTTTCATTGCATTTATCTAGTTCATTTATGCCATTGCGTAATGCAGTGTTTTATAGAAAACTGGCCGTAGGTAATAATACCTACGGCCATAAGGCCGAGAAAAGAAGAAAGACAAAATACAACTTGGGGCTCTTCAAGAAAAGAGTGAATAGGCACTTGCTAGGCAGACATATACCACCATCGAACACATCATCACTTTCCATCAGGCGAGATTGTGGTCAAATGACTGCCTAGTTCCAATAAAAAAAAAAAGACTTTTATCGGCCCAAAACTAAGTAAAACAAAGCAGACGAACTTTTTCATAATATGAAAATAGTAGATAGGTCGTTGGCATTAATTACACTTACAGTTGATACTCTCAAAATTATAACTTCTGCGTAACAATAAAAGGATTAAGAAGAACAAGAAAAACAATTGTAAACTTTGAGACAACGCAAACACAGATAAACAAAACAATTAAACCCTAAACTTTGTTATTCTCTTAACGTTTGACATTGACAGAGTCATATTGTTATTCACGGTAAATCGTAAAAATTTAATACAGCACTTTACGAGTGTTTACGCCTATTGATTTTTGCAGGACACTAAAGAATAGATACTTCAATAATAATCTTATTGTAAAACTGCGCTTTGTCACTGCAGAAATACAATTCTCAACTCCCAAAATCAGTGATGCAAAACTATTAAGTTAAGACATTGGATGATATTGAAGTGAATATGAAAGAATCGTGTCTGCTGAAACTGCCTATATTTATATTTTAACTACAAGTAGGTACAAACTACGGAAAATAGGCCCTGCACAAATACACTAACTCAAGCAATTTAAACGTTGTTTACCTAAACAGGATACTTAAATAAGGAATCTAAAGCTCGACATCGTGACTTGATTCTGTTGTAAAGATTGCGAAAAGAACAGCATTTTGTAAAGTTACCACAGCAAATGCGTACAGAGAACCAGACGTGAAGCGTTGCATATCAGTAGAAAAAGCCCCTTTCCTGCATTGGCATAAGGCGATGGGAATTATCAAAGTGGCTGTGGTAGTCTGTACTTTCCATTGCGTCTTTCTGATACCTACCTATATCTTAGATACATCTCTATACGGCTTTAGCTAATAGTCCTACGTAGTGCTTGAATGAAAGGCAAATCTGAAGAACTTCAACAGAAAGGGCTATTATGACTTTAATATAGTGTATATAGTATCCAGCCATCTCAAAGCCGCCATTTCGTGTCGTTTTGGAACCATGGCACGTGCGTGTACGCATCCTACAAAGGAACTCCTCGGTCAATGACCGGAAATATTGCGTTTATGCCAATTTACACCTTAGTACGTTGTGTTAAGAGCCCTGAAAAATTGTGACTGTTTTTAATTGCTACTGTTTTTCGGCTTTTATTCACATGGATATACCTAGTTCGTGGAACGTCAGACGATTGAAATCATCACTAAGAAGATGCCTTTTATAACTACTAATATATACTATAATGTATATTCTTGGTAGAGAGTACATAAAATTATAGGTGCGATCCAAATAAGCATAAAGAAAATTTACATATCACACGTAAACAATATGAGTCAGATACCAAATACGCACAATATTGTTACTTAAACGAAAATCGAGGCCATCGTTTATAATGAAATGCAGACAATGCTGTATATTCACGACGTTGATGGTACCTACTATCTACTTATGCATATTTAATGCAACTATTATAAAACAATGCCTGAAACCACAAATGAACTTATTTATAGGTATACTGATTATATTGTTTACCAACGGTACCTATTCGAACAACGCAATTTCAATTCTTAGTGAAATTTAATAAGTTGTCGAGTATTTTTCCGAAATGAATTTATGCAATTTATAGTCGAATCGGATGTAAGTATACTTAATAAATCTTTTAGCAAATTAAGATACTTTGTTGACACCACGCACTGTAATGATATTTTCCCGGCTGATATATCCGACTTTTCATGTGGAACTATATTTTTGTCTCATTGTAACATAGGCGTTTCGAAAGCAGTACATAATGATACTGACATAACCTTCAGCGACGAACATTCAAACCCATAACGACTTTTTGATTCAATTTTAATGTCATCGTACCTTGAGCTATTGCTTAGCAATGCATGAACCCACACAAAAAGTATATTGGGAATGCTATATCACGGATAAGAGGCAAAACACCGGGTCCCAGATGTTTTCTTCACGTCCCGCTCTCACACATAGTTGCGTCTCGTTTCTGCTAAGCCACGACATGATCACGCGCATCGTGCGTGCCCTGCGTACCCGATCGTTGAGTCGATTGGTTGCACAACTAGTCTGCGAGATGCGGTAAAATTGTGCACTCAATCTGTCGACTGATCGCTAAACAGTGGAACAGATTAACCTCGCTGCCAAATATAATCTGCTATTCGTGCCTCAATCACGTTGAGAAGCTCATAATAACAATTGGGATAATGGTTTGAATAAAAAGTTTCAACAACTATGTAGGTGCCACATAATAAAATAACAACCAAACTAAAAACAAACAGACGCAATTTGAATTCTATCAATCAAATAGCTACAGAAACGAAAAGTATTCATTGAGAGCGGAGAATAAAGAAAGAGTGATATATTTACTCCTCTAAAACAAAACACTTTCTACTAATGTACTACAACAAATGAAAGGCGATGATAAACAAAGCAACGGTTCTATAGACGAGTAAACTTGTAGACAAGACTTAAACGTTCGTAAGGCCCGCGAGCATGTTGTAATTTATTCAAAACTGCGTCTTTGTTTCCAAGGACCGGAACACGGTGCTCCAATTTAAACAAAACTTCCTTGTACTGATGAATAAAAGTCTTGAGTTTTATCTCGTCCTGACAAAGAAGCACAAACAAAGGATCAACGATGTTCTTCAGCTTATCGCGTTGATAGCAACATTATATGTATTTTTGCGACCAATATTTCGCCATAGCTATCGCTAGCTGTTTCATTATGTCATCGCATGTGCACAACAGGAAGGTATCATCTTTCTTTTTCCCTATTGGTTTTCTTGAGGTCCTCATTTGCGGACCGTTTTTCAAGTCAGTCTAGACAAGTTATGCTCAATTATGGGTTCGAACAGTTAAAGAATAATAAGGACATCCATATAAGATTACCTTTCCAACCAAAGATACAAATAAGTCCGCAAGTAGAGAGAGAGTTCATAGTGAGAAAGATTGCATAACTACACAAAGAAAGCCAAACAGTGTAGCCTATACCTATTCACTTAATGCATATTCAACTCGAAATGTTATATTTAGGAAACAAAAGATTTCTATCATGCTGCGACCACACTGTCACTTTTCTACCAATAATTGATAGATGTATGTTTTACACCTAGTTATAACAAGATCATATTAAGTTTTGCTGAAAGTTTTCGTATATAATCACAGTTTTCTTTTAAATCTCATAAAATGTTTATGATGTGCTTTCGTATTATTGCAACGTTTTATCTGACTGGTTCGACATTTTATTTTTATTGGGTTTTGGGACTTACTTTGTATGCAAGGTGAATAATATAATTGTCTCCATTCTGATTTGCAGGAATGATACACATTATAAGAAATCGCGTACCTTCGCTGGATTGCAATAATGTGGCCTTAGGGTGAGGACCGTTGTTTCACAGACTTTGAAACCAAAACAAAACAATGGTCGTGTTTATGCAAATTAGAAGTCATTGCAAAAAGCAAAAATATATTATTTGAAAAATGAGAAAAAGATTAAGGCCATCTCCGCGAGTTAAACAATAAAAACCTCGAAGTTGACTTTAATGAATCCCATAAACATTTTATCCTACCTAGAAAAATATTTAGTATTCAACCACTAATCATGTGCTTGGCTTATAGTTACGTGTAACTTTTTTGTTTTACTCAAGTCCTAGTTTTAAATAACAATAGTGTCTTCTACTGTAAAATATGTGAATTATGTAGATGATTTTCGTCATCTTCTAGCCTACAAGCATTAAGTATTGAATTTGAATGTCTTGAAATGTCCGACTGTCACTTAGCAGTGTGGCTGTGAGTAAGCTGTAAAGCAACAATCGAATAATAATACACAGGCCATTAAAATTGCTGTTACAGGCAAACACACAAAAACACCTTTGAAAAGAATTTGTAAATTGCACAAAAGTAGATACTTAAACTAACAGAACAGGAGTAGGTATATGGTACGCCCAAAATGGCGGCTTTATATGCCCATGTCTTGTTGTTGTAGACTTATAACATCGCAACCAAATCATAAACCAACCATGATAAAGATGGCGGATGGGATTTGCATAACCACTTATCATCATACCTCAGGTACATAGTATATTTTCAGAGACTCGGACACAAACATTTGGTTTGGGCAAACGATTGTTGCTAAGGATTTAAGAGATATCTGTGTTTATCTCGGTTACGTCAGCAACGCCTTCGGTAAAGGCTTCAGAAAAGATCATTAAGATTATCATGTTAATGATAGAAGGTTCTGTTTTTGTGATTCTTTCATTTGATAGCATAGATTATAAATGTGGTCTAAAAAAACAATTAGGTACAGTGAAATGACAGATAAGCATGTTTTTCTTCATACTAATGATAAAAAGTATACTGTAGGTACCTAACATGCCGTAGCTCGAACTACGAAACAAAACCCATATACACACCTTCGCGACCGTTATAACGCCGTCTCACTCATTGCGACTAAGCTAGAGCGGTATAACTCCTGTTTGCACAGTCCGTTCGATTTTGCAAATGTTATGTTTACAGACAAACACGTTGTGCGAAAATACTGCGCATTTGGTTATAAAATGCGTGACAATCGATAAATTAAAATTTATGGTCGGCCTACCTATGCGTTGTAATCTGTAAGATAAAATATTATTGTAATGTAAGATTGAGTTAATGCGTAGTACTAACCTAACCTAACTCTTCTACCAGAGCTAAAAAACTTAACGAAGTAGAAAAAGTGAAGAGAGTATAGAGAGAGAGACTCGCATTTGCATGGCTCTAGACCGCACTCAGTGGAAGAGGGGTAGGGAGGCCTTTGCCCAGCAGTGGGATAGCGCAGGCTGATTATAATAATAAGTAGAAAAAAATGCATTTGTTGAAATGAAGCATGCAGAATGTATTCCCACATCACGCGTCGTGTTTATTGAATAACAACTCAGTTAGACAAATATTTATAACATTACTGACAAGACCAACAACTAGGTACTTCCTCATAGATGCAACAAACACTATTAATAAATTTATGGTTCTGTTTTTCTGTTCCCATTTACTACAGAGCATAGTGTTAGTGGTTATTTAAACCAACATTGACTCATCCTAAAACAACTTCAACGTTGTAGCATGCAACATTATTTAACTAGAATCAATACAACGCATTTGAATTTTAACTGAAGTTCAAAAATCATTATCTTTTTCGATTATTAGCTTTGTCTGCTGATGCCGATATGATGGCATCATGAAGCTCTTCCTTAATAACTTGCTTATTTGTTGTGATTTGACCGCTAGGTAGGTAGATAATGGTATAATAACATTGCAGTATTCGAAAATAGCAATTGTCCGCAATCAAAGTCAGTGAATGATCACTGCTTAGTTCCATATTATTTATGGCTCCTTCTCCTGACTTTTAACAAAGAAATTCCTTGATTCAAATTGTTGAATTAATTTACTAATTCAGAAGTGTAAACAAATATCACTCCCGATTCGCTAGTAATATTCCTTTCATAAACCTGGTTTCAAACTCCAACACATTCGCATTTTCCACAAGCCGGCCGGTGTCGCGATGGAATGGCGCCAACGTTGTTGTATAAAGTTTAATGATTTCGAAACAGCCTCTGACTTCATAAAGATCACAATTTATGTTGTGGACGTTGCCTTGGTCCTTTAAGACTCTATTAACAGCTGCATTTATACTTGGAGTCATTGCAAAAGCGGGCTGGAATTGTTTTGAATAATTTTAGCGACCTGATATCTTTAAAATATATTCCAGTTCATCTAAACTCAGCATACCTGCCTACTTAGGTAGTCATACATTGGCTGCGTTGAGTAGCAAGCTTTTGCATTTTATTTGTATAGTTTCCAAGCTAGCCGCCATTTTGAATTATACACAAAGGAAATTTGTATATCTTTTTGTTCTCGCTTGATTTCGTAATTTTCAAAATAGGTATGTTTACTTAAAATGGTAATGAAAGTTGTCAAAACCTCCACTTTGTTCACGTACATACTTCATATTATTTTTCATAATTTCAATCAAGATAGGCTAGATAAAACTAAGCATGGCAACGCGCAGCTCAGATTGGATTGTACAGATACCTACGTTTGAAAAACATGTTTTGAATATTATTGATAAAGGAGTTTCAGAAAGATTTTTTCAAGTTCTCGGTTTATTATAGGACTGACGTTCTGATTACACTGTGATTATATCTGATATCTACTCATCTTGAAGACGAATGTAACTATGTCCGAAAAAATATCTTCATCAAAAATCTGCAGTAGGATCTATATGTAAATGTTAAAAGTTCATTCAGATACTGCTAAAAAGATAAAAAACATTCAGACACAAAATGTCTTCCACCATCTGGGTATAACATTTCTATACTATACTGACAAATGAGGGCATTTGTCAGTAAATTTACATGATAATGTGTTCGGAAATTAAAGCTTAACTACAGAAACGACTTTCTCTCTGTTCTACACGATTCACGTAACATGTAGAAGTTAACAACTTACAGCCTTGTAGCTGTAAACAGATACTTTTATACACTTTTAGCAGAAGTGAAACAGAGGTGAAAATACATTAATGACATCAAGTCACAAAAAGGTCCTATATTTTTCCTTTTTCTACATCCCAATCAGGTCCCAGACAATCGCAATTTCTAGTTTAACAATCAGTTTAGAGGAAGCCAAATAACAAAAGATAATCTGCCAAATAACAAATGGTCTGTTTTGCTGTTTTCTTAAATTATTGGCTTGTTAGACAATTTGTTGTACTGTTACTACCTAAGCTGATCGTTCGCCAGACTGAATGTAAATATTATGTTGCCGCCTGGCATCGCTGATCTGGCTTTTAAAGGCTTTCGCCAGAGCCAACTGGAAGCAAATCTACATTTTATTACTCAGCATTATGTTTATTGACTGTAAAACAACACTTTCCAAGTTTTAGTGCCTTTATCTTATATTTTTAGAGTGAACGATGTTTATATTCACAAGGTGCTCAGAATGTACTTCTCCTTCGTATCATGGAATAGTGCCTATTCTACTCACTACATAATCATAAGTTCAAACCAATTTTGGTAACCAAATATGTACGAGTCCACCTTTGGCGCCGTTGTTGATTTAGTATTGGAGTGAGTTCATCGAACAACTTTAAATGCGCATCACGAACAGTCTTGTACGAAACTGAGACATACAATAGAATATATATTAGACGAATTTAACAGTTGACGGGCTAACTAGGAAGTTTAGACTCGGAATTTCTAATAGCCTACATATCTATATAATCAATATGAGTTAGACAAAAATGTTCTTGCCTAGGTATTTAAATTCACCAAATAATGGAATGCAAAGATCACACCTAATCCTTTGGAACAACTGAAAGGAAAAGCTTTCATTCAACTAATGTTTGTTTATGTCTAGTATGTTTATTTCAGTAATTCTTGTAAAGTTTTAATCCCTAATACCTACCTATTTTTTACGCTTACGAGACACATCCATGATATTTTTTGTCAATTCAGTGAAATTGTATGTAGATAACCAAAGTAGAAAATGCAATTTTCATAGAATATTCTAATAACAAAATCAATTTTGAGATCACAAACGAAAAAATTGGATCCTGTCCAACTTTCCCCCGTTCAGAGTCAGAGCACGCTTCGTGACGTTTACCTATTTCGTGTTGAATGGCTGCCAAAAGTTGAACATTGGACGATTATCTTCACATGTCCTTAAAATGTAAAGTTTGTTTAAATAAGTGATGATTCATAACATTACTCCAATACATGTTAGTGTCGCGTACACATAAGAACCATTATGTCACTAAATCTAAGTAATTTGAATGTCTTGATTTGTGAGTTTAGCTTCTTGCTGATTTCTTGTAAATGTTATTATTATCTGGGATTCGCGTTGTGTCATCTCATTTGAAAATTTTAAATCCAGAATATTCTATGCACTTAGAAAGCTCTACGTTGACCTTTAAATTCCACACTATAACTGCAAACTATAACCATCCCTGGTCGATGACTTATGTCCAGTTGGAAGAACTCCAATATTTCACGTGCTGAAATCGTGACCAAACTCACCGTGTGGGATCCCTTCAACACTCGTTAAAGTATTTTTAGCTGCTCTCTTTTTACACTTTCCTATGTTGATGATCGTCTGGCTGCGTTGAAATTTCATTATAAATATTTAGATATCAACGCCTAATAGTATAACTATTCGTTGAATATCTATTTTATTTCAATAAAAAAGCTTATGAAAGCTAAAGCCTAATAAGGCTTCCGTCTGATGAATGAAATATTAGGAGGGGAAAGAAATAGGGAGACGAAGACAGAATTGAAATGGAACTAGTCAATGCAAATACCTTATCATATAATATACTACGTTCTGCACACTACTTCCTCTATAAAGAGTCGAAGATGCTGAAGAGAATAATGGATGCCGATATACTGACAAAAGCAGTGGTTGAATGACGATGATTTTACTATCTAAGAACGTCAGTGCCCTACATATTAAGTATTTTATTGTTTACAATTGAATTGACACTCAATTTACGTACACCCGTACTTTAAAAGTTTCCGTTGGCCTTTCCATTGGCTATCAGCAGGTTGTGTAAGCGTTACAAAACGTTTCAAGATCAATACAGTTACCGTCAAAACAACATTGTGTTTCAATAATTAATATTCTGCTCCTATTCTGGAAGATTCTATATCGTAATGTAAGTAAATATATTCATTTTTTGCATTAACAGCTTAGCTTGCTCTATGTTTCTTCAAGGTGTGAACGAATGAAAAAAAGGTGTTATAAATGTACATTACATCCATTAATATTTTTTGCAAGCGGGTTTTATAACACAAATTTTCTTGAACACATACTGCTCAAAGACAAAGAATAAGTCTCATAGTGGACTAGGAACTGTGGAAATGTGACCTCTAAAACGAGCCTAACCGGTTTTCGCCGAGCTTGCAGAATTACTTAGATCAGTAACGACTCGTTACTTCATTTCCCTGTTGTCTAAAATGGTATTAAAAGCTACAGTAACTACCACTTAGTCATCACTAACAATAAAATATATTGACGTGTAACTAAGCGTTTTGTTTATCATTAAAAAACTAATATTCACATTGGCAACAACGTCCGTTAAACGACTAGGTATTTTCCTTCTCTCAGCTAATATTTGTTCTTATATTTTGAATGTATTTCCATTATGAACTTACTTTCCATCACTTAGCCAAACTGTCACGTATCAGTTACGTATTTAGTGAGTTTAATGCGGTTTAAATCATAGGGATCAACTATTTATTTTAATACCATCGCGTGCTTGAAAACTGAGCAACAACTTTATACAGTATGTGAAACGAATAATAACATAACATATAGATGCTAACGACTTATTTTTCAAATAGGGCACGCTGTTTACTATCGCTGGTAAACGTGACATTCAGAAGTCAAATATGTAAAACAGAATTACTTATTTCGATGTAAACAACAGCCTAGGTCCAGTAACATATTTTCAACACGTTCCACAGCAATGAAATCATCGAAACTGATTGCCCGAAATAATCGTGAAATTCTAAGAACAATCTGATAAGTTAGCAGTACTTGATTATGGTGCTATGCAACCTAATAATGGACTGGTTAGTCGCCACACAGGTCTCCGATGACATAACAACAACCTTCCTACGATGGAACCTAGGCTAACATACTATATTAGGAAACTAAACTGAAGCTCAACGTGATCTTATTTCTCTACGACACATTAGTCGATGAAGAAGCAGACGACATTAAATTCGAGACAGACTGCTGTTGTCTAAGTTTAAATGTTGCTTAGCATTACAAAATAAGTGAAACTGTTAAGATGTCAATACCAACTCTTTTTAAGACATTAACATTTGAATTTACGTTCAACATTCGAGCCATGCTGTCATACATGGGTGATAAGAATATGCTTCTAGTCTGAAGAAATAATATCAAGTCTTCAAAACGAATGCACACAGCACTGCGAGTACGTATGCTAATAATCCAATCAATTATTGCTTCAAATGATAAAAATTAAACATTTAATCTGATAATTACAGATCCGGTTTGAAATCTTCCAAACAACATATATTTCTTCGGTATTATCAGTATTAATGATTATCAATGATGTATATTGTATACCTTAAAAGATGGAATAAATAAATGACGTATGCTTGAAGATTTCATATCTTCAACTTATAAAGTAAGTTAATTCACAGTAGTTCATTGTTACACTACCTATTTCAGCAAATGTCTGAGTTTGCATCCTTGCAAACCTCCAAAATAGTTCACCAAAATCGTTGTGAATGCTGAAGGTGACTCCAAACTATCGCGTTCCTACCTACTCGTACCTGAGACAGATTTAGTTCAACCTCGAAAAGTCCTTTGAATACTTCATACATAACATGTATATACACTCGGTAGACGCTTATTTCTAATACAAAAATGTAAATATGTAAATCAAATGTGAACTCTTTGTTGATATCAAACGCATGTATAATAATAAGAAATGTAAATGTATGACGCCAATGGGCGTGTCTTGTAGTACCTAGGTAAGTAACAACAAAGAACTTTATCGAATGATTAGTAAAAATATATTTAGCAGAGAAGTACTTTCCGTACATTTGAGATTGTAATATATCTCAAACTTAGCGCAAAACTATTAATCTGGTTCATTTACTTACGATAGGACTTGATTTGGAATGAAATTTCAACTTACTTTTAAAAACGATTCGCATCAAAGAAATCTTTTCTAGAGAAGGTTAAGTTTTTGTTCATAAAATTGTAATCGAGTGGTAAATTATCTATTATCTGACCGCCCGTTGACATTGTGCCTTTGTTATCGGTTAAGATATAGGTGGTGATGGCCATGTAGCCTGGAAACTCAACTTAGTCAACCTCGCAACACGGGTTATCTAAGTTCGAATTAAATTGTTTAATGATGTCATTCCGTTGAGTAATTACACAAATGTGTAACATTTGCCACTTACCGTTATGTAAAATATTGCAATAAAGATTTAATAAGTACTGTTGAATTTTAAAGATAACCTCTTGTTACTTTTGGCAAATCGCGTCTTTTATACTATAATAAAATATATTTAAAATTACTTAACGCTTAGATAGATGTTGCTAACCAACAGATAAACCTATTTAATTTCATGCTTTCGAGCGAGACAGCTACAATAGAAAAGGATTGTTTGGAGTTTTTTTCAAATGTTATGAAGGCGGGTAAAATGAAGTTGACTCATTATTTTTAGATCTATGATTCAGATTTAGAACCTTCTATAGTGTTCCTAATACAGTAAGAACTTGGAATGAATAATTTTGAGCATTAGACCAGCGAGCGGCGAGCCGCGACCACAGATAATGGCTCGAGATGTAATGTAAGCCAAGGTTCCACGGCAGCAGCTCGTGGTCTTGGTCACGTATTGCTATAATTTACTTTGTAAGTAACTAAGGAAACTAGAAATAATAAAGAAAAAACACATCTTAATACTACTTATGCCATCAGTACAGACACAAAGGCTTCGTCCAAGCCAGGAAATGAAAGATACAAAGTACAGTGTAATCGACCTGACCATTTTCAGCAAAATCAATTGCAAGGAAAATGCCTTGGTTATTAAAGATGTCATTGCTAACCACTTGAACAAAGTTATTATCTTATTTTCCAAATAAATTAGCGGTAAATTGCTTAATAATTTGACTCAGTAGTGCTAAAAATTAAGCCTGGACATAATAATATTAACCAAACTATGTATCATGACTCCATGATTACCAACCGGTAGGAAGCAATAAAGACCCAGATTCTATAAGTACCGACCAGGGTTACATGTAAGTGTTGTTTTCATAACAGTGGATATGCGTTACAACAAAAATGATGTAATAAACCGACTTCTGTGAGATAAACAAAGAAAAAGCAGGTCTACCACTAACTGCATTAGAACGAAGAACAAATCCAAGTTACAAGAACATATTATGATATTGCAGACTTATCGAGTGTTAGTAATTATATTTATCATAATAAGTAGCTGATACATGTACGACACACATACAGCGATTTCTAGTTGTTACTACGTCCGTGAAACTGTGACGACATACAGTGACGAATGAAAATTACTATTGAATCGTTTGATTTTTCCAGTGTTTTCCTGATCATTCTTCAGATCCCATTTTTTTGCTGAAAAGCTAATGTTCTTTGTGACGTTAGAACTTGTAAGGTTATTCCAGTTGTTTAAACTGCTGTGAAAAAGTTTAATAGAGGATCAATAATAATCCTTAGTGGCTTAGAATTCTGAGAACTATCCTCGCATGCAACTATTAATCATAGTGATTTTGCTAAAAATATATCACTGGTAATGAAGGATCTTCGAAGGCTGGGTAATCATGTCTTGTCTCAAACTACATACTTAGTTAACTTCGCCGAGTAGCAAATCATTTTTTGAACTCGCAGCGTTTCCAATGCAATTCCTTTTATTTTCGTATGGCAGTTAGATGATTCAATCAAAAGTATCTTAATTTTGGTTGTTTGAAAATGTTGTATTGATTTTGTGTGTGATTTTCCAGGATATGGATTTATTTTAGCCAAATCACGTAAGTGAGAACGTGTTCTTCGAAAGCGTTTTCATTTTGTACGAAAGATTGAAGTGAAAGTTCTACGATCTGCGGAGCTGTTGCGCTTTATGCTCGTATTCCAGTTTTGGATGTTTTGTTTGTGGTAACATTACTGGTACTTAAGTTTAACTTTGACATTATCGCCATGTTTTCATTAACAGTTGAGATGTGAGTGGTTGCTTTCGTTAGACTTCGTTGCGACTCCAAAACCCTGAGTACTTGATTTTCTCCATTTTAAAAAAATACTAAGACGAACGCAAAGTTCAAATTAAGGTTGCTGCTAATCTACGAAGTGTTATTGATGAGTTGAAACTAAAGAAGGCGGTGCTATTACAACCCAATACCATACCAGACTCACATGAGGATATTACAAGCAACGAGGTGACAAACAACGAGTTACCCAACAGAGGCCTTTTGGACGTTGACGCTGACGTCACGGCCCACGGTACAAAGTCCGCCTGACCAATTGGAAAGTTCAACAAATTTAATGGTAGCAAAACATTTACAACCATTATCAACTGGAACTAATTTTTTGTCTGTTTGTCGGCATAACTACATGTAAATGGTACTAATGACTAGGTAGTAGAAATTAGGAATCTTGTGTAGATTAATTTTATGATGATATAGGTACCTACGTTTTTCTGTAAACATTTTGTTCTATTTTTGATGCAATGTCGAATGTTATGAAATAATAGCTGACGGACGACACAAATTGTGCAACTGCCTAAAACGTGACATCCGGCGATTTAGCAGACACCACAATACCTAGTTCTAGTTTTGAAGATTATTTCAACATACGATTTAAGTAGTTAACTTACGAAAATTTGAGTCAAATCTTAACAAAATTCTGAAGAATCATTGGTACTGACGTCAACATGGATTTTTTGTGTTTCATACGCAAGCAGAATGGAGTCATTGTAATGATAAAATGAATTCCACATTTTTTCGTTATTCTAACAATCTTCTAATCAAGCCATTAGTAACTGTAAAACGGCTTACTATTGGTCGTAAATTGATCTCTCAATCTAAATCTACAAGGAAATGCAATCCAGTTGAAGTGTCTGTATTACAGTTGATCCCATTGACCTCCTTACCTCCGACGTTAGAGACGTCTTGTTCTAGTGAATTGAGTTAAATATAACCCTTCGCATTGGAGTTTGGACTTCTGAATTAGCTAGCACGGCCACAATTCTTTCATCACAAAAATTCCTACCGTAGGCATGTTGATATAATGCTCAATATTCGTTACAAGGTGTCTAGAGCACAAATCTTTAGCTTACATTTTGTAATCCGGCTTTGGACTACCTTAAGCTATAATCAAACCGTTTTCAAGGGTGGATAATGATTGCACATATTACTCGTGTCTACCGGGTAATTAAAGGTTTCTCAAAGGCATTATTATATCTTCTTAAAGGAAACGGAAGATATTACAAACATGCAGAGGAAAACCATTCTAACTAGAATATACCTTTATAAATGACTTTCCGCAAACATTTGGTATTGTGATTGTTAATAATATTAATTAATGCAATGGTATTGACGCAAGCACATTCAAATCGACAGTCGTTAATGCTGTTTGCAGTCAGTTAATCGGTTTTTGGGAGAAACGAAACTTGTATTCAACGGTTTCACGGCAGAACGAAATTCAACCGCCACCGTTTTCGAAATCCAAACATAACGTGCACTTGTCATGGCACTGCAAGCACCTGCATAAGGTTCCTTTTGCTGTTTCTCAACTCTGCTTCAGCTGGTATGAGACAAAGTTGCGTTGCGCTCGCGCCGATCCTAACCGCATAGTTATAGGTGCTATTTTCGGTCACCCAGGCCCAATTAAAGGTTGTTGGGCTGTTGGTGATCACGCTAAGCGCACGTGCGTCTGCGCACGGTATACAGCTGTTGTTCGATGGACTTTGGACCGAGTTACAGTCACCGGTACAATAAGCGTGAATAACGATTTACTTTTGAGAGCGGGTATTATTCTTAGAGCCAATTACTCGATGATGTCATAGGAAAAAATACAATTTTCCAAAGTAAGGCCCTACTTATCTCGTTGGAAAATGGAAGTTCCTAGACAGGTGTAACCATTTTGAGTGAATACCTACCTCGATAGATAATGTTAAATTATGATTCATATTCATACGAAACATAAAGATAGGAATCTCCGCTCAATACCTACTTTATTCCTTTGCTACCTATCCGGTTCAAAATGGTAAAATTTTCTCAAGTTCATGAAATTAAAGATTATTCAGGGACCATAGCATAGACTAATGCTTTCTTCGTAGGTAAGCATAATTAGGTTCTTATTTTACCTACGCTAGCCTGTTTCAGGAAATCACAATAGATGGCGTCCACCGGGACGGCGAAAGTGCTTGCGTACTCCAGGCGCTTTCGTGGCCTCCCCCCTTCGTTGGGGGGTCGGTTGGAGGGGGCCCCATTAGGGGCTAGCACTGGCGGCGGAGCAGTGCGGCATTACTTACGGTAGGATCCAGCTTCGCCGCCAAAGTGCCACAGTCGAGTGCCGTGGGGTTTTAGTCGGTAGGAGTCCGACATAACCTCGTCGTCCCCCCGGGCAGCGAGGAATCCATGAGGATTTCCCCACGAAAAAAAAAAAAAAAAAAAAAAAAGGAAATCACAATAGATAGGCATTTCCTAATCGGGGTTGGTGTTAGTTAGGTATTTCTTTGAATTTAATTATCCCCAATTCAGCCACATTGTTTGGAAAACAGCCAAGTTTCTTTTTGGCGCCAATCATTTTAGTCTTGAGACATTTTCTTTATTCTACAATCATACATACGGCAAAGGAAACTACTGCCTATTGAGATGCATTTAAATATAGACAGTCATTTTGAACGTAACCGAAATTGCTAATTTTTTTAATGCACAGTTAACCCTCCAAAATCCAACAAGTTTTTTTTATTTGGGTTTTATTATGTGTTTAAAAATTAATAACTTCTACGCATAGGTATGTTAATAATAGGATTTACAATGCGTTTACCATTTAAAAAAATAACAAAGACGGACAGGTTTTCTCATTTAAATTAACTTTTTGAAGGTAAGGTCTCAAACTAATTTCAGACAAGGCATGTGCGAAATTAGCACATTTACTTTCAAACATCACGGCGGCGATACGTGAACAGTTTGTACCTACCGAGCCGATGCCGTTTGCCGGGTCCAAAGTCCACAAGGTAGGCCGTGACGTCGAGCGAACGTGTCCGTCAATGCTTTTGTAATGTTCATAATGTAATTTTTTAAATTAAGGTGTAATGTCACATCTGGAATATACATGTTGTAATAGATAAAAAAAAGGTTTTAAAAAAAGTTACCTGTTGAGTTGGGCTATTGTTTGTTTACATGAGGAATGTACAATAAAATAAAAAAACATTTCATTGGAAAATGAATAATGATGCAAACCTAAAGTAGATTTGACGACTTGAAGAAAGTAAATAAAAAGTAAAGCCAATTAAGCATGCAACTTTACCTCAAAACTGTTAGGGTGCAAATTGCATCAACCTGAAAATTGCAAGGCATGTTACCTAAGATCTAGACTCACCTTTTCAAGGCACTCCTGTCCAATTGAGTTGGGGTCCGCCTTGACTTGCAGGATCACAGAATTCGGCTGACTGACTAACCACATTTTGAATATTTTTTAGCAGAAAAACGTAAAAAATTGCAAATTAATGAGGTCGCTGCTTGCTACTTTTAAAACTCCTCGTTATTTTCACACTTTAAATTATTGTTTATCTCACTCGCGTTAAGTATTTATTTAAAAAAGTCTTTCGTACATCGCTCGGAGCAATGTGTATCGCGTATTCTTTATGGAAGTAAAACTGTGAATACTTCCAATCGACGGCCATGCTACGCTATGTTTGCCTCCGAAATGATAAAGAAAACAGTGACGTGACGCCGAACCCGTGGCGTGGATTCTGCACTTGAAATTTCAATGAAGCACGCAAGCAAGCTAATGCGAACAACGTTCATTACTTTGTTAGTTGGAATCTTTATCTACTCACAAGTGCAAACGCATCCATGTATACGATACAACTTGTCGTGTACGTTCACCGTTGTAAGAACATGCAGGACTCTGGGTGGGGAGGATGTTTTCTATCTCAAGTATTGCTTGAGCAAAGACAAGGACCGCGCTATTGGCGAGCATTCCCCTCATTTTCAAAACAGTGAAGTTATAATTATTTTTGTTATTGTACAATAGGGGGGATTTTTACAACTGGTTCTCTTAGTAATCTGTGTTTTTTACGTTCTACTATGAAGTGATAATAAGAAACAAAGAAAATAAAGCTTATCCTTCGTTTGACGGGTTAATAGGTAGGTCCTTTGAATTTTACGTTTAATTTATAGTGCTACTTGATAACATACATTTTACTCTCAAAGATTAGTTTAAACATTTATGTTATAAAATAAACTTCATTAGTTTGCTACCCAACATCACTTAGATGAAGCGACAGACAGAGTTCATGTGGTTCGTGATTCGGGCCTCTCGTAGTCCGCGACTCCACATGCAGTTTAAGCCAAGTCAGTGAATGTATGAGAGTAGAGAGTGGTATACCATAGCTGGGGTGGCATTCAGGCTAACATTACTTCACATCTCGGCGCCTTACGCTTACTACAATCATCAATGCGCTTCAATCTGAATTAATATTTTCACTCATTTTGTGTTTAACACTATACTACATTATGGAATGCAATTAAATGATTGAATATTGAGTATTAAATAAACCGGAATAACATAGCTGATTCCCGTAGTGCAACGCACACATCCGATTACGGTCGTGTGCGCCATAGCTTTATCCTTACTATTTTCCAAGATACCTTAAACTCGTTTTTATTTCCTTTTTTTGGTTCCTTATTCTGCGAATCTTCGTAAAATATTGAACCGGAGTGAAGCTCCGAGCTCCAAGCTTATTTAATGTGGATGTTATCAAGCTTATAAATGCCATTGACATACACATACAAAAAAAAATACAGGCTTCCGCTAAACGTGTATTTGAAAAAAATAAAGCATAAACCACTCGGACATCAAGCAAGAAGTCCAAACGAATTATTGGTGATAAACGTTCGATAGTTAAAGGAATATCTAATGGGTGTTCAATGAGCCACACACCACAAGTGGTGCATCGTGAGGCAATCGGACAACTAACGGTTGGTCTTCCATATCCTCAGCAAATCGCAGAACTACACAGCCCTTGACCAGGTTTCCAAAGTTTCAAAAACACACACACCCAGAAGGTCATCGGTTCTATAAGAAAAGTGGCCAGACCACGGCCACCTTAACATACTAAAACAGGGAGCTAAATATTTTATAGTGAAATACGGTTGGTTGACAGATGAGCGAGCTCATTAAAGATCATTATCACCTCATTTCCCATAAGCAAAGTTCGAGAGTACCTATCTACTCTTTTTATTTGCCTAGATGCTCCTAATTCTGGTCTACGAACCACATACCACATTGTTACAACTATGAATGGCGACTGCACTCGCCCGGTTTGCGAAAGACGCGGGTTCAATTCCCGCCTGATGCCAAGTAGACCAAATGTCTTTTTCTGGTTTTCCTATCTTTAGGAAGATGATAATAAAATAAAAATAACCTATGAGTGTTCCTGTTTCACGTGTTCATTTCATACTACTTACTTTGCATAATCATGGTTCTTTACCTATTTGTTGATATTGACTACAGCCGTGCTATTCCGGCGGTGCACATCGAACATCACTTCACATCTCGGTGCTTCACGCTTACCTCAATCATCAATACGCTTTACTTTGAATTAGTATTTTCTCTCATTTTGTACGTAAATAAATTAAAAATGTTCTTTGGCTTAGTTTTTTTCTCTCAAACGACGACCGTTGCGAAGGAAAGGAATTTTAAAGTTAGCTCGCACGAGGGAAGTGAGTTTTGGCAACCACCGGAATAGCATAGCAGAAGTAATTAAAATAAATAAATATGAGACAACATCACATCACATACATTGGCCAAAGTAAGGTTGTCCCATGTTATGGAAACCAGAAAAAACGAGGGTACCACAACGAAGCATACCCAGAACAAATATTTGTGTCATCAAAAAACATTTGTACTGGTGCGGAAATCGAAACCTTTGAATTTCAATTTACGCGGACGAAGTCGCGGGCGCCGCTAGTAAATTACGTTCGAATGACGTCAGAAAATGCGAGCGCGACGAAGGGTTAAGCAGAATGCTGCTGTTTTACGACCTCTGTGGTAAAAAAAGAGAACTTTTTGAACCAGCTTTCCTTTACACAAAAACGTTAAAATGTGTGTAAAAAGTGAATATTTTACAATTTATTTCTTTATCGATTGTTTTGTTTGTTGTTTATTGTACTGTCAAATTGTGATTAATTTAATCTAAAGTAAAATTACAATTTGTTTGAAGCAGAAAACTAATTTTGTTTTTATTTCACCGTTCCATTTCACGCATAGGATGGCATGCACGAGCCGCTGACAGCGCCAATCGTGACAACATGATGGAACTAAAGTAATCATATGACTTTCTTCACAATCTTGCCTGTGTCTATTGATTCGTGTCTCGGTTTCCATTCTCACTCGACATAGTTTTTGTGTGAATCAGTTATGGCGAGTCAGACACAGGGAATCCAGCAGCTGCTGGCCGCTGAAAAACGTGCGGCTGAGAAGGTCTCCGAGGCGAGAAAGCGTGAGTAGTTTTATTGCGTATTTGGCTACACCCTCTTTCGTGGCTCAATGGAGCAGGCACTTGGTTTTCCACTTTACTTTTCAACTGATATCATTATGTTCAAGATTGCTCTCTCGCCATTATGAGATTACGTGTAAGATCAATAAAATGTGTAGACCACTGCCTTTTCCGTTGAAAAATGACCTCACTACCAAAACGGAACTTTCCAGGTCTTGGTCATTTACAGATGTATGTTTGATTTATTTATCTAGGATAGTGTGTACAGCCTCAATAAGTATCATGTGATTACTAATTATGCAGAAAGATATCTGATGATTAATTTCTTTTCTGGTTCACTGAGGTGTAGAAATATCAGTAAAAAGTTAATATTTTTATGATCTTTAGCAGTATCGTAACATTAATAGTGGACTGAGAACACTCCAATTGAATCCATTTTTGGTTAAATATACTATTTTGGCTCAATCCAACTTTTACATAATAACCAAAGAGACTAATAAAAATCAGCTGACTGGAAGGATTTTGCTAACCTAGGATTAACTTTATTGTGTACCTACTTAACTTGTAGTCAATCTACATTAGAAGACAACCATATAACAAAGACTTATATGCTGGGTTTTATACCTTGGAATTCATATTCAGGACTTTTCAGTGAGGACAGTGTGAGCCAACCACTAGTCCTATTGCTAAGTAATAGAGTCAAATCTATTGAAACCTAGCAGTTAGACGACTGTCATCTCACTGGAAGATGGTGTTACTAAGTGTTTGTCTGTATACAATGGACCAATGTCAAGTTCAGTTTTAGTTTAGAAGTTTTTGGTCATATCTGATTCTTATAAAAGACATTGTTATGTACAGGAAAAGCGAAACGCCTAAAGCAGGCCAAGGAAGAGGCTCAAGATGAGGTGGAGAAGTACAGACAGGAACGCGAGAGGCAGTTCAAGGAGTTCGAAGCCAAGGTTTGTCTTCTCTGCATGTTACCAAAGATAGTTCCAGACAGCATTCAATAAGCCATAGGCTTACACTATTAGTAGGTTGTAATTTCACAAAATCATTACTAATAGTGCCATCTGCAACAGTCCCAATTATCTAAGAATACATTTTGACAGCTGCCAGTGTGTAGATATGATTCATGAGCTGTGGCTTGACTTTTGAGCCTGACAGAACACTTGAACCCTTTTAGCATTCATTAAAGTTTAATTTCCAATGACACTGGCAGCTGTCAAAATGTATTTCTAAGATTAGTTGGACTTTATTGTCGGTGACTTCGTTTTACAAATAATATTTTTTTCAACATTTATAAAGGTACCATTTTCAAATATTCATATACATAGAAGAGTAATGTAGCATTTTGTGCATTCAGATTCAGATATTTATTTGCATAATTTCAGGTACATACTTGCTTATAATAATAAGCATGCAAATATTTCACAAAAAGAAAAATATATATTAAATTAAGTTTAAGTTTAAGATTTATTCATTGTAATTAAGTTATACAACCTGTCAAATTGTAAACACTTATGGATGGCCAAACATATTTCACTTTCTAAAGTTTCTACCATTCTGGCCCTTAGGTGGTTTTTGAAATAAGAATTATGTACATTCAATGTAGTTCTCCATTCACACCAATAGAGAAGTTCATAAAACTAATAACATTCTAAAATTGTTTATTTCTTGTGTGATTGTTATAGTTGCACCTGTCCAAAGTCATTTGAACAATAGAATGTGCTAATAATAGATAACTATAGAAGAGGTATACTTGTTCACTGAAGTATCTAACATACTTGAGTTGTGCTGCTATAATTGTGTTGCTGATACTATAGCTGATGATATAGTTGTTATTGTATTATGTATGAAACTAACTATTCAAGGAAAGAGCCTTTCTTAATTTAGCAATAATAGTACTGTAGAGTGCAAGGTACTATTTCTTTACAGCTGCATCAAAATCTACAGAGAAAATATCTTATTAAATTGAATGGTGTTAAAGAAGAATTTTGTAACTATACTACGCATGCCGAATGATGATCCCTATGACAGTTCGCTAGAGCTTAACATTGTACTGACGTCCTGTCACAACAAATCCTTTATAGGTCCATTAAAAAATCGAGAAAATCATAATTGTTTACATTTGTAAATTATAAAAATTACTATTAAGAAATTATTACGTAATGTTCGTAAATAATGGCAAAAAACTCAATGCAAATGTACATGGTACGTGCTGCAAAAGTTACGTCGTCAAGCTGTTATCGACTAAGAAGGGACACATCGATAAACAAAATATCGATAATTTGTTGGAAAAATTTAACAAATGCTTTTAGTTTGTATTTTAATTATATCAATCTGAAGCTGATACAAAGTCAAGCGGGTCTTCAAAATCTGAGTCTGAACAGCAGCTATCGGCGACGTTTAATATTAAAGGTTGGTCAATGATATTGACCTATTGTACATCTCGATCCCAGTATTGTAAACAAACTTTCTTCGTTCTCTCGACCACATTTCGTTTTATTCAAATTATGCAATTTGAATAAAAATTAAAGAATAGTAAAATAAAATAAGACTGTTACTTTTTTAACTAGTGTTTACGACCATCATTGCGCGTAATCTTTTTTTCAAAATAAATGAAATTGCTTATTATGTTGAATGACATGACATTTGCCTAAAAAAATATTTTATCGAAATTGTTTGAAATGGTTTCGCATCACTAAAACAACTGTCAGTTGAAACGTCATAGGGATCATCATTCGCCGTGCGAACTATAACACCTTTTCTGTGTTACTGAACTGCACATAAACATTGCTCCAAATGATACAATTTTTAACTAGCATTTATTAATTCATTATCTAATCTTTTGCCTAGTGACTGTTTTCCTCAATGGTACAAGTCCAGCAGATCAAGTTATAGTCACACTGTCTATTGAAGGAAGGCAGTTTGTGGTTACTTGATCTGTTGCCATCTGTAAATATCCTCCCTTTTACTGAACCCAAAAAAAAATTGTTGTTCTTAAGTTCAACATTGATTTTGTAGCTGTGTTTTAACATTTTGTTTTGTTTTTCTAGCACATGGGCACAAGGGAGGGAGTGGCCGCTAAGATCGACGCAGAGACCAAGGTTAAAATCGAAGAGATGAACAAGATGGTCAAGACACAGCAAGAGGATGTATGTATTGCCTTTCTTTTACAGATTTTTCATGTTATTATAAATAGATAAAAAAACTTAATTGTAGAGATGGAACCGGTATCCAGAATTCAGCCTATATGGTAATAATGTATCTACCACCATTATTATACACTGCTCAAAAGTGTCTAGGGATATCTCAAGCATTTTCATACAAAGTATAGCTATTTGGGAGGCTGTAAAAATTAAAATATTGATACCAACATAGAAATTTTTAGGACACAGAAACTGCTATATCTGCCCTTTCAGATTGTATAAAGAAATTCATTGTAGTAGCATTATTGTACAAACTTAAGGACCTTAAAAAAAGACAGATTTTTCTTTTAAAAGGTGTCATAATTTTAGCAAATTCAAACGTTTTTTTTTATATTTTTAGCCTTTATCTTATGCCTCTGTCCTCGCGTTATTCTAAGATAATGCTCAACTTGTAAACAAACTTAACTTTATGAAATATTTGAAAAATGATATCCCTAGACAGTTTTGATGTGTGTAGCTGTGATTCCTACTTTCATAAACTGCAAGGAAAAAAAAATGTACATGATTCAAAACAAATTTTTAAGTTTTCTACATGAAGAGCTTAGGAACGAGAGAATTACTTAATAACAACAAAAAAAAAACAAAGTTTAGCAGTTGACAGGCTTGATTTTATACAAGAAATTAAACATCAGGCGTTCAGGCGTTTAGTGGCGGTAAAGTCGATGGCGCAGAATGGCACTCAATACCTTTTATCCAACTTTGACAGCTGTCAATCCTTTGACAGCAGGCCTTCACCAGTGGCGCCAATTTATCTGTTATTCATATGTTATGCCATTCTGTAATCAATATTTTACCATATTTTTTCGTTACAGGTAATCAAAGATATCCTCAACCTGGTATACGACATCAAACCCGAGCTCCACGTCAACTACCGCTTATAAATTAAGCGTAATGTAATTTAATATGCTGCATTATTTGCGGTCACACAAATATAGTTGTTAAATGTTACTGTAATTCTGTTTCTAATCGGTAGGCACTTTCGCGGGAATGGTGAACGAGTGCGCAGCTGTCAGTTTGACATTTAAAGCTTAACGCGGGAAAACGAAATGACTTTATCCGCTGTATATATTTAAAAAAAAGTTTGCTTTGCTTCCTTGTCTATTAATCAATGTTGAAGATATAATTAAATAAGTGTGCAACGATAATCAGCTCGATATCATTCCATTTTGAAGATCCGCTAAAGAACATCTATTTATAATGAATAAATTATCTACTCTTTAAATTGTATGTTATTCAATGTTGTATGTTGAATAGAAATTAAAGTTTTAAAAATGTAATGTTTTTATTTCTGTTGTTGCTATGTAGTCAGTGGAAGCTGGAGTGTACAGTATTAGAGAAAATATATTATTGATGTATTATAATTTTATTGTTTCATTATGTAGGTGCTTTGTATGCCATCGGTCTGAAAAAAATAAATAAAATTAGATGAAGTACACTATTCAGCACATACTCGTAAAGCTATTTGTAATACTATGATGACAGAGCCGTGTGTCTGAGGGTACTAAAACTGAAACAAGTTCTACTTAATTCTATAGTAGTAGAGTTGGTTTTCATAAATAATCACACTGTTAGCTGACTGTACACATATTAAATTACCATTATAACTTAAGTGGGTGGCGTTCCTGTAACTCCTACATATAGTCGCAAGGCCAAACGTGGCGAGGAAGTGAACACAGACTTCCATAGAAAAAAAATGTTACGTCTACTCGCCACCAGAGGCCGCGACCACTATGCCCTACAAATCCGCGTTTACTTTGTCCCTGCGTTTTGTCTGTACATGACGTACTCAGCACTATTTGAAATAAACGCATAAGCTTGTGAGGATAGACCTAAAAGTAGATAGATATATACTCGTAGATATCTACTCGTAATAAATAAAGATGAAATCTACGCCAACGAAATCGAAGGCAGTAACTAGTGGCCAGTAATCACCGTAATGCCCCTATGTCCTCGCCCAGTGTCTCCAGCCACGACGCTGCCACTGCGACCGTGGAGAAGACCGCCGGCTGGTCAGGCTGGTCGCAGCGCTTGGATGAGAAGGACAGGATGCCAATCAGCTCGTTGTCCATTATGGCTGGGCCGCCGGCGTCGTGCTGAGAGAGGGATAGGTTAGATGCCACTGCCAGGTTGGGAGATAGTTGGGTGCGACGAAACGCTTGTAATTCGCCGCTAGAGGCGCTAGTTCAGGAGTAAGATCTCCGAAAGCAAACTTTGTCAGTTAGCCCATACTTAGCCATTGGTGCCAACCGGTGAACACAAATACGATGAGCCCCAGTAAATACGGTTAGTTTTGAAAAACATGAAAAGTTGGTGGTTTAACCTGCGGATTGTTGGAGCGCCCTGCTTGTTATGGGGAATATCATAGCTAATGATTCGTATACCTAGTTGTTGTTTTTTTTTCACGCGTTTACAGTCAAAGGCACTTCAGGCAACCCATTGACGTTTTCATCTCGCTCTTTCCAAATGACAAAATTTTTGCAATATAGTTATGGAGGAATGACTGGAAGGAGGTAAGCCTGTCATGCCGTTGACCGTATCGGTGCTAATTTACTTACGTTGCATACGTTCCTTAGCTTTGTTATATAGCCGGCGCAGAAATTATTTTTTGTGACTAAATCTCTGTGAACCAAACGTTTTTAAGATTAACAATGAAAGGTTCAAGGTATTGGCAGTGGCAAAGCAACTGTATGCAAACACGGATGCAAAGCGCATGTGTTAATGTTTAGTGATGAAAAGACTCCGAAAAGTGATTTCAAAAAGGGTGAAAAAAGTAGGTGATGATTTGGCTGTATGGTTAACACCGAAGCCACAAAACACTTAGGTATTTGAAAAAAAGACGTCAACGACGACGTGCGCTCTGTCAAGTTGATAACAGAAAGCGCGCGAAACGGTGGACAGAGGTGACGGACGGTGGGGCAGCTCGACTAGCTTGAGTAAGTGTAAGTGTTTTGTGAATTTGGGGTTATGGAAAAGTAATAGATTAAGTTAATAGAGTAGAAAGTAATAAAATATCCCCTAGGCAAGCAAACATTGAATACAGTATAAGCAGCCTATACTTACCTGCCATATACTTCCTGACAATCGGCCACATTGTATACCGGCAGATCTACTTTCTGCAGAAGCACATTACTTCTTTCTCCACCACCCTATAAAACATACCATATTCAATGATACTAACAACGAGCTATTTATAACCGCTTCTCATTCGTTTTATGAAATCCAGATGTAGAAAGCTTACCAACACTGAGCCCCACCCCAAGAAGGTGATCGTTTTATCAACAGGCACAAGCCGATTCCTCGAGTGCCTCAACATCGCCACCTTCAGCCCACTCTTGCCAAACGTCAGGTTCCTGTGCAGCTTCAAGGCTGCGAAGTTGAACTCCAGCGTGTGCGGCTTGTAGTTGGGATGGAAGAAGATCTCCAGGACTTTGAGCTCTTCACCTCCAGAAGTGGCGTTGGTGGACCCAACGCGAACTGTCAGCATTTTGACGTATTCGCGGAAGAAGCGGTTGTTGTATTGCCTGTGGGAGAGAGTTATTAGTCAAGAGGTTAGATGGTTTCGCATATTGACTTTTCCTAACTGAGATCACTGAGATATCTCCTCCTACCTACCTACCTACTTTTAGAGCCACTCCCAAGTCTCTTCAGAAGGTTGGAATTTAGGGACGTTAAATTTTTAATTTTTTTTCAAAAGTTGTACTGCCACCTCCTGAGGACTTCAGTTAGTAAAGAAGCTGCTCTGGCGGCTGTTACTACCTGTGCTCTTTTTGCCGCCTAATGGTATGAGTTTTAGAAGGAGTATGCCAGTTTATTACTCACACGTTGCTCGCCCGAGTCTAGGCAAAGTTATTCAAGTGATCTAGAATTAAGTAAAATGAATAAATGCGTGACTCAGTTTTAGCATTTGTATTACACTAGATAAAAACAGAACTTCTGATTTTAGTGAGCCAATTCATACTGCAACTCTTCCTTGGGACTTGAATTCCAATAATGTTCTTGATGAGTCTTGATGTCAATAAAATAATTTAATTTAACTTACAGCTGCAAGCAATGCGCCGCTGTCAACACGGTGTCACTGGCAATAATAACAGCCCCACACCACAGCTGCTTGTTGACCAACAGAGCAGCCATGAAGGGGTACTCCTCGATGGACGCCTCCTCATCAGGGTTGTAGACCCGGCGGTAGCGAGGGTCCATGGGTGGGTAGACGGGTGTTGTGGCTGATGGTGGCAATTAGGGTCTTTTAAAAGATCATGCGTTGGAGTGGAGTCCAAGGTATGCTGATTTATTCCGATTTTGAATAAATGGAGTTGGTTAGTTTTTGAGTACAATTATTAAGTTTTGGCTGACCTCGTCTCCTAACAACTTATTGCAAGTCTCCTTTATTGCCTGTGCTATAGGCAGTCTGCGTTAGGACAACAAGAGTTACGAACGCCTACAAGAAAATATGGGGATCTACTTAGAAATTAGTTAGCGAGAAATAGTTTCCACTACTTTTAATCGTTTTTAATAGGTAACAAGAATTTCTGCATTTTGTGTTAAGTTTTAAAAAAAAAGTGCTTTAGCACTAGAAATAATCTGAAGGGGGAAAATTGGCGTCTAGTGTGCTAATATACGAAAAAGTGCTGCTGGCTGATTAGGGTTTATGGTGAAGAAATTACTCACAAGTAGTATTTACATCGTTGTTCATGGAACGCCTATTGAAGGGGAACTCAATGGGCAGGCCTTCATATTGCCACTCCTGTCTATACATCCTTCTACGATTTGCCGAGGTTACACGTATCCTTTCTGAAAAAATATTATTATTTGTGTTCTTCATCATCAACGTCATTCGCAGCTTTAATCTCTAGAATTTGGTTGCAAGCACCGTGCAAGTGGATGCTAATCCCAGCCTATAAGTGGTGAGACCCTGAGACCTTGCCCTACTGTTAGCATACGTGCATACTTTTTACTTCATTGTTATCATTATTTCAGCCTTCTTTTCCACACCATTCGTCTCTATCTTCCTACCCTTGACTCCCGGCCACCACAGCGATGTCCACACCCACCGGTCGCTGTCACAATCTTGGCCGCCATCCGGTCATGATCCTGGTCAATCTATCATTGTCACGTCTAACCAGGGAACCTGTCAACACCCACTTCAGTTGGCATACACCCCCAACGTCAACCTCGTCCTTGGGATGCTTCTTACTCACCGACGCTTGATGTTAACTCGCTAGACTGGCTTGAAGAAAGAGCTTCATGTGCCCTATTTAAGTCACAAAATACAATCAACACGATTGACAACGTCAAGATTTTATTTAGTTCATCCATTTTTGCAGTTGGATACAAAAAAATACAATAAAATAAATTCTGCTCTGATTTTTCTATTTGAAATGTAAAAACCAATCACATCATAAAAACGAAATAGGATATGAAATATTTCCAACGAGCTATAACAATGTTTATACGTATAAGGCGTGTATTAGGTAGGTATAGGTATTACCTAGTCTGAGAAAATCAAGAAAGAATGCGTTAGTATCTCTAAATAGATCATAAAAGTCACTTTCCGTGTCTATATGTCTTTTATCTTATTATTTTTCCTTAACTATGGTTTTATGGGGATTTTAAGATAAGTACTATCCCCTAGATGGTTGGAGGTACATGTTAATTAAAAGCCGGGGCGGAACACTAGTTCTGTCTTTCATTTTCTTTCTAGTTGAAAAATAGCTTAAGAACGGGACGATTCTTACCAAAAATAAAACAAGCGTATTTAGAGAATAATATGTTTTCTAATAATAATACGATCATTATAAACAACGGTAATAAAAACTCGATAAAAACAAAATTAATATAAACATCAATTCCTTCACTCAACATTTATCAGGCCGAAGTTATATGCACTACCACTTCTTTATCCTACTCCAAACCCTCGAGGACGTTACTAAAACAAAAAGGCTTTGATTAGAATAATAGAGGAAAGAATAGTAGATTATGCCACAAGGGCTTAAAGAAGTGTATTATGTCCCGGGCGTGATATTGAACCCCGAGTATGAGGGATTCTACGGTTAACTCCCGAGCGGAGCGAGGGAGTTAAGGTTAGAATCCTGAATACGAGGGGTTCAAGACCGCCCAAGACAAATACACTTTTAAGCCCGCGATGCATACTCTACTTTTTATACTTTCTGCGAGGCAATCGAAATTAGTGGCTGAAAAAAGTAAGTGCTTAAATATTTATTTCAAATGAAAATAGGTAGGTAGGTAGTTAAATATGAGAAATTAGGTATTTATCAAAAATTAAAAGTGATGTTAGAAACATATGACAGTTGTGCGAAGACATTGGAAAGATGAGTTACAATCTTTGGTACATTTATTTTATCAGCATAAGACTCAGGAGCTATTTGAGCGGTTGGCGCCTTTTTTCTTTCTCTGGCATCTAGGGTAGAGGAACCATTAAATGAACGATTAAGCGTTCTTTGTAACTTTGGGTATTTATTTCACGCCCTTTTCTAGCTGTTTGCACTTGCTGTTATTTTTTAATGTTTTCGGTATATCCTCAAGATTCTATTAGTTTAAGAAAATAATGCCTAAAGTCTACCAGTTATTAATGAAAAAATATTTTCTACAAAACTTTTGCTTTTTGCCCTAAAGATGAACACTGTGCCCTAATTATGAACGTTTTGAACCCAATAGATGAACTACCATTTTAACGGTTATAACTATGGGGTAAATGTTATTGGAATTCTTTAATAAGCAATGAACTAAAGTAGATCTTAGGAATAAGTAGATTTATATTATATATCATCATGTTTGACACATTGACGTGAAAATCTGTACTTCTAAACTGAGTTTTTTGTTGTTTCCGGAGTACTTTAAAGAATTAATCTACCTTTTTATTTAAAAATCACTCAAATCATTAAAAAAATGTTTTTTGTAGGCGTTCACACTCTAATAATGTGTTGGTTTCTTAGATATCAATGAACAACGTTCGAATTTAGGAAAATTAAACGTCTGAATTTCAAACCTCATTATGTAGTTCAAGTTTTGGGGTATGAATTCAAAAGTTGAACGATGAACGGTTTCATACTAAAGTGATAAAATAATTGTCGTGAAAATTAACAAAAAGCTTAATAATACTATGTTCAACTTTTGGTAGGCGACTTCATAATACTTCTTTTAACTAATTTAAACAGTTTTAGCTGAACTGCGAGAAAGATTTATACGGTATTTGGAGTCTGTAAATATAAGGACTCTCTCCATTAGTTGAACGCCGTTCATTTATTGGATCCAAAGGACAAAATTGAATCCATTACTTGAACAGTTAATTTCTCGATAAATATGGTAAATAATGTAAATCTGATTTAAAGCAATTGACACTAAATATATTAAGATTTTATTAAAACCGAAACCATTCAAATACAGCTGTTGTTACGTGTTTGACGTAACATTATGCTTAAGCGTGGAGGCTGCTTACCTTAAGTAGGTTTCCATAGAAAACTGTTTTTTGGCTAGAACAGGTTGCAGAAAAGCCGATTGTAAGCGCGTCTGTGATATTTGTGTCAATATTTTAATGGCGTTGGAAAGAAAAAGGGGCACTCTATTACAGAAATAAATATTGCACAAAAGAAAGGAGCAATTATTTTTTTATCTAATTATTAATATCGAACGTTCATCTATTGGGGGTCGTTCATCTTTTGGTTCCACTACCCTATTTTGTTAGTGGCCAGTACGACTTTTGAACTCAGAACTCATTGCACCTAAACATTTTTGACTACACGGTTGCATTCCAAATTCAAATCACTTTAATCCCTGGGGATTAATGAAATTCAGTACAACATTATGTCCCGGCTAGACCATAGGGCTATAATGACTTACTTTAGGACAGCTTTACATGACACATAATGTGGCATTGACGAGCAGGTAGTATAAAAAATTTATTTTGCATCTAATAACAAATAGCCGAAACAGCTAAGAAGTAACAAAATTAGAGCAAGCTCTCTCCATCTGAAAACACATTTCTTCTCTCGGGACAGATTGTCGTCCAACCAAGAATGTGAAGAGAAATATTTTAAACTCAAAGAATATGTTTTGATTTTACAGTGGATGCCTGTTGTTTTGAATTGGCTGGGCAAATGCCAGAAGAGGGTGCTTCTCTTCTTTTCTGCTATGCCCTCTGAATATAAATGATGTTTCCTCATCGGAGATTTAGTCCATCGCAGTCTGTCTAAGATGCAACAAAAATTATAACACCTTCCACGATTTACCCATTTTTAATGCCGCTGATTATAATAAGGACTAAAAAATCCCATCAGGTCATAATATTTCTGAGTGAGCAGCTGCTGGTCACTGAGAAGACAACTGTTTTTAACTATGCTAAACGATATAAGTAAGTAGGTATTCGAGGAATCTATTTGCGTTTGCTTACCTTCCATCGGTCGTTGTCATAATCCCATTTGGACGATATCCCGTCTATAGGGTTGGCGCGGATCTCCAGGATTCTTCTCAGCTGGGCTTTTTGGGACTCTTTCGAGACGGATGTTGGGAGGGGCTCGAATACTGAAAGATGGAACACACTGCATTACCAAGCGCTACGACTCAAATGGTGACCCCTCTTAGCGCTAGAACCGCTACTTTCCTTTAAATTTATGCAATCGTCTTAACTTTTACCAAATCTACATGTGTCATTTATAAAAGAGAATAGCACTGTTTTTCAGGGATCTAGGACTGGGATTTTTAATTTTATCACTGAGGATAATGTACACGGGACGAATTGTAAGGCGAAAATTGTTCGCGTTTGCAGGAGTAATAAATCTAGGTAGTGGTTCTATTAAAAAAAACCACTGAAGTAATGAAGATACAAATTGTCTAATCACTACATCAGAAAATAATGGTAGTTGTTGGGCTACCAAATTCCCAGACACCCTCCGACTCAAACAGTATTTGAAATCGCAAAGGCTCTCAAAGAGCCATAGTCCACGTTATTTTTGGAAATCTGACCTGCTGAAGTTCATTATGATACAAATTATCATTGTCAAATCAACCTTACCATAATAGTGATGGAACATGATCGACCAGAAGGTGAAGGAAGTGCCGATGAGCACACAGCCCATGATGAACTTCCACTGGCCGGTGGGGTGCTGGAACTCGCTGAAGGTCTGGCAGAAGGAGGCCCGGTACAGCGCTTTTTTCTCCTCGCAGCAGAGCATCCTCCAATCGCCTCTTTCTTTCTCGCGAAGGGCCTGTTTTTGAAGTTTTTGAACATATCTACTAAAAGAGTTTTCTTATTTTGTTAAGCCTACTAAAAATATGTTTGATGGCCTCGTCTGGGGCAAGCACTGGGCGGGAGCGTTGTTGTGATTTCCCAATGGGAATAAAGAGGGCCTTGTTGATAGAGAGTAAATTTACCAATACCAATACCAATGTTTTGCTATTGATACCTACTTTCTTTTGTTTTGAGTAGTAGGTGCTACTTTAGTGCTCCAACTCACACAAATATCTCTGGTGTTCTCCTTGAACCTGACCGCGGGGAAGGGGAAGTGAGCGTCATCTTTGTAGTTCGCGCAGCCGTTCACGCCGAACCCCACCAGGTCCCGGGTACCAGTGCGACAGGTCCCGTAGATGCTTCTGGTACCCAACGGGATTACCACCGGCACACGGTTAGCTAGGAGCGCCATGTTTTGGTTCGACGATTTTGACGTGACGGTACTGACAAGATCACGACTTTGACGTTATTTGATGTTGTAGATAGTTTTTTTCGTTTTGGAGTTTGGTCATTTCAATAAGGTTAAGGTTTTTGTATACAGTTGTTTACACACTTAAGAGATTGGCTTTAAAATACCTATAAGGGCAAACTTCACTTTGGAACCCAAGCAACATTCGATGGATTTTGTTTATTTATTTTGTTATTGCATTGAAACTTGAAACTTTCGTTTAAAGTAAACATAAAAACTTTTCTCCTTGTATTTTCGACAATAAACGTCAAAACAGTGTGGCTTCGTCAATTTGACAAACACCATTCTAAAACGGAAAGCCCAATTATTAATTTTTAAACAAATAATTTCGTAAAAAAGTAAAGAATGGCGCTCCTCCCCAACTGCTTGAAGAGGATAGTGACTAGGCCTTCGCTGCCGAATATCAGGGGTGTCTACGGGACCTGCCGTACCGGGAACCGCGAGCTGGTGGGGTTCGGCATCAATGGCTGCGCGAACTACAAGGACGATGCGCACTTCCCCTTCCCAGCGGTCCGGTTCAAGGAGACCACAAGGGAAATCTGTGTAAGTGGCCGCTAGGGAACTAACCCCAAGCTGGAGAATTTCTGTATTCGTGTAAAATATTTTCGATCTTATGGTTGACCTGCTACAAAGCTTTTTTTAACTACAGTAATTAGCCATCAGCTGAAGCCCTAACATGTGGCTTCATAATCATGCTAGCGATCCTTTCAGGCGATGGCCTAGGACGAGCCCCATTCTGCCTCATCTGCCACTTAGATATTCAATTCATTCACATTTTTGAACTTTTATGACAGGTGATAGCAATACCCAATATACTTACTGCTAAACTTTATGTAATGATTCTGAATCTGGAACTATCGTATTTCCTAATATTTTCAAAGATATAATTTAAGAAAACACCATAGTCCCAATGAATATGAAAGAATATTCTTCTAAGGCGTTGCGGGAAAAAGAGAAATGCGACTGGAAGATGCTATGCTGTGAAGAGAAGAAGGCGCTGTACCGGGCCTCCTTCTGCCAGACTTTCAGCGAGTTCCAGCACCCCACCGGCCAGTGGAAGTTCATCCTGGGCTGCGTGCTCCTCGGTACTTCCTTCACCTTTTGGTCGATCATGTTCCATCACTATTATGGTAAGCATTGTGCCATATTTGATTGATTTCCAAAAGTCAGATACAAGTTGTCAGACGAATAAATTACAACTCGGCAGATTTTGAAATGTCTTTCAAAATTATATTCTGTGAGATGAAAGAAATAAGTTATTCTAAATCTGCTGAGATGTTATTTTTTCGGCCCATCATCATATATCAGAACCCTGTAACATCCTGGTGTTGTTTTAACTTTTTGAGATAAGCAGTTTTCCAAATTCCTATTACCAGTGTCAAAATAGTTAAAAGAAAGGGGGTGGGGGTATTCTAGAATTCCTCATGAAGTACGTCACCCAACCAAGGGGGGATCCAAAAACGGCTAAAAAGACTTCACGAAATGAATGGATGGCCTCTTATTTACCTGGATATTGTAAATTGATGAATAAGTATTTTTTTTCTTTTTAGTATTTGAACCGCCCCCTATCACCACTTCGCTTGAACGTCAACAAGCACAGCTACGCAGAATGTTGGATATCCGTACAAACCCCATAGACGGTATTTCGTCTAAGTGGGACTATGCAAACGATCGATGGAAGGTAAGTAAAGTCATGTGTTAAATGCGAAAGTACGCATATTTTTTACCCTTTACGTATAAACTACTGGACGTATTTGGATGAAACTAGGTTATAGGGCTCATTCATTCGAGTATAATGTCCAAATAACTAAATTCCACACGGTCGAAGTCGCGGGCGGCCGCTAGTAATACAATATATTTTGATACCCTGGGTGAATTTTTGAATCCATGCTTCTTTTTCATTTGTTTCAGTATTAACATTCCCGAAAACGATGAAAAGTAGGATACTTAGGTTAACTTAGTTTGATAGCTTTTTGTTTGAAGAAAATACCTAGATTAATCCTACTTATTGAAACTGGGAATTCGGAGGTTCGAATTGAACGATAATATTTTTCGAACTCATAATATCCTACATATTTTTTGTATACGGCCCTTACCCCATAACTAGGTAGCCGTTGTTTTCAGGCCGAAATATTTCAGGGGTAAGTTTGCCTGAGTAAATATGTTTTAGTTAGTTCATTTCTGTTTTCTGATTTTCCTGTTATAGATTTTACTATTTGTTTAGCTTAACTTAAGTAGGACAACAAGCTGAACGTAGGTAATTTGAAATAAATATGATTTATTTAAGAAAGGTTGTTTTATTGTCGATATGGGTAGTTTTTAGGTAAGTTTCTGTTCTAACTGCTTAAAACGTCACTTTAGGTTCAGTCTACAGAAGTCACTTAAAATGAGGTCTCAGAACTTTAGTTTTAAGTATAAATCTTTGTCGCACTGAACACATCAGTTGCTATCACCTGAATGATTAAGTTTAATTTTATGAAGTTCTCATTTTTTCATTTCTGCTGGCATGACAAGTTTTAGACCAAAGTATTCATTTCCTTGAGAAGATGCATACCACTTGCTTGCAGCATGCTTTTCTATACCACCGGAATATCAGAGCTTTAACTCGGAACTAGAACTAAATTCGTCACCTGATTCACTTGTTTGTTCTTCATTACTGTAATCCTCTTCTGCGAAACTTTCCTCCTCCACTGTTTGTCCTTGTTTTAAATTTAGTTTTGGACCATGAACATCAATATTTCCTTCTAACTGGAAAAATATGTTCCTGTAATCCTCAAAGTTGTCTGCTTTTGTAGTTTTTGTAAGATGATAATCTGGCTTGCTGTTACTTTCGTCAGAAAATATAATCCGACCTGTTGTTTGCTTATAAATGTTTTTTCTTGTAGTTACTTCAGAATTGTAGTTTGCTTCATAATTTTTGCCTTCGTAATATATGTCAATTGCATCATACTCTTCATTGTCAAATATTGGTTTTGTTACCCTTGATGCCATTCTAGGGATAACTTTTCCACCTTGGTATATACGCTGTAAAGTTGTTTTGGTAGTTAAAGGTGGAGGAGGCGGAGGAACGCTTTTTGATGTAATTAAAGGTGGCATAATCCCAAGGGCAATTGCGATGGAGTCGAAAGTCCATGGTAGTGTTGTTTTTGGTTGTGGTTTATAGTATTTTTTCCCAGGAATATGCAGACTAGGATATAAAATATAGCTCTTGTTAAGTAAAGGAGAATGCATCACGTCCAATTTGGTTGTAGTTTCTACAAAATCAACTAGTTCTTTATTGAAGCCTTCGTCAATTATTTTTTCTATCATAGGATCATTCTTCGTCGCTATGTCTTTCAATATCTCCTTGAGGATGAATACTTCTTCTGGGTAATCGTAATTGTAACTAAGGTGACCATAAGATCCTCTATGTTTCTGATTGTTTGTCCTTGTCCTTTTCACCTGTTTACTACTAAGCATTCTTTTTTGCATTTTCCTAGAAGACTGAAACAGATATGCAGTTAGTTGTACGACTAAGTTAATACTAATAATTGTGCTCCATAAATTCAGCATTAGCAGTCACCATTTTCCCTTGTTTCCTTCTAGTGACTAACTATAATATAAATATAGTAATTTACGTGAAAGTAAAAAACAGTAAATATTGATGTACTCAGGATATTTGATTCAAATGCCAGGTTTAAAAAAACTGGTTAAATTGAAAAGGTAGCATACCAATTTCACAATGCTGTCAATCCAAGATGCGTAGACACCAAGTCTTGTGAAAACTGTGACGGAACCAGGAGAGCCGCACGAAGTGGGACGAAAGCTAGCGACACCCACCAAAATATTGGACACAATGGCAGGGTCACCCTGATCCTTAAAAGAATATGAGGATAAAACTAGGCTAACTACATAGGCTATGAGGTCGCAGGCGGCCACTAGTTCAGAAATAAAGAAAAAAACTAACCGTGCATGCACCCCTTTCTTTGTGAGCAAATCTAGCACAAATGTTTGAATCGGACACATAATATCTGTAAAATGAGGAAATAATGTGAATTTATAAAGAGATAAGATAAAAACTTTAACAAAAAAGATTGAATATCTTAGTTACATTGAGTAAGCAGCTGCGCAATCCTTAGTAGGATATAGTCCAAGGTAAGCCTGGTTCAAATGCCGTCGTTCGTGTTCGAGGCGGTAAGACTGAAAAAATTGCATAGAGCTAAAATCCAAATTACAGTGCTGAAAAATTTGTCAAATGCCTAATTTCTAATAATGGTGTAGTGGTTTATTTAAACCAAAATAACCGTACAGAAAGGAAATAATCGTGATGTAAGTCTAGACAGACCCAATACGGCTAATGGTTTTAAATTACTAGTCCGTAACATAGAGCCAAGATCGGCTAATGGTATTATTAGCAAAGCGCGTTTTTTTAAAAACCACGATTATGTTTAATAGTCATACCCTGATCTATATTTAAAACTACTGTACTCACCTTAATACCCTTCCCATTTGAAGTTTAGAGAAAAATAAAGAAGGATTAAAAAAAAACATTTGGATAGTCAAATTATAGTTTCTCTGTCTACACTTACATAGTTCAACTTCCATCCCAGAACCAGAAGTTCATCTACGTAACCTGGGAAAGCTGTGCTTGACTTATCGTATAATATCCTCCTGACTATCCCCGCCTTTGAGAAGTGTATTGGTCTGTCCAAGTTCAGAATAGCCAAGTTATTGTTCAACGTCTCAGGATCATATAAAGGGTGGAAGTGGACGTAAGATACGTTTATGATCATTCCACCTTGGATAGAGTTATCGCTACCAACTCGAACGAAAATTTCGTTCCTTGGAGATTTCTCATTTCGATGGATGTAGGCTCTGAAAATGATAAGGATAACTGTAAAACTAAACAACGGTAGTCCCATAAAAATGAATAACTCTATGATTTTAATAATTGATCACTGACTAAAATCTGTACTCTTTTGTGTTTCTTACTACACGGAGGTGCAAACCGCTTACACTTGTAAACAGGAAGCAGCAGTGATGACCAGATCCCTGCTGATGATCGATCCCGCACAGACGAACTCTTCCATCACGTGGACACTGGCAATGAAAGGGTAACTTCGAATCATCATCGCCTTATTGGTTTTCAAATTTCTTCTGTTCGTGTGTGTAATGTTTTCTTCAAAACCTGGAACTAAAACTTTTTTACTTTTCCGGAAGTCTTAACCTTCAAATTATGGAGTGAAGTTTTACCGAGGAGCTAAGTATGCCATGGAGTTATTGCAAAATTGGTTCTAACTTGGCGGCAACGTGTTACTTAGTGATGCACCTGGTATCACATTTATAATCATGTATCCATAAGCTGTGTGTGTGGTAAGCGCTTTACATCATTTAGGTAGCCTGAAAATTATTTTAAAAACACTGAAAACAAAATTTGTTATCCTGCTGGACTAAACTTACTCTTCCATACTTTAAGATTTCTTCTTTGCCGTAGCTGTCTTCGCTTACTTTTTGTCTTTTTTATTGTATTATTGTCATTTACTTTTAGTGTATGTAGTACAGATATGAACTGTTTAACAAAATCATCGAAATTGAATGTTAGGTTACTATCAATTATTTTCTTAATTATAGCATTAAGTTTGATTGTATTTTCAGGAAAAAATACAAATTCATCATCTAAAACTTCATCCAATAAGTTGGGTTTTGCATAATGGTTTATTGCAATGTTATCAGTTATATTTTCACCATCGTGGGTTTTGTAGATATTTTTTACTATGTTTATTAGGTTGTTGTGCATTGTTAGTAAAACACGTATTTTGACCGGCTGTGTTAAGTTTTGGTTCAATTTCAAAGTAAGAAATAATTTATTCATCACAATGTGAAGCTGCTTTATGTTGTCATTGCGATGGAAAAACCGGAAGTTCATTGCAGATTTTTCCATACATGAGCTATATTGGGTTTCTGCGACTACAATAAGAATGGCGGACAAAATAACTGTATTGAAATTCATAATGTATCCCCAAAACTTCTGACTAATTAAAAATTAACACTTCGACAGTAAATACTCCGTATAAATAATTAAGTTATAATACTTTTACGTCCGAATGTAATAAAAATGTAACACGATTAAAATGTTTTATTTCTCCCTCGTAAACGTTTCACAATTCCAATTCCGTCATTTTAAAACATTTCGCAACAAATATAAAACGAAGTTTAGAAATAAAACAAGTCATAAAATATATTTCGTTTACTGTGATAACATTTCTATTAAACTAACATTGTTCACTCTCTAGTCGTAACTAAAATTATTTCGTTTTTTATCCGAATCATAGATTGTTTGTTTCAAATTCATAGTAATGTATATAACTAGCTTCGCCATCTTTTGTTTCTTATCATCCGCGAGTAAAACGGCAGGACTTAAAGAGCTTCCACAGGTCGATGACAATAATATTCTACTAACTGAAGCAGTGATACGGACTACAATCAATTCACTATTCTTTGATCTCAGATTAAGAGACATCAGGAACAAACCGAGATTGAAAGAATATTCTGTAGTCCACAACCATCTTGTATCGTCCACTTTGCAAGATTACAACAATTTGAAGGAAATAGCTAAACTCACCAGAGTCGATAAAAGGAAAATAAATAATCAAACGCAGAACTTTATGACTTTAATATATGAATTGCTCAATGAAGACATTGACACTGAAAAACTAGAATTCACAGATCTTAACGATAAAAGTGTAACTGGATATGTTGAAAATTTTCTCCAGAGGCTTAAAACTTTGAAGGAAGAGTACGGAGTTACAAATGAAAGATACCATTTAAATGAGGAAATATATAAAGTTTTGAAAGATGATGACGTTACCTCTTATAATATTACAATGGACACAAATAACCAATTTGATAACGGAGAAAATGATACCCTACTAAACGAAAGTGAATATTGGAGTAAGTCATCTTATAATTGTTTAGCAATAATTTGTTAAACATTGCATTTCATTTAATTAAAAGCCTAGGAATGAATTATTTTGACGTGATAACGTCTTTAAAATCGGTTTAGTCGGGTGACATGTTCAGAAACTTGTGTCACACCAAAACCTCACGAGCGCGATCGCAGGTATAACGAGAGAGAGACGGGCCGATCTCCCGTCTCATCTCGCGCGCTGCCAGTCATTCCGTGAAACTTGCCACGCGGAATCCTCACGAGCGGAGGCAGGCATAGCGTTCGAGTGAGTGGACCGATCTTCCCTCTCTCTCACTCTAGCGGCATACAAACGAATGGAGATTTTCTCGTGCGGAAAGACGTTAAGGATAAGACGTTATCACGTAAACATCTCGATCGTAAACCTACTTTACAAACAACCAAATTTTTTCACTTAGTATAGTAGGAAATTTTCATGTTGGTATACCTACCAACATAAAAATTTAATTTTTAGCTACACATTTTTTCGGTACTGCTGATTTGACTAAAGTTTGAACTTTTAAGAACCAGGTGAAAGTAGTCGTCGTATCTACCGTGGCGACGACACCAAGATCAAGTACTTCCCGTTCATGGCCAGCATCCAGATGTTCAACAAGTTCCACTGCGGGGGCTGCATCATCAAGTCGGACCTGATCATCACCGCCTCTTCATGTTTGCAACTGTAAGTCAGCTTGAATATCTAATTCAATTAAATATGTGTTTTTTTCTTTGCAAGCATTTTGTTGTGCAAGGCTAATTTTGCACACATCTCTAGTTCTTTGATTTTATTCGAAATATAAATTAAAACTAATGTCACTACTTATGCTTAGCAATGGAAGGAAACAACCTGATGATGTGAGAATAACTAACACCACAGTGTTTTATTGATTTTAAGAGCATGGAACAACCGCTTCTACCGTGAAAATCCCGCATTCCTTTCTGTACGAGTTGGCAGCAACTTCTACAACGGAGGAGGTGAGAACATCCCTGTTCTCGAAGTCTACTTCCACCCTGAGTACAATCCAAGAAACCTCAGGAACAACATTTGCATCCTGAGACTAGTTCGAAACCTGAACTTCCGGAGAAAAGTGAAGAAGATCAAGAAGATAGACTTTGATAGACATGCTTCAAATTTACCGTTGACAACAGATGGAATCACCATTGTTGGGTGGGGTGCTAGAGGAGTAAGTAATTTACGTAATTTTGAAAAGGCACGTGGATTTCGATATTCGTAACTACCTACATGTATATTATTTATGTTGTAGGCAAGTAATATAATAAAAAGCCCATGGGAAAATGTTCTGGCATTTGCTGTCCTTGACGTCTATCCTTTGAGAGAATGCCAAGAAATATACTCGAGGTATTTTGAGATTATCTTGAATTTTAAGTACCTACTGCTACTAGAAACAGCAGTAATCCTAAATCTCATCTTTTGCAGAGAGTACGTAACGCATAAACATTTCTGCGCTGGTTTCTTCTCTAAAGGGGGTGGAGCTTGTAATGTGAGTGACAGGAATATTATTCCAAATGAAATGAAATGAGCCTTGATTTTTTTATAAATACATCAGGTTCCAAAGTTGCTAAGAACTTGTATAGACAGTCGCTCTCATGTGTTTTTTGTCTGTATCAAAGATTTTTTTCAGCATGACGTCGGCGGTCCAGGAATTGTGGGTGGCATTTTGACAGGGATTGTAAGCTTCGGTTCACCTGTTTGTGGCACTCCTGATGCGCCGACTGTTTTCACTAAACTTGGCTACTACACTGACTGGATTGAAACTATTATGGAACAGGTACATTAACCCCTTATTCATAAAAACAAACGCAACGCTAACGCATTGTTTAAGCTATTGACGTGTTCTGTCACTTACTCGCAAATGGCGGCAGCAACAAGAATGACAGTGACAAAGCGATACAAAAGTTATCGTGTTCTTTAAGAGCTGTTTAAGTTTTTATGAATAAGGGGGTAAGTCTTTTATTAGTTGATTATTAGGTTTTTTTATGCTGCGCTGTTTTCCCACCTCCGTATGCTGCTATCTTAGTTCACTTTCAATAACTGTAGACTGACTGATTGGTTTGAATCATTTCGTTGTGTTTCCGTGATTCTAGTATTGTCAAGAATGAGTACTAATTCAACTTAATTTAACAATCATTTTTGTTGTAGGTACCAGATAATATTATGCGTGCGTAACGCTAAAAACAAGACTAAATATAACACCTGTATCACTTTGAGCAATTATTAGTATCGGCTAGTTATAGTTCCTCGAAATGCTAATCTTATACTATGTTCTTTTAGGTAGTACCTCACATCAGACAGAAGACTACCCTACGTACAACACGAGACTATATGACACTTGGTCAAAACTTCCGACCCATTCAGCCTACCACGTTCAAAATCCCACCTCTTAGCGGCCCACTGAAGCCAATTCCTATCCATGAAGTAGAATCCCTGAGGATGCTTCAAAATGAAGAATTGTTTAAAGAATTTCTTAGCACAATGTTTGGAGAAAAAGAATTGGCAGAGTATCGAGATTTGGCAAATGGAGTAAGATCGAATCATAAGGCTCCAGATAGTTACACTCCAAGTCCGATAACAACTGAACCAGCTCAACAACTAACACCCCTTGACTATAATTCACCAAATGATTTACCTGCAGTCGGTACCGAAATGAGTTATTTTGACCCAGAAGTTAAGCACGTATCAACTTCGAATGAAATTGACTTATTAAACGATGACAAACAAATTCGTAAAAATTCAAAGGAAATTGTCAAGGTGGCAAAAGAAGAACAACTAGAGAAAGATTTAGTGGATTTGATAGATGACATAGATTTAAAAGAAATAATTAATAGCATGCCTAGTTTGGAGGAAGAGAAACTGGCAGAAGATGATAAAGTTATAAAACTCTTTAAGAAAAAAGAACTAAAGGACAAAATATCAAAAAAAGATGATTCTCTATTAACTTTACTTTACTTGTCTGATTCTGAGAAGGGAATTAAAAAAGATATTGATAGTTTAAAAGATTTTGACGATGATGACGACGGTGAAGACACTGGTGGTGGCAAGGGTATGAGTATCGAAGCAAGCTCTTTTAGAGATTTTACGCATAGAAATAGCAACAGTACCTTAATTGAAGATATTCTTCAGAAAGAAGAATTGTTTGATTTACTGGCTGAAGCAATTAAATTGAAATAATGCAACATGTATTTGTATGTTCTTAAGCCGCGTTTCCATTAGGCAACATTTGCCGCGCGACATGTAGCTCATCATGATGATCAGTGACGCGCAACTATCGTATCAGTGCACAAAATATGAATTAACAAACCGGGGGTCATGTTGCGCTGGTTTTGCAACGTTGCCATACATGTTGAGACTTGAGCGTCACGTGTTGCCGGTTGATTGTTGCCTATTAGAAACGCGGCTTTCCTTAACAAATACAAAATATTATTGACATCAAATGACTTGTTAGTTTCCAAATTATGTGAGCAGTTTTTAGGAAGTAAATTAATGCCCTATCCTATTTAATCAGAAATCTTATCCTGTTAAATCAGAAATCCTATCCTATTAAATCAAATAAACCTGCTTAAACTATTTTCAAATGATAGAATTGGCTAAAGAAAATGAACTAGGTACCTAGTATAGGTAGGCTAGGTATAAGTTTCTCTGTCATCTGTTTTCGATAGTTAGCCCACAACCGGCAGCTCTAAAAATCGATGGGGAAGGCCTCTATAGAAATGTTCAATTAGGAACGTCATCCGGGTGATAATAATTAAGATTCCATAATAATCAATTGGTTAGTTGGTTGAAATCACGGAATAGAAAAAACAAGTGGAAGTGCAATGCAACAATATTAGTGAAGGAACCGCTGTCACCAAACTCACACAAATATATTGAAAGTCATATAATGCACTACAAAGAAAAAAGCCGTTTGATTGGTCGTTTCAATTCTAGTCCAAATTAGCTTAATTCACAGATCGTACATCCGGAAATCAACCTTCACACTCTACAGATAATATTTGTTGTGCTTTACTGCTGACAGAACTTACGACTTTTTCTAATCTAATGTCAATTTAGTTATGATTGACGAGTTAATTCCGTTGATCGACCATAGATGGCGGTATTCTCTATTGGGAGCAATTATACATTTAATTGTACAAGCATTAAGATTGAAATTTGCGTTATAGGTCGATATCTATCTGTCTATTGAAATTAACAAGATTTTATTAGAAAACAAATAAAATAGTACCTAGCGATGATAGGAAAGACCTACATTTTCAAGTTTTTTTATCCTACTATCATTTTAGCACTCCAAAATGGAGCATTACGGCATAACTACGGAAATATGAAGTTGTCGCGAGACGAGCAACTCGATGCGATGTTAGAACACGACTGGGACCAAGTCTGGGTAGCTACACTTAATTGTGGCATGCGTGCCACGCCCACTTCGCACTTCCACTTGTTTTTTCTATTCCGTGGTTGAAATAAAAACGAATTGATTATGAACTGATGATGCACTGAGTTGATGAATTGGTTATAATGAAACACTGACTGTACTTTTATGGATTGGGGTTATTCCCATGACACTTATGGCTGAACTAACTGTACTAAGTAGTTTACTGGTTGTCGGTACAACCAGTAAGTAAACTAAGTACTGTTAGTTAGGATGTTTGCCTGCATTCCAAGTGTCCCCGAGGAAGGGCGGCGGTGTAGGAGTGACCTCACACTGGCAGGTGTAGAGGGCAGGTACAACCCCCCGCCATGCGCCAGGGGTTCACCGGCAGAGTTCTGTCTCGTCAAAGAACATCTAAAATCACAATAATTCTGACATTGAACAAACAACTTCGCTAGTAGTTTTACGAGTGCAGTTCCTGGGGCGTTGCTGGAATAAAACACATCAGTCAGGTCGGACTCTGACCTAAAAGTTATATTCACTCAGTGCGATAAACCTATAATATTCTAAGTTCGTTTAACGAAATTTAATGCGAATGTGCTGAACGAAACGGAAGCATGATTGAGTAAATATGCTGAAACGAAACGCGCATTTCCATTAGTTTGGCACTTGCCGCTAGGTGTCGCTGAAGTTCTTCAGTCATTACGAAGTGGTGTAAAAAAATCTAAATTGTGCTGAAAAAATCAAATAAAAGGTAACATTTTTGCTTAATTTAGATTAAAAATGTGTTTATTTGTACTTTAGAATTTATTTGTAGTGTACTTGTGATCCAATTTAGTTTTTACTCGGTAAGTACTGAAGTAACATTTCGAGGAAGGTGTGATTCCAAATTCAATTTATCTCAATTTCGCTGGATTTATTCGTGTAATTGTTAAGATATTCGTTTGTTTTATGATAGTTTCTCTTAGTTTTAGTTAACAGTCACTAACATTAGTATGAGTTTCAAAAAACCTGTAGTTATGTAACCTGGTGATCGATTGGACAAAATAAATAACCTTACTTTGCCTTATCAGCTGAAATCGCACCTATCACATAGAATCAATAGTTATTACAGCAGGTAGCCCTGAGTTGTCCTCATTCCGTTGAGCTCGATCATAAGTCCCAATGAATTATTGATTTGCCTAAAAAATGCTCCATAGTTATTTTTTGTAGTATTTTTCAAGATGAATACTAGTTACTTTACCTTGCCTACTTGTTAGGTACTTCATAAGTAAGATGCTATCATGCACGCAATATACAAAGCATAGTACTAATGTTGTACTAAATAGGTTACACTACAAATTCCAATCAATACAATATATTGGATTTGCTATAAAATTTAACACTCCTTACCTATGTTTTAATATTGTTTTAGCATTTTCCATGCAGTAGCTTTACTAAAGATCTGAAAACCAGAAAAAGACATTTTTTCATGTTGGCATCAGGCAGACTCCTTACCTAGTTTTCTGGCAATTGAATTACTAAGGGTTGCATGAGAGTGTGACAGAAATTGTGACTGGTACACATTTTGGATTTATCTAATAACTAGGAAGTACTTTTTGAAAAAAATTAAACATAAATATTCATTCGTGTTATTGCTTTCATAGCATTCACAATGAATTTTTTGTTTGTATCGTAAGTTGTTATTATAAGTAAACCTTCAGTGGAGTTGGCCCTGTATGTCAATCTAGTTTGTGATACAATCTCCTTCAACATTATCATCAGTCATTAAAGAAATAATCTTCTCTTCTGCTCATTATGTTTCTTGCCTACCCTCCATATTGTAAAGAGAAACTTAGAGCTATGCTGAATTCTTGTTATAGAATCATTATCTGCACCAGTGTGCAATGGTAGTAATAAGAGGTTTATTTATTCATTAACCCATTGTCCGCCATCACATTTTATTTTAATGTCTTTTGGATGCTTTAAAACGTAGTCAATGGGTTAGTTTTAGTGTACTGTAGAGAATTTTATTTATCGGTTTGTCATAAGCCCTTGGAACAGGCTCACATGACTAAAGTTGATTTTTCTGATACCAGATGGCCAACCTACTTCTGCGCCGTGCGCTGTTAGATGCAGTCCGCGTGCCTGCTGGCACCAGGTCAATGAGTGAGCTGGCCAAGGTAAGATTGATTCTCCCTTTTAACTCTTAAATTCACTTTGCTGCACTATTCCTTTTATACAGGGTGTTTTTTTACTTGGGTGTGGCACGTCCGGTCAAACATTTATTACACTAACAAAACTCAAAATTCTAAAGGCATAATATTTCATCTATACTTTAAAATGTTTTAAAGAAAACGAATTTACAGTAAAAAAAAAAAATTGGTGGATGGCACAATGATACAGGTGTTAGTAATTTTTGAAATTTAAGTAGGATAAGTATAATGAAATGCATGCACTGCAGAAATTGCCATGAATTTTCACCAATTTGCCATGTATATTGCCATACATTAGATGAGATTATATTCAAATATGTACATAAATAATTAAAATTTAGTGGACATTCACTAATTCGAAATATTCGAACAATTTTATCCCAAGCAGTTGCAATGTTGTGGTAATTAAACTTTGTATTTATATAGTGATGTTAAGATTATTTCATTTTATTTGTATTCCAGATTGGCAACCGAGAATGGGTGGGCTTTGGCTACAACGGTCAGCCCAACTACGTGGATAGGCCTGACTTCCCCCTGCCCGCCATCAGGTTCCGCCCAGACACCCCTGATGTTAAGGTCAGTAAGTCTTCATGATTGTGCTTGATATGGAAGTACAATCAACTAAATTGATTCATGACCCACCTTAAGTTTGTATTCTAACAGTCATTCAATTACCAGAACTCAGTTGAAAATAGAGTGAACATACATTTATCTTGTTACAAACCTTGTATTGTTTTATCAGACACTGAGTAATCTGTTGTGTAACTAATTTGTATCATGTATAGTCCAACTTATTTAAGAAATATATTTTGATAGGTGCCAGTGTCATTGGAAATTGAACTTAATGCATTGACAAAAGGGTTCAATTGTTATGTCAGGCTCAAAAGTCGAGCAATCGCTCATGGAACGTATTTCTTTTGCATTGAAGTTCAATTTCCAATGACACTGGCAGCTGTCAAAATTTATTTCTTAAATTGCTGGGCAAAGGCCTACCTTCCTCTTTACCATGCTATCCTATCTTCATTATTTCAGGCTAGGTAATATGAATCCTCATTCAATTTAATCAAATTTTCAAGCCCCCTTCTTGTAACTGTATTTTTCATGTAGTTTTTGGTCTAACAATGAAGATTTTCCTATCATCGTTAAAAGTCAAAGTCAAATGTTCTTTTGCAAACTAAGTGATTGTACAGATCGTAAAAAACATGGGTTTTGGTTTGTTAGACTTAGGGCTGATTCTTCAAAAGTTAGATAAAATTTATCAGACCAATAATTCAAAAGTCGGCAGATTTGGAAATGTTGGATGTCGAAATCTATAATTGTGTCTTTAATTGCAATATGTCATTTTGACATATTTGTAATTTGTACTTTATTGGCCTGATTTCTATCTGACTATTGAAAAAACAGCGCTTAGTGAAAGAAGAACCTCTGTGAGAAGGTGTATAATTAATATTGCCCCATGATCCTCTAATTCTTCAAGTGTCGGAGTCATTCGAGCTGTCAGGCGCGTTGCAGCTGTTGGTGCCGAATCTTAATAAAATGACGGCAGATCGCGTCATTATTTGGCTCCAAAATGGCGCAAATGCCAAAATGCCAATGGCCAAAATGGTTAATTTTTAGCGCGAAAGACATAATTATACTAGACCTAAATTTGCCGCTTGGAACTGCTCCAATTTCCTGATGAGCTGAATCAGCTCCTCCGACACTCCAGGGGCTAATCAGTGATAAACTCCCCAGGCCCTCCGCGAGAAGGAGAAGGGAGACTGGCGCAAGCTGACGGTGGAGGAGAAGAAGGCCCTCTACCGCGCCTCCTTCTGCCAGACCTTCGCAGAGTTCCAGGCGCCAACCGGAGAGTGGAAGGGCGTCATCGGCTGGAGTCTGCTGCTGGCTTCCTTGTCCGCTTGGATCTATATGGCCATGAAAATGTTCGGTAAGTTTCATTTATTTGATGACCATTGATTTGGTTGACAACCGATTGGGAGTACTTAATTGTTGAGAAGTCGGCTACTACAGCAGAAGTCGCGGGTTCGATCCCCGCACAGTACAAACATTTGTGTGCATCGACATGTCTGTTTGTATTGGTCTGGGTGTTTTCTATGTACAGTAATATGTATGTATTTACAAAAGAAAAAAGTTTTTGAGTATATTCATCCTTTGTCTATATCTTAAATATTCAAGGAAAGCTACTGTTTAGCTACGGAATTAAAATACTCTTCCGCCTTTTTAGGAATACCGATTGGGTCCATTGCAACCTTTTGCGCAGGGTGCAGATTCTGTCCATTACATTAAAATACGAGTAGTACCTATGTACTTTCCAGAATTTTGGGCTTATAAGTGACACTACGAGATGGCATGAAAATACAGGGTGACCTTTTTTTTCAAAACCAACAGGTTCGATATCCGGGCTAAGAAAAAAAAAGTATTTTGTAAAATATGGGTATGCATGCAGTTTTAGTTTTTGCCAAAATCGGCCTCGTGACTCCTTTCAGCATTTTCCGATATTCCTCATAGTTAAGGATTTGGCCTACTACGCCTACTTGAGAAACGCACCCAGTATAACAACATATGTGTATTTCCAGTGTACAGTCCCCTCCCCGACACCCTGAGCGATGAAAGGCAGAAGGCCCAGCTGCAGCGCATGCTGGACATGAAGGTCAACCCCATCGATGGGCTCGCCTCCAAGTGGGACTACGAGAACAACCGCTGGAAGTAAACGGATTGATGTGAGTATGCTACACTTTTTATATTCTTAGTGATATATTTCTATAATTTTGTATTTATAATCAGATTATTTATCTGAAGATAGAAAAAGAAAAAAAGTTAAGGTATCGCTCTTGTCCCCTTGTTTTTTTGTCTGAAGCATTTCCATATTTTCGATGCAGGGTTCCGATATCAATTGAATCGTAATTGAATATCAAAAGTCTAATTTGACATATTTTTCATAGAAAATGTGTCAAATTAGCCAAATTCTGTCAAATAAGACAATTGAGACTCAATTACGATTCAATTAAAGCGTTCTAAAATTAGCAGACTTTGGGCCCAGGCACGAACCTAACGGTACTATTGATATTATCATTGGTTCAAATAATCTAACAAATACATTTTGAAAGCTACCAATGTCATTATACATCTAACTGTACAATGCTAAAAGGGCTGAAGTGTTCTGTCAGGCTCAAAAGTCAAGCCACAGCTCATGAATCGTATTTCTGTTGAATTGTATTACGTTTTCCAGTAACGCTGGCAGCTGTTACAATGTATTTCTTAGATTAGTGGACCTGTAGGTATTTTATTTTGTCTATCTGAGACTGTCCTAATCAACTACACACATCAAAAGTGTCTAGGGATATCTCAAGCATTTTCATACAAAGTATAGCTATTGGGGAGGCTGTAAAAATTAAAATATTGATACCAACGTAGAAATTTTTAGGACACAGAAACTGCTATATCTGCCCTTTCAGATTGTATAAAGAAATTCATTGTGGTAGCATTATTGTACAATCGTAAGGACGTTAAAAAAAAGACAGATTTTTCTTTTAAAAGGTTTCAAAATTTTAGCAAAATCAAAGATATTAGATAATGCTCAGCATTATCTTAGAATAACTCGAGGAAACAGGCATAAGATAAAGGTTAAGAATATTACAAAAAAAACATTTGATTTACACCACCAGTAGAACAGAGTGCTAAAAGGGGTAGAAAAATTGGTCCGGTATAGTTTGGTTTGTTGGTGTTTAGTTGTTTAGGTTGTGTGTACTATGATATTATACTAAGAAAGAGGTAGATAGGTTATGACAGTACTGATGCGAAGTCGAAACTCGTCCTCTGGCGTACGTAAGTACCTATAATTTGACCGTGTGCTCAAGATAGTATAATTATTTACTAAAGCGTAAACGTGACAGATACATGTTGCGCAGTGTCGTCTCAAACTGTCAATGCTTTGATCAGGTTTTCGAAAGTTATGATTTCGGGTGCCTTTTTTAGCACAAGTAACCTATCTACCTCTTTTTATTATAATATCATTGAGTGTGCATGTATAAATAGTCCTGTAGATATTATTAACATTATGGTATTTAATCGCATATCCTGTCACCTTGGTCTGCTGGAAGAAATCTCTTTTTAGAGATAAGCTCACCTGTACTTTTACTGTCCTAAATATTGTCTATTGTGATTGTCTTTTTGTGTACAAACTAATAAATAAATAAATATGGTTTGGGTAGTAAAATAAATAAATATATATTTCAGTAACCACTGGTGGTGCTATGCCTGCGGCCGGCGACTGCTTCCTTCGGGTAATAGAGTAGACAAATGTAATATAAGCGAAATATCTCTGTAAGATAAAACACTAAATAAATCGTGATTCCAATCAACACCATTTTTGATTTCCCTCTAATAAAGCTGATTGATTGTTTGATTCTAGTATCAGGGAATTCAATGAAGTGAGAGTGATTCTTACCACTCTTCCATCGAGGCGATTCTCGCTACAATGTTTGTAGATGAAACTATTTGGGTCTGGGAGTTTGTGGTACATTCGCTGTTACTGGTTTCCGTAACACAAGAGAACACTTTAAATTAGGACCAGTATGCCTTGCATGTACCGCTAACTTTTTGGTAGTCGAAAAGTAAACGTTCCTTTTTTTCTTGAAGACTTAAGCAAAAGAGAAAAGAGTATCGTTTACTTTTGGATTACCAAAACAGCGGTTCGTGCTAGGCATACTGAGCAATGAAGGTGCGTCATATTAAACATTTAGTTGTATTGGAGCTGGGTTATGTTTGTGGTATGTACGGTACGGTCATCGGAATGACAGGCTAGCCTAGTGTTGCTAAGCTATCAATAGTTTCACCTCCTGACCTCGAAAATCATCAATAATATCGATAGGCCTTTTATATTATCGATAGCTCAATTTGGTACAACTGTATCAATGTACTACAATGCTATCGTTAAGATTGACACTATCGATAGACCAATCGATTTTTGATAGTGGACTATCGAGTGGCAGCACTAGGCTAGCCATTATCGGTCAGTCCTGCTCGCTCTATTGCAAAGAAATGTCATTTGGCCAGAGCGAGATGAAAAACGGGAAGTAGTAAGTAAGTACGGGTACCTTGGTAGCTTCCGGTATTCATAACACAAGGAAAACCCTTTACTCAAATGATTTATACACATTAGATAGGTACAATTGGAAAATACTTTATTTTTCGACACCTTATCTAACAATAAAAAACAAAGGTTTGGGAACAACTTTTTATTTTTCTTATAAAAACAACATTCCAACGTAAATAAACGGTTTGTCCACTGAGCGTTTTTTAAAACACAATATTTAGTGAACTAGCACAGTCTGTGCTTCATTTTATTATCTATTTTAAGTTTTAAATATTTAATACACACCTTAGAATTCAACATGGATAAACACTACGTACGTGCAATTCATTTTACAATTACTAATACGAATGTATTATTTCATACGAAAATGCCACAAGTTTTTCAGTTTGCATAAAGAAAACTTTGGTAAAGTTTATAAAGTCGGAACTTTTACTATAATTTTTGGGTTATGCTTCTTGGTAATTTTCTAAAGAACTTTGTAAAGCTTTTTTTAGGTTTGTCTAAAAAAACAAAGAACTCATAAGCACAGTTCTACTTAACAGTAAAAAAAAAATACTAAGTATGTATGTACTAAAAGGTATCAGTAAAAAATATTTGTATTGCATCCTATTAAAGTTTGGCGATATGACTGTCAGGCGAATGCCTGACAGTCATATCGCCAAACTTTAATTAAATCATCAAATGAACAACTTCTGAGTAAGTAAAGAAGCCGATTTTGGCATTGGTGACAGAGGTATCTAACAAAAACAAATTGTTACAAACTTCACACAAACAGAAAAACTTGTGATATTTTAAATAGTTACATCTCCACTTTTAAAATTCGTTATAAATTACAAAAATACTGATGGACATGTAGTTATCTACACCAATTTATAAAGGTTTCTCCCACATTATGCATCCAAAACGGTTACATTATCATCTTATAGGTAAAATATTCAATATTAATATACAAATGATATTTAAATAAAAACACCTATCACAATTTTAATATTTAAGTCTCAACATCGATCGAACATCCTTTTTATATTTAGATTATATTATATAATTTAAGAGAGATAGATTTTGTGTTTTGCGTTCTAAGGCGTTTTTTAGATATGGCGCAAATAACGTAACATAAATACAGTTAGACTGTACCTATTTGGTTCAGAAAAACAAAGAATTAATTTAACTAATTTTAAATGCTCACATAATTTGCTTAAGTTTAGCAAGACTAGAAATAAATGACTAGAAAACAATGGGATCGAATCTGCACATTTTTTTTTTCCGAAATAGGAATATACACAAATACATAGTATGAGCAATAACCTAAATAAACGATAGCCACTAAAACACCCAGTAGAATTTGGCAACACCAAAAACTAATAGATAGTATTTTTTCATGAAAATGATGTAACATTTACGTAACTAAATAAATAATCTTAATATTAGATTTCTACTCGAGAGAGTTAAATAGAGATGTTTAATGAGTAACCACAGTAGATTTAGAAACAGCAACTCCGCTCACAAAAAATAGTTTTGGATGGTTAGTCTGGTGATATTTTCATAGGGTCTTTTGTGGTAGGGTTTTACTGAGAGACGTTATTTTATTTCATATAGCATTTCCCACACATTTGTTGCAATGCACGCTTATACTGTGTTATAATATTTTTCAAATTATTGTAAGTTAACCTTGTATTATTATACAAATAATTACAAGATAAAAAACAAATCTTTCACAAAAATAAAAAGAACTTAAAAATATATATTTTTCAAAACATATTTAGGTTTTTATTATCAAAGAGAATGTAGAATGACGCACGAATTTTCTAGTACCTATTAGAGTAGAAAAAAGTTATTTATTATTGAGTGTTTGCTGAAAACATGGTATCTACAAAAATAAAGTTACGCATGTTTTTTTAAAAATTGTAACTGGAGTTACTGCTTGTTTCACTGTGGCCGAACTAAAGGAATATGTTTTTCTATATTAAAGCTACCGTTCGTAGAGATAACATTTAAAGCGACATAGAAATATACAGATAGACTCGATACATCAAGCGCTAAAATATAGACTTTCCCTTATAATAATCATAAGAAAATTGTCAGGAGTTTTAACCCCACTTTTGGACCATAAATGAAGGTTTTTTTTTATTTCATTTTATTTATTTAGGAAACAGACATAAGTTAGTATTTTATTTGTATTATTTGGTATCATTGCGAAGGGTTAACCATCAAGATTAAGGGTCGGGTACACTAAGCCTCAAAAGATAATATTTACTACTGACGATTTATTTTGCAAACAATATATTTTATTTTTTTAACTTGCTTTTTCCTAAATGCTGCATGATGGTTAGTCAGAACCGCATTTAAATAACCGCATTTAAATAACAACTTTTGTTTTTAATCGTTGTTAATTGAACATTCTTTATTCGTTCTTTCTTATTAAACCTTCACTCTATGGTCCAAACGAATTTCAACATTCTAACACATTAATTATTATTTATTTAATAGGTACATAGATTGTCGGTCATTTAATTTTTATTATTGATAATCTGTCTAATAGATGTAGTTAGGCTTATTTTTTAAATAACCTGTATTTTCTAAAATGCTACGCACCTTCCCGATGTTTTATTCATTATAAAACCATGTTTTAATTTAGTTAAACCATTATTAAAATTTTTGAGGGTAAAGGAGGGTATTAGAACTTATTTGTTATAGACCTGACAATAAGAATACTTTTCAAACCGATTGACATACATGTAAAATATGTAATTAAACAAAAACTTTGAATACAGAGTAAACATTTTGAGGTCAAAACATGATTTTATACATTCACTATAATTCTTCTATTAATGCTTATATCAAACTAAATTCTGTCGATAGATTCTAACTGTCACTTAAATTGAATATTACTTTTTAACATTTCTTCAAAAATGTGAGCTGAAAGAAGATCTGTTTATTAGGTATCTTAGGTAAGTACCTAACTAGCCTTCACAATCTGGTAGATAAACTACCGAAGGTCGGTTAGGGAATTCTATTCTTCGTTAGTACATTATTCTAGGACTTAGAACATACTGTTTTGTACAGTTACGTACAAACATGTTTTATGACCAGAAATAATGAACGATTTAAAAATAATATACCTAATAATTATTTTTCACAATAAAATTGTTTGAAAAGTAAGGAAAAAGGATTTGATAAATTTCTTGTGTAGTTTTAGCTATATATATTTTAGTTGCTAAATAACAGCCACACATACTTAATTTATTACCAAATAATTTTTAATCAATTTTACATTATCTTTAACCATTGGAAGTTAACTTTGGCTTCTATCATTATCACTCTACTAAGAACATCACTATGATGCCGTTGGTCGAATTCTTTATTAAAATCTTTTCTTGTCATAGGTACTTCCTTGCCGAACCGTCAACAACGAGTCTGAAAATTTAAACATGTTACAAGTTACATGTTACTTTGTTGAAGTGGTCATACCTACTATAAATTATTAGAAATTATCGCACTTTTCAAAACAAGAGCGTGACAAAGATCTGTGGCTTCAACAACCAATCAGATAGCTGCATTTTTCACAACTGTATATCTCCCGCTGGTGGAATAACACTTATCGAAACCATTCAGTAGTCGTAGCAACAGCAAACATGTAATCAGCTACCTGGGGCATCTACGGAAGACCAGTTCTTGTGACCTTTCGACATACTCCTATGCTGAGTACAAGCAACGCAAAAAGGGTCTGATCACTTCGTATTTTGTCATACTGGATAACCTGACAGCTCTTTCATAGTTCTATGACAACGAAAACAAAGTTGTCTTTGTCTGCATGCCATTTTAATGCAAAAACTTACTTTTTCCTTAAGTTGATTCCGTTTTATGACACTGGGTGGTAGTAATTTAGCAAAAAGTTATACTTCTCACTACAACAAGTTGCTAGCTTGCTAATAGCTACCTAGCTAGATTACTGCCTTATCGGCAGTAGCATAAGATTTAGGCTATCTATGAAGAAGGTGGTTTCAAATTACGACCATTATAGTTTTCCAAAGAATTCATCAATAAATAACCCTGTAACTAAGCTAAACATTATCAATGTTAAAGTTAATGTAGGTAGTTCTGTGTTTCTGCATAATTCTTATGATAATAGCATTCTATTTACTTTAAGTTTCCACGTTATTCGAATAAACCCAGAAATACTCACACTGTACTCTTTGCACATCTTGACCTTCGACCTTCACCAAAGGGTCAGGGGTCCCTGTTAGAGACTGGTTAGATCAGTGAGTTAAAGTCTTAACAAAAGAGCTTCAACAAGATCTCGTCTTAAAACTAACAGAAAATTGTTGAATACTCGTACCTATATTCTTCTTTCTTGATTGGGACAGATCGTTATATCATTTTGATTTAAAAATATAACTCCTAAGTCCGTCGAATGCTTAAGTACCAATGCAACCCATTATGAATACAAATTATTTAGCCGAGGAATTTCAAGGCAATAATTTGATAGCAGCTTTCCTGGTTCCAAGTCCAAGGACGAGGAACGTTGGTGTTTTCTTGAGCAGGGGCATTTATAACAGGAGCACTACCTGAGGGCTTTAGTTGGGGCAAGCAAGGTCCTTTACAAGGGCACAAAAGGTCCTGGTTTTCAGCAGGGACAAGCAAATTCCCCATAGGGGTCCCGACCCCACTAGTCACGGAAAGGAAACAGCCCCCCCATCCCGCCGGCGTCCCAGTCGGCCACCTCCACTGGTCCGAAGCATTCGTCGAAGAACTGTTCCATGGCTTTGTGAAGGTGGATGGATGAGCGCTCGAAGTTGTGGCCCTCGTCCGGGTACACCTGGAAAATTTACAATTATACCTATAATAACGTTTTAGATAAGGTACATTACATACATGGGCTCCTGTCAATCTGTAATTGTGTGTATTAGGCAAGAAGAAGGCTGATTGAGTGGAAGGAGCGTTGCGGTAGCAACAATCGGTATCGGTATTGTGGAAGGTAACCAGTGCTGGAGGTAAGTTCGAGCCCTAATACGGGTTGCACACTATTCCATTAAGGCAGTGTCTGTGCGAGGAAAGAGTGCATCTGTGGTTGAGAAGATTGTCTGTGCTTGAGGAATGTCTCTCTGAAGGGAGGAATGAGTCTGTGGAGAGTGTGTTTGTAAAGGGTTCCTATGGATAGGGGTTGAGGTGTGTCTGTGACTGAAAAGTGGATTTGAAAATGGGGTGTGTGTGTAGAAAGGAAGACTGTGTTTTTGGAGAAAATAATGTTAGTAGAGGAAGTGGTCAGCGTATGATTCATGGGAGTGTCTGAGTGGCATGATTCATAGTGAAAAGCACTGATTGAGTGGAGACCGTGGGGTGAAAAACGACCACAAGGGAGACTACAAATGCTTGGTACGACGACATTAAGAGGACCGCCGGTGTGAAGTGGATTGAGATAGCACAAGTCAGAAAAGAATGGCATAGACTGAAGGAGGTCTACACCGGAGGGGTCGAAAATGGGTGAAAAGAAGAAGAAGAAGAATTGTTAGTGTGTGGTTACGTACCTGGTGCGTGTAGACAGCCTCGACCCTTATAAGCGCGCGTGCAAGCGCGAGCGCGTGGTGCGGCGGCGCGGCGAGGTCGGCGGTGGCGTGCGCGAGCAGCAGGCGCCGCGGGGGCAGGTTGCCGGCGCGCCGCCATACCGCCGTCGCGGCTAGACCGCCGGCGTACGAGCCCGAGCCGCTGTAGCGCTCCGTCCAGTACGAATCTGAATCAAAGTTGTTTTTTTTTCTAAAGACTACTACTGTGTGTGACCTCAGATGGCCTTGACAGTTTAACCGGGCTGTAGGGTGAGCGCTGAGGGCTCTCAACCTCTAATATTTAGAGTAACAATCTAAGGGCACCCCAGAGTAGGGTCAGAACCTCGGCTTACTTGGAGAAGGCAATCGGACATAATACCTAACATGTTAAAAGCCACCTGACCTGGCATGTGCCGGTATCGGCAAAAATAAATTATAAAATCCGTGGTTAAATATTCCTGTTACGAGTATTGTAACATTACTGACTACAATGCAACTGAGCCACAACAACACTTAATCAAAGTTGTTGTTTTAGATTAGACTCTGAGCTTAACTTCAACACTACTTTCAACTCTTGACAGTTGAACATTTTTGGCATAAACAGTGTCGGCAACTGGCCACTGCCACCTCCTTAGGACCGCTCATCAAGCCTGTGATGTTTATGTTTTTATGAATACCTATAAGTTAGTTGTCAAAAGTGTGATGAAGCGTTTTAGTTTAATTTATTTTATTTTTACTTTGTTACCGTGTTTCTATCATCAATCATTCATACAGTGGGTAATGAGTAAGTAATTCATAAGTGGTAGTAGTATACATCGTCGATGAACAGCTTCATTTCAGTGGACAAGACAACACAGAAAATTCCAAGGAGATCGTCAAAAGTGTTGGCTGAATTGACACATTAACATTTTGCCGGCCTAAAATGAGTACCGCAGCAAAATTTGGGCACGCAACATCTTGTGCGATTTGTTTGCATACATTCACGAGTAAGTTGATCTCAAACGGGACAATCAGAGGCACAACGATTGTCATGGGAATATTCAGAAGCTCACATTTCACCGCGCGTATTTAGAGACGTTCGTGGAAAGAGGCTGGCAAAGCCAAAATCTGGACAAAGCCGGGCTGCTAGTAAATTAACAAAAAGTCCTCACTATGATGCCTAAGGTCTGTGAGCGGCGCAAGCGCAGCGAGACAGCGCGTGACGTTGCGGCTGTCGCCGGCCGCGAGCGCCGCCGCCGCGCCGCCGCCGTAGCCGCGGCCCCACACGCCCACGCGGGACCCGTCCACCATCTTGAGGTTGTCGCGGAGGTACCTGACACAAACAATATACAAACAGAATAAAACAACTATTAGTACAGTCGCGGAATGAAAGGGTTGACCACCCTAAGAGCTGTTTTTGGTTGCTCAATGATGACATTGACACGATCAAACCAATAAAAAGTATTGGTTCAACTGTCAATCGTGAAGGAATATATTAAGGTTCGCTACTAGGGTCGGCCGGAGAGAAAATCTGTCAAATTTGAAAGCGATCGTGACAGCTATGGTCACACAGTGGTTGGGCCGTGCAATCCGTGCATAAATGCAATGCATAAATCCGGACGACCGTCTTGGTGTAATTGTTTAAAAGTCGGCTACTACACCAAAGGTCGCGGGTTCGATCCCCACACAGTACAAACATTTGTGTGCATGAACATGTCTGTTTGTATTGGTCTGGGTGTTTCCTATGTATAATAAGTATGTATTTACAAAAGAAAAAGTATTTGAGTATGTTTATCCGTTGTCTAGTATCCCATAAAAACGGAGTATAATTAACTCACTTGGGGCTAGATGGCGCTGTGTGGAATAATGTCCGGGGATATTTATTTATTTATTATTATTATAAATCGCGGCATGATAATCATTTGATGCGTTCACCAAAGATATTTTTATTTCGCCACCCAATATATTTCAGGATATAGGGCAAACAAAAGAAACTAACCAAAAATTTTATTTTATTAAACATACTAACAAGCGGTTTTGCCAATTATTTTTTTACACTATTATTTGCAATCTATTCTCGTGACCACGTTATTTGCACAATGTTATATCTGGTACTTGACGATTCCATCGAGATTCAGTTGTAACTTGGTTTATCCGTTCGATCATCATCAACACAAAATATTTCTGAAATCCAATGCATAATATGATATAGCAATACACGGAGCCATTTCTAGTAACATGCAGAAGAACCCACTAATTAATTGGTCTTACTTGTAATGAAAAGCTGCAAGAAGCATTAAAGGGAGCTATCTTGTTACTAACTAAAACGAGGAATTTAACAGTTGTCAACAGTTGAGACACTTTTAGTGAATAATTTATTTTAGATAATAACACTTGAGTAATACCTTTAGTCTCCTGTAGAGGCCATCGTATTTCAGGCTTTTTACGCTGAATTTAATACAGAATCCACCGTGATCTTCATCTTACTGGAATTGATCTACGAGCAGAGCATAGTATGAAAGGAAGTCACCCTCCGCGTTTTTCTGTCTGTTTTTACATAAGCTTTCACTATCTAAATGATAGTTGATGCTAATTATATTTTCTAGAACGTTTGTCTGTATAGTTCATTCAAATTACTACAGGGAAAAGCTGTGTGCAAATAGCCAGTTAGAGATAAAAATGCTTGCACTGCCATTTTTTCATGGCTGACGTAAATATGATAATTCATATTTATATCAAAGTTCTATCTGATCCATTTTTTTTTAATTTAAAATGGGTTTGCGTTTGACCTCAGTCTTGCCAGCCACGCTTACCCAAAAAATGCCTATTCACTCTTGCCTTGAAGACACCAAGGTTGTATGTATCCGGAAACACAGACGCAGGGAGTGCGTTCCACTCCTTAGCGGTGCGGACCAGAAAGGAAGCACCAAACCGCTTAGTTCGGACCGCTGGAAAGTCGACCACATGGAGATGAAAGCCCTCGCGGCGTCTTGTGGTTCGGTAGTAGAAAGTAGAGGGTGGTATCAGGTCATGAAGTTCTTGCGCACACTCTCCGAAATACACCTTATAAAAAACCGATAGACAGGCAACTCTACGCCGATGCTCCAAACTCGAGTTTGGTTCCAACGAGCGTCTCGTCACCTATCAGTCTCCTGGCTCTTCGGTCTACTGCGTCCAGTGCATCCAGCTGATACTTGGCAGAGCCATCCCAGAGGTGGCAGAAGTACTCCATACACAACCGAATTTGTACTTGGTACAATTGTAAAAGCTGTTCCGGTGTGAAGTGTGTTTCCATTTCGAATAACTTGTCATTATGTTCTATTGCAATAACTATTTCTGTTTCGTATAAGCAAACGCAAACTTTAATTTTTTTTGCTCGAGATCTCCATCCTAATTACTATGGAACGAGTGAAGTTTCTTTGACAGCCGTCTGCACAGTCCCGCAAGTCAGTCTTCCACATGACGCCGGGTGAGTGCACGTCACTGCGTAAAGAATAGGAAAATGAAATGGCAACTAGTACGAAATTGTCAAACTCAAGAGAGCTTTTAATCAAGTGTACTTATAAATATAAACCTGCCATATAACTCTCATGGTGAATCATGATAAAATCATACGTTTGATAAATTATGCATAATGCATATGAACAAACAGTACGGAGGAAAAAAAATAAAGTTGTACTATTTTCAACAAAAGACCCTATGTGCGCCTATTTCGTGTAAATTATCCGCGTAATTATAAATGTCATTTTCGTCAAAAGCGACGTGCGCTCACCTTGGGGACATGGGGGGGAGTGAGCTGCGACGGTGCGCGGACAGCTATCAAAGAAACTTCACTCACTCCATAGTAATTTGTATGGAGATTTCAAGCGAAAAATTCGGTATGTTTGGGAATTTTTTGCACAAAACTGAAATAAAGCAATGAAAAACAACTGATTGGCAATGCTTCTTTGATATCTGATCTTTACACGTTATTTAAAACACGTAAGTTGTTAGTTTATATGATGCCTAAACTTTTGAAATATGGGAGTGCGTTTTGCACGTTTTTAGCGATATTCTGATTTTTTTTCACATTAATCTAGTAAGTTGATCCAAATACTGGAAGTTTGAGCTGATTGTGCAACTCTTTGACTACTATGACGATTTTTTTCGTGCCTCATACTTCATATTTTCTATATAAAACTTTAATTTTCCCGAGAGCCGTTTTCCTGGTATCGCGCCTTAAATAATTCAATAATTAAAATTAGTTTATTCAATAATTTTATTGACAAACAATGAAGCCGACTTAGCCGACACTACTCTCTAGTCTGTGTACAAAGTTTGAAAAGTTAGCATGTGGCTGGCTACACGTAAATGAATTTAATTGAAAACTGGTCAACCTTTTCATTCCGCGACTTTATATTACATGTATACATCTAAAGTGAACATGACAATCTGTGGTTACTGCAGTGTGAATGGCCAACACATCTGGTCTTCTGGAATGCGTCGATTCAAACCACCAACAATATGAGATGTAAAGTAAAAAACACTTTTTCAAATCTGAATTCGCCCAAAAATATAACTTTTTGTTTCCTACTGCGGTTTGTATCTGCATATTATGAAACGTTAGCGTTACTCACCGCCGTCCAAAAGTACTCTTGGGCGATTATCACCGCGCGGCCGCGGTCCGAGTTATTCGTGATGTGAAACGACTAAAAGACCTCCCTCAGCGTAGTGTCCGGCTTGAACTACACTCCCACACTACGACGCTGATTTGGGAATCTTATATCAGAGTAAAATATTCAGAAGCCAGGGACCAGCCATTAACAAACTCATGAGTATAATGTTCTTCTGAATCGAATATACTTACGATAGAACTGCAATTTGGTCTTCAACATCCACTGTGAGTAGTTTGTTGTATATTTCTGTTCTTAACTCTTCTCCCTGTAAAAAGAAAATACATATTTATGGACGAAAACCTCGTAGTCCATCAGATTTCATGTCTATCATTTTACTAAACCTTACTTGACTTTCAGATGTTATCCTCCTCCTGCTCTCTGTTCTCATTTGTGCCCTTAACAGTCCCTGAACTCCCAACAGATCCTTGATACTTAAAGTCCCACAGACTCACCTGACCACCGGAGCCTCTTGCGTCGATCTCTGCCACAATAAAGTTCCTGGCAGCAGCGAGGTACCAGCTCCAACCAGGTTTCCACCTCTCCGTCACCAGCTGACCTCCTGGCTCCGCCGACCTGAATGTATTGCAATGTTATAAGTTAGGTAACTACTTTTATGTTAAGTAGTCAAAAGATTATTGGCAATTTTATTCCTGTTTTCAAACCGATTCTTTGCATTGAATTGTCCAGGAAAGTCAGTAAATGTGACCCTATTAACCAGCTGACTACTCACACTTGCAAGACTAGTGGCAGGGGCAAGTCATCAGTCTCTCTGAACCCTGGCGGGAGGAGCAGACGCACACGCGCCTCCCGGTTTGTTTGCACCTGAAATATAAAAAAATTCAAGCAAGGTGGCTGAACTCTTTGTGCCTTAATACCCACGTGACTTCTAAGTGGAAAAATATACAGTAAGGTAAAGTAAGAAAAAACATTTATTCATGTAAGCCTATAACAAGCATATGACACGTCAAGACGAAAAATCAAAACATCTAAATGAGCAGAGTGACTCTACCACCGGTTCGGAAGTTGCTTCTATCGAGAGGGGCACCGTGATGTTGGTATAAAGTACACACAACTTTAGCATTGTAGCATGTTAACACAATTGCTAAATTTGAAGACATTGTGATGCTGATTGTACAACAGTTGCGTCGCTTTTGCTCCCAAAGGAGTATCTTCAAATGCCTTTTTTTGCTCTTTTCTTCAATGGCGCACTCTGAGACGCACGTTGCATAAATATTGAATGGATAAATCTTCCAACAGCAGAGGTAACGCTGTCAAGGCTATATACCCTCATAACCATATCTATCCCTAATGGGGTCAGTCAGAGGTCAACATTCAAAACCCCACATTTCACAAAGTGAATTCGAACCGAGCCTAACTCCGTTATGATGCCTGGTTATTTGGGTTTTATATCAGTGTTTTCCATCACCGCAGAGTTAGGCTCGGTTCGAATTCACTTTGTGAAATGCGGGGTTTTGAATGTTGACCATAGAAATTGTACAATGTACACAAAGTAGTTGTGTTTCGTCCAGATTTAATCTCAGGATCATCGGGTTGCATGGGTTGCAAAGCTTTTGCAGCAAAACAATAAAAGTAAATAAGTAACTCATAAACGATCACCAACCTCGACCCTGAACACCTTGACCTGCGGATGCGCGAGCGCCGCGAACTTGTGCCGCAACACAGCCCCGTCCCACAGCAGCGCGCGCCGCCGCCCGCCCGCCGCGCACACCCACGTCGCCGGCGGACCCGGGCCCAGGCACTCCTGCGAATGCAATCAGACCTGCTGTCACACACAACGAGGAGGATTCGAGTCTTTTAAATATTTACCCCCTTACTCATAAAAACGAACGCAACGCTAAATAATAAGCGCAGGGGCGGCTCTTATGAGCTGTCGGTGCGTTACGACACCACAGGCCAACCCGACGTTAAAGCAGGACAGCTTGTGCCGAGCTGTTGGTGTGTGAATAAATTATTTGAACCTAAATGGCGGCAGCTACAAGGATGAACGATACAAAAGTTAATGTGTTGTTGAAGCGTTGTTTCAGTTTTTTTGAATAAGTGGGTTAAACTTCACTACAGCAGAAGCAAATCAAGGAGGCAAGGAAAAGCAGAGTGGTGTGTGGAAACCTAACCTGGTCACTCAAACGAGTGGAATTTCTTGCCCATAAATATATTTTTTTGCCATAAACGAGAACAATAACTCATGCAGTGACCATGAGTCATCGTACGATCGAAAAAAAGCGAACCAGAGGAAGAAGCCCGATGGATCAGATACGGCCCACGCTTGAATCCAGGACGCTCCTTACAAGAAAAAGAAGATTAAGCTGGAAAGCCTTCAAATTATGTGTATTCCGGTTTACCCTTATTTGATCGAATAACGTTTCGTCGAAAATCAGTTGCAATAATATCAGTTCGTAGAATTATTCATTTGACCGAATATTTAATTGGTAAATTTTTATTTGATGTAATTATTTGTTTGAACGAATTTCATTTGAACTAATTTCATATTATCGAATTTCGTCACTGCCCTATACTATAGTTTGGGCGGAACCGACTCGGTTAGATTAGGTTAGAAGGTTTAAGGCGGGAGCGAAGCGGAGCGTAGCTCCCGCCTGAAGCCTTCGTGGTTATTTTTTTTTAAACCCAAAAAACGACTTGCCTCATTACATGCTGCTTGGCATGTTATACCATCTGAAAATTACATCAAATGAACATTCTACCTTTTGATCATTAGTGCAAACGTTGTTATAGCAAATAAACATTCGACGAACTGAAAATTCTATCAAATGATATTATACAAAGTGATGATTTTCTCAAACGTTGTTCGACTAACTGATTTTCGACGAAACGTTGTTCGATCAAACAAGGGTAAACCGTGTATTCCACATTATCTTTGTTCTACGTAAGTTAACCTAAGGTTCCATATTTCCATCCTCATATAATTTGGCTCCCAAAAAAACTATGAACAAATAATGAAATCTCCAGCAACTATTCGCAACCTACCTGGACGTAATAGGAGAAGTTCTTGCTGAACATGACCCGGTTGTAGAGGCACTCCGCGGGCAGCGAGTCGTTCTCGTCCACCACGTGCGGCAGCACCGTGGACGTCGGCCACGCCGGGAGCGACGACGTCGTGTTCTCGCCGTCCTGGCAAACAGAAATGAGCAAGGGTTTACTTAGGCCTAGTAACGGTTTTGTTTCTCGAACCGTCAGTCCAGTGGTGGTTATACAGTGATCCGTATGTACCACACTTTAAACAGTCTGATGTGATTACACTCACATCAGAGACAGGTCCATTAAGTCGGACCTTGAGTCAGTTCACATGAAATGGGAGCTGGACCTGACTGGATTCTACCTATTTTTGTTAGCCGATGTATGGCTGCTTTGGTCAAGGCCTTGGGCATTCTATGGCCCTTCATGTTGGGGCAGTTTTCCCAATCTGTGAAAGATGGCTAGGATTTCATGGGCACAGCCCATCAATGGCGCGACAAACTAGATAAGTCCTTTCCACTTTCTAGGAGACTATCTGATATTTAAGTCTTGTACGAGTCCTGACGTGTCAGGCCCCCGTGGCAATTCAGAAGTAGTAAGTATAGACATTGCATTAAAGATCGATCCTTCGGTTCCGTAAAAACAAAAAATGCGAACTCACCGGTTCCTCACTCGTGGGCTCTGCCGTGGTCTCCCAAAGCGGCTCCGCGTCCGGGCAGGTCAGGCAAACTGGCGGATCAGGCCACGTCGCCACATCTGAAGGCACCTTCACTCGGTACAAGTGTCTTTCCCCAGCTTTGTCAGGAGCTGTCCCCATCACGTATCTAGAAGTAATATTTAAATGGACGCTTATTGGCAAAATCAGGTCAGTTTTTCCCTGTTATAAAGCATTTTCAATGCTGTATCTATTTGTAAAGGTTTGAATGGATAGCGGCAAGACAGTACCGGAGGTAGACCGAATAGTCTACCCTGTTAGCGCTCGATGAAATGGATACGCGGTAGCAACGGACGAGAATGAATATTCCGTAAGGAAGAGGCAGTGTGTGTAAAATACAGAGGCAGAGCATAGACAGTCTCAGCAGTTACTGATATAATGAGGTTTTCTGCCACAGTCTAAATGAAAGTGAATTTAGATTAACTGGTGACTTGAACTGAGCAGCATCGCTTTAACTCACAGTAGTTTTCTCCGTTCGTCCCACCCGACCAGCTGTGTGATCTCGTAGTTCCCCTGCGTCAGAGTCGTCCTGCTGTCTTGCGTTAGCTTCATAGCATGCCTCCAGGTCCCCCCCGTGTCCGCTATGGGGGCAGACGTGAAGACCCCGTCTCTTCCCCCCAAGATGGCGGCGCCCCCGCACCAGCCGCAGTCCTCCTCAACGGGTTCAGCGCCGAGCCCAGACCAACGGGAGCCGTCTGTTTCGTCTCGGAATATCTGTAAATTGTGTAAGATGGATTGTCTAATCACGTCACAAATTGCCCATTTTTGTTATAATCGTCTTCAAAATAACCTCATTCCACCTGATGGGATGCAGCCGTCAGGTCCAGATATGGGGTTCACAAGCACAGTAATAGAGAACTACTTTGCTGGTCAATCTCATTTTGAAGGCCTGCATAAATGCCTTTTCACGTCCCGCTTATCACGTTGAGCGCCACGCCGGTCACAAACAATAGGAATTCGATTGTTACAGTGACCGACGGCGTTCAAAGGCTTAAAAAACCCGGGATTGTTGGAAGAAGGAAACACATTATGTGTTGGAAGAGCGTTCCACGTCTGGATAGTAGGACCAAGGAACGAATCACCGAACCCTTTAGTGCGGGCCGACAGTCGCTGGATCGTGTGTGGATATTGACGCAGACCAGCGCGTGTGGTGCGGGAGTGGTGGTGCGGGGGTGGTAATTTTATATTATCGACCACTCCGCCATAATCCCCACGCTAAAGTCATGAAGACTTGGATAGCAATACGTACGTCTTGGCAGTTGTACTGCACCGCGTTACAGATGCTGATGAGGGAGTAGTTCTGTGGCCTGTTCAGCAGCAGCACCGCGATCTGCCGCTCGGAAATCCAGCCTGTCCACCTCACGTACCAACCTGAAAATAATGTAAGGAGGAATGCTGAAATGAGGTTCTTCCCTTATTTTGTCTTTGAAGCATTCACAATGCTATATGTTTATCCAAATATAGCCACTAGGGGGTTGTAGAGATACCAGTGACTGGTATTACCTATGGTATTACCCTTAATTCCAAAGTCATGAAAACATGTGAAGACATCTTTGTATTGATTGATTTAATATATCACTTTTGCATTGGCTGGCCTAGAACAAACTGTCTGCTCTGTACTTTAAATACCTTGGATTATTTAACAACTACTTCAAACTGTAACAGCTTAGTGCACTGCCAAGGTTTCTAGTTGAAGTTTTTCAGTATCTTAAACTAAAATCAGACTTTTAAGTAGCAATCAAGAAAAGCGGGATCTGAAGTTGCCCCTAGAATGTCTGGGATAATGAGATAACGAGGACTTACTTTTGTCAACTTGCTGGCTGAACTGTATGGCGTGTGGAAAGAGGAACTTCGGAGTTTTCAGACTGACGACGTAAACTTTCACCACAGGATTGTTTGTATTCACCTGGAACAAGACAGTTTAACCTTAAAAGACTGAATAATATAGATTATAAGCCTACAGTGCCACTTGTAGAACCTCAAGCAGGTATTATTTTAACAGACAAATTTTTTAGAAGTCACCGTCCAGTCAGCGACGACAGCGGATCGGTAAAGAACTCCAGTTCTTGTGCTGGGGTGGCATTCCGGCGTACATCACTTCACATCTCGGTGCTTGAGGCATACTTCAATCATCAATACGCTTCACTTTGAATTAGTATTTTCTCTTATTTTGTATGTAAATAATAATAAAAAATTGGCTTAGTTTTTTTCTAAGGAACCACGTCGCAAAGAGTGAGTTTTGGTGCCAACCGGAATATCATAGCTGATATGGGTTAGGATCTCATCAGGCATTTCTGAGCATTCGGTTTTTCACAACAACAATGAGAACAACAAGGTTTATCACTAGGCCTCTCCAACAAATTTTACTGAGTCCGCGTTTGGCTCGCATCATCTCTTTCATAGCCATTCTAATAAACCGATTATCGTTTGAATTGAAAAAGGTGTCCGTCGTCTTCTATGTTCTCCCTCTGTTACTCTCTTTTCATCAGAGAATAAAGTGAAGACCTGGGTTGATGAGCCTTACAAGTATATGACGCGCGGTTATATATAAATGTAAAATTATAACAGAAGCAACAAATGTCTTACCTTGGGGTACCTAAGGGTGCGTATGGTGGGGTACGCAGGTGGCTCCGGTTGGTCCAGCCCGTACCAGGGGTACTTGTGCTGCTGCACCAGACTGTCATTGTAGGTGGCATACATGAGGGTCTGTCCGTCGGGGCTGAACCACAGCGCCCGCTCCAGGCGGAGCACCTCAGTCTCGTAGAGGAAGTCGGGCACGCCATTGAAGATTATTCCAGGGATGCCTGGAATTGTGATAAGTTAAACGGATTAATAACAGGGATAGCTTACACCAAATGTTTCCTGACCCGAAACTAAGTGTTGCTGTGTTGTTGTTTTACGTTCAGCTTAGTTTTTGATGCTCACTGTGAGCATCAAAAACTAAGCTGAACGTATTGAAATATGTAAACTTGTCCTAACTGTCTAAGATCAGGATGTCAGGATTAAGCTGAGCTGAAAATTTAATCAGGATTCACTCTTCCATATCTTTCCCATTTGAAATGTGTTCGCGTTTGTGAGAACAAACGCAAATCAGGAGAGACTTCTCAGTCTCGTCTGATAAGCGATGTTAAGGCCGATGCTGAAACACGCTTACCTAGAGAATTTCTATTCACCTTGCCTTGAAGACACCAAGGTTGTGTGTATCCGGAAATACAGACTCAAGGAGAGCGTTCCACTCCTTAGTGGGGCGGGCAAGGAAGCCAAACAGGATAGCTTTATCTGAGTGTACTCAGCATTTACATTTCTATTACGTTACTAGAGAAACTGTAACTTCTTGGTTTTACTTAAATCACACTTACCAGTGCTAGTAATCCTGCAGACCAGGGTCTTGAGCACCCTGGGCTTGTAGTAAATGTCGTTGTCGTGCACGAAGACCAGGCTGGAGCCTGCCGGGGACCACTCAGCATACTGCAGGAGGGGGGCCGAGCGGTCGTCTTCGACAGGCGATATGGGGATTTTGTTCCTGTCAATAAGCAGTTCTGGCGTTAGAAAGTATGGGAATTCCCTTGTGACTTTTGTAAAAGAGCGATTAGCTAAGCGATTCCAAAATATTAGTGAATTTCACTCTGAATCCGTGTGGTCCCAAGTTCGCACTCAGCTACATATTTTTAAAACGATGTGTTTGTAAAAAACACTTAATTGTAGATTGATAAAAGGATGAAGGCTCAGCAAGTTGCTGAAAAGATTAGCCTATCTATGAAACAACGAACCATAATATGTATGTTAAATATTTATTATAATAATTAACATTATTAGGTACGTAAGCGCTTAGTGAAGCAATTTGTCAGCCGCTGCGAATCTCCGTGCGTCCATTCAGTTAGTCCCACTGAAAATCAGCGAGCCTATCAGGCCGAGGCATTGGCTGAGTGGGGTCCATTTAATTACGGACATCGTGACACTGCTGTCTTGTGGAAATTATTCTTTATTGTTCATTGATGTCATTATTTTTTCTCTCACCATTTTGTTTTCTTTGTTTTGTGTCGTTGCGATGTTCAAAATCAATAAACGTTTTCTTCTTTCTTTCTAATATTTCACAGTGCTGTTATAGAAAATGTATAAAAGCGCTCTTGTTTGCCTAGTTACTCCTTGACTATGTAAACTAGAGCGACTGTTTCCTTACACAGTTAGTCGCGTGACCTACTGTTGGAGTTGATTCAACGTCGTTCATAGTTCCTCGCTCGAAAGCGACTGCTCCGTGAGAGTCTAAACAAAACAACGTTTTGCATCAACATGCAAGCTGAGACTAGACATCAGGCAGGAACTTAGGTACATACACATATTCATAGATAGGTGAGTTTTCTAGATTATTATGTTAATGGACGATTGGGGTAACTTAATCGCTTAAAAAACGATCACTTCCAAACACCTCACAGGTAGAAAAAAACTTAGGAGAAAGGTAGGTAAAAAAAAGTGACAAGATAAGTTATGCCATCAACCTTATAGCCAATAGACTACTAATGACAGACCAGAGGCTATGATCCCAAAGTCAGATAAATACGTCGGAATTCGGAATCTACCACCGAATGAGTCCGTCCGAGTTTACCATTTCCGTGAGCACTGATTGACTAAATGCCTCAGCTACCCGAATATAGCTAGGTTTTTTTTCTATGGGTTTTCCATCACTATCAGTCAGTCAGTCTAACAAATACAAAGTAGATGTTCCAACCATATTTCTCGAAGCCACGTGGGATCCGTGCCAGAGTGCTAAGCCACGGAGCCAGCGCGCTGCCCTAAATTCACATGTGCCTGAAAGCAACTGGTTGAGCTTAAGAACAAATCACTCACCTATTGATGACGTCGTAGACGTGGTACCTGGCGAGACGGGCGTGCCTCCAGCCAGGCCTGACGTCGGAGATGAGCAGCACAAACTTCAGGTCTGCTGACACTTTGAAGTCCACTGCGTTTAGCTCTCGCTGTGGAGAAGAGAAGAAGCTTCTTTTCAATCACGAGTTAAGGTTTTACCAGCAAACGACGATTAGATAACTATAGAGGTCCGCAGTATTTTTGAATGTATGGGACATCATACACCAAGATCGTCTGTTTTCTAACTAAAAAAAGCCTACGCTTGAACCATACATATTATTATAATTGATCTGGCATCTTTTTTTCGATGAGATGGCTTATGAACAGTGATCTCGCGACTGCCATTCATTAAAAGCTGCCAGAAAAATTGGACGATAGAAAATTTCAGTTAGATTCATTTATATGATTTTCAAGACACTAATAAGGCTGTGAAGTTCTTTGTTTTCATCATTAATATGCAAGCCAAACCAAGGAGCAGAATAGACAAACTCCAGCAGAATTCTGGCACGTTTAATTTATTCCATCTCCCCCGCATCATGTACACAAGCGGCGTAACAAAGCCTCCGCTCGCTTCGCTTGCTCGCTCATGCGTGTACAATACGTAACGCACAAACTGTACAATGTGTAACGCGCAAACGAGGGAAATTAAAATAAACCCCGCTGATTTATGAGGGAAAGGGTATTTTACGATGTTATTGAGTAAGCAACCTAATACAGATCCTTGTGGTACCCCACATTTTAATTGTTGCCACTTGCCAGAGATTACATTCAGTGGATACGTGGAATGGTGTTTGAGAAACTTAGCACCTCGTATTCAAGGTGTTGTTTTCAAAGCCTGCCTTTTCAAGGGCTATTCTGAAACCCGCTTTTGAAAACATTCCCCTGAAAATGTAGAGGTAATAAGCCCATTTTTTGAAGCGTATATGCGTCGTTCATAATACTAGCTCTCTATACAAAGTTGATTTCGTTGATTTAGTCTCTGTTTTTGTCGAAAATGTGTCTTTTTTGATTCTGGATCGATGATGATTCATCATTATGTAGAAAGATTACAGGACGTGCGATGTTAATATTGATGATAACAATAATGAGGTATTTCTAGTTTGAATAGATACCAGTTGCATAGTTCACAACGCATTTCTGTTTAATCAAACCGTACAAATTGAAATTACTCTATTTCCTGGTAATGACTTCAAACAGAGCTATCAAAGTGAACAAAAGCCGCCCGGGGCTCAACTGGTGTGAAACAGTATGTGATCAATACATGTGTTATGTTCTGTTGATGTGTACTATACAACATCATACACGGACAATAATCATCACACACAATAGTGTTTAGTTCGCTGGACTAATTTTGTATTACTGTGATACCGACGCCTTTACGTTTGAGTGAACTATCTTAAAGCCACAAAGGATAGTTAACTAACGCGTAGGTAGGAATCTTCACGCTGAGCTAAGCGACTTGTTGCTACGAGGACGAAATAGGATAGTTAACTAACGCGAGAACGTAGGTAGGAATCTTCACGGCTTTACATTACCTACAAGACATGATGGCACCACGAAACAACATAACACGGGTGGTCGCTTTAGACATTCGAAAACAAATAAATTGTCGCCACATAAAGCTAAACGCGTCTGTACCATCTACAGACGCGTAGATGGTACAGACGCGTACATCGCTGGCTAACGTCTACATTTAAAACCCAACCCAGGCATTTACACAAATATTTTGGTGATTTTATCTCAGCTATCGCCAAATATTGGGAGAAACAGCACATATTCCTCCCCCCACAATCGCCAAGCCTCCGGAATTCAATTTGACACAAACCGTAAGTGATATCCAAAACACACGCGCCCTCTGACGGTGGGAGATTATTTAACAGAACTCCAACTGATTTATGCGATTCTCGAGTTTCACCATGTTATTAAATATGGGAACCAATATTGCGCTTTGTGGTGCTAATAAAACTCAATTTATTGGTAGCAATTATACAGTACAACAACGAACACCATTAATAATATAACTTGGTCTTTACAATAAAGATATATAGGAAATTTGAAAATTATGTAGTTGATCTTAATATCGACGACTTCCATAAATATTCGAAAAGACATAAATTAGCTGAATTGGCCGCGCTTAGTAAAACATCACTACATAGTATAAAACAAAGTCGCTTTCTCTGTCCCTATGTCCCTTTGTATGCTTAAGAGTGCGCATAAAGCAAAACTATCAATCTTCTTCTTGATTGTACGTGATAAATACTAGATGAAATTTTATGAATTTATTAAATGTTACGCTTCATTATATTTTCGAGGGTTGTGTTTGATCAAAAACATAAAATAATTAAATTATCTCGATAAAAAAAAATCACGAAGTTACGTCTGATTTTCCCTTTTTTTCGTTTTATACTGGACATGGCAATTACTATGATGACAATTTTTTTATAAATAATTATATTGAAAAATAAGTAAGGGCTATGTCTAGCCATTTTTTAAAATTACTTTTAGTTTTGGATTTATAACGATTAAACACTTTTGGCACTTAATACGTTTTGATTCCGCGGAAAAAGTCATCTTCCGTCGCACGTTTGTGAAGCTTGACACATATTTCTATTTCACACATCAGTACCCATCGCTCCGTTGAGACGAGAAGACTACGCTCAAATTCTTAGCTGCTCCGAGTTTCAAAATAAATAGTGAAATGGGGAAAAAGAAAAGGACTTAGTGAACGAGAACTAAAAAAGTTACAAACTGCAAGGATGTCTAATTGTCGAAGGTATGTTGTATTGTATTTTAAGAGAAATAAATTCATTTGAGTCGCTCTAGTAAGATGACGTAAACAGATGGTGTAAAGTATATGCTAAGTAATCACATGACTTTAGTTGGTCTCTTCAAATAATAGGTTGATTTCGAAGGTATTTGTTTCAATCCACCAGGTATTTATTGTAAGTAAATTATTTTCAAATAATATTTAATTTTCAGAATTGCTGCATCTCAAAATATTTCACAATCTGACAGGTGTGATCAAAATGAAGTTGTGGAGGCATGCGCGTCGTCGACTATGTAGGTTTCTTTAAAAATAGTATCCATACTTGCTTTTCCATCTTGGGATATTTTTTTTAGTAAAGTTGAAGCTGGCTGAAACAATAACTAGTTACTACGACATGAGTAAATATACTAAGTACTGTGTTTATTTTACAGAACAACATTGAATTTGGAAAATGTAGACCCTAATAGACAGCCTATATCTACAGACTATTGTCAGTCAGAAAAAATACTTACCGTAATGATTACTCGAGGAATGAAGAGAATACTCCAGAAAGGTATCCGCCTAAATTCTTACAGTACAATCGATAACATTTAAACTAGCGGAGACCTGTCATGAGAAAAATAACGAATAGGAAATAGTCATTTGAAAAATAACGTTAGATAATTTCTGATAAAGTTATCACTTTCCAAACCATCCTGTCTTAAATCAGTAATTTGAAAGTAACAGACGCCGAAATTAACCATTTCCCGCATACTTTTTTGCCTGGCCGCTGCTTTGCACTCTCCTGTAAATATATAATAAATCCGATCAGTTGAACGGAAAAGGGTTGATTTGGGTGGGGTGGTTAGAACTGCAACCACAAAACGCATGAGCCGAGCGATATTTTGACTCAGAACGCCACTTGCTACGAGTACTTTTATGCTTAATTGCAAATGACTTTCCTAATAGTGGGTAATTTGTGCCTTTCCGTATAAATATGGCTTCCGCATTATTTTTTTTCTACTGTGTCATTTTTTAATTTTAATTTTGTAAATAGCTGAACTTTTCAATTACAGTTCATTGAAGCGACGACGCACTCTAAGTAGTCGTTTTCTGGGATCCACAAGATTTGATCTAAATCGATTACCTCGAGAAGGGTAGAACAATAACAGGGCTTTACTATGCCGATTTATTGGGCTGATTCGACGCCGAATTAAAGAAAAAACGACCCCACCTGGCGAAGAAAAACGTGCTGTTTCACCACGACAACGCACCGGTTCACACGTCTGCCGTTGCCATGGCCAAATTGATCGAATTGCTGCCCCATCCACCGTATTCTCCAGAGTTGGCCCCTTGAGACTTCTTCCTGTTTCCTAATCTGAAAAAAACACTCGCCGGGAATAGATATGGATCAAATGAGGAGGTCATTGCCGCCACAGAGGCCTTTTTTGCAGAGTTTGACAAAAACTATTTTTCGGACGGGTTAAAAAAGTTTGAGCATCGCTGTGCTAAGTGTATCTGAAACTGAAAGGAGACTATGTTGAAAAATAAATTGCAACTTTTCAAAAATTTTCCCTTACTTTTTGTAGGCTAAGTAAGTATTTATTGAATGACCCTCGTATAATATGCACATACTTGAAATAAAGATGATGTTTTTGGCATTCATTTTAATTTTTCATTCACCTTTCAACGCCTTATAAACCAGATACAATTGAAAATATGTGCGTGTGCATTGGGTGAGCACCCTCTAAAAATTAATAAAAATGTTCTCACCATTTAGTTGAAGGTCTAAAACAATTGTAAATGTAATCTTGTAAAACGATGTAACCGAAGGTATTTAATGAAATGTCTGCTCACCCAGTTCTCTCAAAGGATCAGCCGTATCTCCGTATGTAATGACTTTACAAATACCAATAGTGTACTGAATTTCAGTAAAAATCTATTCTGACTAGGGTTTTAAAATTCAGTTTCACAAGATCCGTAATAAAAAAAAATACAAATGATTTCTTGTGCTCACCCAATCCTCACGTTATTAAAAGGGCTGATATTTTAGCGAACTAGCAATTAAATGGCATTCATAATTTGTACTGTTTTGGTTGACTATGAACATAATTTTGTAAAATATAAAACAAACCACTATCACTGCGCGTTCTTGAGTATATATTTTTTTAAAGTGCTCACCCAATCCTCTTATTTTCGTAAAGTGAAAAACGTGTATACCTCTTTGTAACTAAACTTTGAAGAATAAGTTAACATGTCAAATTTAGTCAAAAAAAATACAAAATGATCATGTCTATACGTTTTTGATATTTTTATTTACTTCAGGAGATATACGCAATTTATTGTTTGTCCGGAACTCTATAGAGTAGGGTAGGGAGTAGGGTAGGGTATGGTGTTCACACGTTACAAAATAAAGTGACAATACAACTAAAACAGTACAAATTATGAATGCCATTTAATTGCTAGTTCGCTAAAATATCAGCCCTTTTAATAACGTGAGGATTGAGTGAGCACAAGAAATCATTTGTATTTTTTTTATTACGGATCTTGTGAAACTGAATTTTAAAACCCTAGTTAGAATAGGTTTTTACTAAAATTCAGTACACTATTGGTATTTGTAGTCATTACATACGGAGATACGGCTGCCCCTTTGTAAGAACTGGGTGAGCACACATTTCATTAAATAACTTCGGTTCCATCGTTTTACAAATTGCAAGATTACATTTACAATTGTTTTAGACCTTTAACTAAATGGTGAGAACATTTTTATTCATTTTTAGAGGGTGCTCACCCAATGCACACGCACACATTGAAAATCTATTATTATAATCGCTGACAATCGCGCCAGGCGGGATATGACCCTTTAATTCGTGTTCAGTTGGTGGAGGAGAGTCAAACCACCCCGTCATGAGTTCTCACCTTATCGTTGCGAGGGGGCTTAGTACTGGTGGTAGGGTCCAACCGCCGGGAAGCGAATAGAAGGCGTGGCAGTGTGGTGGACTAGCCACCCACTCGTTGAGGCCCCTAAGGGCGACACGTGGGGTTGCGGGGCCAGTGCGGCCTGCAAGCGCCTTGAGGCGCGTAGTAGCGGCCGCGGGGTTTTGGTCGGTAGCAGTCCAACATAACATCGTCGTCCCCCCGGGCGGCGAGGTATCCATGAAGATTTCCCCACGAAAAAAAAAGCCGGGTCAAATCATGACCGGGGAGCTTTTGTTTATAAATATACAAATGCGTCCACCTATTACCGTCACTAATATAGAACAAAGAACGCAAAAAAACCCGCTTGTGTATTTACTCTAAAATATACATTTGATTATATATTTTATATATTTTTTTTTTAGTATATGAAAATAAGTCGGGTTTTCCTTCCTGACGCTATAACTCCAGAACGCAAGAACCGATTTCCACGGTTTTGCATTCGTTGGAAAGGTCTCGGGCTCCGTGAGGTTCATAGCAAAGAAAATTCAGGAAAATTTCAACAGAAAAGCGGGAAAATCTTTTTTCATATACAGCTAAGTCCACGCGGACGAAGTCGCGGGTGGCTGCTAGTATTTAGTATTTATTGTGAAAAAATCAACTGGTGACAGAAAGACAGTGTAGTCTACGTATTAGGGCCCTGTTTTTACCTTTTGCATAAAGATCCTTAAAAATAATTTCAAAGATGAGACTACTATCTACAACATAACATTCAACTTATATACAAAGTAAAATTACGTACATTAAAATGTAGGCAATGTATTCACAAGAAGAATGCCTACTGTGTTATCTGATTGTTTTACGTATACTACGGAAGCTACGCGTTGAGCGAGCGAGAGAGATGTATTGTGGTTTGGCGGGCGATAGTGTTCGCAGAGAGGGGGGTGCGGGTGAATTTTATAAATTTGCTGGGTTTATACGCACTCTTAAATCTTTGAAACTACGCAACGGATTTTGATGCGGTTTTTTAAATAGACAGAGTGTTTCAAGAGGAAGGTTTATAGGTATAATAATATACAAGTTCACCCGTGCGAAGCCGGGGCGGGTCGCTAGTTTAGCTAATAATTTCAGAATTCAAAACAAACAGGTGTGCACAAGAAGTTATCCAGTTTACAAATTGTTAGAAAGCGTGGTTATAATACGTTTTTCTTCCAGTCTCTTCCGATATTGGAAAAATCCAAACTTATTCATAGGCCTAAAAGTTCCAAAAGCAATTCGACTTGAAAAATATGCGTGCACGTTGTGAGAATAAATTCCATTGTTCTGCGCATTCGTCTTGTCTTTAATTCCGAATTTCTGCGAAAGACGTATTTCAATTGGTCCTAATTCTACCAGAGGAAAATAAATTGCAATGGGAATGGGTTGGGAAAAAAAATATGGCACTTTCGGGTTTTCTTAGGGTGCTTACAAAAACACTCGGCATTGCTGTTCAATTTGTGCGAAGCGTTAGAAATACTTGTGTATAAAATAAATTTGCCTGCTTATCAAATAAGACTTTATTGCCTATAATTGGTTTGCAGGTGTGTGGAGCTATGTGTAGCAGCTGGAAATGTAAATTAATATATATTCAATATCAGTACGTCGCATTTCTGTTATTTTATGATCAGACAAGATTGTGCCTAATCGATTTCGTATGTTACGTACGGAGCCAAGACGTGGACACTCACAGAGTGCTTGATGCACCAGTTCAAGGTCGCCTAGCGAGCTAGGGAAAAGAGTTTCTCTAAAGGAGAAAATCCGAAATGAGGTAATTTGACAGATAACCAAAGTTACCGACATAGCACTCAGAATTAGTTAAGCTGAAGTGGTAGTGGGCTGGTCACATTTATCGTAGAACCGATAAGCGTTGGGGTAAAAAGCGTTCTTGAGTGGAGGCCTTGTCTCGCCAAGCGTAGCGTGGAGCGCCTTTCGGCTAGGTAGGGTGACAATTGCGAAAGGCTGCTGGTAGGGGGTGGATGCTTCTAGAAGATAGAGCGCAATGACGCGCATTCATTCTAGCAGTGGACAGCATAGGCTGATGATGATGTGGAATGAAGTTCTAATAAAACACTAGAATTACATCAGAGCTGGTGATAAGTAAGCCTGGGGGACAAACGGTAACTGGAATGGAGCGTGGTTCTGATAATTCACATGCATTTTATAATAATACTGGCGTGAACTTTAGTTTTATTTTTGAATGTAAAAGGTAAAAAATAGATTACGACCTATTCTCAGACCTAACAAACAAACGAATAACATTTCATCAAAATCGGTCAAGCCGTTCCGGAGAAGTTTGGCAACAAACACTATGACATGAGAATTCCATAGATTATACTCATATTTATTGGCTCCTAATATTTTTCCACGCAACTTAGTGTGTGATATGGCCTACGCTAGTTCACTAGCGTAGGCTAGTTCACTAGCGTAGGCGCCTGGTTTCGCGACCAGTCCTCGCCAGAGAACAGATGTCAGATGAAATGACAGCAGAGCGTACGCCATGCGAATTATAATTGAGAGTAGTGTTGTACAGGCACCACCAAAATTAGGTAGCCCACCGCCACTGCGTCTTTGTCATTTTATCGCTACTTTTTTACCTCACCCGCATTTGGTTTATTTTATTCACTTACGATCCTCTACCTAAAAGTTGTCTGGACCGTTGGATAAACCGCCTAAATTGTATTTTGGTCTCTGTAATTTATTTGAAATGTACTGTTTTTGTTCAACAAAAAATGTCTATCTAGGTATCCATCTTTTTTTGCTGACACATTCTGATGCTAGATGTACTTTTATCGGCCAAATAACAAAGTAGTCTTCAAGGGTCATTTCGACACACTGTAACTCGGTGACTCGGTGCCAAGTGCGAGTTAGCTCGACCAAACGCGGCGAGGAAGTGAAATTGGATTTGTACGGCATCGTAGTCGCGGCCTCTGGTAGTCGTAACTGTTTTTTTTTATGGAAGTCCGCGTTTACTTACACGACGCGTTTGGTCGAGCAAACAGGCACTTGGCACTCTGCATGAGTTATTTTTTTTAATGATTCTAAACCTGATTAGTGTAAGCAAGACAGAAAATTAATGATAGCCTGATGTGCCGCTGAGTGTTCATCAATAGAAAAGTCATGACACCTATTTTTAAAATAGAAGCGGCTTCGATACATGTGTCGTTTACCTTAAACTGCTAAATGCCTCATTCAAATTCGCCGACTTTCCTCTAAACTTGCCCGAACACGTTCGTAACCACCCAAACAAGTATGTTAAAACCAAACCACCTGACAACACTAGTCTCTACACGATAAATCAGGTAGGCAGGCAGGCGCGCTGCCGGACGAGTAGCTGTGACAACTGGGACGAGTGACAGCGGTGCTGTACGCCTTTTGAATACAGTGGTCGACGAAACGCACAGCGACCTTTCGAAAGAGACAGTCGGTTAATTTCGGCTACGTATAACATTATCTCGCATTCTTTACTGATGTCTAATCAATAATGTGGTCCCTGGACAGCTTACGGAAATGGTAGAAACTCATCGGGTGACCATAGCCTAGACTCCTTATGATAGCCTCTCGCCTGTCATGAGGATCTATGCTCTATTGGCTATGAGGTCGATACGATTTTTGATTATGATTATAAGAAAGGTACTCCGGAAATTCTAGGACCGACAAAGAATGAAGAGATGGAGGCTAGACGGACGCAGTGCAGTGGAGAGGTCAAACTTGGGACGACCAAACTAACGTTACTAGGTACCCTTGAAGTGACAAAGTGTGCAAAGACCTTAACGATCTTGGAAATGCTGCTTGATAAGAGCTAACCCAGGAACGAGAGATGTGGCGTGTTCTGGTCTCAGAATTGCAGGTCCCTGTGCCAAATACCTTATGGCCTTTGGCGAAGGGACCGATAGGTAGTATAGTAGCAGTAGTAGGCGATAGGCTGGTCTAATAGGGCCAATAATAGCATTTGCTTTTCTCATGACCATTTATTAGACCTTTGTATTGTCAAGATATAATATCTTCCTGTCAAATCCAGATATAAACTATCACAAACAACAATACAGCGTATTGAGAAGTGCTAACAAGAGGGACTAATATTTCTGTTGAATCAAAAGGTCGTAGAACAATACCAACTCCATTCCATTTCGCACAATGGAGTCTGGGCTAGGCTTGTCGAAAAAATATCGATATATTGGTATTATTTGTTCGATATAAGGATTTTTTTGTCTGCGTTTGACCCCAGTCTCACCTCATGGTAAGCTATGACGAGGCCGATGGTGGACTACGCTTACCCAGAAAACGCCGGTGCGGACCAGTAAGGAATTTGGTAGGCAGGGTTAATCATTTTTTTTCAGACTACACAAACAAATGAAATTATATCTTCATCTTGCTGCAAGATGGGTAAGGTTGAAACATAACGTCGACATCGATATCTTTCGGAAATGTGTATACTTATTTGCATTTTCATCATCCCTAGTCAGGGCGGGCGGCCGCCGCCCACAGTCTGTCGTCCGGCACCAAGGCTTGCATTGTGATGCCACTCTTGTCACGGCCATTAGGGCATCACACACTACAGAGTGTTCTAGAAGAGTTAATTTTAACGATTGCTAAAAAAGCAACCACCTATACCGAATGATATTTCAATAAAGAAGAGGTAGTTAGGTTTTGTCAGTAATGCGAAGTCAAAAATTGTCCACTGCGTACATACCTATAATGTTGTAAACGTGTGAATAAGATAGTATGATTATTTACTAGAGAGTAAACGATACAGGTACATGTTGCGCAGTGTCGTCTCAAACTGTCAACACGGTCAATGTTTTGCTCAGGTGCACTAAAGTTCTGATTTTACTTTTTTAGCACAAGTGACTTATCTATCTCTTTTTTAATACTGTTTTTAGCATTTTCCATGCAGTATCTATCTTAACTAAAGACCTGAAAAACAGGAAAAGACATTTGGTCATCTTGGCATCAGGCGGGAATCACCTTGGCTCATAAGGTAAATATACCAGAAAGATTCGGCCGGTCTGTTAATGGTCTCGGTAGCACAGTGGTTAGTGCAGTCGGTTTGCGAAAGATGCGGGTTCGATTTCCGCCTGATGCAAAGATTACCAAATGCCTACCTCCTTTTTATTATAATGTCATTGCCTATACCATGCAGGATGCATATTTTAATCAGTCACTTCTTTTTTCTTGCCAAATGGTATGAAATAAAACCTGAGCAAAACTTGGCAACATCGAATAAAAATTATTTTCAAGATTAAAGTTACAATAGTTTGGTTGTTATCTAGAGAACGTCGTGGCCCAGTGGTTGTTAAGGCTCTGCCTCGGAACCTTGACTGTGGTCCCGAGATCAAATCTGGTCGGGACACTTACTTTGTGTTCATTGTACAAATTGCGACTAACTATCCGATTATGTAAAATACCGATAAAAACCTAAAGTCTGAGCTTCTGAGTGTTCCGTCTACCATGACGGCAACAAGTCAATTATCCTTTGAATACTACGCCTGGGATATAAGTAGTCGTAAGCCTATGTAGTCATGTATCTATTCAATTTCAATTCATTTATTAATTTCAAGTAATTTAAAACTCATTTGGTGTTAGTAACAAAAGGTACTTAGGAACTATGTTAGTTAGAATTAAATAAGTAAGTGGGTACAGGAATTATAATTAGGCCATGCCGTTTGATACGGCAAGGCAGTTTCTAATAAAAACGCAATCCAGCCTGCCAGCAATCATTTATTATTTATTTATTTATTTATTAGGTCACCAACAAGACTTACACTAATACAATGATCCAGGATTCCAAATTTTAACAAGAATTATGCTAAGTGAACATGGACATGGACATGGACATGTCATGGACATGATGCTGTTGGAGCTTCCACACACTCTGCGCACCAGGGACGCACATCGTTTGTGCATCGTGGCGTAGAAACAGTCGACTCGTGCTTCTGCGAACATCCCTGATAAATGTCTGTGATCTATGTCTCTTCTAAGATCGGTTTTGGTAGCAAACATTTGAAACGCATTTTTACCTATCATCAAAACAATTTGCCTCCGACAAATCGTATTCATACCCCGTTTCGAATATTCGCTTTTTTGAACAATCCATCTTAACTGTTTTTCTCGTTGTGATATTTTTATTTGTTCAGACAAACATCAGTGAATCTGTATAACCGTTCAATGTACCGGCGTTAAGGGCTTGGGGTTCAAATTGACACTCTATTACACCTCTACTAGCGTATAAGCTGCGTAGTTGGTTTTCTTGCAGCTTAAGGCTGTATAATAGCACTTTAAGGGCTTTACAGTACAGGGCTTTCGCAGCCACGCAGAAATAATTGGCAGCCAAAGTTGTTCAATAAATAGATAGGTCAATATTTTTTATTGTACGAAATACATTACAGGGAAAATGTAGAATTTAGGCGGTTTTAGAGTAAGAGAGCGATCTTTTTCAGAAAACCTGCAAGAAGGAACGTAACAAACATTTTTTGACGTGACGTGACAACGTCTTATAATTCAATGGAGCCGACTGCACGCACGAAAAAACACGACTCATACGGCGTTACCTCGCTCTGAGGCGTTCCATTTATGACGGTGTCATTGTCATTCATTATCATTGTCATGGGTTTTTTTTTAAACTATTAAATATATTTTGGTTAAGTAGAAACAAGGTTTAGCTATAAAGTAAGAACCCACTTCGTCAGTATCTCTAAATTGAATCAGTAAAACTAGCAAATTTTTTAAGTGCAGCCGGAGACTTGTTCCCTTATCTACATCTCCCAGCTCTAATTCCATTCAAACCTTTCTAGAACCCAATGTAAATTCGTATCACTCGCACAATCACATTACGAACGGTGTGAGGCGCATCCCCTCAAAGTAATTGTCTACGAGATATGGGGAGATACGACCTCGTGAATACGTGATCGCGCCCTGAACACTTTCATTGACGCCATTATAACTTTTTTGACTTTTATCGATGTCATTGGAACTCGTTCGAATTTGTGTTTTTTGAAGAAGTTAAGCTTGTATGTGGATTTATTCAGGAATTGAAATAAAATCTTGGTGTTTTATGAAGTTGTCAAGATGTGAAGAATATTATTATAAATTTGACGATTTGGTGTAATGGTTGAAAAGTCAGCTACTACACCAAAGGTCGCGGGTTTGATTCCCGCGCAGTACAAACATTTGTGTGCATGAACATATCTGTTTGTATTGGTCTGAGTGTTTCCTAAGTATATTGTGTATGTATATGCAAAAGAAAATGTAAGTATTTTTATCCGCTGTCCAGTATTCGATAACTTTGGGGCTAGATGGCGCAGTTTGGTTGGAATGATGTCCAGGGATATTAATTGATTATTATTATCAAATAACAGATTAACAATAAAACAAATGAGGCGGGAATACGAATATAAACTTGAAGCGTGAAACAGAACATAGTTTTCGTTTCAGTCATCACTTATTCATAAAAACGAACGCAACGCTAAAGCATAGTTTAAGCAATTGACGCGTTGTGTCACTTACTCGTAAATGGTGGCAGCAACAAGAATTATTTATTTATTTGCTAAACACAATTAAACGGGCTCAACCCAGTAACATAATCATGTAAATTTAATAACTAGCGAATGACAATTTAAGAATAACAGTGACAAAGCGATTCAGGAGTTGAAATTTTGTTGAAGAGCTGTTAAATTTTTATGAATAAGGGGGTTAGCACGGACGTAGGGTTGGTGTGTATTTCATCTCGTTGTATTTTTTTATTTCTTGAGGCAACGGTGGGCCGCCGCAAGCGGGCGTGCAACGCGTGCACCGCACGCGGGCGGCACGCATAGAGGGCGGCAAATTGAGTTAATTTATATGTACTTGTTTTAAGAAAAAAAAAAGTCTTAGCATGTAAAAACATCTAAACGAATGAAGTTAACACCGTCATCTATATTGGCATCCGTCAAAACTAAGATACAACACCAAACATCGTCTCTGTCAGCCTATGGAAAACGGGACTGATGATGTTAGGGGCAACGGCAGATTTACCTAAACGGGTGACGCCTTGCCAAGGGGGATATGAATGCTGAAATGGGCGGGCGCTGCCGGCCCGTCGCGATGGCGTGACTCTGAAACCAGCCTAAGACTCAGGCGCCGGCGCCTACGGCGCGGCGGCCTGATATTAGGGGCGGCAAATAAATGAAAAAAAAACTTTTGAGCCGCCTCGGCGCCGCTTATTTACGCACTGGTTAGTTTAATCTGGCCCATGGCCCAAAAAAATCGCGCTCGCTTCGCTCGCGTAATACCTATCATTCTACTGTTTACGGTTTTCTCCTTTGCTTCACTCGAGTTATCTTCTTTTAGTTGAGGTTTTTACGCGTACAGTGAGATATAACAGTTTTGCGTCCAGTGGCGGCGTTGCTGGCCTCTCGCCTGAGGGGACCCTAAAAAAAGTTTTAGAAGTTGCCTACTCCAATATTTTTTCCATGACGAGTGAACACCCTCACTTGCTTAAAAAAACGCAGCTAATCTAGTACGATTTGTTGATTTTCTTTAAAGGAGCCGTTCGCGCAATTTCTCATCTTAACTGTGGATCGTTGAGACAAACGTGAATTGAATTGCCAAATGACCATGGCCTGAAAAGCTATCAAAACAGCTTAAAAGCAGTTTAGTATAATTCAAGCTAGTGTAGGTGGATAGGTTTGAAAAAAGGCTTATTCAACTCATAAAAAATCGCGCTAGCTTCGCTCGCTCTGACTTTCTTAAAAGGCGCTCCTCCATCATTATTCGGCCTGGGGCTTATGGCGATTAGTCTTAGCAACGACACAATCACGCATGAGGTGAGGTTTTAAAATGATTTCCATAAATCGAAGAGAGCCTCACCCAAAGACTGGGGAGGTACGCCAATGTTTAAAAGCCAATAGATCAGCGTAATCCAGCCTATTCTAAACCAAGAATTTGCGCTCGCTCCGCTTATCAATTTCATTAATTAATTTTGTTTAGTATCCTTTTTTTGGCGAAACTCATAAAGGGCGGCATTTTCGGTATTGCACGCGGGCGGCAAAACAGCTAGCGGCGGGCCTGGCAACGGTGTAACAGCCAGCCTGGCAATTGTGTGAATATACTCGCGTCCCGACCATGAATACCCTCCCTACCTTTATTGGACATGTCTTTGAGTACAAGTACGTTTTTGCATACGTTTTGCATAAAGACGAGCCAAATAAGCAGTCGACGACCTGTGGGATGGCTCTGTCGCTGTAGTATGAATTCTGAGATAAATAGAGTAATGATGAGAAATGAGATGGTTCTAGATTAGGATGTCATATAAAGGTCGGATATTAGCTGCTTAAAGGCTTCTTGCTGTATAACAGCTGTTTAAATTGTATAAAGCAACTAGAGCCTGAAAAAAATAGATAACGACCTATCAAATTGTAAAATTTCATCAAAATCAAAGTCAAGTCGTTTCGGAGGAGTTTGGCAAAAAACTCTGTGACACGAGAATTTTATATTTATGATTATATGCCAATTATAGCACGAAACTGAGAAAGCTTTAGTTTTACAAGTTACAAGTGGTATTCGACCATACATACACAATAGTAGTGTTCTAAGTGTGTAGTACACTCATACCATATGGTACCCAAAACTGGATTAAGCCCGTTAAACTGTGTTAAATAAATATATAAATCTGTCAATGGCCTAACTTATGTTTATTCACTTTCTTATTTAAAGTTGTGACGCTCTGGAAACATGAGTTTCGACGTCATATACATGCCTTCTAACCAATAATAAATTAATGATAGAAACGGGTCACACTTCAATTTACAAGAGCAATTATATACAATTTCTAGGTCTATGAAGGAGTCCAATTTCAATCTGAGATTTGAGCGGTTTGGATACTTGGTGAGGACTCGGCGATTTTCATGAAGGAGGACTTATGGCCGCAGAGAGTTCGTCCCGGAAGTTCGGAGGGAGGCTACCACCTGACACCAACACTGCGTCTCAAGATAAGATGAGATACACTTTATTGCACAAAACCAGATACTATACAAGAGCTCTCGAAGGTAGGTACAATTAAGGCGGCCTTATTGCTGAAAGCGATCTCAACCTTCAGTAGGAGAAAAGAGAAAAAACAAAAGCGGTGGGCAAGATAATTCAAACTGTAGTCAGTTAACAGTTAAGCTAAAATCACGGCTAGATAGTTCTAGCCGTGATTTTAGCTAGTGATGTAAATTATTTGTTTATTCTATAAGCCTATTAGACAGGTCTATGTTTTGTGTTTTTAATTTGGTAGTTTTCGAGTAAAATGACGTTGTTCCAACTGAAATGAAATGATTTAATCAACCACTGAGGTATGTTGAAAAAGAAAACGGCCAACAAATAAGGCTTAGCAACCAATGTATGTTTATTTTGTTAATCTAAGCATACAAATCCAAATTCAAAGACACTATCTTGTCGCTAAGAACACGTACATTCAAAGACCACAATATCCTAAAGAACACATCTAAAATCCTCCATTCATCTTCCAATAAGGTGAGACACAAAGACGTTAGGCAGACACCCGTTTTATCCTAAGACCAACATCGACGTTTCCTTCCGTGGGAATCCGGGATTGTGATAATCCCCTGAGCCCCCTTCGCATAAACACGCCTGAAGAGGGGATTTTAACTTCAATAGCATTGGGACATATAGTAGTAATACGGTTCGGCGAAAGGTTTACTTATCTAGTTTTTGGTATGAATATTTTTTCTGTAGTTCCGCAATTCTTCCCATGAATAGGGTTTCGTCAATTATTTTCGTTATTTGATAGTAGGGATGACTTGCAGGTTAATTCAGACCATTAATTGCTACTTACAAATGTGGAGTTGTTCATAAGCAGCCTGGTGGTGAAGTTCCTCACGTTGAAGAGTGTCAGCCCTCCCCACCGGTCTCGGAACACCAGTTCCTCGTCTGCAACAATTGAAAAAATATTTTTACATAACGTTCTAGAAATAACCAGCAGTGTGGATATTTACTTAGTGCCATCAAAACGCAGAGGCTGAGAGATTAAAAATTAATTAATTCTAAGAATACTTAAGTTAAGTGCGTATGAAAGAAGTAATTCAATTCAAAAAGTATTATCAAAACAGCATCCCGTAAACTTGGAATCCTGAACAGAGTGAGACGATTCTTCACGCCTGAGCAGCTCTGTCTTTTGTATAAGACACAAGTTCTTGTGTGGAATATTGTTCTCATCTCTGGGACGGTTCCGCCAAGTATTTGCTAGAAGCTCTCGACAGGTTGCAGCGACGCGCTATCCGCATCATTGGTAGCCCAGAGGCAACTTTGGCTCTGGAGCCTCTCCAACTGCGTAGAGACATTGCCAGGTTGAGTGTCCTCTACCGCCTTTACAACGGCGAATGCTCTGAAGAGTTGTTCCAACTGATCCCGTCCTCACCCTTCCACTCCCGCACCACACGCGCTGGTCTGCGTCAACATCCACACACGATCCAGCGACTGTCGGCCCGCACCAAAAGGTTCGGTGATTCGTTCCTGTGTCGTACTATCCAGACGTGAAACGCTCTTCCAGCGCATGTGTTTCCTTCTTAATACAATCCCGGGTTTTTTAAGCGGGGCGTGAAAAGGCATTTATGCAGGCCTTCAAAATGAGATTGACCAGCAAAGTAGTTTTCAATTACTGTGCTTGTCAACCCCATATCTGGACCTCACGACTGCTTCCCATCAGGTGGAGTGAGGTCATCTTGAAGACCACTATAAAAAAAAAAAAAAAGTTTGTTATCAAAAATCAAGATACGTTTCGAGCCATAAGCATCACCGGCGACGCACAAAACGCTACCACAGAACGTCGCCACAAAATGCCGCCAAATGATGCCGAATTCCCTAACTATTACTATTACTACTATTTGTAGCGTGTGGCGGGTGACCGTAACACGCCATAGGCTTCAAACGCCACCACAAAACGCGGCCACATTCAATGAGTTCGATTTTACAAACTATAGGAATATAGCGGCCTTCTGTGGCGGCACACGCCGCGTGACACGTTAAGTTTTTTAACGCCGAACGGAGTGTGGCCGTAGACCAGTGGTTACACCCTTGGAGTCGGACCCGTGTGGTCGGTACAAATCATCTGCCCGGAAAACTAGTATTCTGTGTTCATTGTACAATAAGCGGCTAACTCACCGGTAATGGAAACCGTCGATAAAAAACCTGAGCAATGCGGCCTCACCACATTGGGTTCAAATTAGCTTGGTCACATCTGGATTAGGGGTTGTGAGCCTTCCGCTCACCCTATTGCCCGGTAAAGCTGTGAAAGTCACACCTTGGACTAACAGCTAGTCAATTCAAAAAAGAAAAGAAAAAAAAACACGTCGGGATTCACACTATTTTGTTGACCATGACGGCAACAATCAGTGTGCCCCACCCCGACTGCTCGGTCAGATATTCAGTCCTGAGTGTTAGTGTATATTTTATTTTAACTATGTTCTGTAAAAAGTAGTAACTCGACTACTCAGTAGTGTGAATCTTTAACTAAACCGCAAGCACAAAGGTTGCGCCTAAAAAGACGTATCGCCGACATTACGAAAGGCTCGTCCAAATGTTATAGCCCCATCAATCTGACCGCCGGTAATGTGCCCTCGGGGGTACAAAGTGGGCTACGGCTCGCCTACTTTAGTGCCTGCCTAGCTTTAATTAGAGATAACATTTGCAGAACTACCTAATGAGTGAAGGGAATATTCGTGAGAGTATATGGTAAGTCTTATTATTGTTTTAGCATTTTCCATGCAGTATCTTTACTAAAGACCTGAAAACCAGAAAAAGACATTTGGTCATTCGACCATTCGAGACTTTTCGGCCGGTCTGTTAATGGTCTCGGTAGCATAGTTGGTAGTGCAGTCGCCCGGTTTGCGAAATATGCGGTTTCGAGTCCTGCCTGATGCCAACATGACCAAATGTCTTTTTCTGGTTTTCAGGTCTTTAGTATATGTTAAATTCAATTTTGCGTGTGTTAATTTCTGGCAGATATTTTGAGAGCGTCGTTGCCCAGTGGTTATACACTTTGGCCGGAACCCAGGTGGTTCCGAGTTCAAGAGTAGAAGGAACATTTAACCAAAAACCCAAAGCAACCTGGATGACCTTCTACGTTTCGTTGAAATTCGATCGGCGAAATGTGGCCTTCTGAATCGTCTCATCGCATAATGCCAACTTTGCAAAATGAGAATTACTCACGTACAGTCAGCCAAGAAAGTGGTCTACCACTTTTGACAAAAGTTTCTGCGAGATGTAACGCTCGCTAAGGTTGACTTTTCTAACAGGGTTTCTTTAACACAATGCACAATTATGTTATGACGTTTTGTCTGTCATCTGTGTTAGATGTCTGACATTTGACGTCATTGGGTGACTTAATTTAACCTCATTAAATGCGATAGTCTATTTTCGCTCAACTAAAACTATGTCGATCTTTTTGAAGAGATACTTATTTCTACTGAAAAAGAAAGTCTCACTGACAATTCTACTGTCAAGTATTTCCGTCAATGAAATATTAATACGAAATGAAATGGCAATCTGTCACACATGATAATTCAAACTTGACACTTGGCATGACGTTATTAATCATAAATGCCAAAGAGAGCAATAGTCACTGACACAAACTTATTTCCAGGGAAAATTGACCTTGTTGTTTCATGACTTTCAAACGAATCTCAACCGTAGGGTGGTAGACCACATTTTTGGCTGACTGTACATGGGGGTACATTAAGTTTGTGATTTTTGAGATTTTAGCCCCTACTCATGTCTGCTGGTCTGCCCCTGCAAAAGTTGGCATTGTGAGAAATTGGCAATTCGAGAAGTTCCCGTTTTCGAGCGGTTAGCATTTTGCGAAGTTGGCAATATGATGTTACATATTTACGTCAACATAAAACAATGTTGACATGAAACATAGGTAATGTATGAGTTTCTTAACACAACGCACTGACTGCTTAGCATGAGGACGGCTTGACGGCAAGTATACACCTACAAAACTTCAAGCTAGAAACAAATACGAAATTCAACCCCCAGTTCACTATATGTGCTCGAGCCGCCATTTTGCACATCCTTCGGCAATATGTCGCTACTTCCGGCCGCAGCGGAAGTGGCAGACTCACACCGGATCCCAATTTGCGCGGCGAGGGTAGTTTGAGATAAGCACGGGTTAGATTTATTTCTATCCGTAGTGTGCAGGAATTTTCGAGAAATAATAATAAACAGCTAAAAATATATTTGTTAGAATATAAAGCAGACCTGAGCCCTGAACCTACCCTAGCAAAAAAAATACATTTATGCTCTGTTGATTTTTCTCATCAGGCAAAATTTTCGAATTGTTGATAGTGGAAGCCTGATTTGTTGTGATGGTGACGACGTTGGCACCACTACACCAGAGGTCGCGGGTACAATCCCCCAACAATACCTACATACAAACATTTGCGTGCAAGAACATGTCTGTTTTATTGGCCTTCGAACATTTTACAGGTAGTTACAAAAAACAGGATTCAAGTTTGTTTATCCTTTAATAGTATTAAAAAGAACGTAACGTATTAATGTAACTGGTTCAGTAGTTAAGGCGTGAAAAGGTTACAGACATACACGCAGACAGTGTTACTTTCGCATTTAAAATGAAATTCAGTATAAATAATAATGGTTACAAGTAAAAACACTGCCACGTCGAAAATACCAAGAATTTAGCTACAAAAATATTTCAGCCGCACCCTTGAGGGTGTGTCCAATTTGTGCGGTCAGATTGATGGGAACCATAACAATTGGTAACCCCACCCCCCATAATAGCCTTCCGAACCTTACTTTTAACAATACTTTTTTGTGGTTAATATGAAACAAGTATTTTGTGGCGTAGAGGTGCCCGTGGCGCAGTTGTGACACTGATCGGCGACGATGGCTGTTGTAAAGCAACACACGCCGAGTCGGAAATGGGATGGGTGACCACCCGGATCGAAATCAAGTGATGTGTATTTCGGAAGGCACATTAATTAAGCAGTTGGTCCCGGGTGATGTCGACAGATGTCAGTCGTTAAGCTTAGTCAGAGGCCCTAGGGTGGCTTGATAACATCTGACATTAAGGTTGCTCACTAACCTTACACCCCTCCAACAATCCGCACTGAGCCCGCGTGTTGGAGTATGGCTCATTCCACCTCATAGTTGAGGTGAGGCCTGTGCCCAGCAGTGGGACGTATATAGGACGTTTATGTTATTTATTTTGTGGATGATTGGTACCTATGATATTGAGATAGTCGTTCATTTAATGTACATACATATCCATATGACCTAAATGACGACCCACTACTGGACAACTATGAGGTGGCACAAGCCATACTCCAACAACTCAGTGCGGATTGTTAGATGAGTAAACCGTACTCCCTAATCCAACCCAGTGATAAACTTTTATTTTGGATGTTATCAAGCCGGCCTAAGGCTACCTGCAAGGCTTGAAGGCAGACATTCAGCTACTGATGTCAGTCAAGATAGTCACCCATCTCATTTCCGTCTCTGCGTGTGTTGCTTTACAAAGGCGATCGTTGTCGATACTCTGTCTCAATCACAACTGCGCCACGAACACCTCCAAGTGCAATGAAGCATAAATAAATTCAGTTCACAAAAACAGACATTAATAAAACGACAAGAGAAAGAGCTACAAAATCACCTACGAGTATAAGATAACCACCTGTTATCGCACTAACCTCGAAATTCACAAACGCAAAGCAAGGTTGAGCATCCTTCAGAAATATAGCTGTCTCTTTCAGTTCCATTGTCATTTTACAGGACAGCATGAGCTTGAGCGCGTGCTTAGCGTTGATTGACGTTTGTGTATTCGAGGGTTAATTGCATATTATGAAAATTAAATCGAATAAACTTCCTCAACGAAATTAAACATAATACTTAGCATCTTTCGGATTGAAAACGCAACAACAAACGGAACCATACTAGACTAGAATTTCTCTAATTAGCTTTTGTAATTGGACACAAGAGAACACACGCCTGCAAGTAATAGGCAAGAATAGTTCACTAGTGATGCCTAGGTATCGATAATGGAACATCGATGTCGATAGAAAATTAGCTACCCATCTTTCCTTTTCGGGTGAGTAATAAGTATACAGAGAGTATTAGAACACAAACACACCACTGATCTTATAAGCGTCCTGAAAAATTCCCAACAAAATTATTTAAATCCAAGTCATTAACAAGTTGTATATCCCATAGTTATCAAGTCATCAAATGAAGGCTACAAAAAGCAAATTAATTATTATCCTACGTACGTACGTGCCAATAAATGTTTGCGTTTCCGTCGATTTCCCTAAGATTCCATCATATTCATGCCCTCGAATGTTTTCCTAGTGCGGGGATCGAACGCGTGGCCTCTAGTGTAGTGGCCAACTCCAAAGCGGCCGTCAATACAACCAGATGTAGGATATATTTAGCGAATCAGTACACTGATTATATGTAGAATTAGGCTTAGCAATCGGCAGATTAAACCCCGATCCAATCTAGATTAGGGATAATCTTGTTATGTTTTAATTGTTTCATCAAATAAATTGTGCTTTGCCGTGTATACAGAGCTAATTCACAGTGGATTTTTTCAGGTAGAATTCATTATAACAACTCATTTAAACATACATTACTTCAGCTATTACAAAAGACAAGCAGTTATTTTCTTTTAAAGTTTTTAGTGAAACTACAGCCACGCAAATAGCTGTCGTTTCTAACTATTCCTCTAAGTCATTTCAACCCCTCTCTTCACAAGCACAAATCAAAGTTGAGCATCTCCTACCAGATAGCTGTCACTTTTAATTCTATAGACAACGAGACAACATTATCTTGATTGATGTTTGTGAATTCTCAGACTTCCATACACTTCTAGAGCTACCGTGACCCCCTGACCTTTACATTTCGTGTGCCCACAGGGATATCCTATGATGCGTTCACTCTCCAATAAACATTTCTGCCCCAACGGCCACCAGTTCTTGGAGCTTTGTTCATGCCCTGCCAGCTCAACTCACTGGCGCAGTGGGCTATTCATCTTGGTGATTTTAACACGTATTCAATGATATTATAACAAAAAAGACTTAGATAGGTTACTTGGGCTAAAAAAGTGGCACTTGGAATCAGAACTTCGAACACCTGAACAAAGCATTGATAGTTTGAGAAGACACTGCGCAACATATACCTATCCATCTCGTTTATGGTATAGTATATCTTGTAATTATAATATTAGTATTAAGTACTAACATAGGATTAAGAAAAGTGTACTAACAACTATGGGTTTATGTGCCTGAAAATAAATGATTTTTATTTTATTTTATTTTTTTATTTTTATAGTTAATAATCATGCTATCTTGTATCGGTCAAATTATAGGTACGTACGCCAGGGGGCAATTCTTGACTCCGCGTCAGTATTGACATAACCTATCTACGTTTTTTCATTGTAATATCATTGCCCACAGGGGTATCCTATAAGGCCTTCACTCTTCAACAAACATTTCTTTGAGCTTTGTTCTTGCCCTGCCAGCTCAGCCACTTACCCAGTGGGCTATTCATCTTGGTGATTTTAACACCCGTATTCGTGAAACACATTTAGGCAACTATACTCTATATATTATTCAATGATTTTAGAATTAAAATAGGTACTTGTTCTAAAAATGTGGCACCCGAAATCAAAACGATTCTTACACCTGAGCAAAGCATTGACTGTGTTGGCAGTCTGAGACGACACTTAGCAACATGTATCTGTCTCGTTTACGCTCTAGTAAATAATCGTACTGTCTTGTTCACGCGTTATAACACGGTCAAATTAACTACGTCGTATCCCGTGAACATTTTTTGACTTCGCGTCAGTACTGACATAACCTATCTACGTCTTTTTTATTGTAATATGTTTGATATTATTCATATTATTGGCGCCATTGGTGCCCTATAATTGCGGCAATTGGTGCCTGGGTCTTGCTCTCCTCGGTTAAATTTTAATATCAGTATAGCAATTACGGGATTACGCAATTATGGAAACTCCGTTAGATCGCCAACTCGAAATACCCTGTCAGGGAATTTGTAACGAAAAGAGTTTTATAAATATCGGACAACGAAATGTACTGAGTTATTCATAAGAAGAGTCAGGATATAACGCGTCTGAAAATGACTTAAATAGAAAGTTCTCTGAGCGGTGAATTCGAAATTAAGATCGAAATTAGTTTTAAGAATTACTCTACGGGTATACATCCGTAACCTAAACATTTTTGTCATGAAAAGAAAAGAAACTTCTTTTTTGATCCACCCGTAAAAATGTGCTATAATAAGTACATAGTGACATACAATGTTCTAATTTAGATTGGTGAATGCGAGAACGTAGTATACCATACTTGTGGCGTGCTGGATTTATAGATAAATTAAACCACAAGTATGATTTAATGGACTGTATTTTATAAAAGTGCTAAATTGACGTGTTATAGACAGATAGGATGATAGCCTATTTAATGCTAAGGCCCTATATTTAAGTCGTTTTGATCACTAAATTCAGTGCACATTGCACGCAAATCGTAAAACCTTGTTCTGTTGTCATGACACACAAATCCGAACGTTCAACAGTTCCGAATTTGCTGTCAGCTAAATAATCGGGATTTAGCGGCGAACCCACTCCCGCAGCAAACACGGGCCGGGCGACAGCGATCGATCACGGGGGACACGACTAGGCTTTCACTACTGCGAACTGGGGACACACAGTAGGTTAGATTAGTAAACAAGAGATAATTACTAAAAAACTGATGCAGGAGTGGATTTTGCAACTTCTTTTTGTGGGGAAATCCTAAATGGATCCCCACGGCCTGGACCCGTGGCAACTTTTGCCTTTCGCTGTGGCAAAACTGGTATCGGTAGGCCGATAGTAGTACCACACTGCTCTGCCGCCAGTGCTAGCCCCTCCAACCAACCCCCTAACAAAGCATGTGACCACGAAAGCGCCTGGAGTACGCAGGCGCTTCCGCCATCTTGGTGGTCAATGCGAGCCAAAGCAACTAAATTTATAATAAAAACATGGTTATGCGCACATTTCACCAGCGTAAGTAATGATGTGGTAAGTATGTGTGGTACATGCCGGTCTAACAAATTGCTGTTGAAGAGGCCCAAGTTGTGTTGCTGTGGAAACACTTCAGCAGGAAGCTCATTCCACTCCCTTACTGTTCGCATTATGTGTTACCAAATCGGTTCGTGCGAATCGCTGGGATGTGAACAACATAGGGGTGGACGGCAGTTTCGCTCTGTTCGCGGTGATGCGTTGTTGTGATTGGTTACTTTACTTTCAGTTGACAAGATGCGGTGGCAGAAGTGTCAATCACTAGTGGTCTGTGGGGGTGGTTAGAGCAACACTCATGCGCAGAAGTGCTAGTCTGCGCCTAGTGGTCCGATGAAGAAAAGGATATAATTGAGGACATAATTGATACACATTTGGGGAACGTGGGTGGGTCTGAAGTTCCTCATCCAGCATAGAAAATTGAGAATCCTCCGACCAGACAGGTGTTCGGTCTGGTGGGCTACTAGTAGGTGTATATTGGGAAGTATACTTCATTTTTTTCTTCACCACTCGCTCTCTTCGTTCGCTCATTCGAAAAAAATGAAGTACCTTCCCAATATACACCATTAATTAGTAAAAACGTATCGATTTTGTTCTGAAATTGAAGTACCTTCCCAATATACACCATTAATTAGTAAAAACGTATCGATTTTGTTCTGAAATTTCAATCCTGTAGTGTCTAATCTGATGAAAAGAGCATAAAGCATTCATGAAACCGTTTTAAATGGTTTATAACTTGTGACAACATTAAAAGTAGTCATTTTTATGAAACCCGTGGAACTTGCCAGACAAATTTATTCAACAAAAATGAAGTTCCTGAAGCAAAAAGATTCATTGCAATTGGAATGCATCTGTCCTTCTACGTCATCAACAGAAACTAAGCGACATGGTCCTTTACTACCAAACACAATACGCAGCATCGTTTGTGGTCCTTCCAACTGCGGAAAGACAAACTTGGTCCTGAGTTTATTACTACACCAGGACGGTCCACGTTTTTGTAACCTTTATGTCTACTCGAAATCATTATATCAACCAAAATACATCTTCCTGGAGAACGTGTTGAATGAGGTGGCAGACATATCTTATTACAAATACAATGATAATAATGCGGTCTTGAGTCCGCACGAAGCATTACCAAACTCAATTATCATATTCGACGACGTTGCTTGTGAAAATCAGAATAATATACGAGATTACTTTGCAATGGGTCGCCATAGAAATATTGACTGTTTTTATATCAATCAAACTTACACCAAAATACCCAAACAATTAGTGAGAGACAATTCTAATCTTATCATATTATTTAAGCAAGATGATGTAAACCTTAAACACGTTTATGATGAACATGTAGGCTCTGATATGTCATGGTGTAAGTTTCGTGAAATGTGCTCCACTGTTTGGAGAAAACCTTTCAACTATTTAGTTATAAATAAGGACTGTGAACGAAACAAAGGATGTTACCGGCTGAACTTCGATACATTCATAGAAGTAGACTAATCTTTTTAAATAGTTGCTAGGTTACTGATGTTTCAGTTTGATTAAGATTGTCAGTCAGTGTGGAGTCTTTAACGATGGAACGAAATCTCAAAGAACAAATTGTAAAGTCTGCTGCAGCTGTGAAAAGAAAGGTGGATATTATGAAAGATTACAAAAGAACAAATGACATAGCCCTCGAAACATTATTCAAACCCATTATCAACCCCCTAAACCAAATGTCAAGTAAAAAAGATGACAATAAACAATATAAACATGAAGAATCAACGCCAGTGAACCATTTAATGAAAAGAACCAAATATTGCGAGAGCGAGTCATCAAGTACCTCTTCCGAAAATGTTGAAGAACCTGTCTCTGATGGGGAAATCACAGATCATGAGATTTTTATGCCTTCTAACAAGACTCTTACTACATCCCCATCAGAGGATCATGATGTTAATGAGAACTCATTTAAATCTCTCCAGTCATCACCAAGTATTGCTAACGATTCTCTATCTTGGTCCGTGTCATCTGAAGTAATGAAAGATATACCTTATGGTGTTAAACATGAGCGAGGAAAATTATGGCTTGGCAAAACTCGTGTTTATGACGACGACAGAATATTGAAAATTGGAAACCGTAGCCTGAAAAAAACCATAGGGCTTCAAGAATTACTGTACAAAAAGGTACCAAATTTAGAAAACGTTACAGACGAGGACTTGCAAAATTACAGATTATTACTTATTGATACTAATGCACACAAACGTCATTGCAATCCTTCTAAACCCATAAACAGTAATAAAGGTTTTAAATACATGAATATTATTAAACCGTTATTCAAGTTCTCAAGAAATCATACCAGTAGTGTTGAAAGTCTTCCGCAAGGAGAAGGGGTAAATATATTAAAAGAAGTTAAGAATGATACTGATTTGATTTACTGGAACGATCCTAATGAGTTAGTGGAAAGATTACAACTTTTACTGGCTTCATGGACAGCTGGTAACACAGGAGTAAGAAATGAAATTTATGCAATAATCGAAGAATTGCATGAAGCTGGCATTATCAAATACAAGAAATATATAAAGCTTCCATCTGGTGGACCGGGCAGTACCATTGCACTAGAGAAGCCGACAAGACGATAATGAATGTAGACAAATTCGGTCATCACGTTCATAAGCGTTTACGACAATCTTTAAATGCTGATATTATTACAGATGCATTAATAAGGTCCGAAGCAGGAGATTTTGATTTAAAATTATCGAAATTGAAAGGACTGTCACTTCCCGAGAAGGACGATGAAGCTGTAAGTAAAGAATACGTTGATAAATGTATTCACGAACTAAAACAAGAAATAAAAACAGTTCAAAGTAATGTTAAAAAATACCTAAATAATCTAGAAAAACTGACTGTTGAAAATTTGAATACATTGTATTACACTAAAAAAGAAGTTGATCTCATGATTTCACCAAAACCTACTCAAAATGAGTAAAGAAGATTTAGTTCATGAGTTGCACAAAGCAGCGAGAAGGAATTTTTGTCGTCGGCATACGATTATCAAAGGAATGGATGATTTATGGCAAGCTGACCTCATGGATTTTCAAAAATATTCGTCGTATAATAACGGACACAAGTATGTTCTTGTAGTTATTGATACTTTATCGAAATACGTTTGGGTTAAACCGTTGAAGTCAAAATCAAAAAAGTGTGTAACGGACGCAATGTGCAGTATACTATCAGAGACAAGAAGAAAGCCTAAAAATTTACAAACTGACCTGGGTACAGAGTTTTATAATGATTATTTTAAGCAGTTGATGAAAAGGCATAAAATAAATCATTATTCTACGTACTCTGTAAAGAAAGCCTCCATAGTAGAACGTGTGATAAGAACTCTTAAATCTCACCTTTACAAAATTTTCAGTCTATATGGAAACTATCAATGGTTTCAAAATAATTTAGACATCACTGTGGAGAATTATAACAGTACTTTACATCGCATAACTAAATTTAAACCAATCGATGTAAATCAATCGAATGAGATTCTAGTAAAGTCTAATATAATCAAATCCCAACAGTCAAAGATACGACGAGGAAAAACTTTTCAAGTTGGTGATTGTGTACGTATAAGTAAACACAAAGGAGATTTTTACAAGGGTTACACTCCTAATTGGTCAACCGAAATATTTCTCATAGTAAAAGATAATCAAACTAGTCCCCCAACGTATCAAATACAAGACAAACACAAACAAAATATTCTAGGTTCTTTTTATGGATACGAATTACAGAAAACCAAGGTGCCAGAAATTTACCTTATTGAGAAAATTATTAAGAAAAAAGGAAACAAAATTTATGTAAAATGGCTAGGCTTGAGTGATGAAGACAACAGTTGGGTTAAAAAAAGTGATTTAGTTTCATAGTATATAAATAAAATAATTTGTGCTATCATCTCACTTTTTGCCTATCGATGAAGAAAGGCAGTGGTATAATTAATAACTTGATAGATCGTTTACCGTTTGAACTACATTTACCTGGGTATCAATTTTGTGGGCCCGGAACGAAACTTCAGAAACGATTAATTAGAGGTGATCGAGGGGTGAACAAATTGGATGAAGCTTGCATGCACCACGACATTGCCTATATTAACAAAGATTCGCGTGCTCGACAGATAGCTGACTTAAAACTGTTGAATATGGCAAAGAGAAGGTTGAACTCGAAAGATGCCGGAAAAGGAGAAAAACTTGCATCATGGGTTGTGAAAAAAGCGATGAACGCAAAAATTAGGGCTGGTAGTGGTATGAAGTCATTCAAAAAGGGTGTTAGGAAAATTAAATCACGGTTAAAAAAAATCAAATCCAAAGACAGTCACACTGCCATTAAATATGCCTATGCAGCTGCAAAAAAATTATTTAGTAATAAAAAAGGAATACGTTTGCCGCGTTGCATTCCTCTTCCAAAGTGCGGAGGGCTTTTACCACTTATTCCTATATTCGCAGGGTTATCAGCTTTAGGTTCACTAGCTGGAGGGGCAGCTGGTATAGCTAAAGCTGTTAACGATTCCAAAGCTGCACAAAAAAGTCTTCAGGAATCTGAAAGACACAACCGAATGATGGAAGCTGTTTCTATCGGGAAAGGGTTATATATTAAACCTCATAAAACTGGCACTGGTTTATATCTAAACCCATCAAAAAACTAATTAAGCGGCTACCCAAACGTGCTCTCACCAACATAGATATATTAGAACATGCCTATGATATTCCCTATTTTCGTGGAGTCTTCATGAGAGATACATTACCTTTGAAACCCAAAAATATAGAATGTGGAATATTGAATTTAGACAGCAATAAAAACCCCGGCACGCATTGGGTGGCCTTCGTGAAGCACAATAATTACGTAGAGTATTATGATAGTTTTGGCAATTTGAAGCCTCCTCTAGAATTTGTTAAATACATGAGTAACTTATCTATAAACTATAACTTTGACCGACAGCAAACCTTTGGCACTACAAACTGCGGTCATTTATGTTTAAAATTTCTGAGGAATTATTGGAAAAACATTTAAATACTGTGTGAAATAAATAAAAGTATCAGTTCAAACATGTCTTTTACTGTATCTATAACTGGAAGCGGAGCCTCCTTGAGCACAAACTATTCCCCTACGTTGGAACTTCGAGGAGATTACGAATGCGGACTTTTGTCATTTTCAACCTTCAATTCTATTCCCAATATAGATGAAAGGAACAATAAGTTTTATTATGGGGAAAATGAAGTCATCAAAATTCCTGAAGGGTCTTATGAGCTTCAAGATATTTGCGATTATTTGAAAAGTAATATTAAACATACCGTGTTAACATTAACATGCAATAACAATACATTAAAAACGAATATTTTCTGCTCCAAGAATATTTATTTTGATAAAGCTGAATCATTGGGACAAATTTTAGGTTTCGGTCAACAAACAATAAACGCAAATATAAGAACTGATTCACAATATCCTGTCAACATTCTATCAACAACCATCGTAAGGATCGAATGCGATGTTGTCAGTGGTTCTTTTGTAAACGGAAAAGGAAGTCATATTATTTACGAATTCGTGCCTAATGTACCACCCGGTTATCGTATAATTGAAATACCTAAAAATTTAATTTACTTTCCGGTAAACCAAAGTTCTATTAGCGCTATTAATATAAGGTTGTTGGACGCTGAAAATAAAGAGATAAACTTACGAGGTGAAGAAGTACAACTTTATTTACATTTCAGAAAAAAATGTTAAATTTCCATAAAAACCCGTCTACATCGTGTGTTCAATTCAGTTCTAAAAAAACATCCCGCAAAGACACACCGATTCAGCTAAAGAATAAGCTTACTAAAAGTAATAAGGAGTTTCTTAAATTAGTAGGCTTGATAAAATGAATATTTTAAATATATCACAACAAGCTTCATACGATACCAGTATTGAAAGTTTTGAGTATCATTCATACAAACCATATGTGTCAAGTTTCAACAAAAATGATGAAATACGAATTCCTATCAACCAACAAGATTTGTATGTACTGCCATCACTAAGTAGTTTATACATAGAGGGAAAAGTGAATGTGTTTAACAGTACCACTAAAGCAAAAATAACAAATGTTCATTTCGTTAATAATCCGATACTATTTCTGTTTCAAGATATAAGATATGAATTGAACGGAGTAGAAATAGATAAAATTAAAAATGCTGGTGTTACTTCAACTATCAAATCTTACCTATCTTTAAATGGTGATGAATCCAAGTGTGGTCGAGTTTGGGGGTGGTCAACTACAGGATCGAATAACACTGATAGTGGAGCATTTTCAGCATCCATACCGTTGAACAAAATTTTAGGATTCGCTGAAGATTATGAAAAAATTATTATAAACTGTAAACATGAGTTGGTGTTGCTTAGGAGCAATACGAATCTCAATTCTATCAAATTAAATGCAGGAGAAGTTGTCGACGATATTGTAATTAATAAAATTGTTTGGCGAGTTCCACACATCAAAGTGTCTGATCGGGAAAGAATTAATTTGCTAAAACATTTAGAGAAAGATCGAGCTATTCAACTCGCGTATCGTAATTGGGATCTATACGAATATCCACTACTACCTAAGACACGTAAGCATACTTGGTCGATAAAAACTTCATCACAAATCGAAAAACCACGGTTCGTTGTTATTGCAATGCAAACCAACCGTAAACATAACGCTGCCCTTTCAATGGCTGAATTTGACCACTGTCACGTGCGTGATGTTAAAGTATTTTTGAATTCATCGTATTATCCTTATGAAGGTTTAAACATCAACTTTTCAGAAGATAAATTTAGTTTATTATATGAGCAGTACGCTAGATTCCAACAGTCTTACTACGGACGCCGACCAGAGCCGTTGATGAGCATGAAAGAATTCAGAGACATTGCTCCTATGTTTGTAATCGACTGTTCACGCCAACACGAGACGTTAAAAGGATCGATAGACGTAAGAGTTGAAATTGAAACAGATCAAGAAATACCAGATCAGACAGCTGCATACTGTCTAATTTTGAACGATTGTGTATTTGAGTATAAACCTTTGAGCAATATTGTGAAGAAATTATCATGAATAACGATACAGTGATTGTGGATTTGCAAGGATTCAAAAACCGTAAAAATGAATTTTTAGTAAAAGAATTCGTTATAGCAACTCTGGAGTTTACTCAAACATTCTTAATCAAACCTCCATATCCATTTACTAAATTAACTGAGGAAGAGAAACGACATGTTAAATGGATAGAAAGAAACAGAGGTTACCAATGGAGTGAAGGGTACATCGATTTTCAAGAATTTCATAGAACTATCAAGCCTCTTCTGAAAGACATGAAAATTATTGTAAAAGGTGAAGAAAAGATTAAATGGGTGGCAGAGTTGTGTGGTCATGATAATATTGTAGATATAAGTTATACAGGTATACCTAATCTTAATAGTTTAAATGACCTGTACAAAACTAATATGTTTAATTGCTTGGTTCACAAAAATAAATGTGCTTTAAGAAGTGCTTTGTGTATTAAAAAATGGTGTTTTTTGAATGGATACTCATTATTTGACTTGACTGTTTTTACTAAATAATTTATTGATTAAGTAATTGTGAATATACATAACATTAAATATGATCAATGCATAGTTTTATTTAATTCTACCTACCTAACGAATTTAAATAATAAGTAAAAAATAACAAACACAGTTTTTCACATGACGTATTTATTTTAATAATATTTCTGATATTTATACAAGTGTACAGGTTAAAACTAGTCTTATATCTAAAATAAAGTTTAAAGCTAATAATTATTATTATCACTAATTTTCCTACTTATTTTTTTAATCACTGTTTCTGTTTCGTCCATTATGTCATCCAACGGTTCTTTCACAATATATTGTGCACTTAACACTACATTATCTTCATCACATTCAATGTCCGATTTGTTGAGAGATTCACCGCTTATATCTATCACTTTTATTTTAATAAGGCGTATTCCTCGCTGATGCTCATTATTAATCACGTAGGAGGTTCTGCGCAGTCGGTTCTTCTTGCATTTATGATTCTTCCGCTTCGCTTGCCTCTCTTTGGGTGCAGGGCTAGACCGATAAAGTTCAGGACAAGCTTGCCGAAACGCACTAGCAGTTGAGAAGGGATCTTGTGCGAACTGACTGAACATGATGTCGGATTCAGACATTTTCTGTAACAAAAAACAGTAATACATATTATCAATCATTTGTACAAATGTAACTTTCAAACAATTTTCTAAAAAATAGTATACTTACAGATAAGTAAATAGCACACCACTTCACTCGAGCTCAGAAACTAAAAGAATGACATGACCAACACCTCACTAAAATAGTTTTGCATAGTTTTAAAATTTTACAAGCTAAACACTTTTAAATGGAACATGCAGGGCTGTCAATCCACATTTTACAATGTATGATTTTATCTGTAATGTATTAAATCCTACTCCTTTTTAAAGTTGATTATAAAATCTTATCGTCTTGCAGTTAGTTTGGGTTCGAATTATAATTTATAGTAACAATCATCCTGTTGTTAGGTGACCTACTATATTATAATTGACTCTCTTATATCACAGCTCGATACGCACTGTGATAGTTTGATGATGTTCATAAAACAAGTTTTGGCAAGTATGAGCTGTAATTAACGTATTGAAACTAAAACAACATTATCAAAAATATTTTTTTAACTTTCATAATATGTAACTGACAACCCTCGTAGTCTTAGGTAATCATAACAGGTTGAAACTTGCAGAAATCATCACGTGTGCACTACTTATGTTGTATAGGTTTTTGAGCAGTAGCTATGAACTAATTAAGTAGGCAATTCAAACCTGGGTTTGAGTTCAGCAATGAAACAAAAAAATTGGTGAAATATTTATTAAACAACTAAACACAATTATTCTTAACATACAATCTTACGTGGTCTAAATCTAACATAACAACAAACTTAAAACTAGATACTTGACTTAACTAGTCCAATCTATTGTAGCTAAATTAAAAGGTACTAGATTTATGTCCCCATGCTAATGTGTCTATATTGTTTCTTAATAAGATACGTTTATCATCATTAGATGATAAGGCTACTTTATCAACACACTGAGTGAATATTTGGTGTTTGATAGATTTGAAAACAATGTTTCTTTTGCGAATTATTTCCTTTTCCAACAAAGCTTTATGATAGTCTTTGAAAAACAGTTTGTTGACTACAGGTTTTTTAATACCTTTAGCTTTCTTAATTTCTTTGGTTTCAGTTTTGATACAGTATAATTTTGATCTTAAACCAACAAATTCTGTAATAAGATGTCCGCCAAGTTCATCTTTGAACAATCCAGGTATTTTTTTATTTTCGCGTTTAATACCGTACGTATTATTTTCTTCATAGTTACTTGTATCAAAATATCCTTGAAAATTGTGTCTCAGATCTTTATATATATCACTAGTTTTCACCGAGTACAAAAAACTATCTGTATCTGTGTAACAAAGGTTTAAATTACGACCATAAAATGGTTTCATTACAGAATAATGGAAATTATACATGTGGCTTTTGGAAATTTCTAAAACCGTAAATCCAATATAAATAGGTTTGTCAAGTACAACTGATTCTGGCTTCAACTGAACTGCCACAAAATTTTCTGAAAAAATGGTAGAACTATGGTAATTAGGCCTCGCTATTAGTTGTTCTGCAGTGACCATTTTTTTCGTTCTATTTTTTGTATCAACCCACTGATTGACTAGTTTTACATCAAGCCTTTTTTCGGTGTCCTCTAAAGTTTTGCCGAAAATGCTATTATTTAATAACTTAAAAAAATCCTGTTCGAAACTTGACTTTGCCTTTTTTCGTAACTCTGTATTCAAATCAATGTATTGTTTTAAATAAGGGCTTTGTCTGAATTTAATTACTCTATGAATCTTTGTGAGCTTCAAACCATGTGATAAACACGTTTTCAAATGCGCATAATGGATAACGTAGTTAAATTTGTCATATAAGTTCGGTATTAATTTTGGAGTTTTAGATCCTGGTGGTGAAAATTTTTGTGGGCAAAATGGTAATTCATTATGCAGGTCATGTAAATTCTCGGGATATTCTAAATCAACTTCTAAAATAAACCCTTCTTCGGAATCATCGGGTGTTTCAAGGATTTCAATTTGATCAATATCTGAAACATTCAATAATCTAAAATCCGAATGAGGTAAATAAGAACACATCGCATAGCCGTACAAATTATTACAGTCTATGTAAAATAAAAAGTTATCGGGGTATGACGTTTCATAATTTGTTAAGTATTTATTGTTTGCTTTCGCATACCTCGTAGAACATAAACATACTCCCCCGCGAATACCTTTCTGTATTAATCGAATTATTTCTAAGTCATCAATTAGCTGAAGTTTTACATTCGTTTTAAGGAGCATTGCGTCAAAACTCAAACTAGGAGCTGTCAGATAAAATGAAGGATCTAACTTGTAATTTGTTTTACAAGTGCAACGAAACTTTTCAAATACATCTGCTAGTAACAAAACGTCAGATTTCAAATATAAATCTGTGTATTCACCCAAAGTTTTTAAATTGAACTCATTCCAGACCTGTTTAGCATGGCTATAGTCAGATTCTGAAACAGTAGTGTCACTAAGGCTCGAATAGAAGCATTGCTGTGGAGGCAATTTTTTCTCTTTGTACGAGTCCCAGGTAGACATGTATTCATACGGATACACGCCTTTCCGTCTTAACAATTCGAACCTCTCAGATTCTGGGAAAAAATTAAGCAAATGAATAAAATCTTTCTTATCTAGATTCGATACAAGTTTTTCTAGGCTTGTTCCCAAAAATTTAAAAGAGTCAACGAAACGAACCGCCATATGTTTATTGTCATGTGTTGTAAAAAACTTAGTGAATGATATGTAATTTTCTTTGTTTTTAGCTATAACTTTTATTGGTCCTGATGTTTGTCCCAGTTGACTTATAAATAAATGACTGTCGTAGCCAGACAAGTTATGAAAAAAGACAGGAACAAATTGTGGTAAACGATAGTTAAGATTACAGTAAGAATGAGCTGCACCGCGATAGTTGCCTGTCAAGTGGCAGTGGTCCCGAACTTTATCATCGAATAATAATTGACTGCATAAATAACATACTTTTGATTCCTTGAATGCGCAAACTTCTTGTGTGGTTAGTTTTTTCATAGGAATTGTATTTTTATAAATTTGTAAAATTTGAGATACATCCTTTTTTAGGTTATTTATGAAAACTTCAACACAATCTTCACCGCGATAAGTTACGTATCGATTTAAAGAACTATTATAAGAACAAACAACATAATACGCAAACGCAGCCGGTACATGTTTTTGAAACAGTTTCGTTGAACTGGAACTGGGTTCGTTAGGACTGGGCTGCAATAAAGATTCAAAGTCAGCATAAATTACAAAAGGCATGTCTTGCATTTTCTCATAGTTCTTAAATTGAATAAATGTACCCGACTTTGGCAAAATAGTCGCAACCCCACCGCACACATGAGCGTTTAATTTACGTTCGTTTTGAAAAAATATCATGCAGTCGTCACAAAAAAATATTTGACCATGATGTTTTGTTACTTGCGACCTTATTAAGCGGCTTAGGTTTTTAATCAAACAATAATGTGAAAGATTACCTCTTTCTATGTACAATAAGTTTATGTGATTGCTTTTTTTACTCAACGTGCGGTACAATGGTCCAACAACATTTGTTTTGTTTTTGAGTCCATATACATTAACGCTTATATTAGGATTATTTTTCTCAAATCTTTTTATGTCGGGAAACTTAACCGGAAACGACATTTTATTTACATTGAGCACGCTCTTAAAATGAGGATAAGAAGATGTTCGATGCCCGTTGCTGTCTGCAGGAAATAAAGCTGCCATTATGCTCCATAAAAAACAGAACTCATCTTTATTTTGAATGTTAACACATGCGCGTTTGAGTTTCAATGCTTTTGGCAAATCAATGAATCTAGATGCTCTCAGAGGATTGTACTTATTAATGTTAATTTCTAAGTAACAATTACGTAAAAATAACCAACCGCTATCTCGTTCTTCAAACTCGTCTACTTTAGAAGTAATCACGTTGATAACTTGAGAGAAAACTTCTTCAAAATCAAAACTATTATTTATTACAATGTTTTCCGTAGCAAATGACTTTATTTCGGACTTGTTAGAATCATTCGATCTTAAAAGAAATTCAGCGAATAATTCAAAGTTAACTTTGATGCTATCATAAGTTAACTGGCGCGCTCGTAGCAGCTGAGCGGCGCGCGCGCGCAAGCTGCGCATGAACGAGGCCGGCGCCTGCACGGCGCTCCCCGCATCACCACACAACCTGTACGCTGCGATGCGACTGCGGAAAGCACTACCTATTTTCTCAATACCATCGCTTTCTTCAATAGCAGAGTTATTTTTATGTATTGTACTCTTAAGATGAGCGGAAAACGCTTTGCTTTTAACAGAAATATTACAAACGGAACAATATATCGATCTGTTTGACATTGTTACTTGATGTAAAAGAAAAGATTGATTTAAATTTAACTAAAATAGATTGGACTCTTATTTCTTAATGTTTAGGATGATAACTTATTTTTTGTTATCGACAAAAAACCGTCCTTCGTCGGTAAAATCCGCGCGTGCTCGCTTGACAAACTTGCGCAGCAAGTCCAGCTGTTCAGCGTCAGAATCGGTTCTATATTTAAGCGATAATACCGCCTTCTGCCAGCGATCTCTCGCCGGTATCGACTTGATGTCCGCTGAGTTATAGAGTCGGAGCTCCACGAACAGATCGCCGGATAGGTCAGCGGTATGACGTAGGTTACCATCCGCCACGCGGCGCGTGAGCACGGATTGCAGGGAAGGCGCGGCGCGCGTGCGGTTGACGACGATCTCCGGCTCGTCGTCTAAGTCCAGACACCATCCATCAGACCGAGCTCGCTTCGGTACGCTGCCTTCAGCTGGCTTGCGCTTCGTAGGTCTTTTAGCCGCTTTACTGGAACTGAAATGATTAAGTTAGATGAGAAACTATTACTTACTATGCTTCGTGGATTATTTAATTAATAAGTTTGCTAGGTACCAAACAATCATAACCCTCCTTTGCTTTGACGTAATCAGGAGAAAAAAAAGGTATGTATCACGTACATAACTATAAAGGTATAAGGTACATAGAGTTCATAATTTATAAAGTCAATATTTTCTAATGTTTGGTTTAAAAAAGATTTGTTTTGAAAAGATCTGGTCATTACGTTCCTCGCTATGATTTTACATAAAACTTACCGCTTATTTACTTCGTCGTCCGTGTAAAAAAGTTCTTTTATAAATTTCGCCTTCCTCTTGGCCCCAGCCGTCTTGTTGCTCCTGAAAATGAAAACAAAAGTATTGGTTCAAATGTTAAGTATTCACGTTCATAAACATAAGCGTTATAAGTGGTTATAAGAATCTTCACTGTTTGTCACAATACTGAGATGCAGGTCGTTATCTCACCGTTTTTTAGCACACTCGTCTTCAGAGTCGCTAAGTGGTGGGATGGTCTTCCGTGCTCGGCGTTTGGAGGGCTCGGCGTCAGAATCGCAAAGTGCTGGAGTGGCCTTCCGTGCTCGGCGTTTGGAGGGCTCGGCGTCAGACTCTGAGTGCTTGTGCACTGCCCGGCGTTTAACTTCAACCTCGGAGTTGCATTCGATGTCAGACCTATCATATGAAGAATAAAAACAAACATGTAAAATAAAATCTTTATCGTTTTAACATAGTAAATTGAAGATAAAACTTACGAACATGATTGATTTCTGCTGAATTTTCTTGCTGTAGCACTAATAACGTTGAATAACTTCTTGATGGTCCTTGATGATCACTCACTGTCACTGATGTTATGGTTTTCATTGATCTATAGCTCCTAATTTATTCAAAAATATTGCAAACTCAGACAAAGAGGAGCATAACATTTTTACTGTAAAACTCCAATTTTACTAGGAAGTGATCGCAAAAACGACCTATAAAGTCTTTCCAATAAAAGGTTAGCTAACACTGTCTAAAATTGTAAGCTGTCAGCAAAAATTTCGGTTTGTCAATACATTTCGTGAAAAATAAAATATTAATTCACTAACTAGGTCGGCTGAAAGGTACGTACTTATGTACAGTTGACTTGAGTTTATTTAGAAGAAAAAATGTTGCGCTGTTATTAATGAACGATAGAAAATTCCCATTTTTCGCTGTTAATAACGTAAAATTATTTGTGTATACATGCGTCAGGGAACATGCCATTTGTAAGCGTTAAGGTCCAGAAGTAAGAAACTGAATATCCGTGTATGGTAAGTCCAACAAACTAACTCCCAGACGCAGGAAAATTAAAAAAAAAAAGTTTTTTCTGAATTGACTGACTTTGAACCAAACTTGTGGCAACTGGCACTGCAAAACGGAGGAAGGCGAAAACCTTGTAATAGTTCATTAAGCCATTCCTAAATGATATTACATGTCATGTGTAGAGTTGCACTACCTACACAACAGCGTCTAGTGATAAACTAAACTTCTTAAAGCTTGTGTTATGGGACACTAGACAAAGGATAAACATATTTCAAATACATCATTTGTTTACATAGGAAACAGCTAGAACAATACAAACAGACATGTTCATGCAAACGAATGTTTGTACTGTGCGGAATCGAACCCGCGACTTCTATTGTAGTAAACAACTTCTGAACCATTACACAATTAAGTAATTAGAAATACGTTCAAATTATGAAAGTAAAAATCATTTTTATTGTGGTTGACTATACTTGAATCTTGAATCATATTACCGAGCTTACAGATAAGGTAGTGCAGCGTTGGCAAAATGTAGTGACTTGTTTGTTCAAAGTAATACCTGCTTGTGTTGCATTTGCATTAGGGTTCCTTCCTATCTTTACGTAATAAACAACGGACTTTTTTGTGTTTGATTAAATTTAATAATTAGTTATTTGATATTTTTTTAAAATGAGTTTTATTTGTTTTAAGTAAATGTATTGATACCATTGTTTCATAGGTTAAGTTTTTATTCTGCATAAATGTTTACTTACTTACTTACTAAGTAAATTGATATTTATTTCTGTTTATTACAGTGATATGACTTATTTTAAAAATCTATTTTAATTATTGCATTAGGGTTCCTTCCTATCTTTACGTAATAAACAGCGGACTTTTATCTGTTTGATTAGATTTAATAAGTAGTTATCAAATATTATTTTAAATATGTTTTTTATTTGTTTTAAGTTAATTGACATTTATTTCTGTTTTTACAGTTATATTGTATTATTTGCAAAAAATCTATTTTAAATATGATTCCTAATGTTATGCTTAATATGGATTTATATGGTAATGCGAAATAATCATAATTTTGATTTTTATTAAGGTTGTTACTGCATCATTGAAGATGATGAGGTTCCTCACTGAATGTATTTAGCATTACACCAACGTATTAACCAGTTAGTAGAATTATGTTTATAAACTTTTGTCCTAACAACAATTATACGGAACCCGAAACAAAAAGCGTTACTAATTAATTACGATTTACTGGTCTTGTTCATACATTGCATCAGTATTGAAGGGATCGTCGCGGCTCCCACACACCTTTTTGAGTTAACGCGTCCATGCTCATAGTTGTGGTAAATTGCATTCAAACTTGTCCGTACGACCAATCAGGCATGAATCTCTGTTCCATCATGGAATTACCGAGGATTCATGGTGCCGACATTTTTACTATCATAAATGTGATTATTGACTATGTTGCTGCTGGATAACACGCGGTTGAATAGAGTATCACTTGTATCGGCACGACCAATCTGGCATGAAACCACCACTTGTGGTCGTTGTAGTTTCATGGTGCCGTCATATTCTAATCGGGTATCTAAGAGCGCCATGTATGATCTATCAATCAGTGTAGTTATGTTGTGTTTTTTGTGAAATACCAGATCTCAAGGGAAAAAAATCACAGGTATGTTTTTTATGAATTTGTTATTAATTTTATGATTGACGATAATAATTCACTTTTCGAATAATCATGTTGCGTCTTACACCAAAATGAACTCGTATCAAGTTTCATTCAACGATTTAGTTAAACAATCAGGAATCGGTGCATTAGGTATGTGTAGCGTAGAGGTGTCATATCGCAAGACCGGACGCACGACGTCAGCGCGAGCGCTCGTGGGTCGGCTAGGAAATGATGACAGTGCATGCAAACTGTTAAGCGAATAATTATTTAACTTTCGGTTAGTGGTTTTTTGATCAAAATTTTTAATTCCATAACATGTTTGAAGTTCATCGTTCATGATAAACCATCTGAAATATTTTAGGTGGTTTATTTCTGATTTTGTGCTCCAATGGTGTATATTGGGAAGGTACTTCATTTTTTTCGAATGAGCGAACGAAGAGAGCGAGTGGTGAAGAAAAAAATGAAGTATACTTCCCAATATACACCTACTGCTACTGCCCGACGGTTGTTGTCGGGTTCTTCTATCTATGCGCAATCGATACGAAAACTTTGATAGCGCGTTTCAGGATTGTAGTTTCTATGTAGCGATATAGATGTCGCTACACTTGGTAGACATACACGTTGGTCACCCAGTCCGTGAGTGTCGCTCCAGGGTTGTCGCCGTAAGACTGATGGATGCCTAATTGAGATTTAATGCAGGGTTGTCGCTGAGCAAATAAGCCCAAATTGACTGATAGAACGTGTTCCGTAATCTACCGGCTTTGGCTCGGGTGAACGACCTTTGGGTTCAAATAAACATATGGCACAATAAGAAAAGTAATACTTATCCACTTTGAAAGGTTCATGTTGTGAGTACATGATGTACAATTTTTATCATAAAAGCAGTAAAACATGGTAGAAAGTTACGACTGAGTTACCTTAAGTTTCTTGGCAGCTCTTCTCAGTACAGAAAAGATTAGATCCCAGCGGATTTCATTGTTATTTATGCTGGTAAATTCATTAAGGGACCGATAACTTAGACTATTTCTACGTTATTAATAAATTGATTTGTAAAACAACTTTATTGTATTTAAAGTAATTTTGGTATGAAAGTAGATACCACCACAATTACAATAACCTAGTAATGAGGGCAATTGAAAGTATTATAATTAGTTTAATTGAAGAAAAATTCTACAGAAATGAAGTAAATATTGATAATCAGTTAATAAACCGAAACATGGCGAGAAAACATAAAAAAATCACGCGCGAAACGAAACGTGTTTTCCTAGCACTGATTGGCTATCCGCGTTTCAGTCTTCACATTCTTTCAAAGGCACGTTCCGTTTTTCTTAATTTAACACCCTGCACAAATAGGTTTCATTAACCAAATTAAAAAAATCAACAGCTTTTTACTCGTTAACTATACTAGAAGTGGGTGAACAGATTCATCTTAAGAGCAATGTCTTCTTACCTGTATTCGCTACAACCAACGAGTAACGAAACTAAATATTTTTATTTTAATTCGCGCTAGAGATTTCTGTGGCTTCCCTTTTGACCAATATTCATCACGCACGACTGCAAGAATTTCAGGAAAGAAGTTACTTTAACATTAATATACAGTTTTTTTCGGCATGGCACGGTAATTTGAGAATGTTAAGTATTTTAAAGTTAAAACTTAATTAATGATCAATCTTTACGTACTACTGCTAGGCAAATGCTTTTTTATTTTAGTATTTTTAAAATTTCTGTGTGAAACTCCTTATGCGGACTCAGAATACATCTGCATACCAAGTGTAAACAATGAAGCTCTTATAGTGTCGGGAAGAAGTGGCTGTGATAAAGAGACAGACAGGCCTAGAGATCGTATAAGCTGAAATGACGCGCCCCTCCACCGCATCTCGTACAAGAGTGCTTGCTTGTATGCATAGATACAGTCAGGGGGTGCATCGTTTCAGCTTAGACAATCTCTACAGACCTACATAACGAATCAACAGTGGTTTACGTTTCAACAATGAAAATCGTTTTATACGGAACCTTAAAAATGTATTTAAAACGTTTACACTCAATTTTGACAATGAGCTTACAGTAATTTCCAGCAGGAGGAGAATCGTTGTGTTTACAACAACTGCAATATGGCGCCGTTAGTGATGTCATCCGTGACATCATGCGTCTGCCGTCAACGCGCTTACATCAATTCAGAACGCGTTTGAGAGCGTTAAATGACTTTTGCTCAAATGGGATTTTCATGAATACATACATACATATACATACATACTGGGTCCTGCCCAGTCCAATACAAACAGGAATGTTAGTGGACGCGAAAGTTTGAACTGTGCGGCTATCGAACCAGGGACCATTCCTGCACCTCTGGTGTAGTAGCCAACTTTATAACCATTACACCAAATCGTTATTAATAAATCAAGTAAGATCATAACATTACGTACAGTCAGCTTCGAAATGTATGCAACATGTATGAGTTTCTAATAAAAATGATTTTGATTTTAGTGACGCCACACACGACATACGACTCTTTCATTGTAGAATTAGAATTGCTTTTGTCAAACCAGCAACATATTTTTGAAGACTTTCTTTTGATACTAACTAATGTGCCGCGCAACTGCGATAGTATTGACAGCGAAAAAGGTCGCATCACATTTGCGATATCGCGATACTAACCGTTACAATATTGACCTATGTTCCGTATCGTTCTACAGGAATTTTGTGTATTCTAGGATCAGCTGAATCATCTTCAAACATCATAAACTTTAGCAAATCGTAAATATTTCCATTCACGGCGTCTGTTAGCTTGTTCGTTCATTCTTAACCCGAACTTCAAACAAACGGTTGTGAATGGATTTACAAGATTACCCACCGATACAGAATGTAAAGATAAATAAAGAGAGTTTGAAAACATACTGAAAATTAATCTTTTAAGTGAAACTTTATTTTAACTTAGAGGTAAAACAAAACCAATCAACACCAGCCATTATTAGTAGCCTACTTACACAGGTTACATCTTTACTATAATGTAGTACGTACAAGCCATAATCCATCATATAGGCTCAGTGTCTAGTGAGAGACCTTATGCTCAGATGTTATCAAGCCCGGCTGACCGCCGATTCTCTGTCACAACTGCGCACCTCCAGATATAATACATGTAAAACAGTGAGTCGTATGTTCTGCTTTTGCCAAAATGCGACGGGCAACAAGATTGCAGCTTAACTCTTTAGCAATAAACATCAAACAACAAGATACGATTGTTTAAATATCACAATACTACCACCGTCCCCAGATAATAGTAAATTAATCAGAAAAGCGGTTAGGCTTGTGACGCGGGACAGCGGCGGGACAGCGGCGGGACAGCGGCGGGACAGGCTGATTTACTACGGGACACGGTCAGAAAACATGGCGCGGGCTGTTTGATAGACATTTTACATGACGTCTTGATTTATACACTCAATCTCATAGGGTCCAGCTGGTCAAGCTGACTGTGGATTAAAAACTGTTGTAGACACGGCCGTAAAAGAAAGACGGACGGAACATCACACAAAAAAATGTGAAGCATGCAAGTTTAACTGGACATCTAGCCCTGCAATAAGCAGAGGGTGGGCACAGGGTGAATTTAAAGTCAGTAGACATAGTATGATAGGATGTTCCTACTACTATTATAAATGCGAAGGTTTGTGGAGTAGAAATATTTTCTATGTAAACGCATTAAAATATCATTTCTCCCGGCCACGGTGAACGCTTTTATACACAGCTGTACTACCCACGACAAACGTTGCTTAGCAACGCGCGCGCCGCCCACCATTACCTTCGTATCAACTAAGTATACATCGATTCCGATAAACATATTGAATAGAAAAAACTATCCGGGAATCACCTCACCCAAACTATGAGGTGGAACAAGCCATACTCCAACACGCGGGCTCAGTGTGGATTGTTGGAGGGGTGTAAGGTTAGTGAGCAACCTTAATGTCAGATGTTATCAGAAGACTAGGCTTAACGACTGACATCTAGCGACGTAAGCCGGGAACTGCTTAACGTGCCTTCCGAAGCACGGAGATGCCCGAAATACACATCACTAAATTTTGGTCGGAGTGGTCACTCATCCCATTTCTGACCCGGCGTGTGTTGCTTTACAACAGTGATCGTCGCAACTGCGCCACGGGCACCTCTTACATTAACACAACCTGCCCTAAAAGTTTGCCAATTGATTTCGGTTTCATCTTGTAGGCTATGTACATACATATCCCTGGACATTATTCCACACAGCGCCATCTAGCCCAAAGAGGAGCTAATTATAGCCCGTTTTTATGGGATACTACATAACGGTTAACATTAGTAAATATATACGGTATTTCCATAAAAAAACTCATTTCACACCTGGTAGACCTTAGGTTTCAATATAAGGAGTCTCACAAACAAAGATCGCCAAAAGTGTGTTTTTATTACTTATACACAATTGATGTTATTCTGATAACATCCCACTCTCCCTTGTTATTCCGACCGTCTTTTGTTTTCCAATGCTCGTTTGTTTTTCCGGTGATCTCTATTTTTCCCGATGTTTTTGTCAAAATCTGTTACGGCGGATCGGAATGTTATGTTGAGGAGTGCCAATCAATCTACTGGAGTCAGGGCTCTGTCCGTCATGTTACACAAACGCGGTTAAGGCATAACATAACGAATACGTTAACATAATCTAACATAACTTAGGGCAGTAAGAGGCACAGTGATAGTTTCTGTTATGGTCAACGAAACATTCAAACCCAACGAGGTAAATTCAAATTCAATATTTCTTTATTCAATTAGACCATTACAAAGTATTTTCGAACCGTCAAGAATCCTAATTTTAACCACTTAATAAACATACACATAATAAAACTATATTTAAACAACACTTAAAATACGTATACATAATTTGACTCTACCACCGGCGTCAGAAGGTTGTTTCTACTGAGAAGACCCGGCAAGACACTCAGCATTTACATTTTAAACCAAATGTCGTATGACTCTGTTGGTTTATTCTGTATAGTTTTGACATGATAATAAATATAAATGAAACAGCAAGTTAATGAGTAGATTATTTTGTTTTTAGCATTAGAGATAATGCATTATCATCTTACTAAAGATAGGAAAACCAGAAAAATGCATTCGGTCTTGTTTAAGGTATATGCCTAAACATTGGTGAAACCAACCTGGCTGTCAGGTATAATATACCAGAGAAATTCGTCCGGTCTGTTAATGGTCTCGGTAGCATAATTGGTAGTGCAGTAGCCCGGCTTGCGAAAGGCGCGGGTTCGAGTCCCGCCTGATGCCAAGACCGAATGCATTTTTCTGGTTTTCCTATCTTTAATGAGTAGACTTGGGTAAACTTGAGCAGAACAGTTCCCGAAGGTGGCACCTGTTGACAAGTTGACGTGTTACGACAAGCTTAAGGTTTTATCGTTGGTTTCCATCACTGGACCCAGAGCTGGATTGGATCATCTCCTCGATTGCCCTCTGTGCCCTAAGACAAGCAGTCAAGCTCGCCAAGTTCTGGTCGGGTTCTATTTGGTGCCATTGAAACGAAAGAAGAGGAAGTTAGCCGCAAATTGTACAATGGACACAAAAAAGGTGTTCCGACAAGTCTTGAACTCTGGTTCTGAGCTAGAATGTTAACCACTGGGTCACGAAACTCTGAAGGCGTCCGTCACCGTATGTTGTACTTTATACACGGGTATTTGAAATAGCAAATCACATATTTCCCACAGCGAAATGCAAAAACTGAATTATTCACAACTAATTCTAACCCTGCCGCATCCCTGGGGGATGCCGCAGATAAATAATGTAATCCATTACCGCAGCCGACGGGTTTGCTCGGGGTGTGTGGTCTCCGGAAATGAATGGCTGCTACTATGAGTGATGCACACATTTAAAAATAGTTGCAGTGTTTGGATCGTCTTCAAACTGGAAAATTGGAAAGCTGAACTATTTTTGCTATTTCAACTTCACTGTGCAAGTCGTGTGAATTCCCACTGAGGAGGAGGTGAGTAGAAGGTTCCCACTGTAAGGTCAGAGGGGAACCTCCAACAATCCGCACTGAGCCCGCGTGTTGGAGTATAGTTGAGGTGAGGCTTGTGCCCAGCAGTGGGACGTATACCTAGAGCCTAGAGTACCTTTACCTCTAGCCCTAGCTTCACATAACAACAAATAGATAAGGGATAGCAAGCTAAAACGTGGATGTGCTAGTAACATAGCGGCCATGTTTCAACTCCTGACCACCTACTGTTGTTTCAAAGAATACCAAATAGATTTACCTATAAAAAGCATACACTTAAAGGTGTTATCTGTTCTGCGACGATTAACACAGCCACTGTTAAGTAGGTACTTACACTAACCATAAAACAAACAGTCTAACTATCAAAGAAACGACTGCAGTCCCCGGAGCGAGGCGATAGCATAAAAACTTACGTAATAAAAGAATGGAGAAGGAGGCTTCGACGGAGAATGTACTATCGTAACAGGATTGCAGCTCTGGGGCGGGCGGACGGGCGGCTGGCACGCGCGGTTTTAAATTCACGAACAAATAACATCAAATTCAAATTCAATATTTCTTTATTCAAGTGGACCATAGCATAGTACTTTGAATCGTCAAGAATCTTAATTTTAACCACTTAATAAACATACACATAATAATACAATATAGTCAATACTTAAAACACAAATGTACATAATGTGACTCTACCACCGGCGTCGGAAGGTTGTTTCTACTGAGAAGACCCGACAAGCAACTCAGCAGTTACTCTTTTTAAATCGTTCAATGTTTTACAGTACAAAATGAATGTTTGAATAAAGCAACAGAGTCATAGATTGTTTTTTGAATACAAAATAGTGTGATAAACCAAACTTTTTATGGCATGTAGACCCCTATAGCTCAGTCTGAACTGAGTTGTGAGCTTTAGAAGTTTGCTGATTTTCTTAAATAGATATATTTTCCTTTAGCGCAAGTTTCGCATAAATCGCAGCAATATAGAGACATTGTATGTGTAAACATTATAATGTTGATTTTCGTAAAATATAAAAAAATGAGTATAGTAACATTTCTGCACTACGCAAATAAAAAGTCCGATGTTATTTTTACAGGGTGAACTGTTCAGCTGAGCGTTGCAGGCCAAACTTTTCTGCTATATAAATTAAACGCATTCTCAACCATAAAATGTCACCAACATATTACACACATTTGCAAAATGAATTCTGTTGCACACAATAAAACTCAGATCCACAACCCTTGCGTTCGAAAGTATGCGGTCAACTGGTCACTGTGGACCTGACTTTCTAATTAAGAACGATTTGATTAGTTAGGGGGCGTGCTAGATCCCAGCACAAGTATGAAATTACTGCATTCTTAACGCGAACGGACTATAGATCCTTTTTTGTGCATAGAAAAAACGCGCGTATTTCATAAAACCCGCTCGTCTATCACCGAACGCATTACCTTAACTAGATTGTCCCGCGAGACGACTCATTCAGCCGCCGGTCCTTGTCGTTAACGCCGACTCAAACTGAGATTTATCTTAATAACCTTAAGGTTTACATTCAAGTGCCTACTTGCCTAGGCGCGAGTCGGTCCTTACCGTTAACGCCGACTCAAAGTGAGATTTATCTTCATGATGATAAGGTTTAAACTCACGTGTGTGTTGTCTTGGGAAATAGGCTTAGTTATTTTAATCTAAGACACCATACAATTACACCGTTTTCTGCAGAGAAAAATAGTACTGTAAAAACTATTAGCTAGATTTTAGATTAGGTTATGTAGGAATACAGTTTTTCTTGAGCAAAATCATTATTTATTCATCTATTTACTCTTAATTGCACAAAATTACAACGAAAGGAAATTGCTAGAAAAACAAAGATATTTCAATTAATGATAAAAATACGTCCAGAGGCGCAGACATCAACCTTTACAAAACCGTTGCAAAATGGGTCTTATGCCAGCGGCAAAAGGTGCCCCTGTGTAAAGGTTGATGTTAGCGCCTCTGTACATAAGACACATTATATCTCTATATATAAAAATGGATTGCTGTTTGTTAGTCTCGCTAAAACTCAGGAACGGCTGGACCGATTTGGCTAATCTTGGTTTTGAAATATTAGTAATGGTCTAGCGTAGGTTTAAAAGGTGAGTAATCATGAGAAAATGCTGGGAACATAGTAAAAATCTCAATTTTAGTTTCCTCTTAGTAAATGTTCCTACCTGTCACGTGACACTAAATGTTTGACAACAAAACGAAGTCTGTTGGGACAGCGAGTACATTATAACTGTTCAACAATTTCGCTATCTCGTAAAAGTCACTTGTCTTTAAGCACTGATATGTGTTGGACGAGAAAATGTCGCCTCGTTTAATTAATTAACATTCTAATGAATTCGTGGAGACGAGGGTGGAATAGGTACAGTTAGCGTCAAAATTATGTTAAGACTTTAGTACTTTGTTGTGCTAGCTAATTTGAAGGCACCTTACTAATTCGTTGACAACGTCAACGAAGTTAGTTGAAAACTCAATATTTTTTATTCACTAGATCATTAAGCAGTAATTGCGAATATTATTTATTTTGATAATAAAATAAGTACATAAAATACATCTACATCATGTGACTTAACGCTACCACAGGCGTTGGAAAGTCAATTCTACTGAGAATACCCAGCAAGAAACTCAGCGATTATTTTTTAAATATGATGCTTTCACATTACAAAATGAATATGTAAATTAATTTATAAACAACATAAAATGACATAGTTCGAAAGTGTTGAAATATTTTTGACGCTGACTGTACCAATATTAATTAACAGTATTAGGTGAACTCGGAGTAGGTGAGGGTAAGTAGGAATTAATTTAAAAAAATATATTAATTTTACAAATTTCGTTTCGTATTTTTTCTCAATCTGATCATTGGAGAATACAACTGAGTATACAGGGTAATATTGAAACAGGCTGCTAGAGAACCATGTGCGATTAGTTTGAACCCTGATCCTACCCTATAACAGTCATGGGATACTTATTAATATGTTTATTGCGACCCGATTAGCCTGAAGTACCTACCTGTGGGGCTAAAACGGTAACATTTTAGCATTTCATATTATGAAACACCTAACTGACGTTTCATCTAGGCCGCGGTCCGTTTCGAGTCAAAAGTGAGTAATAGCGCGCTGACGTCGCTCACGTTCATACAATTTATCAATTCGGGATGCGTGTCAGCGCGCTGTTACTCACTTTTGACTCGAAACGGACCGCGGTCTAGATGAAACGTCAAATAGATGATTCATAATATGAAATGCTAAAATGTTGCTGTTTTAGCCCCCCTGACTGTGTAAGTTGCAAAAAAGATTGTGTTTATTTATCAAAACCTTATTATTCCTATCTGTCACTATTGAGTGCTTTACAATGACACGAATTAGACCTTCTGAGATCTCTTGAGCAAGCCCCAAAGTGATTAAATCTAATCATAACATAACACACCCTCACGACCATATCCCTAATGGGTTAGTCAGAGCCATACTGATTGTTGCCGTCATGGTGAACGGAACATTCAGCAGCCCACATTTCGCCAAGGGAATTTAAACACAACATGTTTAAAGGGCGATCCTACCGCCGTTATCTGGGTTGCTAGGGTTTTATATCAATGTTTTCCATCAACGGAGAGTTAGCCGCAAATTGTACAATGAACACAAAGTAGGTGTATTCGGCTATATTTAATCTAAATTAACCTTAAAATGTCGAAGGTAAGTTTTCAGACTTTCCTTTTCCACCTCTTTCTAACCCTTAAGTGCTTCAATTAAGCGTAAACTTAGATCTAATTGCTATGATAGCGTCGTGTAACTCTTGTTCTCTATCCCCCCTACCCCCCCACGTTATTGCAGGCACGTTCCACCTACGTTACCCGTGCGAGTGAGATTTCTCCCGACATTAGAAAGCTTAATCTTTTCTGTGAAATGGATGTGACTTTCTTTTTTTTAAGTTACAGCAAACTTGCTTCTGGCTTTGGGCATTTGTTTTCGAGGAAGGTGATTGATGTTAAGGATAGAACTAACTTGATATGTTCTGGTCTATCATACCTAATCGTGTTAAGAAACAAAGGTTAACGTTGAACGTTTTTTGTATAAAGTCAGAAAACGATTGGAGAAGAATTAGTTTTTTTTTTAACCGTTGCGTTTTGTAAAACGCAACGGTTCCGCAACGGTACATAAAGAAGTGGTAAATTATCATATTGACGACCGATTTATTGTTATGGTTAAGAAGTTGGCTACTTCACCAAATGTCTCTGGTTCGATCCCCGCTCAGTACTAACATTTGTGTGCATAAACTAGTCTGTTCGTATTGGGGTGGGTGTTATCTATGTATATTAAGTATGTTTTTACAAAAGAAAAAGTATTTAAGTTTGTATAAACAAACTTACTCGTACTATGGGATACTAGACAATGCATAAGCATTGTCTAGTATCCCATAGTACGAGTTTTAAGTAACTCACTTTGAGGCTAACCCCCGAATTCACAAACGATAATCAACGCTAATCACGCGCTCACGCTCATGCTGTCCCTTTCAGTTCTATTGACATTTTACGGGACAGCATGAACGAGAGCGCGTGCTTAGCGTTGATTGACGTTTGTGGAATCGGGGGTAAGTGGCGCTGTGTTGGAAAATGCTCAGGAATATTCATTTCTTTATTTACAAACATTATTAACTATAGTAATGAAACATGAACGAACGTTAAATTATTTCGCTTTCTCATTATAAACTACGGTTAGTACAAACAATCTTCGAAATTCTTCTTCTTTTATCATGAAAAGTACTATTTTAGTAGCAAGTTTTACGAACGCCGTTTACAAATAGCCCAAAAATATTTGAATTCACAAATGATCATTCAGAAGATAAAAATTGCTATCTAAGATGGAACGTGAGTTTGAGTTTAAAACTCCAATGTAAACAATTCTTATGGGCGATCTCTCTTTTTGTTCATAATTGTGTATATTCGTTTATCAGAATTGTGATAATAACATCACTAACATGTGAAAAGTGTGTAAAGTGAGTCTGTGACATCATGGTTTCCAAACAAAATGATCCTTATTTATTGATAATTGAAAGTTTAAAAGATGACTTAATTATTGAGGAATATTCTTAAAAGAAACCTATTAAAGCATTTTAAAAGAAAAATAGAATCAGAATCAGAGACATCTTTATTAAAATAGACCTTTTTTTTTTTTTTTTTTTTTTTTTTGACCCGGAGGAAATGACATTGCGCATTCCCGTCCACCGGGGGGCAGACGGGTTATGTGGGACTCACCACTGGGGAAGGTGACACCCAGTGGCATACCCACTAAAAACTCCGGGACTCCCTCTCATCGTCCATGTTGGGGGAACTGCGGTGACTGGCACGAAGCCCACTACGCGGTCCCCCGGACGGAGCCCGCCTACACGGCGGGCAGGAAGCGGCCCCTCCCTCTTGGGGAGCGGCCAGTAGGGACAGCCGAGGGCGTCGAACTGTCACTACCAGACAGTGGAGGTGGCCTGTGCAATGCTGGTGCAGGTACCCCCGTACCACGCACCAGCCGGCCTCCTCCACGGAGAGGTTGGAGATGACGGGCGATTGTTCGCCGTCTCCCTCCCCTCCTTATCCTGCGGAGCGCGTTAGCAGCGGGATCTTGCTCCCGTAAGCGCTCCGCGGCCTCCTTTTCGGCCACCACCTCCTCACAGAAGGTGGCGACCGCCTTCCAGGCGTCTTCGTCCGCCAACATGGCTAGGACGACGCTTGGAAGGCATAGATCTTGTCCCACTATAGCAACAAGCTCGCTGCGCTGCGTGGCCCACCTCTGACACACCGCTAGGGTGTGGTGGGCCGTATCTTCTGCAGCACCACACTCGAAGCAGCGTGGGGCTCCCTCTTTCTGGATGCGGTGCAAATAGGAGGCAAAGCAACCGTGCCCCGTCATAATCTGCACCATCCGGAATGAGAGGGAGCCATGTGTCCTCGTGAGCCATCGGTCCAGGACCGGGGCTATCGCCTCTGTTACGCGGAGGCCATATTCCGCGCCGCGGAGGTCCGCCGCCCAAAGGCGGACTAAACCCTCGCTGGCCTCCCTGCGGACTCCCTCCCGTTCATCGGAGCAGTACGGCTCGTCCGCAGCCTTTTTGGCGGCCGTCCAGCGGTAGACGACCGCCAATACGTTTGCCTCCAATTCCCACGGAGGGGTGCCCGCAAGCGCACAGGCCGCGGAGAAGCTTACTGTACGGTAGGCTCTCACGGCCCGCTGCGCAATCGCCCGTTGGGGTGCTCGTAGAAGACGGACGTTTTCTCGTCTTGAGAGGGCCGCCGCCCAGATAGGCGCACCATAAAGCGCCATGCTTTTCAAAATGCCGGAATAAAGTTTCCGGCATTTAGAGTCAGGCCCTCCTAAATTGGGCATGAGCCATCTCAGGCTATCAGCCGCCTTCATTAGCCTGGGTGACAGTGCACGGAAGTGTGCAGTGAAGTGCCACCCAGGATCTAATGTTAGGCCGAGATATTTCATCTCGACCCCTACTGCCGTCCGGATGCCCCCGAGCATGATGTGGGCATCGGGCGGCGCCCGTCTCTGTCGTGGCCCCCGAAACCAGATGGCCTCTGTTTTTTCGAGGGCCACTGTGAGGCCCAGGAGGCCAATACGCCTAGCGACCAGGTCGCCCCCCGCGGAGGCCTTTATGGCCGCTTCCCCAAACGTTTTCCCCCGGGCAGTAAGGAGCGTGTCATCGGCATAACATAGCACGCTCGTGCCCGGGAGAAGGGACCCGCGGAGGAGCCAGTCAAAGGCAATGTTCCACAAGAGTGGTCCCAGCACCGACCCCTGTGGAACACCGGACTCAGCCGCATAGCGGCGAACTACGCTATCACCGTCTGAGAAGACTATTTCTCGGCCCCTGAGGTAGTCCGCTATAATCCCCCGGAGATATGAGGGGAACCGGAAATACCCAAGGGCCTCAGTGATGGTCGCGTGCGGGAGGGAGTTAAATGCATTCTTGATGTCAAATGACACTGCAATTACACCCTCCCCACACTCTTCGGCCTCCTTTGTAAGGTCCCGCAGTCGTGTCAGGGCGTCGACAGTGGAACGCCCTGCACGAAACCCGTATTGAGCGCCCACCAGGTCCGGGCCCATCTCCCGGAGATGCTCGATGAGGCGGTATGAGATGATCTTCTCGAACATCTTACCAACCTCATCGAGCAAAATTATTGGCCTGTATGCTGAAGGCGAGTCTTTTGGCCGCCCTGCCTTCTGGAGAAGGCAGAGTAGACCCACCTTCCAAACCTTAGGGAACCTCTTCTCCTGGAAGCAGCGGTCAAAAAGGTCCCTAAAATTCGGCTCCATTGGGCCCGCCGCCAAGGAGACGACTTTGGCCGGAAGGCCGTCGGGGCCTGGGGCCGTCTTTTTACCCCGTAACCGGAGTCTAACGGCCCCAAATTAAAATAGACCTGCTACAAGTGCTTTCAAATAAATACGAAACGCTCTCTTACAACGTAGCTATACGTTGAAATTTCTACAAAACTCAATCGCTGCTCGTAGCAAGGTAAACGGAGCAAACACTGTCTACGACGTAGCCGACTCGTAGCGGCTTGCTCGTAGCGGAGCTAACATGTTTGTGTAGCAGGCTGAGAGACGGGTAACCTTTCCGATAGGTTTTGCTAAAAATATGTTTTTTTTGGTAAAAGAAAGAATAAATCATTGAGATAACAGTTGAGGTGAGTTTAATACGAAGGGCGATTTTAACCAAATTCTTAGTAATAATCAAATAGAACAAGTTGGTAATCATTGTGTTTTGAATTCAAAATTGAATAATGTCTTTTCTTAACAGCAAATAGTGGTGGTAGACCAGTTAAACGTTGGCATAGATTTCCAGGTTAGGAAAAATGTAAACTCCTGATGATATCATAATAAAAAAAACAACAACAAAAGCAACAATTTGAGAACTTTTCAGCCCTACACGGCCAATAAATACGTGACTGTAAGCCAACCATTGTAATTAAATAAATAACGCTACGCAGTGAATTTCCTGCCTATTGCCACTTCAAGTTATTTCCCGCGGGTCTACGTTGGCGCCCATTAATAATTAGATTTTAGGTAATTATATTTCACAAATTGAACGTATTTATGGAGTACGTTTACGTTTAAAGATTCAAATCCACAATTTGATTGTGATTTTCTATAATAGATTCGATTAGATTACTTGGCGCTTGGGTCTCATCAAGAAAAGAGTGAATAGGCTGTTAGGCAGACATGTACCACCACACCATTGACTTACCATCAGGTGGGATTGTGATCAAATAACTGCCTATATTTAACAAAAACAAACATAATTTACCAAACCGACAAACGAAAAACGAAACCTTAAATAAAATTAACAATTCGTGAAAAAGTCCTAGTAGACTAACACCGAAAAGTTTAATATTAATTATTCAGAACCATCAGGTAGGCTGCATGAAAATAAAATTACCATAAGAAAGTAAGAATTGATTACAAAGAAAAATTAAAAGTTTCCAAAGAATATTGTGTAGGCAAGGAGGGAATTCTAATTCTTGGCTCGAATATTTCTTCAAGTGGACTAACCATTCCCAAAAGTGTTTTTCAGAAACTTTTTTCCTTATATTACAAATTGACCAGACACGGTTATACAGAATTTGATTGAGGTCGCAATTTTTTTTTATAAGCGTCTTGGCCCAGTGGTTAAACACTCGGGCTTGGAAACCTGCTGAAAAGCCTGGCTGCTAACTCTCCAGGTGAGGAAAACACTGATAAAAAAACCCTGGCAACTCGGATAACGGCGGTTGGTTTACCCCTTACCCCGTTGGGTTTCGCTCGGGGCAATTTGGGCTTCTGAATCTTTCGTTTATCATAACAGACTTGAGATCCCCGTTTTGAATGTAGGTAGTCGTGGCATTGTTGGAATAACTCTGCTGTACAGTTAAAAATATCGGTACGATCGCTGGTTCGATCTCCGCCTGAAACCAGGTCAGGAGGTATCTGTTATTTCTATCCATATTTTTAACATAACATAACATACCCTCACGACCATATCACTAATGGGTTAGTCAGAGGCACACTGATTGTTGCCGACATGGTGAAAGGAACATTCAGAAGCCCACATTTCGTGCAAGGAATTTGAACCGAACGAGGTAAGGGGCTAGCCTACCGCCGTTATCCGGGTTGCTTGTGTTTTATATCGGTGTTTTCCATCACCGGAGAGTTAGCCGCAAATTATACAGTGATTGTGTTCCGGCCAGATTTGATCTCCGGACCATCGGGTTCCGAGCCAGAGTGCTTAACCACTGGGCCACGACGCTCTCTTGGAATATGATATTTTTAATCATATTCCATAACTGCAATTTTCGGAAAGCAGTTAAAGTTGGTCGCAACAGTCAGCTTTCTGGACAAAACCCAACATCGCCGGGCAGAGGCCAAATCGCGCGGACGTGACTACTTGGCATTTCGCCAAGTGCCAGATAGCTGAATACCTGAGCTGAGCCAACTTCTGAACTAGGTTAGCGATGTGTCCTATGACCTGGGTTATGCTGCCGAACCTAATAGAGGCGAGATATTTAATAATTTATCCCAATGAGGTGCTCGCGCCTCAGTTCGGACAGCGAATCTGCAAAAAATAATTCATTTATTTCAGACCGATCTACGTCAATCCGCACTGAGCCCACGTGTTGAAGTATGGCTCTATCTACCTCATGAAATGATCCACGCATCTACGCATACGAGCAAGCACTCTTGTACGCGTAGATGCGGTGGAGAACGGGCGCGTCATTTCAGCTTAGACGATCTTTACTACATCAGTGGTCTACGGTTCCCCGCTCAGTTCCAGCTTTCATGTGGATGAAAATGTTTGTTTGTATTGGTATTTCCATTTTGTATGTATTTAACAAAAAACATGCATGTATTTAAATCCTTTGTCTAGTTACTATAAGACAAGCTTTGCTTATTTTGAGCCTAGATGGCGCTATGTGTATTATGGTCCAACGATACGCTATTCTATATAATAACACTTGAATTGTAGCTAGTATGACATTACACTACGAATAGGGGACAAAACCTGAATTATCCATATGCTAAATGAATCTTTATTCGTGTTTTGAATGCAGAACGCAGAATGAACCCTTTTCGTTTCAACCCACTTTTAGTGGTAACTGTTTGTAAAGCAAGTTTAGTTCAACATAGGAACAGTTAGAATTAATGACCCCAGGCACCGCACCTTGGATAACACTCACCAACCTAACTTGATCTCTCGGGCTCAACTGCAGATACTACAACATAGTATAAGGTTAGTAAAGTTTTGATAAGAGCCTGTTCACACCAGCGTTTGTTGGGCGATTTCTCGGCGAAGCGATATCGCCGCGAGAACGCAGCGTACATGCAACTCGCAGCGATTGTTGCGCGATAAAATAAACGCCGCGAGATAGCTGCGGCGGGTGAACGCTTTATCCATCTGTCAAATTCAAAGCAGGCTTCGTGGCGTGCTCGCGGGGTACTCGTGGCGTTTATTTTATCGCGGTTCGCGGCGTGTACGCTGCGTTCCCGCGGCGAGATCGCCTCGCCGTGAAATCGCCCAACAAACGCTAGGTGTGAACAGGCTCTAAGGGAGCAGTTGGAAATATAATTGCTATCGCATAGAATGGTCACTCGCCTCACTATCATCTACGATCTTTATTGCATTGCATTAACAATTTACTGCATTTTATTAGCATTGCAGTGGTGCTTAAAAACAAGATTTATTCATTGACCTTTATCTGTATTTAAATTAATCGGTTTAAGTAGTTCGCAGAGGTTCAAATGCATGCAGCATTTGAACTTCTGCGACCTTTATAAAAGAATCTCACACACAGTTTTTATTGAAAACACTTAAAATCGGTCTGTGTTGTTATTACCTAATGGTAAAATTATGGTTTCCATTTAAAATCCCTTCTTCCAGATTCAAAAGAATTGACTTCATAATCATTATCCACCTATATTATAACCCGTGCTCGACGTATTGCTTGCCACCAGCTTTCTCCACGTAGATGATGGCGCCCCATGCTACGCCTACACTTTAGAACGCTTAAGATTGGGAAAGAGGTTTGTCTGCCTAGGTCTCCACTTAGGCACGCTACAGATTGGAAAGAGGTTCAAACAAGTCACTGTTTGGCTCGGAAAACCAAAGGAGTAAGAGGTAGATAAGACGATGAAAAGATACAGTATTAACATCCACACCACACTGGCCATTTCGGTGTGTTTTGGGGTCGACTTGTTTTTATTTTATCCTTATTTAATTATTTTTATCATGGCTGGCCATTAAGTCACATTTCACTGAAACTTCGAAGGCTAACAAAACAGGCATCACTAAAGGCGTAAGGTTGCCTCAGGGCTCAGCCTCAACCGGCCCGACTGATAGCAGGGGATGAACCAACTACTTAATTGGATCCGGTAAACTTCCCACCGGAATGTTTGTGCAAACTTCAATTTTTCGACCCCTTGGCAACGCCTAGTTTAGTTAAGTATAATTTTAATCTATCCATATATGCCTGCTAAATGTTCAATGAAGATACACACTGAGATCACTCTTGTGAATTATTTCTCTATTTCGGCTTTTTTAAATTTTGTATAGAACGCCGTCTCCCAAAACCTAATTTAGGCAAATGTGTTTCTAACGACGACTTTTCGACGTACCAGAGCGGGTTAGCAGGTTGCAGTGGCAGTGGGCGGGGCACATAGCATCAAAAACGGATGGTTGTTTGGGAAGAAAAGCGCAAGAATGCAGACTATTTGAAGCCGAGCGCAGAGTGTGGTGCCCACTCTCAAGGTGCTCGGATCACCTGATGAATATTGTACGGTATAGGTGGATCCAGCGCCTACAACCGGCCGCTTTGGAAATCTATGAGGTAAGGAGTATTCTCAGAAGTGGACTGGCTGTTAATGACGATGATAAGTTTCTGACAAAAAACGTACGATGCCAACTTACAAACAATCAGATCTTTTAAGTCTCAAACGCCGATAACTGCTGCCCGAATTAAAGGCATGAACTTATGAAACTTAATTAATATTCTCTCCCACAATCCCGTGCTCCAATAAATTCTCAAAACTCAAGGTCGCAAACGGCAAGTGTCGCGGAACTCACGAAGAATTAATGAGATTCCGCGACATCAGCTGTTCCTTCCGGACAATAATCCGATTTTAATTTCAGCTCATAGCTGGAGGCGCATTTTTCCGAGCCTGTGAGTTTATTGGAGAACATTAGCCCAGTGGTTCAGCATTCTGGCTTGGAGCCACAAGTTCAGACCTGCCAGGAACACCAACTTCTAGACTAGAGAACATCTCTACCGATAACCGATGTTAAGCTTATTAGATTCGCCAACGCTTGTTCAGATAATCAGTTATGATCACACTAACATAATTAGTTTAGGCATCTCCGTACCGCAGAAGGTACGTTAAGCAGGGACGAGCGCCCACTCAAAACTGATATCTACTTGGTAAATGTACCATTCATCATGTTGCAAATAGTCAGCGCACCTTTATCTAGCCCGTGGGCGTTTGTTTTAATGTAATTGCTTTAAAGGTATTTAAATAATGTTCTGTGCCTAGCAGATTGAAGTTTCGCGTGTATTTTCGGTAAAGATAAACATAGTTAAGCAACCGTAGCGTGTTGTCAAATGGAGTGATTACATATGATTTTCCAAATTACTCTCGTTGCCTGACGTATAAAAGTGGTTACCAGTGAGCCTTTATCTCTGGTTTTGCAAATGTAAACAGACTGCGGTTACCGCTTACCAATTGGCCTACAGGATTCTCCGCCACCATGTTACCTATCACATACAGGGTATACAACTCAAACCGACTAACAATTTTTTTGATTTTCAGCATTTGTAAATAAAATACAGAGATAGTTTTAGAGATAAGGAATGCTTCTAAATATTTATAGAATTAAGAATCTAATGAGCTCTTTGACTTCTTTATGCTTATTAACTCTAAAAGCTGGCAACTTTAAAACCAACCACGGCAAAAGACGCATAAAAATAAACATTACGCTGCTAGAGGAAATTGAGAGGGTAAATATCACTTCATTTGAGAGGCAATAAGGGAAATTAAATGTCTCAACCTAATTATTCCGTGGTATTTATATTTAAATACAAATGTTAGGCAAAAATATATCAGTTGTTTGTGATTCTGTATTGTATATGTATGTAGAAGATGCTACTGCAAAGACACAAGACCACTACCAATTTCCCAGTATTTACATCTTCTCATCTTAAAAACTGTGATATCTGTAATTTTCACTTCCAACATCGTATGTTTTCGTTAAACAACATTTTTAATATGGATGGATATGTTTGTATACGAGTGAACAGTTATTTTTTTAAGTTTTCTGCGTCTTTTACGATGTTAATGAACGTTTATCCGTCTCGTCTATTTAAAATTCAAATGTAAAAGTAATTCTCCAACCCAGGTAACTAATATTAAAAATTAATTATAGCCCTGGAAAAAGACAACAACAAAGAGTTTCTAAACTATTTGGTGATGAGAAATAAGTAACAACGGGATCAAGTTTCCCAGTGAATAATCAAAGTCAAATCGTAAATTTCCTTCATAAGAATACCCATTGATTTACCTCGCGGGTATCATCAAATTCCGTTAGAGTGGTACTAAATCAATATTATCGCCGAACGAGATCAGCGTTCTCGCAGCTCTTAGAGTATTTACCCATCGGAGATTACGTCGAGTCGCGACAAAGCGAATGTTCAAAGTAAGCATTTTCGTTCAGGAGACTCGGTAATTCTGCGATGTTAATCTGCTTAGACGACGTTTTAATGTGATCACACTGTGTTAACGAACATTTCCCTTTTGGTTAACATATCATGCTCTTACGTACTCGTTTGATAAAGGATTTCATTTAAGCATTGCACTTTTAGTTTATAATGAGCTGTTTTTTATTGCATAACATTCATTCATTGTTATCAAGCCCTCTATGTTGTATATTTGAACCATTTTAACATAATTTCGAGTTTGATTCTTCAATCGACAATTTTGTAAACAATTGTATGCCTCCATTTAAACAATTTATTACTTTATATTGGATATTGGAAATAAACCACATCGATATACTTTACCGATCCAACAAATCATCTTTCAATATTATTGACGACCCATTTAAACTTAATTACCACCCAAATTCAATTCCAAAAGCGATTTAATAACGCTTACCCTTACGACTGTTAATTTTGAAACAGATCACGCAGCAAATATCTGAAATTTAAATTTAATTTAACGTTATTTTCTTCGCAAGATTTATTTTCAAGTTCGCTCGTTTGTCGACTTTGTACTAAATCAGTGGAGCTTTAAGGTTGAGTTTTTAGCATTTCAAGGAAAACGAAAAGGAGGCTAAGCACAGATTTAGATCACTGAGACCGACTGCTAAGAGAGCCTTACGTACGGCTCGGACGCGGGTGCCGTGACTGGAGTATCGTTAGAATCAAGAAAATCGTCAGTGTGTGCGTGTATCGACGCGTACGTACAGGACGGCTCGGACGCGCTCACAAACAAGCTTCGCTCGCAGCGTATGTATGGAAGGTGACATACTGGGTATACTGTGCCTATGCCGTTCCCAACCCAGCGTGTACGGCGATCCAAGCCAATACACTGTCACAACTGAGCCACAGGCACTTTAAAATAATTAAAGTGTGACTATGCCACCGATTCGGACATTGTGTTTATCGAGAAAATTCCGCAAGAAGTCAATATTTACTCTTTTCAACTTTAAATGTTACAAAGATAGCCCAAAAACATTTACTTTTTCAATCTTGTATTTTAACTCAGGCAAAATCATTTAGAAATTTAAAAACAACGAGACATTTACATTAAAGTTTTACATTTTTAAACAGTTTCCATTAAGACCTGTCAAACTTTTGTCTGAAACTTAAGTTCCATTTAGCCGAATGGAGGTGACTTCAGCGCAGGGCTGATGCCAACTTCTTGGGAAAACTTAGTTATGACTTTTTACTTAAGACTGCAAATGGCACATGAAACTAAATTTAAATGTTTAAGCAGGGGTAGGACTTTCTTTTTTGAGTTAACAGTCGCAGTAATGGAAGGCACAGTAGTTAACGAATAAACTTTCCATTCATGTAGGTGGCATGCGAATACCCAAAAAAAAACCTTTGCCGTTATTTTTACCTGTGAAGCAATCGACATTGCTCCATAAAGAATTTGAGTAACCCATTTGGCACAGAAGGCTTTTTAAGAGTCCAAGAGTCGCAGGTTTGATTCCCACCAGCATATATTGGTGATTTGTTCATAACAGAACAAAAATCTTAAACCTGAGATCCTAGAAATGATGGACAGTCAAGATAAGATAAGAAAACTAAAACTAAAACAGAGGTTGAGGTTGCAATTCTTAAATACTTCTGACATAGTAATATTTATTTATTTATTAAGAAAACCAACGGAGTAAACCTAACCACTAGTAAGGCTTAAGGTTTCCCTTAACTAACTAAGAGTACAAAGTGTCGTGAGCTATTAATAAAGGTATGAATACAATTAAATTTTATTCGGTTTTAGAACATTGAATGCATTGACAATGACAGAGTATCTTCTTATAATATAAAAATGAATCGCAAAATGTGTTGGTAAGCGCATAACTCAACAACGCCTGGACCAATTTGGCCAAATCTTTTTTTAAAATGTTCGTTGAAGTTCAAGGATGGTTTTTACGGCGAGAAAAATTAGAATTATTGCTGAAAAAACCCTAAAAATAGCCCTTTTCTTTTTCCCATACAAATGATTTCTAACTAAAACGTAGACAATTTGAGCTTTATTGCTATGGGATAACGTTCATATTGAATTACAAGCACTCACTGTTGTCTAAGCAATGTAGGTGTGTTCCTAACGTCAAAGATCATATCCATAGAGCTTCCAGAGCGTGTTTTCAACACTTCATCAAGTGAGGAAAAGAGAAACTATTGCATATATGGACATCACACAAGAGGAAAAGAGACAGAGATATGCCCAAAATTTGTTGCCAAAACCAAACCGAAAACTACACCACCACACCACTGTCAAAAGCGGGAAATTTGAGTTGGCAAAATTTATGTAAAGTAGGCGATAAAAGTGGATGAAGCTTTAAAAAAATAAAATAGTGGTTTGTTGCGTGCCCAAATATAAAACGAATCATAGAAATGATCCAGAAATGCAAAAGTTTCACAGGTAAATACAGAAAGTAATTGTTTTTTTCAAACTGTGTTTTGAGCAATTATTTTCACTAGCCAGTTCAATTATTTTATTTCAGCTATCATTATAGGTATTAGTTCCTCATGCTGCATAAGTTTTCAGAAATTAAATAAGAATTGAAAAAGATTTTGTGTAAAAACTGAATTGATTCACGTACGATAGGGATGTACAAAATGAAAAATGACACATATCGATATGCGTAGTCGATATTTTTTCAACAGCTGAATTATGGCTTCAGCTGGCTAGCTCAGACTAGAAGCTTAACAAAACTACTAAACAAAAACAATCAATACCTACTTGGCGCCATTTTTGAGCAATTTACCGATCATATGACCATTATCGTACTTATTTGAAAAAGCAGATAATTAAAATTTCTTTATTTTTGTAGGATACCAAGACCACCGTGTTCTTATGTTAACAAAGACTATATAATGATTTCTAATATTTACGCGAACACTATACATCGAAATAAAACAACTTTACGGATTCTACTCGCGGTGTTATATTTTCTTTCATTTTCTAACCCGACGTTTCGACTCCTTTACAGCAGTCGTGATCACGGGATGACAAAGATGTTCTATGTCACAAAACAGTACAAAATTTTTAGCAACCCTCACTTAACTACCGTCATTTCCACTAACATTATTGGAAATGTTGTAAAGACTATATGCCTAGGCCGAAACAAGAAAATCAATTCAAATCCACAGAGTACGGGCCAACAAAATACTATTTAACCCAGTCCTAAAAAAAGGATAATAATTGATGGTGTTTATATTATTTCATCTCGTAGTTGATGTTTAGATATCATAAACAATGTAACGAGTAAACCTAATAAATAATAAAGAACCTCAGCCTTTTATTTTCAAGAATACGAGTATACCGTTATTCATTTGTTGTTCGTGATTTCGATAATCTGTTAGATTGTTAAGGAAAGTACCAACACTATTGTGCTAAATGACAGCAGTTGTCAACGCATACATGCGCAATTCAGTTCTTGGAACGTTTTTAAAGGCGCTTTATCAATCTATTACTTTACATCATTGATCATATCTATCAAAACAATGTGTGTGTGTGCGTGGGAGCACAGATAGTTGGAGGAGTTTAATGTCGCGTTCCGAAACTCGCGTTTCGTTTAGTAATTTAATAAAACAATTCGTACGGCTTAAAAGGATTTGACTTCAAGTCATATCAAATTTTTAAAAAAAGAGTTGTCTGTTACCTAATCTACTGAGGGTGCGTTCCGAATTGAGTCAAAATCGATTACAGCGCGCTCACCGAGCGTCCCGAATTGTGATATCGCGCTAACGGGCACAAAAAGCACAAAGCACTACAATGATAATAATAATAATTATGATTCACATGATTAACAAAAAGCACAAAGCACGACAATGATAATAATAATAATTATGATTCACATGATTAACAATCATTACAAAAACGTTCAAAACCAAAATATGCAACCATATCCTTTCAGACCATAGTTTACTACGGGGCTGAGAGTGCGGAGAGTTTCAGCGAATGCTACTCTTGAAATTTTTATTGTACCTTTAACCTATTTATAGTTTCATTAATGTTAACACACGACGTGTGACTGTACTATGTTTTGAATGTATTTCTCAAATAAGTGACATGCATGTCTTTTATGAGAATAAAGCTCTTTAAACTGAACAATAAAGAAAGAAAGAAAGAAAGAACAAAAATATTTATTCAGGAACCACAACAATAAGTAAAAATACATTTCTTAAAAACTAACTTATTATCTCTAAGATTATTGTGGAACTGAAAGGGTCCCCACTCAGCATATTGACGGCAATAAAGCGATTACTTACTTTTAAATCCTTATATATGATTTATTTAATTATTTTTTATTCACAACGCCCTATCACCAGGGTGACGGTTCTGTTCAGGAGATTTTTTTAAAATACGACGGCACAAAAACTGCCGCATTACAAATCTTTTTGACAGGACGAAGTCTGTCGGGTCAGCTAGTAATTAAATAAAATGAACCTTTTACTTTTGGTTCAGTGCACCGCTTTAATTTCTCTGTCTGACTGTGTGGTTGACTGGTAGAGAATGCCTCTAGGCATTAAGTCCGCCATTTATACTTTACTTTTGTGCAATAAAGAATAAATAAATAAACCTTGAAAATCAAAGTATAATTTTAAAGAAAACAATTTAATTCAGTTGCACACCATTTGACCAGTCTGTAGTCATACACCATCTCGGAACACAGGCCATTCCGTGACTTTTTATAAGACTTATTATATTTCGGTACGGAACCCAAGAAACCAAACAGGTAATTAGGTCAAGATCGTTAATTAAGCGGCTGCTTAGATGGAAGAGTAAATAAATAGGAAATGAGGATCCTGGAACCATTAGCGGAGGCAAATATTCTCAGATATATCATTTTCCTTTATATCTGCTTGTTATTTATCTTTTGACATGGCACTTTGTGAATAATATTATTTGCGAGAGAGATATGTGATTTTGTGACATGACAATAAGGGTATTTTATCCTTCAATCTCTTTGTAACAAGGAGTTGAAGTGCCTTCCAGGAATTGTCGGTATTACAGGGCTTGTAAAGCTTTTATCGCTAGGTGGCCTAATAGTATGAGTGTTCTTTTTTAATTTTTCGGATCTTTTGTATGATTCAAATTCAATATTTCTTCATTCAAGTAGACCATTAAATAGTACTTTAGTCAACAAATAAATTTGTAACCACATAATAAACTTACATTAGTAATACGATCCAAATACATGTACATAATGTGACTCTAGCACCGATGTCGGAAATTTGTTTCTGCTGAGAAGACCCGGCAAGAAACTCGGCAGTTATTCTTTTCAAATAGTCTGATATTTTCAAAGTAAAAAATGAATGCATGAATAAACCTACAGAGTCATACTTACAGTTTTGACGTATAAAAACAACAGAAAACTAATTAATCATGCAAAATGAAGAAAACTTGAGCAGACCAGTTCCCAAAGGTGGCACCGATTCACAAGTTGACGTGTGAGCCAGCCATCTTCGCACTCAACCATAGTTAAGAGAATGGAACGACCCGTCACACAACGCCACTCCACTACCCTATTGTGGAGCTGTTTACTGAAATAGCACTGGCTAGTAACCTCCAAAAGTGATAAAAAAACACAAAAACGTTCTCGTTGTTAACTTGAAAAGATGATGATTAAATGAGAAAGGTCATCGGCATGACTGTCATCTCAATCATTCCTTGCTCAATTGCAACGACCTGTCATTTGACAAAGAGAGAGTGAAAAAACCGAAACAGTATCCGGTAGTCCGATGACACTTTACAATTCGCATTTTATTGAAAAGTAGTCACTAAAAATTAGTATTAAAATACTCCTTTGATGGCACATTCACAGAGCTATGGCGACCACGGCTCCCGCTTACCCACCATTAGGAAGCTCGTTTGACACTTTGCGCATAATAAATCACAAGTTTCGAATGAAAAATGAAAATGGATTACACAAAGCGTTGTGTATTTTGTTTGAGCACACGTGCCGTTCACGCTGTTACAGGTTTTTTAACTCTCAACGAAAGAAGGGGTATCATAGGTACAATATATTGTGTATCTGTTGGTGGTATCGATTGCAAAGCTCCAAAATTGTTCAATTTATTTTGAACATAGGTAAAATACGCTCAAACGTGTTAGTCAGTGGTATTTTGATTGTTGCCGTCATGCTGAATGAAGTCAAGTTGAACCCCGACGTGATATAATAAACTCGAAGTGGGTGTTTTAGTTATCATTTTTTAATTTAAAATTATTTTTTTAAATTAAAGTTTTATTTTATCATTTAACTAGCGACCCGCCCCCGCTTCGCACGGGTGCAATAGGATGTTATTATACATATAAACCTTTCTCTTGAATCACTATCTATTAAAAAAAACCGCATCAAAATCCGTTGCGTAGTTTCAAAGATTTAAGCATACAAAGGGACATAGGGACAGAGAAAGCGACTTTGTTTTATACTATGTAGTGAAGTCACAGCAAGTCACTCGATGCACACTGATAGAGCAAACTAACTTGTAAATGTTGACATTCCGTCATCCAAGAATTCGAGTATTTTCAAGTTAGTCAGTTCCTTTAACTTTGACAGTTGCCTGTCATGGGTGCGGTCACAACAAAGTTTTTCAGAAGTTTAGCTTAGTTTTTGAAGATGTTACAAAAGTTGGTTGAGTGATTGAGGATTATGGTAGGAGAGTCTGCGAGGCTAAATGTGGATTCTTTCGACTTTACAAAAGGCATTCAAGAATGTAAATAAAATAGACAATATAGGTAGTTTGCTAGCTAATTCAAAGATCGTTCTTAATATGTGTTGACTTTCTTCTAATGTTCACCCGGGAGTCCCACTGGGATGCATATTGGGACCGATATTATACATTGCTGACTTCTGAAAGTGCATCAAAAATTGTAAGTGACAGGTTTCAAACTACAGTAAACATCGTTCAAGCCAAATGAGGGTTTTGTTAATGCCACGAAGAGAAAAAGATCGTTTACCACCAGGCGGTCCACGAGCTGTGCATACATAATCCATAATAAACTCGAAACATTCTGAAACTTCTAAAATCTTCCAGCAGCTCCTCGCAACACTCAACTCCTCGTTTTCAAGTTACTACGCCATTTAATTTCATTCCGAAGTTTGTCACTACGCCAACTTCGGCTTCTGTCGCTGTGGCCGTATAAAGAATGCCGAACACTTCCGAAGTGTTCCGAAACGATACGAAATGTTGTACTTTAATGATAGTTAGAAAAAGCCAAGCGCGCTTGCTGTCTTTGAGAATTCGCGATTTCTCGTCCGAAATACTTCAGTCTGCAAGTTAAGACATGAATGGAATAAACAAAATTGATTTTGTATAACATCAAGGTCACACAAATGGACAGTCTTTTTGTATCATTGCTAGGCTGTTGCATTATTTCATCTAAATCGTTTTATTTCAGTCATCATATTGCTTTTAGATGATAAAACAACTACCTAGTTACTTTCCCCGCAACAGTGTCAGTGTCAGTGTCAACAGCCTTACAAATTGAGGAATCTTGTTTCGGATGACTCCCATAGGAGCCGTAAACTTATGGTTAATGAGCCAAAGAGGGATATGACTTGTTATCATCTTACTAACACTAGTTTAACATTATTTGGTGATTAAGTATCATTTTTTCAGCGTTGTTACCTAAACTATTCGTAAAAGTCCATATCCCATGCTCTGAACAAAATAATTGTATTGATAAAATTAATAATACAATTTAGTTTTAAAATAGCTGATAGTTTTTTTACACACGCAACGTTTTTGAATAAATATCTAGAGTATTTATTCAAATACTCTTATTTCTTTATTTATTTAATGTTCAATGTTCAAAGAGGCGGAATTAATGCTCAAAACATTTTCTTGTGTGAAATCGGGTGGGACTGTTGGAGGTGCAAACAACTTATTTTGAGAGAAAAAATACAGACTTCAACATATTATTTATAAAAAAGAATAGTACATTGTTACCCTAGGGGTGAAAGTAACTTATTTAGTCCCGAGACGGGGTTTGGCGCCCGGAAAGAAGTGAGGGTGCCAATAGTTCGAGGGACTAAATAAGTCTTTCACCCGAGGTAAACACTGTGCTTTTCATTACAAATACGAGGAAAGTAAAAATAAAAACATGAATTAGCTAAAGAAAAAATGAGGAAAATAAATGAAGATCGAATTGCCGCTTTCCCGCCTATTTTGATTGTTTTTTTTCTGTGGCCGGCCCGCTATTCAGCCATTATTTGATATCATCATCATTGGTAAAATTGTAAATATTTTGCTCAAAGCTAAGTTATTTTAGAGAAATTGTTGAAACTAAATTGTAATAAAGTTATTTAAAACATATAATATTCTCTGATCAATACTTAACTTTAAGTTATTTCAAATTTTACATCGTGGCTGTATAGAAAGTTGGAACATGGTTCAATAGATACGTGAAAAAAAACCAGTGTTCAGAAAAAATAATTTGACAGCTGTCAGTTGAAAGTGATTCTCCCTAGGGATGAAAAGTGCTACTTTCAGCCCGCTTCTCAGGTCAGTAATGACCCACTTTCAGAGTATGAGTAATGAAAAGTTATTTTAATATTAAAGGCAGACCTTTAAAAATAAACACAAAGTGTACACACATAACCCACTGTCCGATAAATCAGCTAAAAAAAACACCGCGCATTCCTTTTCGGCAAAAACTAAAAAAAGTACCAACGGCCAATATTAAAATATTCAGTTGACCGCTCGCCGACGGTTCGGAAAATTGTGAAATAAGCGAAACGGGTTGAAAGGGCCGCCAACAAAATAGGACGCGCCGACGCTTTGCGCGAAACGGAATTAAAAACAGTGTGAATGTCGCCAGGCAAGTTATTGCTCCGATGATATTTATTTCAAAATCCGGCTTCCGTGTTACCTAGTGTATGCGTATTTTAGCACCGCCCTAGAGAAAACTCTGGAACAGCGCTTCCACAAGTAGTTTTTATTGCAAATTGAAATCGGCTAGATTATCTGGTGGTGTTAGAAGGAAGGAAAGGAAGGAAGAATCGAGGAAAAAAGTTTTTTTGTGTGTTTCTTACGTTCTCGTCTAGGTATAGTGTAATTTAGAAAAAGAAAAACAATTCATGAAAGCAAATGGCTTTTATGGTAGCTCATCAATGTCGTTATAGCTATCCATGTCTGTCTGTCGCAATAATAATAATTCATTTATTTAGAAGATAACATAGATCCACTGGGTTAGTATCACTTACTATGCTATGTTAGTAATACAAAATTAAAATTAAAATAGAACAGACTTTTCGTTCAGCTGCCGACCGAAGCAAGTCCTAATCAACCCACTCCGGTCAGAAGCCCAACAAAGTGTTTTATAATAGGCGAATCGTATCTTTCCGAAATGGTCTTGAGAATGCTGTTTGAGCTCGTCCGTACCCTTTCCAGCAACGAGGCTGTCTTTTTGCGTAATATGGCAAAAAAGCCATCTGTATGCGTCTGGGCAAACATTTCCGACGCGCTACAGTAACGTGGCAAGCCCAACAGCATTCTGAAACCATTATTATATTGGACCCGGAGCACGCTCAACGACTTTTGAGTGTAGGTGGTCCACAGGTTACCCGTGTAGAAGCTCTGACAGTAGGCTTTGAAAAGCGTTATTTTAACTTGATGTGAACAACGGGTAAACCTGCGCGCCAGCATATTGCACCTCATCGCAAGCGCCCTCCGTTCCCTCTCAATATCAGCTTGGTCCTTAAGGTCATCGGCAAGGTAATGCCCGAGGTACCTAAATTGATAGACTCTATTTAATTTTGATCCATTTAAAGTCAGCTCAGGCACCTCGACCGGGCATTTGCCGGCGGCCTTAAAAACCATGTATTCACTTTTTTTAACATTGTATACCAGTCCATGGGCTCTAGCATACGCCTCACACAGACCAATCATCTTCCTGAGCGCACCCATCGTTGGCGCCAGCAGCACCATATCATCAGCGTAACTCAAGTTATTAACGCAAACTTTGTCGATCCAGCATCCGACACGCATGCTGCTGAGGCCAACGATGAGCTCGTTTATGTACAAGTTAAAGAGCCTTGGAGACGTCAGCCCACCCTGTCTCACTCCGCACTGCAACTGGTACTCCTCAGAAAAAGTGTTTTCCCAACGCACGCTATTTAACTGGTTAGCATACCAATATTGCAATAGTTGTGATATCTCGGACGGGACCCCCTCCCTCGTCAGCTTATCCCAAAGCATGTCGTATGAAACAAGATCAAACGCCTTCGTGAGGTCGAGAAAACAGGCATAGATTGGCGTCGACCGGTCGGTGTAGTACCGAACAGTGTGTTTGAGACTGAGAATTGCGCTTTCTGTAGACAAATCAGGCTTGAAACCGAATTGAGCGTCGTGCGATTTAATATATCTCTTTAAGTGGTCATCAATCACACTGTCCAGCACCTTCGCTATTATTGTGGCTAGTGAGATAGGTCTGTAGTTATTCCTGTCAGAGATATCACCAGTTTTATTTTTGATAATAGGAACCACCACAGTCCTCATGAGGTCCACAGGCAGGTAAGAATGGCTGAGGCAGAGCGAGAAAAACATACCAAGAACTCTAGGTAGATGGACCCCGGCATACTTGAGATGCTCGACGCTGAGCCCGTCGTGTCCCGGTGATTTTCCCCTGGTCATTTTGTTTATGACTGCTGCCACGTGCTTAGCTGTTATAAGCATTGGGTTTTGGTCACCTCCAGACTCATCGCCGACCATACCACGCGACTGCCCGAGTGGGGACTGTACCTTGAAATGCTCTCTAAACATTTCAGCTATTTCTTTAGGCTCGCTGCGTCCATCCACACTCGCTGGTAAACCATGCTTTACGTTAAGTTTGTTTGTGTTTTTCCAAAATTTGCTAAAATTGTTTGATGCTCGACATGTAGCAAGAATATCCATTTTAATCTGGTCTTGGTTTTTTATACACCACTTCAAACGACTTTTAAAGATTTTACGAGCTTCACTCATTTGTTGAAAGATAGACCCCGACTGCGGCCTATTACACATGAGCCAGTTTTGATATTTAAGCCTGGCGTCCAAGTGTGCGCCCCTCACGTGCCTATTCCACCCAGCCACACGTTTGCCCCGGTTCCCACGAGGACTGCATGCCTTAACCGAGCAGGTCTGTGTAGAAGCGTCTGCCAGAATACACAAAATATCACTATACATTCTGTCCAGTATATGTCTATGGTCTTGAAGCTGACATTTGCTATCCCCACATATTCTTAAACCATCCGGATAATTTATATTTCTAAGTTTACTGTCACATATTTCACGATACTTTGCTATTTGAAGGCTATCTCTCTCGCCCCATACAATACAGTTTCTTTTAGACCAATTTCTATATACTTTACTTCTAATAACATTAACATTACAAATAACAATAAGCGGCAAGTGATCCGAATAATATACATTATTATCAATCTCTATACTTCTAATGGTGCGCCAGGCTGATTGGGTAACGAGACAATGATCCAACCATCGCTGGCATCCATGAGCGTCACTTATAAACGTATAATTATTCGATTTTAAACCTAGCTTTTCTGTATCGGCACATATCCACTTTTGTTCATAGCAAAAACTCATCAACTCATTATAAAATAGTTCAGTCGGATGAGCATTAAAATCGCCTAGCACGAAAACCGATTCGACTTCATTACTCTCGACTATGGCTGTTATTTCACTTAAACACTCGGTGAAAATTGTCAAGTTATCTAACGAGTTAATAGGCATGTACACACTAAATATAATTAACGTATGATCACTAAGCGTACCTGTTATTGCCGTTAACCGAGTGTTGTTGCAATGTAACACTGACACTGATTTGAACAGCCCCTTGCGCCACAGAATGGCCACACCACCGTACGGTCTTCCTCTAAGAATGCCTGCTGAGGTATCCACAGCAGATACTCCCGTGTACTCGAAATCACTGCTCACAGTGCCCAGGAACGGAATGTCATGAGGAAGAAGCCACGTTTCCTGTAGGGCCACTACATCTGCCGTTTTACACAGGTGTCGAATATTTTCAACAGACGTCTTCACTGATTTACAGTTAAAACTTACCAGTTTCAAATTATTATCCATAATAAATACGCAGTCTTTACCTCCCAACCAGTAGTTAACTAAGTAGTTTGTTGTGTCTGTTTCTTACTGTAATTTATCGGTAATTTATCGGATCGGTAATTTATCGCAATGATCCTCATTCTGCAGAAGTGCCAGTTTTTGAAGAACCGGAAACATGAATATAAAAAGCGCAGGCGAAGCGAGCACATTATTTTAAAAAATGGGTCTTTTTTCGTTAGATCTGGTTTCTTTCATTTCTGTAATGCTAGAGGCCGCTGCCATTGCGTTGGTTTTTGACCCTAGGAAACGGCGCCACTAGTATTAATTTACTAAATAGGCATCTTGTTTAACTTTTTTTCCCTGACTCCTCGCGCCGCCACTGACGGTGGTCCAACCTCCCAAAAAAGTGGTTTCAATCTATGGAGTATAGATAATCATCGGATACCTACCTGGATGGCTACCGATACGTTATATTTATCTTGCACAGAATAAACCCTAACCTATGATAATGGCGCAGTCGAGTTGCCGCCATTTTTCACTCTCCCGCCATCGCGCGGTCCGGCCGTTTTGACTTTTGTTTTTTTAATCCATATGCGCTTTTTGCATAGAAATGAAGCAAATGCGTGCCGACAGTCTAGTTAGATCAGATAACTAAATCTAGTAATTTAGAGGCAATTCATTAAATGATTTAATCTTGTTCTGTTTTAAGTCTGGAAGACATAGAAGAAGTTTTTAGAGGTGTAACACTTATTATGACTCTAGAATTGGTTGGAAAATGATTTTTTATTTGTTGGATTGTCCCTGCTTCAATATTTTTTTTTCATTTTGGGAATGCACGACACCTAACCGTTACATTATTTAGATCAAAAGCAAATTATGTCATTGTTTTTTAAATGTTTAATTATATTGTTTTTATTACCTCAGTAAACAAAAGTCTACCATGTTGCTTTTACTGTAGCAATCCACAATAAAATACTCAAATTACGCCCAAAGGCATTTTTAACTTAAATTAAAGACACCTGCTGCAATAAATTTAAAGCCATTTTCCGTCCATTTAATTCGATAAACGAGTAATTGTGAGCGCCGTACAAAATACACATTTTTGCATTTTATTTTAATCCAGTTCGTACCGCATGTTCAGGGTTCCACACCTCAATCTTTTTTCTACTATAGATAGATAGATAGATAGATATTCTTTATTGTACAAAAACATTACATTTCAAGCAAATTACAGAGAACAATGTACAATTTCTTACTATGCTATACTGGACTGGATAATCTTGCGAATACTTGCCCATTTTTTAAGAATAAATTTCAGTGATCAAAATGTAACTTATTTGACATGTGTGGATTGATTGACATACCAATATTAACCACTGTGTGATAGCAAATCTGTCCACAGCCGCTTTAGGTGCCAAAATATGTTTTTCTTTCTTATTTTCTTTAGGTAAACCTGAGTTAAGAACTAACTTTAACTGTAAGACAAATTCTTCGTATCGATTCTGATAAAAAAAAAATGTATAGTTCTAGTATATCCTGCGTATCTGGTTAGTTTTGTTGAGGCGAACTGCTGTCGTCAGTCGCCCAGGAGGCTTTTATAAAAGGAGGTGTTTGCATCGGTTAAATATACTTTATTTTTTTTAATGTTCAGTGATAGTATAACTCCAAAGTAGACACAAAAGAAGTATTATCCAATGTTTACAGGGGAAAAACGCATATTACACAATTTTCGATCTTATTTCCATCAAAACTCTCCTGCGATACGGAACCTTCGGTAGCAAGTCCGTTTCCCGTTCGTTCGTTTTTCATTAAACCCTTCACTGAGCTCAGTTCGGACCGCGCGCCGTTTCGCCAGTAAGCGAATAACTTCACTTTTCATTGCTCCAACAATAATAACATCCAAACTGTTATTGCTATTGAAATTAAAGATTTTACGGATTTTACTCGTGGTATTTTAATATTGCTGTTGGAGTTTTTATTTAAACTTTATCATATCATATTTGTTCGTTTCGTTTATACACAAACAAAACGTCAAAAACGTACTCGCAATAATTCCTGACTGAAATACCTACTGAACGTATTTGTTTTGAGGATTAAATAATATTCTGGGATGTTCAAAACATCAATGACATAGCTAAGTACTTGAAGTTTCTTGTCTTAAAAATTTATGGATTTTGGCAGCAGTAGTTAGTAGCAATTATTAATAATTTTTGACTTAATAACAAATGGGAAGCGAAGTAATAGTATTTCTTGTTACATTCTGTCATTCGTGTGTGTATGTGTGATCGAACGATCAAAAAACTTAATTTTAAAACTTTATAAGGCTTTTTCATGTGGTAGTACGGTGGCCGGCACATCACACTACCCATTTCCGGTCAGTACTCCTTGCTCTATCGCGAACAATGATTTAACCTGATGTGCTGTTGACTGTACATGGCAACTTACATAATGGCCAATCGCCTGCCGCCATCTGGTTTTGTATAAACGTTATAGCAGCGATGTTTTACAAAACTACTGGACTAGTAAACGTTCACCTACATTGCCATTGCATCGCTACTACATCGCTATTAAATAGTTATTAAATCGATCACTGCAAAAACCCTTTATTGTCAACGGTCCTTGTGATTGTTCCTGGAAGGTACCACAGCTATTATTTTACACGTGGTCCCCGAATGTAGTATAAGCCAATTAATCTTAAAAAAAGCATATTCAATGTAGTATTTAAGTTTTAACACTTTCTTAAATTAGTCGGCTTAGACTAAATTCAGGGAACACCGGTGAAATAATTCCTTTGGTACCTTCCATGGACTGTCACAGGGACCATGGGCAATAAAGAGCAAAAAAAAAAAGTTTATTTCGGACAACATAAAGCCATAGATTTTTAGTGAAAAAATTCTTATTGAAAGTATGTTAGTACATGAAGCTACTTTACAAAAAGCAAAAACTTTACTTTATAAATAACCGATCCAAGCAATTCTAACACACCCTCAACAGATATTTTCATCACATTTTCATAGTTAATAACCAGGCAAGGACCCCTAAATAGAAAAAGAGCTATCCCCTTACCTTTTAATATAGAGACCGCGACGTGACAAGAATGACATCTGACACGTTATTGGAGCGGAGGGGTTTGGGGGGGTTAAAGAGCTTTGGGGTTCTGATAAGTAGGTGTCGGGTTGATTTTAAACAAGCAATGCAGGATTACCGTATTGATGGGATTTTTCAGCATTTTTATTCGTACTTGGAAAGGATTTAAAGCTTGCGAAGCTTGGTTGGAAAAGATTGTTTGTTCATACAGGCTGAATGTATGGTGAGAACGATTTTGACAGAAACTTAAACTGCTTACTCAGATTTCAATTTTCTTTTTCCATAGCCAGGTATCGATGAGAAAAGCTCGCCATTATGATCAAAATTCTGGCAATCTGGCATACCTACATGGCAAATTGAAGGAAAGGCTAAATTTTTAATAAAATATTTTAATTTCCTTGCATTCCCAAAATCAATTAACTAATAAAAGAGGTTTAGAGGTTCGGAGGTTTGAATACTGTAGCGTCAATTTGAAAAGGCTGTGATTTTAGATAATATCCAAATATTATTTCTTCTACTTGTTTTTTCGATAGCTAGCCTATTGCCAAACTCGCTCTTGCCCGCCAGGTGGCGTGCGAATCGCTCATCCGTGCCGCCATTTTTTGCCCAACATAAAACATAGCCGTGATCGAGTTTCCCCAAAACTCCTATAAAATCTATTAGTAAAGGCCCTACAAAACACGGGTTTTATTATAAGGGTCGAGGTAATTTGTTTACGCTCCGAACAGATGTGCGGAACGGTCCGAAGTTAGTTTTTACTACGCGCCCGGTGAGCGGTTTTACCGTTTGAACTGAGGCGGAAATTTGGTAGTGAGGTGGAAGATATTGTGATGGCCTTTCGTTGGATTAACAATAACTTGAGATTGTAGCCATAGCCTGTATTTTTTATCTGAACATTAGATTAGATTATGATGCTAGAGTACTGTTAAATACAGTGTAATTTAAAGTTCATATTTTAATTTACCATCTTCTTTAACTGTCACACCCAAACTAAAGCAACTTAACACAAAATGCCCTCATTCCAAGAGAGATTTATAAAATGGAAACGTTAGCTTAGTGTGCTAGTGACAAGAGAAAAGGTATTTGTAACAACTGATGCTACTTCCAAATAGGTCCTAGAAAAAATGCACCATGACTTCTGCAACAGTCAAAACATTTATTGCTTATTTTTCTGAAGCAGCCAGATCTACCAGAAATGTGTTTTTTCCTTGATTTATCCATCCACGTTGCAGGTCGATCCTTGGGGGAGGCCTATGCCCAGCTGTGGGCGCCGTTCGGCTGAAATGATATAGATATACCTTATTGTCACTTTGAACTGGCTGAGAGGGCATATCCGTAACTTTGAGATCCAAAGGACCAGTGTGTGACAACACACTGGTGCTAAAACCATGAAATGCCAGCCAAACAAAGGCCCAAAGTGAAATGGCAAACACGCGATACGATTTCAAAATCTGCGTGCTACATGCTGCCGGAAACTAGAGAGATTGGGATCCAACCACATACACGCGAGGTCAAGGCATCGGTAACCTTCAGATAGATACTAGAGCTATTAACACACTCAGCGCCATGAGTATCGCTTTCGGTACACACTGTACTATTATTATGATTTCCGATTGGGCACACTGGCAGTGGGGTAGGTGATTGGTCCACCTGCTGTGGGCCATTTCACCCATTTCAAGTTGTCCTATCGTCACAGCCTCCCTTCGAATCTTCGAGTAGCTTTGCAGAGTCTGATAATCTGCTCCACCGTCAGTGTTTGTAGTTGTGCTGTATCTAGTTAGTCCGACCCAGGGAGCTCCAATCTGGTCAGTGCGAATATTGCGCATTTTGCGATCAGGTGGAGACTAGCTTATTTACAGTCCAGACACGTGGGGTGGTCTTTCGTCTTTCACGCCTATCAGGATCGGATGTCTATTCAGTGATCAGCTTATTGGAGGGGTGTATAACTAGTGATAACCTTACTGCCAGATGTCATCAAGCCGCCTTAAGGCGTCCAACCAGGTTTAACGACTGCTGATGATCAGCCATTAAAGTACTCGATTGACGCGAACAACACCAATTGCTGAACGTGTCTTCCGAAGCACGAGCAAGCCCGTCAAATACATCTTAAATGTAGGTCTTGATAGTGGTTGGAATGGGTTACCAGTTGACCACCCATCCCAACTTCCGTCGCAGGTGGCGTTGCTTCACGACGGCAATCGTGGCCCCTGTCACAACTGAGCCACGTTCACTTCAAAAGTGATAGTTATCGGCCTTGATATGAACAAAAAAAGGACGATAGGGAAATCCTCCTACCAAAAGTGAGCACCCTCAAACAGGTCCAATGGACCTGTTTCAAGCCAATATGACAGCGACTTATGTGCGTGAATGTGCCAGATTTCGAATTCACAAAGTACGAACGTAACGTATCTTCCTCTTTTTGTTTATATCAATAGTTATCGGATAATATCAGCCGGCCAAATCGAGGGCCGTTCGGCGAGACGGAAAATTGAAAAACGCACTCGGTAAAATATGGGCCAAGATGGGGTTGAGCACTCCCGTGATTGATAAAGGCGGCCTTTTTCTATAGCCAAATACGTTATTTTTAGGGTCTGCAAAATTTGTTGGAAAATAAAACTTTGGACAGTAGTAGGTATTTCGTCTTCTCCATCCGGCTATTAAAGATGTTTTGTCAATACAACAGAGCGTTTTACATTTATACATTTGAGGTGGAATACAAGTATGTGGATTGACTAATAGTTAGCAGTTACCGCGTTAAGGTTGCTCACTAACCTTACACCCCACCAACAATCTGCACTGAGCCCGCGTGTTGGAGTATGGCTCATTCCACCTCATAGTTGAGCTGACTCCTGTGCCCAGCAGTGGGACGTATATAGGCCCGTGGACGTATTTATGTATATGTAGCAGTTACCGCAGTCTATGGACACATGTTACACCAGGGACATTTAACTGTTGCTTTTTTTATTACGGACTGGGCAGTCATTTCATCACTTTCTCACCTGTTGGTAAGTGAAGACATAATCTACGGTGGTACATGACTGCCCAGTCAATGCTTATTCACTCTTCTTTTATGGAGACCTGGACAATCTTAGATCTTTTTTTTTTCAAAATAGAAAATAATATTTTTCCACTATTTTTTTTCAAATAAACTAACAAAGTTACACAGAGGCAGAAGGCAGTAAGCCTTCGCTCTTTCTTCCTTCATATGGCTCAAACAAACTAGTTGTTAAATAGCGCTTTCACCTAGCATTTTAGCACATTTTTTCAGAACTGGATTTCAAAATTTGCTGTCAGAAAATGTAAGGTCAGACTAATACATTACCTACTAACCATAGTAACAAGTTTTTTATCAGAAAAAAGGGCACTGTGAAAAATGACACTCTATTTCAAATGCAAATTATCTTCAATTAATTAGTAACCCTAGTTGAGCGTTGCTACTAAAAAGAAGACTAAAAGGCAGGGTTTAGTTGTGAAACTATACTCGGATTTTTAATTGTAGTCAGTGAAATGACATTTTCAGTGTGGCAGGTTTTCAGTCCCAAATAAATAGTGATGTGGTAAATCGAGTTTTTACAATTAAAAGTTAGTCGACATTACAGCCTGGCAAAAAAGTCGTAGTGAATGACCACGTCCCACTTCCATATGTCATTACTGGCAACACACACTGGTCAGACTTTCGTTTTGAGACATAGAGGTATATCGGTAAACTGTATTTAGTAAATAGATTTTCAGTTTCAAAATGTTTTGTTTCTGTATTATATTATTTACAGGTAAGAATTTCGTTTATTAACAGGTCATACAACTAGAAAAGTTTGGGAGGATACAACAGTAGAATCTTCCATACAAGTGTTTTCTAAAGGTTTGACTACAGGCCTAAAGGGCCCAACCGGCAAAGGACGACGCCTTATAATTTCATATATAGGCAGTGATGAAGGTTTTGTAGATTCCGGTTTACTTATTTTTGAATCAAATAATAATAGTATGGACTATCATGAAGAGATGAATTCAGAAACAGAGTCGGAATCAATAGCAACCGTAACGAATAAAAACGTAAGTATATAATTACTTGTATTTTGCTGACTTTCAAGTGTTAATTCCCCTGAGCCTCTTTGAACATTTTTTTTCCAGCTATGGTTATAATTTTTCAGTGAGAAGTTTTAATATGGAGGTAGGGCTCATATTTCTTAAATCGTAATTATTTAATTCGTTTTGTACATACCTATCAAATATTTACAATTATTTAAAAAAGGCTTTCATACCTCATAAAATAAATCATGACTAAATGTCTAAGTCTAGTGATTGCCGAACGTCACTATTGTAGCGGGTCACCCTTTTTTGTATCAGTCACTGTTGAAGTTGTCATTTCGCTGACTACAATTATTAATCGTACTATAAATTAGTGACGCCTGATAAAATTAGTGAAAATTTTTATTTTAGCTTTAAAAGAGTTCGTTGGGAGTTTTTAGAGCGTAAGTAATATAGTTGTCTACCTTATGATACGAAATGTCAAGTCATTTTTGTGAATTTCTTTAGTCCAGAGCACTGTGAGAATAAATAGGTTTTATAAATAGGTTTTTCACCTAGCTACATAAAGAATTATTTTATCTAATAATATATCATTGCCCTTAGGAGCTAACTTTGGTCTGTAAGCAACCGCAGATGTATGAGGTAGGTATTAGGTAGGCCGTCTGAGTAATCCCGATCCATCAGGTATAATAAATTACCTACATCCATTTATGCTGACAAACCCGCATCTGTTGTTTCTCTCCCTGTAATTAAGTTCTACTTATATATTTTTCTAACAAAAATACTAGTCATTCCTGCGTATATCATAGCCTTCTTATACTGAAAGTTGTTTCTAGGTCTGTCAATTTTCCAAGAGATATTTTCAGAATCTCTCTTACATATGACTATTTTTTTATAAATGTGTGGAGATTTGATGCTTTTTTCTTTTCAACCAAATTCAAATAAAATATTAATACCTAATTGAATATTATTGGGCACTTAAATACAGCGCCGTCTAGCCTCAAACTAAGTGAAGCTAGGGGGTACCTAAGTCCCTAGTTTTTATATATCAGATTTTTGATAAAAATATACAAGGAACTATAAAAAATCTAAAAAAAAAAAAACTATAAATATACATGTCCCAGCAGTGGGACACAACTTTAGGCTAATAATAATTTAATGATAATAGGGAACTCCCAGACCAGTACCATCAGACATGTTCATACACACGATTTTTGTACTGATTGGGGATCGACTATAGCCAAGAAAGATATGTGAAGAAAGCGAACCCTAGGGAAACCTAAGGAAGCTTAATACAGCACAGCACAGTTGGTCAGATTGGGTAACTGTAAGCAAAATCATATAATATTGGTGAAACAAGCCGGTCTGTTATTGGTCTCGGTAGCACTTCGACTGCAATGGTTATTGCAGTCGCTCAGTTTGCGAAGGACGCGGGTTCGTTTCCCGCCTAGACCGAATGTCTTTCTCTGGTTTTCCTATCTTCAGTAAAATCGTATAAGTTGGTTCGTTTTCTTGTGTATTTCAGGATTATGTAACAACTCTGAGTTTAATCTTAAACGAAAACCTGCTCAGCTCACATGCATTTTGGGTAGAAAACCATCACTTTCAAAGGCGGAACTCCTGCGTTTCCAAGCGAGGAATTTTTCGCGCAATCCCGCCATAAGTACTTTAGTTAGTAAACACTGGAAGTAGGAACTTGTTCCTGAAATTCTGGAACATTTTGGAACAAAACTAACGAGGTGCGGCGGGCGGTAATATACGTCAAGTGGAACATTGTTCCGGGCACAGATCAAATAAGGTGCCAGAACCGCTACGCTGTACATTAAAAATGAAAAGAAATCAAATAAGCTTATTTTCTGTGTGTGTATTGTTGTTTTTAAAACGAAAATTCTTGTACTTTGAGTAACCTTGTAAAAGAAGAGAAAGTAAGTAAATAGTAGATTTATGGTACCAGGTTTGGTGTCAGAGAGAAAAAAACAAACCTTTTTTTTAATACCAATCCAAATTGTCAATACTACTCAGATAAGAGTCAGCACGATTTGTTCGTTTCGTAAATGTTAGTCCTGGTATGGAACCCACGACCTTCAACTCTGTCCTGAGACAAAGAAGAAATCCTGTAGTAAATCCAAGACTAGCTGGCACCAATTTAACCAGGCAGACTAATTCATCTACTATGGTAACATTAAAAAAGGCGCTGAAAAATAAAATGCTGTTTCAAATGCAAATTATCTTCAATTAATTAGTAACCTTAGTTGAGCGTTGCTACTAAAAAGAAGAATAAAAGGCAGGGTTTAGTTGTGAAACTAAATTAGTGACGCCTGATAAAATTGAAAGATATGTGAAGAAAGCGAACCCTAGGGAAACCTAAGGAAGCTTAATACAGCACAGCACAGTTGGTCAGATTGGGTAACTGTAAGCAAAATCATATAATATTGGTGAAACAAGCCGGTCTGTTATTGGTCTCGGTAGCACTTCGACTGCAATGGTTATTGCAGTCGCTCAGTTTGCGAAGGACGCGGGTTCGTTTCCCGCCTAGACCGAATGTCTTTCTCTGGTTTTCCTATCTTCAGTAAAATCGTATAAGTTGGTTCGTTTTCTTGTGTATTTCAGGATTATGTAACAACTCTGAGTTTAATCTTAAACGAAAACCTGCTCAGCTCACATGCATTTTGGGTAGAAAACCATCACTTTCAAAGGCGGAACTCCTGCGTTTCCAAGCGAGGAATTTTTCGCGCAATCCCGCCATAAGTACTTTAGTTAGTAAACACTGGAAGTAGGAACTTGTTCCTGAAATTCTGGAACATTTTGGAACAAAACTAACGAGGTGCGGCGGGCGGTAATATACGTCAAGTGGAACATTGTTCCGGGCACAGATCAAATAAGGTGCCAGAACCGCTACGCTGTACATTAAAAATGAAAAGAAATCAAATAAGCTTATTTTCTGTGTGTGTATTGTTGTTTTTAAAACGAAAATTCTTGTACTTTGAGTAACCTTGTAAAAGAAGAGAAAGTAAGTAAATAGTAGATTTATGGTACCAGGTTTGGTGTCAGAGAGAAAAAAACAAACCTTTTTTTTAATACCAATCCAAATTGTCAATACTACTCAGATAAGAGTCAGCACGATTTGTTCGTTTCGTAAATGTTAGTCCTGGTATGGAACCCACGACCTTCAACTCTGTCCTGAGACAAAGAAGAAATCCTGTAGTAAATCCAAGACTAGCTGGCACCAATTTAACCAGGCAGACTAATTCATCTACTATGGTAACATTAAAAAAGGCGCTGAAAAATAAAATGCTGTTTCAAATGCAAATTATCTTCAATTAATTAGTAACCTTAGTTGAGCGTTGCTACTAAAAAGAAGAATAAAAGGCAGGGTTTAGTTGTGAAACTAAATTAGTGACGCCTGATAAAATTAGTGGAAAATTTTATTTTAGCTTTAAAAGAGTTTGTTGGGAGTTTTTAGAGCGTAAGTAATGTAGTTGTCTACCTTATGATATGAAATGTTAAGTCATTTTTGTGAATTTAATTAGGATAGAGCACTGTGAGAATAAATAGGTTTTTACGTGGACCGCATAGATGTTCTCTCTTCAAAGTTACCGACGCCTATAATCACAGAAGAAACTCAGGAGTTTCAAAGGCAACCTATATGTTATTTATTTCTTCTATCAAGCGGCCCTATGAACTATGCCTAAGCTGACCTACTGAACCAGCCTACCAAACTGCCTGTAGCAAATAACCCAAATATACTTATATGAATGTCGCCCGAGGGGCACTTCCACTGATTTAAATTTTGTTCTGTAATTATAGTAAACTTGAACCTACGAGAATGATTATTCATTTTATACCTACAAGCAACTGGCGTATCTGTATCACATCTTATTTATGTATGCCTGTAACAGCTGTAATAACTCCAACAGGAAGGCGTCTAAATTAAAGGTCATTTTAGGAGGAATAGGGACTCTTTAATTAGGAGTATATTTTAACAACGTGTTGTTTTATGAAACGTACTTTGTCGGTACATTTGTTTTATTGGTTACATAAAGAGTTTATCTAGCTTCATTTTATTGGGAGAGTGACCCGTTTTTGTCGTTTTACTTTTGGGCGAAAAATTACAAGCGAAAACACCTTAGGTAATCAAAACTGGGTCTGGGTGTTTCTGAGTACATTATGTATTTACGATCTTTGTTTAACTTGCGCTACACGGCACTATGCGGGATGACTTCCAATTATATTGATTTATTCAAAGCAAGTTTTCAATTACTACGAGTAAATGTACTGAGAATTATGTAATATTTAATGCCTTTTTTAGTGGTTTAAAACAGTGTTCATCAATTTTAGTATGATCGTGTTATAGTGGAGAAGGTGGCGCGACGAATTGGCTTCCTGTGAGAGAGATTGGCCGACATTGGCCTTAGACCGTGTGTGATGGACATTGGGAGGGTAGGCCTTTGCCCTGCAGTGGGACGGAACGGGCTGATTTAGATTTAGTGTTATAGTAAATGGTACTAGCGCATATTTTTAGGCATAACTTAATAAGGTCATATCGGACCTTGTATAGGACGTATCCAACTTTGCGGAAAAACTTTGTTCGGCTGACTATGAAGTAAGGGCGCGTCCCTATTTAGGCGGACAGTGAGCGGCCAGCTGATAATTGCTGATTGGCTGAGAGTAATGTACGCAGCTTGCGACGTTACGCGCTGCATGGTCACTCCATCTTATATGTCAAGGGAGGCAAACTGGAGGCAAAACATTTAGCATCTTTCATATTATCTCTAGTCTGTGTATCCTTAATCTGTGGCATGTTTCGCGAGGTTAACTCAAGAATGCCTCAGCTTCGGAATCCGAGTCTCGCTTATAATATTGCGTTACGAGAAACCAGGTTTATTACACCTGTACGGTACACTCAGAAGCGAACCAATTTTGAACCTAATTCCCGTTTAGTTAATGGCTAAAATATAGCTTTTGATCTTGAAGGTTCTGAAGAGCTTCCAGCGTCTTCAACGTGGAATTTGAGCTGAAATTCTTGGAGTGGTCAGAATTTAAATATAATTTAAAATATCATCATGATTAAAATAACACAAGTGTATTTTTAATATCCTGCGGTCTCGGAACGAACGAGGAAAATATAACTGAAAATTATATTGTAGAGATTCAAGGGAAAATAATCTCTGGGAAAACGACGTCATAATTGGGAGGAAGGAGGAATTTTGCAATAAACTTGGCAAATATTGTCCGAAACCGATTATTAGCTTGCTGTTAATCTCAGCAAGCTAATAATCGGTTTCGGACAATACAACTTTCTTCAGGATTTATAATTCTACTCAAAAATAAGCGACACTTAAAAGAATAGGTAGAGAGTCTATCATCAGACTTCCTAAAGGAACTCATCGATAAAAGGCTTTTTGAATTTGAATGGACATTTTTGAAGTTCGGTTTGTATGGACATGTAAGATTTATTTTTCAGTTATTAGCATAGTATTTTATGGACAAAATGCGTAAACATTGTTAACATCCCTCTCGGTTTTATTAGACAAAGAGACATGAAAGCTTTTTGCTTAGTTGAGGCTTTTACCTCCCCCCACCATTATGGTGCATGCCTCCCCCGGCCACCTTTAAGAACCTAATCACTACTTCAACGTTCATTCTGCAAAATGAAGTTTCCAGTTACGTAGTTACGAATGTGACAAAAGTAAGTAAGACAAAGACAAAACAGTCCACTAGTTGAAGTACCATTTCAGTTATGTGGTAGGTATATGTCGCTAGGAGTCCGACGTAACCTCGTGGTCGTCTTGGGTGGCGTCGTATCCATGATTTCCTTACTACAGTAAAAAAGAACTGGGTCATTTTGGGCTCCTACAGTAAAAAACCTTTACATTTTGTTTGCGTATTTTCTAGAGATCGTACAATGATTTATGTAAAAAACACGTCGGAATTTCCCGCTCACTTAGGTAAGGCACCTCCCGGCTCCGAACCCCACGCCTGTCAGGAACTGTCCAATTAAACCCAGTGCTCTGGAGGAGAATGCGATTTTCTAAGAGAAACTGCGAAGATATTACATTTTTCCTGTTAAGCCTGCGAGCGGGGTGTGGTTCAGGTGTCAGCGCTTTTTGGCCTAAGAGGAACTACTTAAAAACTAGTGATATAGCTGTATTTGGAATGCCATTTGAAGATGTTCACCATCAACAGCCACATGATGTCCACTGCTGAACATAGGCCAGATAGATTTCCAGAGCGGCCGGTTGCAGGCTGTCACTCTAAGGCCTCTGACTAGGCTTAACGACTGACATCTACCGAAGTCTACCGGGACCACCTTCTTAACGTGCTTTCTGAAGCACAGAGATGTCCGAAAAATACATCACTAAATTTCGGTCGAGGTGGTCACCCATCCCACTTCCGAGCCGGCGTGTGTTGCTTTACAACAGCGATCGTCGCCGTTGTAACTGCGCCACGATCACTTCAGTATCAGTTTCAACAACAAACATTTTGTATTAGGGCAGCATACGAGCCGTGACCCTTGACCGTGAGCCGAACTAGGGGAGAACGAGAGGGGGGTAAACCCCCAAAAAAAAAAAAAGAAAAAAAGACGTAGATAGGTTATGTCGGTGCTGACGCGAAGTCAAAATCTGTTCCCGGGCGTACTTACCTAAAATTTGACCGTGTGTACGAGATTGTATGATTATTTACTAGAGCGTAAACGAGACACATACTTGTTGCGCAGTGTCGTCTCATACTGTCAATGCTTTGCTCAGGTGGTCGAAGTCCTTATTTCGGGTGCCTTTTTTTTAGCACAAGTAACCTATCTACGTGTTTTCATTATAATACCATTTATTTCGGTGATAACTTTACTTTACCTGCGGTTTAAAACTTCTACATGTGCTACTAAATTAATAATCTCTTGTTTACCATCCCGCTCAAACTGAGCCCCAACACAATAACGGTTAGGCCCACCTCCTGAGAAAAATATTTGTTTAGGGACTTACTGTAGACATAAAAAACATATCGTTCCGTACTCCGACCTGATTCACCAACGGTAGAAGAATACAGAGAGTTACGGATTTGTGTTTTTTTCTGATCTCTATGCGCAAAACATCTAAATTGTACACACGGACGTAAAAGAATGACGGACGGAACATCACACTAAAAAATGTGAAGCATGCAAGCTGCTACAATTGCATTCGTTGTAGACGACCTGCTACACTCACACGAACACACTAGGTGCTACAAAACTACGCTTGTGTTTTTTTATCTTCCAACCTTATCTTAGCTAAGTAAACAAAGTGATTCTACCACCGAAAACTAGACACGCGAAATTGTAACTTAATGTGTTTCAAGAGCATACATATTCTGTTGGTTGGCCATTACTCTAAAATAAGTTGACTTTTCTAAAATAAGTTTTGTGACAGTGATTTATTTATTCATTGAATATATTAACATAATTCATAGCTCTTAAATTAAATCAAATTGAAGAAAAAAAGCAGTCCCTGATGAAAATGGAATCACACAGGAAGATCCTTTCAAACAAGAAAGATCTTGCCGAATCAATTCAGGCGTCTGAAATCATAAGGATGATGTACAGGGAGGTCAAATAATATGTCTACAGCAATGATATAATAAAAAAACGTAGATAGGTTACTTGTGCTAAAAAAGTGGCACCCGAAGTCAGAACTTCGAACACCTGAGCAAAGCTTTGACAGTTTGACACAACACTGCGCAACATGTATCTCGTTTATCGTTCCCTATTTTATGCTAGCGTGTGCGTGATATCGCGACACGGCGCGCGACGCTCACGCACACATTCAAACCGAGAGTGGCACGTTTGTATGTAGATAGCTTACTGTAAGATTATACTGTGACATTGCCTAGTAATTATGACTGACAAAGAACCTCTAATTCCAGTCCAACGAGCTTAGTGCTCACCTCGAGCAATTACCGAACCGAAGGCTTTTAGTCGGATTTCAAACGACTTCGTATCTCGTAATTTAACAATCTGCTAGAGTACTCTGACGTCACAGAAGGCCACATTTCACGGCTGAGATTTAGGTACTTTTACCTAAAGGATTATCCCTAATCATGGTACAGTTAGTTTACTCAGTACTGTAAAATGCCTTTCAGAGACAAAAATGTTTTTCGTTCGAACAGTGGGTTTGTTACATACAACACACTTATACCCAATGATATTATGATAAAACGACTACTTAGGCAAAAGTGTAAAAGGTATGCATCTGAGCTTAATTTTGTTAGGTATAGGAAGTTGCGAAATCGTTGTAATAGGATGTGTAGGGATGCAAAAAGGCGCCATATTCATGCTAAAATCCAAGATTTGAATCCTGCAAGTATGTGGAAGTTTCTAAGATCGCTGGGCATTGGTAAATCAACTGAAACTTCATCTGTGGTTTTAGACGTTCAAATGTTAAATAAATACTTCTCTGAACCGCCACTTCAACTAGATCATCATGTCAAAGTAGAAACCTTAAAACAACTTCGTATTTCACCCAGGCCCACTTGCGATTTCTTTAACTTTGAGCTTATCACTATGTGTGATGTTAAAAAGGCTATCCTATCAATCTCCTCCAATGCTGTAGGAAATGATGAGATCTGTCTACAGATGATCAAACTCATTCTGGATTCTGTCCTGCCGGTCCTGACTGACATATTGAATTTCTCCATCTCAAGTAGTACATTTCCTACGGCTTGGAAAAAAGCTTTAGTTATTCCTTTACCCAAAACACCCAATCCCACTGCTCCTACCCAGTATCGCCCTATTTCTATCCTGCCTGTCCTTTCCAAAGTCCTAGAAAGCATTGTCCATGGGCAACTAACTGCCTACCTCAACAAAAACACCTTGCTAAGTCCCTATCAATCTGGGTTCCGAGCTGGTCACAGTACTGTTACTGCGCTGCTGAAAGTCACAGATGACATCAGATATGCAATGGAACAGAAACAATTGACTGCCTTAACCCTGTTAGACTTCAGCAGTGCGTTTAACTCTGTTGACTTCGACGTGCTTTTAGGCATCCTTGAGTCTTTTAACATATCTCCACATGGGATAAAATGGTTCGAGTCTTATCTCCGAGACCGCTGGCAGTGTGTTAGAACCAATGATGTCTCATCTGATTGGTGTGAACTTACTGCTGGCGTCCCTCAGGGCGGCGTTCTATCTCCTTTGCTTTTTTCAATTTTCATTAACTCTATCACCTCAGAATTGTCTTGCCCCTACCATCTCTATGCTGACGATCTGCAACTATACATCCATTTTTCCTTAGGGAATGCTGATTTAGCCATAGAGTCTATGAACAGCAATCTGGCTCGAGTCCATCAATGGGCGGAATCGTTCGGACTGCTGGTGAACCCAAAAAAATCGCAGGCCATCATAATTGGCAGCAGTTACATGTCGAGTCAAGCAAGTGCACAAGGTGTGAAACCTATAGTGTACAATAGTATACAAATAGATTATACACCTTCTGTGAAAAATCTCGGCCTTCACATTAGTAATTCTTTTTCGTGGGGTTGCCACATCGACCAAATTGGTCGTAAAGTTTTTGCCGCCTTTCATTCTCTGAAGCGCTTGCAGAATTTTCTCCCGTTTCACACAAAAATCACTCTCGCTCAAACCCTTATGCTTCCTATCCTGGACTACGCCGATTCCTGCTTTTTGGATGCGACTGAGGAGCTCTTGAACAAACTCGAACGCCTACAGAACCTGTGCATACGATTCATCTTCGGACTTCGTAAGTTCGATCATGTTTCTGCGTACAGGAAACGCTTGAATTGGCTCCCAATACGACAGCGCCGCAACTACCATATCCTTGTACTCCTGTACAACACTCTTTTCAATCCAGCTTATCCCCGTTATCTGCGGGAGCGCTTTACGTATCTTTCATCGTCTGGTCGGGTTCATCGTACAGCTTACCACCTGCAATTACTGACACCATCTTGCAAGACAAACATGTTTGCAGACTCATATACGGTCCAAGCGGTAAAGCTCTGGAATAAGCTGCCTTGTTCGCTTCGTGATTGCAGCACTGTAGGTACCTTTAAAAGACGCCTTAAGGAACATTTACTGCGCCTAAGTTACACTGCGACGTAATTGTACACTTTTATTATTGTTATTATTTACTTTTATTTCATCTCCGGTTCTCTCCCTCTTCTGTTTCTGTTTCAGAAGTATTATATTTAGTAGATATCGCACCCCTCCTGGAAGAAAGCTGCAAGTGAAAAGTGACAACTTTTCAGGAGCGTAAAAAAACTGTTTTAAAAATTAACGAACACAATTAGAAATATGTATTATACATCAAATGATAGCTAAAAGTATCCTTGATGGGCTTATGTGTCTATATTTTAAATTTACGTAATACATTTCGAGAAAAACCGAAAAAAGAGCGTTGCGTACTTTTTCCACGAAACATATTAAACACTTGATGAAGTAATTGTGAATATTGCATTGTTGACATGATAAAGAAGTCTAACTGTTTGGTACTATTGCAGATAATTCTTTATGACCGTTCTGATTTAGTCGTGTGTTCAATGTGTAAATGTGGTTTACGTAGGTTTTGCTTGAACAACTCGTTTAAGTAAAAAGGGTTGCATACTTTTATCTTGTGAAACATCATATTGCTTCCGGTAGTATTTGAAATTGAAACATAACTTAAAATAAAAAGGTTGAAATATTTTTTGCATATCTTTTGGGAAAATGTATTTGCTGTCAAGAGAATAGGCTTTCAAAAGGACGGGTTTGTTACCATGGACAGGATAGAAAGATGGAGTTTGCCTTTGACTTGCACCGGGTCAATCAATGTCTAATAATAATGTCTTTTAACGAGTAATGTAAAAGAAATAACAAAGGAAGCATTATAAGTCCAATTAAACATTAACCTTTTAACCGCCATTTTCCAACAAAATGTTCCCTAGCGCCGAGCACGTATTTCCTAGGTCAATGTTAGACACTGAAGGGGATTCAGGTATGATTCACACCAAAACGCAGAACTTTCACAAAAATTGTGGTTTATTTGAAATCGACACTGTCACACGTACAGACAAGAGTGCGATCAGCTGAGGACTAACTGTCCGATATTTTCAAAAACAAAGGGTTGCCTAAGATTTACATTAACGAAAATACCTTCAGAAAATTAGATAAAAAATTTGCAATAATTTAAAAGTTGGTAATGAGTGCGTTGCTAACATTCTCCACCCCAGTGCTGGTACAGCACTCAAGCACTCACAGAGATGAGCGCGACGCGCGCGGCATTCCGCCGCCACGTACCGGTCCTAGTCCTCACCTCGATCAGCCGAACCCGGCCGTCTTTGCCAGGGAATACCTCTGAGACCAGTCCCTTTGGCCACATGTTGCGGGGGGAGTTTGGGTCTACCACAAGAACCAAGTCTCCAACTTGGAGTGGTTTCTTTTCCTTGTGCCATTTTTCCCTTGGTAAGAGGTCAGGCAGAACCTCCTTAACCCACCTTTCAAATTCAATATTTTTTATTCAAGTGGACCAAAATTAAGATTCTTGACGATTTGAAAGTACTGTTTGTACTTTCGGATCGTCAAGAATCTTAGTTTTAACCACTTATTAAACATACACATAATAATACAATAAATAAACAATACTTAAAATACATGTCCATAATGTGACTCTACCACCGGCGTGGGAAGGTTGTTTCTACTGAGAAGACACGGCAAGAAACTCAGCAGTTACTCTTTTAAGTCGTCCAACGTTTTACCAACCAACCAAGTCATACGGTTTTGACATGAAAGTAAATAAAACAGGAAGTTAATAAGTAAACTTGGGTAAACTAAGTAAACTTGAGCAGACCAGTTCCCGAAGGTGGCACCTGTTCACAAGTTGACGGGTGAGCCAGCCATCATCCCACTCAACCATATTTTAGGGAATGGAATGACCCGTCACACAACTTTGCCAGAACATGTCGGCCAGCCGCTGGGATATACGCCATTGCTTGCGCAAGAAGAGGTCGGAGTCGTCGAATGTGCCGATGACAGGCGAGTTCGAGGATGAGCCTATGAGAAAGTGATTTGGAGTAAGTGACTCGACGCCATCCGGTTCAACCGAGACATGCATGAGTGCCATTTACCATATTTTCTACCTCGGCAAGCAACGTGAGCAATACCTCGTCCCTAGGAGCCCGTTCGTTCAAGACTACCTTTGAAGAAGTTTTGACGCATCTTATTAGTCTTTCTCATGCCCCACCCCAGTGAGGAGTTGCCGGGGCGATGAAGGTCCAGTCCATTCCATTGTTGATACCTTCAGCATTAAAAACCTCAGTATCTAGCTCCAGTATGGACCACCGCTGCTCCGTGTCAGCGCCGCGCAAGTTGGTCCCGTTACCGGAGTACAGGTGACGCGGCCAACCGCGCCTCGCAGCCATCCGCCGCAGCGCCATGATAAGCGAGTCCGTTGTAAGAGAGGCAACTAACTCGATGTGGACCGCCCTGACTGTAAGACAAGTGAACAACACACCATACCTTCTCTTCCTTGGACGACCTACCGTGACTTCCATTGGACCGAAGAGGTCCAACCCACAATAAGTGAATGGCCGCTGGTGATGCGCCATTCGGGCCTTGGTAGGTCCCCCATTCGAGGTATCTGCGGTTGACTTCTTCGCAGTCTGCATGACATACACAGCGAAGCACTAAACTTGACGGTAGGCCTAAGCCTTAATACCCAATACCTTTGTCTAAGTTCGTTTACTATGGTTTCCTGATTCCTATGTGCTCTTTGACATGATAATGTCGGATTATCAGCTTGGCCACAGGGTGCCGGCCGTCATGTATTATAGGCCTCCTCACGTCCATACCGACATCTACAACGGCGTTCATCAATTAAAGGCGTTAACCTTACCAGTCAGCTACTGTGTGATAGTGGTTTTGCATTCTTTAAGACCTCATCAGGACGCCAGGCCGCGACGCACAGGGGAGTTCAGCCGCGGATCACTGGCTCCCACCAACCGATTGTGCACCGTGGCCTCCACCACGTGCCTCAGGGCGCTTGCAGGCCCCACTGGCTCCGCAACCCTACGTGTTGCCCTTACGGGACGCAGTGGGTGGGTGGCAAGTCCACCACACTGCCACGCCAGAGTTATCTTCGTTTCCCGGTGGTTCACCCTACCGCCGCTACTAAATCCCTTCGCCACGCCAAGGCGAGAACTCATGAGGGGGTTATTTGTATTACTAGCTGTTCTGACTAGACTTAACTTCGTTATGTTTTCAAACATTCAGTGTCACGTGCCAGGTAGAAACGGTTGCTAAGAGAAACTAAATTGTGGTTTCTACTATAGGTATTGCTAGCATTTCGTCAAGTGGTGAGTAAACCAACCTTTGTTGAGCTTCAAGAAATATATTATCAAAACCAAAATTAGCCAAATCGATTCAGCCGTTACCGAGTTTTAGAGAGGTGAGACTATCGAACAGCAAACAATTTTTATATACATATAGAGATGAAGCGAGCGATGCTTGGCATCTCTCTCAGGGACAAAGTGAGAAATGAGACCATTCGCAGACGCACTAAAGTCATTGACATTTCTACGAGAGTTGCAAAACTGAAATGGCGATGGGCTGGTCATGTATGCCGAAGATCTCTTGGTCTCCAAACAAGGGTTCTCAGATGATAACAGGTGGTCGTACAGAACCCTTGTTTGGAGACCTCGTACAAGAAACAGAAGTGTTGGCAGACCAGCTGCCAGATGGTCGGACGATATAAAAAAGACGGCAGGACCGACCTGGACAAGACTCGCCTCATCAAGATCTTCTTGGAGAGCCATTCAAGAGGCATATGTCCAGCAGTGGACGCACAAATGCTGAGAAGAAAAAGAAGAAGATAGAGATGAATGGTTATCATCGCCATGGAACTTTGGTGTGATTTCATTACACATGACATTTTTATTAATTCATTACTTGGAGCACGAAATTCTCAATAGTGCACAGACAAAAGTGCGCGCGCTCCCATTTTTATTTTAGTAGACCATAGAAAGACAAGATAACATTTCAAATAATAAACTAAAATTTCAAACTTTTCAAAAGACAGATCTTGGTTCCAGACATCGGTGACTATAAACATCGGTGATAGGGGCACAAACTATGTTGGGTTTTTATAAATTCGTGGCCTGCAAATTAGGAAGGCAAAGAATGTTGAGTAAAACAGGACATGGTAAATACCATTTTTAACTCTTTGTTGTTTGCGTTGAAAAATAAATAACGAATATAGAAAAAGTACGAAAAAGGTACTTTTCAAATTGAGGTACGGTTGTTGTATGATGAATAGTACGGAAAACCGTACTTTTTGGTACGGTCTGGCAAGGCAACGCTGGCAAGCGCACGACTAGTTTCTATCCACGATCCGAAGGGGCTTGAGTGCGGAAGAGGAGGCGGGGGCACGCGGCGTAGCCTCGCCTCCCGCGCAATAACAACGATTACCATAAATCGCACTGTTACTTTTAGGTAGGAACAAGTATGTTTCTCTTATTACGACACGTAAATTCAATGCTAGTTTTACTTAATTGTTTTTGCGCCATAAAACTCATAGACCTACTTCCAAGAATAAATATATATTACTAATTACGAAACTGTTAAAACAAAACGTAACGTCGAACTAAGCTATTTCTCCAATTACGTCAAAACCATTTTGAAACTCTTAGTAAAATGAATACGTATCAATAGTTATAACATACAATATCGACAAAAGTTTCGTGGAAGAAATAGGCAACTAGACTTGCGCAACGAGAATCGCCAAATAAAACCCACCAGAAGTAAGCAGCTACAGTTATCCAAAATTATTTTTCAAAGTCTTCGTTCGAAAGTTTTGTTAGTTTACATATGGTAGTATTCATTGGGAATTTAGTAAATATTTAAAATGCAAATGTAATAACTTCGTTTCCATGATGTAAACATATTTATTAATAATGTTGCAAAATTTTACTTATTTGTATTTATTTCCTTAACTTTAAGGACAAAAATTATGAAAAAAATTGACAATACGTATTGAATTTTTCTTGATCTTTTAGTGCAATAAAAAAAAATACGCACAAGTGGAGTTGCAGCTTTTCTCCAGGGGGGGTGCGATATATGTATTATTTTTGAATATTTATTAATTTATATAAAATAAATATATATAATTACATTTATGTTATTAGATAAGTATATTATTATTAGGGTAGCATAGTATATTGTATGTATTTATTACTTAAGTATCTTTGTTTTCTTTTTATGTAATCCTCTTAATATATATCTTTTTTTTTTTAATTGATTTTACTGTACACTGCTGTATGTCTGTCTCTTTCGTTTCATGAAATTTCTCCTGTCACCATGGTCTGCTGGAAGAAATCTCTCTTTAGAGATAAGCTCACCTGTACTATGTTTATTCCTTTTGCTTACTGTAAAACGTATCAATTTGTGTACAAACAAATAAATAAATAATTAAATAAAAATAAATAAAAACAGGTAGATAGGTTACTTGTGCTTTAAAAAAGCAAAGCATTGACAGTGTTGTCAGTTTGAGACGACACTGCGCAAAATGTATCTGTCTACGCTCTAGTAAATAATCATACTATCCTGTACACTCGGTCAAAAATATAGGCAATTTTCGACTTTGCATCTGTACTGACATAACGTATCTATCTCCCTCTTTTAAATATCATCGGTCTGCAGTATTTAGGAATCCAACCTTAGATATCACTACAAAATTAAAAAAGTGTCCCACTTGTTTTAAACTTAATTGAGTTTTTAAACGACATCTGACTTTATGATTATAGTATTACAATTGCTATTTAATTGTCAAACCATCAATACCTCTTTGACCATTATGCTCGCACACATCCTTCTGATACTGACTTGTTCACGTTGCCACAGTATAAACAATACAGTAGGCTATCTAAGGCCGCCCGCCGAGTTTTTAGCCTAGCGTGCACACAGACACGCGGCACAGCCCGTCCGTACTGCCGCCTCCCTATGCCTCCCTATTTTATGCTAGCGTGTGCGTGAAATTGCGTGTGCGTGCTATCGCGACACGGCGCGCGACGTTCCCTCGCACATTCAAACCGAGAGTGGCACGTTTGTATGTAGATAGCTTACTGTAAGATTATACTGTGACATTGCCTAGTAATTATGACTGACAAAGAACCTCTAATTCCAGTCCAACGAGCTTAGTGCTCCACCTCGAGCAATTACCGAACCGAAGGCTTTTAGTCGGATTTCAAACGACTTCGTATCTCGTAATTTAACAATCTCCTAGAGTACTCTGACGTCACAGAAGGCCACATTTCACGGTTGAGATTTAGGTACTTTTACCTAAAGGATTATCCCTAATCATGGTACAGGCAGTTTCAAAATTATGTGACCTTTCAGAGTTGACAAAATAACTTCAAACTTCAAAACTTTATTTGCTCACTATGTGGATACATGGTGATGTCAACAATATGAGCACTTATAACTTAGTGACCCTTTGCGGGTACTGCAATAGTCTCTAGGACAATTTACTTATCAACTAGATATGTATTTAAACATACACACCACGCCTCTTACCCAACGGGGTAGGCAGAGACCACTTCTTTTCACTTGCTACGATCCTGACACACACCTGGCGCTTCCTTTAACTTCAAGAGTCCTTTCATACATGCTCGTCAGTAACTTGTCCAAGAAACGTTCGTCTAGGCCTTCCCCTTCCAACAGCTCCATTCGCCCTTGCCTTATAAATCCGTTTCGTTAATCGCCGTTCATCCATTCTCTCCATATGACCACATGCACCTTAGCATTCCCATCTTAATTTTAGTAACAACGACTTTTTTCACACCACATCGCTTTCTTACCACACAGTTTCTTATTATGTATGTATAAAAAACTTATTTTCTTAATTGTGTTTTATTTGCAACGTTTTTTAAACAGAGCTTCGTGGCCTTTTTTTTTTATTTTTTTTTCGTGGGGAAATCCTCATGGATACCTCGCTGCCCGGGGGGACGACGAGGTTATGTCGGACTCCTACCGACTAAAACCCCACGGCACTCGACCGTGGCACTTTGGCGGCGAAGCTGGATCCTACCGTAAGTAATGCCGCACTGCTCCGCCGCCAGTGCTAGCCCCTAATAGGGCCCCCTCCAACCGACCCCCCAACGAAGGGGGGAGGCCACGAAAGTGCGGGGGTGCTCTGGAGCACCCCCGCACTCCGGCCCGCTGGCACCCACTGAACGCAGACCCTACTGGGCCCGCAACCACGAGCCACCCAAAGGGCGGCTCCGCTGCCGTAACCGGCGGTACGGCCCCGCCGGGCCGCGATGCACAGGGGGGATCAGCCTCGGATTACTGGCCCCCACCAACCGGTTGTGCGCCGCGGCCCCAAGCACGCGCCTCAAGGCGCCTGCAGGCCCCACTGGCCCCGCAGCCCCACGTCGCCCTTGCGGGCCGCAGCGGGTGGGTTCCCAGTCCACCACACTGCCACGCCTGGGTTCTCTTCGCTTCCCGGTGGTTCCCCTATCACCGGTACTAGGCCCCCTCGCCACGCCGAGGCGAGAACCCATGAGGGGGAGAGCTTCGTGGCCTAGGAGAGCGTTGTGGTCGGCGTTGAAAACGGCAGTTGCCACGTTTGGCTCAAATTCACTCGACGAAATGTGGGCTTCTGAATTTTCCGTCCACCATGACGAAAAATGACAAGAAACAGTGTGCCTCTGATTAATACGCTTGGTACTTATCGTGAGTGCATGTTATGTAGAACTAATTGGTTATTGTTTGTATTAATTCTAAGTACCTTCTAAGGGAATTTGATGTTGATACAGCCTGGTGCTATAGATCGTTACTTAGATAGAAATTCTCCTTTGAGACAAGGTCTATGACCCGACCTTTTGGCGACATTAGACAGGTTATCGGACTTAGGATGGATTTATAAATGTCTTCAGAAAGATATTTCATGTGAAGGGATGAATTGAACATAAAATAAATTTCGAGTGTCACTTGCTGGTTTTTATGTCTGGTGTTTTATAGATCACAATTTTTGTTCATTCTACAAAGTTTTTAAACCTTACAATTTACGTTTACGGTCATAAAAGTTTATTATTTGATTCACAATTTTATAAATAAATGAATACGAATAATTTTTCTTGTTTTTTCGTAATTATACAAACCAAAAAAGGAAAGACCCAGTCAATTACCAACAGACATGTTCATGTACTTGAAAGAAGAAAAAGAAAGAAAAAACATTTATTGATTCTGAACATCGCAACAGATAAAAACATACAGAACAAGGTGGTTAGGAAAAAACAAAATAAAAAATAAAACAAACAATATAAAAACAAAGAATTATTTCCACCAGGCAGCAGTGTCACGATGTCCAAAATTAAATGGACCCCACTCAGCTAATGCCTGGTCCTGATAGGCTCAGACGCTGATTTTCAGTGGGACCAACTGAGTGGACGCACGGACATTCGCAGCGACTAAGCAATGATAATTATTAAAATAAATATTTAAAATACATACAATATAATGTGACGTGTACCTACCCAGTGTAAAAGTGTGCAATACAATACATAAATACTTTGGGGGATGTGTAGTGTACCTACTGTGTTTGTGTGCGTTCGAACAACAGAACAAGTGTGGCGACGTCACGTCGCCCGACCTTGGGCCAGAGTGCAGTCATGCATGCAGCATTAAAGCTGCGGGGCAGGCAGTTACGAGACGCGCCTGCGAGGGGCCGGTGGTATTTCAGATGAGTGCTAGTAAGCAAAACCAAAACGAGATAATTGAAATACTTAAATGTGTGTACTGTACGGATATCGAACTTTGGTGCAGTACCCAATTTCTTAACCATTAGGTACACCAAATCTGTCATCGGTTTAGTTTACTGAACAACTTGATCGACCTCAGTATGTATTAATTTTATTTGAGAATTTGGGGATGTCACTTAACTTCATAATATATCAACCCTTTTATTTGTTAAAAAATATTGTCAAAACATTCAAACGCAAGTGATTAAAAAAGACCTCCATCCAAGACTCAAACTCCCGGCCCGTGCGAAGTTCCACCAAAGGCCGTCAGCCCAAATGGGCGCCAAATCAATTTTGTACAAAAACGCGCTTCATTATTTCTCAGCTAAGTAGCACTTAGCGTAATGTTGAGAGTTTGGTAGGGTTGTCCCACTTTAGTCATAAAAATACGAAATTATTTTACATTGGCAATTAAGAGATAAATAAATAGAACACAGTGCCATCTAGCCCCAAACTAAGCAAATCTTGTGCTATAAGAACCAGACATACAAAAATCCATTTATACTTTATACATACATACATAAACGGCCTATATACGTCCCACTGCTGGGCAGAGGCCTCACCTCAACTACGAGGTGGAACGAGCCATACCTAACCAACCTAATGTGAGCAACCTAATGTCAGATGTTATCAAACCGCCCTAAGGCCTCTGACTAGGCTTAACGACGTCAACCGGGACCAACTGCTTAACGTGCCTTCCGAAACACGGAGATACCCGAAATACACATCACTAAATTTCGGTCGGGCTGGTCACCCATCCCATATCCGACCCGGCGTGTCTTGCTTTACCAGAGTGATCGTGGCGCAGTTGTGACAGTGGATCGGCCAGAAAAAAAAAGTTGTTTTCTTTTTTCTTTCGGCGACACCCCTACACGAGTCGCTCACCCTCGACGACATTGTTTCAAACGCCGGGCCTTGTACATAAATCGCTGAGTTGTGCTTTATAAAATGAGAAACTCAGGTATTCTCGCACCGAATCGGCCTAAACGAGTACTTTACGAATATAATTAACGACGGATTTAGGTAATGTACTGTGATTTCGTTTATAAATACCGAAATAGGTCATTGATTGTCCCATTCGTGTAATTTGTTCTTCAAATATGGTTTCTTGACTTTTCTTTCTTTGAAGCATTTTAAAGCATGATGCTGTAGACATATTAAATTCATATAAGTACTTACTTAATAGTTGATAGAATAGCTAAGTTTTTCAAAAGATTGTAACGAAAAATTTGGGCAACTTACTATCAAATCGTCTTCGAAAATGTCAAAAGTTATGAATTGAATGAAACTTTAGAATAACAAAAGCTATTACGCTTACATGAAGTCACAAAAGGTGTTTTTGACTTCTAGGCGTATGCCTTTTCAGCTTTTATTAAAAAAGTCAAGTTTGTATCTAAATAATGCAAATCTTTTTAAGCAATTATAAGTCGTTAAGTCAAGATTTAACAAGTTATACCTCCGATGAGGAGCATAACTCTAAAACTACTAAAAATCGCGTAACAGAAGGTTTAGTGTCTATATGGTAACTGAATTTTAGGTTTAAAAGCCTATTCCAAAGAATTACTGAATAATTCATACCGTTATATTAAATTGCGAAACCATAACTTCTGGCTTACGAGGTAGGCATATAAATTCTCGTTTTATAAATCTCTATTAGTTTATACAATAAATTATACGAGTAAATATCGTCCAGTTTAAAGCCTAAGGCAGCGTTTCCACCAGAGATGCGTTGCAAGGAATGTGATTCAAACATACTACAGTGCCTGAAGACGAAGGTATATAATCAGTGAGTGTTACCAGTGATTACGTGGTCTCTCACTATGGGCCTCATAAGAAGGCTCAAGGTCACTCAGCGTGCTATGGGCTATGCTCGGCGTCTCGCTACGAGATCGAATCAGGAATGAGGAGATTTGTAGGAGGACTGGAGTCGCCAACATAGCCCAGCGGGTAAGCAGGTTGAAGTGGCAGTGGACGGGGCACATAGCGCGTAGAACTGATGTCCGCTGGGGCCGAAAGGTTCTGGACTGGAGACCATTTGAGGCCAAACGCAGAGTGGGGCGCCCGCCTGCAAGGTGGACCGACGACCTGATAAAAGTCGCGGGATTCCGGTGGAAGCAAGCCGCACGCAACCGGCCGCTCAGGGAACCCATGGGGGATTCCTATGTTAGCAGTGGACTTCTTGCGGCTGCTAATGATGATAATGAGAATCGGCTCATTAAGCGAAGCTAGGCAAATAGAGGGCGTATTTGGTTTTTAAAAACATATCCCTCGCAACGCATCTCTGGTGGTAACGAAGCCTAATCCTCATAAAATGGAATTCACATAAATCTTCTTTCAAACTAATTTTATTTGACTAGTTATCCCAAATTTTGGCTTGCACGTTTGTTTCTGACAGAGTGGGGTGAGTGATCCCCAACCGTTAATTAGTAACGTGTATGTGTATTAAGATATGGTGCCTAAGGGTAGGCCAAAAAGGGCCTAGCTTCGGCTTAGGGCGTAACTGTCCTAGGGCAATCAAACAGGCGTGAGAAGGCCCGGCGCGAAGGCTGGGCCGACCGCTCGGGGCGATGTGGAGATATTCAAACGGAATCCCACATCGCCCCACGCAAAGGCGAAGCGGAAATACACCGGGGTCGTTTTAGTGCGGTAGACCTGCCTGTTACTGGTAGGGAGTCCCACACTCCCCCACCGTTCCCCCGAACGGTGGGATAGTGCATAAAGCATTTTTTCCCCATCAAAAAAAAAAAAAAATAGTCAATCAAACAGATTGAACATGGATACATTTTCTGAAAACAAATATACTATAATCGACATACCTGTAAGCCAAGTGCCATTAAAAGGCTTGTAGTGATCAGCGAGCACATCCTGCAGGGTAGGCCTGCGCCCACGCACCCTGCCGCCGTCGCCAGCAGGCGTCAGCAAGGCTATGCTGAAGACGATCAGCCCCAGGACTGCGGCGATGACCAGGAGCGCTATAAGGATGCCGCGCCAGTTCCTCTGGGTTGGTGTGGCTGCTGCTAGCTCCTGGAAAAGAAAAGGATTGGTTAAAACCATCGTAAATTCAATTTGATTTTAAATAATATTTGGTGCAGAGCTTTCTACAAGCTGTGTACCTAAGTGACCTTTGACACAATTATTCAAACCTTATAATGTTTTAGTGCCCATATAGGGTGTGAACATGATGTTAAAACTTAGGGTGGGTTGCACCATCTGACTTTAACAATAACAAACATCCAAATTTCAGTTAAAGTACCGGTTAGGCCCAAAAAAGACGTCAAATTGTCAAATTTGACAAAAACTTTAACTTTAACTTCTACTATGGTGCAACTTACCCTTAATAATTATTATTCCTACAAGTAACAAACAAACAAGAAAATTTTTATTTCAATAGACCTGCTATAAAGTACTTTCAAATCGTGAAATCTAATGAACAAAATATACTTAAAAATAAACATGAATAATATCATAATAAAAATTGTAAACATTAACTGTACTTAAATAAATGTGACGCTACCACTGGATCGGAACGCTTCATAGCCCACTTCGCTCAAAACAACAACAATCCCCTTTCCAAAGTTAAACATCATATAAAAACCCTCAGAATTTACTGAACCAAAAGCAGATTTCCCCCACTTTCATTAATAATGACGCGGCACCACGTCACACTCCACCCCCCTTCACTCGGAGTGTCACTGACGTCATTTTTATGAAAAATAATCCCTCGAGGCCCTCGGCACAGTATAAACCATACAGTAGGCTATCTAAGGTCGCCCGCCGAGTTATTAGCCTAGCATGCACACAGACACGCGGCACAGCCCGTCCGTACTGCCGCCTTCCTATGCCTCCCTATTTTATGCTAGCGTGTACGTGAAATTGCGTGTGCGTGATATCGCGACACGGCGCGCACCGCGCACGCACACATTCAAACCGAGAGTGGCACGTTTGTATGTAGATAGCTTACTGTAAGATTATACTGTGCCCTCGGGGGAGGGAAAAGGGGGGAAGTAATTAACACTCGAGAGGCGACAGATCAAGATGATGTGGGAATTGCTGGACGAATTAGGTGTAGGGAATATTGTTTCGTAGATGGATTTAGATAGGCTTCAGGACCGAAGCCGTGTTATAAGCGGTTTATGAAAAAAGGGTACTGTACTGTAACTCTTTGCAGGCTACTACTACTGCCGCACTCAGAGACGTCAATTAACGTTAATGGTTCATTAGAGTCAAAATTTTACATTCTTAAAAGTTCTTTATTCAATCAGTTATAAAGTCTCTTTTTAAAAATGGAATTTTGGCTCTAATGAACCATTAACGTTAATTGACGTCTCTGAGTGAGGCAATTAGGTTATTATTATAAATGTTATCATATTTGCTATTATAGTTGTTGTTAGTTTTTATAACATTAACGGAGGGAGCGAGAAAATAAGTGGACTGTGTTGAAATGTCGAACTGTGACTGTTAATTATCTTTGGGTAGTAATTAAACAGACTTCGTTTAAATGGCAATATTAAACAGCATTTCTAACATTGGCTAACAGTATTTCTGTCTCGCCCTATGGCTGACTGGTAGAGAATGCTTTTAGCATTAAGTCCGCCTTTTACTGGTTTGTGCATTAAAGATTAAATTAAATCAATAAAATTAAATATCAGACTCTAAAAATCTAAGATGACTCCTAAATTACTAAGTCAGCCAGATCAACGCCCATCTAAATAATATTATTTGAGCCAATATTTATCTTCTATGTAAGCTACTCTAAATATAACTCAGCATGGTGGTTATTATTTAGCATCTGAATTTGTGGTCAGCATTTGAGCAATAAACTTCTAAAATATTAATATGCGGCACCAAAATTATACAGGCAGACAAAAGATATTATTAAAATACAACATAGTTTAAAACATCCTATTTTTCAACAATATAAACGAAAGGTTAATAACAATGTATTTTTAAACTAAACTTAACTAAAAAATAAATAAAGGATAATATTTACAAAGTGTCCTTACACCAAAAATTCTACCTGTATGTATAGTTACAGATAGAATATCTGATGTAAGTCACTGTCCTGCGGGAAAGTACTAAGAAGGCTGGCCACATTGCCGCGCTGGATAGCAAGGCTAATCCTTTGGGCAAGATAAAGGCCAGCCTTCTTGTCTAGGGTGGCTACCGTCAAACGCTTGCACAAGTCCCTGAAGACTTTGCGCGCGCTTGGCCCCCACGGTCCCAGCGTTTCAACGCCAAACGGCTCAAATATGTAGGTATCGCTGATACCAACATATTTGCGCCGCTTAAGGCATTCAGCAGAAGCAGCAGCAGAACCCGCCTTGCTACCAGTTGAAGGAAGATGAGACGGCGCTAGAGTATCGACACAAGTAGCATCCCATACAAGAGGCCGTCCCATCTTCCAAGGAACGAGAGTCATACCGTCCGGCCGTTTGCCATCACTTCGCGTCAAGCCGTTCGGTTCAAGAACAGCTGGAATGCGAGCGCTGGCAAGGGCCCGACGGATGATATCGTTCAAACTGGTATGCCGCGGTATTCTACCGGCGCTTCTTAAGCATGACAAACCGTGATGGCCAAGATGGTCGACGGAAGCTCCGCAGATACAGTTATGGGGAACAGTGCAGTAAGCACCTAAGCGCAGACATACTAAAATTTGGAATGAGGTGTTATCTAAAATGGTACCAAGATTTGAAGAAGGGCAAAAAAAAAAGACAAAATAAAATATTTTATTTATAAATATCTACTTGTATATTGAAATGCCATAACCACACAAACAAACCACATAACACACAATCATCAGCTCATTCAGTTATCCATTTTACCAATTTCTAAATAAGTTTGTAGTTTTTTTCAAAGACTCCACTTTTTGAGGAGCTTGTATTGAAGCTGTAAAATGTTAAGTAAATGATGATGAGCTGTAGCTGAGTTAGTAAAATAAGTGGCAATTTAGAAATCAGAAGGACAAGTTACAATAATTGTCGACCTTTACTTGACGCTTTCTTTATAATATTTAGTTGACGTTGTAGAAAAGAAGAGTTTGTTTTTTTGAGACTATCCTGTTGCTTATTTTATTTTATTTTATTTTATTTTATTAAGGAATCCAACAGCGTTATTACAATTTCTTTCTTATATACTTAGAACTATGAGTACAGCTAATTACAGGTTTCCCTTCATACTACCATTTGCACAGGACGTGAGAAAAATAATATACATATATTTAATAATGTACTAACATATATATTAAAAAAATAAAAAATACTTACACACATTTACAAATAACATACATTTCAATACATAAAAATTAAATAATACTTATATAAAACGGTCATCTAATAAACATACACATACCTACATAAATATAATACATATATTCATTTAAATACATTTCATTAAACATATAAAAATAGCAAAATTATTATTTATTTTTTCTTAGTTTTAGTCTTGTATCTATTCCTCTATATTATTGAGAATTTCCATCGCCTTATGTTTAACTGTATTTTTACTGTGAGTGAACATGTCAATCTCCCGGAAAGTGTCGTTGTAGGTCTGCAGCAATCGAGAAATGGGTGCATTACGCGCATAGTTGGTACTCACTTGGGGAGCCATAAACAATGACGGTTGTCTCCGACGGCTGCGTCGGCTCGGTACGCTATACCTTATGCTTTCGACTAGTTCCGGGCAATCTACATTTCCCTTCACTATATCGTACAAGAGACACAAATCCATAACCTTAGTTATAAAATAAGAAGTTTGATCGAGTGGCCAATAAAAAAATCTGTGGCTGGGTTTATTATTCCCCATTATTTTTTAGTAGTATAATGTAAATCCGTTTTTGGCTTTCTGTTTATTCGGTAGGCCCTGCTGTATAATATTTTTAAAAGCTGTGGATTTTGTTTCATAAATAAACTAGCTGGCCCGGCGAACTTTGTTCCGCCTTAAGGGCAATAAATAAAAAAAAATGATTTTGTCACGGTAACGATAAAAAGTATCCTATGTCCTTCTCCCGGCTCTACACTACCTCCATGTCAATTTTCAGCTAAATCGGTTCAGCCGTTCTTGAGTTATAAGTGGAGTAACTAACACGACTCTCTTTTATACAGGGTGGCCCAGCGACAGTGGTCCAAAAATTTTTTTTAGGTAGAGGGCATTATAACAAGTCATTTAAAAAAAACTTTAGTTCCGCGAAAATCAATACTTTAGAAGTTATGATTTTTTCAAGTTTCTTTTGAAATTTCTCAACTCCAATCACTTAATTCACTCTTGTTTGGGAACTATCTCACTGAATCAGTTCAAATTTGGTAGAAATGTACAATAGTAACGTAGAAACCATATTATGTGCGAGTTTTGAGTTCATGCCAAGACAATTTGTTTTTTTTAAAATTTTCGTCAATAATTTTTCGCCAATTCAAAAACCAATACAATTTTCAAAAAATCATAGCTGCAATGTTTGTGCACTTGATGATTTGTTTATGATCTTGAAAACTGTCCATAAGTATGATAATAGTCTATGCAAAAACTTGAAGTGATGCTGCTAATGAAACACTTTCAAAATTAACATCATGTACGGTAAGTCGTTAAAACTCAGAATGGGTCATTTCTGCACTGACCCTAATTTAAAAAAAAAGTAGGCATAATATTTTTTTTCGGATAGAGAGCATCATAGCAACTCATTTTAATAACACATTAGATATTCTAAAATCAATAGTTTAGAAGTTATAATTTTTTAAATTTTGGGCCTAAGTCGTTGAACTTCAGAGACACAGCTCACTTTTGTTTGCAAACTATCCGACTAAGGAACTTTAAATATGGGATGACTTAATAATAATCCCAAACTTTAATTGGCTTCGCTTTATTTTATGTTGACTGGTAGATAATGCCTTAATAGCATTAAGTCCACCTTTTGTATCACTCATTGTATTGTAATGAATAAATGAGATAAATCCTTATTCACTTTCTTCTATTCTTACTCATTTTGAAGTTCCTCAGTCGGATAGTTTACAAACCAAGTGATCTATGTCTCTGAAGTTCAACCATTTGGGCCCAAAATTTAAAAAATTATAACTTCTAAACTATGGGTTTTCGAGTATCTAATGTTTTTTTTAATGAGTTGCTATGATAAACTCTATCCGAAAAAAAATATTTTGCCTACTTTTTTTTTTAAATTAGGGTCATTGCAGAAATGACCCATTCTGAGTTTTAACGACTTACCGTACATGATGTTAATTTTGAAAGTGTTTCATTAGCAGCATCACTTCAAGTTTTTGCATAGACTATTATCATACTTATGGACAGTTTTTAAGATCATAAACAAATCATCAAGTGTACAAACATTGCAGCTATGATTTTTTGAAAATTGTATTGGTTTTTGAATTGGCGAAAAATTATTGACGAAAATTTAAAAAAAAACATATTGTCTTGGAATAAACTCAAAACTCGCACATAAGATGGTTTCTACGTTACTATTGTACATTTCTACCAAATTTGAACTGATTCAGTGAGATAGTTCCCAAACAAGAGTGAATTAAGTGATTGGAGTTGAGAAATTTCAAAAGAAACTTGAAAAAATCATAACTTCTAAAGTATTGATTTTCGCGGAACTAAAGTTTTTTTTAAATGACTTGTTATGATGCCCTCTACCTAAAAAAAATTTTTGGACCACTGTCGCTGGGCCACCCTGTATAAATATAAATAAAGGAATATTAAATAATAAAAAGTAAGGAAACAAAGCAATGATCAAATACAAGAAATACATACAAAGTCCGAGAGCAATAAAATTGAAGGGTAGCAATTCTAATGTCAAACCGAGAAAAAAGACAATTGACAATCAATAGATTTAATAACATACAAAAGAGTATTTACTCCGTAACATTAGTGTGAAAGAAGTTTGCATGTTACATAGTCGTATTCATGTCATTATACCTGGTTTATCTATCTTTATAACTATCGATAAATTCTGAACGCTAACATCTGAACAATTGTTGAAAAAACCCAGGTGTGGCCAAAACCCAACATTTTGGACCAACCTGTACATGGCTTATTTTACATCATTTTGTTTTATATTATGCAGTTTAAATATAGAGGCAAAGGGAAGGGGAACCCTAAAAGGGGTGGCCTATTGTGTTCTGAGAGGGTATTGTATCGATGTGGCAACACTGAAAGGCATAATGTAAATAGTTTCTGCGCTTATGTCAGTGGAATAAGGTGCAAAGTTGTTTAAGATGAATACATATTTTCCACTTGACGGTATAGAAGGCGCAGGGTTCCGCACTTGGCGCTTTAAGGGCCATTGAAATGGGTTCCATACAATTCCCATTTCATTTTTGTTGGCTAAACAATATTTTAACTAAGGTAACACTCTGAGATAACAAAGGAGAAATAATATCTATACAAAAGCGTGAAATCTTATACTTGTACCTTGTGTTCGCGTCGCATCAACCCTTCAAAACTTTAGCAAAATGGGTCTTTTGCCAGCACTATAAGAGCCCTTACGTGGTGTCCTGACAAATAAATGTATTTTCTCTCTTTCTTTCTTCTTTCCCTAATACGACTCTGTACCAAAACATTCCAAACAGCGCCGGCTAGCACCAGACTAAGCTAAGCGTGTAGAGATCGTCTAAGTTTAAATGACGCGCCCCACCACCGCATTTACGCACACGAGCCAATTTCAAATATGTACGCAATACACATAAACATGCAACGTACCTAATATACATAGAAAATACCCAGACCAGTACAAACAGACATGTTGTTTTGTACTGTGCGAGTATCGAACCCGCGACCACTGGTGTAATGACCCACTTCTGAACCATTACACCAAATCGCTTGTCGATTTTATATAATATATTCTCCAACAATCCGCACTGAGCCCGCGTGTTGGAGTATGGCTCTATCCACCTCATAGTTGAGATGAGGCCTTTGCCCAGCAGTGGGACGTATAAAGGCCGTTCATGTTATATTATATATTGATTATGTAGACGTACTTTGTGCAAGCATTTATTGTCATTTATGTGTTTGTTTGCTCCTAACCTCGCCTTTAGTTTAGTTAACAAACGTCAAAAACATGGATATTTGATTGGTAGTTCAAATGGCCGCCCAACTAACATCCACTCAGTTTTGCCCCTGTAATTCTGTCAAAAGGCAGTAACGACAGCTGCAATATTGACGGGTAGGAATGGGGACAGTTTGTACGGAATTTTTCAATAGTTTTTTAGCCAACACTGCGAGGAAAAACACGAAAACGTTTTTGATGAAAAATTTCTCAGTTGGAATTTGACAGAAGCTTTTCACATGCAGCTTGCATCAGCGTCTAGCCACGTTGCTATCAAGGTAAGGTCAGTAGTCTATGTGGACCAGGCTTGATGTTTTCATGTTCTTCAGTAATGTTTTCATGTTCTTCAGTAGGTGGTTGATAATTTTTTTTGAAATTGCTACTAATCAGAATAATTCAATTTCTCATTTCATAATTTGGCAACATCTACCTGGTTCCCACGTGACAGGCTTTGCCTAGTGTTGGGATAGAAAGTAACAAAAAAGAAATGTGACAGCCGAATTGGCTGGCTAGCACAGCATAATGCTACAGCCTGACCTGAAACGCTGATTTTCAGCTAGAGATCACTGTATGCTAGGGATCACTGTGTAATGGTAGATGTATACTTCTTTTAAATGGAAATAAACTTATTTTTACTTTTTTTGATGTCCGGGTCAGACAAAGGTTGGTGGTTGAAATTTATAACGCATGAATTAAAGTAGGGTACCGAGCGCTTTAAGTTGGTTAATTAATACGTTGGTGGTTTAGTAAGGCCATCATACATAACACAACATAAACGGCCTATATACGTCAAACAGCTGGGCACAGGCCTCACCTCAACTATGAGGTGGAACAAGCTATACTCCAACACGCGGGTTCAGTGCGGATTGTTAGAGGGGTGTCAGGTTAGTGAGCAATTTCAATGTCAGATGTTATCAAGCCGCCCTAAGGCTTCTAACTAGGCTTAACAACTGACATCTAGCGACGTCCACCGGGACCAACTGCTTAACGTGCCTTCCGAAGCACGGAGATGCCCGAAATACACATTACTAAATTTCGGTCGGGGAGGTCACCCATTCCATTTCCGATCCGGCGTGTGTTGCTTTACAACAGCGATCGTCACCGACCACTGTCACAACTGCGCCACAGGCACCTCCGTCCAGGCTCAACAAAAAACATTTTTGAAAACTTTGTGCTACTACTACTAGATCAGTGCTTAGGACGATTTTAAATGCAACCTATACATTAAAATCTTCCTAATTGAAGTGCTAATTACTACTGCCATCACAAAAGATAATAAATGTTACATCATGAATACCTACATTCCTAAATTCCTGGCTTTTCACAAAACTAAAACATCGTCCCCTATTAATCTATCAGAAATAGTCCTTCATGCATGTCATAATTTAAATCAATGTAACTCACTATGCAAGGTGATAAAGAGGTCTGACAGTGTAAAATACTTGGGAGTCCAATTAGACGAAAATGTTTCATTCAAGAAACAGGTAACGTGTACAGCTGCTCGGCTCAGGAAAATAATACACATTGTAAAAGCTTTACGACGTTCAGCTCCTCTGGAGATACTCACCATGGTGTATGTTGCGCTATGCCAATCTATCCTAATCTATTGCATTGGAGTCTGGGGCGGAGCAGGTAAAACTAGCTTTATCGAAATAGAGCGCTCACAACGCGCTGTTTTAAGGGTAATGCTCAATAAACCTTATAGATTCCTGACTGACACACTCTATAGAGAAGCTAAACTACTCCGTGTCCGCCAACTGTACATATGGCGTGTCACCTGCGCTCAACATAAAAAAATCAGGAATTCTCTCGACTTCAAATCTCTCACCAAAAACCGAACATTTAGAATTCCTCTACCTTCTGTCCGCACTACTTTTGCAAAACGTCTCCCAATTTTTTCTCATCCATATGTTTATAACAACGTCAACAAGAAATGCCTCATCAAAGATTTAACTGTTCAAAGAGCTAAACACACAGTAAAAACTTGGTTACTGGACCTAACTTATTCTGAAACTGAAGAAATCCTTCCATCCTCGAAATGACATGCTACCCCTTTATCACACACACACACACACACACACACACACACACACACACACACACACACACACACACACACACACACATAATGTTGATCTCATTATTTTTTATAAAATATTTAACTTTGTTATTACTCCTTAGATTATTTTAATGTCAAACTGTATGTGAACCGAAGCTTGTTTAAAACTGCAATTAATGTTTTCTGCAAATCACTCATTGGCTTCTGCGATTCAGGCCTGCGAGCCTTGTGCAGAAGTCGCTGTACCTTTTCTCTGTACCATTTCTTTTTTGGCAAAATAAACTTTATTATTATTATTATTATTCTCTTTATTTATTGTAAGTCTTAGGTCTAAAATTTGTACAGCACATTCATAAAACAAAGGTTTATAACAATTTAAAAACTTAAGAATTATAATTATAAAAATAAAATAATTACAATTATAAAACTCAAGGGCTAAAGCTACAAAACAATGAATTATAAAAATGCTATAAAAACCTAAACCTAGAGCGCCACCGACAACGAGGCGGGCAGGGCTCAAATTGCCGGTGGTTAGGGCTGCAGAGAAAGAAACCTCCTGACGATACGTGCCGTATCCAGGAGAACCGCCTTCTGTATCTGACCCTTGATCCAACCCTTTAGCGAGAGCCTCTCAAGGTGTTGGTCGAGGCTCTTATTATTATTATTATTATTACATGGGTTTGATCAGATAAAATCTCTCAATATCTTTTTCCATTCCATAATTTGTTGCAATAACCGAAAAGCTACAATAACAAAGTATCTGGCTCCTACCACTACAAACCCCTCATACTCATCAGGATTCCTCACCACAAACGCCGAGGGTGCTTCGTAAAGAACGGCCTTCGACAAACAAAGCGACCGGTACTGATTTGAGCCTATTGTTACACGAGGGTTGCCTGTAGGAAAATATTGTTTTATTGAATAAGGCCCGGCGCCCACTATCGGCATCGGCACGCCTCAGGATTTTAGGTGGCAAATAGTAATATACTATAACATAATGGGAATAAAGCTGAAATTTCCGTGATATGTGATCGTAATACAAAAATACCGCTTTGGCATGCTTGAGGCTGCTGTATCGGCAGCCTTGAGCATGCTTCAGGATGCTTCGGCATCCTTCGGTACGCCGCAGGCGCCGAGGCAACCTGCCGTTCGGCATCCTTAAGGACACCTCGGCATCCTTAAGCATAATTGCCGATAGTGTGCGCTTGCATGTAGGATGCCGAAGGATCCTTTTCCTTGCCGATGCCGATAATGGGCGCCGGGCCTTACTAGCTTTTGCCCACGGTTTTTAGTAAAATTACGTGATGTTTTCTCTTCAAACATTCCACAGTGCCTGACGACGAAGGTATATAATCAGTGTGTATTACCAATGATTACGTATAGATGGAAACGTGGTATCTCACTATGTGCCTCATAAGAAGGCTCAAAGTCACTCAGCGTGCTATGGAACAGGCTATGCTTGGCGTCTCGCTACGAGATCGAATCAGAAATGAGGAGATTCGGAGAAGGACTGGAGTCGCCGACGTAGCCCAGTGGATAAGCAGGTTGAATTGGCAGTGGGCGGGGCACATAGCGCGTAGAACTGATGGCCGCTGGGGCCGAAAGGTTCTAGACTGGAGACCATTTGAGGCCAAATGCAGAGTGGGGTGCCCGCCTGCAAGGTGGACGGACGACCTGATAAAAGTCGCAGGATCCCGGTGGAGGCAGGCCGCACGCCACCGGGCGCTTTGGAAATCAATGGCGGAGGCCTATGTTCAGCAATGAACTTCTTACGGCTGCTAATGATGAAACTTTAAGCCGCAGGTCAGATCTAGCAACAATCGCTCTAACCTAGTAAATTCCACTCGCCTTTTCACTTGAGCTCAAATCTGGCTTTAATACTACTTTGTGTTAATTGTTCAATTTGCGTCTAACTCTCTGGCGATGAAAAACACCGTTAATTTTATTTGTTCTATTATCATGTAACGTAACATGACATAAGCTACCTTCACGACCATATCCAAAACCGGGAAGTCAGAGGCACAGTGATTGTTGTCGTCATGGTGCACGAAACATTCAGAAGCCCACAATTGAAAGAGATAATTTGAACTCAACGTGCTAAGTGGCGACCCTACCGCCGTTATCCGGGTTTCTTGAGTTCTTGGACGGTGTTTTTACACCGGCGAGTTGGCTCCCACCAGTCTTGAAATCGGGACCACCGGGTTCCGAGCCAGAGTGTTTAACCACTAGGCCACAACGCTCAACCCTATGTCAAAAATGTTTTTTTTTCCACTTTTTTCCCTTTCGAAAGAACCACCCCTACCAGAGGGCAAAAGTGGGCCTCTCCAATATTCATGGGCCTTTGTTCCCGTCCTCAACCCTCACTCGCGGCCCGGATCATTCCATCCCCAATCTTCTGGCCTCGATCGAGTTACGACGAATTCTAAATTCAATGTTCTACCCTTATTTCACTTTGGAAGTTTGTAGGCGTTAATTGTGTAAGTTTTTATAAGGCAGCGAAACGATTGATAATGCTTTTCACTTTGATATTCTTTGTGTTTAGGTGAAAAGGGTCCTGGTCTTTTACATTCTGAAGAGTGTGGAGGTAAACTGCAGGAGCTTTTCTTCATCAGAGTACTAGAAGCAGTCCACATAAAACGTTCCGCTTACTCGTTTCCAATGTGAAGACTTAAGAAGTGTTCCCAAAATAGTGAAACTTAGGTCCATTCAAGAGGGAATTTACATTCGACATTTACAATAGACATGTCCTATCGTCGACCACATCATCACTTGCCATATGATAAGAAACAATTACTAATACACAATTAGGATATACAATCCAGGTAGCAGTATCGCACTAAGTGGTCTTCCAGAAGAAATCCTATAATTATATAAAAAAAAAAAACAATAATGTATACTGACAACTACAGCTACGAAAAACTGGGAACTCGTCAAGCGTGCGCACGGTTGACGGTAATATTATTAACTACCTATATTTATCGACGTAGACGATATGAAATGATATTATTCTAAATTGTGTTCTAAATTGCACTCACTCAAAAAAGTTAGTCTACTTTTAAAGAACTCGAGTATTTTACAACACTAGTGATACGCTTGAGCTGCCACGATGTTTTCTTATCCTCAACCAACAAGCATACGTGTATATTCGCATATGAGGCGGGTATAAAGGATCGCGAAAGGTCGGGGTTTTGTAACAACTTTTCCAATATGTCTTGTTCTCAAACAAAGCCGGGGCCTGACTGGCATGTGGCAGCCATCTTGCAGGGTTGACACGAACCAATTACATTACCAAAAAAACTTACTATTCTATTGCAGAATATCAGAAAAAACCTAAACATAACATTTTTAGAAATGTTTGAACTCTCATCATCAGCTGCCATAGGACGTCCACTGCTGAACATAGACCTGCGAGACCCTGCGATCTTAATGAGGTCATCCGTCCACCTTGCGTATGAACTATGCTCTACATTTGATTTACAAAAATATTTTATTTATAAAAATGCAAACTAGATAATGCCGTGTTGTGCCGGCACGTAAATAAAATAGCACTACCCCCTTTCTTACCGTGGGTGTCGTCAAAGCCGACAGAGGGAAACTGCCCCCAGGAGATGGGCAGCATCGTCTCCGCACAATAAAAGACCATTCTGCGATCGCCACCCCGGCTGCCAAGCGGATGAAAGCGAAAATCTCGATCGAATCTTATCTATATTTATAACAAATCTGTAGAGAGGCCAATTCTGTACATGAAATATATTTAAAAAATAACTATCAAGGGGTGATTAGGGTCGCTACTGATGCCAAAAATGCAATCGGTTAATTTTTTGTCTGTCTGTCTTTCTGTCTGTCTGTCTGCTGTATGTTCGTTATGGAAACAAAAAGTACTCGACGGATTTTAACGAAATTTGGCACAATTATTCTTCATACTCTTAGGCAGGTTATAGTATACTTTTCATTACGGTACAATCAATAGGAGCAGAGCAATGAAGCACAATATTGGGAAAACGGGAAAAGTTACATTTTTCACTCTACAGTTACATAGTTCATGCATCTGAATAAGACACTACAATTACAGTTTATAAAGAAATATCTCATTTTTTTTAACTTAAGTCGACTTTGTCCACGCGGACGAAGTCGTGGGCGGCCGCTAGTATTTACTAAGGGTTTAAAAACCTGAAGTATCGTATGACTGTGGCAACCCTAAGAAACACTTGGAAGGATTTACTTGAAACTTTTCACGACAACGTCGAGTGACTTTCCATTTTTGGATTCGGTCGATTTGTGTTATGTTATGACATTATCGTTGATAATGTCATTTTATACTCATTTGCCTAGCGGAATGGACAAAGGTCCTACTTACAGCGTCGAAGGTCGTGGGTTCAAACCCTGGGTAGGACAAAGATTCTGGGTGGGTTTTGGTGGCTGGAGCAGGCCTTCTGTAACTATTCAATCCTGTACCGAGGCCTTCATCATCATCATCACAACATGTGCAGGCGGCCTGCATCCACCGAACAATGCGATATTTTCGTAATTTTTGGAAATTTTCATCATTGTATCACCATGTTAAAGCAAATAAATAATTTTCATTTTCATTTTTTATCAGGTCATCTGTCCACCTTGCGTCTCGAGGTCTTGTGTATTTCCACTAATAAAACATAAACAGTAGCCACCACAATAAACTGTGTATGTCTTCAGTCAAAATGTATTATACCTATTCAACTGTTTATTGATATAAATGATTTTGAATGAAAATCTATAAGGGATCCTGAATTGTTTCACTGTCGTTCATTCGATTCATTCATTCGATAATCTATTGATACGATATTGATACTGGTAACGGGAAAATAAGGGAAAAACCCAAGAAACCCGAATATAGACGAAAAGCTCGTGCCTTTTTTTGGCCTTTCTTGAGATTTATTTCCTCTCGGCATAATAAGGGCTTCTGAATGTTCCGTTCACACAACAGTCAGTGTGCCTCAGACATTTTTGACATATATTCATAAGTGCATACCTACTTAATGATATGTTTTCACAAATAACTTTTACGATGGCTCGTTTCACAGTTCATTTGGTAACTCTGACGGACAAAGTCACATGAACAAGTTAGTCAGCCCACAATGCGGCAATTTGCATAAAATGAAAAGTAGCGTCAGCAAGACTCGCCGACAAGTATCTAGTTGGAGTACAGTCGTGGACAATGGTATCTTTTATTTAGATTTAATATCGGCACGGCCAACAAAAACACCAACCCAAAAGGCTAAATCAGGATCCTTATTAAATCTTCAATAGGCATTTTGTCCCTTAACGTTATTTATCATACATATTATTTTGAGACAGTTTATTTGATACCCCAAACGACTGCTTCGTTGTTGCAACTAGTTACTGTTTACTGCGCCCAAAGCCATTTTTTTTTAACCCCCGTGAAATGCCTTTACGCACTTCCCGCTGCTTGGGGGGCAGCGGGGGGGTGTGGGACTCGCCCACCCCTGCAAGGGGTGAGAATACCCACTAAAACACCGGGGCGGCCTTCTTTTGCGCGTGACCAGGGTTTACCGAGGACTCTCCCAGGGAGGCACTCTACCGGTAAAACCCTGGCACGCTGTGCCGGTTCCGGCTCACCTCGAGGGGAGTAGTACCTCCCCTCTTGCACACCCGCCGGTGTTCGACAGTGCGAGGCCACCCCACACTGCCGTCCTCCTCGGGGTCGCTTGTGTAATGAAGGCACACAGCCCCCGCCGTGTACTCTCCTAGCGACCCCGGGGCCCCCCTTTAGTCGCCTCTTACGACAGGTGGGGGTGACCTTGGCTGTATTCTTACGCCCCAGACCACAGGGCGAGCGCCCAAAGCCATGGGTCAACCCAGAACACACTTTAATGTTTGTTGTGTCTCTTTGAATATCATATAACTATATCAAGTTAACTATATAACTATATATAAGTTTATTTCTGAGGCTGATACTTTTCATTTTCATTTCGTTGTTTGCTTTCCAAAAGGAGTACGCTCCCTTCCGGAAACATTGCTGCTGGGAGACCGTTCCATATATTAGCTCAACGCGGTGAAAAGTAACGCGTGGATCGCACAGTTGAAGAGTGCCAACCATCCAGGTGATGAGCGTGGAACTTCAGCTTATTATGCGTCGGCGTCGTATAAGTCGGAAATAATTTTCTGCTATTAGTTTTTGATAATATTTGTTTTATTCAAGTGGTAGATTTCTCCGCGCGACTGTACCTTGGTGCAAATACGAGCGTAATAGCGCCAGTGGTTATATCACCGTTTTACGGGCCACGTGCAGGTTTGACCGATGTTGTTTGTTCATCGTAAAATGTATTTTTCACAGTTATGTTGTTGACAATTTGACACTTTGGATCAGCGGTCAGCAACCTTTTAGCAACTGTGTTGTTGGCACTCTGAAAAAACATTCAAAGGAAATGTTTCGGTTTTAATAGAAATGAAATTGTTGGTTTATTCCTAAACTTTGTATACAGAGTATATTTTTATGACCAAAAAAGTACTGCTGAGGTCATCCCTAAAAATAAACGTCTTCTAACAGACCACGGTGGCAGGTTAAGATTCCTAAAGTTTGACAGTAGCACGAAATTATTAGAAAAAAACAACTTGGTCAATGTAAAATCAACTGTCCAGTCATTTCATTCAAAACACAATTCCTATTCCCAAAGAGAAAGTTCTCGTAAACATCCCTAATTTCTCATTATTATTTTATTATCTTGTCACCACAATAACAATATAATACCCCCGAATGAATCCCTCCCTCCTCCCGATAACACAAGGGAGGGTCTATTATTAGATGTACCTCCCCCCACCCTTAGTGTAGGGTAGCAAAATATAATCCTTCAGAAAGGAACTTATTCTTAGATTGACTTCTAGAAGAACCGACGGAGTTGTCTACTTTTCGGTTTTAGGTACTTTTTGTCAAAATCAAAAATAGCTTTATTTAAATAGACCTGTTACAAAGTACTTTTAAATCGTCAAATCTAATAAACAAACAAAACATACTTAACTATAGACATGAATAACATAATATTAAATGTAAACAATAAATATACTGAACTTAAATAAATGTGATGCTACCACCGGATCGGAAAGTTGTTTCTGTACTGAGAAGAACCGGCAAGAAACTCAGCAGTTACTCTTTTCAACTGATTCTCTATAAGGAAGGACAAGAAAGTTTAGCTTACAAGAAAAAGGGGAAAATTATCGTTATAGTTTTATCGGTACTCATTAATATGAGTAACGATAGTAAAGTACAGGCGCCCAAAAAGCCCCACCCGAAATCAGAACTTTGAACACCTGAGCAAAGCATTGACAGTTTCAGAAGACACTGCGCAACATGTATCTGTCTCGTTTACGCTCTAGTAAATAATCAAACTATCTTGTACACACGATTATAGGTACGTACGCAAGAGGTCAATTTTCGAATTCGAATCAGTACTGAGATGTGGGGTGGAGTAAATAAAGCAACGGTTACGGTTGATATTTCAACTGTTTATTTCTAGAACAATCCAACGTATGAGAGAGCCCAAATGAGAACCCCGTAAGCCTTTTATACTTTCTCACCAACTCACTCTCCGTTCACCCGTTCATCACCTTCACTCAGTCTTGCGTTCCATTCCACACAAACCATTCCCACACTCGGCCATCCTGTAACCTGACTGTCCTCAGTCAGCCATCGACTCTTCATACACCTCATTCATCATCTTACAGATCCTCAATACACAAATCATCGTCCCCCTTACATGTTTACACTTAAAAACTTAACAATTTCAAAAACGATAATTCATTTTTAGTTTAATACAGCTTAACCAAAAATGCAACTTTTTCCTATTTATACATAATGTTTCTTTATCATAATATTTCTTTCAATTTAAATAAACATAACTGAACATAAGTGTTGTTCCATTTAAACACTTCTCAACAAAACTTTAAGTCTTAAACATGATATTAGACTAAGTAAATAAGTTAACAACATAATACTTATTTATCTCAAATAGGTAAGTAATACAGTTTTACTTAAATCATTCCTAAGTTAATGTGGCTGTCCTATAACTATCACACATCATCTGACAACATTCTGGCTAAATACAAAAATCTTAAAATAAAAGAAAGTTAAATCCAATGATCTGAAATAAAATAAAGTTAGTTAAATTCAAAATTTACCAGATCAATCTTCACTTTCACCAACATCTGGCCACTTCTTCATATAGTCAGCAGCTGTAGAAGTTCTCGAAGGTCCTTCAGATCCACTGTTAACTTTTTCTACATCATATCTGTCTTTACCACATACACGTGTAACTTTATATGGTCCAAGGAAAGCTGGTTTCAATTTCAGACATTTTCCAAACTGTGTTCTTTTAATGCAAATTAAATCTCCTATTTTATATCTTTTGCTTTCTTTTCTTTTCCTATTATAATTTTTCTTGTTCTCTTCTTGTACTTTTAGTAGTTGAGTTTTGGCCTTTTCTCTCAATTCTTCTCTGTTGATCATAAAATTTTCCTTTTCCTCTTGCTGTAATAATCTTATAATTTCTATATCTTCTTTTTGCTTCATTTTAACGCCTGTTAACAACTCAAATGGGCTTATGCCTATACTTCTTTGGTAAGTGCTATTTATGGCACGCTGTGCTTTGCTCACATGCTTGTACCATTGAGTTTCATCTTCAATACATAGTTTCTTCAATACTGAAATTAAAATCCTGTGTATACGTTCAACTTGGCCGTTACTTCTTGGCACACCTGTAGTAATCAGAACATGTTTAATATTTTCTTCTTCACAATATTCTTTGAAGTCATTACTTGTAAATGCTGTACCACGATCTGTAATTATTCTTGATGGATTACCATAATTCTGCTGGTGAATAATCAATCTGTCAAGGGTTTCTTTAGTAGTGGTTCCTTTTGTAGGGAACAACCACACAAATTTCGTAAAAGCGTCTACCATTGTTAGGATATAATTATACTTCTTCTTAGTTTCTGAAAGTGGTCCAATATGATCGAGATGTAAAGTTTCCAAAGGTATGTTTCCTTTTTCAATAACATTCAAAAATCCTTCCTGCTTGCCCTGTTTCTTCATGGCCAAAAGACATGGTATACAAGTGGTGGTAAACTCTTCTAACTTCCTTGTCAAGTCCTTGATATAGTATTCTTTATTGACAATATCTAACATTTTCTTTTTTCCAAAATGTCCATTTGAATGTACTTGTTTTAATATTTCCATTTCCATTCCTTTTGGTATAACCAACAGTCCTTCCTCTCCTTTGTGTAATAAACCATTTTGTTCATAGTAGTCTGAATATTCTTTCTCTTTTAGAACTTCTAGAATGGCTTTTATACCTTCGTCTTGTTGCTGCCCTTGTCTTATTTTCTCAGTAATTCCTCTTGTAATGACACATATAAATGGACTTCTGCTAAGAGCATCGACATGACGCATCTGAGTGCCACTTCTGTGTTCAATAGTGTAGTCAAACTCTTGCAATAACATAACCCATCTTGCAACTTTTGGTGTTAAATCTTTTTTCTTCAATGTTAACTCGAAAGCCTGGCAGTCAGTTACTATCTTGAAATGGATGCCTAATAAATATCTTCTGAACTTCTTGACACCTTCAATGACAGCTAGAGCTTCTAATTCATAGCTGGAATAATTCTTTTCTGCATCTGTAGTCTTTTTGCTGCTATAATATACTGGATGTAAGCTTTTATCATTAGGATCTCGTTGCAGTAAAATAGCTGCATATGCTTGTTGTGAGGCATCAGTATGTAGTTCAGTTTCCAAGTTTTGATCAAATATCCTCAACACTGGATGCTCTGACAGCATCTTCTTTAATGTCTGAGGGCTACTTCTTTCTTCCTCTTTAAATTCGAAACTTTTCACATTACTTCTTAATAAGTCTGTAAGTGGTCTTGCAATAGCCGCATAGTCCTTCATATATTTCCTGAAGTAGGAGGTCAGGCCAATAAATCTATGAAGTTGCTTTATGTTGAAAGGCTCTGGAAATTTGAGAACAGCATCAACTTTATCTGGAGAAGGTCTTATGGTTCCATTTTCGATCACATGGCCTAGGTATTCCACTCTAGTTATCAGCAACTCAGTCTTTTCCCAGTTAATCTTTAGTCCATGATCAGCTGCTACCTCCAATGTTGTCTTCAGTCTTCCAAATGCTTCTTGGTACGTTTCAGCTATTAATATTATATCGTCGATGAATATTTGTAACCAACCCCTGGATATCAGCTCTCTGAAAATGATATTAATAAATCTTGTGAAATAATTCGGACATATTGAAAGGCCAAAGGGTGCTCTAGTGAATTCATACTGATTATTGTGTGTTACAAATGAAGTGTACTTTGTACAGTCTTCTTTTATTTTCAGGTGAAAAAATGCATCTTTTAAATCAATTTTACTGAAAATCTTAGCATTCACTAGTTTGTCAATCTGATCATCTATTATTGGCAAAGGAAACTCATCTCTACAAATTTTCTCGTTTAAACGTCTATAGTCAACACAAATTCGCCATTTACCATTCTTCTTCCTAACAAGAACCAAAGGACTTGCATATTCTGAAAAACTAGGCTTAATAATACCGTTCTGAAGCCACTCACCAATTTGTTTATCCACTTCTTCCTGCTCTTTCAAAGATAAGCGTCGCGGTCTTTGAGCAATTGGTGTGTCATCCTTCAAGATTATTTGCATTTCAATTGGAGCTTCATTCTTCTGAACCGGATTGTACGTACTCACCAAAGACTCGACTGCTTGTTCCAAGTCTGGGTCAATACCTCCACCTATAAAATGATTATCAACACACATGTTAGTCAACCATTCTTCGTCTTTCGCCTTGATCCACACAGACTTCCCATCCAAAACAGCCACTACATTTTTGAGAAAATCGTAACCTATCACCAACTTAAAAGGACTAGAGTCATTCGGCACTATATAAAAACGCACGTCGTAATATTTCTGTCCATCAATTTCGATTGTTGTTGTCCACAGCCCTAAACACTTCACCTTCATGCACTGACCGAAACCACTTAATTTTTCGCACACGTTTACGTCGCACTCTGGTGATCCTAACTGCCTGAAGAAGTCGTCCGTGATGAAATTCACGTCGCTGCCTGAGTCTATTAGCGCCAAATAGATTTTTTCGCCTATTTTCACTTCTTTTGCAGGCTTCTTCTTCATAATTGTTTGTTGTTGTTGATCTTGGCTTACATTGTGAACGTCTCCGTGACAGCTTTGACAGTGACAGCCATTGCAGCATTCCCGGCCATCTTGTGAGTGAATGCACATCACGTTGCTTTTATTTGTCTGTGGTCGCTCTTTTCGAATGTCGTTTCCGGTTGTCTTCGGCGATGTCACGTTTGTTGCTAACGGCGGCGCTGCCATGTTCGTGCACTTTGAACCAATATGGCCGAACCCGTTACATCGGAAACATTTCATACCTTTTTCACGATGTGGACATGCTGATGATAGATGTTCTAGGTCACCGCAGTTAAAGCAGCGTTTCTGGGAAGACTTATTTCGCTGAAATTCTAGTTTAGGCTTGCTTACAATTTCTTCTTTTTTCATATTTTTCTTCAAATTTTCATACATCTTTAATTTTTCTTTCAATTCCGAATAGGTTGATGCGCCGTACAATAGTATTTTATTGCTCTCGTTATCCACAATTCCTTCTATGATGTATTGTATGGCGACGTAGTCAGCGAGCCTGCCTCTTTTACCCAGCTCCTTCATTTCCAACATGTATTCGTAGCAACTTTCTTCTCTTCTTTTCTTTCTTGCGCTCATTTGTTCGTGGATTTCTTTTGTGTTCGTCTGGTCTGAAAATTCTTTCATTATCGCCTGCTTCAACTCATCAAAATTTCTGAAAGCTTTCTCCGTTCTTAGCCACGTGGCCGCTGTTCCTGCGAGCGATCTGCGGGCGATGAGCAGTTTTTGTTGGGCGGATAATTGAAAGATTTCGGCGTTATCTTCTACGTCCTGTGCCCATTTCGACGCGGAGTAAGTTTTCTCAGTGCCTGTGAACTTGGGTATGGCATCGTCCAGCAGTAGGAGGTTAAAATTTTGCGGAGGATTTGTCATTTTGTCTTCGTCTTCAATGCAATCGTCGTAAGAATCGTCGTGATTTTCGTCGTTATTTTCACTCCCACTTACTCGTCTTCGTTGCGCAGCCCACGTCTTGCCCGTTCGTTTAGTCGTTTTTGAGGTCGTCTTTGCCGTCTTCATTTGCAATTCTTGTTACACCGTTACTTACATCCATCCATCCCGGACGAGCCCCCAAAGATGTGGGGTGGAGTAAATAAAGCAACGGTTACGGTTGATATTTCAACTGTTTATTTCTAGAACAATCCAACGTATGAGAGAGCCCAAATGAGAACCCCGTAAGCCTTTTATACTTTCTCACCAACTCACTCTCCGTTCACCCGTTCACCACCTTCACTCAGTCTTGCGTTCCATTCCACACAAACCATTCCCACAGACATATCGTATCTCTCAAATATCATTGTTTACCTGTCCTAATTGTTTTACCATTGTATAAGAATAAATTAATAAATCTATAAGCAGACAGGGTAGCCACCCCAATGGACCAATCAATACTGCGTGGTTTTAAAATAAGCGTCTGTTTATAGTCGATCATGTCGACATTACAACAGCCTCCGCTATTGAATATTTATAAAGCAAATTATTGTAATGGAGTTTTCGTGTATTTAGAAATAACCCCTTCAAGGAAGGAAGTAGTTTCAATACGGGTTTCTGTATACTAATATAATAGGAACATAATATGTTGTGTAGTTTGTACGTATCCTTGTTTAGAATTAAAACATAGTTTCTGACGACTGATTTGGTGCAATTGTTGAGAAGTCGGCTACTACACCAAAGGTCGCGGGTTCGATCCCCGCACAGTACAAACATTTGTGTGCACGAACATGTCTGTTTGTATTGGTCTGGGTGTTCTTATGTTTAAGTACTTATGTATTTACAAAAGAAAAAGTATTTAAGTATGTTTATCCCTATTCGTCCGCCTAGTATTCCATAAAAACGGGCTTTAATTAGCTCATCTTGGGGCTAGATGGCGCTGTGTGGAATATTGTCCAGGGATATTTATTGATTTATAGTTACTTTCCAATCTGTCTCGTAATATTATTAATACTATTGATGAGCTGTGAACTGCGACATTTGTTTGCAATTTATCGCATTAACTATTCATATGTGAGAAAAATTAAGGCTTGAACAGTATACTAAACGAGTCGGTTTTGCCCTGACTCTAGCATAGGGCCGGCAAGTACAACGGCAAATCATCAAAGTTTTATATTTGAAAATATCCGTCAGTTTAAAATTTGCCATTTCGCAATAGACAAAATTATAAATCACCCCGACGGAAATTTAGTAATGTGTATTTCGGGCATCCTCGTGCTTCGGAAGGCACGTTAAGCAGGTGGTCCTGGTAGACGTCAGTCGTTAAGCCTAGTCAGACGCCTTAGGGCGGCTTGATAACATCTGGCAATAAGGTTGCTCACTAACCTTACACTCTTCCAACAATCCGCACTTAGCCCGCGTGTTGGTGTATGGCTCGGACCACCTCATAGTTGAGGTGAGGCCTGTGCCCAGCAGTGGGACGTATATCATTATAAACTACCGAGGATGCCCGTGACTGAATGGTTTAGTGGCGACAGCTGATCGGTAACTATTTGCAAGGCCACGCACTACGATCCATTTAGTTTAATTTTTTCAGCCTAGGTGATGACAGAAATAAAAGTCTGGGCCATGACCTTTTACACGAAATATGTATTTTTTGGGACACCTGTTAAAAGCACCGTAAAAAATCTGGTTGATGAGAAGCAGTGACCGGTGAAGGGTTTAATATTAGCAGGACGGCAGCGACGAAAAAAAGGGAGTTTTTGGACCGTGATTGAGTTTTTTTTCTATAAATACGAAGGTTCTTTAAGAATTTAAATACAAGGGAATCGGTTGATTTAATGAAAAAAATTGACGAAGCCTATAAGATTGCGTTTTTCATAGAAAGTAATTCATTGGTAATTCAACTTATAATTCAACAATATTTTTATAAGACCTGCCTTTTTGGTCAAAAAAAATTTTTTTTTTAATGTAGAGGGTTTTTTTTGGAAAAGCAAAGTGCAACTATAAAAGTAGTTTTATTAGTTACTTGAATATTATAACTTTTGGTTTTGTACGCAACTGTCTTCTTTCTTTTGAATCGTATCCTGACACCAAATGGCCGGCCGGCCTAACAAATGGTTGTTCACTCTCTTCTTGAAGAGGCAAGTTGTATGTACATGATTGTGTCAAATGTCGATAATTTAAATACTGTAGGTTTTCTGGAGATAAATTAAATTAAAAATAAAGTCCCTACAACAATCAGCATTGAGCTCTTGCAAATATTATGTCCCACACTTTCTTCAGTCGGGTGAAGCCTGGGTCCAACATACAGTCTTATGTGTTTTTTATATCAGGAACAAAAAACTGAAAAATAAAACTTCTTGTAAACAACACCTACAAAATTATGCGTTAAACCTAACTCACAAGAACAAGCCTCTAACTTGTAGTAAAGTTTATGATAAATTGTTGGAAGTTTTGTAAGTTTCTATCTTCCACAACATGATTTGTTTTCATGAGGATGTTTAGCTTCTTCAGCAGTCAGGAAGTTTTAAACTTAAAGTAGATCTTGTCTTATCTTAGCTATTTGGAAATTAATAGAGGTGTGCGAATATGGGTTCAAACGCATACGTATGTTTGACTGATAGCAGGTGATATCTTAGTGAATAAAGGAGAACATTTAGGTCTCGAACAAATTGTCCCAAAAATGAAAGTGCCGGTCATACAAAAATAATACAGGGTTCCCATTGGAAATGACGTCCTGAAGATTTCTTACTAAGACAGGAACGGTCTTTTAGTTCGAAATTACAAAAAACACATTGTTTCCCTGAATAAATGGAGACATGAATATTAGCTTGAAAGGTGTCGTTAGATTCATTGTGAGAGTAAAACTGGGTATCTCAAAATGAAAAAAAAAACAAAATGGCGGATTTTTGCAGCCGTGCAGGCTTGACAGATTTTAGCTGGAGAGAAAAAAGAGGCAAGGAAGCCTAAACAGTGCATGACTTTAAATGTTAGTAGCTGTAAGTTTCTATGTTAATGTGCAATAAATAATATCATCTATTTAAAACGACGCAGCGGCTGACGTTGCGACGAAACAGCGCAACACGACGCACTAATAAGGTTGAACCCTCAGACCTTCAGAGTGAGTGAAAGGTTAGGGTACAACATTCATATCTAATAGCCTCATAATCTGACAACTAATCTGCCTCTGTGAGGGCTCAATTACATAAGAAGAGGGGTTCTAAGCTTGTAGCATCTCAATTGAGTAGAATGTATGTTTAGGTTTGAGCGACCACCTGTGGAGGAACCATTAGAATGTTATGCTTTATGCCAGGGCTACCGAAGGGAGGTAAATTTCTGGATGGCACCATCCTAACTTAGATGGTGGTCAGCAACAATTAAGTCAGTAAGAAAGACAAAAAAATATGATTTTTTGGTACACATTCTCATAGCTCACGACTACATACAAAACTGGGTGGGAGCACACTTAGGTTGGGTTGCACCATCTGACTTTAACGATAACAAACATCAAAATTTCAGTTAAAGTACCGGTCAGGTAAGCAAAAATGACGTCAAATTGACAAATTTGACAAAAACTTTAACTTTAACTTCTATTATGGTGCACCTTACCCTTATTGTTGCAGTCAAGGGAAACGGAACATACAGAAAACCACATTTCGAGTGAATTTGAATTCAATGTAGTAAAGGGCGAGCCTTAACACGTAATTTTCCTTTTTATCAAGTCTCACACTTCTGTTTAAAAATGGATACCTACTCAAAATAATAGCAGTTACTTTATTTCAACTTTGATTAAGTTTAATGCCAGTACAATGGTGTATTAACGAGGCACTGTCAGCGCCATGAATGGTAATTATTTAACAAAACTGATAATGACTGCTACAGTAACCAAATTTCAAACTAATTAATTAACAACGGTATTGTGGTGTGAATAAAATATCCTCGCAAAATTCCGCATCCAAAAAGAGAAGAACTTCGATGTCTATGTTGTAAAGACCCTTATTTGAGAAGTGCGTCGATCGTATCATCATCATCATCATGTCAGCCGAATGACGCCCATTGCTGGGCGATCTCCCCCAAGGATCTCTACAACTGTTTTTGTTATTTATCGCTAGTTTAAGGAGACAAAATTTTGTGTTTAAAACAGATTTTGAAAAAACACGTTAGAGCGTTGGACTCTCAACCCGGAGGTCCTGGGTTTGAATCGCGCTCGAACCAACATGCCCATATTTGTGTATTTTACCTATGTCGTTTTCAAATTGGCCAGAACAATGAAGGGTGATCGATCACCTCGTGTCTGCAAAGTAAGATGATCCATGCTGTCGGATGGGCATGTTAGGACTTGGTCCTGCGCATCACCTTTCACCGGTCGCGTCAATTTGTCATCGAATCAAGTCATAGGAAGGTGATGGAAAAGGGAGTGCACCATAACATCCCCTGAAGAGAGAAACAATGTTTATTAGCCCCAAACAATAAAGGCAAGCAATTAATAATAATGAATAAAAAACACACAGAAATAAAAAACGAAAAACAAGTAAGCATCATTTACATACATCACAAATAATGGAGCCTTCTAGGTGGGGCCAACTAGGTCCCTGTCTCAGCATGTGCCGCTGCAACCTTAAAGGTGCAGCGACGCTGGTATTCTGACAGGGGCCTAATTGGTGGTGCTGTCCGACATCACACACTACACAACACGGATGAACAATAGTCCTGCGTACCTAGTGATGTACAAGACTCGACCCTATTTTTGAAGCCTCGAGGCGGAATGGCAAGGCTCGGTGAGCTCGGTAGGCTCCGAGCCCCGAGCCCAGCCGAGCCGCGAGCTCTCTCACCTATGGCTCGAGGCTTTAAAAGAGTTTGAGCCTTCAGAAGAGCTCGAGCCTCTAGGAAAGCTCGAGTCTTTTTGACAGCTCGAGCCTTTTTGTAAGCTCGAGCCTTTTAGCGCGCGTTTTTTTAGGATTTTTCATGTATTTTAAATTACTACCTACAAATATTTTTAGTTTTTAGTGTTCTCAGAAAGGGTCAGGTCAGGAGTACCTTTAACCGTACCTTTAGCCCTGCAAAAGACTCGAGTTGTCGAACTCAATTTAAACGAGGCGAGCCCTGTAAACGACACTGAGCTTTATGCAGAAGGACTCGGACGCCTCGAGCCTTGTACATCACTATGCGTCCCTGGTTAATCTCGTTGAGTTTACCCACTGTGGTCGTAATCGACCAGGAGGTTTTATCATTTACTAGACCGAAGACCCGAAAAGCAAGTACTATGTCAGACCCATAACACGCGTACATTGTAACATACGAGAACAAAGCCACGTTTCGTTTTACTGCTCAGTTACGTGAGTTCCGTGACTTTTTAGTTTTAGTGCGACCTAAATAACGTATTCTGGACTGAATTATGGCCGTCGTAAAGACAAGGGCGCCTCTCAGCAGATAAATATGGCTAATAAATAATAGACGAAGATGGTGGCACGGAAAGAAACAAATTATGTCTGTGACGTTCTATACACATGGACATAGCATCGCACCGTCCGCGGTACGGAAACCGGTGTTCTTTAAGCAAATCTAAATGTCACAAGGACATACTCAGATAGTGAACCTCGGAGATATTTCTTTTTTGCTTGAATAGGTGGCAGGCCCTCCACAAGTTTGACCGACGATCTTGTCAAGGTTGCGGGAAGCCGTTGGATGCGGACAGCGCAAGACCGATCGTTGTGGAGATTCTTGGGGGAGGGGTATTCCCAGCAGTGGGCGTCATTCGGCTGATAATATGATGATGATGATGAGGTCAAAAACGAATTCAACAGCACGATACTACTCCGCTGCTTCTATAATCAACAGATCTTTAAAAAGTTGACCTCACTCCACCTGATGGGAAGCAGCCGTGAGGTCCAAATATGGGATTGATAAGCACAGTATGTTTGAAGGCCTGAATAAATGCCTTTCCACGCCCCGCTTAAAAACCCGGCATTGTAGGAATTGGGAAACACATTGGCTGGAAGAGCGTTCCACGTCTGGATAGCACGACGAAAAACGATCACCGAACCTTATTGTGCGGTCGCTGGATCGCGTGTGGATATTGACGCAGACCAGCGCTTGTGGTGCGGAAGTGGAACGGTGAGGATGGGATTAGTTGGAACAACTCGTCAGAGCATTCGCCGTTGTAAAGGCGGCAGAGGAAACTCAACCTGGCAATGTCTCCACGCATTATCAATGTCTCTATCCCCTAAGCAAGCAGAGCTTGTACAATTAACGGTACATCAGGCTACATAATTCCGCTTTTGCCAAATGCAATTCTTTCAATGGAGCAAGGAGGGAAATGGGCAGAGTGTCATGTCGAAAGGTTCAACCTTATCACTACAGAAATAAAAAGAATTCACTTGTTTCCGTAGTATGATGCTTCCAACGACATAATACTGTGTCATTGTAGTATGAAGGTTCATCTATAAAACGAAGGATATTCATAAGGTACACTACGAAATGGCGCAATATACAGAGGGTCACGTGTGGTGACCTATATTACCACAAACATTTTTGCCATGTTTTTTTCTTGTTTTAATTTCAAATAAAATAATTTCGTACAAGATACCATGACCTAATAACCATCTGCTTTTCTACGCCTTCATTCACATGCGTCAATCAATGTTTTGTATTCCGTCAAACTCATGCCGTTCCGTAAAATGTCTATTGAACTGAAAGTGACAACTATACTATAGTAGAAAGAACTGCTGAACTTTGATTTGCGTTTGTACATTCAGTAATAAGTATAGTTATAACAGCGTTTTATACATTCAATGTTTGAGACGAGCTTTACCCACGCATCACTGACAAAGTTTCATACAGTAAATCATGAAATTCGTCCTTACGGCGCGTTTAAGCAAAGATTAGTGTTTGAAATAATACTAAAACCATTTCTCAACATGTCTAGATATAAAAATGCCCTTACACACGCAACTTTTCTTCGAACTTGCGAATAATATAACATGTTCTAGTACAGGGTAGTTTTTGGGGGTGCAGACACGAATTTTATTTATAGACGAAGAGGTTTGTTTTTACTTTGTTTGCTGACATTTATAATGGTATGATAACTTTTGTGTTTACGATATTTGCGATGTTTGTATTTTGTGAAGGGTTTTCTTGGTAAAAATAGCTTTGTTACTATCCTGTTTGCAGTTCATATGATGTTATGGAAGAATATGAAGCCTACACTCAACAAAACAAAAGGCAACATACATAGTGATGTGCCGCTTTTGATAAAAAACCCGATGAACCTGAATAACCGCAACGGGCTTAACCACGTTGCGTTTCAATTCGCTCAGCTAAATGTGGGCTTCTCAATATTACGTTCTCCATAACGGCACATTAATGTGCTTCTGACTCCGCCTGGGATATGAACATAAGCGTATGCTATGTAAGTTTGAATATTTGTCAAGTTTTTTAAAGCGACCTTTACAAGCTCTAAGAATCTAACAATTTAAATTCAAGAACGAGCAGCAACATTCCAAAGAATGTGCATAGTAACTAATACAAGTTACAGCAGAACCCTTTTACTATCAAACCACTAAACTCAGATGTAGGTACTTTTCATTCTTACACTGTCCATACGCCACACGAACCGCTTTGCAAATACAATTATAACGCGAATGGCAAAGGAGTGAAATGAGCTTTCCACACAAGTGTTTTTAGAGTATTACGACTTGATATTCAAGAAAAGTTGGTTGAAGCGGCCGTGGGGCCCCTTAGCGCGAAGAACTGATGGCTGTTGTCTGAATCGGATACTACTTATTTGGAGGCATTTTTAGGGGTCTTCAAGATGACCTCACTCCATCTGATGGGGAGCAACCGTGAGGTCCAGATATAATCTAATTTTGAAGGCCTGCATAAATGCCTTTTCACGCCCCGCTCAAAAAACCCAGGATTGTAGGAAGAAGGAAACACATGCGCTGAAAGAGCGTTCCGCGTCTGGATAGCACGACAAAGAAACGAATCACCGAACCTTTTGGTGCGCACCGACTGCTGGATGGTGTGTGGATGTTGACGCAGGCAAATACAGATTAGGGCGCCCACCAGGTGTACGGATGACCTGATATAGACCGCCGAGTTTCAGTGAAAGCAGGCCGCCTACAACAGACTGGCCGTAGGGAAATATATGGAGGTCGCATTTATAGCGCGCTTAAACACTGAAAGAAAACGACCACTAAACTATTCGGTACGAATAAATTTTCTTAGTTAAACAAACTTTTGTTGTTTTAAAACCTCATTTCGGAAAAAAGGAAATAGTATTTGTTACAAGTTCGCAAGTTGTGAACCAACAGTTCACAAGTCACTTTTTGCCGTTCGCCTTTTGTAAAAATGAGATTCTGAATTTTCCGTTCACCAAGACGGCAGCAGTCACTGTCTGTCTACGCCCGATATACCTAGTCATGAGTATGTAATATTAAGTTTAAAAATAACCAAGTTTCTGCAGTGGACGTGTACCGTGTGGCAAGAAAATAAGTTATGAACATAACATTACATAACCGGCCTTGAAATGTCCCACTGCTGAGCACAGGCCTCACCTCAACTATGAGGTGGAACGAGCCCAACTCCGACACCCAGGCTCAGTGCGGATTGTTGAAAGGGTGTAAGGTTAGTGAGCAACCTTAATGTCGGATGTTATCAGGCCGCCCTAAGGCCTCTGACTAAGCTTAACGACTGACATTTGAAGTGACTGAAGTTATGAACAAAATAATTTAAACGGTGACCATAAAATCAGAAACAAAGATACATTCCTTGTTAGAAATCATAATCCAAGCAAGTAATGCTAATAACATATCATTAACAATTCAAGTTAATTCATCAAGTGCTCCATAGACAGACACTTAACACCATCAAACTCCAATCAGAACTTAGCTAGGTTTCACCTACGCTCCTAGAGGAGGTAGTTAGAGTTACTTTAACTTTATGCTAATATCGGACCTTCAATAACTATCTTGAAACGAAACTCTACCAAAGTATAAGGTTCTCTGGAGACTGACTAGTTTTCAGGTAGATTTAATGTTAGGAAAAATCTATTTAAGTTTTTGGATGAGCTAGGTGAAAACTGTAACTTTTTTACAAACAAGCCTAAAGGAATATTTTTTCACGGAAATCTATTCAGTTACTGGTGCGAAGCCGCTCCTTGTTTGGCAAGTACTTGCAAAATCACCCTGTATAGCTGTATGTTAATTTCAACTTTAAACTGTGACAGCCCAAATTGTTCATTGTACAATTTGCCAAAAACCCAAAAAAATTGCTGAATTGCTCAGCGAAATGTAGGCTTCTGAATGTTCCGTTTACCATAAACTACACTAACAATCAGCTTGTCTCTGACTAATCTCTAATTACGTTACTATCATTAGTATGCTGTTTCAATATGACGTTATAAACTTACCCTCTCAACACTCAAGCCTTGTGTGATCGCTAATCGATCATTCGAGCAACGCCATCTATTAGCACGCTAACGAACTAATTTCAGTTTCTCATCAGTTGTGGACAAGTGGAGCAAAAGGCATCCCAAATTCATCATCATCATTATCATCGAATCACTTTTTTATGGTAAAACACAGTTCAATTCCATAACAGTTGTGTACTTACTGACCCTTGTCTTCTTTTTCTTCACCTGTGAGTTGTCTGGAAGAGGTCGTGTTTAGTAATAAGACCGCCTAAATTGTGCATTGACACTGAAACGTATTATTTATCCGCAAATTACTCTGTTTTGTGTGCAAGTGTTTTTTATCTTTTCTTATCGCTGCCATTAACATCCATACATATGTCATAATGTAGACACTGGTAATTTATAGTACTCGTAAGTAGAGGCCTGAAACAGCTGAGCAAAAACCTATATCTTATACAAGCATATAAAAATGGATTGCTGTTCGCTAGTCTCGCTAAAACTCGAGAACCACTGGACCGATTTGGCTAATTTTGGTTTTGAAATATTTGTAAAGGTCCAGGGAAGGTCTAAAAGGTGAGAATATAGTGAAAAGCCACAATATAGTTTTCTATAAGCAAACGTTCCTACCTGTCACGTGAAACTGAACGTTTGACAACAGAACCAATTCTGTCTGGACACCTTGACATTGATGAAAATCATCTCTAGAATTATTGATAGAATTTGGAATCATCACCAGTTTCAACAACTGTGAATGTATGATTTGTGATGATGACAACTGTAAACCGAGTCTACACTTGTAATCTCATTCTTTTTTTGCAAAAACACTTAAACTCCACATTAAGCCGAACTTATTCCTTACCCACTCAAGCTGTAATAGCGACCTTAATCCAATGAGCATTCTCAACCAGCGTTACGGCGACCATTCTACACAATGAAACGTTAAGTTCCTCTTTATGTTTTAAAATAATCCGCTTTTTACAACCAACGTTAACTTTAACAGCTAAGGATTAAATGTTGAACGGGAATTATTTTTAAGGTAAACAATCGTCAAGAACGTAATGGCCCAGTGGTTAAACACACTGTCTGCACCCGTGTGGTCCTGAGTTTGGAAAAAATAGATGAAAAACCTAAGCAAACCATTAGGGCGGTGACCCACTTCAGCTATGACCATAACGGCGATGGGCGCCAAAACTCACTTCGCTGGTGATGAGTGCACTTTAAAATTCAATTTCTTTGCAACTGTGGTCGTTTGAGAGAAAATAACTAAACCAAATATTTTTTTGTAATCATTTACATACAAAATGAGAGAAAATACTAATTGAGATTGAAGCGTATTGATGATTGAAGTAAGCGTGAAACACCGAGATGTGAAGTGATGTCCGCCGCAATGCCACCCCAGGTTGGGTTGAAGTTCACTTGCCGAAGTGTGGACTTCTAAATGTTGTCTACATGACGGCATCTACCAGTGTGCCTCTGACTACCCCGTTCGTCGTCATGAGCGTTAGTTTTGTTATTAATTACGAAAATTAACTGTAACTTTTAGAAACCATGCCAGTTCTGAAGTTTGATGATGAAAATCTTCAGCATCGCAAACAGTATTACTATGTTGATAATTTCCGTGACTACTCGTATCATTTTAAACTATTATTTCAACAATTCATCAGCGAATGATTACTTTTAAAGTCAGATTTTAATTAAAACAGGAAATAAGCGGACGAAATTAATTTACTCTTGATTTTCATGCTCAAAAGCTGAAACTTAATCATCGAATTTAAAACGTAATGAATAGCATTTAAATGAGTTCCTCACTGCACTGTGAACAGTGTAATCAACCGTCGATTACACAGTTGGGTGCATACAACCTCAACCAACGGGACTACATGGAGAGCATTATTAAAACAGCATCCCGTAAACTTGGAATCCTGAACAGAGTGAGACGCCTTCACGCCTGGGCAGCTCTGTCTTTTCTATAAGACACAAGTTCGCTCGAGTGTGGAATATTGCTCTCAACTCTGGGACGGTTCCGCTAAGTACTTGCTAGAGGCTCTCGATAGGTTGCAGCGGCACAATATCCGCATCATTGGTAACCCAGAGGCAACTATGGCTCTGGAGCTTCTCCAACTGCGTAGAGACATTGCCAGGTTGAGTGTCCTCTACCGCCTGTACAACGGGAATGCTCTGACGAGTTGTTCCCACCTCACCCTTCCACTCCCGCACCACACTCGCTGGTCTGCGTCAACATCCACACACGATCCAGCGACTGTCGGCCCGCACCAAAAGGTTCGGTGATTCGTTCCTGTGTCGTGCTATCCAGACGTGGAAGGCTCTTCCAGCGCATGTGTTTCCTTCTTCCTATAATCCCGGGAGTTTTAAGCGGGGCGTAACAAGGCATTTATGCAGGCCTTCAAAATGAGATTGACCAGCAAAGTAGTTGTCCATTACTGTGCTTGTCAACCCCATATCTTGACCTCACGGCTGCTTCCCATCAGGTGGAGTGAGGTCATCTTGAAGACCACTATAATAAAATAAAAAATACACTTTATGACAGCGACTGTACAGCCAGCTTTACGGGCTTTATTCCACAGCCAACAAAGCCCATAAGACCAATGATGACCTTGAACACCGCTGGAGGGTAGCTTGTCTGTCGGTTTTCTACAGGTTCGGAGAGTGTGCGAAGGAGTTGCATGACTTAATTCCACCAACTCCTTTTCTTCATCGGACCACTAGGCGCAGACTAGCTTTCCACCCCTATGTTGTTGACATCCCAGCAATTCGCACCAACCGTTTTGGTAACACATTCATAATGCGAACAGCAAGGCAGCGGAATGAGCTTCCCGCTGAATTGTTTCCTCAGCAATACAATTTGGGCCTCTGCAAGAAGAGAGTGAACAGTCATTTGTTAGACATGTAACACCTTAGGCCACATCATCACTTACGATCAGGTGAGATTGTGGTCAAATGCGCGCCTAACTACGCTATAAAAAAAATTAAAGCTAAAGATACGTTATGTCAGTACTGACGCGAAGTCAAAATTATCCCCTGGCGGATTTGACCGTGTGTTCGAGATCAAGATAGCATGATTATTTACTAGAGCGTAAACGAGACAAATACAATATGTTGCGCAGTGTTGTCGCAAACTGTCAATGCTTTGCTCAGGTGGGCAAAAGTCCTGATTAGTAAACTAACTACAAATAATCCTTACTAAAGGTGTGGGAGGTGTCCGTGGCTAAGTTGTGACGGTGGATCAACAGTCGCCGTTGTTAAGCCACGCTGTTAAGGTCGGGAATGAGATGGGTGACCGAGTTTAGTGCTGTATTTCTCAAGCGTCTTCGTGCTTCAGAGGTCACGTTAGGCAGTTAGTCTCCGGCTGACGCCATAATCAATCTTAAGGCTTATCAATGGTATCACTAATCCTTACACCCCTCCAAAAATCCACACTGAGCTGTTGGAGCTGTTGGGTATGGCTCGCACCCCTACAAAGTTGATTTGAGGCTAGTGCCCAGCAGCGGGATGTTAAAGGCTGCTGCTAATAATGATATGAAAACAGTTATTAATTAAGTTAAGAAAAAAATATCGTTGCCAAGTTTTGTACCTCGGATCTAATTACGAAGTTTGTAAAGGGTCCTTTCGTATTAAAATTTAATGAAAATGTTTAAAAGTGTGATTCTGAATTTCCTTTGAGAATTTTACAGGTTATGAAACTGATATCCTTGACTGAACAAATGATTATTGAATTCAATTTACAACACCTCTAACATTTTAGTATTGGACATTTTTCATTTACATAAACGGCCTATATACGTCTCACAGCTAGGCACAGGCCTCACCTCAACTATGAGGTGGGACGAGCCATACTCCAACACGCGGGCTCAGTGCGGATTGTTGGAGGGGTGTAAGGTTAGTGAGCAACCTTAATGTCAGATGTTATCGAGTCGACCTAGGGCCTCTGACTAAGCTTAACGACTGACATCTGGCGACGTTATTATTTTAACATTAATTTACGGTCTAGATTTGCCGTAAATTCCTCCTTTTTTTCCTAAACTTCCATCCTCAATTCACCCTTTAGTTTTACATAAACAAGAATAATCTTATACCAATAGTTGTGACGTAAAATAAATTATTCCATTTCAGTATCATCTCAACCGAAGCCCCAGATTTAACTCCTCTGAATATCATTTTCCATTCCTCAAAGTCGTACATTATAAATGACAAAATGATTTACATATCAACAGATTTGCCGGATAAGGGTACGTTTGCTGAGCATATTTCATCCCTTAAATGATGGATGACCACTGCATCACATTTTGTAATATTTCTCCTAATATAAGTGACTTTGGGATGAAGTGACTTACATTTCCAGTCGTTATTGTATTGGATTGTAGATATTATGTGAACTTTACATATTGACCCCGGGTTTTTAGGGTTCTGTATACAAACGAAACGCTTATGGATTAGTCATGTATGTTTGTCCGTCTGTATGTCAAAGTCCTTTTTTTCCGAAACTATAAGAGCTTTACTGTTGAAACTTGGTAAGGAGATGAATTCTGTGATACGCATTAAGATTTTGACATAAAGATAAAACACTAATTTTGAAAAAGTGGTAAAATGTGAGTGTGTTCCCCCCTGTAACTCCTCTATTAAGAGAATAATAATAGAATTTAAAAAATGCGAACTTCCACCCAAAATTGTGTTGAACAAAATCTAGTTCGTAGTTTTTAAAAAAAAAACTACGTAACCCTTCATGGGCGTGTCCGACTCGCACTTGGCCGCTTTTCATTGAAATGTTTCCACCAGACAAATGGAGTCATACCCGAGCAGAAGAGAAGACTGGTTATTATGAACTCATACATACCTGAAACAAACAAAAAAACAATATAATACTTGAAATTAAAAAATAGTCAACAGATCCATTTACGTTTTTAAAAATCAACATCATGAGACGGTAATTTTCCCGAGAATAATCCATAGAGAGCTAAAGTAAAGTAAAAGTAAAGTAAAAATAAAATTTATTCATGTAAACTTTTTAAAAAGCACAGACAAGTCACAACATAAAAATTAAAAAAAGTAATTATATGATTCTACCGTGGTTCGGACGTGTTGATTCTATCAAGAAGAAACCGGCAAGAAACTCGGTAGTTACTCTTTTTTAATCTTGTTTGTTTACAATAATTGCGGTAACAGAGTAGAACTCGATATGCACTCTTTCCAAAAAGCATAAAAAATCCGTTTTAAATCACCATTTTAATGTACACATTATGTTGTTGTTTCATTGTAGGCGTTTCTGTTTTGTATCAAATTACTCATCCACTTTCAATACCAGTTTTTATAAATATTCAATATACGGAGTTTTTGTTTACAAAAGTTTTCGGAGTGAAACGATGGTACATGCTGTAAAACTTGTTTTGTTTCGGAATAACGATACGTTCTTACTAATTTTAAAAAATGTTTGAAAACATAAACAAATCATTCAAACGATCGATATAGGAATAATAAACTACGGACATGATGAGGCAGATTGGCGGTGAGGCATGAAACAGAGAGGTGAGCATTCACTTGTATCAGAACATCGAGCATTCGCTATGTTTAAATTTAATTAATTGAATTTCGTCGGGCCTTTGCACTATTGCGACCATTCGCGGGAAGGTTACATTATATGGAAATGCTTAGGCTAACTGAGCTTTTGCCTGTACTGTAACATACGTAAGAATGTTGGAAAGGTTAACACCCTAATTAATTAATTTGTGTATCGGAACACAATATCGTAATCTATGTATTAATCAGCAAAGTTAGTCTGAGTTAGTGTGATTGATTGCGTATTAGGATCAAATCATTACTCCATCTGTAACATATTGTACAATAATGCAGATAATAGATTATTCAAATCCTAACGTATGGGGAACAAGAATATCGCGTATAGCGTTACGGAGTTTTTAATACTGTGTTGATTTCATCACCCACGCGTAATGCAAGTGTCTTAAACTCTCCTTAGGGACTTTTTTACAAGTTTAAAAGTCATAGCTCATTAGGCCAGCATGGCAACGCCACGGCTCTGACCAAGCAGTTATCTTGCCATTCAAATTTGAACCTTAAGTTGCGAATGGTACAGTATACTTTGCAATAATAATATGAGAAAGCCAACGGCTACCAGTCAATTCGCAACTCGCGTCCTTACAACTTAAGTTTCAAATTTTTATGGCAAGATAACTGCTGGGTTGGAGCCGTACAGTTCCCGTGCAGTGCTGTGTGCTACGAGGTTAACCTGGGTGCCCAGCAGTGGGACGTTTAAAGGCCGTTTATTTTACGTATGTTACTTTACTTTTGTAAGATGGGTGAGCGCCCCTACTGAAATCTAGTGATGTATTTTTTTTTGTACTTTATGCAGTTGATCCCGGCTGACGAGATGACAGTCGCTAAGCCTACTCCACGGCTTTAGGGTGGCTTGATGACATCTGACACTATGATTTATCACTAACACCCCCACAACAATCTGCACTGAGCCTCTGTGTTTGATGTTACATCATTATCAAATTGCTTATCGAATATAGTTAAGATTTCAGTTAATTTAACGTGATTGTATTGTACGAACAATACACTGTTGTGTTGAAGCAAATCTAATTCCAGTAATGCAAGAACGGTGTTAGTCACGCCGACTCACTTCAAACGGATCGATCCACCCAGGTTATAATTCTATCCTAGCCTAGGCGAGTATAGGTCTAAGTACTTGGAGAGGCTGGAAAGTGTATAAAACGATTCATAAGATACGGTATGCTTCATTGCACAAAGAAAACCATTACACAATAGTTTTTAAAGAGATATTAAGACGTGCAATTCAGGTAGCCTTATTGTTATAAGCGATGTCTGCCGGAAAAACTTTAGGCAGAGAAACAGGCTAAAGAAAACTTAGTGGCATCAGAGGGCAAAATGGTCAGTGGAAGAACATAATAAGCTGTATTTATTCTGTACTAATGGCCGCCCGCGACTTCGTCGGCGTGGTTAATGCCGAAGAAAAAAAAGGAATATTTTTTTATAAATTGTAGCCTATGTCTTATTCAGATGCTTAGGCTATATTATTGTGAAGTTTCATCGAAATCCATTGGTAGTTTTTACGTGAAAGAGCAACACGGTACATACATCCATCCACGCACCTACAAACTTTCACATTTATAATATTAGTAGTATAATGTCGTGGAAGCCCGCGACTACATCCCAAACAGCGTAATCAGAAACACATTCACTATTTGCTGTGGTTGGTTGTGAGCGAAACATTCAGAAGCCCACATTTCACTGAGCGAGTCTAGAGTGGTAAGGGGCATGTCTACCGCCCCTATCCCGGTTGACGCCCTGAGCCACTACTTCTCTACACTGCCGTCTATAAGTTTAAAGGCCGCTTAGTGACATTTGACCATTTTTCACTTTTAAATATGGAAATATTCAGAAAAAAAAGCTCTATCGATCTGTCTAAGAACGGTTATTCTATCTTTTACCGTTACCAAGATATATTTTTTTTAAAGGCAGTTAAATACAGAAATAATATATTTTACATCGCTCAAAGGCGGCAAAACAGCTAAACAAGATTAGAAGGTAGCTAAATTACTTTAACGTTTGGATCGACTGAACAATTTGACTATCAATGCTTAGCTAAAAAACAGTTCTAAGTTCGCAGTTAGTTAGAAGGCAGCAAAGTATTTTTAGCCGCTTTCTAGCTTGGTTAAGTTGAGGTGTAATATACCTTGCTTATATAAATTGAAAGCGGCAAAGCTCTTTTTAATATCTTGAAGGCAGTAAGAATCATTTAGCGGCCTTCAAGCATTGCATTGTTTCTACTTTTACAATAAATAAACTAGTTGAGAAATCCATGTTAGTCCGTACGCAAAGTAAAATACATATTTTTTACAAAGCTTTGCTTAGCAAAAAAACCGCTAAATATCAGTACATCGCTGAAAAGCGGCAAACTCACAAGCCCCCTGGCGGGGCGGGTTGTGGCTGTTTAGTGCAAAACAAATTACACTCGGAGGAGGAAGTTCGCTGGTGTAGGGTTTCCCGCTAAAATCGTCACTAGTTATGGCGGGAAGGTTTCCAAGGTACGTATTATATTTTATATTTCTTTAAACTTTCATGGTCACTAACATTTGAATCATTAAAAACGGGAATTGCTACCATGTACCTTTTTTGTTTTGAGTTTCCAATATTTCGGCACTGTTACAAGCGCCATGGTCACGGAGTAACCCGGAACCCGGACCCGGTATCGGAAACTCAAAACAAAAAAGGTACATGGTAGCAATCCCGTTTTTAATGATTTAAATATTATATTTTATTAAATTATTTCAAAAAAACTGAAATTATTTTTGTTTACTGCGAAATTGTATCGAGCATCGACAAGCAGCCGACTTGAGTCAAGCTAGCCACTATGAATTGAGAACTGAATGCAGTTGAACAATGTTTTTCGTTCCTACGTCAGATTGGTGTATTCGCGAATGTACTACAGGACGGGGACACTGTACCTAATGATGATGCTATCCTAGCCAATTTTGGCTACGGTGACCGCTTAACTTGTGTAGCCAATCTTATTGCTGAAGACCCTCGCACACTGGGGGAATGTGAGCACACGTTGATTATTGTTATAATTGATTGCCATAGGTGGTCGGGCTTTCAACTGACGCGTTTGGCATTAAACTCAGCGCACCGTCGAGTCTCGAAACAGTGGAGCTTGACTTAGACCAAACACCTCTATTCGGACTGTTTGGCCGCCTGCTGCTCACACCGCGAGGGCTCTATGTCACAGTTCTTCATGTGGCGCTTAAGCACATGTTTATATGTAGAGAATGCCTCTTGTCATTAAGTCCGCCATTTGTACTTTATTTCTTTTAATGTGCAATAAAGAATAAATAAATAAATAAACAATTACCATGTAGACCGAGATCTTGGTGGCCAGTTTAACATCCTGGGAGCGGAAGACCTTGATATTTAGCTGACCGCATACTGCAGCTGCGGCATTTAATATGCTGTTTATCTCAGCATCAAGGTCACACTTGGATGTTACTGTGCTCCCCAGGTAGCGGAACTTATCACCTGCCTCAGCTCGCCCTCACTAACTTTTATATTCAGCGCCTCGTGATCGTGCATGTCTAGGAACATCACTTCCGTCTTGTTGATGCTAATTTGCTAGCTTGCTAGGTTGAAAAGGCCATCGGAACGGAAATGAATACGGATTCCTTCTGGAAAAATATGCAAAACATCTCTGACTACAACTGCAAAGTAAAGCGCGAGCAGTTTGGGTGCCAACCTTGCTTCACCCCACAGGTAGCGGAAAAGAAGTGAGACTGTTCGCCGCTGACAGCTACACACACTCCATATCATCATGCAGGAGCTTAAGTAGCCTCATAAACTTCTCAGTGCATCCCAATATTTCCAATACCAGCCACAGTGCTTCTCGAGGCACACTGTCAAACGCTTTCTCCAGGTCTACGAAGCAGAGATACAATGAGCGACCCCGTTCTCTTGTTTTTTTCTTAGAGTTGGCGCACTGAAAATATGGCTTCACAGGTGCCTCGATCTGGTCAAAAGCCAAACTGCATTTCTTTCAAGAGCTTTTCTGAGAGTTCTAATAGGCGGTTCAAAAGTATTCTGTCAAAGACTTTTCCGGGGACTGATAAAAGCGAAATACCACGGTATGAGTTACAGTCAGATCGATCTCCCTTGCTTTTATATAAAGCCCTAATACGAGAAACTTTGAAAGTTGAGGGGACCTGTTATTTCTCCCACATAAGAGCAAAGAATCTCCATACAGCCGAGTGCAACCCCTCACCACCGTATTCTCCACAGCTCTCTCGGTATAAAATCAATGCCGACGGGGTATTTTGTTGTTGTTTGATGACCAGAACAACCTCGGCTAGAGACAAGGGGTCATCCAGCTCAATTGCTATGGGAAGTTGAGGAAGAGCACGTACGTGTTCCCAGTCAGTTGATCGGGACACATTAAGCAGAGTGCTGAAATGTTCACCCCATCGCTCGAGGACTTCCTCCTTGCTTTTCAGAAGGCCTAGACCATTTGCTGGTTTTAAAGGCACTCTTGCAACAGAAGTCGTACTTTATGTATCAGCGAGCCACTGCTAGTGACGAGCCCTCTCCTGCCACCATTTGTCACTCTTTTCACTCCCTTGTTATGCGACGCAGCTCCAGGTCACATTGCCGTATCTCTTCAGTACCTGAGCTATAGCGCGACCTACTGTACTGTCTGAGGAGTTTCCGATGTGTGTCTATTACACCAGTTAGAACGCTATCATTCTCATCAAACCAATCCTCGTTTTTACACATTTTTAGACCCAAAGCAGATTTAGCGGTGTCTAAAATATGAGAAGACAGGAACCACCAGGCGTTTTCGATATACCCGCTCTCAGAACTCGTAGTAGTAAGTCTTCTCGCTTAGTCACTTAGTTGGTGGTCTTAACTGAGAAGACTAACCCCCTTATTCATACAAAACTAAGACAGTTCTTCAATATCACGTTAACTTTTGTTCTTTAGCGTTGCGTTGGGTAGGTACTTACTTAGTTTTGAATTTGAGTGTTCTAATAAATGGGATTTTTGTGCTTTTTTACATTTGTGTTTTAGTTGATGTATTATTCTGTTTCTAATTACAATTAATAAGAACATGTCAAATGATCATAATTTAGGTGACAGTGTATTTTTTGCTGAACTTGTAAAATTTTTTATGATTTGTAATATAGTTTTGTGCAATTTTAGGTGTAACTGTTTAGGTTTTTTGATGTCTTTTTGGAGTTTCATGGCAATAAATTGACCTTTCTTTGAAAAAAGTTCGCTTTATTTTGTAAATTAGCGTATACTTTGTAGGAATTTGAAAAAAACTTATGATGATCATGCTAGCCTAAATAGCAGTTATATGAAAGGGTTTGATAATTTACCGCTTTTCAGCTATGCACAACTGTATCAAAAGTTATTATGAAACAAAAGTAAAGCAGTTAAACCACATCGACTGAGCTAAAAGGCGGCATTGTGTAGTTAGCCGCTTTATTGTTATGAGTAAGATCAATATAAAATTGTTCAGTTTTTAAGTTTAAAATACGCTAAAATTAAAACTGCTTTTTAGCTAAGTAAATGTTGCTGTTTAAAAAAAAAATATTAACTGTAAAGCAGTGAAACCCTTTTAGCCGCTTTTAAATTTTGTACACTTGAAGTTTTTTTCAAAAGTTTCCCAAGACGGCAGGAAAATATGTGTTTAGTTTAAAGAGTACCAACATCTGTCTGGATTTATCAATTTCATGAGAAAGAAGAAGAAAAACCCTTTCTTTTGGTGTATGACACACATTACTCTCCATTTTATTGAAAGAGTAGCATCGGTTTGAAAATTTTGCCGCTTATTTCCTCAATAACTCAAAAGTAGTTTTTGTCACTAAGCGGCCTTTAAGGTTATAGACGGCAGAACACTAACCACCTTATTCATAAAAACGAACACATAGTTTAAGCAATTGACGTGTCTTGCCACTTACTTGCAAATGGCGGCAGCAACAAGAATGAAAGAGACAAAGCGATACAAAAGTTAATGTGTTGTTGAAGAGCTGTTTAAGTTTTTTATGAATAAAGGGGTTAATCTCTACATAACATGAAACTAAACCAGATAGTTGCGCAGTAACTGATTCTGCGAAACTGATTATCGCAGAAATAGGATCCAATATTATGGATACAATAATCTCTGCCTATCTGACTGACTATCCAATTAGTGGTTAGTATTGAAATAAACCAGCTGTAACAACGTCTGTGCTGTTAGAAACTTCACTTCAGTAGTTAGTTATTACGCCATTATTTTGTACCAATTCATTTTGTGACATACATAAAAAAACAGTTTTTGACACCAGTGGTCTCTGGTTCGATCTTGGCACAGTTCAAACATTTATGTGCATGAACTTGTCTGTTTGTCCAGTACAAACAGACAAGTTCATGCACATAAATGTTTGACCCAGACCAGTTTCCTATATATATTAAGTACGTAGGTATTCAAAAAAAAAGTATTTAAGTATGTTTATCCGTTGTCAGTATACCATACTACAAGCATTTAGTTGCTTAGTTTGGGGCTTGATGACGCTGTGTGGAATACTGTCGAGTGATATTTATTTATTATACTACAAACAATTATCCTCATTGAAGTTGAGTTGTGCAGACGCCCAGCTGTGGGACGTAAAAAGGTTGCGGTTTTACACCACAACCACAGGGGTAAGATAAGATAAGATATACTTTATTGCACAAAGCACACAACTAAATCAGAAGTTAACAGAGATTTAGGATGTACAATTTAGGCGGCCTAATCGCTAGACGCGATCTCTTCCAGACAACCTTCTGGTAGAGATACAAAGAAAGAAAAGTAGGTATCGGTGGTAGTAGTCATGTCAGTATTTTTTTATTACAGAACCGTTTTGTTTTGCTCTTAACTTTAAATTATAGCGAGTATTATTGTAGGTCCACTCCAACTAACCACAAGCCACGTTAGTGTGGTAACAGATTTTAAACAGCACTAAAAGTTCGAAATAATTTATTTCTCCATTATTATGTACATTGCGGTGAGCGACAAAGTCGACTATTGGTCAACAATAATATTCACTATTATATACTGTATGATTTAATCATAATTAATGAATGAATCGTGATCATAATTTATATTTGCCAGAGTACGATCTAATATAAAATGAGAAGTCAGTTTGAGATAATATGTCCAGTCAAATTTACTTACATTTAGATAAATGTTAGACAATACCCTGTTACTTATATTGTGCATCTTACAACCGAGTTAAAACGAAATTCGGTTCTACTAGTCACATCAGAGCCCATTGTAATAAAGGCCCAACCTGAGAGGTTAGTACCTATCTGCAGGCGCGGATCACTGTGGGCATGCCCACAACCCTGACTTGCTTGTTGTAATTATGATCTATTGATAAGATCGAAAGGTATGTCCATGTTTGTTCATGAGTGAGTTCGTACTCCAATCCAAATCTCACCTTGCTAAAGGCTGGATCCGCGCCTGCCTATCTGAGTCCATTAGGCCCAAGCATGAGCATTAGGTCAATTTTTCTTCCTGATTTTATTTGGGGTTTTGTGTCTACTTTGTAGTAGCTACGTCCTAACGTTTTCTCTCTTTCCTTTAAGTATAACATACTTTGCATCTATTGACAAAATGGAAAAAACTATTTTAATAATTCAACCTGATGGCTGGCAAAGGTATTATATTGGATCAGCAAGAGATAACTTGTAGGATACCTAAAGTCATGGGACCCAGCGCTACTTCACCAGAAAGTTACATTGAAGCATCATTTCTTAAAATTCTAATGTGAGCTGTAAACCGCAAAGAGTCCTTCTCAAAGTGCTAAGCGTTCCCTGGGGATCCCCCTTTACCCCTTAAAAGCAAGCTCTGACAAACGCAAGTGCAGTGGTGTGGAGTTAAACCGAATGGCGGTAGTGTGACCAATTCTGTCTTTGGTTTTGGGAAAAAGTTATCTGACTTAGATGTCTTATGAAATATTTAACATGTCGCAGAATTCACAAACGACAATCACAGTAGGAGGTTTGTTACCCACGTTAGCCTACTAATAATATAAATGCGAAAAAGTTTGTATGTGTTGATGAAACTATGAATGGATTTTAATGAAGGTTTACAATATGTAGCTTATACATCCTAATCGCACACAGGCTACAATTTATAAAGAAAAATAACTTTTTGTTTTTCAACTTATTGTAGCGGGCGGCCGCTAGTTATAAATAATACAATGAGGTCTCATAGTGTTTACATTCACATAGAAGGATTTCAAGGTTCAATTTTATGTCTGTCGAAACATGAATGAAAAGCTTTGCTTAACTAGGGGTCAGGTGGCTACGTGAAAAAAATATTGAAGTGACTGCGGACGTACCTAACAAAAACACAGTAATTTTGAAAAAATGTTACTGCTGTAACTTTAAATGTCGACAAAACTTTTATCATCGATAAGTAAAGAGGCCAGCAGAGTTTGTTATTAAGAGCTGTAAGACGGCAAAGTGAGATTAAGACAGATACAAAAAAAACCATTAATTTTGGTAAATAGATAGAGATACGAAAATATATACCCACAAATTGAGACGTGAATACACATTGTAATTTACATTTTATTGATAAACAACGGGTTATATCCAACTATTTATGGCCAATAGTTCAAAATAGATATATTTCACGTAAAGCAACAAATACAAATCCCGCTTCTAGCTATAAAATATACAGTCACATTATCAAATAGAACGTCATACTTAAGTACGGTAGAGGAATTTATTCCGGTGTTAAAACACAATGCAACAACTCAAATGTTTGTACATTAAAGATCTTATATCTATAGACCGTTCGCGTTAAGAATCCAGTAATTTCATACTTTTCCTTTGATTTAGCACGTCCCAACCAATATAATAATAACCAATCGAATGGTTCCTAATTATAAAGTCAAGTCCACAGCGACCAGTTGAACGCATACTTTCGAAATTAATATATTCATAAATTTCTTTAAATTATGTATTTAAAAAAAAGAATGAAATATGTTTGTCTTTAAGCGATTTGGGTAGATTTGAGCTCTTGGGTGGCATACAGGCGGACATCACTTCACATCTCCGTGCTTCACGCTTACTTCAATCACCAATACGCGTCACTTTCAATTAGTTTTTTCTGTATTTTTGTATGTAAATATTTAAAAAATGATATTTGGCTTGGTTCTTTACTCGCAAACGACCACGGTCGCAAATAAGTGGGTTTTGGCGCCAAACGGAATACCCTAGCAGGACTCTCGCGGGATTTTTCCTAATTACTTGAAATTTTGTTCTAACATATTCATAGTAGCAATCAAAGCAAAACTAATACAAATTCACTCCAATCAGTTACAAGTTACAATAACAATCAGTCGTTAAACAAAAGACTTACTCAAACAATCGTGTTATTTCTGTCGAATAGCGTCGTAAACCGACTTATGACTGTTTTACAGCGGTCCGTCTCGCGTCTTTTGTCGCCGCGACAAAATGTTGCCTCTCAACATTATTGCGGTTACCGCGACCAAGTCTAAGACAAAGTTTAGTTCTTTTGTAACAGAGACAAAACAACATTTATCAAGTAAGTAAGTAGTTGATTTAAAAAAACATATTGTGAAATATATTAGAAAGAAAGAAAGAAAGAAAGAAAAATAATTTATTTAGTGACCACAATACAATGAGAAGATAAACATGATAAAAAACACATGTATTATTGTGGCACCAAAACGGCACGTACTCAGCATGTGCCGCGGAATCGTTAAAGAGACCGCGACGCTGGTCTTCCGTAAATGCCTATGGTTCAAAAAAGGTAATACATTAGCGCTATACAAACCACGCAAAAACACAGCATAAGAATTAAATTAAAAGTTGTTTACAATAACTGCTATCTCACATTGGAAAAAATAAACTAAATTAAAACAGGTGCAGGACGTAATAACAATAAATATGAGCCTACAAGCTACAGCAGCTCTACCCCCATCAGCCAGTTTTCCTCTGTAAATTCAATACGTGCTCTTTGAGACGTGATCGGAAGGAACTCAACGCATGACAGCTTCTTATTGGTGGAGGTATATTGTTCCAGCATTTCGTGGCAGTAGTAGCAGTGGCAGCAGTATTATGCACATTATATTTTTGCGTACTCGTATTAAGAATATTTAGATTATTCTAGATACTGAAAACTTCTGTCAATGACTGAATAGGATACAATATGTTATTAAATTTAACACAAACATTCAGATGTTAAGATACATATTCTCCTCAACATGACGTGATGTTTCTGCAATGCCCTGGGTAGTATTGTTATTTTTAAAAAACAGCTGAATTACATACTTTTTATGAAGAGGCTTTTAAAAAAATACCTGCCCTATGCCGATAACCATGCTACATACACAAGTGAGACCCAATTTACTACTTCAATACAAAACTGGAAAAAGGAAATTATACCTATATTAGGTTATTTTATTTTAGCATTAGGGGTAATGCAATGTCATCTTACTAAAGACAGGAAAACCACAAAAAGACATTCGGTTTTGGTTTCAGGCGGTAATCGAACCCGCGTCTTTCGCAAACCGAGCGACTGCACTAACCATTGGGCTACCGAAACCATTAACAGAGCGGTCGATTTTGTCTGGTATATTTTACCTGGCAGCCAGGTTTGTTTCACCAATGTTTAGGCATAGACCTTAGACCCCCGCCTGAAGCCAAGACCGAATGTCTTCTTCTGGTGATCCTATCTATATACCTATATTACCTACCCTACACCTTCACCCTTTCCGGTTCTGTATTCAAGTAGTGAAAACTACTTAGTACTCGATAAACAAACAAACAGTTTAAATCAGTATTTAACCTAAATCAGAATCAGAGTTAGGTCAATGTTACGTATGAGGTACAAACAAACACTGTTCATGTAAATACCCATCACATTTACACGGTTGTAATAAAGGTAATATTCCAACTGGAGCGTTTCGCTATACCATAGTATAAACCATACAGTAGATCCTAAATACAAACCTAAATACAAACGTGCCACTCTCGGTTTGCCCGTCGACCGCCGTGTCGCGATATCACGAACACGCGATTTCACGCACACGCTAGCATAAAATAGGGAGGCATAGGGAGGCGGCAGTACGGACGGGCTGTGCCGCGTGTCTGAATGCACGCTAGGCTAATAACTCGGCGGGCGGCCTTAGATAGCCTACGGTATGGTTTATACTGTGGCTATACTGTATGCAAACAGTGCTAGTATTGATTCGGAACAAATAATACAAATGCGCTTATGGATGTTCGATCAACTGGGTTAATTGTAGTAGATTCTTGTTGCTGTTAATTTTATCTAGTGATTTTGCTTTGACGTCCCAGCCCAGTGGTTAAATTAACACCTTGGTTAAAAACCCAGGTGGTTCCGAGTCTGACTTAGGTCAGCCTGTGTGTGTGTGTACATAAACGGCCTATATACATCCCACTGCTGGGCACAGGCCTCACCTCAACTATGAGGTGGAACGAGCCACATTCCAACACGCGGGCTCAGTGCGGAATGTTGTGTGTGTGTGTGTCAACACAATTTTTGTGTTTATAGTGTACAAATTTAGGAGTTATTCTGGGGTGAAAAAAACACCGATAAAGATAAACCATTGGGTTCAAATTCTGGCAAATGTGGACTTCTGCATGTTCCGTTTAGTATGACGACATCAACCAGTCATAGGCATCTACGACTACCTCTTTTGGGATGTAGTCCTCAGCGCATATACTTATGTTTATCTCAATATATTTAATTAAAACATGAATCTAGTGCGCGTTCGGTCCCCAGGGCTATTGTAATAGTAAATTGTAGAATGGAAACTATGGGAAACTAGTCGCGTCCGCCACTGGGTTAACTATTACGGCTCTTCCTTATAGTTATCTTGAACGTTTTATTACTAGTTTTAGTACTGGTACGCGTAGATTTTCTCATTCCAACGTTACTAAGCTCGGACCACCATGACTATTCAAAGAAAATAGAAGGATATGGTGTAAAAGAAGATGTTGTTGCTTAATTTGATTATACCTTAATTTGATTGTTTATACCAATGACATATAATGAAAAATACAGTAGATAGTAGATAGCTTACTTGTGCTAAAAAAGTGGCACCCGAAATCAGAATTTCGAACACCGGAGCAAAGCATTGACAGTTTGAGAGTATCTTGTACTCAAATTATTCTTACTACGTACGCCAGGAGCCAATTTTCGACTTCGCATCAGTACTGACTTAACGTATCTACTCTTTTGAATATTATTCATACGGAAAAAATGGATTTATGGCGATTAATGAAAGGGATTTACAAAGCTAAATGGAACTGTTGGAAGAGAAAGGCCAAGACAAACGTTTCTTGGACAGGTTCAAGATATTCAAGTCAAGAATTCCTTTAACCGACGAGCATGTTTGAAAGGACTCATGAGAGTAGAAGAAGGCAAGATGTACGTCCAGATCGTAGCAAGTGGAAGGAAATGGTCCCTGCCAGCCCCGTGCGGAACGAGCCGTGATGGTACAGACCTACCAACTTATCTGTGAACTGAAAGAGGACGACACCGTCGATTCAGTGTTGCTAATTAATATAAGGTGCCTAAAATTGAGTGAGTTTTACAAGTAGGTAATTTTTCATATGAAATAAGTATTAAATAAAAATAATAAAATTAAATATTGTAAATTAATTTGTAGTTAAGTAGGTCCGCTAAACAGTTTTCCTTCAGGATAAAAAAATGGCTTTATTTAGAAAGTGATCCAGTGAAATGAAAATCCTGCAGATATTAAGGTTTGGTAGCTAAAACAGTTACTAGAGAGATAAACTAGAATCTGGAAAACTTAACAATCATACTAAATGTTCCACACTTACAAATTTCATTCAATGTGATTCATGTACCCTCCCTGCATCAGGTACCAGGTACTATTTGCAGCATTTAGTTAAGACCGTACCTAGCCCCTAACAACAATATACTAATAATAATTCGCAGTGGTAAGTACCTAATGGATGTAATAAAAAAAAACAAATTGCTTAACAATTATTTATTAAAAACCACATTTACAGTAATTATTATTATTATTATATATTATTAATTATGATCTTTAGATGAACCTGCACTACCGACATCATCATCGCTGTCCTGTGTAATTGATTTCTGTCTTTAAGACCTCTAGGAGGTTTTTAACAGTAGGCACCTCGTTTTTGGCAGAATCAAATTCATGTACTCTCCTCCGTATAACTCCCATGTCAAAATCATCAACTTGTATGATTCCACTTTTGCGTTTTCTATCCTTGCCTTGTGTACGAATTTTAGTAACAGTGTCTTCTGCTGCATGCCCTTCTTTATCTATTCTATATCTATATTTTGAGATGAGTCCTTGACTCACACCTGAAACATAGGATTTTATTTTTCATCGAAATTTAAAAACCGGCAGGTTAGTTGGCTCACATATTTCACAGGTGACCTATTAGATGTGCGTTACCGTTACGTTGTAACGGGTTCTTCCGCTTTTCTGTGTAGTTTTTCTTCGCCGGAGAGCCAGTGCAACGGGGTAGTACCGCTAGAGAGTCGGTGGGGCCAGTGTGGCGGCTCCTCCTGCCGTCTTCAGCCTACTAAGGGCCAGGGAAGACCGGCACTCGTCGTATAAGTTATTTCAATAAAAATCACAATCCGAGACTTGCTTATTGTTTTTATTTAGTTATCCAACACTTAGGTATCACAATAGATATTCACGATAATTTAGAAAGGATGAATGAGTAGAAATAAACGGATTTTCAAAATATAAAGAAATCTGTGATGATGTTGATCTTTCCAAGATTTTTGTAAGACTCACCAAAAAATAAAAGCTCCGCAGACATACGGAACGAAATTTAAATTCAAATTTCAAAAAGACAGATACTTTATATTTTGATGTAGGGTTAAGCTACTACGAAGTTTTCAGTCATCGTGGAGGTTGTAACGTCCACGAGGCTGAAAAGAAATGGCATCGTTACAATACCGGGGCGGCCGGCGCAAAAAAAAAAAACTTAAAGTTTTTTTTTTTTGAAGTTAAGTAAAAGTTAAGTAAAGTCGAAAGTTAAAGTTAGTGAAAGTTAAAGGAGAGTTAAAGTTGGAAGTTAAAGTGGAAAGTTAAAGGAAAGTTAAAGTTGAAAGTTAAAATGAAGTTAAATGGAGAAGTAAAAAAAAATAAAAAAATACGGCAATAACGATGTCATTTTTACAATTATCAAATTTAAGTAGTTACAAAAGAAACGTTCACTTAAAAAAAATACAATTACAAACTTATTCGTTAAGTAATGGAGGTGAATGATAGAATTTGGAATGTATGAATGTTTTTTACAATGGGAAATTTACACTAGGTTGGTTTCGGTTCCATTCAAATATCTCTAGCATCCGTCATATCTTACAAAGTCTTAATCAATAAGCTTGAATTAAGGCAACCAGTCAAAAAGAGAAATCTTATATTATAGAAGATGTTTCTCAAGAAACTAACCCAGAATAGTGCAGGCTTATTTAGAAGTGCCAGTCACCACCCGCTGGCTTTTGGTGATCATGTTCAGTTTTTTTGTGTGTGATGAATGTCATGTGTAAAGTGTGTGTAAGTGTCCTAAAATGTACAAGTTCACTGACCTTAACATGGTTAGGGAATAAAAGTTAAATCTCTTATGAGACCATTATAAGTACTTACTTTTTAGAAGTACATAATTACTCGAAAAGTAATATAATAGTTGGTTGTAGTCCAACTATACTCCGCACGGCGAATGATGATCCCTATGACAGTTCGTTAGCGCTTAACTTTGTACTGACGTCCTGTCACAACAAATCCTTTAGAGGTCCATTAAAAAATCGAAAAAATCATAATTGTGTAGATTTTCAACTTATAAAAATGAATATTAAGAAATTATAACGTAATGTTCGTATATAATGGAAAAAAACTCAATGTAAATGTACATGGTACGTGCTGCAAAAGTTACGTCGTCAAGCTGTTATCGACTAAGAAGGGACACATCGATAAACAAAATATCGATAATTAGTTGTAAAAATTTAACAAATGCTTTAAGTTTGTATTTTATTTATATCAATTTGAATCTGATACAGGGTCAAGCGAATCTTCAAAATCTGAGTCTGAACTGCAGCTATCCGTGACGTTTAATATTAACGGTTGGTCAATGATATTGTCGTATTGTACATCTCGATCCCAGTCTTGTAAACAAATTTTCTTCGTTCTTTCGACCACTTTTCGTTTTTTTCAAATTATGGAATTTAAATAAAAATTAAAGAATAGTAAAGTAAAATTTAGACTCTTATTGTTTTATGTCCATCAATGCGCGTTAGCTTTTTTTCAAAATAAATAGAAATTGCTTATTATGTTGAATGACCTGGCTGAAAGACAAGACATTTGCCTAAAAAAAATAATATTTTATCGAAATTGTTTGAAATTGTTTCGCATCACTAATACAGCTGTCAGTTGAAACGTCATAGGGATCATCATTCGGCGTGCGAACTATAGAAGAGAAAAATAACCTAGGCTTATTTAAAGAGTTGTCAACCGCTCCGAAATACAAAAGAGTTACTTTAACCGAGGCTTATTTTAAGAGTTGTCAACCGCTACGTTAAAAGTAATTAAAGTAGCTACAGCTACTTAAAAATAAGACTTGAAAAAAAAAAAAAATTAAACATTGCAATCTTATATGTACATAATAATTCATTTATGAGGTAGTTGATGGTTAGCCGAAAGGATGGAGAAGTATATAAAAACAGTACCTATACAAAACATCTAAGTAATAATAACGTATTAATAAATGAGAATAAATTGATGGTAATAAAGGAAAATATGAAGAAAATAATAATGTAAAGTTATGTCTAAAATATCTAGTCTTTTTTTATTTCGTCCATATCGAGAGTAAAAGTATATGGGCTTATTGCGGAAGGTGGATATAACTGTGGTTCTGCTAAGATATTTGTAAGGATTTCACGCAATTCAACGGCAGTTTGTGTCGGTTGAAAATTTGCGTTCCTTAACTTGAGTTCGTAAATAATTTCGGGTTTGTTTAAATGTAAAATGTCCATTGTGTATAAACAGTTTTATAATAGTTACAAACCGAAAAAAATGGGTATATAACCTTTTCTAAGTTTTCTTAAAAAAGAAGTTCGCTAGATTCGAAAATCGATATCTGTCATTGATTGAATATGTCAGTTAAAAAGTAATAATGACGTATTATTTGTTTAGTAACAATATCCGGAATCCATCTTGAGTCAAGCGCCTGTCTTTTTACTTTTAAGTCAGCTTTTCCTGTTCCTTTCCGTCTGTGGCGCCCCCTTTAGTGATTGTTTGAAACCTTTTTGGCGAGCTGCCGCCATGTTGTCATTATAGCGTGTTCTTCGCTTTATGTCAGTTTAGGGCAATAATATTCAAATTTTTATTTTAAAATAACCGTTCTTTCAAACTATTAGTACGGTTTAAAATATTGTTATTGCGTTCCTTTTCGAAAATCAAAATGGAAAACAATGATCCCGATCGTGTAAGTGAGGAAAATTTTTCGCTTCGAAAACGGGATCATTCTCCATACTCCATCACCAAGTTCGCCGAGCAGCGATTCGTCCAGCGGTAGTGAGTGACCAAGGATATAAAAAATAAGGAAAGTTGATCGAACCGTGAGCTATGCACATTTTTAATTATTGTAGTACCTTCAACAACCTACTGAATTTTTAACATTTCTTGTTGCTAAAAATCATGAGATTCCAAATCGAATAAAGAAAACTCAAGGGTGCCTTGCGCAGTTCTACTGAAACTGTTACAAAACCGAACCAACTTAGTTTGTCTCAAGTAGGTAAGTACTTTGGCCAATAGAACCTATGCCAACGACAATTATGTTAAAAAAAATATATAATAGAAATACCTACAACAGTTCAAGTGCGATGATTGGAATGCGGTTCGTTTTGCCGACGCCCAGAAAAAATATTTAGCTACCCCCGGTTTTGTGGAACTAAATGTTAACAGACAGTAACAACTAAGTGTCCACACATCCATATCAAGTGTCCACGTTGCAGCGCCAAATGGTAAACGATGTGAAGCTCCCATGGTACGTGATGATTCGCGTTCTCATTTGTTAGAACGTTCCTTTGCTGGTAAATGCTTTGCTTCCGCAAAAGGCAAACTTACAAAAAATATTGCAAATTTTAGTAGACTGGGCAAACGAATCAAATCAGTCAGTCAATGCTGATGCGTTGTTTGACAAAACTTAGTCTTTAATTCAAATCTGCCTACCTAAAATTAGGGGAGCAGATAAATTAGTGAGTACAGCCAACAACAAATCAGGTTACCCCGTTTCCGTTTCTCTCTCGCTCTTGTTTAATGTCATTTATTAGCAATAGAGCAAGGAGGACTGAGCGGAGATAGGTGAAGTGATGTGCCGTCCACCGTTTAACTCAACCAGTAGGTCGATCGCGCCGAAGAGAAAGTTTTTTTTCAAAATCAGACCAGTAAACAACTTCAACCAGTAAACAAGCAGACGATTCATTTTTTCGTCCTAAAGCAAATTCGAAACGACACCACTGTCTTACGTACAACCAATCTAACGAAGAAAAAATTGGCACAAGGGCAAGAAATCACAAAATCAGGCTTCTTTTGAAAACAAGTGTCATAAATGACTGTCAGACTTTTCACGGCGGTTGTCTCAAGCTTTTTCAACATGTATCGAGCAACATGGGTGCAACCGAGAAATGCCGTTTAGCAAACGGAGCACTAATTCCGTTCATTCTAAAACTGCCACTGATATTTTCGAATACTCTTACAATGCAAAATACAAGAACCAATTTGTTGTAGCGAAACCATTTCTGCTATTCAGCTACTTTCGTGTACCAACGTTTTTGCAGCGCCAAGATTGGTTGGCCTATAGGTCCATCTATATGCCTTTGTGCCTCACATTCCTATAGCACAACAGTATCGCCGATTCCTGAGGTTCTCTTATTATCACGATCCGAATCAGCACCAGCTGCTCCAGATGGCCTGCTTACCTTTCAGTCTAGCATCAGCACCGAGAACGTTCGCTATTGTTACCAACTGGGTAGCGGAGCTGCTGAGAAGTCACGGCATAAGACGTGTTATTTAGACGATTTTCTTTTCGCAAACCAGTCTATTCAGCAGCTGCGCGAGAATATAGCCTTGACAGTGAATATCATGCAGCATCTGGGCTGGATTTTGAATCTCAAAAAGTCTGTTCTAGCTCCGACACAATGCCTCGAGTACCTCGGCATAACATGGGACTCCAAACGCAACGCAATGTCCCTGTCGGAGTCAAAGTGCCTATCGCTACACAAAGCACTTCAGCAACAGCTCAAAACAGGCAAGTGGTCGCTACTGTTACCAAATGGGTAGCCGAGCTGCTGAGAAGTCACGGCATAATTCGTGTTATTCAGACGATTTTCTTTTCGCAAACCAGTCTATTCAGCAGCTGCGCGATAAATATAGCCTTGTCATTGAATATCATGCAGCATCTGGGCTGGATTATGAATCTCAAAAAGTCTGTTCTAGCTCCGACACAAGCCTTGAGTACCTCGGCATAACCTGGGACGCCAAACGCAACGCAATGTCCCTGTCGGAGTCGAAGTGCCTATCGCTACGCAAAGCACTTCAGCAACAGCGCAAAACAGGCAAGTGGTCCCTGAAACAGTATCAGACGCTAATAGGGAGACTAAATTATGCCACTTTTGTAACGAATAAGGGTTCTCTTCACTGTCGAACGCTGCAAATCTTCAGTCTTCAGTTATTGAAAAATCACCCTTATTGCAAGCTGCAAATGCCCCAACCAGTTCAGTCAGACTCAGAATGGTCGTTCAAAACTATTGGAACCATCTTGCCAATACACATGTAAGATGTGACCCACTTATTCGGGCGGCACAAAATCGAAGAAGCTATTGAAACATACTCGACATCTACTTCCTGTTTTAGACACTCAAAACCTCCATCTGGTAGCTCAGCACTTTTCAGAGATTCAACGCCGTAGTAGATGCTCTATCACGCCAGAAGATTTGCTCCGAATGGCACCTCACGGAAGTAGCAACATTGTCAAATTTTCAAATCTGGGGAGTGCCCGAGGTGGATTTGTTTGCATCGAAAACTGCTTACGGGATACCGAGGTATGCCTCGATGGATGAAGAGAACCTTCAAGCACAACAACGCAACACGTTTTGTCACTAGTGGCACTTCAGACTGTCTTGGCTGTTTCCACCTATTAATCCTAGTTCCCAGAGTTCTCAGTCTCTTAAACCAAGCCAGCAACCATTACATACTGATGGCACCCAAATGAAACAAAGTGTTTCGGCGAGCAGACATACAACTCACTGCTCTACTACTCACCGAGCTCTGCTGCCTCCTTTTCTGACTCCAGACCTTCTTATCCACACACAGAGAGGGATCTACCCGTCGGAGATAAGGGAGCTGCTATTAGAAGCATGGACATGGCTGATTTTGGGTGGCAAGATATGCGGCCCTCCACTGTCATCACAAATATAGACCAGCGTGAACCAGATGAAAAAAAAAAAAAGTGGTGTGGGTCACTTTCTCTAAGTTTTGGATACCCAATGCTGATCAAGTAGCACGATATCTTGTTTTTCTACATTGTGACATAGGTCTTGCAGTTAAGACTATTTTGGTCCATAAATCTGTATTCTGAACTTTCACGCACGTAAGTTCTAATGTAGATCTTTTGCGAATTTCTTTATAAAACATTTGCTACAATGCTTTGTTACTCGTACCAAACCCGTAAAGCTACCTATTTGAATTACCAAATTTTTATCACACTATTCAAGTTCATGTCGTCCTGATGAAAATAATCGTTATCAAGTAGGATCAAAACATACTGCTAATTTATAGTGGTCGAAGAGTGCACGATCTGACTTTGTTTCGCGTTCACAGCAGCCATTTAATATAGATGAACAAACTATTATTGTTCTATAGCCAGCTTTTGGGTCCATAACTGATAGGGTAAATCATCGACAATCCGGTTGGAGGCTTAGAGAACATCCTGATAAAATCTTAAATACTGTTTTCTGGATCCGACAGTTGTTTAAAGTGTCAATGTATCATAGTTGTAATATCAATAACTTGTTCATTACTGCAAGAGGTGATGCTAAACCCGCAACCAGATCTGTTACCGGCGGCTGGGTTAAATCACTTCTAAATGATGCTGATATTGAGGCCTCTCCAGGGTCAGTGCGATCTGTAGTGGCGTCCTTAAATTGGGTAGAACATTTATCTTCAGACAAAATACTTTCAACTAATAATTGGAAATCAGTACATACCTTTCGAAATTACTATCAGAGAGAGTTAATGTTACCTGATTCAAATAATGTCTATTTCGTTATCATATTATTTGATGCAGTTAGAGACTAAAAGTTTTTTGTTGCGGTTAGGATTTTAATGCATTTTTGTTAAGTTTGTGATTGTTGTTTATTATTGAAACATAATGAAGTTACTTTGCAATTTATTTTTTGTTTAAATTGCTTCTATACTCCCATTTATACACAATATAGCGTGAATAACTTAATCTAAGTTATTTGCACCAGGAGAAAACAAACACATCACTCAAGATGGATTCCGGATATTGTTACTAAACAAATAATAGAGAGTTTTACCTAAAAATAAAACTTACCTATTATTTTTTATTCAATATCCGGAATCCAGGTAAGTCCTACCTGGTGCATCATGAGTGCTATAATGACAACATGGCGGCAGCTCGCCAAAAAGGTTTCAAACAATCACTAAAGGGGGCGCCACAGACGGAAAGGAACAGGAAAAGCTGACTTAAAAGTAAAAAGACAGGCGCTTGACTCAAGATGGATTCCGGATATTGAATAAAAAATAATAGGTAAGTTTTATTTTTAGGTAAAACTCTCTATTATGGACGATAATAAAGAATTAATTACAATTATTTGCCCAGCAAACAGTAAAATAACTTTAGCAATTCGGGGAAATTGTACGTCAGTTAGATAGGTATACGTTTAGTAAATGGGATTATCTGAGAAGTACAAAGTAAGTAAATATAGGTAGGTAAAATTCAAGTTAATGGAGTACGAAAATAGTTTTGTGAAGTGGTGTAACAACTGCGAAATAAAAATGTATACTGTGCGATGTATGTGATGTTTGTAAGTACTTAGCTTGCGTATTCGCAAGTCGGCTTCGAAGGCCTAAAGAATACGGGCTAAGCGTGTAGATACTTGGATAAGGGTACTCCCCAAAGCCAAGGATGAGTTAACCAACGAGATTTGAAATAACCGTGAGAGTTTAAACTCCAAACCTCGAGGGTTTATGTAGCTGTCGGTTAGACAATCCGTAAAGTATGTGATGTCTGTAGGAGTGTGGTGTAAATTTAGTAAAGAGTACTGTGAGTATTATGGAATAATAGTATGGTAGGTTATTGGTTTGTGAATGTTATGCCTCCGTTGCTAAGGCAAACAGCCTTAGTAGCGTCGGTCGTATTATTGTCTGTACAATGAGTGTAAGATGATTGTTGTGTATTATTTAGTTGTGAAAAATAGTATGGTATAGAGTAATGAAATGGGAATGAATAGTGATGAACAAAATAGGTTAGGGTTAAACGCAATAAATGATAAATCGAATAAAGTAAAAATACACACGCACAATAAATGATACACACACAATAACACACACACAAAAAGTTCTAAATTATCTTCTTCCCTTTCAGGCGCTGGAAAGTATCTTCTATTTTAGGTGTGGGATAAATAGATGTGGTGTTTCTCACTCGAAGTCACCGAAGCCGACGAGAAGAGAAGACGTTTAGCGTTCTTCACTCTGGAGTCATGAACTGAAGAGATGACGTCAGGCGTTTTCCACTCTTGGAGTCACGAATCGAAGAGAGGAGATGACGTTTGATGTCAATTATGTCACGGGAAGATGAAGTTGACGCGCTTTATGAAGCTGGTGCGCCGTGCCTCGTCCAAGATTCTTCCGGAGAGCCAGTGTAAAGGCGTCTCCAGAAATCCTCAGTGTAGATTTTCCTCGCCGGAGAGCCAGTGTAACGGGTTCTTCCGCTTTTCTGTGTAGTTTTTCTTCGCCGGAGAGCCAGTGCAACGGGGTAGTACCGCTAGAGAGTCGGTGGGGCCAGTGTGGCGGCTCCTCCTGCCGTCTTCAGCCTACTAAGGGCCAGGGAAGACCGGCACTCGTCGTATAAGTTATTTCAATAAAAATCACAATCCGAGACTTACTTATTGTTTTTATTTAGTTATCCAACACTTAGGTATCACAATAGATATTCACGATAATTTAGAAAGGATGAATGAGTAGAAATAAACGGATTTTCAAAATATAAAGAAATCTGTGATGATGTTGATCTTTCCAAGATTTTTGTAAGACTCACCAAAAAATAAAAGCTCCGCAGACATACGGAACGAAATTTAAATTCAAATTTCAAAAAGACAGATACTTTATATTTTGATGTAGGGTTAAGCTACTACGAAGTTTTCAGTCATCGTGGAGGTTGTAACGTCCACGAGGCTGAAAAGAAATGGCATCGTTACAACGTTAACCTACAGTAAGAATATATACAAATATTCCGTGAACTTAAATATTTGGTTATGTATATAGGTATTTATAGAAATAAAGCTGACAACACTAACCTGTTGCAGCCGAAATTTCTTTGTATATTTTGGTAAATGGAATAATCGGAGACCTCGCCCGAGCTTCTTCTTTAAAAAAGATTTCAACCTTAAGAATAATGTTTTGAGCATCACTTTCGGCATATTCAACTTCATAAATTCCGAAATATCACAATAAAACAAACATAGTACTCAAAAATTGTTGACACGGACAATCGAATGACATTTCAACATTTTCAACATGGCGGTCGTAGTTCCAATTTTCGCCATTTCACAGATAAGTTGGTAGGACTGTATGTATGTTTGTCTACTTATAGTTTAAGCACAAATAATATACACATACATACTTATATTCAAATAATAAAGACCCAATGCAACCTAACTGACACGATACAAAATATCCCTTCAATTTTTTTGTTTTGTAAAGTTGCTTTTATTTTCAAACTATTTCAGCACAACTGTTCATCGATAAATGTGTTTTATTTGAATCATGAATTTTGAGAGCGTCGTGGCCCAGTGGTTAAACACTCTGGCTCGGACCATCGGGTTCCGATCCCTAGATCACATCTGGCCGGAACACACTTACTTTGTGTTCATTGTACAATTTGCGGCTAACTCTCCGATGATGGAAAACACTGATATAAAAACCCAAGCAACCCGGATAACGGCGGTAGGCTCGCCCCTTACCACGCTGGGTTCAAATACCCTCGGCGAAATTTAGGCTTCTGAATGTTCCGTTCACAATGACGGCAACAATCAGTGAGCTGACTAACCCATTAGGGATATGGTCGTGAGGGTATGTTATGAACTTTGAAAACAACACCATATTGGGCACTTCCATTGTAGTTAACACTTTGAATAAGCGCGATTAGGTCAACTCAACTTCCCCATTAAGTGAAAACATATTATGCATGAGCTGCGATTTTAAAGGTGCTCACTCACCTGGGCCGTTTGCCTGTAATATATAGTTTTATAATGATTTATTGATTTATTCAATATTCATTATTCCTTACACTAAAAGGAATCAAAACATGCAAATCAGACATACAATGACATAAGTAACAACAAAAAAAACACGAACCCAAACCCAATTTTTTTAAAAAATACACTGGAATTCAAATTGAGGTCAAGAATAACCGCAATGCTTATTATAGTAGAGTAACATTTGAATGTAATGTAGCATTTATGTAACGACTTGAAGTATTTTAAATTAACATGTCTGCCTCACTGACTGGCTATGCTGTCATACACATGATAATCTAGTGGCTCACGGTGATGGAAATTACCGTATCTTCTCTCACCAATTAGAACTGAATTTTTACATTTGCGCACTGTAATGCGAAGTTTGTATCCTCTAATAGGTATAATATTCGATTATGCATTGAACCCACTGATAGGCCCTACGAACCTTCTTAGGCAACATGAGCCGAAATGCGAGATCCAGTGGGGAGCCGACCCTAAAGGCGTTACTGTGGCTACATCATAGAATTTTTTTCATCATCATCACATACATTTATCTTCATAGAAATGACGTACAGCGATTAAATTTGTCTGCAGTATTTAAGGAAAGCAACCTTAATACTATAGAATTAATGTAATTAAAAATACAGTTTTTCACTTGTTTTAGATTTAAGTGACGGCCCAAACGGCATACGGTTCTGTCATAACAATTGCTTTAATCAAACTGTTAATACTTTTTTGACACATAAGCACATAATATTGATGCTGATTGAATATGTCATGCCCTAGTAGGGTAGAGTTAGCAAAGGGAAAAAAACCGGCCAAGTGCGAGTCGGACTCGCGCACCGAGGGTTCCTGCAAGGTTTACATAGTTCGTTCATTACGACAATCGAGTCATAAATAGACCTGAGTATTTGGTATGAATTTCAATTTAATACCTTTACGCGTTTATGAGGAAATGGGTAGTAAGTTTAAAATTATTAAAAAAATATAATATATTATGTGATGTAACTAAAAATTTATGGTTTTCGTAATTTTTCCTTTATCTATGCTATAAGACGTTGCTTCGTACCAAATTTCAAGATTCTGAGTTCACGGGAAGCACCCTGTAGGTTTTGATTCCCTTGCAAGTGTCGAAAATTTGCGGCATAAACGGCTGTATCTTTTGATTGCGTTGGCTTAGAAGTTTGATTTTTCACAGCTTCAAGGGACAGTAGACCTGAGTAATTGATATAAATTTCAGCTTCATACCTCCACGCATTCCTGAGAAAAAGGGTCTTGACAGACGGACGGACGGACGGACAGACGGACAACAAAGTGATCCTATAAGGGTTCCGTTTTTTCCTTTTGAGGTACGGAACCCTAAAAATAATTAGATTTGAAGCCTGTAGCGGTACATACAGGGAAACCCTTCAGGTGAGGGAGCACCTTTATGCCTGCGATTTTAACGGAAAATCAGCTTATTGTGCCGCCGACCGCGTTGGGTCTAAATCATGGCGAGGCCGATTTATAGCCGACGAGCTGATAGCGTTTAGCACGATTTACGACCTGCATCGGCCTGAACTTGAGTTGGAAATCGACCTTTGATTTGGTTTTAAAGCCAACACAATGACGTTAATGTATGTTCCAACGGCACAGGCCACACCCTAACTATGTTACCTACTCTAACACCCAGAATTACAGGGTAGTAGCTAGTAGCGTTAAATCGCATAAGTATATTCCGTAAAATGTACTCCATGCGCAAAATGTACCTTTTTTCCAATGTACCTTTCTTATAAAGTACCGTACTTATTATAATGTACCTTTCGCAAAATGTCCTTTTTTCAAAACACATCTTTCCCCATAGTAATTAAATAAAAATATTGTTCTCATCTCTGGGACGGTTCCGCCAAGTATTTGCTAGAAGCTCTCGACAGGTTGCAGCGACGCGCTATCCGCATCATTGGTAGCCCAGAGGCAACTATGGCTCTGGAGCCTCTCCAACTGCGTAGAGACATTGCCAGGTTGAGTGTCCTCTACCGCCTTTACAACGGCGAATGCTCTGAAGAGTTGTTCCAACTGATCCCGTCCTCACCCTTCCACTCCCGCACCACACGCGCTGGTCTGCGTCAACATCCACACACGATCCACCGACTGTCGGCCCGCACCAAAAGGTTCGGTGATTCGTTCCTGTGTCGTACTATCCAGAAGTGGAACGCTCTTCCAGCGCATGTGTTTCCTTCTTCCTACAATCCCGGGTTTTTTAAGCGGGGCGTGAAAAGGCATTTATGCAGGCCTTCAAAATGAGATTGCTTCCCATCAGGTGGAGTGAGGTCATCTTGAAGACCAATATAAAAAAAAATAAAAAAATACAATAGGAGTTGTTTGTGTTGCATGAAGTCTTTCACATTTGTGGATTTTTGAAACAAATACTTCATGAATAGTAGATGCTGCTTTTGAACATGGCTTTATCAAATCAGACACGTTGTGGAATATTCATCATAGCGTTCGGGGACTTGTTAACCCATATAGCCCCGCCGTGCCCAAACGAGGACGCCTCAACAAATACCCTCAGTTTATTAGCATTTCCATGTTTGTGATTTTTTATTGCGAATACGTAATAAGTGGGAACCTGTTAGCTTATTATTACACCAAAAACTATATAAAATTAGTTGAGAGTGATTCTACCGTGCGTTTTGTGGAGGTGTTTCAAGAATCAGGGTCAGCCAAGATTCAGTAATTTTTATTTGTCATTTTTACTGCTAAAACTGCTGGTTATTTTTCACAAATAACCGGAATATAATGTAAACTTTCAATATAAAAATAAATGGCAATGAATAATTGAGTATTGATGATGGTATAAGTTTTTTTACAACGGTGTCCCCATTCGAGGTCGGTGGGCACATTAGGGGTAAATTATTCGTATTTTTTACCAGGTCATTTTTCCTTCAAAAATCGCAAAACAAACATTTAGCAGTGTCAAGGAGTACTGCGGAGGTGAAAAAGCTCTATATTATGCTGTTATGCGTGAAAATGATGATGCATGGATAGATTGAGTTACTTTTCCTCCAGAGCCCAGTGTATTGACGGACGAAAAAATGACGACGAGGATAATAAACAAGGCCATGCAGTTCCACGTGAAGTACCAGGAATCGAGATAAAGAAGAACAAGATAGAATACTTCGGGAAATCTCCAGGTGGCAATCGTACAGAGCCACTGGGCATAAGAATAGTGAAGCAATAGCTCAACAAACTTGGCACCAGCCTTAGAGACCATGTTGCCTTCATTGATAATTCTTTCACCAGTTTTGATTTTCTAAGACTTACGGAAAGTAGCTTTCGTGGAACGGGTACTGTCCGTGAAAGCAGAAGCATAAATTGACCATTAGTTGTGGTGAAGTGAATAAAGACGAAAAACTGTACTAATTTTGACTACTGTTTTGAAAAAAGTCAATCTAATTCTATTCGTCAGTTGATTGGACAATCGCGTCTGCATCATGGGTTCAACCACGTCTTGCCTCTAGGATAAGAAACTGCTGGAGCGGTACGGAAGAAAAAAGTAGACTTTGGTATCCCAGATCTTCACCAAAATGGAAACAAGCGGATGGGCGGTATTGATCAAGCGGACCAGTCTATTTCACTATACCACCCTGCTATCCATGGGAATAAAATGGTGGTGGTTACTGATTACGTCCTCATGTTGGATCTTGCAGTTGCAAATGCATGGCACAACCACAATCTGACCCATGAATAGCCTAGACCAGCTTCAATTTCGTCGTTGCAATGCTCGTCATTATTTTTTTCCTGCGAACATTCTGTAGTACCAAGTTTCCACCATGATGGTAATGGTCACTTTTCCACAAAAACTGGCTCCACTTTACAAAAAAAACACGTTGACAATGCAAAAAGCGCGTAAAGACATAATGTATTGAAAGAGGATGCTTCGAAAAATTCACTCCCCATGGACCCAGCGTCCTCATTTAAGGACGGCTTTTTTTTTGAAAGAAGGAATTTAAAAAAAAACTTTTTTTTCGTGGTTTTCTTATAATAACGATTGCTTCAACCAATTAATGATAAAAAAATATAACTTGCACTGCTGGATTTCATTTGGGTCCAAATGGGTTAATCGCGTTTTCTGGTTAACAGTATTGAAATTCAATCCCTTGTTTCATTAGTCTGAAAATATTTTCAGCTCGGCCGGGGAGTATTTTGGAATTAACGGAACAGTGTCAGAGTTTGCGTGATGTCTACATGAAGTGAAGGAGTTTGATTAATTTCGGTTATATAAAGAAAGACAGAGATGGAAACTAGAGAGATGAAGATGAAAATAGTCAGAAAACTAGTTGTACAGAATTTTGTAAGTTAGTTTGCCTGTTTTGTGCAGTCAGCAGTCTAGCTCGGGATATACAGGTGGTGAAAATTTTTATCATCAGCCTATCAGAAAATGCTATATGTCAGTTGACTTGATACTGCATAACCCACAAACGAAATTATGTGTGTTTTATTTCCGGGTCGCCTAATCTCTCTCAAACATACAATTCAGATGGTCTATATCGCTAGAGACCATTCTCTAGCATGCAACCTTTAGGCAGAGGATCATATAAACCTCCTTAAGCATAAGTTGCTGTTATCACCTTGGATAACAGCAACTTATGCTTCAAGTTCTCCACTGAGTTATTTAAATAAATTTAAGTCCAATAACCCAGCCTCTAATTCCACAAACAGCAAGATTTAAGACCAGATACTGAAGGGAGCGGAAGTTAGCAAACTAATAACGTGTTAATGTGTTCAAGTTAGAATTCCAATGAAACTACCCCATTGGGTAGTTAAACTTAAAGGTAAGCCAGATTTAATGGAGATACTTCAAATTGGGATAGCTCGAGTACGTTTGTAACTTTGGTTCACCCTGTATAACCCGCAAGATTTCGAACCCCAACATAATTCTTAAGATAAGTCGGATGGTAGGCAAAGGTCGGTACGTGGAATGATCTTGGTTGCAAATAACTTCATAAACGGTTCAGTACACATACATTTTTTAGAGTTTTGTGCGTAAAAAGGATCCCAAAAGAGACCACTTTGTTGTTGGTTTATAATTCGTCGGTCAGGAAAATGAATGAATTTTGACAAATATTCGCGAACAACTCACTTTTTAAACTTAGAATTTTTAACTATAGCTTTGGAGAATATGTAATAACACGTTCCAGGTTTTCTGTCCACATTTTATACAATTCAAAAAGCAAATGAAAGAAAACCCTTGCGGTCTGTAGGTAATAATACGGTCAGTCTAACAATCACGGTCTTCAAAATTCACACTCCGACCAAACACACAACCCTTCCACTGCCCGCGGCAAAAGGGCCGTAGCGATAAACCCAATAACTTCATATTGTTTACTTTCTCTCTTGATACCAAGTAGAGGGGAGGAAAAATAATAATAGGTCCGAGAGGCCTCGGGGCGAAGTATGAACTACAAAGGTAGTTGATGGGTTTCATGGTGAATCACGTAAAAGTTTGTTGGACGAAAAGTGGTTTGGTAAACTGGGTCGAAGCCGTGTAGTCTTGAGTTCAATATAACCGGAAAAAAGATGTCCATTGTACAACTTACAGTTACCTCCTGAGGCTGAAAATGCCGTTAAAAAAGAACCAATAAATAAAATCAGAATCAGAATCAGAATCAGAATCAGAAATATCTTTATTTAAATAGACCTGTTACAAGTGCTTTCAAATCGTCAAAAACTTAATCAAACAAACAAAAATCTTTCTTTTTCTAGCAAGTTACCCAAACTCTCTAAACTCTCTGTTGAGCGGTTGACTGGTAGAGAATTCTTCTTGGCATTAAGTCCGCCAATTGTCCTTTTTTTGTAATTTCGCGTAATGAAGAATAAATAAATAAACCCAGATGACGGTAGATTCACCCCTTTACCACGTGGACTTGATTTTTCCCTGAAAAATGTGCACCTGTGAATGTTGCTCGTACGTTCACCAAAACGACATCTGCCATCGTGCCTCCGACTCCCTATTTCGGAAATAGTCGAGACCGTATGTCAGTTATGTAATTTTGTTGGTTTATTTTATTTACGAGAACTTTCTTTGATATCTCCACCACCACCACCCACAATTTGTTATGTTTACATATTTTTGTTGGCTTGATGTTGCATTTAATGTTTCCTGATTACTTTTAGTTTCACTGTTCTAAATTTGTTCAATTATATTGTCATTCTTTCCAACCAGCAAGGTTTTTATAAAAATAACTTATTCATTTTTTGATTTCATAATTGTTTCTATGTTAACATTTGTAAATCTAAATTATTAGGCAGTTTTTGTGAATCTAAATTATTTGTGGGTCGATGCTGCACAACGTCCGTAGGAGATACCCACCGTAACCCTACACGTGACCCCTGGGTGGTGCTAAAAGTGCAACAAAACTGGCAACCGTACTGTTCTTCACAGAATCTCACGGTTCAAATACACTGTAAGAAAATTAAAAATGTCTAGCTACGCTCCGAAAAATTGTAAAAGGCTTCTTGCGCCTAGAAAAGGTACTTCTCAGTGCCACCAGACCAAAGACGTAGGACCCTCAGTCCGCGTCTGTTCTTTCAATGTCGAAGGCATTAGTAAATCTAAGACAGAATGCTTAACAAGGATTGCCATAGATAATAGTATAGATGTCCTGATGCTCCAAGAGACTCACGCTGCTGATGCTTCGCAGCTTGCTCGTAGAGGCGATATCCCTGGATTCCTAATGATAGCGGCTACTTACCATGCACAATACGGTACTGCCACCTATGTACGCGATTCCCTGCTCACGTCCTCATCATTAATATCCAACGTGCTGAACCCCGGAAACATCGCTCTTACTGTGATACAAGTCGCAGACACCAAATTATGTAATATTTACAAACCACCTGGCAGCACATGGCCCCAACCGGCACTTCTCAATCTTGGCCACCCTTCTGTGATCGCTGGCGATTTTAATAGCCACCACACGACCTGGGGCTACAAGAGGAGCGATGTGAATGGAGAAGCCATTGTTGACTGGGCAGACGAAGCTAACTATTTCCTCGTTTTCGGAAACAAGGACAGAGGAACGTTCAAATCGGCCCGGTGGAACCGCGAATATAACCCAGACCTCGCCTTTGCCTCTCTGGACTCCGACCGCAGACCGCTGCCCATAAATAGAACCATATTGCAAGACTTCCCCCACAGTCAACATCGTCCTGTTCTTTTGATATTGGTCTCAAGATCCCTATCATACACTCATACCCTGCAGCGCGCTGGAACTTCACGAAGGCCGACTGGGTAGGTTACGCCAAGATGCTTGATGATTCCGTCAGGTTCATACCACCCCTTCCAGAAAACTACAAAAGATTCCGGAAGCTCGTCCTATCTGTGGCCAAGAAATTTATTCCAAGAGGGTACCGCAAGTCGTACATACCATGCTGGAACCCTAGTACTGAGGCCTTGTGGCAGGATTTCGGGAGGACCGGAAACCGGGCCACTGCCCATGCTCTCATTGACTCCCTAAACAAAGCACGCCAGTCGAAATGGGAGGACACCGTCCAGAACATGAACTTCACACACTCTAGCCGCAAAGCCTGGCACCTACTTGGGCGTCTTTCCTCGGGAACCAAGGACTACCAACCAAGCCTGTCAATCAAAAGTTAGCCCTAACGCTATTGCTGATAGGATAGTTAAGCTGTCAAAAGCGCCTAGCCAAAAGGAACACACTCGCGCGGTGCGGAAACAACTCCAGTCTCTTAAAGCTGAAGCCACGGCCAACCACAGCTACAGTTCCTCGATTACCGTGAACGAGGTGAATGAGGGAATTAAACGGGTCAGTGCCAACAAGGCGTGTGGACAGGACAATATCTTCCCGGAATTCATAAAGCACTGTGGGCCTACCACGCGAAACTGGCTCGCAAAATTCTACACCCAACTGCTGGAACTTGGCAAGATACCAGTTATCCTTAAGCGAGCCAAAATAACAGCTATCTTCAAACCTGGAAAGCCGGCCGATGAACCAAGCAGCTACCGCCCAATCGCATTGCTGAGCGTCACCTACAAGCTGTTCGAGCGAATCATATACAATCGCATCGCACCAACGCTGGAGGCGCATATTCCTCTGGAGCAGGCGGGATTCCGCCCGGGCCGCGGCTGCAGCGACCAGGTTTTGGCGCTAACGACTCACATTGAGAGAGGGTTTGATGAAGTCTTCGGCAGCATTCGTGGACCTGACAGCTGCTTACGACACAGTGTGGCGCCAGGGGCTTCTAGTCAAGCTTTTGAGAGCCATTCCTTGCATAAAGATCTGCAAAATTATTGAGGACGCCCTGACCAACAGACCTTTCCAGGTGTTCCTCGGCGACAGAGCCGGTAGAGCTAGAATCTTGAACAACGGACTACCTCAGGGATCAGTTCTGGCTCCGATACAGTTCAACCTATACATCCACGACATACCGGTGACAGCCGCTAGAAAATTCGGCTACGCTGACGATCTGGCGCTGGTTTCCCAGGACCGCTGTGTGGAAGCTACCGAAAAGACTCTGCAACAAGATCTTGCCATCATGGACGACTACTTCATTCGATGGCGACTATGCCCAAATGCGTCCAAGACCGAGGTATGCTGTTTCCATCTTAGCAACCGACTGGCAAACAGGAAGCTGAACATCACATTCAGGGGCGGCACCTTAAATCACAACCCTTACCCTAAATACCTTGGTGTCACTTTGGACCGCAGCCTCACTTATAGCGCTCACCTAAATGCTGTATCAGGCAAGCTACGATCACGAAACAGCATCCTGCAGAGACTGACTGGCACGACCTGGGGGGCTTCAGCTGGCTGCTTGAGAACTACTGCGCTGGCACTGGTCTACACCACGGCGGAGTACTGTGCCCCCTCCTGGATTAACAGCACCCACGTTTCCATAGTGGACACACAGCTCAACACCGCCATGCGATTGATAACTGGCTGCATGAAACCTACTCCAATACACTGGTTGCCAGCCCTCAGCGGTATAGCCCCGCCCCACCTACGTCGCCTGCAACATCTTCGCAGGGAAACAGGAAAGATCCACCAGAGGCCCGAACTTCCTATAAATGAGGATTTGATGACCTTCACGACCCCAAGGCTAAAGTCTAGAAATCCCCCAGCGCTCCTGTTCCACGAACCAAGGATGGAATGGAACCTAAAAAAAGCCTGGATAGACGAATGGTCATCACACGCAGTGCCACCTGACCTGTTTGAGCTGGACACGGACGCCCTACCATCCGGGTTTCGGGAGGACCGTCGCGTTTGGTGTGCGCTCAACCGGCTTAGAACTGGGGTCGGTCACTGTGCTTACCTACGGAGTAAGTGGGGATGGAGTGAGAGTGGAGCATGTGACTGTGGTAACCCTAAGCAGACCGTCCAACACATCGTGTTCGATTGCCCACTGACTGGGTACGTGGGACCAGCGGAGGACTTCAAGAGGCTAACGAGCGATGCTGCGAAGTACCTCAGCAACAATAGAATTAAGCTTTGAATGTTAAATAATTGGTTAAGTTACAGTGTATAAAGACGCCATACGATAAATAAATAAATAAATTAGGCAGTAAGATTGTTATTGATTAATTAATGGTCTGCAATTTTATCATATTTTTTCATATGCCGCTCAACTGCTCAGGGCGCATAGATAATGAAGTTCTTCATAATATTTACCACTTAAACGTTAACTTGAACTACCTATGATGTCGAACAAATGAAATTGAATTTTGAATTTGACGGAATGCCTCCTAAGCTCATAGTTACTCGTAATGCCCGTAGCTGTTTGTAACGTCCGTAGCTTTTCGTAGCAGAAGTCAAAATGTAAATTGCTAGCGACTGATCCAACTTAAGTTCTTTGGTTCGACATTAAATGTTTGAAAACTGTCTGGTGAATAATAAATAAAGCCACTCGTAGCCCGTGGCAAACCTCAAATTAGAAAACGTCTTTAAAAGTATCCCTAACTATTTTTTAATTTTTCATTTAGTTGAGGTATATTGTGTTCCAAATTAGGTTTACGCTAAATATAATTATGAAAGCCATCAAATATCTGTTTCCCTACACAAGCATTCATCTACAGGACTTTTCACATAAAGTTTCCAGAAACACAAGGCGAAAATTAAAAATATATTAAAAAACAAAACACCGAACAATTCATATAAATAATAATTAACTCAATTTTTATCGCAATATTAATTTGATATGCGAGCGGAATGTCACAAGTTTTATACGATTATAATAAAGACGACCATAAATAAGGCCATGAAATATAGAAATAAGATATAAAGCTGAGATTAGAAGATGAATTCGAGGCAGTATTCTTGATCTTTATTAATTTTTGCCGACCATTATTACAATAAGACCACTCCATTTTCATCGCTTGAGATGTAATAAAATCTCTCATCTAACCACTGCTGTTAAGTACTTACTCAATGTTTTTATGTAATCTTGTACTATCTTCTAAGAGCACCAAACTGTTAACCAAGTCGGTTTAGACACCAAGTTAAAGTGTTTTTGAAAAAACCCCTAGTTGAAAAAAAGTGTTTTTGAATTTTGATAACATCACTCCACAATAAATGCTATTCAAAAAGTTTGAGGATTTCAGACAGTATGGTTAGATGCGCTCTGATTATTTTCAGTTTCCAGAACCTGTTGCTTACGCGGTTATGTATCAAGGTCTAGATTCAATATTTTTTTAATGCAACCCAGTGTTGTGATCATTAAACGAACTTCTAGTAAGTGCTCTGATTTAATTGATATCAGTCTGCTAAAGCAGAAACTGGGTTTTAATGCATAATCCTTTGTTCGTCTGTAGAGCCTGCACATAAGTGCATAAATATATCTGCCAATTCATTCAATTAAGTCTCCATACCTTCAATGTAAGCGCAAACATAATATGTACATATTTTAAGTCATGATCGGTCAGATAACTAATAAGTTATTTTAGCAAGTGCCTTTCTGCTTGTATCCTTTACAAGAAGTATTCAGAACTATTTTTATTTTGAATAAATCTAGCATTTTCATATCAACCCCCGATTGAAAGTAATGTAGACCTTTAAAATATTTGTTTGTTTTAAATGCTTCGAATAAATTCTGATACATTTCGTATTGGTGTTCCTCCTCGACGGCTTGCATCATTAAAATCCGGAACGTGTATTGTTTTCAAATGAAATACTGTTTGTATTCATTTGCTACTGCTTTCATAGATTTATTATAAATACATTTTATACTGGAGGAAGTCGCGTTAAGTAGAAATCCATTTTAAGGCTTTTGCAATAATAAGTAGTCTAACGATTAAAACCACCGTGAACAAGTGTTTTTTGACTGCCACTTGAAGCTGCTATACCTTAATCTCCTATTACATTAATGAAAATGTTTTATTAAATCTTTACTTAAATGAACCTAAATTGCCTGCCACTCATTTCACAATTACACGTACACCTATCAAATAGAAATCACATGCTTGGTTGTCGTTTCATGGGGTGTAGATTACACTGTAACTAAATAATCACATAATTATATGTTGTAACATGTCCCACGATCAGCGTGAAGTGCACTACTTATAAAGTCACTCGTTATGTTTTGCTGGCTTAGCCATAATAAAGCGTGTTTGTTCTCAGTAATAAGTGGAACTCAGAGTTATAGCTAGTGTCCACTGGTTTAGATCGAGGTCCTATTGCACTTTCATGATTGTAATAGCAGGATGGATGTGCTATATCACAATAATATTTAAAAGAGAGGAGATACGTTATGTCAGTACTGATACGAAGTCGAAATTTTCCCCTAGCGTACGTACCTATGACCGAGTGTACAAGATAATTTAATTATTTACTAGAGCGTAAACGAGACAGATACATATTGCGCAGTGTCGTCTCAAACTGTCAATGCTTTGCTCAGGTGTTCGAAGTTAAGATTTCGGGTGCCATTTTTTCAGCACAATTAACCTATCTACGTCTTTTTTATTATAATATCATTGCTACATCACAAATGGAGCACCTGAACTGCCATCCGTTATAAACTTTTATGAAATAGCCTTAAATGAAATAGGTCCATTACCAAGTTTTTTTTTTCTAACCTACATCATCCCACTGCTGGGCAAAGGTCTCTCCCAATCCTTTCCAAACATTTCAAACATTACCAAGTACAATAAAAAAAACTCTCAAGCCTAGTTTAGGCATTCAGATTATTAAAAATAAAGATGATAATGTTATTTTTATCTTGAGGCATGAGATGAAGCTAAAATATTGTTAGGAAATCTTTTGGATACGGTCGTAAGGGCCATATGGGAAAGAAATCGGAGGAAGAAGAGTATATTATTACCTGCTTAAGCAAAACCTAACGCAAAACTGACCACAATGGAGTGCAGAGAGAGAGAAAATGGAAGGAAGAGAGAGATAAAGAGAGAGAGCGAGAGAGAGAGAGACGTATTATACTCATCTCATAGACATCCGTCCAGTAAGGACGGGAGGGACGTAGGATCCGTGTCCTCTGTGACGGAAGTGAGTCGCGTTTCCTCCAGATTAATGCCGGGGTGCCGCAGGGTTCCGTCTAATCGCCGACTTTGTTTCTTCTGCATATCAATGACATGTTATCACTCGGTAACATTCATTGCTATGCGGATGACAGCACAGTCCACTCGCGTTATTTCGAGCGCCCTGTGGCAAAGCGAACCGATATCGAGGAGAAGAGGCGCTGTCTTGTCGTTGAGCTTGACGGAGTGCTGGACCGCATTTCCGAATGGGGAGAACGCAATCTTGTCGAGTTCAACGCCAAGAAAACACAGGTGTGCGCATTCACTGCCAAAACGTCGCCATTCCTTTCCCATCCCACTCTTCAGAACACCCCACTGCCAGTGAAAGATAGCCTTAACATCCTTGGCATGGATATTCGCAGCAACCTCAACCAACGGGACTACATCGAGAGCGTTATCGAAACAGCATCCCGTAAACTTGGAATCCTGAACAGAGTGAGACGATTCTTCACGCCTGAGCAGCTCTGTCTTTTGTATAAGACACAAGTTCGCTCTTGTGTGGAATATTGTTCTCATCTCTGGGACGGTTCCGCCAAGTATTTGCTAGAAGCTCTCGACAGGTTGCAGCGACGCGCTATCCGCATCATTGGTAGCCCAGAGGCAACTATGGCTCTGGAGCCTCTCCAACTGCGTAGAGACATTGCCAGGTTGAGTGTCCTCTACCGCCTTTACAACGGCGAATGCTCTGAAGAGTTGTTCCAACTGATCCCGTCCTCACCCTTCCACTCCCGCACCACACGCGCTGGTCTGCGTCAACATCCACACACGATCCAGCGACTGTCGGCCCGCACCAAAAGGTTCGGTGATTCGTTCCTGTGTCGTACTATCCAGACGTGGAACGCTCTTCCAGCGCATGTGTTTCCTTCTTCCTACAATCCCGGGTTTTTTAAGCGGGGCGTGAAAAGGCATTTATGCAGGCCTTCAAAATGAGATTGACCAGTAAAGTAGTTTTCAATTACTGTGCTTGTCAACCCCATATCTGGACCTCACGACTGCTTCCCATCAGGTGGAGTGAGGTCATCTTGAAGACCACTATAAAAAAAAAAAAAAAAAAAAAAAAGGACCTGTAATTTCCCTTGGGTAATCCCTTGTTATCTAAAGTGATTGCAGACTGGTCGTTTAATTGATTTTATACGCCAGTCATTATCCGTCAGAATGGCCGTACGGTCACTCTCCATCCGATGCATGCCAGTTTCGCCCTTATGTCACTGGCATAAACGCCAAAGCCCTTTAGACGGTTCGGCTGGGGAGTTATCTCACTGGAGAATGATTGTACACTAGGGGAATAAGCTTGAAACGACTGTGGTGGAAGCATACCCTTTGGAAAACATGCTTTACATTTATTTATTTTATTTTTTGGCTAACAGTCATCTTACACATTATAAACTAAATTACATTCTTAAATCTTAGCCTATTGTAGTGACTACTTACTAGTATGCACAGCATGCACTAGTTAATAATGATTGATTTTGTAAGGCATTTTCATTTTTATAAACAACTAGCGGCCGCCCGCGACTTCGTCCGCGTGGACTTAAGTTGAAAAACGACGAAAACGGGTTGAAAACGGGTTTTTTAAGCGGGGCGTGAAAAGGCATTTATGCAGGCCTTCAAAATGAGATTGACCAGCAAAGTAGTTCTCAATTACTGTGCTTGTCAACCCCATATCTGGACCTCACGACTGCTTCCCATCAGGTGGAGTGAGCTCATCTTGAAGACCACTATAAAAAAAAAAAAGTAATATTTCTTTATAAATTGTAGCCTATGTGTGATTCAGGTGTATAAGCTACATTATTGTATAGTTTCATTAAAATCCATTCAGTAGTTTTTACGTGAAAGAGCAACACGGCACATCCACACATACAAACTTTCGCCTGTATAATATCAGTAGGATGAAACACCCAATAACGGTGGTCGTATGCTACCCACTGTAACAAAATAGATCCAATATAATCATAAAATTAATAAAATTGGCATAAGATCACGGCCATTGGTTAATTTCTTATTTTGTACTGTTTAGATAGTGTTTTAGCAGTCGCGATTAGGTTTTAAAACTTTCGTTTCTGATGTCTTGATTTGTCCTAAACATAAACAAGGAGGTTGCATTATTTCGCCTGTAGTCAACTTATGATCACCTATTCTAGCCACGTTCCTTTTCCGAAACACACGAAAGTAAGTCCAAATCTTTATTTTTATGACAGGTCACCACATATTATCATTATACAGACTAAAATCCAGTGAAACCTCCCAGAATCACTAAGATGAGTGAGACAGTCCACTGGGAAATTATTTTCTGAGTACTTGTCACACAGTCACCAGATAAATTCGTTGATCGAGATCCAATTTTTGTCTGGTGAGAGATAATTGGATTATGGTTTTCGACCTTTTTCAGGTTTGCCCTTCATAAGCTGCCATTTTACAGGGATGTTTCAAAAATACCCCAAATTACTGAAAAACAGAAATTGCAAAAGCATACTCCTAGCATGTCCATTTGCTGGACATTATATTTTTAACGTTATTTACTTGACTGTAAATAGTAAACATTAAGACAGAGAGTTGAGACAGAAAAAAAGCAAAGACTGCTACTCTGAAACAAGATCAGCTGAACTTATTAATAGCCACGTCCCTAAAGACTTGAATCGAACTTAATGAGTGCTCTATTACTGAAGCCTACTTAACGTAGCCATTAGGCCAGTGCCAGGTTTCCCGTGGGAACCCACAGCCGGTACTAGCCTTCAATGGCTTCTGCTGGAGCAAGTTCACCTTGCTACAGCTTCACTTTGCATAAGTGTTTTCCACAGTTTGGCCTTAAACGAGAGTACAAGACCTCAAGTGTTTTTTTTTTCCTTGTGGGACGTTAAATTCTCGCCGGTCCAGTTAGTGGTGAGAGCAGTCACCCGGTTAGTGAAAGACGCGGGTTCGATTTCCGCCTGAGGCCAAGACCAAATGTCTATCTTTCTCTGGTTTTCGGTTCTATAGTAAAGAAACTGCGTTGAAAATGCTAAAATAATTATCATAATAAAACTATTCTTTCTTTCTTTCTTCCTTGTAGTTGCAGGCCTGGTAGAGGCAGTAGGACACAGGAAGGCTGATGTTTGTTATTTTTCATATCGAAAGAATACAACAGGATATATGGCACTGTTCTCACGGGTAATGCAACACTGGGCCATAGTATAATAACATTAATTTCCTAACCCCCTTATTCATAAAATCTTAAACAACACTTCAACAACACATTAACTTTGTCTCTTTCATTCTTGTTGCTGCCGCCATACACGTCAATTGCTTAAACTATGTTTTAGCGTTCCATTTGTTTTTATGAATAAGGCGGTAAGCAGCGGCTGGTCACCCATTCCATTTCCGACCCGGCGTGTGTTGCTTTACCTACAACAACGATCGTCGCCGATCACTGTCATGTCTAGTATGGTAAACTTACTGAAAACTGATTTATCAGTTATACATAATTTTCATCTATATATTAAGAGTTATCACTCCTTAAAATAAACCGAACATTACCCAAACCTAGCATAACAATCATTTCACCACTACGCCTACGGGTCGTCAATCGATTTTATCTACTAATAAAAACCGTACTTCTGTTTTTCTTTTCGCATAAAGCAGTTACACAGGTGTTCTTGCAGACGTTCATTGCGCTTTTACTGCCTGAGAATCGAACCCGCGACCGCGAGAACAAATAAATGAGGGTTTTATAGCGTTTGAGCGTAAACAGCAGATTTAGACGGAAAAATACTTATTCGCTTTGTTTGAAATCTTTCGCTGTTACATATTATCAAACAAACACACACCAAATCCACAATTCGTTTAAAAACTAAAAAAAAATGCTTAAAATGTAATGTTTTTGAATATCTATCTACTATTCGTTATAGTTAAGTCGCGAGTTTCTTGCCGCATTTTTCACGATAAAACAGCTTCCGAACCGGTGGTAGAGTAACATTAAGAGTTTCTTACGCCATTCTATTTTTTAGTGTAAACTTTTTTACTGACTTATTTGAACTTTTGAACCAAATAGGTTAAAAACGTGATATTAGTTATTTCTAAGAGTAAAAAAGAGAGTGAAATTTACTAGGGAACTGCAATTCATTAATAGACCACTTGTGAGTTGAAGTTTATTATAGACGAAGTCGGGGACAAAAGCTAGGTAGTAAATTACATTTTGAATTGTTTTATGACTGAATTATCAGCATTTCAAATTGCAAACATTTAACTCAACAGTAATTCTTCGAAGAAATGTTTTCACAATCTGAAAACTGACATTACCGAAAAAGTTTAAAAAAGCCTTAAGAAGACTTAGCAAGTTGGTCCCAAATGTTAATAGCGTCATTTACCACAGCTGGGGTATAAGTGAAGATGTCAAGAGACGGGGAAGGTCATCTGTCTTCTGCAAATGAACCCTGGCTGAGAGGCATCTTGGTGGAATTTTAAGGAAAATAAATAGGATACAGTATTTTGTAAGTAGATTTTAAGACATTTAATAAGGAAGAGATTAACATTCAAGAATTTTGTTAAGTTCGTTCTAAAATACCTTCCGAATTTGTAATTAAATCTAGCAGAAATTAGAGCCATGAAATAACTTGTAATAAACCCAAGGTTTGCATCTAGGCGTATTGTAATATTTATTATATTTAAAGCAAATGATAAAAATAAAGTTACTGTGGCGGACTTAATGCCCAGATGCGTTCTCTACCATAAAATCACAGGGTCAGACTGTGAATCAATCAATTAAAATTTATATTTATACTTTCCAAGACATACACAAGTATTTTCATCTAAACAAAAATATATTTATTCAAATAGATCTCCAGTGCAAACAGAGTACAAATATTCATTTCCCGCAAGTGAAAATAGTGCTGTAGAAACGGGATTCATTCGGTAAACAATCAAACTAAAACAATTTGCCTTGAAAACGCTAAAAACACAAACATACGCTTTGTATGCTAGTAAAACAATACACGTTGATTGTACCACCTGGTCAACTCGAGAACTGTTTTCCATTTTCAATCTCAAAAAGGAAAAATAGACGGTAAATATTCTTTATAGTATTTTAATAAAAATAGCGGCCGCCCACAACTTCGTCCGCGTGGACTTAAGTTTTAAAAAAGGTAGAAAATAGATCGAAATAAAACAACTTTACGGATTCTACTCGCGGTGTTATATTTTCTTTCATTTTCTAACCCGACGTTTCGACTCCTTTACAGCAGTCGTGATCACGGGATGACAAAGATGTTCTATGTCACAAAACAGTACAAATTTTTTAGCAACCCTCACTTAACTACCGTCATTTCCACCAACATTATTGGAAATGTTCCTATCCACGCAGTACGAACTAACCGTATCCTGAGACCTCACAGTATTGTGCTGCCCTCTGGGATTGATCAAGCGTATAACAGGCTCCCAAGCTGGTGGTAAATTCCAACCATCCTCACGATTGAAATTCGGATGTTTTTTAATTTCAATAGCCTCTCGCAGCATCCTTGGTAAGTAACGATTCTCCCTAGCAAGGACCTGCGGTTTATCAAATCGTATGAAATGGTTGGGCTTATCAAGGGCATGTTCACAAACTGCTGATTTTGTAGATCTCCTATTCTTAATATCACCTATGTGTTCTTTGATACGCGTCCCTATGCTTCTTTTGGTTTGACCTATATACGAGAGCCCACAGTCACAATCAAGCTTGTATACACCCGCTGTTTGAAGAGGAATATTACACTTAACAGGTCTTAAAAATTGATTAATCTTCTTCGGCGGCTTAAAATAAGTTTTAATAGAAGCACGCTTCAAGATGTTCCCAATCTTGTCAGTGACACCCTTCAAATATGGCAATACAGCAGGCTGACGCTCAACTGTGGCTGGTTTCACTCGGTTTCTGCGACGTCGCGGTGCTTTGAGCTTGTTTTCACCCAGCACACGCTTGACATGCTGGACTTCAGCATGCAGGTGGTCATCATCACAGATCCGTTCCGCTCTCTGTAACAAAGTTTTACCAACAGTAGCTAACTGCGAAGGATGGTGGTGAGAATCACCGTTTAAGTACCTATCAGTATGGGTAGACTTCCGATACACAGTATGGCCCAAACTGTGATCAGGATTCCTAATAACTAACACATCTAAGAAAGGTAGTTTACTGTCAGCTTCCAATTCCATAGTAAATGTTATCCTCGGGTGTATAGAGTTAAGATGGTCTAAAAATGCTGATACTTTGTTGGATGGTAAAATTGTGAAAGTATCATCCACATACCGCTTGTAAAACCGTGGAACGACAGGTGCTGAAGCTAAAGCTTTTTCCTCGAAATCCTCCATGAAGATGTCAGCTACCACAGGGGACACGGGAGATCCCATCGCTACACCATCAAGCTGTACGTAGAATTTATCATTCCAGTACAAATAACCTGCCCTAAGACACAGGTTAAGTAACTCTGCATATTCAACGGGCATATCACAGTCCACTAACCTTTTCCTAGTAATTTCTATGCAATCCTCTACTGGTAAACATGTAAACAAGGACTGAACATCAAAGCTAACCATTGTCTCATCATCAGAAAGTTGTAGTTGTTGTAACTCACCAATGAACTGGTAGGAATCCTTCACATGAGATGTAGTCTGTCCTCGCAAAGGTGAGAGTACCTTCGCCAAGTGCTTAGCCAAACGATAAGTAGGTGAGTCGATTTGGCTTACTATTGGCCGAAGGGGAGCAAGTGGTTTGTGTATCTTCGGTAACCCATACAGCTTTGGAGGCTTGGCACACGATGGTATAAGATACGACACGTCTAGATTTAACTTTTCACTGTGTTTCTTAAGAAGCTCGGTGGTCTGCTTCACAATCTTACTAGTTGGGTCGGTTTTAACAAGTTTGTAGGTGTTTTCATCCGACAATAAAAGTGAAATTTTGTCATTGTAATCCGACGTATCTAACACCACCGTAGCATTTCCCTTGTCCGCACGAAGGATAGTCAGCTCTGGCCTAGTACGCAAGTTCTTTAAAGCGCGATATTCATCAAGAGGAAGATTCAGTTTGGGCACTTTGCTCCGACGCAGAACGGATGACACATCCTGGCGTATTGCCTCCAAATCCTCCTTCTTCATGGTATTCTTATACAAGGCATCCTCAACACTACAGATTATCTCTTCATAAGGTATCTTACGCGGCGCTACAGAGAAATTAAGACCTTTTTCCAAAACTGAAACGGTAGGCCGGTCCAATATTTGTTTTGATAAATTGACAACCGCTCGAGACTGATTGTGACTGTGGGCTCTCGTATATAGGTCAAACCAAAAGAAGCATAGGGACGCGTATCAAAGAACACATAGGTGATATTAAGAATAGGAGATCTACAAAATCAGCAGTTTGTGAACATGCCCTTGATAAGCCCAACCATTTCATACGATTTGATAAACCGCAGGTCCTTGCTAGGGAGAATCGTTACTTACCAAGGATGCTGCGAGAGGCTATTGAAATTAAAAAACATCCGAATTTCAATCGTGAGGATGGTTGGAATTTACCACCAGCTTGGGAGCCTGTTATACGCTTGATCAATCCCAGAGGGCAGCACAATACTGTGAGGTCTCAGGATACGGTTAGTTCGTACTGCGTGGATAGGAACATTTCCAATAATGTTGGTGGAAATGACGGTAGTTAAGTGAGGGTTGCTAAAAAATTTGTACTGTTTTGTGACATAGAACATCTTTGTCATCCCGTGATCACGACTGCTGTAAAGGAGTCGAAACGTCGGGTTAGAAAATGAAAGAAAATATAACACCGCGAGTAGAATCCGTAAAGTTGTTTTATTTCGATGTATAGTGTTCGCGTAAATATTAGAAATCATTAGGTAGAAAATAGATTACGTACGACCTATTTTCCGACTTAACAAACATACCTATGAAATATCATAAAAATCAGTCTAGACATTTCAGAGCAGTTTGGCAACAAACACTGTGACATGAGAATTTCATACATTAGGTGTATCTCTATTAGACGCTATGTAACTCGTAAATTGTTTTAAAATATTTGATTTGTTTCAGTGTCACATCATAATTTTCATAACTTCACGAGTTTTAAGGATCAAGGTTTTAGTCCAATAGCATATGACAGAACGATGTCGACGTTCGTCGGGCCAGCACAATGCACATCATGCTGTGTCGGGAGGCTCCACGGGGACAAAGTCGCGGGTGGCCGCTACCAGTCATAAAATCTCAAAGAGCTGTAACCACCTTGACTTCTGTAAAGTTTCGTCTCTTTCCTTCTTATTGCTGTAAACAACTGCTAGAACACTTGCTAGTCCAAAGCTTCACCACTGACTCTACATTTATGAATAAGAAGGGTGTCAATACTTAGGAAAAACCCAGACCATGTTCATGCACACGAATGTTTGTACTCTGCGGGGATCGAACCCGCGACCTCCAATGTTGTAGCTAACTTTAAAAAAGGTAGTAAAGGGATAGTACATACGGATGAAGACGCTATCGATAGCTTATTATAGATCGTCTAAGCTGAAATTGTGCTCCCCTCTACTGCATCTACGCATACAAGCAAGCACTCTTTGATGCGTAGATGTGGTGTAGGGGCGCGTCATTCCAGCTCAGACGTTTTTTTTTGTTTTATTTAAAATGGGTTTGCGTTTGACGTCAGACTCACCTGATGGTAAGCGATTACGAGGCCGAAGGTGGAACACGCTTACCCAGAAAATGCCTATTCACTCTTGCCTTGAAGACACCAAGGATCTCTAGTATTAAATATCTCCATTTGCGTCAATATCTATATTATAACCGATATTTATAGCCCCTCGTCGCGTCGCAGCTATATTTTAATGACATATGGACGATTTATGATGATGTTATCGTTACTACTGATAGTTATCGGAGTATCGACCTAAGTGCCCGAGTTGTTGACCCGTAGTTCAGTTACTTTTGACTGCTCGAATTGTGAGAAAGATATATATTTCATACTAAAAGTCGCTGGGAAATATAATAGTGTCTTATCATTTCAATCCAATCATCTTTTGCAGTGCAGTAACTTTATTATGATATTTTACATTCAACCCGCTTCTTTAACCAGTCCGGGATGTATACTGTTGTGTTTACTATTGGAAATATCTAATTCTTGCACTGCGGGATAATAAGAGCCTGTTCACACTAGCAATTTCACGGCGAGGCGATCTCGATGTGTGTTCGCGTCGTTCTCGCGGCGTTCATTTTATCGCGGAACTTGTACTCTTAACCCGCATGTCGTAGGTACAAGGAGTGGAAGGGATTTTACGGTTCCACTGAGTGGAGCGAGGGAGTTAGGGTGGAATCCTGAGTACAAGGGGTTCAAGATCGCCCTAGACAAATTCACGTTTAACCCCGCGATGCAAATCTACTTTTCATACTTTTGCGAGGCAACTGAACTTAAAGTATCTGACAATGATATTCAGTAAAACATTATGACCCAGCTTTACCGTGGGACTTTAATGATTCGCTTTAAGAAGGTTTGCATGACACATAATGTACCATTGACCAGGTAGTATAAAGAATATGTTTTGCGTACCTTTGGTTAAAGAGTCCAAGAAGGTTTATTTTCTGTTTATCTATATCCTGACTGCTAACTGGCTGACAATCAAATATCAAACAATAGCATTGCAGCTCAATACTCATCAATAAACAGCGTGGAAATAAGAGCTCGTGATAAACCCCCATTAGGCCTAACTTCTCTCGATAACTTTCTCAATAATTATCGAAACGAACGTCAATCGAAGCGAGAATGAATGGATCGGCCGATTTATTCTAGAAACCATTATAAATGATCTTGAGAGAAAAGTTTTCAGAAGGTTACGAATAGGCCTCGGTAGAGGGCGCTGAACTTTGTGATAAAGATCGATTGGGAAACTTCTGACTTCTTCTAAATGGATACTAAGGCACAAAAGTATACCCAAGTGGCGCGCTTATTGAACAAAGAGTCATTTTCATAGAGTAGAAACGAAAACTAACGTAACATACATAACCGACCATATCCCAAACGAAGTAGGCAGAAAAACACAGATTGTCGCGGTCATGGTGAACGGAACATTTAGAAGCCCACATTTCATCGAGGAATTTGTACCCAACGTGATTAGGAGCGAGCCTTCCACCCCTGGTATCAAGGTTGCTTAAGTTTGTAACTTTTAATCGGTTCTTTACATCACCGGAGAGTTAGCCGCAAATTGTACAATGAACATAAAGTAGGTTTCCTGGCCAGTCTTGAACCACCAGATTCCAAGTCAGAGTGTTTATCCACTGGGCCACGACCCTAAAAAAATATTAAGAATAATGGAATGAAAATTAGAGAAGCCTATATTTGAAACAATTCCTCACTTTCATATTCAACTAAAACCTACAAGTTTTGTAAGTTAATAAAAAACCTTACTCGCTTACTATGAGGCAAACGGCTCACGAACCATTTTGTTCCATAAAGAAAAGGGTTCTCTCGATTTGTCCTAATTTTTATTTATCACGTCGCTCCTCTTGGCGGGATGAAGGGAGGGCCTTTAGTATTACAGCCTTGCCTTGTGAATAAAGAATCTAGTGAAAACTTATATATTGTACTGTAGCTCGTTCACACCATGATCAACAGAAGGATTGACCTTGTACCATACAAATATAATTATAATACAGGATCTCGTTCCCATCATTACTACTTTTAATCTTGTGTACCATTCCTTAGAACTCGTTATTTTCTTGACACCTAATTTTCTTTTAAAAACAAAGTTATCATTTCCGAACAACATCAACAAAATAATTATTTGGCTTATTGAAGTCATCAAACACATTTGGGTGATCAGTCCACTTGCATTTAAAACATTATCAGCCTAATTATTCCTAATCTTGCCTACTCATCAAACCTTTTACTAACCTCGCATACATTCCAAACCCTAAAATGGTATCTTACCTTATAATATGCTTGCTTCGTTGACAAAATACCGTCACAATCTAAGTACATCGAGTGATTGTTGTTATACGAGTATGCACTCGTGTAAGCTTGTCAGCAGTTTTGAACACAGCGCTTACTTACACTGGTCACTAATATGAAATTAGGTCACAACAATAAATGATTTTCGTCACAAGTATCGAAAGTTTAAATTGAAAATACACCGAATTGCAGACATTAAATGATGAACTATATCTTATTTCGTATTTGATATGAAATAATTGACTTCAAAAAAAATATCGGAATTCCAAAATTCGTAAACGACGCATATTATTATGTTAAAGGAAGGGGTTCCAGTAATTATCTATCCAGAAATATATTAATAGAAAAGAGTAAATACTAATCCCACTAAAAGGAACTTAAAATTAGAAGTATTCCCCTTACATAATACACGTACTTATATTTGTAATACATTCGTGATTACATATAAATCTAGATGGGCCCTTACTCTAATAAAATGTAACATAAAAATACAAATGAAATATAAAAAAATAATAATACACTAGTCCTTCGCAGTGCGTCCTTCTTCCTTCAGCTAGCAGTTACCTTCCGGGACACGAACATCTCCCGGCTGCATCTTTACACTTCCATCTGACACCATGTTTCGCCCCGCGCCCAGCCATATTTTTTTCTAAACATCATCATCGCCTGAGTCCATCACCTCCCGGCGCCCCGCCTTCTCCTTGTCTCCGTTTTTACACACTGGTTTTCCGTATCCAAATCCAAGTCCTTGTAATATTTATTTGTTTAAAATTTTGTTTTGATAGTGTCCAATTATTGAGAAATTATTGATTATAATTTTATTCACTGCATTTTTTTTTAATTGCGCAGCGCTGCCCTGAAAGGCAGCACTGGCAGGGTCGCCATGTACTGTAGGTGGGGACCGGGAGTACAGAATGATGCACTGTTTATAGTTTGACGTATGATTTATTACTAAGTAATGTTACTTAAGCTAAACCTTATATACTAACTAATTGGGTGAGGCGCGTCACACACTACAATATTATACGATGTTTATTTGTCACACTATAAAGCTTTTTGTGAAATAATGTTTTTGATTCATACCTGCATACCTAGTTAGTCTTCAATATCAATTTATTCTCAACTAGTAACCTTTTGTAAAGTCAAAATATTTTAGCCACTGCTCTTATTAAGGAACTATCTATTTAAAAAAAGTTTTTGTATTTCTGTAAATAATTTATTATTTATCACCTGGTATAGTATTCCGGTTGGCACCAAAACTCACTTCGCTCGTAGTGAGTTATCTTTAAAATTCAGTTACTTTGCGACTGTAGTCGTTTGAGAGAAAAGAACTAAGCCATATAACATTTTTTAATTAATTACATACAAAATGAGAGAAATTACTAATTCAAATTGAAGCGTGTTGATGATTGAAGTAAGCATGAAGCCCCGAGATGTGAAGTGATGTCAGCCGGAATGCCACCCCTGATTCAATGGGCTCAGTAAAAAAATTATATCATAATTTCAAAAAGATGATGACCTGGACCCGGAGTAACCTGATGAATTACTAAATTGATATTTTTTTCAAAAATCTGATTTAATAACATAAGATATACCTACTTACTTTTTTGCACAAGACCCACGAAACAAAAATACCTTACAAGAACTCTTAAAACTGTAGTTGTTGTATGTTTTAATAAGTATTCACAAACTTAATAAACTAAAGAAGCATTTAATTCAGTGCAATTCACCGCTCGTCTTGAGTTGAAATAAAACCATCTCATAGAAACTTTATGAAACAAAATGAATCTTGCATCTACAAAACCTCAGACAACGTAGATACTAAATCTTTCTTCGGATACATATACAAATTGTCTTATATCTCATGTTCGTATCTTTGCTCTTTTATTTTGCTGCAAGATATATCAAGAAAGGGAACGAAATGTTCTACATTGAAAATAGTTTTCATGGAGATTTGTCTGGATTTGGCAGAAATAGTTCTAAGACTACAATATAGCAAATATTTCTAACAAGATTCTTAGAGAGGAACCCTACAGGGAGGTTTTGTGTAGGTTTGTAGGTGATTGATATTATTATTTTCGGCAAGGGACAATGCTAGTGGCCTGGGTGATCGGGCCACCTGTGGTGGGTCGTTTCCACCATTTCCACAGGCTGTCCCCTAATTTGTCCCATTTTTACAGCGTCCTGTCTCGATGTTACCATCCTCAGCAGCGATGTCCAAAATTTCATATTTATAACATCCGAAATACACAGGGAGGTCAGTAACGCTAGCTTTGCAATATCTGTCAATTGTTAGTTTCCTTAGGTGTTTTAAGTCTACCAGTTCCTGATCTAACATAACCTGGGCTCCAGTTCCTCGTTTCAAGTTCCAAGTTTTCGTCAGCCTTTCGTCAGCTACTATAGTCCGTTCACGTTAAGAATGCAGTCATATCACACTTGTCCTTTGACCTAGCACGTCCTCTAACCAGTCAAATCGTTCCTTATTAGAAAGCCAAGTCCAGAGTGACCAGTTGAACGTCGAGTGCAAAGGTTGATGAGTTTTTTTTGTGCGATTAAATTTCAAAATCACTGCATTCTTAACGCGAACGAACTAAAGTTCCTCGTATGTTATCACCTAGTTCAACGGTTATTCGGTTATTCACTCGGAAGACGTCGTTCTGTAAATGTCATTGGATTGTAATAGCAACCAACTAATACCAAGTCCACAGAGCGCAACACCACAAATTGAGTAAAGCAAACGGAGCTATGGGAACTAAAGTAACAACCTAATATCAAAATCATTCATAACTGATGAGATCACAGACTGAAATTAGTTCGTTAGCGTGCTAATGATGATGAGATGATGAGATGGCGCTGCTCAAATGAGCAATTAGCGATCACACAAGACTTGAGTGTTGAGAAATGTTTGGAACCAATGATATTACAATAAAAAAGACGTAGATAGGTTATGACGCGAAATCAAAAATTGTCCACGGTGTACGACGTTGTTAATTTGACCGTGTTATAACGAGTGAACAAGACAGCACGATTATTTACTAGAACGAGAACGAGATAGATACATGTTGTGAAGTGTTGTCTCAGTCTGTCAACACAGTCAATGCTTTGCTTAAGTGTACGAATCGTTCTGATTTCGAATGCCACTTTTATAGCAAAAGTATTCTCGTCTGATGCTGGCTGAATGAATTTTTCTGGTTTTCAAATCTTTAGTAAAAGTATTCTACTAATTTTTAATGTAAAATCATTGATTGAAACATATTAAGACCACATGCTAACGACTAAGTATATTCCAAACAGGATCAAAGGCACCATGACTGTTGTTATCATGATGAAGGAAACATTCAGAAGCCCACATTTAGCCTCGTGAGTTTAAAGCCAACGTGAGAAGCAAACCTATCGCCGTTATCCGGGCTAGTTAGGATTTTTCATCCGTTAATAAGTATGTTTTAGCAAACTTTAGTCTGAGAGGGATTGACATAAGCACGCGCCCTAACTGCAACAATCAGCATTTAGTTAAAATGCCCGTTTTTAAGGAAAAAAGTTCAGCCCCATCTCGACCTAACGCTGGACGGCTGACAGCCCTGAGCTAGGGACAGAATTACCTACACCCCTCCATTTGTCACAAAAGTTCTTTTAAACAAGTTATGGGGTAGGCGACGGAGATAATACTAGTGATGGGACATAGGTGTCGAATAATTATCTAAAAATACCATTTGTGGTTCAGGTGACGCGCAGTTGCGTCTGCCTAGTGACCTTGGTTCGGGACAACTGGTGTGTGAAATCAGGAACTCCTAAGAAAACGAATTCTTCTGGGAACAGCATTTTTTACCACCCACTAGTTGACTGGTAGAGACTACTTTCAGAATTAAGTCCCACTTTTATACGTTTTTTCTGTGCGTTAAAGATTAAATAAGTAAATAAAATAAATTAGATAGTCCTAAAACCCCACAGCAGTTAACGTTTCGCAAAGAGCCCATGCCTCAGTTGTGACAGTAGATAGGCATTGTAAAGCAACGTTCTCCGGGTAGGAAATGGGATAGGTGACCACTCCGTCTTAAAATAAGCGACGTACGTTTTGGGCATCTCAGAGCTTCAGAAGGTACGTTAAGTAGTCGGTCCTGGCTGACGTCGCTAGATGTCAGTCGTAAACCCAACAATCCGCACTGATGGGCCCGTATGTTGAAGTATAGCTCGTACCACCTTCTTTTTTTTTTTAGTACGGGAAATGCCTTACGCATACCCGTCCACCGGGGGACGGACAGGTTATGTCGGACTCTCCACTGGAAAGGTGGTATACCAGTGGCCCTACCGACTAAAACCCCTACTACTCCCTCTGATCGTCCGTAGTGGGGGAATACGCCGTATAGCAACGCGGCCGTGTGCGCGTTCCCCCGGACGGAGCCCGCCTGCGTGGCGGGCCGGAAGCGACCCCCCCTTCGTGAGGGGAGGCCAGAAGGGACGGCCGAGGATGTCAAGCCGTCCCTACCAGGCAGCGGTGACCCGTGCAATGCTGGCGGCGGCACCCCCGTACCACGCGCCAGCTGGCCACCGTACGCAGGCCCTACTGGGCCCGCAACCACGAGCCACCCAAAGGGCGGCTCCATAGCTCGTACCACCTCATATTTAAAGGGTGTCCCTGTGCCCTATCAAGGCTATTGTTTGTTTGAAGTGGCCTCAACCCATCGTGTGCCGGATTTCATTCAACCAAGTAAAACTGTAAATATCTCCCCTTATTACTTTAATTTTGTTGTTGCTGAAAAGTTCTGATATTGTTGGCTTGTAGCTGCCAATTGCGATTAAACTTGGCAACGTATTGGATTTCATTACTTCGGCAATGCAGTCTCGATAACTCAAAACTTATGCAATTATTGTGGCAATGTTGGCGACGAACAAATTCAAACTTTAACATCGTTGCTTTTAATTTTCTTCCCACAAAACACATTTTACTTTTTGCTTGAAGATAATACCCTAGTATTAGGTAATAGTTCCGTCAGAATATCACGTGACTCAGCCAGCTCTACGTCTCTAATAAAACTTTGAGCAAGGTACGACAGGCGGGATATCTTGATTTATGTACCGAGCTCTAGAATTTTCTACGCTATGTTGTTCTTGGTCGATAGTCCAGGAGTCAGCACTTGGGAGCTGAGGTGCCACTCAAACAGGTCTTAAGTCTAAGAATGACTGAGAGATAAACTCAAATAAAGATGTAGTTTATTTCTTGCCAACAACTAATAGTTAGGGCCAATGCTTTATCATTTTACATCCTACTGATATTATGAATGTGAAAGTTTGTATGTGTGGATGTGCCGTGTTGCTCTTTCACGTAAAAACTACTGAATGGATTTGAATGAAACTTTACTATAATATAGCTTATACATCAGAATAGCGCATAGGCTACAATAGAAAAAAAAAAAACTTTTTTTTCTTACTAAGTCCACGCGGACAAAGTCGCGGGCAGCCGCTAGTATTACATAACATCCGGTCACTGCCAGTCTTAAAGGAAGTGATCAGAGATTGTTGCTGTAATGGCGAACGGAACATTCAGAAGCAAGAAGTTTCATTTCAAATTTTCGTGTTGCTGTAACCGCTTACGCAACGTACACAACGGAAACTCTCCTACGGAAAGAAAGAAAGCAAGGTACTTTATTCGACTGTCATACTAATTACATATTTGTTGAATAGTATAAAAATAAAAACAAGACAAATCACATATTTTGTTAATTAGCATAAAGTTCTGTAGCCTTCCTCAGTAAAATCAAAAATCAAAATCAAAAACAGCTTTATTTAAATAGACCTGTTACAGAGTACTTTTAAATCGTCAAATCTAATTAACAAACAAAACATACTTAATAATAGACATGAATACCATAATATTAAATGTAAACAATAAATATACTGTACATATATAAATGTGATGCTACCACCGGATCGAAAAGTTGTTTCTGTACTGAGAAGAACCGGCAAGAAACTCAGCAGTTACTCTTTTCAACTGTTTCTCTTTTTTACAATAATTGTTAGTATATTACAACAGAACTTAGAACAAGATAGCACAATAAAATTCATAATTTATGAAAAGAATAACACTCTTAGGTACATCGACGAGAAGCTATATAAAACAAAACAAACATTGTTAGTGTCTTAACCTAAGTATGATTGTTGATATAACATAGTTAATTAGACTCCGTCGGGAGCAGAGAGCTTATTCCCAAGCATTTCTATCCATGATATAATCTCTAGTGGTGTAATATCCCTTTTTCAGCAACGTAGCTTTAATGTGATTTTTAAATCTACACACATCAAAAGTGTCTAGGGATATCTCAAGCATTTTCATACAAAGTATAGCTATTGGGGAGGCTGTAAAAATTAAAATATTGATACCAACGTAGAAATTTTTAGGACACAGAAACTGCTATATCTGCCCTTTCAGATTGTATAAAGAAATTCATTGTGGTAGCATTATTGTACAATCGTAAGGACGTTAAAAAAAAGACAGATTTTTCTTTTAAAAGGTTTCAAAATTTTAGCAAAATCAAAGATATTAGATAATGCTCAGCATTATCTTAGAATAACTCGAGGAAACAGGCATAAGATAAAGGTTAAGAATATTACAAAAAAAACGTTTGATTTTGCTAAAATTTTGAAACCTTTTAAAAGAAAAATCTGTCTTTTTTTTAACGTCCTTACGATTGTACAATAATGCTACCACAATGAATTTCTTTATACAATCTGAAAGGGCAGATATAGCAGTTTCTGTGTCCTAAAAATTTCTACGTTGGTATCAATATTTTAATTTTTACAGCCTCCCCAATAGCTATACTTTGTATGAAAATGCTTGAGATATCCCTAGACACTTTTGATGTGTGTATGTAATGGCAGCTTACAAATTGCTTCCGGAACTCTGTTATAATAATGTACACCTTGCCCCTTAAATGACCCTAAAACTTTCTGCAATCTGAAAAATGGTAGCGCAATTTTATCTTTATTCCTAGTATTTTTAGCATGAATATCGCTGTGTTTGGTGAAAAGATTGATATTTTTTCTTACCAAGACAATACAATTGTAAATATATTGCGAAGCTACAGTTAGAATACCAATTTCCTTAAAAAGTTCCCTAAGAGTGGCCCGTGCTCGCAGCTTATAAATGGATCTAATAGCTCGTTTCTAAAGGACTATCCAACACCAACATATTGTTAAATTCGTAAAATCAGTAATAGTATCAGTTTTCAAATAAAACTCATCAGCTTATTAATATTATATCAGGTTTTGTATTATCAAAAAACCGCTGGATTTGAAGGCTTAAGCTACGTTCTACCACAGCATGATCAGGCAGGGATCTCGTAGGTAAACCACATGAAACAACAAATACGTTGTCTTTGAAGACCAAAGTTGTTGAGAATAAACATATTGGAATATTGCCTTGAAAATATCGCTTCTAGCGATAAGGCCGCCTAAATCGTACATCCTATATCTCTGTCAACTTTTCATGTAATTGTTTTTTTTGTGCAAAAGATTATGTCTTATCTTATTTCAAGATCTTATCACAAATTGAATGCTCCGCAATAAAAACAGACCGCCTGAAGAGGAGAACGGCTTACTCAATTAAACCACTCTTATACACTTTGAGAGTCTCTCAACAGTTCCCTTAGTACTCAATTACCTCGTTTAAAAATGCAGCCAATCCATTGGGTATACACTTCCGTACTTTATTAATTGGAAATTCAGCAAGTTTAATCAAGACTCGAACTTGAGGGTCCATTAGTTATCCGGTCTAATCAAGTCAGTGCCTACATTGTCGGCGAAACTTACCAGGAATTTATTAATTGCCTTTGGTAATAGACTTACTAGCTTGCGAAATTGACTTTGAAGGGTATAGACGATTATTATCTAAGCTAATATTTTAAAGCTGGAGAGTTTTTACTTATTTTAACTTCATTGAACAGGTAAGGGAACTCAATGACAAATAGCATTATCTACCAGTTCACCTTCGGGTAGTGCAGAGATTATTAATTTCGAGTAAGCCTAGAGTTTGTTGGTGTGTTTGGTCGAACGCGCTAATCTCATGAAATATTGGTTCGAATGGAAAAAATATGTTCAGGCTGGATAGTCAATTAATCAAGAAAGGCAACATGACATCACGCTACAAGCAACAGCATGAGAGCCTCTGTTACTGAATTTGAGGCTTCCGTTGCGTTGTGATCGGTTTGACTTATGTTGAAATTGCGAATGACGGATAACTATCATCATCATCATGTCAGCCGAACGACGCCCACTGCTGGGCATAGGCCTCCCCCAAAGATCTCCACAACGATCGGTCCTGCGCTGTCCGCATCCAGCGGCTTCCCGCGACCTTGACAAGATCGTCGGTCCACCTTGTGGAGGGCCTGCCCACGGAACGTCGTCCGGTACGCGGTCGCCATTCGAGAACCTTTCCGCCCCAACGGCCATCGGTTCTCCGCGCTATGTGTCCCGCCCACTGCCACTTCAACGATGCAATCCTTCGAGCGATGTCGGTTAACGGATAACTATAACCACTTATAAAGGTATGACTAATGTTTTCTAATATTCACGCAAACACTATACATCGAAATAAAACAACTTTAAACTTTGTGAAGTTTTTTAACTTTGTAAAGTTGTTTTATTTCAAGGTAGGTATGACTACTTTAATTTTTTGCGGAAGGCTCAGAACTGGGAGTTGCGGCACACTTTGGGAGAGGCCTATGTCCAGCAGTGGACTATGACAGGCTGACGATGATGATGAGCCAATTTTATGGTTATCAATTTTGTTTCAAAAAGTCTTATAGGTATTTGCTAAAGCTTAGACAGATGAACATCGCAAAAAACAAATATTGGGAACGAACAAAAATCACCTAATACACTCAAAACCTAAGCGAGACAAAAAACAGACAAATAAAAGCATCCAAGTGATTGATTTGGGTCTGTTTTTGTTTTTAGGGTTCCATACTGCCAAGGAAAATAAGAATTCTTTGTTGTCTGCCTGCCAAAACTGCTTTTCCCAAAAACACGTGAAGGATTAAGTCAGAATTATTATCAAAAGCTCTCTGCTCACCTGCTATGTTTTAGAGCAGATACGGTTGTATGTTCTGTTAACAATAGTTAACAGGAGAAATAATTAGGCACCTCTTTGATTATGTATTACGTTAACTTTAAGTACAACACATATAATTATAATAATTGAAAAAGGATGGAGTTTGAAAAAACACATTTTTGTCTGATAAAAACATTTAAAAGACGTTAGACCCTAAGTGACAACACTCGATGGGAGGGGTTTAGTCAAAAAAATATATATTGATTTCTGTTTTAAGAAAAGGTAGGTAAGGTTGTCCCATTTCCGTTTTATGTCTAGCTTTCGCCAAATCGAATTTCTTTGCAATAGAGCAAGGATATAATGTTCACCGTATAAGTTTAATTCCGAGTAGACTTGGAATTAAAGAACCGTATGTTTTATTTTTTATTATTTTTGAAAGGATATGTTTTTACGGCTACAGAACCCTGAAATATCCTCAGCTAAAAAGCGGATAGAAAATGCCTTTGTTTAAATTTCTTTGAACGGGTTTCAAGGAACGTCTTTGAGACAACGTTGGCATCTCCTCGGAAAGGCCCAACATCCTTTAGGAGATAAGGTCTGCATATCTGCTTGTACTGGGTGTTTAAGATAAACTGCCATGCAGAAAAGTGGGTTGACGCAATGATATTACAATAAAAAGACGCAGATACGTTATGTCAGTACTGACGCCATATTAGGCAGACTGCTGATTGGACTTGAGACGACAATAAGACGTCTTTGAATAAACATAAAATAACATAGGCTATGAAGCGGTCAGCGTGGTTCTTACTACCCCCTACTTCCAGTTATGCTCAACTGACTGGTTGTCGTCATGGCAAACGAAACATTTGACTGTTGACTCACACTTCTCAAAGAAACGTGCAAAGGGGCGAGTCTACCACTTTTGCTATCGCAGGGTTGCTTGGGTTTCCATCAGTTGTTTTTCATCACTGGAGAGTTGGCAGCAAGTTGTCAAATGAACACTTAGTAGGTCATGTTCCTTCCAGATTTAAATTAGGGCCCACGTGGTTTCTGGGCCATAGGGCTTAGCTACTGGATCACGATACTCTTGCTTATTTCTCGTAATCTGAATAATACACCTTCAGTATTCTCATAATCATCAATATGAAATTTCCCCTTTTAAAAGAGGGTTTCTACACGAAAGATTTCCAGCTAAATATAAAATAATATATTTTCGATTAATTATTCATACCTTTTATTCCCACCTGTTTGCTATAGTGAATTCCCACAGCAGCTTTTTATAATTGAATAGAAAATTAAAATAAACCCGCCACAAATAATGCGGAGAAATGCATTGACGTGTATTTTTATACCGTTGAACTATTGACATAACCGATAATTGGATTATTGCACGAGTATACCTGAGGCTTCACGTTGCCAAGGATATATACGACCGTAATGAATATAACCTTTTTCAAAACTCTTTGAAGTGATAAAAATTTTAAAACAAAATCTGACTTCAAAGGTTTCACGTTTCACCCCGGAGGACAGTGGGAATCAGGGAGCAGAGCGGAGGACACCGAGGTAGTGCGGTGTGGAGGGCAGCTAGGTTGTATACAGTCGTACATTCGCAGATAGTGTCTTAACTCCCACACGCACTCTGCCACGCTCCACTCCACTCATTTTTGCTCCACTCCACACCGCTTTACCACTCTGCTCCACTCTACAGCAGTGAAACCACTCACCACTTTCCACCGGTCTACTCTGCTTCTCTCTATTGACCTCTGCATCAGTGGAAACGAACCCTTATAATACAACCCTTAACACAAACCTTGAATAATAATCCAAACAAGATCTTTAGAGCATTTCTAAAATATCTTACCTCAGGATTAATCGTTGGCGGCATAACAATCTTCTTCTGCGGCGGCGACCGCAACACGACATTCTCATCCCTTATTATTATCTGCGGTTCCATAGCCAACAATTTCTTCTTGCATTCCTGCATCTGCAGACATTCCTTGTCTTTCCTCGACAGCACAGATTCTGACGAGGCATGCTTAGACGAGCACATCGAGGCATTCTTGCTCGACAGTTTCAAACTATCCACCGACGCCGTCATTTTGGAACTGTCCTTTCCGTTTGAAGCCATCTCGGTTCGAAAGTTACAAATTAGTTTTACTAAGTTTTGTGGCGTCGCGCAAGGAGCCGTTTTGCGATCGTTGCTCCATATTCAAAATATCACTAGCAAGGTTTCAGTTTGAGTTCTTTAATTGATTTAATTTGGGTAAGTGTTTGGAAAATTGGTAAAAATTTAATATGATTTTATTAAATCTTTTAAGCGTTGTTAACAAAACACTTGTTCTTAAATCTAATTCACATTAATGACGAATATTTTTAAACATGTACTGAGATTAATGAATGAATTAGCGACTTGAGCCGCTGTTTACCTTTCGCCATACATTATACAAGGTATAATCCATTCTGAATATTTTCCTCAAAGAACTGCCTAGTGTGGGAGTAATTGTATCAAATGTCAAATGGCAGGGCTTGTTATCTAGTGAATGAAAAAAGATTCCAAAAAACCTCATACTTATTCATATTGTAACGATTCTACATTACTAAAATAAAGAAAAAAAATAATGAACGGGACAGTGGATCAATCCTTTCGCCCTAGGACCGTGAGTTCATTAAGCTTAGTGTAGGGTGACGTGTAAAATGACCCAAAACATCATTAATTTAAAAGCATAAGTATAAGCGAAGCAGCAAGCTTATCTTATCTTTAATTATTAACTAAATTTAACTTTCACTCGCAGTCAACCGCGGAAATGGTTTGCGAGGCTTTTAATTTAATATTTGATCTTTGTTGATTTGAATAATAAATAAATAAATAATAATAATAATGATCCGTCTGTTGTCTCAGGCAATAGCCCAGTTACCGGTCCACCAAATATTCCCCTTCATAGCCTGGTTTTTATTGCCCGTTTTATTTTCACAATAGTCCTTGCATTTTCCGGGTATTGTCTTTGGGTAGATTCTTATAATTTATCAAGAGACAAAACCCGGCAGATGTACACATTGCAAATTAGAATAAATGGTACCAAAAAGCCTCTACGTGTTGGCTTCGGCCCTACGCAAGCTTCAAAGGACCGGATCCCTATGGATCCGTGAATTAAAATGTACCAACATAATAATCCAAAAAACGAACTGATGAGATTCACCATTTTCTTTTAAGACCAGTTTCCCAAAGAAAAAACTGTACTAAACTCTTGCACTTGTATTCTACCAAAAACAATATACGTTAGTCCATGTAGATAGTTCTAGACTAAATTTCCCCAGTGTGTCTAAGCTCGGTTTAGTTTCCGAGATACAAATAGCTAAAGGGACCTAGGCTTAGACTGCGGCGATTCCAAGTACCTAGTTGAAAGAAATTGGATAAGTTTCCATTGATTGGGCATTTCTAGAATCTAGACTAGAGTGTTCTCTTTTTGAGGAAATATAGTACGTACGTACGTACGTAGTTCGATCGCGTTAAGAATGCTGTAATTTTTTACTTGTCCCTTCGATCTAGCACGTCCCCTAACCAATCGAATCGTTCCTAATTAGACAGCCAAGTCCAAACTGACCAGCTGAACACATACTTTCGAACGCAAAGGTTGTGGATCTGAGTTTTTTTGTGTGTGAAAGAATTAAATTTAGAAATCACTGCATCCTTAACGCGAACGAACTATAGAGAGAGAACTATAGATATTATCTTTTCGAAAAAATATAGTCTCGTTAAAACGTGATGTAAGATAGTAAAATTTCATTTTGAGGGTTCTTTGGTTTTTAGTATAATCTAATTTTATAACGTCCATCTGTAACAGCTATTTTGAAAGTCACCAGTGCCGGTTCCATGCGATTGAAAATATTTAAGTATTTGAATACACAGCGATTTTAAATAGTTACTACATAACGACCGTTTTGGTGTAATGGGTTAAAAGTGGGCTATTACACTAGAGGTCACGGGTTCGATCCCCACACAGTACAAGCATCAATATGTGTGCATGAACATTCCTGTTAGTACTGGTCTGGGTGTTTCCTTATATTAAGCATGTATTTACAAAAAAAAGTATTTAAGTATGTTTATCCGTTATCTATTTTCCCAAAGCACAAGCATTTTGTTGCTTAGTTTGGGCTAGATGGCGCTGTTTGGAACTTTGGAATAATGTCCACTGATATTTATTATTTTATTTATTTACATGCATGGATTATCTTAATTTTTGGACCAGAGTTGGTAAGCCTCCACTGTCCTGCCTACTTGAAACAACAATGCGATTATAAAACATATGGTTTGCGCGGGATTGGAGGGTTCCAATCCCGCGCAAACCATTTGTTTTATAAGAAGGGGGTTAGACTTTCCACAGAGACTGGGTAGTCTCTGTGGAAAGTCTAACCCCCTTCTTCATAAAATCGAATGCAACGCTAAGGCATAGTTTAAGCAATTGACGTATTGTGTCACTTTCTTGCAAATGGCGGCAGCACCAAGAATGAAAAAGACAAAGCGATACAAAAGTTAAAGTGTTGCTGAAGAGTCGTTTTAGTTTTCATAAATAAGGGGATAATGTAATAATCGCTACACCACTGTGGCAGTCGGATACGAGGTATTTTCAAAGAGATAGTTAATGAAGACTATATACTTGACCTGGTTCCGTTATTCTAATTAAATTAGCAAATGACTTAAACTTCCACAGTCTATTTGTTTATGAAACCACAAAGTATCATGTTTACAAAGGACAGGCTCTCGGGTGCGTTTACTTTTGGCCAAAATTGTATTATTAATGTTTTCATTCGTACCTTTGCGAATTCACGCGCTAATGTGGCAGGGATTTAAGTTAATTGAATTTTTAATTATAGGAAAGGGTATCAAATCCTTATATTTACCCAGGGAAGAAAACAGATGAAAAGCGCATTACATAAACGGGCTTTATACGTCCCACTGCTGGGCACAGGCCTCACCTCAACTATGAAGTGGAACGAGCCATACTCCAACACGCGGGCTCAGTGAAGGGGTGTAAAGGTTAGTGAGCCACCTTAATGTCAGATGTTATCAAGCCGCCCTAAGGCCTCTGACTTGGCTTAACGACTGACATCTAGCGACATAAACCGGGACCAACTCCCGAAGCACGGAGATGCCCGTAATACACATCACTAAATTTCGGTCGGGGTGGTCACCCATCCCATTTCCGACCCGGCGTGTGTTGCTTTACAACAACGATCGTCGCCGATCACTGTCACAACTGCACCACGGGCACCTCAACCAGATCAAAAACTGATAATTATCACTTTAAATAAAACAGATCATAATTTAATTATCGGTTGAATCGGTTTTAAACTTTCTAGCTAGTAAGTAAATAGTACTGTCAGTACTATTCACTTTAACTTTAACTTTTTCTTTAATAAAACTGTGGCTTCAGTGTAAAATATCTTAAACGTTTTTATTCATTCATGCAAATTGTGTTTTGGCGTCTGTTTATTTTTGTTTGTGTTGGACTCAAAGAAATTGTTACATCTCCTTGAATTTAAAGTGGGAACAAGCAATAACGTAGCAAAATGAATTTCCCTCTCCGAATTGTCTTGTTGAATGGATCCAATATGTCTGGAGTCTAGACGATTTTCAAATACAAATGTTTTCAATACCGCGTCACTGAAAACTGTTCGGTAATCCATCATGTTCACTTGTCCAGAGTTTTTACTTTTGTAGCTTTTCGATGAGGTCGATTTGGCCACTATATAATCCAGTTGCTGTCAGTTTGACAGATTTAGTGAAAGGCCACTAAGATGGTTTATTGCAGTTTTGAACTTAAATCACTATAACAATTGGCTTAAAGTTCAAAATGCATCAAAAGAGATGCTCTTTGCGATTTGGGCCATGAGCTGATTGTGTAACATTATGGTTATTTTGAACAAAATTCCACTTAGGTTATTATCCATTACAGGCGAAACGAAAAAGACGCTTAAATTTTTGGTTTTAAACATTGTTTAGGTTCTCCTGTTATCGGTATGTAGGTAAGGTATACCTTAATTTTGTACCTGTGTTTTTTCATTGTCTTGGTATATACTTATGGGTGTTCGTTTTGCAAAGCATAACTGATTAAAAATATTACACAATCTACAACAGATTTCTTTTTACTACACCGCAATGGTCTTAGTATTCTATTTTAACCTAGACATCTGCGTTACATCCCGTAAATAAATCATCCATGCACACTTAGCGCTTGTTTTGAAATATTTACTTCGCAAATACTTGAACTGAACTGTAAACAGCGCTACAGACGGATGAGCAGACTACGGACGAGGAAACTAAATACAGAAACTGTGTACTATTAGTACAGCAGTAAACAAGGAAGACTGGATTATTTGGTGTTATGCAGAATGAAAATCTATTATCGCAGGAGTCTGGTCAACTGAGAAAGCTCACCAGGTGTAGCACATGTTTAATCATAGAGATAGTACCTACTGATGCAGATATATCGACAGTGATGTCCACTTCTGGGTAAATAGACACCTGGTGGAAAGGCGTATGAAAAGTGACCCCGGATGTCAAAAGTTTACAGAGGGTGAAGAAGCTAGTTGGAGAAGATTGCCCGAAAATAGATGTAGAAGAACGGATGTTGTCAGCCGTAGAACCGACAGCCGTTGGAGTAAACGTGTTCTTGAGTGGAGACCGCGTCTCGGCAAGCGTAGTATAGCGTCCTCAGGCAAGGTGGAGTGATGGCAAAGCCACCGGAAGATTCTATGGGATAAGAGATCCTACAAAACGGGATCCTGAAATCCCGAAGGAATCCCACACATCACGCAAGTTAAAATTCCTGCCGTATCTGTTATGTAGGTTTTAAAATTAATAAAAATCCACTCTTTTTAACAACTCATTGTAAAGTCAGTTTTCCACAATCGATTATACGAGATGAATTTGATGTTATTGCTCTAATAGAAAGGAACCGATTAGCGTTACAGTTGCTCGTTTGAGCATTTCCGAACTATTTCAAAAACCCATTTCGAACCTGAACAGACCCGTAACAGATTGAAAAGTATCATTCCGAAATCCGAGAGCAATCCGATGCTGAACTCACCAATCCATTTGAAGTACCTGCGCGGAATATACTCCCTCATTCAGTCAAATATGCTTGAAAAAAGAAAAATGTATTCCGCTGTAAAGCTGCGGCCATACTGGTACTTTTTATCATATCCGGTTTATCTTAAAACAGGTTCAGCTGATCGACCGGAAATTTCAAACGAGGGCAAATTTGCTTTTTATTGCTTTATGATTTGATTTCTGTTTCTGTACTCTAGAAAGGGTAGTTAGCTCGTTAGGTAACGACTTGTTAGGCGTATTTTGGTTAATCTATGTTCAAATAACAAGAAATAACAAGGTGGGTAAGATTAAAGGGTTTGTTTTGCTCTGTGTCGCAATAGTTAAGAGGGTTGCTTCAAAATATCCTCTTTGGTAAAATACGACATAAATTAAACGACATAACAAACCAATATAATTGATTTATTGAGGGTATTAAAATACACCCTGAATAATTTAATTTGCTACTGTAAGCAATTATTAAGGTTTACAGTTAAGCTCATAAAAAATCAGCATTTAGGTTTTTCGAATAAAGTGTGACTATATTCGCAAAAACAAGATCAGCGTTTGACTATAAGTAAGCATTGTAAGCGCTATGTTAAATAAAATTGAGTTTTGTTATATGGTTCGCACAAAGTTTTTTTTCTTTTTCTTTTTTTTTGCGGTAACTGACTTGTAAGTACTTTTCTGATATTATACACCATAATGTAGTACTTGGTATGCAATAAAAGATTGGATTGAATTGAATTGAAAGAGTTTATGGTGAAAAATAAAGCTGGCAATTATTTCTACTAATACGATTCCACAGTATGAACGAAGCCTTAGTTTTAATGCTCGCACATCCACGAAATGAAGTTTTCTCTGGAAGAGATTTTTTACTGCTCCTTCCGTATTTGTAACTGAATTTATTTGAATGTACGCGGAATAGATTAGCGCACCAAGTAACGTTTTTATTTTTGAAATGGTTTAATTTTATTTGAGTTGGAAATGTATTTAGTTTGGTCGTGTTTGGAATATTAATTAGAGCGTATGCAGTATTACAAATACACTTAAAACCTTCAAGCACCTCTTTAAAGAGATTTCTGCCAGCTGACCATGTTCACAAGAGACTTGAAAAAAAATGAAGTGGATAAATACAGCAGTGCACAAATAACGGACATTATAGTCCAACTAATCTAAGAAATTCATTTTGACAGCTGCGAGTGTCATTAGAAATTAAACTTCAGGCAATGCTAGAAAGGTTCAAGTGTTCTGTCAGGCCCAAAATTCAAGCCACAGTGCATGAATCGTATTTCTATTGGATTGAAAATGTACATTCCCGATGACGCTGAGTGGGACTCTCAAATATTTAGTTTAAAAGCATTTTCAGCTTTGTAATTTATTTCAGTATGATGTACTGCTTTACGTACGAGTAGCCAAAGCAAAAGCTGACTTGTTGGAGAAACACATGAAAAAACGACTGTCGACCCGCACCAAAAGGTTCGGCGATTCATTCCTATGTCGTGCTATTCAGACGTGGAACGCTCTTCCAGCGCACGTGTTTCCTTCTTCCTACATTCCCGGATTTTTCAAGCAGGGCGTGAAAAGGCATTTAAGCAGGACTTCAAAGTGAGATTGACCAGCAAAGTAGGTAGTTGTCCATTACTTTGTCAACCCATGAGTGAGGTCATCTTAAAGACCAGTATAAAAAAAAAGAATGTGAAAATAAATACAAATTTATACACCGTGACTTTTCAAATTTTACGTCAATGTGACAAACTCATCGTGTCATATTGGCACCCTCACCCCTTAAACGAACGACCAACGTCGTATCCGGTCCATTAATTCAAGGATACAAGAAATCGGAGAATCGCAAAATCGTTCATCTGAAATCGTCTTATAATTCTACCTCCAAATCAATTAAGTTTCTTTCTGTTCCTTGTAATTTGTTTGAAGATTTTTCAAAAATCCTAAAATTATAAAAATTTGATACCTAAATACTATGATTTCAAAAAGATCTCTCACGTGAACACAATATTAAAATATCTTCTACTGAATTTTGATTTAAGCAACTTCGCTTTGAAACAAACAACAAACTAATTTAGAATTCCTCTTTGTGTATATCTACGAGTATATCAAGAAAGAAAGTAGGTTTTGTTGAAACACTTATAACTCGAGAACTTGAGAATAAATGGGAGAATACATTTTTGAACAATGGAAAAATACGAAAAAAAGGCTATTTTGTTAAATTGTTACTGGGTTTCGTACCTACCTGTCATAAGAAAAGGGATCTCCGTATTTGTTGGTTGTCAAATATTGTTTTTATTGAACTGTCAACTGTCATAGTCCCATGAAAGGATTTTAATAGAGTTACAAAAAGTGTTGCCAAGTTTACATGAAATAAATACCTTTGAGTTTGAGTTTGATTTGACAGAACGACATCTGTCATCTGTTTATTTTAGTTATATTATGAAAACATAATGTATTTTAACTATTGTATAGAATTAACATTGTGCACCGCGTTCATTTCATTGTCAGACCGTGTTGTTGAATGAAAAATGCCTATTTTATATGTTTTTTGTGATTCAAATGCCTAGTTTCATTAATAAATAAAAATTGTATTGTCAAGTAGGTAACTGTGTGAGATTTTTTGTATTCATAATCATAATAACCAAGCACTTGTATCAGAGATAACTTTATATGATATGTAGAAACAAATTTATAATGACCTAGTGTGTTATTTGATGCTGTTTGTTGCCAAGTAGGTAATTAAGTACAGCGAAAACAAAAGTAATTAATTTGAAACAGTAAATGTTTACCAATTTTCCAAAGCACTTAATTTGTCTCGTTTTATAGAAGCTTTTTTATTTACACAGAGTAGTTTTTTCACTTGTTTACACTTTGTATTTAATCACTTTTCGATAGCACTGTACACTGGAATACTAAGGATACTAAGTAATTGTGTTTACTTACAGGAAAATATTTTAATATATTATTTGTTTTCTTTTTCACTATTATCACGACGAAGTTATTGGAAAGAATCACTTAAATCAAATATTTTTTCACTAATTTTAGAAGTTGTTCTGAATATTTGTATATATTTTTTACACTAAACACATTTACTACAATTTTATTAGGTTACAAGCAGGATTGATCTCTATTTAAAATTAAATTGTTTGATTAATAATTTCAATTTAAACGCACAAAAATCTATGAACTTTTAACTAGGTCTTTATTTTTACTGTTTTTTCTACAATTATTTACAGTAAAAACCACAGAATTTATCGTTAAAAATCCTTCTTCATCCGCGCCACAATATCTCAACAACCAAACATCAAAAAGTCCCAATTCAAAAAACCAGATACGTCATTTCCGCCAAAGAACTTTCACGTCACACTTTTTGAAAACGAGAACCGTCACAGATAAAAAAAGTTGTCGTTTTTTTACATCGTCACGGACGCAGCCGGCCGCGTCGCAGCCCGGAACGAGCGCACGGGCGGTCGCCGGCGGCGTACTGTCGGATGGCGCCTGTACGGTCAGCAAGCTAACGATTAAGGGATGCTATTAAAATTTAATCGGAGGTGTACTGATCTGCGTATGTAATCTATGTTACTTTTTTAGGTTGTGGTTTGTAATGTACTAGGACGAGACGTCAGTACTGAAAAGGTAATATCAATTGAAGAGGCAACATGGCTGACCAGGGCTTTTTAGGGATTTCCGAGTTGAAGTTATACAAATAGATTGGTTGCCTACTGGTACTCCATGACGTAAATAGTTACGTTTAAAAACCAGTCTAATGATAAGGAGCCAAGGTAAAGGTGTCCAACCGATGTATTACAATACTTTTAACCTAAAACTGCGATTCTTATTATGTTTTTTATACTACTTTTTTACATGTTTCTGTAAAATCTACGCTTTAACCGGCCAGTGGTTTCGGCATTACCTTTCGTTATTTTTCCGACAATCACTGTGTTAAGCGGGACTTAATCAGGTAAGATACCGACGATGGTCTCCCAGACGAAATCTGTTAGACGAGCATGAACCTCTTTTCGTGCAGATTTACTGGCCTCAAATGACAAGCAGTTCACTGTTAGCCTTCAATAGACAAGCTAAGTTGGGTTAAGACTATTTTAATACTACACAAGTCACTTGTATCATACCAAGTGGTTTTTTGTGTTTCCTGGTATCGTGTACGTGTAATGCTTCGTGGAGTTTTTTGTACCTATTTACGCGGCTGCAATTTCTTAACATGCCATAAGGTCATATGGATTTGTCCAACGACAAACCACGTGCACTAATCACTCATGTTTTGATTATGTTTAAATTCATTGCAGTAGTTTATAAGGCTGACCCTTAGCTGAGACCTTAATGAATACTGGGAAACCTAATTTCATTACCAAAAACCACACACACAATAAAAAATATTGGTCGATCAATATGATTACTTTTATTGATTATGCCGTTTGAGTAAATGCCAAACAATGGCAAGTTTTGTCTATAATCTTGTGAAATAACATTTGTTGCTTTTGACTCTTTTGAACTCTACAGCCCTAAATCACAATCTCAATTTTGAGCTCCTATGACAGTTCAATAAGTGAAATGAAAAGCTTAGGTGAAGTAAAAAATGTACTCACTGGAAAAAATACGCACATAGGAAAAATTCAAAAGTAGGTAACAAAAGAATGTCCGTTTTTTTGACGGCGTCCTTCCGTTTTCGCTCTTTGTATTCAGGGTATTTTTTGTTGCTTAGAACAAAAATAGCAGTGCCACAGTTAATTAAATAAGAAATACTTCGCAAATACGTTTTCTAGTGAATTCTGCTAGCAAGCAAGCAACTAAAGCACCCATACGTCCTACTACTTGGTAAAGTAGATGTGTGCCGGCCAGATTTGATCTCGGGACCACCGGGTTCCCAGAGTGTTTAACCACTGGGCCACGACGCTCTCGGAAGATTTCCACAAGAAGCAACCACATTTTTTTATCCGGTCATCCATCTTGTTACCTAAACAGTAACCATTGCTGATCAGTTATCAACACAGATCCACCCACGCCACATCTGCTGAAACAGGAAAATTTCCCAAATCCTTTTTTCCAAGAAACGAAATAAGAAAATGAGGAAAGCTTTTCTCCTCAAACAATCCAATATTTATCAAAGAAACTCTGCTCCGCTGTTTTTGTTTTCCCGTATGAAGTTTTGCGATAGATTATTCAGAATCAACATTAATAAGTTTTCAGTGCAAACAAAGATATTGATTCGACGGCGACGGAGTGACGGGTTGAGGTTCTGGAGTAGGGTCAGCAAATCAACACGTTTAGGGCTATGTGATAATCCATATTAATATTATAAATAAGGAAGTGACTGTGTATCTGTGTGGGTCTGTAACGATTTCACGCCTAAACGACTTAAAAAACGTCTGGTGCACAGATCGAAGTAGTAGTGGTTCGTAGGAGTATGAAAAACTAGCAATAAACCTGGCTGTCAGTTATTATCAAGCCGTTGCGCTCTAAGGCCTCTGACTATGCTTATCACCTGAGATCTGTGCCAAAGGCGGAGCTGGAAAAAATCATCACTTCGGCCGTGCTCATCCATTTCACCTAACTACCTCATCACTCGAACAGAATACATAAGTACTAATTACCGTTCTACTAGTATTTTATAACCTTTCAATATGAACAAAACAAAATCGAGAACTGCGTCAGATTATGTTAATTGAAAAATATCCGTACAAAACAAAATAGATGCAAGAGGGCCTCGGGAGGATCCGTTGGAAAAAGGAAATTATCGACGTCACTCGCAGCGGCGACACTCGGCCGCCGGCGTCAGCCTTCGGGTAGCGACAGCAAACAAAACAAATACAATTTCCACTTGAGAACTTTTGAATTTCCAGTCGAGAACTAGACTGGACACAGAGCGGTTAGAGCGCCAATTTCAGGTCAATGTCGATCAGCAAGCTTTGAAAAGAGATGAAGAAAGAAACTGGTAAGTAATATAGTTTCATGTTAACGTACAATTTAGGCAAACTCGTGGCCAATGGCAATATCTTTCAGACAAGACAAGTACCGGAAAGTTGATAAAATATCCCTGGACATCTCTGGACATTACTCCACATAGCGCCACTTAGCTCCGAGATGAGCTTATTAAAGCGCGGTTTTATGGGATAGACAGCGGATAAACATACTTAAATACTTTTTCTTTCACACCCAGACCAATACAAACAGACATGTTCATGCTAATGTTGTAATGTGCGGGGATCGAACCCGCGACTTTCGGTGTAGTAGCTGACTTCCCAATAATTACACCAAATCAGTCGGTTGATAGAAAGAAATAACATAACCCGTTCACTTGGGGTTGTGTGTTGGGGCTATGTAGCAAGGTATAGTAAATGATCCACGTCACTTGCAGCCACGACAAACAAACGCGGCGCCTCTACTCTACCCACGCACAAGCAAATAAAATTAACTGAATTTCCACTAGAAAATACTTGCTTTTCCAATCGAGACGTAGATTGAAAACAAAGCGGTTATTGCACTCGTTTAAGATCGCTTAGCTAGCTTTAGAAAGAGATATAACATAAACGGCCTATTACGTCCCACTGCTGGGCACAGGCCTCACCTCAACGAGGTGAGGTCTTGAGACATGACTTGAGAGACTGCTGATAGAAGCATATATGCACCTGATAACAACACCTAAGCCACTATAAGCAGGTTATGATGATTTTTAAAACACATTGGTACTGAAATCACTATTTTTTGAATGCAAACAGAGTTGAACAAAATGGCGCAAATACTAAATTAAAGGCGGTGGAAAAGACATAAGATCGGGCAAATAAATATAAACAATTATAAACTACAAAAAAAACTACGGCTTTTCGTTTGCTGATTTCAGCAATTCGGACCTTAAATCTAAGATGTTTTCTTTCCTGGTGCGTCGTAAATTTTCAAGTATTATGAGTAGGTATTGTATAAAAAGACCTCCAACTTCCATCCAAGTGGAAATAATAAAACATCATTATTATTCAACAAGCCCTGGCTGGTAATATTCAAATTAATTATAATCTTTTCTGCGCAAACCTTTTTTGAGTCCGGTACTTAAGGGTTTAAAATATGAGCGATTTTTAGCTCGGATTTGTACCGGGCGAGTAATTTTGGGCAGATTCGCCCGATTTTGGGGTGAATCTGCCGTGGTTTGCGTAAAATGTTGATAAATTATGTAAATTATGATTGTACGTACGGTATACTGCGATTTGGTGGAGCGATGACTTACCTGAAATAGATAAAAACACATTAGTTAAACTCGATTACTATTTAACTTGACTAGTAATAGATTATTTGTGATCACTTTTATTCGGTATTTTCGAAGTTCTTGGCTCCTGTCTGTCATTGATTGACAGGCCAGCGCAATCAATGAAATAATAAAAAGACGTAGATAGGTTACTTGTGCTAAAAAAGTGGCACCCGAAATCAGGACTTTCCGCCACCTGAGCAAAGCATTGACAGTTGGAGACAACACTGCGCAACATGTATCTGTCTCGTTTACGCTCTAAATAATCATGCTATCTTGTACACACGGTCAAATCACTGTGCGTACTCCAGGGGACAATTTTTGACTTCGCGTCAGTACTGACATAACGTATCTATACCTCTATTATCATTGATATCATTGAGCGCAATGGCTAGTAGTTTAATGCCCAAGCAACATCAATTGAACGAAAGTTTGTTATTGTTGTTCTTGAAATATTCAGGCTCTGCTAAGTTAAGTGTCTGATGATCTTGGTGTACAAAAATATATTTCTAAAGGTTTAGTCTTGTTGTTGTAAAGATTTAACTAACGTCACAAAACGCAACACAACACACAAGTGAGATTGGATTGGAAAGGGTCGTGACCAAGTGATTAAGCAATCTATCTTGAAAGCCACTATAAGCCACAGTAGATACCTTGTGTACATTGTACAATTTGCAACTAACTCTACCATGATAGCAATACCCGAGTAGTCCGGATAATAGTGGTAGTCTTCCTCCTTACCTTCGATTAAGAAAATGTCTCATCGAAACGTGTACTTCTGAATGTCCCGTGAACAATGATGGCAACAATCAGTGTGCCTGATTACTACACCGTTACTACCGTCTACCCCGTTTGGGATAGTCGTGAATGTAGGTTTTATATGGGATTGGGCCCGTTAAAACTAATGCCCTTTTTTGCCATCTGTACTTATTACTCACATTACAAGCGTTGCAAGAAGACCTATCTTTGCTCACAATAATCTAATAACTATCTATATCCTCGCCTGATATGATACAGTGCAATATGACGAGGCTTGTGTAAACTATGCGTTTACACTCTATTCAGCATGAACCCCAGGAGATTATAGGATAGGATAGCATCAGCAGTGACTCCTTTGAAATATTGTAAATTACAATTTAAAAAAAAATAGGACTTGCAATTTAAACAAAAGGTGAAGTGACTTCATGATTTAATTATGACTAATTACGGCCGAGGCATATAGGCGTATTTTTTTGGAAACCACTTTACGCAGTTCGTCCCGGTTGACGTCGCTAGATGTTAGTCGTTAAGCCTAGTCAGAAGCCTTAGGGCGGCTTGATAACATCTGACATAAACCTTACACCCCTCCAACAATCCGCACTGAGCCCGCGTGTTGGAGTATGGCTCGTTCTACCTCATAGTTGAAGTGAGGCCTGTGCAAAGCAGACGTATATAGGCCGTTTATGTTATGTTATGTATGATTACGGCCATATCTGGTAATATGACAGGAATGGGGTGCGAGTCAACAAGTCTGCGGTAACCGCTAGCGCCAAGTGGACGCAATGAGTGGAACAGGATGCAAATGGAATCTCTAATGAGGGTCTTGATTAAACCCGACTGTACTTGTCCATTTATGGTTAAGGGTTTGTAGCTAAACTATTAAACATAACATTATACTCTTGACTATACACCAAACAAGTTAGTAAAAGGCTTGACTGTTTTAACGGCTTGGTGTACAGAACATTCTGAAGCCCACAAGTCACCTAGCGAATTTCAATGCAATGGATAGGGGCAAAAGGAAGGTAACTAGTACTCCGAGCCAGAGTGGTTAAACCAGTGGTCACTTCAAGACCTTTTGAACTATTAGCTACATAGGTAATTGAACACCCAGACAAATTATAAACACAAATTGACCTCACATAAGAATCAGTCTTGGGTGGAGATCCAACCTATTGCGCAAACACGCATTTAAAATGTAGACTAAAATCTGTAAAGTTCCTCTCGTCCAATTGACAATCCCAAGTAATTAACATATGAATAACTACCCGTCTCCTCTAGGGGAGAAGTGTACAATTTGGAGCATATGCCCGTTCCCGGCGTTCCCATTACCCCGGCCTCCTCACCCGAATGATTTCGGCTTTCATGTATTATTACTCGAGTTGCACGATTATGCATCTTGGGGAAATGGGTACGGTCTGCAGAAAAAGAGGGTTTTTTTTATAATTTAATTCTGCTGGGCTTTGCCCAGCAGTAGGACAGTATAGGTGATTAAAAAAAATGCCAAGGTCATCGTAACAAGAAAGTACGATTATTCACAACCGTCATCGAGACAGATCCATGTTGCGCAGTGTCGTCTCAAACTGTCAACACTGTCAATGCTTTGCTCATGTACACGAAAAGTTCTGATTTCGGGTGAAACTTTCTTAGCACAAGTAACCTATCTACCTTTCTTCATTATAATATCATTGCACACGACCTTAGTCAGTTACGGTAGTCAGAGGCAGACTGATTATTGCCATCGTGATGAACGGAACATTTAGAAGCCCACATTGCAGAAGGATCTTGAACCCAGCTTGGTAAACGTTTCTTTTAAATATTTCTGCTCAACTATGATGATTTCAATTATAGAAAATCGTATTTTTTGACATATAACGGTTTGTTTTTATTGAAAAATATACCATTTAATCCAATTAATCAAACAACTTACTCAGGTCCTTTCCAATACACTCACGTTTTTCCCCCGATTCCGTGAGAATACTTAGTTCAGGAGCCAAATATTGGCTGCGGCGGTCTAGGGCGGGCGGTTACACACTATTATGGACTGTGGGCTGTTTGCCGCCCGGATTGGACCCATGTGTAGGGCTGTGACTGAGACAGTAGTGGCCAGGGAATTACCAGTTATATAAACTCGACAACTGGATGTTGGCAATGGGTCCAATGATCCTATATTATAAATGTGAAAGTTTGTATGTGTGACGCTCTACGAAGTATGATGATTCACAAAAAACACTACTGAATTTCAGAGAGGGGATGTCAGATGAGGGGTCATCCATACCAGTTGTCTTTGTAGATCTGTTGGCGCCACTGAACAAAGGGCAAATGCTTCCCTCATTGCATGGCGAGAACCTATGCTTCCTCATGAGTTCTGGCCTTGACATGGCCAGGGGGCTAAATACCGGTGGTAGGGCCCATCCAACTCAGCCGTGGCAGTATGATAGACTTGGTCACCCACCCGCTGCGGCCCGTAAGGGCAACACGTAGGGTTGCATGCCCAACTCACCTCCCCCCTTTGTTGGGGATTCGGTTGGAGGGGGCCCCATTAGGGGCTAGCACTGGCGGCGGAGCAGTGCGGTATTACTTACGGTAGGATCCAGCTTCGCCGCCAAAGTGCCAGGGTTGAGTGCCGTGGGGTTTTAGTAGGTAAGAGTCCGACATACCCTCGTCGTCGTCCCGGGCAGCGTGGTATTCATGAGTATTTCCCCACGAAAAAAAACAAGTGCAAATACACGGACGTAAAAAAAAAACAGCGGAACATTCCACTAAAAAAATGTGAAAGTGCTACAATTTCGTTTGTTGTACATGACCTACGTTACACTCACACAAACACACTAGGTGCTACAAACTACGCCATTTTACTCCGTGTGACAGCGCCAATGACACGTGCTAGTCACGCACAGACATAAACTGGCAGCTGATAATATGCTTCACTCATGATTAGACGAGGTCGTCCGCCTTTCTTTTACGTCCGTAGGCAAATGCTTAACATTTGATGTTATGAAAGTGGGTGTGACAGCCCTACAAAACCAAACGAGTTTGTCGATGGGCCGACCAATTATTACTTTCAATTTGCGTATGTTTGTTCGCGTTAATTATTTCATAAACGTTGATGGTTAACGCTTCGGCACTCATCAATCACGAAACAGATTAATAGGATATCTATCTATCTATCTGAAATCACACGAAGCCGCTAACTGATTGAAAATATTGAAGTTATTTTTTACTATAAAAACAGATAGCGATTCATATAGGTACAGACGCGTTCACATCAACCTTTACAAAATCAGTGCAAAATGTACTAGGCCAAATGCAAGTTTAGAAAGAATCCAAAAATGTGCTTAAAATTCTCCAGAGTCTTTAACATCAATGACTAAAGCTGCATACGGAGAGAGATTTCAAAAAAGGCCTAGCCAGTCATCGAATCTATTGATTAAGAAAAAGCCGCTCCCTGCCATGAAGCAAATGACAATATTTCCCACCCGCCAAGCCTTAAAAGCCTACATTTTCCTAAGTCATCGCCACACCACAATACAACCTCTAGACATTTCCTAAGTAATAGAGTTAACCTATAAACGGGTTAGCCTAGCCTTCAGCCTTTTTGTGCTGACGCTCCCCGACAAGTGACTTGCTAAAATGTACTCTAATGGCTTAAATTAATGAAACTTTCAGAACGCCACGATGAACGCGATGATTGGGAAAATTCGGAAAATGAAATCTATGAAATTCCAATTTGAGAAGATTCTCGCTTTTAACTTTCCGAAAGGGTTGGTTTTTCTTATCAATAAGTTAAAGGTTGGGGAAAAGTTTCCCTTTATTCCAATGTGTCCCAGAAGGGACAAGCTGAATTCTTTTTGTTAAATCTTGTTTGTTTTCTGCAAAGTATTTTAAGGGTCTGTAACGTGAAACGAATAAGTTTTTTAAAGGGTTTAGAATATTGCGACAAAATTACAAACCCTAGAGAGCTTCAGAAAGCTGAATAACTTGGAAGCAGGAGTGACTCTGAACATTTTTATGTAAGTATGTACGAAAATGACCATACAATTAATGTTTTCGAACTTCAAATATCTAAATTCAAGTGGTTTTAACGGCTAGTATGTGTGTGAGATTAATCTTAGATTAACTTGATCCCAAAATAAGGTGGAATGTCCACCAGCAAGGTACCAGGCGAATATTGGTAGGATAGAAAATAAATATTTATGAATCTTATGAATTTCTTAATTTTTATGGTTGTCATTGACAGCTGTTGCTCCAGTACCTTCACCCAAAAACAACGAAAGGTATATAACTACTGATAATATTCAGACCCAACAAAAACACTTTATATTTCGTCCGACATTTTGTAAGATATACATTTTAACTTCCTTGCAAAGCGGCTCATCAAATTAGATTTTCATTTAATGTTGCGCGTCGTCTTCACTCGAAAAGTTATCATACAATTTGAATAATTACTAACAGTCTATTAAAACAATTACATCGTTTAGGTACTTAAGTAAACGAGAAGTACATAAGAACTCAGTTCAAAATAGGCTTTTGTTATGACTGTACTCTGTTACTTCAATAATTGTGAATAAACCATGTAGGTAAAAGAGTATCGAGTTTTTTGCCGGATTCTTCCGATAGAAACAAGTTCTGAAAAGGCGGTAAAGTAACAATACGTGTTTCTTACATCATGTGATTTTTAACTGTAAATTATTTTACTGACTTTTCATTTCATAAACACTTTTGAGTGTACATGAAATAAATAATTTTCATTTCATTTTATTTCGAAGTCCAACTTATTGCCTGGGTTTGCCGTCCTAATTTCAAGGTAGAGAGGCGTTCCGGCCAGTCTTGATATACTTAACTTATCATAAACGGCCTTTATACTCGTACGTCCCACTGCTGGGCACAGGCCCCACCGCAACTGTGAGGTAGATGGAGCCATATCACGAATAAATACTTCAACACGCGGGCGTAGTACGAATTGTTGGAAGGTGTAGGGTTAGTGGACAACCTCAATGTCAGATGTTATCAAGCCGCCCTAAGACCTCCGACTAGGCTTAACGACTGACATCTAGCGACGTCAACTGGGACCAACTACTCAACGTGCCTTCCGATGCATGGTAGGCTTTATTTACAAACATGGGACACAGTATATCAAAACATTATACTATTAAGACGTTTTTAGTCAAAAGCTCATTACCACAAAATAACTGTACACGGTTTAAAACCATCGAACAAATGCAAGAGCAAACTCTAGTATATCCATCCCCACTCCAAGGCTCCAGGGCTGGCGAATTCCCCCCCACTTGGGAGTCAGTTCTGACGCCGCATTAGCGACACCTGGCGGCGCGTATTTCACTCTAATGGCTGAAAAATATAAAACTAACTACTGTGTTGTTTCCGTTTATTAAAGTAGTAATGTGTTGCTTTAATAAGTAATACTGGTTCTTTTTGAAGGTTTCTTTTATTGAAAAGAAAGAATATAAGTAGTTGTTGAGTTACATTAGGTACCTATGTGTTTTAAACTTAATTTTTCAGTGTTTATTCAACTGTCTTTTTTCGGTTAACTAACTATTATAAGTTCGTAATGTATTACACTTTCAATACTTGAATACTTTCCAAATACTATCGTTTTCTTTTTAGACCTTATTTAGCAGTGGCCATCGTGCATCGTGTGTTATAAATAACGAAGATAGCACCAGATTTCGTCTGGTTGGGACTTGGTAGAACATGGATCATGGACTTTAGGGACCTAGCACCTCAGCGCGTAAGAAGTCCAGCGGTACCTTACAGTCACATTTCAAAACCAAAATTATCTAAATTGGCCAACCCGTTCCCAAGTTTTAGCCGTACTAACGAACAGCAATCTATTTTTATATTTAGAGAAAATGTTTACTTAAGCTTTTGAGAAGCGAAAAGCTATGCTTACTATTGCAGACAAGGGGAGAAGTGGGCTAAACTTAATTAAATTCCGTGATTTCTTACGTATTTAGTTTTATATTATATTTTTTTAGGTACTTCGAAACACAAAGCTCTACGTTCACCAACGCCCTCTGTCATATTGACTTCACAACGCCATTGCTGCGGCGCGGTCACTCCCGTGAACTTTTGCACCCCGTGTAGGGCCGGCGCCCACTATCGGCATCGGCACGCTTCAGGATTTTAAGGTGGCAAATAGCAATATACTTTAACATTATGGCAATAAAGTAGAAATTTCCGTGATGTGTTCTCGTAAAAACAAAATGCATTTGTTCTGTTTCTGTTTCGGCATTTTCTACTTTATTGCCATTATGTTAGAGTATATTACTATTTGCCACCTTAAAAGCCTGAAGCGTGCCGATGCCGATAGTGGGCGCCGGCCCTTATTAAACTTTTAGGGCCGGCGCCCACTATCGGCATCGGCATGCTTCAGGCTTTTAAGGTGGCAAATAGTAAGATACTCAAACATAATGGCAATAAAGTAGAAAATGCCGAAACAGAAACAGAACAAATGCTTTTTGTTTTTACGAGAACACATCACGGAAATTTCTACTTTATTGCCATAATGTTAAAGTATATTGCTATTTGCCATCTTATAATCCTGAAGCGTGCCGATGCCGATAGTGGGCGCCGGCCCTAAAGCATGAACTAGTGCTGCCATCTAGTTTCCAAGCCTGACCCCACACTACAGCTCTGTTGTTAAGCACACTAGCACCGCAACTCAGCTTGCTTGTACTTAGTGTGTTGATGATTCCGCTATTCGCCGCTAGATGGCGCCAAACCACCTAAAGAGATTGTCTTACAAAGGAATTAGTGGCGACATCACTCACGCCACATTTCTGTAGAAATATCTCGTTTATGTGAAAAAAACAGACAATTGGAGAGATTGTCCAGCAACAGACGGGAAGTGGCCACCGCAATACAAAGGGGCCTTTGAAGCAGGCGTTTGAGAGCTCAACCCTTTGAAAACTAATGCTTTGTATCGCTCCGGAGAACTTCAAGCGGAAAAACATTTTCTATCTTAAATGTGCAATTTTTAAAACATTGATATTAAAATAACTCGGAAGTTTTAAAACAAAGTGATCTGTCAAAATAGGGTTATTTTGGTATCCTATTTGAGTTACAAAACAGTTAGATAATCAATAAATTGTTGGTAATGGTCGAAACAACATCATTAATTAAAAAAATGCGGAAATCGAACTCTCGTACTAATACATATTATGCAAGCCTCGAAATTAGGTTTTTTTCCCGTCCATGGCAAAACCTTCCTTTTGTTATTACCTACCTATTTATTTGCATAGTGTAAGCTGTCCCGTATACATTTATTTATTTAACAGTATTCTACAGACTATTATCATCAATTTATCTGCATGTAGGAATAACATAAATATGCTCATTTTCACCTCTTCTTTCTGTTGTTTCATATTATAATTCGCATACGTGCTTAGCAGAAAATGTTAATACTTTTATTTTCATATCGTGGTAAAGCTCAGCAAAAGAACGCAAAAAAAAAGATATTCTGATCCTCGAATTAATACGCTCCAAAAACACAGCGACGCAGAAATAAGAAACACGACGATTCGAGGTAGTGATGTTTAGGCATCGATAGTTGACATCGATAAACAGACACAAATACGCTTCGATTATCAACAGTATCGATAATATCATAATTACTATTGATAGCTGAGCTAGCTACCTAGCTGGCTATTGAGGTGCCCGTGGCGCAGTTGTGACAATGATCGGCGACGATCGCTGTTGTAAAGCAACACCCGCCGGGTTGGAAATGGGATGGGTGACCACCCCGACCGAAATTTAGTGATTTGTATTTCTTATATGTGTGCTTCAGAAGGCACGTTAAGCAGTTGGTCCCGGTTGACGTCGCCAGATGTCAGTCGTTAAGCTCAGTCGGAGGCCCTAGGGCGGCTTGATAACATCTGACATTAAGGTGGCTGAGCCCGAGCCCGCGTGTTGGAGTATGGCTCATTCCACCTCATAGTTGAGATGAGGCCTGTGCCCAGCAGTGGGACGTACATAGGCCGTTTATGTTATGTTATGTTTATTGATTGCTAACAGTTTGCAACAACTTACGACATACACTCACAACTATAACGGGGTCCTCCGAGTCACACTGGTGTTGCCATCATGGTATACCTACTTAACATTCAGAGGCCCATACTTACGTATAATACCCAAAGAAGTAACCTTACCATTAAGCTTGAGTTTATTTTCACCGGAGAGTTAGGTTCTACCCACATCGACGCAGAATCGGCTTAAGCCGAGTGCGTATCACCACAGTAGTAGGTGGTACGGTGTCGCGTTGTCTCGCCGAGCCGATGCGAAAGGTATTAGTAACGTTAGAACTATATTTTTTTTTTCAAAAACCCGTCCTGTACAAACATTAAAAGTCGCCAGTTTAGTTTCTGTTTTACCAGGCCACGACGGATAGTGGCGTATCGATACTAGTCGAATGACTATCGATAAGTATTTATCCGCTTGCAACACTAATACAAGGTCATTGCTCGTTCTTCAAAAATGAATATGCCATATGCCAGCGTAAGTTGTTCAAAATGTTGCAAATAATTCTCCCTAAATAGCTCGAGGGTAACGTCGTGAAAATGGTTGCAAATGGCTGGTAAAGAAAGCGTGTTAGAGTAGAGAAATAACTTAACATTTACTTGTTGAAGATGAGAGGGTATACATACGAAGTTTTTCTACCCTCTCAAGTTGTCGCTGGGGAAAGAAATACGCGCTTGAGACACAGAATAAGTTAATGCCAAACTGTTCTTCTCAAAAGCATAATTATATAGCAGAGCAGGACAACAATCGTCACGCAGTAGCCCACCAGACAGAACATAAATATCGCTCGTCATTTTTCAACTCAGCGCCATCTAGCCCCAAACTGGGCTAATTAAAGCTCGTACTATGGTATACTAGAGAACGGCTATTCACACTTAAATACTTATTTTTTTGTAAATACATACTTGATATAGGTACATAACAATACCAATACAAATAGACATGTTCATGCACACAAATGTTTGTAATGTGCGGGGATCGAACCCGCGACCTCTCCTGTAGTAGCCAACTACTCAACCATTACACCAAACCGGTCGTCGTCCCATCTGATCGGATGATCTTCCCTCGTCTATGGTAGATGAGGAACTTTACACCCTGTTCCTCTCATTCCCCAAACCGTCAAACTTTAGATCACATCGTAAAGTTCTAAGAAAGATCTTGATAATTTAACCCTACCAAAAACTAGATAGTATTCTAGCCAGACATAACCAGTTGATGATACTTCGCGCCTTATCAGGGCTAGGTCAGTCAACGTGTGAGTCTCCTAGGAATTAGATAACAGAAAAGGCTAGAAAGAACTTTGTGGCTAGGAAAAAAGCGTGGACATTTTGGTTTGAAATAGAAATTGATTTTCACAAAATTATCTGGAAAAGCCAGTAGTAATGTCACGGGTTGTTTCAATACTGTTGTATTTGTACGATTGTGCAGTAGAGTAAAAAAATCATGTTATTAGGAACTCTTTTAAAGACACTTTCAAGAAAAACGTCTATTTGCTTAACAAGGATGAACTGACTCAAGATTGCCCTTACGAGTATGTATGAAAGAATTAGACCTATACCAATATTTATAAGGATAGCCAAGCTGAATTGCCAATGCGCAGATCCCATCACTCGCAGAATTTAAGGCAATGAAAGAAAGAACGAAAGCTTTTCAAGATTTTATACACCTAAATTAATAAATGATTTTGATTGATTGATTGAGTGGCGGCGTCTACGAACTAGAAGACGCAGCAAAGGTTTGCCTAGTGAGATGACCTTATTCATGGTTTCTTCATGGAGATGCCTAAGCATAATGCTGAAAATAACTATATTTATTATTTTCTTTCATGAATTACCAAATACCTAATAATGTTTTATTCCAATTGCGGATCAGGATAGTATCTTTTCACTTTTTTTTTCAATCGCTCATTTCATGGCCCCAGACTACTCAGCTTCGGTTCCAGTAACGTGTCTGTTATCTCCGGACTCTAGCTGGCAGACTCATGTTATATCCGCTCAAAGCTTAAGCAGTTCTTTACGATGCTGACAATACCTAAAGAAATCCATTTATACACATTGAATATAATAATATAAAGGATTTCAGTTTAACCAAAACATAACATATGTACATAAACGGCCTTTGTACGTCCTACTGCTGGGCACAGGCCTGGGTTGAGGTGACTCGACTATGAGGTGGAACGAGCGATACTCCAACACCCGGCTCAGTGCGGATTGTTGGAGGGGTGTAAGGTTAGTGACCAACCTTAATGTCCGATGTTATCATGCCCTAAGACCTCTGAATAGGCTTAACGACCGGTATCTAGATGACGATGTCAACCGGGAACAACTAATTAACGTGCCTTCCGAAGCACGGAGATGCCCGAAATACACATCACTAAGTTGCGGTCGGGGTGGTTACCCATCCCATTTCCGACCCAGTGTGTTGTTTTACAGCAGCGATCGTCGCCGATCACTGTCACAACTGCGCCACGGGCACTTCAAACCAAACCAAATCTTAACCAAAACAAAATGTTTTCATCCTACTCGTAACTACCTAAAAGTCGTCAAATTAACCAAACAACTTTTCAAATCCTTGTTTTTTCAAGCAGTCTTGGCAATCGCCAGATTCTTAGTCGTTATTTTTAATGACGCTCCAAAAACATGTCCAAAAATCATATTTTTTTCGTAGTCTGCTAAAGCAAAGGTAGTAATCACGTTGAAAAACGACCGAAGAGATGACACCTGTCGGGGAAATGGGGGACGACGACCCAATCTGTCTGCGGGTAATAAATATCTTTAGTGATGTTACGTGAAAACTTTCTTACTTTAGTGACCATTACATTTTGGTTATTTATCCGATGTCCACCACTCAGACTTTGTCAGAATAGAGATCGTCTAAGTTGAAAAGACGAGCCCGGCGACCACATTTACACACAGAAATTTCAAAATGGTCGTTCATTCGCCATTTCTAATTGGTCGTTCAGTTGCCGGTATCCGTTTGACGTCTGAGCCTAACCGACAACTGAACAACCAATCATAATTGCACGTTTATGTGTATTGCGTACGTATTTGAAATTTGCTTGTGTGCGTAGATGAGGTGGAGGGCGTGACATTTCAGCTTGGACGAGATCGCCACTACTGAGTGCCTATAGTGAGCGTCTATAATAAAAATAAAAATAATAAATATCCTTGGACATTATTCCACACAGCGCCATCTAGTCCCAAGTGGGCTAATTATAGTCCTTTATTATGGATAATAGAGAACGGATAAACATACTTAAATACTTTTTCTTTTGTAAATACATACTTAATATACATAGGAAACACCCAGACCAATACAAACAGACATGTTCATGCACACATGATCGAACCCGCATAGAAAATGTTTACGCGGATGTGAATGGCATTTGTAGTGGCACCTATGTGGGGTAGGTGTCATTTTTTTTCATGCGTGTTATGGCCAAACTCTCACTAGACAGTACGAAGTGCAACCCTGGCATACTTCATATTATTATTTATCATTTTGTTTATTTTTACCTCATGTGGCCAGAGTAAGGCTCACTAAAATTTTTCAGAGCTAGTGTCGTTGTGTGACTTGTCGTTCCATTCCCTAAAATATGGTTGAGTGGCATGATGGCTGGCTCACACGTCAACTTGAGAACAGCTACCTTCGGGGACTAGTGTGCTCAAGTTTACTTTGCTTTTTTCAATATATCCCCTAAATAAATAAGGCTATTTCTGTCCAGATGAAAACTGCATGACTCTTTCGGTATGTTTAGCTTGACTTTGTTGAATTGTTTAGAGAAATCATAAATAAATAAGGCCTTTTGAACTATTTCTTTAGTGTTTCATCCAAAGAGTTCTAGGTGCATGCATCGAGCACGTAAAAAGAAATCGTGACATAACGTGTCAACAGAAGCGCCAAAACGTATACCATACACATTCAAGTTTACTAGCTCGAATACGATCGAATAAAATCCGCACTTCAACCTTTTGATAGCTCGTACACACGCACTACGGATATGCGTGGTAACATCACTAGTCCTAAAGCCACGTCCACACTGCGGCTAGATCAATGTACGCGTGGGCTAGCTTTGATGGAAAAACTTAAATCGAGTTTAGAATAGTTCGGTCTGTATCGCGACGTCGTGATCGGCTGCGCAAACCCGTCGGCTGTCCAGGTGAAGTCATGAATGTAGATTTAAAGCGACATCTGTGAAATTGATATTCTGGAGAATATTCAAGTACAGTTAGGCGAGAAATTGTGAAAAAGCTGGGCTTAAGTAGGGCGCTTTTAACCGAGCTAAAGTTAAACTAACTCGAAACGAATAACGTAGGTACAGTCAGCCAAGAAAGTGGTCTACCACTTTTGACAAAAGTTTCTGCGAGATGTAACGATCGCTAAGGTTGACTTTTCTAACAAAGTTTAACACAATGCACCATCATGTTATGACGTTTTGTCTGCTGTCTGAGATGTCTGACATTTGACGTCATTGGGTGACCTAGTTTAACCTCATTAAATACGATAATCTATTTTGCTCAACTAAAACCATGTCGATCTTTTTGAAGACAAACTCATTACAACTGAAAAATAAAATCTCACTGACAATTCTACTGTCAAGTATTTCCGTCAATGAAGTATTAATATCAGTCGGATGTATGATAATTCAAACTTGACACTTGGCATGACGTTATATCATAAGACAAAGAGAGCAATAGTCACTGACACAAACTTTTGCCAGGGAAAATTGACCTTGTTGCTTCATGACGTTCTAACGAATCTCAACCGTAGGGTGGTAGACCACATTTTTGGCTGACTGTACATGGGTTCAATCCCGTTTTGTACGATTGTAATGTTAGTGAACGCCGAATGTTTATAGAAAAGCTAGGCTCTCTAAAAAGTGGATATTCTACCCTATATTCAAGTATAGTTAGGCGTAACATGTTGGTGAAAAGCTAGGCTGTTAGCGAAATGTACATATTTTAGCCTACAATGAAATTACGTAAATAGCGGAACAAACATTGCGATTGGGGTAGAAGGCTGTTCCTAGACTAGACTAGGATTTTCAATTAAGTAATTGAATGAACTCTATTTTTCTCACTCTTCTCGGTTGTTGAATTATCCTGAAACAGTTGCCGTTTATCACCGGCAGGTGGCGCTGGATGCTACAATCGTGTTGACCCGCTGCAGCTATTTTATTACGGTAACTGTGAGTATTGTAGGGTAACCAAAATATGAGATATTAGGAAGATAGAAAGAAAGAAAAAACGTTTATTGATTCTGAACATCGCAACAGATAAAAAACATACAGAACAAGGTGGTCAGAAAAAAATGAAACACAATAGAAAAACAAAGAAAAATGACATATATTTCCACCATACCACATTTATTATTAGGTCATATTATTGGTTTGGTTTGGTTTGACATTCATTTAATTCGTTGTAATTCAATTAATTGTATGAATTTAAATTGTTATTGACTGATTCACTTACTAACATAGATCTTAAGGAATATTGTTACTAACAGTTTATGGATACTGGTCCGAAATAAATGTTTTTTAATTTAATTTATTTTTTATTTAATTAGGACATCTTCTATTAGATTCAATAAAGGAGGCTTCCATGGCTTCATCTTTACAGACGGTTTGCATAGCGGCCGTGTGTAAAAGACAATAAGATAAGATGTAAAAAAATGGTATAAATAAATAAATGACATGAGATAAGACATTCTTTATTGCGCAGTTGCAGATACATAACGAGAAATTTTGAAAAAGTACGTAGAATTAAGGCAGCCTTATTGCTAAAAACGGTCTCTTTCTAACAATCACCAGATAGAAGAACAAGAAATGACAATAAAGATAGGAAAACCAGAAAATGGCATTCGGTCTTGGCATCAGGCGGGACACGAACCCGCGCCTTTCGCAAGCCGGGCGACTGCACTACCAATTATGCTACCGAGACCACTAACAGACCGGACGAATTTTTTTTTTTTTGGTTTTCCTATCTTTAGTAAGATGATAATGCATTATCCCTAATGCTAAAAATAAAAATAACCTAAGAAATGACAATGCCGCTAGTAGAGCTGAGCTCTTGACACAGCTCTTGTTCGAGTTGGTTCGAGTCTCGCCTGAGCCCAAGACCGATTGTTTTTTTTCTGGGTTTCTTGGGAAGCGGTACGCTGGCCTAAAGATCCTATCTTTAGGCCAGCGTACCGCTTGCTTCGTGGTGTATGAAACATTCAGAAGCTCACCCTTTACTGACCAAACTTAACCCCCGTATTAATCGGTAGAGTAGGGTTTTAAATCAGTGAATTTTATTTTCAGAGAGGCTAACCTAACATTTGTATAATGGAAACAAAGTCGGTGTTCTGGCAAGATATCAGCTCTGGACCGCACACCTGCTCCGAGCCTTAGTACTTAACTACTAAACCTGAATGCTCTCCAAAACGTTTCCTATCCTAGTAAGTTATCTTATCTTGCAAGATATCCAATAAACATTCTCCAAACGCCTTCGAAAAATATTTTATCATCTTTCCCGGTTATATCCATAAAGAAAGGTAACAGCATGGGGACCCTACTCTCACCTTTCCTTTTAGTCAATTGATTCTGCTAGGATAGTGGAATTTAGTAGAATTACTGGATCTCGCTTGCGGAAATGTTATCTTTATATTTCTTGGCGTCTTACGGAATGTAACTTAAGAATTTTCTGGACAAAGAGTAGTATACTACCTTCGCTGTAACACGAAATACGACTACTATTACTGCTATACTAAGGGCGTTTGCATACTGAATGTATTTTTAACGTCAATTACTGAATGTTATACAGACGTTTAGACAAAAATGTGCTACTAGGCCAAACGAGAGCACTGTGAAGATACGCTTTTAAACAATAAATCATTATCTACTTTCCTCAACTCATAAAATAAGTAAACGTGAGATTTCTGCAATATTTGAAAAACATTTGCAGTTTTTATACTTGTTGATTAGTTATAACCAAAACCGAAGAGACAAATTGTAAGACAAATAAATGTATCAATATGCTCACTAACTAAGGCGACATAAAGCCTCGCTAAAACCCAAAAAGACCGCACACGTGCTTATTAGCTCCTCTCGTAGTCAATAGTAGCAGCTCGTAGTAACTCGTAGCCGCTCGTAGCACTCGTCACGATCTTTGCTACAGAATGAATTAAACCGACTTCAGCGTACCCTTGACTACTTTGGTTTAGCTGAGATCACAATATTTCAACTTACTACCACCTTGACACATATTTGACACATTATGTGCTTCTTCCACTCCTATTAATCCTTGAACATGCTTTTCGGTTAACATAACATAAACGGCCTATATACGTCCCACTGCTGGGTACAGGCCTCACCTCAACTATGAGGTGGAACGAGCTAAACTCCAACACGCAGGCTCAGTGTGGATTGTTGGAGGGCTGTAAGGTTAGTGAGCAACCTTAATGTCAGATGTTATCAAGCCGCTCTAAGGCCTGACTAGGCTAAACGACTGACATCTAGCGACGTCAACCAGGACCACCTGCTTAGCGTGCCTTCCGAAGCACGGAGGCTTTTACTGGAGTAGGAGCACTTTTTGGTTAAGGTTACTCTTAATCTGATCCTTTCTAAGAAAGTCTCGAAGTTGTTTGTAGGGCTTTCCCATCGAACTACACCAAACAACATTTAACAACAGTAGGAGACAAAACAGTATATAACCAACCTTAGGAAAATAATAACGGTACAGTTTATAACCACTAAATTTTAGGGCAAAAGATTTAAGGACAAAGTTAGTGGAGCGTAAAATAGACGAGCTTAATAAAAGCCTTAGTATTTATAGGACAAACCGCAATGCGGACTATTTTGTATTTAGTTTCGAGTTCCGTAGTCAGGTTGATGATGGTGTTTAGAACCCCAAAAGAACTATTTTGTACTTTTTTGTTCTTTCTGATATATTGATACCCAGGAGATAGACTGTCATTTTACAATACACTCAAACTAACCGCGGAACGAAAACCTCCTCATCAATTAACATCACCCACCGCTGCCCAAAAACTTGGTATTCTCTTTAAGGTTAGGCGGTACTTCACACCGGAACAGCTTTTACGACTGTACCAAGCACAAGTTCGGTCGTGTATGGAGTACTGCTGCCACCTCTGGGATGGCTCTGCCAAGTATCAGCTGGATGCATTGGACTCAGTAGACCAAAGTGCCAGGAGACTGATAGGTGACGATACGCTCGTTGCAACCAAACTCCAGAGTTTGGGGCATCGGCGTAGAGTTGCCTGTCTATCGGTTTTTTATAAGGTGTATTTCGGAGAGTGTGCGCAGGAACTTCATGACCTGATACCACCCTCTACTTTCTACCACCGGACCACAAGACGCCGTGAGGGTTTTCATCCCCATGTGGTCGACTTTCCAGCGATCCGAACTAAGCGATTTGGTGCTACCTTTCTGTTCCGCACCGCTAAGGAGTGGAACGCCCTCCCTGCGTCTGTGTTTCCAGATACATACAACCTTGGTGTCTTCAAGGCAAGAGTGAATAGGCATTTTTTGGGTAAGCGTGTTACACCTTCGACCTCGTCGTCGCTTACCATCAGGCGAGACTGAGATCAAACGCAAACACATTTTGAATAAAAAAAAACCCCCGAAAAAGTAATAGAATTCAATTCTAACATACTATGTTTTTAGTACTGTTTTTAGCATTTTTCCATGCAGTATCTTTTTACTAAAGATCTGAAAACCAGAAAAAGACATTTGGTCATGTTGGCATCAGGCAGGATACATACAACATACTAAACAATAAAAAAGTCCTTAGACTTACATTAAAAAATCTAAATTTTAATAAACCTGAACGTTCAATATTTCTAGACATTTTTTTCGTATTTTGAACACATGTTTGAAATTTTTGTCTGTCTATTCTGTAATAGTCCTGCATCACATGAAAACTATTTCCATGAAACATTTGACGTAATAAAATATAGAAATAGAAAATGGACTAACAACTGCGGTGCTTCGGATTTGTTTACAACGTGAAAGTTTAAAGAGCTAATTAACGCGAACGTACCCTCTGGGAAAAGCGGTTTGTTAATTGGGAGAGAATCAAGTTTAGCTTTAAGAAATCCAGCGGCTTAGCTTCGCCACAAATGCCAAGAATATTACAGGAAAGCAGTTTGCGTTTCATTTTAATGCTAAGTTTAGTGTCTAATACAATTTTATTTCTTTCTTTCATTTTCAAACGCGCTTTTTAACAATCTACTACTTTCTGTATGCTGTAGTAGAGATACCTCTACGCATACAAGAGTGCTTGCTTCTAAACAAAGATGCAGTAGAGAGGCGCGTCATTTCAGCTTCGATATCTAGCTAGATCAGAGTACTGACTGATATCCCTCATGCTATTTTCTAAAATTTACAATTTTCGGTCTTTGATATCTATATTGATGATAGGATACCAGGACCCCGATTTAAATCTGAATCCTGGCTTGATGCACAAAACACCGTTCTGCACCGTTTTTGCAATACTGAATGGCCCAATACAACCATTCGAACACATGTCTTACATTTGAATTTTTAAAGATTTAGGTACAGTTTGGTTTTTTCCAGACAATCATTAGATAGAAAATTAAGAAATGCCGATGCCGCTCGTAGCATATTAAAGGAAGACTGTATTGTGTCTCAAAGCTTTTTATTGGGTAAACCCTGGTCTTTGGTTTCAAAGGCCCAATACATCCATTTCAACACATGTCAATTCAGATCACATTATTATTCAAGAACCCACTTCCATATCTTAATATAAGGTAAGATTGGCACTTCACCGATACGATTTTCCTCATGTTTGGACAGTTTAACCACAGTATAAACCAAACAGTAGAACATCTACATACAAACGTGCCACTCTCGGTTTGAATGTGTGCGTGAGCCTCGCGCGCCGTGTCGCGATATCACGCACACGCGAATTCACGCACACACTAGCATAAAATAGGGAGGCATAGGGAGGCGGCAGTACGGACGGGCTGTGCCGCGTGTCTGTGTGCACGCTAGGCTAATAACTCGGCGGGCGGCCTTGGATAGCCTCCTGTATGGTTTATACTGTGGTTTAACAAAGGAAAGTTATTTCCGATTTGCGCCGCGTAAATGCGAATACGCACCGCAATGCGACGGACGCATTCCCGAAACGTCCCCGTTACACGAATAAGCTATTTGGATGACGCCAGGGGTGAGATTTACACCTAACGATGTTATTGCAGAAAATAATACAATCTTAAGTTTCATTTCCTAGTGACAACGACAGCGATGCGCAGGACCGATCGTCGTTGATTCTTGGGGGAGGCCTATGCCTAGCACTGAGCTTCGTTCGGCTGATATGATGATGACGATGAGTTCCAGTTCCAGGTTAACATAAGATAAGATATACTTTATGAGATATACCTAACAAATTACACAACGATGCTTAAGATATCGGAATGTACAATACAGGCGGTCTTATCGCTAAGAGCGATCTCCTCCAGACAACGTTCAGTTAGAGAAACTGGAAAAGAAAGTAGATGAGGAACATTTATTACTTTTCGTGTGTGTTCCGTGTGTGGGTCTTAACATCTCTAAAAGTCACTCGAATAATATTTAATAGCTTTTTGTGTAGTCAAGCCTGTGGCAAACATGCTGGACATCAAAGAGTACCTAAGTCCCCCTTCCCCTCTTAAAATGAGAAATCTAAATATCGTGAGATACGTGATTTTGAGGATAACTATAGATTTAATTCAAAATTGAATACTACTACTAATGTAGATAAGAAACGTCGAATTGCGCTATAACATTCAAACATTGAATCGCATTGCTTCCTACTTTAGGCATTTTAGCTTTAGCTGTATTGTAAGCACTTGTTTCAGTTTGCTTTGGGCCCTCATAAAGAACCGAAGGCCAAGCTGCTTTTCGAACTGCAGAATGAATGCTGGGTAGATTGGAACTCGGGAACGAACGGGTTCTGAGTCCTAGAGTACTTGACACACCAAAAATAAAACAATGGCAAAAATATGTCTAACTCAGTTGAACGTCGACGACCCAGAATCGTCCCGTGTAAAGCCATCAAACCGCGACCTGTTGCCTTATGTTGCCATTACACTAAACAAGTACTTATGATATTGCTCTGTAAACTCTTAATGGACGCAAAGGTGTTCTTAAAGCGGAGCAATGTCATAATAGCGGGTTGAATTATCTTTTCCTGAAATTTATACGACCATTCGTATTTTAGGCGTTTTTCTTATTCTAATTCATAAGATAGTATTTACTCCTTTCTCGCCTACTGAAGATTTTTAAATCTCGTGTTAAAGATCACTTTTTATCGCTCTGACCCAATTTTCTTCTTGCCACAATTAACCGCTACCGTACAGTTAATACACACCATATTGAATGTTTTATAATTTTTATACATATTTATAAGTACATTGATATGGTCTTATCATTGTATACATATCTATTTTTACACAAAACAATAAAATAATATCATTCATTAATCATCCTGCACCATCGCATTTACTCTACCTGGAGGTTGCCTAAAAGAGATTGCTTTTAGCGATGAAGCCATCTAAACTGTGCGACCTCAATCTCTGTCAACACTGTTGTGTAACAGTTTTCTTCGTGCTTAACGAATCGCCGTTTTCATCCTATATTATGTATTTTGGAGAGTTTTTTCAATTAAGTTGTGAGAAAGATTAAACGTTATAAATAAACTAGTTTTCCCGACAGGCGTAGTTCCGTTAACAATCATCAAAATTGACAATCATCAAAATTAGCCAAATCGGCCCCGCCGCGCCTTCCCGAGTTTCAGAGAGACTAACGAACAGCAATCCATAGTTATTTAAGGAGAAGATATCGTATCATTTTAAAAATACAAAACATTTCATTTCATCTTTGTTCCACTCTGTTATGATGACAAACAAGTCTGAGCTTCCTTAGTATTTGACCAAAGCTCAGCCAATTTGAGCTTCTATCAATGGTTATCTTCAAAACTGAGTGTCCCAAGGGTCAAGCTGGCGTTCAGCCAGCAGTAACTTTACAAATTCCGTTCAAGTACCAGCGATTAGGTCTTGTGTCCATAGTTATACTAATTGTTGAATTATCTAAGCTATTTCATCGAAAGTTTCGTTTTTGAGATAAAGAGCATTGGAGGTTCCTTCGTCAATAATGGATAGATAGATAGATAAACACTTTATTGCACACAAAAAAAACACATTTGTAAGGAATACATGTTTGTATGGAATATCCCTTCTTAATATTTAGGCATCATAAAGACACAACCACACAACAAAAATATTCTGTACTATTTTTATTTCGTTGTTACTGAAACACTATTTGATTGTAGATGACCACCCAGTTCAAAAGACCCTTCTTGTGTGTAAACGTAACAAAAAGTTAAATGTGTTTAGTGCAGCTGCACTGTAATCATTGTTGAATCTAGCTTAATAGTAGATGACACTATGAGATGACAGACCGACCAACATGCCCATCTGACAGCATGGATCATCTTACTTTTTCGACATGAGGTGATCAGCCTACTGACCTAGCCAACTAGCATTAACAACACAATTATAAACATGTTGTTGGTCCGCGCGGGCATTGTCACACGACCTCTGGGTTGCCAGTCCAGCGCTCTAACCAATACTCCACAGCACACACACTTTACATTCTACGATGATTATCAAGGGGGCTGTATACTGGCCACATTCGGCAGACGCTGCCTGAATTAGCGCTTGCAATTACTGGATATACAGGGCGAATCTGCGAGTTTTGTCACATTTTAGAAATAAGCTTAAAAAATATAAAACTAAGTCTCCGGATTTACCTTCAAACGATGTGGTTTCTTCTGAAGAATTGCATGAAATATCCTTTTAAGTTAGTCAAGTCAATAAAGAATTGGGTATTTACGCGCACCATAATAAATAACTATGAACGATATTCAAAGTTCAACTCGCGCGAAAATATCGTATCGGACGGGCGTATTTTTGAATGAAATAAATTATTCAAGCATACTATTTTCAAATAACGGATGAGAATTGACAAACAGAAAATCTATTTGCTCTTTATGTTAATCGACAAAGTTACTGATACGGAGTCCCTCTTAAAAAGTTGGCAACCCATTTCAAAACCACCCTGTATTTTCCACTCACAGCCACTCGCAAATCAGTTTAGGCATTCCCTAGTTCTTGCCTAAAGTTGCGCTAATACCCCAACGATTGTGATAGCAACTGCTCCTCTCAAGCAAAAACCCCAAATGTTACAAGCTAAAACAAAGACCGACCGCATTGCGGCGGGTAACAAGAGACGCCCTCGGGGAATAGCCCAGAACAGGCTGCAACATCCTTGGTCAGAACACAGTATAAACATACAGTAGGTTATCTGAGGCCACCCGCCAAGTTATTAGCCTAGCGTGCACACAGACACGCGGCACAGCCCGTCCGTACTGCCGCCGCCCTATGCCTCCCTATTTTATGCTAGCGTGTGCGTGAAACGCGCACGCACACATTCAAACCGAGAGCGGCACGTTTGTATGTAGATGTTCTACTGTATGTTTATACTGGGGTTAGAACAAGGAAAACCTTGCAATGGTCACGTAATAACTGGGATACAAGTGTACTTTGTAAAAACAATATGAGTAAGGCGATTATATTTTTAGCGGAACAAGGAAAATAAGTAAGGAAAGCGGTCCAGTGTATTTTTCTTGCACATTCGTACCTTGCCGTAGCACAGAGGTTGAGTACTCTGAGTTGGAACCTGCGTGGTTACGAGTTCAAATCTGGCTGAAATATCTACTTTGTGTTCATCATAAAATTAGCGGCTAACTCTCCGGTACTGCAAAACGCTTATAAAAACCTAAGCCACTTAGATATAGACGATAGGGTCGCCCCTTAACACGTTTGGTTCAAATTCCCTCGGCGAAGTGGAGGCTTCTGATTGTTCCTTTCACCATTATGGCAACAGTCAACCTCTGACTATCCCATTTGGGATATAGTCAATAGCGTAATCTTATGTTTCATTTTGTTTCACTATCACTAACCCCCTTATTCATGAAAACTAACGACACGCTGCAGCATTGAGTTAGTTGACGTGTCATGCCACTAGCAAATGGCGACAGCAACAAGAATGAAAGGGACAAAGCCTTACAAAAGTTATAGTGATGCTATGGCGCTGTTCGAGTTTTCAAAAGTAAGGGTGTGAACCTTTATCTTAAATGAATTGCAATTGACAAAACACACCCTCACGACCATATCCCTAATGGGTTAGTCGGAGGCACACTGATTGTTGCCGTCATGAACGGAACATTCAGAAGCCTACATTTCGCCGAGGGAATTTGAACCCAACGTGGTAAGGGGCGAGCCTTCCGCCGTTATCCGGATTGCTTGGGTTTTTATCGGTGTTTTCCATCACCGGAGCTCCATCACCGGAGCGTTAGCTGCAAATTGTACAATGACAATGATACACAAAGTAGGTGTGTTCCGGCCAGATTTGATCTCGGGACTATGGAGTTACGAGCTAGCGTGATTATCCACTGGGCCACGAATCCACGATGCTCTAAGTGCAATTAACTCTTCTCAAACCGTACTCATTACTGAACAATCCAAATCCCAAGTACATCTTCAATGCCCTAAGCAACCTGACTTAATATTAAGTTTATTAACCTGAAGCCAGACAAATAAAGATGCTAATATACCCATCAAGGCTCCAGCTCTTGTAATATTCGCGACGGATAGTGGCAATGGGGCAGAGAACTCGAGACGTGCTCGGTTTTAAATCAGTTGCCGGCTGAGTAAAAAGACATTTAGAATAAAGAACTGTCTAAGAAGGTCGTTGAATTTATTACAAGGTTCGTGGGAAGAAGTGTCTTGGCCCAGTGGTTAAAAAATACGCTGGCTCAGAACCAGTCTTGAGTTCCTAGTCTGGCTGTAATACCTACGTGACTTAGGAAAAATTGTTTCAGTCAAATTAGGTTCTGGACCCATTTTGAAAAGTCAGCTGTTTAAATCTAAAATGCCTTATAAGTGCGCTCTGAACTCACTAAGCCTCTTTTTATAGATTTGGTCACAACTGTTACATTTTGTTCAAGTAATTTAAGTGCTATAGTGCAAAATTTTCTTGTTTTAGTGCTTCCGAGCTTTTAGAGCTTTTAGACATTCCCAATTTACACGGAAACGCAGGCGGGTTTAAAATTTTTATGGCCTCTAGTTTTATTTGGGGGGAATTTTGGTGACAATTATGTGTTTTGATACTCTCAAGATCAAGACAAGTCGATTCACATGAAAATCATCGAATTCGACCAACTCAATTGGTCTTTACAACCCTATAAAGGAACATACATAGACTGAAAAACGCATCTTCTCTTTTCGTCGCGCAGTCGGTATAAAAACAGAAATTGATCTTTTCCGAAGTTTCCAAAACTTGTCAATAACCAACTACACAAAACCCTAACCGCTTCCATAATGACTAGTACCTTTTATGTAATTTGACCAAAAACAGGGCCCGACCGGGATTTGAACCCGGGACCACTCACACCCAAAGCGAGTATCATACCACTAGACCATCGAGCCACCTGAATTACATTTGAATAACAATTGTCGCATGAAACACTGAAATATTCAAAAACACTTGAATCAATAAGAAACCTCATTAATTTCGTGAATTGTTCAAACACTTTTAGGCCTGTCTGTGCTCTTTCATGGAGGATTATATGAACAATACCAAGTACTTTCTGATTGTTTGTATTCGCTTTAATAATTGTAGCAGTGTATTTCAATGATTCACTTGAAAGTGCCGCAGCCATCGATCTAATAGGCACATTGTCTACGTAGCGATTGTTTGAAACGTTACTGATTAGGCAAAAAGATTATTTATCCAGCAGTGAAGTTTATCACAGCCTCGTTCCCTTCCTCAAACATAACATGAAATAAAAGGCCTATATAAGTCTCATTGCTGGGCACAGGCCTCACCTCAACTATGAGGTGGAACGAGCCATACTCCAACACGCGGGCTCAGTGCGGATTGTTGGAGAGGTGTAAGTTTAGTGAGCAACCTTATTGTCAGATGTGATCAAGGCGCCCTAAGGCCTCTGACTAGGCTTAACGACTGACATCTACCTAGCGACGTCAACCGGGACCAACTGCTTAACGTGCTTCCTGCCTTCCGAAGCACGGTAATGCCCGAAAATTGCATCACTAAATTTCGGTCAGGGTGGTCACCGTTGCGTGGCGTGTGTTGCTTTACAACAGCGATCATTGCCGGTCACTGTCACAACTGTGCCACGGGCACCTCTACCATAAAATATAGTTTGAAAACAACTTCTTGCTTTAGTTAAGTAACCAAATGCACAGAGTTTGCAACGATACTCAAATATTAGCTAACACGAGCTTTATTCACACAGTTCCCTAAAGTAATAACTGAATTCTCTCTCCCAAGAAATAACTTCAATTTGGTTACAAACTTTTATTGTACACGCCCCAAGTTAGCCTATGACAAAGTTACAAGCTAAGTTTAATCAAAGCCTCGCTGAACAACTGGGATCTTCTTGGAATAGTGCCTGAACGACTTGAAGGGTATTGGTGATGCCAATATCTCTGCAACTGCCAATGGGACTTATAAAACTATTGGTTAATCTTCGTAGGCGAGATTTAGTTAAGCCTTGTGTGCGCCCTGACCGCATATTTAAAAACGCTAAACGCGGTGATTATGTCACTTGTCGTCTAGTCACCCATTGGGCCGGCGCCCACTATCGGCATCGGCACGCTTCAGGATTTTAAGGTGGCAAATAGCAATATACTTTAACATTATGGCAATAAAGTAGAAATTTCCGTGATGTGTTCTCGTAAAAACAAAAAGCATTTGTTCTGTTTCTGTTTCGGCATTTTCTACTTTATTGCCATTATGTTAGAGTATATTACTATTTGCCACCTTAAAAGCCTGAAGCGTGCCGATGCCGATAGTGGGCGCCGGCCCATTATCGGCATCGGCAAGGAAAAGGATCCTTCGGCATCCTACATGTAGGCGCACACTATCGGCAATTATGCTTAAGGATGCCGAGGCGTCCTTAAGGATGCCGAACCGCAGGTTGCCTCGGCGCCGGCGGCGTACCGAAGGATGCCGAAGCATCCTGAAGCATGCTCAAGGCTGCCGATACAGCAGCCTCAAGCATGCCGAAGCGGTATTTTTTGTATTATGACCACATATCACGGAAATTTCTGCTTTATTACCACTATTTTAAAGTATATTGCTATTTGCCACCTAAAATCCTGAGGCGTGCCGATGCCGATAGTGGGCGCCGGGCCTAACACCGCGATTCCGAAACCGCGCCCGAGCGCACGAAGTCGCGGAATCGCGATACTGTATGGACACAATCTCCGCTATTGAACGCAGAGAAGTAAAAAAATAGTCTTTATTCATGTAAACTTATTAAAAAGCACTTACAGTACTACATGATTGAGCAATTCTCGCTCGCTCGGTGTCAAAGTTGCCCTACTTGTTTGTTTGTACTATGTCGATACAGTTGCGAAGTCGTCGATCGCAAATTCTAAAAGTTGCAAGTCTGCTATGGCTTTAAGTGGAGCATGCGTTTAAGCAGACTGTCAACACATTGTTTGAGTGCCCGCTAACTAGATAATATTTATTGTACATTATCAAAGAAAATGACAGCTAAGTACTTCGAAGCAATTTAATTTAAAGGCGGCCTTATACAAGTAACTGTTACATGATATCAATCCGCTAGAAGTACTAGTCTCTCTGTAATTATTTTATACCGTGTAATATGTATGTATTAGTGTCACAAGCATTACTAGTTTCAAATTAGAGTCTTAATAAAATCGCAAAAACGCTTTCAAATCTTCTCAGTCCAAGTAATTTAAAGGATCACCATTACGTTTATAGCTACCCTCAAAGAGATAAAAATATTCGAAATGTACTTACAGTTTCCGCGACCCTTCAACCTCCAACCTTTTACTACTTCGTAACAACATTCGCTGTCCACGTCATGTCCGAAATGTTCTGGAAGTTGGGTTGTATCCAAGATTCGGGGGTTCCCCCAAGAGAGCAGTAGTCTTAGTACAGTCTGTTTACGAGGAGCGTTGCTGGGAATACTAACTGAGGATTAGTGTTGGTGCGATATCGATAATTTTACTGTCTTTTGATGTTTTGACAACCGATTTGAAATAAGCTACAACACAAGAGGTCGTTCGATCCGTGCGAAGTGCAAGCATTTTTGTGCATGGACACGTATGTTTGTATTTTTCTGAGTGTTTTTATGTGAATAATAAAATGTATAAAAAAAGTTTCTTTATCCGCTGTCTAGTATCTCATGTTACAAGCTTTGCTCAAATTTGGGGTAAACGGCGCTGTGTGGGATAATGGTGACACTATCGAGTAGTGTTATCGAAAATACCGGCATTCTTTAACTTAACAATCTTATTTGGTTGACATTACCGACACTGTCTATTATTTATCGTGTAGGTACTATTTGTGGTGTACAATACAGATTTATGGTAATTATCGAAATAATTACGATATTTTCGACTGGGAATAAATAAATATTATCACTATTTTGAAAACATGTTTTACGTTGTTGCATTTACATTAGGGTTGAACAAAACTTGAACAACACTTTGAATCACCGTGTTCATTGCTTTTTTTCGATTATAAATAATAGCAAAAGTACTCAAGGATACCGATATTATTAATTATCGATCTTTATCATCTGCTAAAGGTGCAGAAGGTGCCATTTTTGTACTATCTTATTTTTATTAATCTATCCTACTGTAATGTTTTCCATGAAAAATCTATCTACTATTAATAGTATTTTCAAGGGTACGTATGCGTCGATGTGACTAACGGTAAGACTATTTTTTTTATTTGATTTGTATTTGTAATGATTTTAATGTAATGATTTGTATTTGTAATGATTTGAATGTAATGATTTGTATTTGTAATGTATTGTGGTTTGTAATGTAATGGTAATAATGATGTTTAATGATTTTGTATATGATCCCTTGCTGGTCGAAATAAACGAATTTATTGTTATTATTTCTTAAGAAAACGATATTATCGATAGTCTCTCGCTATCACAACACTGCTAAGGTTGTGGTTGGAATACTTGCTTGTTATTTACGACAAATATTGTCTCGTGCTTCACACCTTATTTTAAGTCGAAGAAAATACGTGAAAATGTTGGCAATTCTACTCTCGGTACCAGTTGCTAAACTGAATCACGGCTTAGACCAGATGGTCCCATGCAGCATTTATGAAATTTCGTTAAACTTAGAAAGGAAAGCTTATAAAGACGAGTGTGTTTGGAAGTTTTATGTGTGTTTTATGTGAACTCGTCCTATCATATTTCCTCTGCCTGTAGGTTGTCTGGAAGAGATTGCTTCTAGCAATAAGACCGCCTAAATTGTACATTTATGTGAACATGTATTCCTTACAAATGTGTTATTTTGTGTGCAATAAAGTGTTTATCTATCTATCTATCTATCTTTATTCATTTATATATTTTATTTTATACTATTTTCCTTTATCAGTTGCAAGGTACCGCAGAATATCAGCGTCGTGCCTGGTCCATGCCACGACATTTGCTACGAGGAAACCTTTTTGGTGCGTAATCAGAATGTAGGCTCAGAAATGTTGTTACTTTGTATACTGTCACTGATAAACGTATTTTTTTCCTTTTTTTCTTGTAAAATATAAAACATAAGATGAGAATAGAATGAGGAACATTAAAATGTATGAAGTAATTAGTCGCTACAACAGACATAATGGCATTTTAGCACAAAGCCTTAAAAAAAATACAGTACAATTTAATCGATGATTCTTAGATAAGAATCACAACATTACAGATGTAATTTTTTGTAGTTTCCATAATCTACCAACATTTTGTACGTCATCGCGCCACACAACTTTGCCACACGGTTTGCTTGCCCAGACGAGTTCTTCACTCAAGATCGCACTTACTATCAGTTCTACGGTTTTCGTTGCTGTTATAAATTGATAGTTTATTTAACGTACAACAACAATCCGCACTGAGCCCGCGTGTTGGAGTATGGCTCAATCCACCTCATAGTTAAGGTGAGGCCTGTGCCCAGCAGTGGTATGTTTATAGGCTGTTTATGGTTATGGTTATTTAACGTGGGCTGATAAATGATTTTTCTCTCTTTCTCTCCCTCTAGGAAGAATTATTGGCAGCTTGAAAATCAACGAATTACTCCTTTTCCATTATAGCTGAAGCAACACTATGAAATTGGTTTCGCGATTAAAATGTTTGTTACTTACTCGCGAGTGAAGAATGAAAGAGACAAAACCTTAAAATAGTTGAAGTGTTATTGGGTTGAATAGTGTCTGTATCTATAGATAAAAGTGATATTTGTTGTATTTTGTCAACAAAACTTAGACAAAGTAAATATAAAATGCTATCTGGTCATCACACACAGCTCGTAAAGTTTTTACTACTCTCCGCTGTAAAGAAACCAGTAAAACGACGAAGATTGTAGAGTCTTAGAGTTTCACTAAGAAATAAATTATCTTCGTCAAGAACACTCGTAAGTTTAGGTTTACTCTAGAATGTTTATGATATTTTAAGAAGAGTTTGTTTGCCATGATGCCAACATGACCAAATGTCTTTTTCTGGTTTTCTTTAGAAAGATACTGCATGGAAAATGCTAAAAACAATAATAAAATAAGAGTTTGTTTGTTTTAGAAACTACCATGTAGTCGTAGTTCGAATGAAAATTAAATTCCTTTGAAACCTTACATTACTTCCGCTGCATAAGCGGATGTTACGCAGATAGGACATGATGAACTAAAATTAAAAAAGCGCTTATTGAAAAAGCGCATAGGTATGACGATGGTTTTTTTTTGATCACGATCTGCTCGCGGACAAAGTCGCAGGCAAAAGCTAGTTATTGTTAAAGTCAGTCATCGCTCGCAATACTCGTATTCTGTTCAGAGATGGAAGTTTACGACAAAAAAAGCAATAAAGACCATTTTTATGAGAATTTTGTAAGCATTTTCTTTGAGAGTGACCAAAAACAGGGCCCGACCGGGATTTGAACCCGGGACCACTCACACCCAAAGCGAGTATCATACCACTAGACCATCGAGCCGCTTGTCCTGAATATAAACTGAAAGGATTATATACAGTTATTTTACTAGTTCTGAAACATTTGTGTAAACATAGCTACGTTTACTCGCTGTACGCGTATAAGTTCTTACATAAGTTCATCATCAAACAATCATGAGCTTAACCTACCAGCTAAGAGAGGTACATCTTATGGTTCCAAAAATTACCATAGTCATATTATTTAGATAATTATATTTGTATCTATGTATATTATAACTTTTACCTTAATCTTGTGCACTGCCTTAATTTCTCTGTTTGACCATGTGGTTGACTGGTAGAGAATGTATCTTGGCATTAGGTCCGCCATTTGTACTTTATTTTTTAATGTGCAATAAAGAATAAATAAATAAATAGTCAGCCAAATAATGTTGAAATTCACACTCCATAGTTGAAGTGAGGTCTTCAATAGAATCTTTTTGACAGCGAAGACATTAGATACTCACTGCAATTTCGAGCAAGAAGATGAATTAGAACTGACCAAAAACAGGGCCCGACCGGGATTTGAACCCGGGACCACTCACACCCAAAGCGAGTTTCATACCACTAGACCATCGAGCCGCTGGTCCTAACTATAAACTGAACTGAAAGGATGTTATTAAGAATTACTAACAAATAATGAGTCTTGGTAACTTAAATAAATGAATTTTATTATTATTATTATACAGTTATTATTACTAACACACTTGTGTATACAAAGCTAAAACTACTCGCTGACCGCGAAAAGTTCTTACGTAAGCTCGTCATCAAACAATCGGCATGACTACAGTATAAAATAATTTAAATAATCAATGATTTGAATATTTTAGGGGAAAAACACGTATTAAAAGGATTTAAAAGACGTCCCGTCGTTGTCATACAAGTGAGTTTGACAGACTATTGATGTTTACTAATGAGTGACGTCACAGCGGACACCATGAAACCTGCGAGCTTTTTTCGCGCGCTGTTGATAAATACTAGACAAAATGTCCTCAAACTTTGTTAAACCGAACTTTGAAATCGAAATAAATTTTGTTTCGTATACAATACATGTATACCTTCATCACGGAATTAGCTAAACCTACCATCTAAAAGAGAGGGACATCTTATGGTTGTAAAAGATGATGGATATGAGGTATGGTCCCTTCCAGTTCTCTTGACATTTTACGGGACAACATGAGACTGGGCGCGTGCCTAATGTTGATTGGCGTTTGTGAATTCGGGGTATGGTCAGCCAAATATCGTTCACACCAAGTTCACACCTCATAGTTGCAGTGAAGTCTTCAATAAATCAACAAACGCAGTGAAGTCTTCAATAAATCTATTTGACAACAAACGCATTAGACAAAAACAGGGCCCGACCGGGATTTGAACCCGGGACCACTCACACCCAAAGCGAGTATCATACCACTAGACCATCGAGCCGCTTGAACTTAACATTTTTAAGCACCACTACAATGTTCGACTTAAACACTTGTTTAAACAATCTCTATAACTGAAAATGGATTACTATTCATTAGTCTCGCTAAAACTCAGAAATGGCTGGACCGATTTGGATAAATTTTCAGTTTGAAATAATTTTGAAGGTCCAGGGAAGGTTTGAAAGGTGCGATATCACATTAACATTTGACAGAACGACACGTCTGCTGGGACAGTAATAATTTAAATAACATAAATACACATGTGGGCGGGACACATAGTGGGAAGAACCGATGGCCGTTGGGGCGTAAAGGTTCTGGAATGGCGACCGCGTACCGGACGACGTTCCGTGGGCAGGCCCTCCACAAGGTGGACCGACGATCTTGTCAAAGTCGCGGGAAGCCGCTGGATAAATTCATCATCATCATTTCAGCAGACAATATTACCATTTTGGCAGCTGTCAGTGTCATTGGAAACTGTATTTCAATCCAACAGAAGTACGATTCATAAGCAGTGGCCTGTGGCTGACAGAACACTTGAACCCTTTTGACATTGTTACGGTTTAATTTCCAATGACACTGGCAGCTGTCAAAATGTATTTCATAGATTAGTTGGACTATAATTCATCCATAAGTTCGTAATCAAACATTTATCAGCTTAATATGTGTTCGGAAGATCATCGTAGTCAGCCAAATATATATTTTTTGCTGGCATTACCTTCCTATAGATTCGAGATAAGTCTTTTGGGTTTTGATCAGTAAAAATTAGTTTTTTGGGTTTTGCTTTATTGATCTCTAAAGATGAACTTAGCCTGTTATCCTAACCTGAGTTCATGAACGAGTATTCACAGCAACAAATTAATTTAAAATCCATTTTTTTCTGTACAAAGATTGTATGATTAAGTATTTCTTTATTTAAGCTTCATAGGCATATAGCTGTATCAAAAAAATAAACAAAATACTATAAAATAATACATGCAACATAGAAACTAGCAACTAACTTCACAAATGATACCACAGAGGAGTAGTTCACACTCGAACAAGCGGCTTACTCAAAGCGACAGCCGGTATACAGGGTGAACAGAATACATGGCTGCTTAATATTCTTGTGCTGTCGTTTACGGGCTTGTATGCAAAATACTCTGCGGTGTACTGTGTTGGGAGTTTTGGAGCTATCTTACTTCGGCGAATATAAATGGTGAGATATTTTGAGTTTATAACAGAGTATAATAAGATTATGAGGCAAAATACTGGTGTCAGAGACTGATGACAACCCTGCATAGTTTTATATACCTACATGCTCACTTAAATTTGAAATAACACCCAGACAAAAATAAATAAAAATGATTGTAACTAAAATGATTTATCACTTGAATACACAACATCTCTACGAAAGGTGCCTTCAAGCCTTTTTTTCTAAAAAAGCCTGTACGCTAGATTTTTTATTTTAACGAGCCAAACTTCAGTAAAATAAGGCTTTTAAAAGACAGATCCACCATCCTCCTACTTTTCATTTCAATATGGAACCCAAAAAACGACCAGCAAATTCATGAAAAGAAAATAACAATGGAAATAAAATAGGAAAACAGAGCCATTTCTTACTTCATTCCACAGATCAAATCCTATTTGCGATAAGAAAAAAACCCGTAAAGATAAAAGAAGTTCGCGTTTGGAATTTTCCTTCCGCTTAAATATTGGAATATTCCAAACGAGTCTGAGATACTTGGCAAGTATTGGAAATTTACATTTTGCCGATATTAACGCACCTACCGGACTGTGCAGCGGGAATGTTCAATGAGAAATGTAGATTTCTATACTTATTCTTTTCAAACTCTATTATTTTTTCCAATATGGCGTCTTAACAACAGTTTTATAGTAATCGATCGAGAATTCTTATTTCTAGATTGTGGTTTTACTTACAGGATTCGGAAACAAAACTCAATTTAATACGGTACTTAATATACAACACGTATACAATAAAATTTTAGAAATCTTGATAAGATTTAAAAACAACAGCCTGTATATTTCATTAATTTCGCAAATCGGATAGGTAGGATGTAAAAATGCCGTATTTAGATTAGTAAGAAATATTACCATGCGATGTGGTGGGTGGTATTCTAAACTGGTAGACTTACCTGAAATTAACAATACAAGTATAAGTTTAAAATTCACAAATTACATAAAATAGGTTGTTGTAGCTACAATAAAAACATAAATTGAAAATGAATTCTCTAAATTGTGTATTTATATAAATTATTTAAAACTAATAAAAACAGTTTTTTTATGAATGCGATTCAGGTATGAAAATAATTGTTTCTAAAACTTAGTAGCCAAAATACATACTGTATATACCTACTGTTTTAAGCATGTGAGAATTGTTGGCAGCTTAGGCAGCAGCGGTAGCGGCGAAAAATATTTCAGATTCTAGACAGTATGGCATGTTATTCTTCCATATTTTGTTAAATACCTAATGTTTATGTTATCTTTCTTGATTACGAATCGATGTCGTCAAAAATGGCATCATACAAAATTGTTGACGCGGCATGTAAAACCTAGAACTCAAATAAACGCTTGCAGAAACGCTTATTCTTGAATGCTCCGAACATCGTCGTATGTTTGTTTCTGGCCGCCTGCTTCGCGCAACGCTCCGCTCGACGCCCCAGGTCTCAGTTAAACGAGCCCTAACAATTATATTAAAGTAAAACGTCTTTTTAATTTAATAGATAGGTTACTTGTGTTAAAGTGTGAAGTGTTAAGTGCCACCGGAAATTATAACTCTCGAACACCTTAGCAAAGCATTGACAGTTTGAGACGACATTGCGCAACATGTATCTGTCTTGTTTACGCTCTAGTAAATAATCATACTATCTTGTACACATGGACAAATTATAGGTACGTACGGCAGGGGACAAATTTTATATCTACCTCTTTTAAATAACATTGCGCCCTAACGCTCCCGCTCCCGCGGCTGTACAAAACGTGGCCTTACGGTAGCTGGAGGTATTGAATGGGAACAAATTGTCAAACAACGGAATTTTCCATTTTCGCTTGCAAACTAGTAGTGATGCCAAGCGCTATACGAACATCGATAACTAGTAATTAATATACGGGCAGGAACTGAAAAGTGGCTACACTAATAATGCCATTGATTCAATGGTTTAGTTTCATTAGCCCATGGTTGTCATTACAATAAGATGACATAATTGATGTTAGAACTTAAATTGGTGCTCTAGAAAAAAATACATAGGTATGCCAATTTTGGTTAAGCATATTGACACTTTGTTTGTTGCATTGAGTGTTATTTTCTATTATTACTCGTGATCCAATGCAAAACTTGTGCATCAGTAGTATTTAAGGTGTCAAATCTTCGAAAGTTTTGCGTCGCAGATACAGATATACTTTGAAATTTAACGAGGTGTCATCAACAAATAATACAATAAATCTTTTACAAAGTTACTTACCACATAATTATTTATTCAGTAACAATTTAACTTTTGGTTACCAAATAAAACGCTTAATATCTCAAATAATTGCTCAAGGATACTCTCAGACCTGATACCTAAGTACTTAACTCGAAAAATGACAATCTCTTAAAACCCAAATGTGAACCGATTCAGAAGTGCACCCTGGTCTTGGCGTGTTACGTTTTTTTACAGTTCGCTAGATCGCACTTGCAGTTCTCTCTTCGTTACATTAAACGACTATCGATAATATTGCCACACAACACTATGGTCCCAGTGACAGCCAGCAGCGCACAGCAAAAGGGACAAAACGGTGTTCGGTGCCGGAACTACAATCAGAGGCGTTTAGACGTCTGCACACATCCCGAAGCCAATGTTTATCTTTCGGAGTGATTTTGCATTTTGGATACTACAAACTACGAGTTCTTTTAATTGAGAGTTCTATGGTCTCGATAGTACATATATATATATATATAGATAGGTACATTGTACAGAGATAGGTTTTTTGTACATACTTATCTACTTATTATTCATTGGAAGCACCTAGACCAATACAAACAGGCATGTTCACACACACGAAACTATGAACAGGCAAATCTAACCCGCGACCTGTTGTAGTATTAGCCAATTTCTTAACCATTACTCCAATGAGTCTACTAATATAACGTCGGTGCAAAATAGAATATCTAACTATCTGGTCTGCTAGTGATATTGAAATCAAGCGCAGGCTAACTTTAGAGCGAACACAAATAGGGTGGTTACGGAAGTACCAAAGTTGAAATGACTTCTCTCAAACTCAACCGTCGACACTAGCACCAACCAGTGACTTTTAAAAATTTCGTCGTGTACTTTACAGTTGAGATTACAATCTGAATTCTATTTCGCGATAGAACACAAACTACAAACGCCGCTACAAGAAGCCAGAAATGACTACAAAGGTAGCCGAAGCGTGCGAAAGCCACTTGTGGCTGTGGTCGATACTTGCCACCGGTGGCTTTTATCTGCTCCATCCTTGCGAACGACGCCCACTGCTGGGCATAGGCCTCCCCCAAGGATCTCCACAACGATCGGTCCTGCGCTGTCCTCATCCAGCGGCTTTCCGCGACTTCGACAAGATCGTCGGTCCACCTTGTGGAGGGCCTGCCCACGGAACGTCGTCCGGTACGCGGTCGCCATTCCAGAACCTTTCCGCGCCAACGGCCATCGGTTCTCCGCGCTATGTGTCCCGCCCACTGCGACTGCAGTGTATTTATGCATGTATTGTATGCATTTGCAGGGTGTGGCGGCCACCAGCAGCCACCGTGTACAGGGAGTCCATATAAAATGAATGAAAACTAGGAATTATGACGTTAAGAACTGACACAGATTTTTTGAAGTGCTACATTTGTGAATGGTTCGGACTGTCTTTAGAGGTATAGCTAGTGAGCTTTGTCTAATAGATCCTTATGAACAGTATAACAGCAAAACGTATAGCTCTTATATTTTCGGAAAAAGTGTATGTGACATACGGTCGGATGGACAGACAGACATAACGAATACATAACCATTGTTCCGTTTTTTATACGGAACCAAAAAAGGCACCACTGTTTCAAATAAATCCAGCAATGTCCTTTGAAGGTTGGTACCTCATGACGTATTTTGACAGGATTATAACCACACTTCCTGATTGTAAGTAAACCCGACAGGTGTCGCCTCGGAAGCCGCAAACCTCCCCTACCTTGCATATCATGGTAATCCGTGAAATTAGTTCTGCACAAACGTTTGATGTCGGTGATGCGTATGATTAACTTGTCGAGTTAATAAAGCCCAACCAGAAGCAGTCAATCACGTGTTGATCAAGAGTGAAGCTTTTGCTGAAAACTTATATCTGCATTTTGTTCTGCAGAACAATAACAACAACTATACTTATGTGAAAAATAAAGGTATTATCAGTTTGAGTATTCATTCACTGATTAACCTAACATTTTGCACCGCTAACAGTATTTCTGTCTCGACCTATGGTTGACTGGTAGAGAACGCTTTTGACATTAAGTCTGCTTTTTGTACTGGTTTGTGCATTAAAGATTGAATAAATAAATAAAGGCGTCTTAATAAGAAAACAGTATTGATGTTCATCACTGGGCAGTAATGGGCACTGCACTGTAGGACTTTAGTTGGGAGGAGCACTTGTCCTACGAGGTTTTTTTTTACGTCACGGTATCGTTACCGCCTCAATAAAAGCTGAAAAAATAAAAAACGGTCACCAAAGCGCGTTTCTTGGAAAAACAAACACAAGTAAAAAAAAGTTAGGACACCAATTGCTAAGACAAATGAGATTAAATCAGTTCGTAACAGTTACAAAACAGGGCCCGTCCGGGATTTGAACCCGGGACCACTCACACCCAAAGCGAGTATCATACCACTAGACCAACGAGCCGGCTGGACCTAGTCTATGGTTAAATCACCACTATTTCGGTCAGAACACTTGTTTAAACAATTATCAACGTCACACAGGTCTACGCAGAAAAGATACACTCGACAATCAAAGCCATCTAGCGGCAGCAACCGGAACTGACAGCTTCAAATTCAAGTCAGAAGCTCGCCATTAACAAGAGACGACGTTAGTGATATCGTAAGGAACATCTTTAAAACTGAACTAAGCGCATTCGCAGCTCAGATCAATCAAAACCATGCCTCAACAACATCAGAGATAAAGGCGCTAAGAACGGAAATAGGGGAAATGAAGGATTCTATGAACTTTCTAAACGATAAATATGAAGACTTTAAGACTCAGCAAGATTCTGCGATAGAAACTATGCAAACCTTACAGGCCCAAAACCAAGAACTTCACGGTACTATCAATGCAATGAGTTTAAGAATCAATCAACTAGAACAACAGTCCCGTGCTTGCAACGTAGAGATTCAATGCGTCCCCGAGAAGAAAACGGAAAATCTGGTGTCTGTAATTACCGCCATATCTGCAGTGATTGGCTTCAACGTCTCCGCGGACAATATTACTAACTGTCACAGGATTGCCAAACTCGACCCCAAAAATCCACGCCCTCGCTCAATTATCCTCCAACTCAACTCTCCTAGACATCGTGACCAGTTTTTGGCAGCTGCCACTGCCCACAACAGATCAAAAAAAAACCAAGATGACAAACTGAACACTAGGGATATCGGAATGGAGGGGGAAAAGAAACCAATCTTTATAGGGGAGCATTTATCCCCAAGCAACAAATCATTGCATGCAGAAACCAGAGTAAGGGCTAAAGAGAAGGGCTACAAATTTGTCTGGGTTCGCAACGGAAAAATTATGGTACGCAAGAATGAACAGTCGGATTACATGATAATGAAAGATAAGTCGTCTCTCGACAAGATGGTCTAGGGCAAGTTTACCTTGTCTTAAAATTAAATTAACTCTGGCTTGCAATTTGTAAAGTATTTATTTCAAAATGTCTATTAAAATTTACTACCAGAATGTTAGAGGGCTTCGTACCAAGACCCTCAACTTTTATCGAAATCTGTGTAATAGTAATTTTGATATTATTGTACTAACTGAGACATGGTTAAGGGCAGAAGTGCTTAATAGTGAGTTATTTGACAACAGGTATGTTATTCATAGGAGGGACCGGCAGGTTAATAGCACTTCTAGGAAAAAAGACGGTGGAGGCATACTTGTTGCTATTCATAAATCCATGAACTCAATTCGGATAAACGCTTGGGACAGCGTACATGAAGCCTTGTGGGTGACATTTGAGGTTGCACACATAAAATATCTTCTGTGTGCTGTTTACTTGCCGCCTCCTGTGACCAAATCAATGTTAGAAAGTTTTCTGGATTACTGTAATAGTTCTTTTGAACAATCCGATATGAGCAGGTTTGTTATAGGTGACCTCAATGTCGGATGTATTGACTGGGAACAGGTGGGTCTGCCATCTTATATACCGCCCTCTGACATGGCACGCCTCATTATTGATTTTCATTCTATCAACGATCTAAAACAACTCAACAAAATTACCAATAATAGTAACAAGACGCTTGATTTAGTATTTGCGGACGTCAATGATGTTCAGGTCACCGAGATGATAACCGCGCTAAGTAAAATCGACCCACTTCACCCCCCACTTCTAATTGAGGTCCCAACGAACCACTCTGAGAACCTAACAACAAACCCGAATACAAAAAAATACAACTTCTACAGAGCCAAGTACGATGTAATAAATAATATCTTGCTTGAATATGATTGGTCCTCAATGTTGGGCAATTCAGAGTGTGTGAACGATATGCTTGATGTATTCCTGGCAGTACTAGACGAGATTATAAGAGTTAATGTACCTTTATGCCAAATGAGAGAGACGAAGTTTCCTCCGTGGTATTCAAAGAATCTTATAAGACGCATAAATGAAAAGGAAAAGCTGAGGAGGAAATTCAAGAATTACCAAAATCCGCGGGATGAAATAGAGCTCAAACTACTAAAAAAGAGGTGCGAGAAACTAAAAATAGCTTGTTATAACGATTACATCGCGAATGTGGAAACCAAAATTCAAGATAACCCAAAGTATTTCTGGACTTTTATAAAATCGAAAAGGAATTTTAAAAGTAGCTTCCCTTCTTCGATGTCCGATGGCAGCATCACAACCAAGGTAGGCGATGAGATTTGCGATATGTTCGGAAAATATTTTGCATCAGTTCATACACTTAGCGATATCGTTCCAACACAGCCCAGGACACCCGCTCAAGGTTGTTCAGGGAATTTTTAGCTGATACAGCTTTCCCGGGATGACCTCCTACACAAGCTTCAAACCATAAACACAAGTAAGGGCTCGGGCCCAGATGGTTTGCCACCTCTCTTCATCAGAAAATGTGCTAAGGGTCTAGTGGACCCATTGTTACTAATTTTTAACAAATCACTGATGACTGGTGTCTTTCCCGATCAGTGGAAGATGGCTAAGGTCGTCCCTATCCATAAAGGCAATGACAACACTATTGTTGGTAATTACAGACCAATTTCCATTCTTAGCGCCTTCGCTAAGCTTCTTGAGTCCTTCGTATGCACCTCAATCCAAGCCTACTTCAAGCAATATTTAACCACCCATCAGCATGGATTCGTGCACGCAAGATCAACCACTACCAATTTGGCTAGTTTTACGGAAGCTCTCGTGGGTGCTGTTGATAAGGGCTTACAGTCTCACGTTATTTACACTGACTTCAGCAAGGCCTTTGACAAGGTGCCACACAGTGTCCTGATAGCAAAGCTTTCCCACTACGGGTTTTCTGGACCTCTTCTTTCCTGGCTGAAATCTTATCTTAGCAAAAGATCATTCTTTGTGGTTGTAAGCGGCTTTGAGTCTACGAAGTACCCCATCACTGCAGGCGTTCCGCAGGGATCCCATTTGGGCCCTGTATTGTTCAACATTTTCGTCAACGACATACCAGACTACCTCAGCAACTCATTGCCCTTCATGTTCGCCGATGATCTTAAAATATTAAAGATTGTAAATAGCCCTACAGATGCTAGTGACCTACAACGAGATCTGGAGAATCTTAGCACATGGTGTGGCGTGAACGGAATGCATCTGAACCCCAACAAATGCTTCCATATAAATTTCACCCGCCGTACAAGTAACCTGATCAATTATGTTTATAAACTGAACGACTTGCCCCTGTCTGAAGTGGATACAGTTGTTGACTTGGGTATAGTGCTAGACAAAAAGCTCTCCTTCATACCACAAATTGAGAAAGTTGTTGGCAGAGCATCTAAATCTCTTGGGTTTGTGCTTCGGAACATGAAAGCCTTCAAAAGCCCAAAAACAAAAATTCTTCTGTATAACTGCCTCGTGCGTAGCATATTGGAGTACGGATCTGTCGTATGGCGTCCGCACTACGCAACACACGTGCTGAGATTAGAACGTATACAAAAGAGGTTCTTGTGGCATTTGACTTTTTCACAGGGATTGGCTAAAAGGGTCAGATCTTACAGCGACAGAATGAAATTATACGGAATGATTGACCTGGAGAAAAGACGCGATTTGCTGGATCTCACTTTCTTTAATAAGCTTCTCTCATCCAAAATTGACTGTCCGCAATTATTAAGTCAAGTCAAACTTAAAGTTCCCGCTCGATACCCTCGAAGTAAAATAAAAAAGGTATTTTCACTTCCTCATCGAAGAACAAACTTGGGTAGAAATTCACCAGTTCCACGGCTCAGTGACCTCTATAACAAGAACAGTGACGCTCTCGATATATCGGATTGCGTAGGCAAGAATCGTAGGATAGTTTACAAAATTTTGAAAGAAAAGAAACTAGCTTAGTTCACTCAGAACTAAGCTAGTTTCTTTTTATCAGTTCTTTTAGTTTTAAATTGTTATTGTAATTAAAAAAACATATTTGTGTATTTTTATCCTAAACTATAGATTGCATGCTGTGTTTGCCTGTAAGGCTGTACTCTTAGATTAAGTTAATTTTTGTTTGTACCTTCTACCAATGTAATATTGTAACAGCTGTTGGCAAACCTCAATAAATAAATAAATAAAATAGAAACAAATACAATAATAAACTTTCTTGATGATGGGAAATTGAGAAATTAGTTCTGGAATGTTCCGAACCCCCCACATTTTTGTCTGGAGTCTGGAGATTTAAAAGCACTTGTAACAGGTCTATTTAAATAAAGATATTTTGTTATTGACTCAACTGCCACGGTCCCGCTCCAAGTCAAAAAAGCGCCTGAACCAGACCATTTTACAGTCTGTAGAGAATGCAGCCATAGGAACACCACAACCGTGTAACAATTTGGCCTTCCAGCTACGTTGCATGAACTCAGGGTTCTTCAAGGAGTAAGATGATAAGCCATGTATCAAGTGAAGGCTATCACGCAGAGAATCAACGTTATTGACAAAGCCTTATGGAATTAGCAATCTGAAGTGGCAGTGGGCGCATCTCGTGACACCTCTGGTGTTGCATTGCAGTTGTCCATGGGCAGAGGTGATTACTCTCTATCAGGTGACCATCTAGCTCATTTGCTCCCCATCTCATAAAAAAACATATGCAGTAGTATCAGTAACCGTTGTCTCGAAATTGAGGTGGAACGATGACTTGCGAATCATGATGATGATGATTGTTGGCAACCTACACAAGACAATTTTTGTGCAAATCAATGGAAATCACTGTCGGGATGGTGAAATAAATGAGCGTGAGAGCTGGTGAACCTTGGGTTTTAATTACCTAAAGTTGATATCCTCAACTTTTGTGTTCTTACTAACAACTACTAAGATTAAATATGGATAAGACTAGAGTCAAACTTTGGTGTTTTTAACAATTAAGGTCAAATATTGCGCGTCAGGAAGAATTTTCCCTAAAAATATTTTGTTTAGACAAGTGTCAAGTCACATAATCATTGCGGCATTTAAATATGTCTTCAGCCGACTCGTTGGTCTAGTGGTATGATACTCGCTTTGGGTGTGAGTGGTCCCGGGTTCAAATCCCGGACGGGCCCTGTTTTGTTACAGCTTTTGGTGTTTAGCAGTTGTTTTATTTCTGGGAGCGTTATTTATCAGGTTAAAAGGTTCCACTTTATTATTCAAATATTGATCACAGCTAAATTACTAACCGAATCTAATGACATTTGCAACCCAATCTATTTCTTCACTTGAATGAAAAGATCCACTTTAAATTTAGCTTCCGTAAAACCATATATACTTTATAAACTTTACCATATCTACCCTCACTTCGGCGAACATCCCGGAAGCACAGCAGACACTAGAAACCTGCAATGGGTGGGAGTGACTCATTTAAACGTTTTCAACTGTAAAACTGATTAGCTAACCTCTTAACCCAGTGCGAAAAGTGTACCTACAAGTATTTCTGAGTCCAGAATGACGTAAAATAAAATGCTTGGAGACCTGTGTGACGTTTATTGTTTAGACAAGTGTTCTGGCCGAAATAGTGGTGGTTTAACCAAAGACTAAGTTCAGTCGGCTCGTTGGTCTAGTGGTATGATACTCGCTTTGGGTGTGAGTGGTCCCGGGTTCAAATCCCGGACGGGCCCTGTTTTGTATCATAATAGTAGATATGGAATAGGTTACCTCCAGTTTAAGGTGAAGCATGGAATTACTTGAAAATATATTTCAATATCTCTTAAAAGGCGACGAATTTTACTTTTTATGTTAATACAGCACTACCGCTATTAGTTGCGACTTGAAAATCGTTCGCACAAACATTTACACAAGACGAAGTCGAACTTTGCTTAAAGTTTGAGTATTCTGTCATCTAATACGACACCTCCATCCAACTGTTCCGAAGAGCGCCAATCACAAATATACAGGGTAAGCTGGTCGCAAGTAGTTTTATTCTGAAAGAAAGTTTATTGAAGTTGTTTACTGTGTGTGTGCGCCTGCGCGCGTACGAGGCGTGTTAGTCAATTCTATTATGCATGAATTACCTACCTATGTCCCTTTTAATTTTACGAATGCAGTTGCGCTGCGCCTAATCATAGTTTAGGTTAAGTCTTGTAGTTATTATCTCATTATAAATGAACAATGTTATGTTTTTATGAGATCAATAAATGTCTTTAAACCTAAGTTCCTATTCGCTTCAATTGGACGGTGTAACTACGATTGGAATAACAAACTTTATACTATAATCGGAAGTTTTGATCATTTTGTGATGATGATAATTCAACATGATGAGAGCATCAGAGCTCAGTTGTTTGATAATCTGACACGGTAACGTTGTGGTCTAAGTGTGGCCGAAACACATACATACATTAGTTTGTGTTTATTGTACAATTTGGCCGAGGTGCCCGTGGCGCAGTTGTGAGAGTGATCGGCGATGATCGCTGTTGTAAGCAACACACACCGGGTCGGAAATGGGATGGGTGACCACCCCGACCGAAATTTAGTGATGTGTATTTCGGGTATCTCCGTGCTTCGGAAGGCACGTTAAGCAGTTGATGCCAGTTGACGTCCCTAGATGTCAGTCGTTAAGCCTAGTCAGAGGCCTTAGGGCGGCTTGATAATATCTGACATTAAGGTTGCTCACTAACCTTACACCCTTCCAACAATCCGCACTGAGCCCGCGTGTTGGAGTAGTGAGGCCTGTGAGAATCGAGAACACCGGATAATCACGGCCCCTTACTCACTAAGTTTTCTTTTATGTATAAGAGGGAGCAAACGAGCTTGAGGGTCACCTGGTGGAAAATGATCACCTAAGCCCATGGACAACCACAACACCACCGGTGTCGTCGCCGTTGCGTTGCTTGATTTTAGAAATGAATATACCTTTTTCTTGAAGGCCCCAATGTCGTATCTCTCCGGAAATACCGCCGGTGGGAGATCATTTCAAGTTTGTTTCAAGCTAGCTCGATTAAGTCTAGGCTTTTAAATTTTCCGGTCACAATTATATCATCAGTGAATGAAAAATCATTAATAAAATAAAAAAACGTCTACGAGCCAATAATCTAATATTTCCCTTCTAACACACCCTGTATACACAAGTTAGCCTTTAACTTTTTCGGAGTTTCGTAAAGACATATTTATGCGAGCGCCTGATTTTGACTGCTTCGATAATTTATGTAATCTCGAACCGAGTTTAACTGCCGCAATATTTCGTGAAATTTTATTGGAATAAGATTTTGTTTCACTTGTAAAAATGAATTTATCTGAAACTGCTATTTGAAGTCAAGTATGAACTTCTCTGTCTTACGTGAAAGACACAACTGTTCACTTATGTGTGGAATTCAGTTTTCATCTCCAAGTACTTACATGAAGTTTTTGACAGGTAGCAGCGACGTGCTTTCCACACCATTTTAATCCCACAGGCTACCCTCAATTCCTTTAATTGCGCGAAACATGCCAGATTTTGGGAATATTGGTTATTCCAAGAAGAATTTTGTTGTGAGGAAAAATACATCAATCAATTTCAAACGGTCAGGTCACCCATCCCATTTTAGACCCATCGTGACTTAATCGTTGTTCTCACCACTTAATCGTGATCTGTCAACTGTCTTCAAAATTTTCTGTCTTTTATGGGGATAATTGGTTTCTGTTAACAGAAACCAATTGTGTCCGGTCGACGACAATGTACGGTCGACGGCATGACATGTTACCCATTTTCAGTCGCAAAGAGTTGTCATTTGGTAAGATCAAGATAAAAAACGGCTTTAGGTAGTCTGATAAGCCGTTGGCTGTACATCACGTTCCTACTCTAATATTTCTCATGAGAAATGCCTGCTGTAGCCTTAACACCGTATTTATTTGAATAACACAAATTCGTTATTATTCTACCAAATACGAGACTCATGAATACAAAACATTCTACAAGCTCGTCAAATAAACTGTGTTTTGTAATAAATATTCGACGAGGTACTAAAAGAAAAACACGTTTCATTTTGTGGAAATATTAATGAGCTGTCGGTTTTTTTAACAAACGATGCGAAAGGGATGTATGGAATAGATGAATAATGTACATTTTGAACAGTGTAACAATATTTGAGTTTTAGAATCGTACAAACTAAAATTCCTGCTGCTACTGTGTACCTTACTCCCATCATGAAGCTTTTGAGAGGACTACATTAAAAACTAGAAAAGTTAACCTTGTTTCATGAATTTCGTTTTCATAAACCATGCCTCCAAAAATATCAAACATCTTTCAACGTCAGATGGGGCCAACCGCTTACGTATCAAATATTATTATCTAATTAAATTTTACATGCAGAGCGTGCCAAAAACGTATACACACATACATACATCCTTACACTCGAAGAACATCATGATTTTTCTGGCGCGGTCGGGTAAGAAGGTACGTGGTGGTTGCAATCTCGGTTTGTGCGATTCTGATGTTAGTGACCATGAAATTTCAAATTTAATTACTTTCAGTCTCATCTGTAGCATCTCTAGACTGTCATATGCTTTACTTAAAGAAAATTGGTTGAAGAGTATTTTTTATTTCAAGTTTTCTTCCTAACTTTCTGTTCTTCTGTACGGAGTTGAGTCGTGGACCCTTACTCAAGCAACCACTAAGCGACTGGAAGCTTTTGAAATGTGGGTGTACAGAAGAATCAAGACTATCGTGGACGGATAGAATTTCCAACGAGAAAGTGCTACGTATGATTGGCAAAAGAGTGGAAGTTACTAAGACCCATACAAATCCGAAAATAGGAATATCTGAGTCACATACTGAGGAAGGACAAGTATCAGCTACTCCAACTTATTATGCAAGGGAAGATCCAAGGACGAAGAAAACCCGAAAGAAGACGTTACTCATGGCTTAAAAATCTGCGTACCCGGTTCAACATGAGCACCAGATTGCTATTCAGAGCAGCGGTCTCCAAAATTTAAGTAGCTTTAATGATAGATGGCAGCATAAGAAGAAAAAGCATAAAATCCAAATAATACTTGCAATAACTTCAAAAAAGCTTTCTAAGCACAAACTGTCCCTAAGCCCCGTTTTCAGTAAATCTCAGTGCATACATTGCACATGCAAAGCTCCTTGCATTAACTAAATTGCTTCCTCTGTTTATGTTGACTGGAACTGGCGGTTTATTCGGCTTTAGGAATGTACTACTGTTATCTTATGTTGTCGAATAATTTGAGTTATGTATGGTTTGGAGAAGTTATGGATTAAGTTACACAATGTTACTGATTACATTTAGTTTAACAATGTTAAAGTTGATAACATCTCTAATATGAGATACTTACGCTCAAGACATCTTGAGCGACTTACGAGTAGTTATACCCCTTTTCTTTTACATAGACTATTGATAAACATTTCAAGGCCATGAACGAATTTTTAAACTAGAGCACAAATATAGCAGAGGTGTTTTCCTAAAAATTCAACCCTCTTTTCTAAAAGGCAAAAATACATAAAACATAAAAGTTGAATAATTGAATCTTACAATAATTGGAAAAAATATACAAAATACGATTATTACGTCATGACTAATACCTTCATACAATAATATGAAGTGACTTAGTGGAATAATTTCCACGGGGATGAGAGTGATGTGAGAGTGGAGTAAAAAATCGCTTCGCGGAGAAATGTTTACTGAAATGTACTCCACCTAAAAAAAAACACTGTACCTGGCCACCTTGTATATCTAACATGGAAAACTTGACTGGTATTTTAGCAGGAATATGCTAAAATAACGAGCTGTATTTTACATTTTGCCTGTTAGCTCTAGCTGTTTTTACAACCCTACATCCATTTTGCACTGGGGAGTCTTTTTTACCTCTCGTGTCTGTTTTTGTGGATGTTAAAATTTAATTCGGTTTTTAGGCAACAATTAGCAAAGCTTTTATGAAGTACTAGCTTTCCGCCCGCGGCTTCACTATGACCCTAGGTCATTTCCACCCCTGTAAGTTATATGCCGCAGTAAAAACTACCCTGTGTCCAGTAGGACACAGGATCTTGAAGTATCAAGGTTCAGTCTATCTGTGCATCAAATTTCATGGATTATGGTTAAGTAGTTTTGGCAATAAAATGTAACAACGGCACAGACAGATTTATTTCCACATTCACAATATTAGTATGAATATGACTTTGTGAGTTGAATTTTTTTTTCTGTCAATTAGAACAAAATTGGATTGTGAAATTGGAGCAAAATACGCACAGATTTTTGCTACATGGATTTTATACAGTCGGATATTGAATAAAACAATATAAATCACCCAATTACAATAGCCGAGAGGATTGTGACGTCACGCATCGCTCGTTTACAAAATGCAAATAGTTTGACATTACTTTTTTATGAGGCTAGTAGTTGCCAGTGTTTTATGTTATCTAAAAACCGGCCAAGTGCGAGTCCAACTCGAGCACGAAGGGTTCCGTACGTAAATTATGTTTGTCGATTATGATGAAAAACTTTGATGAAATTTCTGTCTGACTGTGTGGTTGACTGGTAGAGAATGCCTCTAGGCATTAAGTCCGCCATTTGTACTTTATTTTTGTGCAATAAAGAAAAAAAAATGAATAAAAACCATGCGACATTTATTATAATTGTTAAAAGTATTAAATAAGAAAATTATATTATTTGACAGCAGAAAGCCTGTGCAAATTAAACGAACTGTGTGACCTTAAACTCTATCGTTAAACTTAACGCTCTCCAGTCTAAGCTTTAGCAGAATGCCTACAAAAAAGCCTATTTGATACCATCTCAGCTCAGAGACCAATAACAATTTAGTTAAGCGAAATAGTCTCAGCAGTTGGCGAGTGCTGGCGCTTCTTTGTATTAAAAAGGGTAATATTTGTTAAAAAAGTCTGCTTCGAGGGGCAATATTTAAATAAATTGAAGGAATACTCCAGGGACCGCCAATATCAACGGAGAGATAATTTCGGGGCAACAAACTCTTGGTAAAATAGCTAAATAATTAATTGTAACAATTAAGAATAACCACCTTTATGACTCCCTGATGAGCACAGGCACAGTATTACATGGTATACCATCTTCCATTTTAGATACAAACACAGCAAGCGCAGCTTGTTTGTGAGCGCGGCCGAGCCGTCCCGTATGTACGAGTCGCCGCACGCACACACTGTCGATTTTATTGATTCTAACGATACTGGAGTCACGGTACTCGAGGCCGGGCGGTACGTAAGTCTTGTGTGTTTCTTTGCTCCTGCGCCGTTGCCAAAATTGAAGGCCTAATAACGGTTATTCCCCCCACCGGCACTTCCCCATTGGGGGCCACTGGAAATTCGAAAAAAAAAATGTCCCAGTTGGCCCCACAGCACAGCTGCACAGTTTTTGTTGCTAAACTCCTCCGAAATGGTTTTACGGATTTTGGTAAAATTTCAAATGTATTTTGTAAAGTCAAAAAAAGGTTTTTTTCTGAATTATTATGGTAGAGTTTACCCTAGCATTTGATTTTGTTTGTAAATAGGCAATCAACGCTCGTTCGGCGGCCAAGCTGCCCTACTTGTTTTATTGTATGGCACAGGCCTCACCTCAAACATGGGGAACCGAGCGATACTCGAACATGCGATCTAGTGACATCAGCCGGAACCAACGACTTAACGTGGCTTCACTCAACGAGACATCTGTAAACAGAGCAGTCACCCATACTGTTGCGGTCAGCATCACCCATCCCATTTTCAACACGACCAAAGGGAACCATTGTCACAACTGAACCACGGGCATCAACATCACCTCAACAATTCATCGATTGCAATAGCATGACTGTATCACGTTTGCATTGCTCCAATGATATTATAATAAAAAAGAGGTAGATACGTTACTTGTGCTAAAACAGTGGCACCCGAAGTCAACTATTAGTGCACCTGAGCAAAGCATTTACAGTGTTGACAGAGACGACACCGCGCAACATGCATCTGTCTCGTTAACGCTCTAGTAAAATAACACACTATCTTGAGCACACGTTACAGCACGGTCAAATTATTGGTACGTACGCAGAGGTCTATTTTAGACTTTGCATCAGTACTGACATAACCTATTTACCTCGTTTTTATCATAATATCATTGTTTTGCTAAATGTCGCTATAGGCTTTAGTATGAGGGTCAGATTGTGATGATCGTTTTCACGATATAAACTAATATTTCAGGATCAAGAGGCCAGCTTGACAGGAACTTTTTTTCGAAGGTAATTACTGTTTTTTCATGGATTTTTCGGGACAAATAACCCAAAAGGCCCGCCAGTCAGTCTGAGGGACGAAGTTGGGAACCCAGGAATGCCAATCCCGGTGGAAACAAGGGTCTCAAAGCCCGAAAGGCGGATCGATAGCCGGGGTCGATAACCGCCAATGTAAACACTGGCCAGGAAACGGAAGTGGACCACCAAATCAACCGAACGTATTTATCACCGCACGGAATGCACAATCACGCTCCTAAATTCCATTAAAAGCCCTAGAAACGGCCATCGTAATTAAAAGCAGCAATTTATTTCGTCTCCGAATCAATGTTTTTTCACGTCATCCACCCATTGACAAATCGCTCATCCTTTTTTTTTCCTTTCTTCTAGCCAAAGACACGCGCGCGGCTTGGCGACGCGCGCCCGAGCCGTCCGCACGTTCCGCCGCGACTGTGGGGTGATCCGATTCGGACACACATCGAGGTGACGATTTTCAATATGCATGTGTTGATGGGAATTTGATTATTTTCATTTACAACATTTTTTAAAAGCAAGACAGTCTCTCAGGTAAAGGCGTTTAATATGTTTAATGCTGTTGTAAAACCTGTTTTGTAAGCTGAAGCTGGAAATAAGACATTCTTTATAATTTTGAATGACAGTGATTTGAACCAAGTGTCTTTGCTTTTTTGACTCTACTGAAGTTTTCACCTTTGTATAAACAAAACCTTGTAATGTAAATATTTCTTAAATATATCTTTTATTCATCAATCTCGTCCAACTATTTATTTCAACACGTTATCAGCACGAATTGCTCTGTGTTTTCGCGAAAAATATAAGTTGAAAAAATTTGTGCAAAATGCAAAGTAGCGGGGATAGAATGTCCCCTGGCACGAGCAGCACGAGCATGGGAATGGGAGCGATCCGTATGCTCTCCGGACGTGAAGGCTATACCTAGTGCTTGGAAGTTCAAAATGCGGTTCTATCTTCTGCACGAACAGCTATGGGAGGCTGTGGTTGGGTATCCTGATGGAGATGGAACCCCAGTGCAAACGAAGAACCGTAAAGATGAATTAGCACTGGCCAAAATCTGCATGACTTTGGATGGAGGAGCCATCACTCATGTGAGAAGTGCGGAGAGTGCTAAGGCCGCTTGGACGTCGTTGCAGAACGCCTATGAAGACAAGGGCATGGGCAGAAGGTTAGCTTTAGAACGTAAGCTTTACCGTTTTTTGTCTTGATGAATTTAATGATATGGAGATGTATATACAAGCTATAATGAACACTGCACTTGATCTGGCGGATATAGGGAAAATCATAGAGGATACTTCCTTAGCTGCTATATTGCTTGGAGGCTTAACGCCAAAATATGATCCCCTAGTCATGGCTCTAGAAAACAGCAACGTTAAAGTAACTACTGAACTAGTTAAAGGTAGATTGCTAAGTGTAATAGCTAAAACAGAGGACACAATCCCAGCTTTGCGCACGGTTGCTAAAAAGAAACCAAAGAAGGTTAAAGCAAGAGTTTGCTATGATTGCAAGCAACCAGGGCATAAGAGACCAGATTGTCCACTAAGGAAATCCAACGGAGGAAAGGACACAAAGGATGCTTCTTTACTGGCGCTTGGCTTAGGAGACACTGAAGCTTTGAATAACTGGTTTATAGATTCTGGTGCGTCACAGCACATGACATCTAGAAGAGATTGGTTTACGAATCTAAAGCCGAAGGATTCTGTAAGTGTTACTGTAGCTAACGGTGAAAAGGTTAGTTGTGAAGGTTTTGGAGACATTTCAATTTCGACTCAGTCTAATGTGAATAGTATTAGTAATGTAGTATACATACCTAGATTACAAACGAATCTGTTATCTGTACATAAGTGTGTAGAAAAGGGTTTTTCTTTTTTGTTCGATAGGAATGGGTGTAAACTTTTTAGGAGTGATACCTTTTCTTTCTCAGGAGAACCTGTTTTAACCGGCTCTGTCTGCAAGGGGCTGTACAAATTAAATTGTACTGTTAATACTCCATGCAACACCGCCGCTTATGATGTACATACTGATGATTCATTGTCTGATTATGAGTTGTGGCATAGACGTTTGGGTCATTTATGCCGCATCGGGATGGACATTTTGAAAAAAGGTAATGTAGGTATAGATTATAAAGTTGTTGACAAGAAAAATTGTATTGGCTGTGTAGAAGGGAAACAAGCGAGAAAACCTTTCAAGAAGATTACATACAATAAGGGTACTTCTTTGCTAGAGCTGGTACACTGTGACTTGTTTGGACCTATGTCTGAAGTTTCTTTTCAAGGAAATAAATACGGTCTGATATTCGTTGATGTTTTTTCACGAATGGTGTTTGTCTATTTTTTAGCTTCAAAAGACAAAGTTAAGCAAAAGTTCGAATCTTTTCAATCTCTTGTCGAACGTCAAACTGGAGCTAAAATAAAATTTATAAGGACAGACAATGGAACTGAATTTGTCAATAGAGAACTTAAAGGTGTTTTCTCTTCAAACGGTATAGTTCACCAAACTAGTGTTGCATTTTCTCCGCAACAGAATGGGTTGGCAGAGAGAACTATACGCTCTGTGGTAGAAAAAGCACGTAGCATGTTGGCAGGAAGTTCTTTGTCAAAAGTATACTGGCAGGATGCTGTAGAAGCTGCCGTATATTTGAAAAATCGTTCACCACATCGTGCTCTTGGCCATTCGTTAACTCCTTATGAGAAGTGGTTTGATACTAAACCCAATTTGTCCCACCTAAAGGTGTTTGGCTGTCGAACCCTTGTTCATGTACCGTCGTGTCAAAGGAAGAAGTTTGATATGAAAGCCAAAGAACATATTTTTGTAGGTTATACTGACACTGTGAATAATTATTTAGTTAGAGACGCTCAGTATCCTAGGAGATTACAAAAGGCTAGAGATTTAGTATTTTTTGAGGATGTATTTACAAGTTTGAAGTCGACTAATAAGGAATCTGTGTTGAATAACAACCTCGATTCTATTCTCAACTTGTCGAACGAGTCGCATGTCTGTGACTTTAATATTCCGGACACACCAGGAGATAGGAACGCTGTTACTGGGGAGGTTGACCATTCTATGCCTGGGACTTCAGCTTCATATATTGATAATATTGATATGTCTTCAGTTTATCCACTAAGGGGGGAAGATGATCTGACACCACTTTTGGGAGATGATCTGTCATCTACACGTGTAGATATTGTTTCAGATGCTCCGCTAGCATGTGCAGATAGTGATTCAGTGGCTTCTGAGCGCAGATATCCTTCGAGGAATAGAAAATCACCTGATTTTTATTGCGCTGCCATGGTTGCAGACTGTTGTTCTGAACCGCAAAATTATTTTGAGGCTACTAAATCTGATGATGCTGAAAAGTGGCATGCTGCGATGCGAAGCGAATACAATTCACTTATTAAACTAAAAACGTGGAGGTTAGTGGAAAAACCTAGCCAAAAGTTGATTTCGTGCAAGTGGGTATATAAAGTAAAAACTGATGCTCACGGGAATGTGGTGAAATACAAGGCTCGACTGGTAATAAAAGGTTACAGTCAAATAGCTGGTATAGACTACAAAGAAACTTTTGCGCCCGTGATCAGGCATTCGTCTTTGCGAACTCTTTTTGCACTTGCTGCTAATCTTGGCCTTAAGATGAGGCACTTAGATGTAGAGACTGCTTTCCTCAACGGAGATCTCTCTGAGGAGATCTACATGGCTCAGCCTCAAGGTTTCATTGTGAAAGGTCAAGAGGATAAGGTTTGTTTGTTGCAGAAGTCTTTGTACGGACTTAAACAAGCTCCAAGAGCATGGTATAATAAGTTGTGTGAAACTTTGCTTAAAATAGGTTTCACCAAAATACCATCGGAACCTTGTGTGTTTAAAGGCCTTTTTGGTTCAGAAACTATTTTGCTAGCTGTCTATGTTGATGACATTATAGTTTTTTTATAAAAATGACATGTCATTTGACACTGTCAAAAATAATTTAGAAAAGTTTTTTGTTGTGAAAGATCTTGGTGCTCTTAATTATTATTTGGGAATGAATATTTCCCAAAAGGATGAGAAGATTATATTAAATCAACATACGTATATAAATAACCTTCTATTGAAGTACAATATGTTGGAATGTAGGGGACAGAGCACTCCACTCAGCAAAAGACTGGATGATGAGCTTACAAATGGTGAGAATACATATCCTTACCAAAATTTGATAGGATCTTTAATGTATTTAGCCGTTTGTACTAGACCAGATATTGCTTTTGCTACTAGCTACTTGAGCCAATTCAATAATTGTTATAGTAAAGCTCACTGGGATGCCGCAAAACGCATCCTTCAGTATTTGAAGGAAACTATAAATTATTCCATTATTTATAGAAAGTCAGCGGATCCACTTGTGGGATATACCGATGCTGATTGGGCTAACTGTAAAGCGGATAGGCGGTCGTACACTGGCTATCACTTTCAGCTGGCTGGTGGACCAGTATCGTGGACCTCTAGGAAGCAGCCTACGGTAGCATTATCGTCGGCTGAGGCCGAATACATGGCTCTAACGGATGCGGCAAAAGAAGCTTTATATCTAGGTCGCTTCATTAAGGAGGTAAGTGACGTCCGTCAGGAACCTATCTCAATTTATAGCGACAGTCAAAGTGCCCAAGCTCTAGCAATGAATCCCGTTTACCATTGTAGAACGAAACATATAGATACAAGATATCACTTTATAAGAGAAAAGGTATCACTTAATCTTGTTAGGTTACAATATATTAAATCCGGTGATATGTCGGCAGATATCTTAACGAAACCGTTAGGGCGAGTAGCTCATAAGAAATGCGTATCGTCTATGGGTTTAACTTGAGTTGTTCTAATTATTATTTTTTTGATATCTGCTGTTGTTTCTTTTAGTACTATTGTTTTATGTTCGCTTATTAACCCAGTTCAGATTAAGGTGGGGTGTTGTAAAACCTGTTTTGTAAGCTGAAGCTGGAAATAAGACATTCTTTATAATTTTGAATGACAGTGATTTGAACCAAGTGTCTTTGCTTTTTTGACTCTACTGAAGTTTTCACCTTTGTATAAACAAAACCTTGTAATGTAAATATTTCTTAAATATATCTTTTATTCATCAATCTCGTCCAACTATTTATTTCAACAAATGCTCTGCCTAAGGGTTTACAGGGGTTGAGTGGGGTTAAATTTAAAAAAGAGTCTGCACAGCTGGTCGCTACGCCATCAATGATTATTTTGTCAGTTGGATGTTTGCCAACATATTTAATGCTCTCCACATTTGCACGCTTGGATCTAAGTAGATCTTAACTGGACATCCTGATACAAACTGACATCCTATTTTGTATTCACTCAAAATCTAGCAAATAATTAAACTTCATTTATTTAGGCAGTACTTTGAATCGCGCAAGCATTGCGTTACGCTAAAAAATATACTCTGCCAGGAACTTACAGACGACGCTGCCTCTCTGCCGAAAACCAGGCATTACAAGATGGTGCCTTTTTTACACTGAATTCCAGCAGTTAAGTGTTTATTTCGTTGGGCTTAGTACTAACTTACCATGAACCGAGTGTTTGCTTGCACTTGCTGTGTGTGTTACTGTGTTGTTGATTAGTGCAGCCTCCCAAAATGCGGACGAAACTGGTTCGATTCCCGCGTCAGCCCATGGCCGATTTTTCCCTGGGTTTCCTATCGCTGTAAATTTATCGACCTAATAAAAATAGCAAATGTTTCAAATTGATCAGCTTTTCAGGGACTAGGGGTGAGAATCACGTTCGTTTACCCTAGTATAATAAATGATGTACAAAGTCCGTGACATCGGCCCCGTTGGTTTACGAGGCCTTGTACAATAAATCTACAGAATTTACGAGGACGAGATAAGTAATTTCGGTGGAGCCTTGCTTGCTTTACGATTTGCTTTCGTTAATCTTTTCATTTGTTAATTAAATTTAATTAACATAAAAAAATAATTGAGAGAGAAATAATTGCGATTAAGAGCATTGCAGCCCTGTGGTTAAATACTCTGGCGGAACCCCATGGTCCCGAGATCAAATCTGGTCGGAACACACCTTGCTGCGGGTGCTAAGTAATCCTGGCAGAAAGAAGGATCTTCGACCCCAAAGACGAATCGATTTACAGGTCGATTCCTGTTCTACAAGAAAAAATGGCTTTCCCCTTTTTTCTCCAATGCAAAGCGTTTCTTTTTTCCGTCGCAAAATATTATAAGCATTTCCCAGAAGCAAAAAACTACCAGTTGACCTCTAGGGCTTTCCCTTGCTATCATTTTGCATATTTTCCTAATGTAATCATCTGGTCGTGCCCCCGTTGATAGAGCGAGGACCCACTTTGAATATAGAGCGGTTACAATTTTGTCTGCAAAGGTTTTGCTATTGTTTGAGGATTGGATAAGTGCTGATGGGTGATTTCATTTATTTTTGTGTCTTTTAGTGCTCGCATCTGAATTCAATTCAAAATAAAAGCACTTATTTTTATTAAAGTCAGGGAGCTCCGTTGGTTGCATATTATCTACAATCGACTATTCTTTCGATCTTTATTTTTCGTTGCGATATTATTACTATTCATTGATATTGTTTCATTGTTTCGTGTTAGTTCCTTTTTGTTATTTTATATTTTGTGGGTCACGGTGTCCCGAATAATAAACGTATTTTATTTTTTCTGAAACCTTCACTTTTTACGTCCCACAGCTGGGCACACCTTCATTTTGCGGATGTGGACCTGGTGATGAATCTTACGTCACACACTAGTGAGTAAACATGAAAAACGCTAAGAATATAATTATTATGAACCACAATTTAGTTTTCTCTTAGCAACCATTGCTAAATGTTTGACAACAGAACATCGTCTGTTGAGACAGCTAGTTTACTTGAAAAATATTTCTTAAGTTATTCAATAAGTTGCACAGATGCTCCATCTTTTTCCGGACTAGCCTTTGTCTAACCTAATCTACATACACTTAAATTGTCTATTCCTATAGGCACTGCAGTGCTCTCTTAGCAAAGAGCCTGCGGGAGAATAAAAATTAAAATATTTTCAATAGAAAACGTCAGTAATGTTTAGTTTCTTGTAAAACATTTCCATGAGTTTCTGATACAAGTTGAATGGAGGCCCTCCGGCCGAAAACTTGTAAAAGGTGGCTGGTAGTAACTAAGTGGCGAAAGAGACGAGTCTTGTGGCATACCCTACATCGAAGTCCAGCAGTAGAGTGCGACACTTGAGGTGACGCATCAATGCTTAGTATAACGAATACCAAGTAACTTTGACCACATGCAAAAACAAAAGGTTTTTTTTTATAGGTTAGTTAGGCACGCATTTGACCACAATCTCACCTGATCGTAAGTGATGATGTGGTCTAAGATGGTACATGGCAAACAAATCGCCTAACAAATGGCTGTTCACTCTCTTCTTGAAGAGGCCCAAGTTGTAAAGAAAGCTCATTCCACTCCCTTGCTGATCGCATTATGAAAGTGTTATCAAAACGGTTGGTGCGAATCGCTGGGATGACAACCAAATAGGGGTCGGAAGTCAGTCTGCGCCGTGTGGTCCGATGAAGAAAAGGAGCTGGTGGAATCAGGTCATGCAACTCCTTCGCACACTCTCCGAAATGCAAACTGTAGAAAACCGACAGAGAAGCTACCCTCCAGCGTATCCTGAAAAGTGAACTTTTGAAATATTGCATAGCCGTGATCAGACTTTGAAGATATTAGAAGTCAAAACGGTAACACTTAAAAAGTCGCATAATGATAACATCACATTACTACGTGCCAGTAGCCCGGGGCACCGATGAATCACAGTTATGGCGATAACCACTTGGCTGTCAGCCAGGATCTGGATAGCACACACCATATTATTTTAATAGGGATTATTGTTTTAGGGAGAGTTGAGTTTTGTGATAAATCTCTGTGCTCTAGTTTTAAGACAGCAGACAAAATTGAAACTTTTGGAGAGTTATGGTAGCGTTACTTTTCTTTGTTTCAAGGATATTTAAAATTATTTCTTTGAGAAAAATACGAGTTTATCCGACTTTTTTTCTAGTATTATTATTACTTTTCTTACCCATCGCATTGGCCTGTTCTTGTTCCTCTACCTGAAAGTTATCTGGCAGTGATCTTCTCAGCGATAAGTCCGCATACATTAAACCTACATTTTGTACCTCATATTATTTATATCTGACCATATTGGTCTCTTATGGTGACATGTGGTTTTACCAGCAATGTCTGACTTCGTCCGCACTTTTTTTTAAATAATAACGTAATAATTCAACATTGTTTTAACAACGTTTTAACAACGTTGTCATTGTTAAAATGAGGTTCAAAGAAAAACGCGAAAAACAAAGAACGGAGCGTACCTGCGACCAAGTGACTAGGAACAGTGATAAATCACAGTGATATTGACGCTGGATCAGATACTAGTGCCATTCGGGTTGACGGTGCGCTATCGGACTGTTGCGGTTCCATTTTTGCTTTGTTTGTTTTAAATTTAATCTTGCATTGTTTCCACTTTTATCTGGAGGAAATCTTATGATACATAGTCTGGTTTGTTTGAGCAGTTATAACTCAAGAACTGCTTGACTAATTTTAAAGGTTTTTGGTTCGTTGGATTTGTCTATGCTTCTGACAGGAGAATAAAATATGGAAAATGTTCGGATAAAATATCTACACAAGATGTTCCTGGGATGAGGTCAAACGGAACAAAGTCGAAATAATTCGGTAAAACAGCTTTAATTTCTGTGCTAAACTGAATAGAAATATTCGGAATTGAGGCTGGATCAGATACGAGCTGTGTCAACGCTCGGCTGACAACACGTTATTGGCAAATAGTTTGTTGTGTTTCGGTGTTTGCTTATAGGTATTGACTTTCATGTTATGGCGTTTCGCATTTCATCGGAAGAGTGGATGAAAAATATATTTATTTACTCAGAATCAGAATCAGAATCAGAAATATCTTTATTTAAATAGACCTGTTACAAGTGCTTTCAAATCGTCAAAAACTTAATCAAACAAACAAAAATACACTTAATAATAGACTTAAATACTATAATAGAAATAATAAATAAATACACAGTATACAAACATAATGTGACTCAACCACCGGTGTCGGAAAGTTGTTTCTGTACTGAGAAGAACCGGCAAGAAACTCAGCAGTTACTCTTTTCAATATGTTCTGTACAATAATCTGTTAGTAAATTACAATTTATTATTAAGTACACATACAGTTATACAATTTCAAGAAAATGGTTAGTGCACAAAATAATGGTAAATTATTAAAAGCAATTAACAACATTGTTTAGAAAAGACTACTTTACTGGTTAACATTATAAAAAAGGAGTTTTGAGGTTCACATCCAGTTATACAATTCAAAGAAAAAAATGTTTGGTTGGTTCACATTATTATGTTGAATCCGTATAATTATTACAAAATGGCTAATTGGAGTCCGCGTCGAGCTGAGAGCTTACTCCCAGGCGTTCCTATCCATAAGGTAGTCGGCTGTGGTATAATATCCTTTTTTTAATAAGACAGTTTTAATATGATGTTTAAACCTATGTGATGGTAACTTACAAATTGCTTCTGGAATTTTGTTGTAGTAGTGTATACCTTGCCCCATAAAGGAACCTAAAACCTTTTGTAACCTGAATAATGGAAGCGCAATTTTATTCCTATTCCTCCTATTTTTGTCATGTATGTCACTATGTTTAGTGAAGAGATTAATATTTTCTCGCACCAATATAATACAATTATAAACGTATTGAGAAGCCACAGTAAGAATCCCAACTTCCTTAAAAATATCCCTAAGCGAGGTCCGTGCACGAAGCTTGTAGATGGATCTGATGGCTCGCTTCTGAAGAATAAATATGGTTTGTATATCTGCTGCCTGGCCCCAAAGTATTATACCATATGACATAATACTGTGGAAATAGCTGAAATAAACCGATCGAGCTGTGTCTACATCTGTCAAAGATCTTATTTTTCTTATAGCAAAAGCAGCTGAGCTAAGTCTGCCTTAAAGCTTGTCTATGTGAGGGCTCCACTGCAATTTTGAGTCTATCGTCATTCCAAGAAAAACTGTTGAATCTACAAGCTCCATATCATTACTATTTATTTTCAAATCAATGTGGTTATTTCTAACATTAGGCAACTTGAAATTAATACATTTAGTTTTGTTTGCATTTAACTGAAGGTTGTTGGTTGTAAACCATTGCAAAACCTTAGAAATTGCATTGTTTACGTCATCAAAATTATCTTTATTTCTATCGACATTAAAAACTAATGATGTATCATCTGCAAATAAAACTATGTCACAAAGGTCTCTAACGTAAAAAGGTAGGTCATTTATATATATCAAAAATAAAAAGGGGCCCAAAATTGATCCCTGTGGAACCCCCATTTTGAGCAGTGATCCGGAAGATGAAGTGCCATTCACGTCGACTTTTTGAGTTCTGAAACTAAGATATGAAGTAATTAAGTCCAACGCTGTGTCTTTAACACCATAAAAATCGAGCTTACGTATGAGAGTAAGGTGGTCGACGCAATCGAATGCTTTGGATAAGTCACAGAAGATACCAAGAGCATTCTGAGCACTCTCCCAAGCCCTGAAGATTTGTTTCACGAGCGCAATACCAGCATCTGTAGTAGAACGACCTCTAGTGAATCCGTACTGTTCCCTGTGTAGAAGTTTATTCTCATGAAAATGACTCAAAAGTTGTTCTAGTATGATCTTTTCAAAAATCTTGCTTAAAGCTGGCAAGATAGATATGGGCCTAAAGTTACCAGGGTCCTGTTTACTGCCTGATTTAAAAAGAGGTATCACTTTACTGTGTTTCATTAAATCTGGAAACACTCCTTCATCAACACAGTCATTAAAAATTATGGCTAGGTACGGAGCAAGAACATCTACTATATGACTAATAATATTTACTGAAATACCCCAAAGATCGGTGGCATTCTTTTTATTAATTAATTTAAATGATTTTAAAACATCAAGTGAATCTATGTGTTTAAACCTAAATACATCAGCCTTACAGGATACACTGTCCTTCAACAACTGTTCTGCTTTAGCTGGGCATGAATTCAGAGAAGCTGTAGTGACCACGGGTATATTAGAAAAATAGTCTTCAAAAGCTTCAGCTATGTTTGCATCTGATTTAATAATTCTACTGTTAATATTCAAAGAAAATGTGGTATCATGATGCTTCGTTTTACCCGTTTCGTGATTAATCACGTCCCAAGTGGTTTTTATTTTGTTTTGGGACTTAGATATTTTATCACGTATGTGTAATGCCTTGGCCATTGCACATACTTTCCTAAAAGCTTTAGAGTACTTTCTAACATACTCAATAAAAATTGGATCAACGCTGTATTTTTTCAAGCCATACAACTCGTACATTTTATTTCTACTTTTATAAATTCCGGGTGTGGCCCATTCAGAAAACTTTGACTGAGCTTTACGGGTCACCTTTCTTAGAGGGAAACTAGCATCAAACTCACCTTTAACACACTCAAAAAAATTCTTGTAAAGGTTTCCCGAGTCACCTGGCGTATAAACAATGCAAGGTAGCTTACACTTTAAACGGTCCCTAAAACGATTTATGCGATGTCCTGTCTTTGGTCTACAAATGATTTTCGCAGGATTAGACTTGGTGAGAGCCTTATCTAAAAATGTTATCTTTTGTCCGCAATGATCTGATGTTAAAACGGACACAATAGATTTATTTATCGGAGTACAATCACAAAATATATTATCCAGACAAGTAGCCGTGGTGGCTGTAACTCTAGTAGGTTCCTGAAATTGATAATCTAATCCAAAAGATTTAAATAATGACACTAATCTGTTGCGCTCAGTTGAGGTACCTAATATATCCACATTAAAATCACCACACACAATAATAGACTTAGCCTTAGAGTTTAACTTTCCTAAAACTTCCTCCATGACTGACTCGAATTTGTCAAAGTTTGTTCTAGGGGGCCGGTACACACTAACCACAACATAGCCCTCAAGCTCCACACAAGACAACTCGACGATACGCTCTACTGACAGGCCTACTATGTCTTTGCGCTCTTTACATTTCAAGCTATTTACTGTATAAATTATTGAGCCACCATGAATAGCGGTCTTACTTTAATTGTTCACGAAATTATCAATTAAAGCTCTTTGCTTTTCTATGATTTATCTTTTATTATGAATGAGTGATGATGGATAGTAGTTAAAACAATTGCCGAAATCGAAAGAAGTACTAAATTTTATCTTGCTTGCTTGAACTTCAAGCGGCTCGATGGTCTGAGTATTTGTAGGTATGAGTACTTTTTATGTGTTCTGTTGCAAAAACAGGGCCCGACCGGGATTTGAACCCGGGACCACTCACACCCAAAGCGAGTATCATACCACTAGACCATCGAGCCGCTTGAATATAACATCTTTTAGGAACACTACTTTGTTCGACTTGTACACTTGTTTAAACAATGTTAAATGGTCTCCATTTAAGAAGTTTTCGGCCCTCAGTTCATGTCAGTCATCACTTTTTCGTACTATATGCCCTTTTTTTTACCCGGTGAAATACATTTACGTACTTTCCGCTGCTTGGGGGAGGGCAGTGGAGGAGTGTGAGACTCACCCACCCCAGAGGGATGTAGGGGTCTGCACTAAAACACCAGGGCGGCCTCCTTCTGCGCGAGACCAGGATTTCCCGAGAACTCTTCTGAGGAGCCACTCTACCGGTGAAACCCTGACGCGCTGCCGGCAGGATGGCTCACCTCGAGGGAAGTTGTGCCTCCCCTCTTACACCCGTCCGCCGTGTACGTCAGTGCGAGGCCGCCCCACACTGCCGTCCTCCTCGGGGTAACTTGTGCAATGGAAGCACACAGCCCCCGTCGTGTGCACTCCGAGCAACCCCAAGGGCCCCCTTTAGTCGCCTCTTACGACAGTTGGGGTTGGACCTTGGCTGGATTCTTACGCCCCACAAGGCGAGTGCTAAATGGCCTGCCCGCTGCCATTTCAACCTGCTGACTCGTTGGCCTATGTCGGCGATCATAGTTCTGAAACGGATTTCCTCATTCCTGGTTTGATCTCGTGGCGAAATGACGAGTTCTCCATTGCACGTTGGGTGACGTTGAGCTTTCTTATGAAGCCCATAGTCAGTGACCACTAGACATAGTAGGTTTACATGAAATATAATATTTGTGTAGTTAATCCTACTCCAGCTGTTGACATGAACTGATAAAGTTTGACGACAAATTTAAAGTAGAATTCACTGTTTCATTTCATTCAAATACTATTGGAGGTTCTATTTATACAAGTGTGATAACCACTGTAATAACTGTATGACATCCTTAAAGTTTGTATTTAAAGCAGGCGGCTCGATGGTCTAGTGGTATGATACTCGCTTTGGGTGTGAGTGGTCCCGGGTTCAAATCCCGGTCGGGCCCTGTTTTTGACCGGATCAAATAGTTATGTTTTACTTGCTGGGCTCGTTCCCTTTACAATGTTATTTGAACACTCGAACTAAACACCATATTGATGTTTTTTTGTATCGCTTGTCAGGAGAGTTCTATATCTAATTTTCAGAATTGAAATTTTCTTCAGCCAAAAACATTTCGGTCCCGTCCCGCTTGACAGGTACAAAACGGACAAAACGAAGAGTGTTCGAAGGAACTTCATGACCTGGTGGTGGTGGTAGTCTTCCACCCTCTACTTTCTACCACAGGACCACTACACGCCGTGAGGGCTTCCACACCCATGTGGTCGACTTTCCAGGGGTCCGGACTGAACAGTTTGGTGCTTCCTTTCTGGTCCGCACCGCTTAGGACTGGAACGCTCTCCCTGCGTCTGTTTCCGGATACATACAACTTTGGTGTCTTCGAGGCAAGAGTGAATTGCATTTTCTGGTTAAGCGTGTTATACTTTCGACTTGTCATCGCTTACCATTAGGCGAGGCTAAGATCAAACGCAAAACCAATTATTAAAAAAATAAAAAATTTTTTCGTCAATTCCCTACACATTTTTAACTTTCTTTCATGCATAAATAAGGGAGCAGCTTTTTCCAGCTAAACATTTTTAAATCTAATTCGTGACGATTATGGGGGTCATCAATCATTATGAAGGCAATGGTCGCAATCTCGCCAGTTAACAAGTGACAATATTATGATCTACGAGTATGATAGAAAACTTCTGCCCAGCAAATGCCTTTTTTCTCTTGAAGACACCCAAATTGTGGTTGCTTTAATTAAATTTGAAGGCATTTATTTCACGGAAAGTCAATAAATTATTCACAGATTATTTGTGTGCCTACTAAAATGGCTAACCATTGCGATTCTGATGTCTCCACATATGATTTTACAAATAAATTGATTGATTGACAGAATAAAAATGGTTAAAAATCACGCCATATAACTCTACCACCGGTTTGGACGTTGTTATCGAGAATAATTCGGCAAGAAGCTCAATACTTACCCCCGAATTCACAAACGCAATTCAACGTTGAGCATCCCTCAGAAGTATAGCTGTCCCTTTCAGTTCTATTGATATTTTACGGGACAGCATGAGCGTGAGCGCGTGCTTGGCGTTGATTGACTCTTGTGAATTAGGGGGTTAGTAACTCTTTTCAGCTGAGTAATCAAGGTTTCTGGTTTGGAGTTGTAACACAGTTGTTTAAACAAGTGTAAAAGTCGAAAACTACAGTGCTTCTAGAAGATGGTAAGTTCAAGCGGCTCGATGGTCTAGTGGTATGATACTCGCTTTGGGTGTGAGTGGTCCCGGGTTCAAATCCCGGTCGGGCCCTGTTTTTGATTCTAGATAAAATTAATTTAACTTCTAATATATATGTTAACATACCTATGTTTTTTATCATGTTTATCTTTGCATTGTATTGTGTCACTAAATAAATTATTTTTCTTTCTTTCTTTCATACATTTTTTATTTTTGTAAAAACTCAAGCAACCAGTTATACGGCGGTAGGCGTACCCCTTACCACGTTGACTTTAAATTTTCGCAACAAAAAGTGTACGTCTAAATGTTAATTTCACCATGACGGCAACAATTATTGTGCCTCTGACTAACCTGTTTGGTACTCGTATGTTATTTTTTGTTGTCTTTAAAATGAATTAATTAGTTTCAGCTTGCCAGTTGCCTCAATAGACCGTAAGATATCGTGACCTGATACCCACCGATGTAGACCAGCTTGTTTTCAAAGGAAACAACCAGCCAGAGCTGAAACAACAGCGTGTTCCACTCGGCGGGCTACACAAACACGCCACGGGTAAACAATGATGTTGGTTTGACTTTTAAACTAACGAGGGTAGGTTAATAGTAACTACAGTTTTAGTAATCCTTATTCGGGGCCACGGACGTAAAAGAAAGACGGACGTCACCTCGTCTAATCATTGATGAAGCATATTATCAGCTGCCAGTTTAGGTGTGTGCATGATTAGCAAGTGTCATTGGCGCTGTCACACGGAGTAAAATGGTGTAGTTTGTAGCACATAGTGTGTTTGCGTTAGTGTAGCAGGTCGTATACAACTAACGAAATTGTAGCACCTTGCATGCTTCAATTTTTTTTAGTGTGATGTTCCGTCCGTCTTTCTTTTACGTCCGTGTTCAGGGCATAAACATATTTTTCAGTACTGCCCAATGATGCAATGCTTTCTATGCCAGTGGTTCAGGGGGCACATAACATAGGGCGCTCGCCCACGGCGACTTTTGGAAGAGATGCAGTAGCGACACTATAGCGTGTCTTCATCGATACTGTCGCGAAGCGGTCGCTAGCTGTGTACCCTCGCCGACGGGGCGCTTAGGGCTAACCCACAGGTACCACAATCAGACCACATAGCAGCGACAAAATGCAGTCAAGCAGTGGTTACGTTACGTGTTACGTGTGAATGGTGTCGCTGCAGCTTTTTACAGTTGCGTTGTGTTTCCGACAATGTCGATGTGGTTGCGTTGTCATTGCGATGTGGTTACGTCGTGTGCATGCGTTGTCCGAACAAACTCATGGAATCTAAAGAGGAAACATTGTTGACGCAACGTTGTGCCTGCGATGTGGTCGGCCAATAATTTTCGGAGTCGCTGGTGGTTGCGTTGCGGTTGCGATGTCGTTGCGATTTTACCGGTATTCATCAATTGGTTAATAATGACTGCAAAATGTGGTACGTGTGAATAGTCCTATTTACTCTCAATACAAAATATACGCCCGACTATGTCGTGTGGTTGTGGTACGTGTGGGTTGGCCCTTAGATTCTGTCGCCATACTGTCGCGCTGTTGTCGCGATGCAGAAGCCGTTGGTAGTACGTTGGCATCACTACTGTAGCGCGTTGCAAATGCCACTAAAACAAAAAATGGCCGTCGGTGACCGCTCAGAGTCAACTCACGTAAGGACTAGTAATGGGCTGGGTGACCGACCTGACCGAAATTAAGTCAAGCATCTCCGTGCTTCGAAAGGCATGTGAAAGTGTCTCGGCTGACGTCACTGATGTCAGTCGTTAAGCTTCTTCGGAGGCCTAAAGTCATGAATGGAGTGTGTGCCCGGCAGTGGGACATGCAAAATGCAAACTATTTACCAACTTTAATAAGTTAAGATAAAGATATACTTTATTGCACAAATAAAATAATTACACAACGATGTTTACAGAGATTTATGACGTATAATTTAGGCAGTCGCGATTAAACCGCTTGACCACAATCTCACCTGATCGTAAGTGATGATGTGGTCTAAGATGGTACATGGCAAACAAATCGCCTAACAAATGGCTGTTCACTCTCTTCTTGAAGAGGCCCAAGTTGTAAAGAAAGCTCATTCCACTCCCTTGCTGATCGCATTATGAAAGTGTTATCAAAACGGTTGGTGCGAATCGCTGGGATGACAACCAAATAGGGGTCGGAAGTCAGTCTGCGCCGTGTGGTCCGATGAAGAAAAGGAGCTGGTGGAATCAGGTCATGCAACTCCTTCGCACACTCTCCGAAATGCAAACTGTAGAAAACCGACAGAGAAGCTACCCTCCAGCGTATCCTGAAAAGTGAACTTTTGAAATATTGCATAGCCGTGATCAGACTTTGAAGATATTAGAAGTCAAAACGGTAACACTTAAAAAGTCGCATAATGATAACATCACATTACTACGTGCCAGTAGCCCGGGGCACCGATGAATCACAGTTATGGCGATAACCACTTGGCTGTCAGCCAGGATCTGGATAGCACACACCATATTATTTTAATAGGGATTATTGTTTTAGGGAGAGTTGAGTTTTGTGATAAATCTCTGTGCTCTAGTTTTAAGACAGCAGACAAAATTGAAACTTTTGGAGAGTTATGGTAGCGTTACTTTTCTTTGTTTCAAGGATATTTAAAATTATTTCTTTGAGAAAAATACGAGTTTATCCGACTTTTTTTCTAGTATTATTATTACTTTTCTTACCCATCGCATTGGCCTGTTCTTGTTCCTCTACCTGAAAGTTATCTGGCAGTGATCTTCTCAGCGATAAGTCCGCATACATTAAACCTACATTTTGTACCTCATATTATTTATATCTGACCATATTGGTCTCTTATGGTGACATGTGGTTTTACCAGCAATGTCTGACTTCGTCCGCACTTTTTTTTAAATAATAACGTAATAATTCAACATTGTTTTAACAACGTTTTAACAACGTTGTCATTGTTAAAATGAGGTTCAAAGAAAAACGCGAAAAACAAAGAACGGAGCGTACCTGCGACCAAGTGACTAGGAACAGTGATAAATCACAGTGATATTGACGCTGGATCAGATACTAGTGCCATTCGGGTTGACGGTGCGCTATCGGACTGTTGCGGTTCCATTTTTGCTTTGTTTGTTTTAAATTTAATCTTGCATTGTTTCCACTTTTATCTGGAGGAAATCTTATGATACATAGTCTGGTTTGTTTGAGCAGTTATAACTCAAGAACTGCTTGACTAATTTTAAAGGTTTTTGGTTCGTTGGATTTGTCTATGCTTCTGACAGGAGAATAAAATATGGAAAATGTTCGGATAAAATATCTACACAAGATGTTCCTGGGATGAGGTCAAACGGAACAAAGTCGAAATAATTCGGTAAAACAGCTTTAATTTCTGTGCTAAACTGAATAGAAATATTCGGAATTGAGGCTGGATCAGATACGAGCTGTGTCAACGCTCGGCTGACAACACGTTATTGGCAAATAGTTTGTTGTGTTTCGGTGTTTGCTTATAGGTATTGACTTTCATGTTATGGCGTTTCGCATTTCATCGGAAGAGTGGATGAAAAATATATTTATTTACTCAGAATCAGAATCAGAATCAGAAATATCTTTATTTAAATAGACCTGTTACAAGTGCTTTCAAATCGTCAAAAACTTAATCAAACAAACAAAAATACACTTAATAATAGACTTAAATACTATAATAGAAATAATAAATAAATACACAGTATACAAACATAATGTGACTCAACCACCGGTGTCGGAAAGTTGTTTCTGTACTGAGAAGAACCGGCAAGAAACTCAGCAGTTACTCTTTTCAATATGTTCTGTACAATAATCTGTTAGTAAATTACAATTTATTATTAAGTACACATACAGTTATACAATTTCAAGAAAATGGTTAGTGCACAAAATAATGGTAAATTATTAAAAGCAATTAACAACATTGTTTAGAAAAGACTACTTTACTGGTTAACATTATAAAAAAGGAGTTTTGAGGTTCACATCCAGTTATACAATTCAAAGAAAAAAATGTTTGGTTGGTTCACATTATTATGTTGAATCCGTATAATTATTACAAAATGGCTAATTGGAGTCCGCGTCGAGCTGAGAGCTTACTCCCAGGCGTTCCTATCCATAAGGTAGTCGGCTGTGGTATAATATCCTTTTTTTAATAAGACAGTTTTAATATGATGTTTAAACCTATGTGATGGTAACTTACAAATTGCTTCTGGAATTTTGTTGTAGTAGTGTATACCTTGCCCCATAAAGGAACCTAAAACCTTTTGTAACCTGAATAATGGAAGCGCAATTTTATTCCTATTCCTCCTATTTTTGTCATGTATGTCACTATGTTTAGTGAAGAGATTAATATTTTCTCGCACCAATATAATACAATTATAAACGTATTGAGAAGCCACAGTAAGAATCCCAACTTCCTTAAAAATATCCCTAAGCGAGGTCCGTGCACGAAGCTTGTAGATGGATCTGATGGCTCGCTTCTGAAGAATAAATATGGTTTGTATATCTGCTGCCTGGCCCCAAAGTATTATACCATATGACATAATACTGTGGAAATAGCTGAAATAAACCGATCGAGCTGTGTCTACATCTGTCAAAGATCTTATTTTTCTTATAGCAAAAGCAGCTGAGCTAAGTCTGCCTTAAAGCTTGTCTATGTGAGGGCTCCACTGCAATTTTGAGTCTATCGTCATTCCAAGAAAAACTGTTGAATCTACAAGCTCCATATCATTACTATTTATTTTCAAATCAATGTGGTTATTTCTAACATTAGGCAACTTGAAATTAATACATTTAGTTTTGTTTGCATTTAACTGAAGGTTGTTGGTTGTAAACCATTGCAAAACCTTAGAAATTGCATTGTTTACGTCATCAAAATTATCTTTATTTCTATCGACATTAAAAACTAATGATGTATCATCTGCAAATAAAACTATGTCACAAAGGTCTCTAACGTAAAAAGGTAGGTCATTTATATATATCAAAAATAAAAAGGGGCCCAAAATTGATCCCTGTGGAACCCCCATTTTGAGCAGTGATCCGGAAGATGAAGTGCCATTCACGTCGACTTTTTGAGTTCTGAAACTAAGATATGAAGTAATTAAGTCCAACGCTGTGTCTTTAACACCATAAAAATCGAGCTTACGTATGAGAGTAAGGTGGTCGACGCAATCGAATGCTTTGGATAAGTCACAGAAGATACCAAGAGCATTCTGAGCACTCTCCCAAGCCCTGAAGATTTGTTTCACGAGCGCAATACCAGCATCTGTAGTAGAACGACCTCTAGTGAATCCGTACTGTTCCCTGTGTAGAAGTTTATTCTCATGAAAATGACTCAAAAGTTGTTCTAGTATGATCTTTTCAAAAATCTTGCTTAAAGCTGGCAAGATAGATATGGGCCTAAAGTTACCAGGGTCCTGTTTACTGCCTGATTTAAAAAGAGGTATCACTTTACTGTGTTTCATTAAATCTGGAAACACTCCTTCATCAACACGGTCATTAAAAATTATGGCTAGGTACGGAGCAAGAACATCTACTATATGACTAATAATATTTACTGAAATACCCCAAAGATCGGTGGCATTCTTTTTATTAATTAATTTAAATGATTTTAAAACATCAAGTGAATCTATGTGTTTAAACCTAAATACATCAGCCTTACAGGATACACTGTCCTTCAACAACTGTTCTGCTTTAGCTGGGCATGAATTCAGAGAAGCTGTAGTGACCACGGGTATATTAGAAAAATAGTCTTCAAAAGCTTCAGCTATGTTTGCATCTGATTTAATAATTCTACTGTTAATATTCAAAGAAAATGTGGTATCATGATGCTTCGTTTTACCCGTTTCGTGATTAATCACGTCCCAAGTGGTTTTTATTTTGTTTTGGGACTTAGATATTTTATCACGTATGTGTAATGCCTTGGCCATTGCACATACTTTCCTAAAAGCTTTAGAGTACTTTCTAACATACTCAATAAAAATTGGATCAACGCTGTATTTTTTCAAGCCATACAACTCGTACATTTTATTTCTACTTTTATAAATTCCGGGTGTGGCCCATTCAGAAAACTTTGACTGAGCTTTACGGGTCACCTTTCTTAGAGGGAAACTAGCATCAAACTCACCTTTAACACACTCAAAAAAATTCTTGTAAAGGTTTCCCGAGTCACCTGGCGTATAAACAATGCAAGGTAGCTTACACTTTAAACGGTCCCTAAAACGATTTATGCGATGTCCTGTCTTTGGTCTACAAATGATTTTCGCAGGATTAGACTTGGTGAGAGCCTTATCTAAAAATGTTATCTTTTGTCCGCAATGATCTGATGTTAAAACGGACACAATAGATTTATTTATCGGAGTACAATCACAAAATATATTATCCAGACAAGTAGCCGTGGTGGCTGTAACTCTAGTAGGTTCCTGAAATTGATAATCTAATCCAAAAGATTTAAATAATGACACTAATCTGTTGCGCTCAGTTGAGGTACCTAATAAATCCACATTAAAATCACCACACACAATAATAGACTTAGCCTTAGAGTTTAACTTTCCTAAAACTTCCTCCATGACTGACTCGAATTTGTCAAAGTTTGTTCTAGGGGGCCGGTACACACTAACCACAACATAGCCCTCAAGCTCCACACAAGACAACTCGACGATACGCTCTACTGACAGGCCTACTATGTCTTTGCGCTCTTTACATTTCAAGCTATTTACTGTATAAATTATTGAGCCACCATGAATAGCGGTCTTACTTTAATTGTTCACGAAATTATCAATTAAAGCTCTTTGCTTTTCTATGATTTATCTTTTATTATGAATGAGTGATGATGGATAGTAGTTAAAACAATTGCCGAAATCGAAAGAAGTACTAAATTTTATCTTGCTTGCTTGAACTTCAAGCGGCTCGATGGTCTGAGTATTTGTAGGTATGAGTACTTTTTATGTGTTCTGTTGCAAAAACAGGGCCCGACCGGGATTTGAACCCGGGACCACTCACACCCAAAGCGAGTATCATACCACTAGACCATCGAGCCGCTTGAATATAACATCTTTTAGGAACACTACTTTGTTCGACTTGTACACTTGTTTAAACAATGTTAAATGGTCTCCATTTAAGAAGTTTTCGGCCCTCAGTTCATGTCAGTCATCACTTTTTCGTACTATATGCCCTTTTTTTTACCCGGTGAAATACATTTACGTACTTTCCGCTGCTTGGGGGAGGGCAGTGGAGGAGTGTGAGACTCACCCACCCCAGAGGGATGTAGGGGTCTGCACTAAAACACCAGGGCGGCCTCCTTCTGCGCGAGACCAGGATTTCCCGAGAACTCTTCTGAGGAGCCACTCTACCGGTGAAACCCTGACGCGCTGCCGGCAGGATGGCTCACCTCGAGGGAAGTTGTGCCTCCCCTCTTACACCCGTCCGCCGTGTACGTCAGTGCGAGGCCGCCCCACACTGCCGTCCTCCTCGGGGTAACTTGTGCAATGGAAGCACACAGCCCCCGTCGTGTGCACTCCGAGCAACCCCAAGGGCCCCCTTTAGTCGCCTCTTACGACAGTTGGGGTTGGACCTTGGCTGGATTCTTACGCCCCACAAGGCGAGTGCTAAATGGCCTGCCCGCTGCCATTTCAACCTGCTGACTCGTTGGCCTATGTCGGCGATCATAGTTCTGAAACGGATTTCCTCATTCCTGGTTTGATCTCGTGGCGAAATGACGAGTTCTCCATTGCACGTTGGGTGACGTTGAGCTTTCTTATGAAGCCCATAGTCAGTGACCACTAGACATAGTAGGTTTACATGAAATATAATATTTGTGTAGTTAATCCTACTCCAGCTGTTGACATGAACTGATAAAGTTTGACGACAAATTTAAAGTAGAATTCACTGTTTCATTTCATTCAAATACTATTGGAGGTTCTATTTATACAAGTGTGATAACCACTGTAATAACTGTATGACATCCTTAAAGTTTGTATTTAAAGCAGGCGGCTCGATGGTCTAGTGGTATGATACTCGCTTTGGGTGTGAGTGGTCCCGGGTTCAAATCCCGGTCGGGCCCTGTTTTTGACCGGATCAAATAGTTATGTTTTACTTGCTGGGCTCGTTCCCTTTACAATGTTATTTGAACACTCGAACTAAACACCATATTGATGTTTTTTTGTATCGCTTGTCAGGAGAGTTCTATATCTAATTTTCAGAATTGAAATTTTCTTCAGCCAAAAACATTTCGGTCCCGTCCCGCTTGACAGGTACAAAACGGACAAAACGAAGAGTGTTCGAAGGAACTTCATGACCTGGTGGTGGTGGTAGTCTTCCACCCTCTACTTTCTACCACAGGACCACTACACGCCGTGAGGGCTTCCACACCCATGTGGTCGACTTTCCAGGGGTCCGGACTGAACAGTTTGGTGCTTCCTTTCTGGTCCGCACCGCTTAGGACTGGAACGCTCTCCCTGCGTCTGTTTCCGGATACATACAACTTTGGTGTCTTCGAGGCAAGAGTGAATTGCATTTTCTGGTTAAGCGTGTTATACTTTCGACTTGTCATCGCTTACCATTAGGCGAGGCTAAGATCAAACGCAAAACCAATTATTAAAAAAATAAAAAATTTTTTCGTCAATTCCCTACACATTTTTAACTTTCTTTCATGCATAAATAAGGGAGCAGCTTTTTCCAGCTAAACATTTTTAAATCTAATTCGTGACGATTATGGGGGTCATCAATCATTATGAAGGCAATGGTCGCAATCTCGCCAGTTAACAAGTGACAATATTATGATCTACGAGTATGATAGAAAACTTCTGCCCAGCAAATGCCTTTTTTCTCTTGAAGACACCCAAATTGTGGTTGCTTTAATTAAATTTGAAGGCATTTATTTCACGTCTAAAGTCAATAAATTATTCACAGATTATTTGTGTGCCTACTAAAATGGCTAACCATTGCGATTCTGATGTCTCCACATATGATTTTACAAATAAATTGATTGATTGACAGAATAAAAATGGTTAAAAATCACGCCATATAACTCTACCACCGGTTTGGACGTTGTTATCGAGAATAATTCGGCAAGAAGCTCAATACTTACCCCCGAATTCACAAACGCAATTCAACGTTGAGCATCCCTCAGAAGTATAGCTGTCCCTTTCAGTTCTATTGATATTTTACGGGACAGCATGAGCGTGAGCGCGTGCTTGGCGTTGATTGACTCTTGTGAATTAGGGGGTTAGTAACTCTTTTCAGCTGAGTAATCAAGGTTTCTGGTTTGGAGTTGTAACACAGTTGTTTAAACAAGTGTAAAAGTCGAAAACTACAGTGCTTCTAGAAGATGGTAAGTTCAAGCGGCTCGATGGTCTAGTGGTATGATACTCGCTTTGGGTGTGAGTGGTCCCGGGTTCAAATCCCGGTCGGGCCCTGTTTTTGATTCTAGATAAAATTAATTTAACTTCTAATATATATGTTAACATACCTATGTTTTTTATCATGTTTATCTTTGCATTGTATTGTGTCACTAAATAAATTATTTTTCTTTCTTTCTTTCATACATTTTTTATTTTTGTAAAAACTCAAGCAACCAGTTATACGGCGGTAGGCGTACCCCTTACCACGTTGACTTTAAATTTTCGCAACAAAAAGTGTACGTCTAAATGTTAATTTCACCATGACGGCAACAATTATTGTGCCTCTGACTAACCTGTTTGGTACTCGTATGTTATTTTTTGTTGTCTTTAAAATGAATTAATTAGTTTCAGCTTGCCAGTTGCCTCAATAGACCGTAAGATATCGTGACCTGATACCCACCGATGTAGACCAGCTTGTTTTCAAAGGAAACAACCAGCCAGAGCTGAAACAACAGCGTGTTCCACTCGGCGGGCTACACAAACACGCCACGGGTAAACAATGATGTTGGTTTGACTTTTAAACTAACGAGGGTAGGTTAATAGTAACTACAGTTTTAGTAATCCTTATTCGGGGCCACGGACGTAAAAGAAAGACGGACGTCACCTCGTCTAATCATTGATGAAGCATATTATCAGCTGCCAGTTTAGGTGTGTGCATGATTAGCAAGTGTCATTGGCGCTGTCACACGGAGTAAAATGGTGTAGTTTGTAGCACATAGTGTGTTTGCGTTAGTGTAGCAGGTCGTATACAACTAACGAAATTGTAGCACCTTGCATGCTTCAATTTTTTTTAGTGTGATGTTCCGTCCGTCTTTCTTTTACGTCCGTGTTCAGGGCATAAACATATTTTTCAGTACTGCCCAATGATGCAATGCTTTCTATGCCAGTGGTTCAGGGGGCACATAACATAGGGCGCTCGCCCACGGCGACTTTTGGAAGAGATGCAGTAGCGACACTATAGCGTGTCTTCATCGATACTGTCGCGAAGCGGTCGCTAGCTGTGTACCCTCGCCGACGGGGCGCTTAGGGCTAACCCACAGGTACCACAATCAGACCACATAGCAGCGACAAAATGCAGTCAAGCAGTGGTTACGTTACGTGTTACGTGTGAATGGTGTCGCTGCAGCTTTTTACAGTTGCGTTGTGTTTCCGACAATGTCGATGTGGTTGCGTTGTCATTGCGATGTGGTTACGTCGTGTGCATGCGTTGTCCGAACAAACTCATGGAATCTAAAGAGGAAACATTGTTGACGCAACGTTGTGCCTGCGATGTGGTCGGCCAATAATTTTCGGAGTCGCTGGTGGTTGCGTTGCGGTTGCGATGTCGTTGCGATTTTACCGGTATTCATCAATTGGTTAATAATGACTGCAAAATGTGGTACGTGTGAATAGTCCTATTTACTCTCAATACAAAATATACGCCCGACTATGTCGTGTGGTTGTGGTACGTGTGGGTTGGCCCTTAGATTCTGTCGCCATACTGTCGCGCTGTTGTCGCGATGCAGAAGCCGTTGGTAGTACGTTGGCATCACTACTGTAGCGCGTTGCAAATGCCACTAAAACAAAAAATGGCCGTCGGTGACCGCTCAGAGTCAACTCACGTAAGGACTAGTAATGGGCTGGGTGACCGACCTGACCGAAATTAAGTCAAGCATCTCCGTGCTTCGAAAGGCATGTGAAAGTGTCTCGGCTGACGTCACTGATGTCAGTCGTTAAGCTTCTTCGGAGGCCTAAAGTCATGAATGGAGTGTGTGCCCGGCAGTGGGACATGCAAAATGCAAACTATTTACCAACTTTAATAAGTTAAGATAAAGATATACTTTATTGCACAAATAAAATAATTACACAACGATGTTTACAGAGATTTATGACGTATAATTTAGGCAGTCGCGATTAAACCGCTCTCTGCCAGACAACCTTCGGGTTTAAATAAGAATCATGTATTTAATGTATAATCTCTTGAATAAAATTTGCCAAAACGAAACAAACAAAGGGCAGTTGTCTCTCTAAGCCTGAGGCTTGTATCGTGGGCAGGAAACCGTAAATTACCCAACCACATTGTTAATTAAGGGTCCGCTTTAAAACACAGTTGGACTTTATGAAGAGAAGAAAAATAATGTTAGAAAATACAATTTAGAACAATTATACGGTTAATTATGGTTACCAACCCATGGTTGTGAATCCTCATGTTTTAACGAATGGTGAACCTGATACATTTTACAGCTTAAAACCATAACAGATGCGTAAGTAAGTAACTGTTATTTATTGCACAAACATACACAATAAATTTTAAAAATTTGGAAGAGCCTCTCACGCACACTATTTTGTTTAGAAAAAAAAACCTCAACTTTTGAAGACCTAGCAATGGATAGCCTACACGTGTGGAATGAATATATGTATATATTTTTTAATTTCTATGTTTGAGCAACCCCCACAATTTATTGTTTTTGTATTTTTGTGTAAAATTATTCGCAGTGCGGTTTACAGAATATTACTTATATACCTACCAATTTTCAACAGTACAGCTCTTATAGTTTTAGAAAAAAGTCGTTGTGACATATGGACAGACAGACAGACATGACGAATCTATAGGGGTGCGCTTTTTTAACCGGATCCCTAAAGAAGCAATCCCTTCAAAACAATCCACAGGTAGAGGAAAACTGGTAATGTTGATGCGTAAACACTAGAACACAATAAATTGTTCACATGGAGCTATCTGCAATGCAGTCCACTGAACAATCCCACATGATGTGGGACGCCGGAAGTGCCGGAAGTCACAGCTTCCGGCTGCCGGAGCTTTGCTGTTTAGCATGTCTGAGAACTTACTCTAACCTGTGTCTTTGTCTAACACTAACTTACTTTACCTGAGTCTTAATCTAACTGAATTAATACTATAGTCCGTTCGCGTTAAGAATGCAGTGATTTCATTTTTGTCCTTTGACCTAGCACGCCCACTAACCAATCAAATCGTTCCTAATTAGAAAACCAAGCCAGCCAACCAGCTGAACGCGTACTTGTACTTTCGAACGCAAAGGTTGTGGATCTGTTTTTTTTGTATGCAACTGAATCAAATTCAAAAATCATTGCAATTCTTAACGTGAACGGACTATAGTTATAGAGTCTTAGAAACGCGGAGGTAAATTTTTACTTAGGAATTCAGACTAGAGAAATTCAATCTAAAATTCCTAAGTAAACAATTGTGTAAAACTTATTTAAACAAGTGTTCAAGCCGCGTGTAATACCTAGTGGTAGTAGTATATGTTATGTTCAACCGGCTCGATGGTCTAGTGGTATGATACTCGCTTTGGGTGTGAGTGGTCCCGGGTTCAAATCCCGGTCGGGCCCTGTTTTGCAAACAGTTTCAGCTTGAAATCAGGTAGGAAGCTATACTTCTTGTAGAAAAACTATGAAAACAAGAAACCTACATTTTGTAATTTCGTACGCTGTCCGTTCAGAATTTATTTATGCACAACATAAAATTCTCCATAAATTACTCTATGATTCATATATCCATGAAAAGTCTTGAAACAATTGTCGGAAAACCAGGTTTGTGCATATCACAAAAAAAAAATGGCTTCTACATCTTCAGACCTAAGGCAAAGCATTGAACTACGAGTATTCATTGGACATTGGTGTTTTTTCAAGTTCATAATATTAGCAAAAACAGGGCCCGACCGGGATTTGAACCCGGGACCACTCACACCCAAAGCGAGTATCATACCACTAGACCATCGAGCCGGTTGAACCTAACATCTACTACTAGCACTAGGTATTACAGGCGGCTTGAACACTTGTTTAAATAACATCATAACAACGAACTGCTATGCTATTCCGGCTTCCGGCAGACGCCAAAACTCCCTTCCTTTTTTAATTATTTTCATACATAATGAGAGAAAATACTAATTCAAAGTAAAGCGTATTGATGATTGAGGTAAGCGTGAAGCACCGAGATGTGAAGTGATGTTCGATGTGCACCGCCGGAATAGCATGGCTGATCGCCGGTCGGTTGGGGTACATAAATCTTGCACATTCGGTCTCTGATAGCAATATATAAATAAACCAGTGCAATTCATGTTCTTTTGACACTTTGTTATTTATTTTACAGCAGCCAATTTATGTTCAACGCTAAAAACTTCTTTGTAGTATAAATTCTCGTTCCAATGAAAGTTAACTCCGATTGTGTTCGCAACTTTGTGCGTTTTAATCTGGAGTTTAGGTTATTTCGATATTGTAAAGAAAGAAAGATAATACATTTATTATTCGGGATACCGTAACCAATAAAATATGAAATAACAAGAAGGAACCAACACAAAACAATGAAACAAAATGAAATGGATAACAATATAACAAAAAAATCAAAATAAAAACATAATCTAGAAATAGTTCTGCCAGGAAACGGTCCACGATGCCCAGAAAAAAAATGAACCACACACAGCAGTGGCAGTGGGCGGGACACATAGTGCGGAGAACCGATGGCTGTTGGGGCGGAAAGGTTCTCGAATGGCGACCGCGTACCGGACGACGTTCCGTGGGCAGGCCCTCCACAAGGTGGACCGACGATCTTGTCAAGGTCGCGGGAAGCCGCTGGATGCGGGCAGCGCAGTACCGATCGTTGTGGAGATCTTTGGCCAGCAGTAGGCGTCGTTCGGCTGATATGATGATGATGATGATGACACACAGCAGATGCATATTGTGGTCCATTTCCTTCCAGACACAAATTGGCACCCGAAATCAGAACTTTGAACACCTGAGCAAAGCATTGACACATGTATCTGCCTGGTTTAGACTCTAGAAATTAATCATACTATCTTGTACAAACGGTCAAATTATAGGTACGTACGCCAGGGGAACATCTTTTAAATATTTTTTTTAAATATCATTGGGTAGCAGTAGTAGTGGCTTTGTTTACACAAGTGTTTTATTTAGTACTGGTATATCAACTTCACTCGTATATCATCCTTTCAGTTGATGTTTAGGCCAAGCGGCTCGATGGTCTAGTGGTATGATACTCGCTTTGGGTGTGAGTGGTCCCGGGTTCAAATCCCGGTCGGGCCCTGTTTTTGACCGGATCTAATCAGGTTTATAACAGGTTACTGCTGAATTCTACAAAGGATGATCTCATAATGCCATCAAAGTGATTTAAAAAGTCTTTTTGTCTCATATATTGTTTCGTTTCGTTCCATTCGTTCTTTTTCGTTCCATTTATTGTCACTTTATTTCAAATGGTCCTCTTTACTTACGAAACTCAGGAAATATAATAAATCACAACATGACTGAAGCCATAGCAAAAAGCATTGCCGAAAAACGATACTGCGTGACGTACGATCCTACTGAGTAAGTACAGTCTGCCACCAAAATCTTGTCATTTAAAATACACACATCAAAACTGTCTAGGGATATCATAGGGATATCATTTTTCAAATATTTCATAAAGTTAAGTTTGTTTACAAGTTGAGCATTATCTTAGAATAACGCGAGGACCGAGGCATAAGATAAAGGTTAAGAATATTACAAAAAAAAACGTTTGATTTTGCTAAAAGTTTGACACCTTTTAAAAGAAAAATCTATCTTTTTTTAACGTCCTTACGATTGTACAATAATGCTACTACAATGAATATCTTTATACAATCTGAAAGGGCAGATATAGCAGTTTCTGTGTTCTAAAAATTTTTACGTTGGTATCAATATTTTAATTTTTACAGCCTCCCAAATAGCTATACTTTGTATGAAAATACTTGAGATATCCCTAGACACTTTTGAGCAGTGTATTATGAGGTGCCTAAGGCGATTTGTAGGCATCCTTCTTTTTCTTGTCTCTCGCTGTAGCATAGGTACTCAGTTTTGTTTATAACTATTTATATTAACTAGTAGACTTCATTAAAATATGTATTGTTTTTGTATCTGAAATTGTTGTGCACCTAATTTATATTTTGATTGACAAGCTTTTTGTTGTCTTCTGGTGAATTTAAGACTATTACAGTGCCTCTTAAAAATTTGCAAATTGCAAGTAGTAACTGAACTAGAAAACCTTTATTGAAGGCCTACAAAAAAGCATGTCGTTTTATAAGCCGCAAAAACGCAACGCCTTTCCTTTACACGCATTACGTATAAAATAACATTGGTAATCTTTATGTAGTTGTAAATATTTACTAACCCTGTTTGCTCAGCGACCCAGAATGTGACTTGGCATCCGATTCGTGACCACGCTGTTTCTTGCGATTTTATGATGTCGTGCCTGCTGGCCCAGTTTTAATTTTTTGTTCCCACAAATTTCGTGACAGTTTTTTTGCCAACTGTACAGTTAGCAACATAATCATGTGAGCTTTCAAAAAGTCCAGAAATGTTGAATACGGTGCGAGAAATTGAAAAAAAAAAACTAACTAAACTATTTTTAATTAAAAATGGGTTTGCGTTTGACCCCAGTCTCGCGTGATGGTAAGAGATGACAAAGTCGAAGGTGGAACACGCTTACCCAGAAAATGCCTATTTACTCTTGCTTCAAACACACCAAGGTAGTATGTATCCGGAAACACAGGCACAGGGAGATATTTTCTTTCAAACTTTGGGCGAAGAAAACATTCATTTTTGTTTTTAGACAACATAACAGACGAGTTTCCTTTTTCTAAGTAACCAGTAACAAAGTATCAGTAAGTTGCTACATTTCATCTTCGTGTTAGTGTATTATGTTACAGGTATTAGACCTATTATGTTATAAGGTGTTGGAAGCATCATAGTCACTGAAATCTAAAACAAGTTATTGGCTATTCGAATCCTGTTCCTGGTGATACGGTTGCTTTTCTCAACTATTCTAGTTATTTTAGACTTTATCTCTAAAAGTTCACATGATTACTACTATGCTGACTGTACCACGCCTTGATTTGATTTATGTTAACACCATGTATTCAGCTTTTTGGGCATATGAAAGGCTGAGATAACGCGGCTTATTGAAATATAGCCGGAAGTTAAGGGTTAATGTTAGTGGCTTTTAGTGAAAGAGTCGGGGTCGGATTGACCCCAATAGGCTTAGGGTTATCTTGAGGTCAAAAAACGATAAATCTGTACGACGAAGGGTAAGGGAATTACAGGAAGCTATTGAAATATTTTCCTAAATTAAATTATGCTGATTTACTTTGCATGTATATTTTTTTAATATTTAATACCTAACGAGAGCATGGTATCCCAGTGGTTTAACACTGGCTTGAAACCTGTGAGGTTCCGAGTTCAAGCCTGGCCGGAACACCAACTTTGAGTTCATTGTATAGTCAACGACAATAGTGCCCTATACACTATTGTACCGTACCATGTCACATTAATTTTGCTTTTGTTGTCATAGAACTTATGAAGAAGCTGTAAAATTAGCCAATATGACAAGACACTAAGGGAAAGGCACATTTGTTTTAAAAACGGGGCGGCAGATAGCCTCTGCTAACCAATCCTGGCTTGTGTAGGGTTCCCAGACGAAGGGCTCTGTGTATGGCTGAGTTCAAAAATTAGGTGCTTGCTTTCTTCCCATAAATATCTCAAACCATTATGTTGTTTCCCACCCGGATACACAAACGTAGTTCCGGTCTTAAGACCGGATAAGAATCGTAAGAGAATACCTGCAAAGCCTTAGCGGGTGAAATTTTCTCGTCTTTTTACACTTTGTGTTAAATACACGGTTTTCTTATAAAAGTGCTAGAACATGGATATGTTTAGCAGTAAAGCTACGGAATACACGGTCAAAAAACTTTTTTTTAAGAAATGTCGAAATTTCTTTGTGATTTAATACTGATCTGTGTGTTTTCTCAGAACTATATGGTTTAAAAGCACTTGTTAAACAGCAGTGTCTACTATCCGTTTTCAACATTTAATATTTTATTGAATTTTAAAATGAGACCACACTCAAAATCTGTATTTATTATTCATTTGAACTAATAAATGGTGATACTGACAAAACAACAAATAACAGCGATTACACGTTTCATTTAATTAAACATGTAAAGTATTTTTTAAATAGGAATTATTTAACCTGAAACGTTGTGCATTTTCACTATTATGAACTGTATTTAATTGCTTGTTTTAGCGTTCAATAAAGTTTTGCTTCCTTGATTCTGGTTACAAAGGTTTATCTAGAGATAATCTGACGTTGGACATATGGATTAGAAGCCGAACAATGCGCACTAATCACATCAGCTGTGTTGTGTCACAGTATAAACCATACAGTAGGCTATCTAAGGCCGCCCGCCGAGTTATCAGCCTAGCGTACACACAGACACGCGGCACAGCCCGTCCGTACTGCCGCCTCCTAATGCCTCCCTATTTTATCATTAAACTAGCAGCCGCCCGCGACTTCGTCCGCGTGGACTAACGTTATCGTAATTTTAGTAAGGATGCCTATTTTTTTTGAAAATGAAATATAGCCTATGTCACTCAGGAATGATGTAGCTTTCCAACAGTGAAAGAATTTTTCAAATCTGCCAAGTAGTTTCGGAGCCTATTCAATTCATACAAACAAACAAACAAACAAAAAATCAAACCTTTCCTCTTTATAATATTTGTATAGAAAAAAAAACGCGACAAAGCGCGCGACGCGCACGCACACATTCAAACCGAGAGTGGCACGTTTGTATGTATATGTTCTACTGTATAGTTTATACTGTGGTTGTGTTGTCACTAAGCGTATAATCTGGCCAGCGACAGTGACACTTTTGTGGTAGTAATTTATCATAGTAACCAACAAAAATGATTTCAAACAATCCAACATTTCATCCCTAGAACACTAAACTTCAATTGTGGAAGGAACTGCCGAGTTTGTCCTGATACCAAGCCTTAGCCGTAGTTTGGAGTTTTCAAAGAGGGTTAGGTAAGGCTCTTAGAAGGTTGGCAATGTGGTATCTGGCGTTAGAATCCTGCCACCGTTCCCCCTCGCCTGTCGTAAGAGGCGACTGAAGACGGCCCTTTGGGGTCATTGTAGTGCACACGGCGGAGGCTGTCTGCCTCCATTCCAAGTGGCCCCGAGGAAAAGCGGCGGTGTAAGAGTGACCTCCCCTCGAAGTGGGGTAGCTATGAAAGCATAGCGCGCCAGGGATCCACCGTCACAGAGTTCTTGACCAGAGATCACGAGGACCTCACGGGGTCACGCACTGTAGCAGGTCACCGTGGCGTTTAATAAGCAGTGCTTGCCGCCTCACACACCCCTGCCCTTTTCCCCGCGGGCGGGAAGTCCATAAAGGGATTTCCCCCGTAATGGCTTGACTATGAGACGTCGTGGTAGACCAAGAAGACGGTGCTATAGGAAGGACTGGTCATCATTGAATTTTTGGGCATGTGACGTATGCCTGTTTTTTTGTTTACACAAGTGTGTCTATTGAGTAATGGTCGTGACTGAAAAGGCTATTGTCAACCGGCTCGTTGGTCTAGTGGTATGATACTCGCTTTGGGTGTGAGTGGTCCCGGGTTCAAATCCCGGACGGGCCCTGTTTTGTTATTTCTGATAGTCGTCAGTATTCTTACATTCACATGAAGAGTTGATTGGTTTTTTTTTGGATAGGCGTTGAAGCAAAGTAGTATATCTTGTAACCTTTATGTCTGTTTTCATTATTTAAGTGTTTAAATAAAACTCCTCCAAGTAAACAGTCCTATATGATAACAAAATAGATACAAGGATATTGTACAGTCCGGGTTCTGAGATATTCCCTTCCCACAATCCCGTTTTTCACCCTTGACAACATTCTCACTATTAGCCATAGCTAATCTTCCTGTTATCGTTTCTCCTTCAGAAAGGAATTCGAGAACAGAGGAACGACAAATTTTACAGGATCTGCCACACCCAAATGTTCCTCCTAAAGTGTTACACATATTGGTCGCGGTGTATGTAATTGTATTGCGTTAGTCGTTTTGAGACCAAAATCGACAGGTATCGAAGATTTGCGTAGCTCTGATAATTCAAAAATGAAATGCTCCGAATTGACAGAGAACTGCACGTGTTAGTCGAGAAGACTGTTCAGTCTACACGAATACTATTACGAATTCCAAGCTTTTACCGCAAACTACTTCTGCAGACAATTCGCTCATCCAACTCATTCTAGTAATTGTGTTTGGTTAATTTCTCGCGCAAATTGCTAGAAGTCGGGGATGTCTGTGATGTTAGCCGGTTCGTCTTATACGTTAGCAGCGCTCGCCAGGAGCTGAAATAAAGTTGTATCTCCACCAGGGATGTGCTTTGCAGCTACCGCGAAGGTTTGAATGTTACAAAACAAACGTCATGACCCTTTGCTTAAGCACTCTGGCTAGGAACTCGTATGGTCCCGAAGTCTGGCCGAAGCAGCTACTTTGTTTTCATTTTACAATTTACGGCTAACTCTCAGGGGATGGATGAACCCACAAAGCAACCCGGATAAAGGAGGAAGTTTCTTATCTTAAGACGTTGGGTTCAAAAACAATTATTGGTGAAGTCTGGGCTCCTGAATGTTCTGTGCAGCACGACGGCAACAATCACTGTGCATCTGGCTTTCCCGGCTACGCGAACTTATGTTTGTATATTCTAAGGATGCTAGAGAATGCAGCGGGGCGAAAATGTGTCACAATTATGCGCAGACACAAGGTAACTGTGCGAGTAAACCAACAATGTTGTGCTATGTGGATCAACAAATACATTCATAGCAACTCTCTGGTGGCAAAGCACCTTTACCCAGCAAACTTTCGGAATTCATTTCTAGAATAGTAACAAAGTTTAGCTTGCAAATGAAATGTCTTTTTGTTGTAATGACCAACGCAAGATGGCGCAAGGTTTTAAGTCAGATTCAAGGTTGAGCCAATTATGGAATAATAAGGTTTGTTTTTGTCGCGTACGCTTTGGTTGTGGCGATTTAGGGATTACATTTACAAGGATTTGCACTGGAAAACTAAGCAGCTAAACATTTTTTGTTATTTTGACTTTAGTTAAAAAGAAACCAATTTCAAGGAGGTTTGGTTAAGGGTTAATTCTGAAAAATGACCAAAGTCTCGTACAACTTAGTGTTCTATTTTCTAAAAAGGCTAGTGTTCTATTTTCGGAAAAGGCGGCTACCAAACTGCAGTGTATTCAAAATATCTGAATATCTGGAGAATTTAGCTGAATATTTTTCACTAAGAGTTTAAGAAGGGCCTGATGGGTCAGTCCTGATTAATAGCAAAAATATGGCAAAGGTATTATGTAGGAAAGGATAAAATGAATGCAAATTTGAAGTGGAAGTGGAATGTATCACCAGCTTCTAGCAACCCACAGATGGTCTTCACTGAAGAGGAGGACGTCGGAAACAATGGTCCGATGACATAATGCCTTCATTTGTGATGACCCTTGTCCAGAAGTGGGACACAACAGGTTTAGTAAAAGTAAAGGATATTTGGCTTCGAATTCAGCTTCATTGTACTTATTTTTACACTTAAGATTTTTATGTTACATCTGTTTACTCAGGTGTTTAAAAAAGGAACATGGTGATGACAAAACAGGCTTCGTTCAAGCGGCTCGTTGGTCTAGTGGTATGATACTCGCTTTGGGTGTGAGTGGTCCCGGGTTCAAATCCCGGACGGGCCCTGTTTTGGTGCGACATAATGTTTTGAAATATCTGACACGGCCAAATGCAGTTAAAGAACTTCCTGCAACTGGGACATTATGCAAGAGATTCTTCATCATTAGCCAAATAAAGAAGCGCTGAGAAGCGGAAATAAACATTTATAGGAAACCAACACTGATATGATACCTTCACCACATAGGCCGGCCAAGCTGCCAGAGCTATGTATGCGTGTCAGAATTACCCATCCAGAGTTGCGTGCTTATTTTTTCCTTAATGCTTTCGGATTTCTTCCTTCTGCATGGCCGTATATTTTAATTGTGTCAATTATAAAGCTGATTCTATTACTGCTTCAAGTAATTGCACATTTGAGTATTTTGTCTTGATTTTTAATTTGGTAAGTGTCGAGAGGGGTTGGTATCAACTCGTCTAAAAAGCAACTGGTCTAAAGAGCAACTGGTCTAAAATGCAACTCGTCTAAAGAGCAACTGGTCTAAAATGCAACTCGTCTAAAGAGCAACCGGTCTAAAATGCAACTCGTCTAAGGAGCAACTGGTCTAATCCACTGTATCTTGAACTATTGTAAAATTTTTCGGCATTTAAAAAAAGGACAAATTTGCGTCCAAAACCAAAACTATTTTAAACATAATTGAACATAATAAAAATAATATTTTTAGTTGCTTTTGGTGAATCAGACCGGAATGAAATTTTAATGATAATGATTTGTTAGATAATTTTCACACATAGTAGCGACTTTTCATGATCGCAAAATTAATAAATAGTCTTTTTTCCTGAAGCAATTTCTCCTAAAGTGACTTTTAACAATGTCGCATACTGGCTTGAAAACAGGTCCATTGGACCTGTTTTTTTTGTTTCTTCACATTTGGTACGCTGATACCTCCTGTGTATACTACATGGCTTAAACGGCTGTTTTTTTGAATACAAAGGACATGATCAAAATTTCATAGACAAAAGACCCAGAATCGCCAGCAACGAAATGTGTTAAAATGGGTTATCTATAATAACCTTAAAGCATATTCAAAAAATCAGCCTCCTAAACTATGTAGAAGTTATTGTAGCGTATAACTTCATTGATATAAACAAAAAGATGAGGATACGGCACCAGCGCACCAAAGTTGGCCACACAAACATTATTATGAAAATTTCATTCCGGTCTGATTCACCAAAAGCAACTGAAAATATTATTTTTATTATGTTCAATTATGTTTTTAAATAGTTTTGGTTTTGGACGCAAATTTGTATTTTTTTTAAATGCCGAAAAATTTTACAATAGTTCAAGATACAGTGGATTAGACCAGTTGCTCCTTAGACGAGTTGCATTTTAGACCAGTTGCTCTTTAGACGAGTCGCATTTTAGACCAGTTGCTCTTTAGACGAGTTGCATTTTAGACCAGTTGCTCTTTAGACCAGTTGCTTTTTAGACGAGTTGATACCAACCCGTCGAGAGCTCTTAAAGGGAGTTCTCACCAGCTGACAGACGGACGAAAAGTTATCAAAATAAGAGGACACGGTTCTTTCTCTTGGAAAGAAAAATGTGCTCACTTATTAGCTTTTTCATACTACGACTGTTTCAAACAAGCCTGCGGTGGCCAACAAGCTTGATGATGAGCAGTTATACACATACAAGCAAGCACTCTTGGGTACGTAGATGCGGTGGAGGGGCGCATTATTTCAGCTTAGACGATATCCACCTCAATTGTAGATGCTCTTATTTGCCCACCATTGTCTCTGCTTCACCAGGGTTTAAAGCAAATTGTTTGAGCTAACGCCAGCTAACTATTTACAATTTGTGTAAATAACCGCAATTTTTATTTGAACAGGTGTTTTACAAGATTAACGGTGAGTTCTCTAGGGTCAGTAGTCAAGCGGCTCGTTGGTCTAGTGGTATGATACTCGCTTTGGGTGTGAGTGGTCCCGGGTTCAAATCCCGGACGGGCCCTGTTTTGTCCATACAATTGAGAGCAATAACTATTTTAACCTCTCCAATCCACGCAGTTTCATGTTCATGTACCGGAAAACCCCTTGACAACTTTCTTTAAGAATTTTCTTTTTTAGGGTAAGTATAGTCATGTAGGTATCGTCGCATCTTAAGCAGAGTAACTGCTGAGTTCCTTGCCGGGTCTTCTCACCTTATTTATTTATTTATTCTTCTACATGTATTATAAGTATTGTTTGTATGTCATATTATTATGTTTTAATTTTTATTATATGGTCAAAATTAAAATGCTTGCCGATTTGTAAATAATGTGCAATGGGCTACTTGAATAAAGACAATATTGAATTTTAATTCTGTACTATTGCTGTTTTACCATAGTAACTTTCTGCGTGTTACACACTTAAAGAAAATAAGTTAAACAAAATTGCTTTAAGATTTAGGGTAGTTTTCTAACTTCAATCGTTGAGCTTCGTCCGGGCCACACAGTTTCCAACACAATAGCAAGTTTTCTTATCCTTTAATTACCGCAGCTGTGATGCCATTTAGCAGTTTCGGTTTAATCTTTGAATAATTGCACACCCAGCTAACTACTCACCCCTACCACTTGCGATTTTCTAGTGCGAATTTACCAGATATCGTATCGAGAAAATTTACGTGAACTGATGTGAATTTAATTATTTATTTTTTTGTTTTTCTATTATTGGAAATTTTGTTTTTATTCAATTTTATTTTATATTGGTTATGACATTTTAATTTGACATCATATTTAATTCAATGTTGTAATTATTTAAATAATACTTATTTAATATTTTTTATGAACTCAATATTGATCAGTTACATAGAACATTAATGAAATGTTTTAATGTCATTTTAACTTGAAGAAATAAATTTAAATAATCTAATCTGACATTAAAAACAAGTACGTCTACCCACTAAAATAACGTAGAATAATAATCTTTGTCATACACTAAAATAAAATTTTGAAAAAACGAGATATTGCTAGTTCTGAATTCAAATGTTGATAGAAGATGAATCTACTGGCTGTTTTTCACTGCCTATTAACCCTCAATACAACAGAGTCTGAGAGTTGCAAGTTTATTTTACAAAGTAATCTTCTGCTAAACAAAGCTTCATTGTAATCCCACGCAGACAAATTGCTGGGAAAATTCCCTCAGAAAATAAGCTTAGCATTCAAAACAAACAAATAGTACGACGGTCATAACATAAAGTTAAAGCATTCACAATATCCCAGTAGATTGCAATTGCAACGCAACATTATTACGAACCAATCTCGAAAGAGCGATTCAAATACATAGTACCGTTTGTACTGCAGACAGCAAACCTTTCATTTTGCTGACAAAGAGACAGAGCGAGACAGGGAAGGCTGTCTTGCTCACACAAAAGACGGAATGGTTGAGCTTGAAATGAATGTGCGGTAATTGGCTGCCAGGTTTTGATGTTGCTTGCTGTTCATATTCTAAGTAGAAATAACTGTTGCCCACAAGACACATATTCCATTTGGGTTCCTTAAATACAGGACTACTGATTTGGTGTAATAGTTGAGATGATGTCTAATAAACCAAAGGTCGCGGGTACGATCCCTGCACAGTATAAACATTTGTGTGCATGAACATGTCTGTTTGTTTTGGTCTGGGTGATCGATCACAATGAATATTATGTAATTGACGATAAAAAGTACTTAACTATGTTTATGCGTTGTATCCCATAATACAAGCTTTAACTAGGTTGTTTTGGGGTATGACGGTTCTGTGTGGAATATTGTCCGTAAATTTTTATTCAACATAAACTTCATTTAAAAAACACGTTTCACTAAGAGGCGTCGCGTCGTGATGTTTGGTATTCGACCGCGAAACCGCCGATGTACGACACCTTTCGGCCAGAATTCTTACCTAGCCATTACCCACACAACAAATGAATTGCAATTCACGTTACGACGGGATCCCAACCAAGCGACTCTCTTACTAAGTGTGGTTTTAAAACTAATTTACTCTACAATATCCTCTGACTTCGTAGGGTAAAGTTATCTACGATGTATTAAAGCCATACCTGAGTGCAAAATAGTGTTGGAATATTCCCGACACAAAGTTTGGAATGCTAAATGCAAAGATTTTGGTACAAATTATAAGATACATTTCTTTTATATGCAGTCACTGGACTATCTTGGTAAACGCTAAAAGTTCCCAACAGTCTTCTTGGGACTGTGTATAAGCTGAAGGAATTTTATTGTTTTTAAACAAGAGTGATTGTGTAGCTGGATTAAAAAAATAAAACAACATTGAAAATCTATTAAACAAATAAGTAGCTACGCCCGCTATCACTGTGCTGAGCTAACTTGGTGATGTATAAGTTCAGTGAGAAACCTCAATGTTAGATGTTATCAAGCCGCCGCAAGGCCTTCGACTAGCCTTAACGACTGACATCTAGCGATGTCAACCGGGACCACCTTCTTAGCGTGCCTTCCGAAGCACGGAGATGCCCGAAATATACATCACTAAATTTCGGTCGGGGTGGTCACCCATCCCATTCCCGACCCTGCTTGTGTTGCTTTACAATTAATAGCGACTGTTGCAGATCCCCTGTCACAACTGCGCCTCTGTTATACTTAAACAATAAGATATGTTTTTTTTAAAATATGGGACAAAAACACTTCTCTGTTTACAGTTGTAGGTGAAAACCAGTATTAACAAAAGTATTACAAACACCCAGACCCAGAGCACAAATATTTGCTTTAACAACAAACATTTGTGCTGGTGCAGGAATCAAACCCGCGATCTTTTGAGTCTCAGCCGGCACTCGTGCCACTGCGCTGAAAGAGTCGTCAATTTTCATTTTATTTCATTTGAAGGGAAATGTTAAACAGATGGTGAACAGATGTTTTAAAGTGATTATAAATACTTTCCTATTTTTTACAACAAAACGAATTAAAACCATAGAAAGATCGGCAAGAACAAGCCACAATATAATAAATAAACATTGCCTCACAAACATACAAAACCACAATGCATGAATATTACAACAGAACCTCCTGGTTATATGAAACAAAGAAGATATAAATCTAGCAAATCCAAAAATAAACAACACAATAAAACAAGTCACCATAAATTCTCTTTTGTAATTTTTTCTAAGAAACGCATTTAAATGCATTCATATCTGACCGCCATATTGCCTAACTGCTTGAAACTAGTGATGTACAAGGCTCGAGGCGTCCGAGTCCTTTTGCATAAAGCTCGGTGTCGTTTACAGGGTTCGCCTCGTTTGCAATGAGCTCGACGACTCGGGAGTCTTTAGCTGAGCTCGAGCCTTTTTGAAGACCTCGAGCCTCTAGGAAAGCTCGGGTCTTTTTGTAAGCTCGAGCCTTTGAGCGCGCGGTTTTTAGGATTTTTGATGTTTGTCTTATATTACTTCCTACAAATATTTTTAGTTCTACTATTATACCCTGATAATAAAAACGCGAAAGTTCTTAGGAATGTGTTTAAAGGCATCCATGGATGTTCATAACTCTTAACATAAAATTAAGTTTTGAACACCACTAACTACGTAATTAATTTATAACTAAGCTACGGGGATATTGAAGTCGTAAACTTGACCTTTTATTGAAGGCTTGCATTTATTGTAAGATTCAAGCTTTTTACGGCACGAGCTCTTCTGAAAACTCTTTTGAAGCCTCGAGCCATGGTTGAGAGACCTCGCGGCTTGGCTAGGCTTAGGACTCGGAGCCTACCGAGCTCACCGAGCCGTGCCATTCCGCCTCGAGGCTTCAAAAATAGGGCTCGACGCCGCGAGTCTTGTACATCACTACTTGAAACACGTAGGCCTTGCTACGTCACAATCTCGAGCCTTGGCGTGTGGCGCCCCCATTGAAGCGCGGAAACAACACGGACTAATTTATGAAAATAATTTCTACTCAGTAGCTTTAATGAAATGAGGGTGTTTTTTGATGTATTGTAACTTAATTTTGGTTGAATAAAACTAAATGGTGTTAAGGCACGCGAACTTGAGAGAATTGGAACACAACACACATTTTTTGTATACAAACAAAAACTTTCGTCTAAGCTCTTGGTAGCAATAGTTAAGTCACCATTTTGGACTTTTGAGTTAAAAAACGTCGGTTCGATTTCAATGAATAAAAAAAGCAGAAATAAAGACATTCAATCACATACTTTGTATCGATCCTCAATTCAAGTTAAATTCAAATTACTTCATTAAAATGGATCGTTTAGGAATTAGGTATGATGTTTTCAATTGTATTAAAAAAATTGTCCTTATCTTTTTCACTTCTGTTTAACTATGTTTCACTATGTTACCGAGTGACTGATAGCGACCATCAAATGTGTAAGTTCTAAATTCATTTTGACATTGTTTAGAACTTTCATAAAATGTTTTGCATCAACCTAAATAACTTGGACCATTGGAAATGAGTCGATAACCAAATAAATCGATACAACGTAACTTTGAATTATGGTTGGTTGATTTGGTGGAAATAAATTTTCTATTATCTTATCAGCTTAAATTAAAATATTTTTATCCAAAACAAGGTTTAAGTTTGAAGATCACAAACGTAATACTTTCTAAAAGAAAATCTTTGTAATACAAATTATATTCTGAGATATTAATTGCCCCGCGGCCGTTTCTTTGTTTTATGCTTTCTGATAAGAAATAATCTTTATGCGAGTAATAATGTCGAGTTTTTTGTCTATAAGACATTAGGATAAATGTTTTGTTGCGTTTTTATACAATTTTTCTGGCAACTTAATTAAAGATATGAAAATCAGAGTAAGAAATGTTTTACCGAAGGAGATTGGTATTTAAGTTTTTGTTTTTTGTAATTTGGGCTTTTGTCAAAGATTAATAATTGTAAACACATCTGCAATTTTCAAACTCCTTGAATACTTAGATCGCTAGAAATGCTCGAAAACTGTAATTGCTAATTTTCTAATAAAATACAATAAAAGAAATGTGGAGGCAATATTTATAACAATATATAAGACGCGGGTTCGATTCCCGCCTGAAGCCAAGACCGAATGTCTTTTTCTGGTTTTCCTATCTTTAAAATCTTTAAAATCGAGGGTGTTTTGTCAATGACAAGTGGTTTATAAGTTTTCATGTAAGCATTTAAATACAAGTATTTTAGTGTTAAAATATTAAAAATTCGTGGAGTTGCAAATTCATTCATAAGGCTGCTTATTTTTTAACATAAGTACCAACATAAGGTCATAAGGATTTGTCCGACAACAAAGTTTTAATTTGATCAAAAAAGAGGGCCATTCTAAGTTTTTGTTTCAACATTTCGTTCGGTTTATCGAGTATTATTATCATAGAAAAAGGTATTTAAGGCTAGTTGAACCGCCTTTGTAAGACCTTGTGTTACAAGAGTAGTTGGCTATTCGCCAGAGGGCGCTGCTATAATTACAAGTGCCAACTACAAGGAGAACATCTGTCTTACAATTTACTTGGAAACTAGACATTCTGTAGCCTTTGCAACTTAAGAAGGCTCTTGTTAGAATTTAGAATGGGAGATAGCACTTTACTCGCGAAACAGACTGTAAACCATTTTTAGGGAAAATATATTTCATTTACTTTTTGAACTGCAAATTGTTGAAAAAATATTCATGTAATATAAGCATATAGTAAATAAACTTTAATGCCTGTTGTATTTGTGCTTTGCCTTTTGAAAAAAAACTCCTTGATCGAATCAGAAATGATGAGATCCGCAGGAGAAATAAGGCAACCGACATCGCTCGAAGGATTGCATCGCTGAAGTGGCAGTGGGCGGGACACATAGCGCGGAGAACCGATGGCCGTTGGGGCGGAAAGGTTCTCGAATGGCGACCGCGTACCGGACGACGTTCCGTGGGCAGGCCCTTCACAAGGTGGACCGACGATCTGGTCAAGGTCGCGGGAAGCCGCTGGATGCGGACAGCGCAGGACCTATCGTTTTGGAGATCTTTGGGGGAGGCCTATGCCCAGCAGTGGGCGTCATTCGGCTGATATGATGATGACCCATTCCAGTAATCCGATCCATCGATTGATGAAATTTTATAAGAATTCAATAGGCAAGGTTATTTTATTTACTCATTTTAAGCGAAAAACGTAGGTTATTTATATGTAAAAAATCGTGGCTTAAGCCACGATTTTTCTTTTATGAAAATGCTACTTACGGCTGGTAGTATTATGGTTGTTTGACGGATGACTTACCTGTAAACAAAAGTAAAACATTCATCAGACTTTCTGATTTGATAGGTTAAACGTATTTAAATAAAATAACGGACGAAAATAAGAAAATTCGGCATTTTGTAGTTTCGGTATTATGATTTTCGATGTTGCATGGGTATACGCATCAAAATTGATGCGTACCTATTTATTAAACACTACTACTACTATTTTTGGTACCCTGTACTGTCCCATTGCAGGCCAGCTCCACACTGTCGGACAGAGACAAAGGTAAGATAAGATAAATAATCTTTATTGCACGAAAATACATTTTGCAGAGTTTCGGTAAAAGGTCGTGCTTTTGTACAATTCAGGCGGTCTTATCGCTACAAAACGATCTCTTCCAGACAACCTTCGGTAGAGGATAGGTAAGGTACTGGTGATTGTCTAGCTAGCCCATCCCCCCATGTTTTTCTTGCCCTTCCACTCACATTTACTCATTCGCCATTCCGCCATTAGCCCGCTCAGTTCCATCTAAGCATCCTATTTGCTTTCAAGTCTTTTCTTTGGTCTCAGCATTGTTTTGTTGATTCAAACATCACAAAAACTTCAGGCCTGAAACGTCACAGTCCGTAACTCGACACAAACAAATGAAGACCATCGCTCACACGCGACGATTACCGCGGTTTCATCTGTTCAAACAGAATTTTGGTAAAAGACACAAATACAAATTACGGTGGGTGTTTTTCTCAATAAAACGAGCTATGTAACACTTAAACAAACAATTAAATCGTGACCAGGGTAAAACTGTATGATAATAACACGAAGACTGTTTTCTAATACCTATGCTTTTGGAGTAAAACCGAAAAGTGAAAATGCTCTATGTGGTAAAAACTGATTGAATACTTAAACGGTTGAGTTTCTTGCCAGCCCTTGTCAGTCCAGAAACGTTTGTGCACTTTGTATATCATCATTATCATCAACCTTCAAGAGTCCGCGGCTGGACAAAAGAGTATTTTTCCGTCTAGAAAAGCCGCTGAGTCTCATCCGAGAGATAAGACTTTCGGCCTGTTTCTGTGTTCGACAGAAAGTCAACCCCTGAACTTTCAGAGCTTCAACTACATTCTGTCTCATCCACGTCATCAGGACCTCCTGAACCTTTCAAAGCAGCGAATCTGGTACCAAGAAGGTTTTTAAACTTTTCGAAGCCAATTTTGAAGATTGGTCATAGCCTAGACTTCATCAGACGGATTCTCTCAAGCTTGAGACTAATATTTAAAGAGTTCCGTGGGTATTTGTATATCACATTCCCGATGTGTTTCATTTATTTATTACATCCTCATAGGATGAGCTGGATAGGTATTAAGCTGACTCACTTATGTGTCTTTGCTCTGTATATGATCAAATCAAAATGAGGATAAAAATAGTACCACATATTATAACATTATCACAGCTGTTTTTAATAAATAGAAAATGCACTTTGAATGCATTCCACATTGTATTTACCTGGCAGGTTGTCTAGTGTTCATTTCTAATAAAAACTCCTTTTATTAAAGTCACAAGTCAATAGTACTAATCTTGTTGACTCTTTGAAACTTCTTCCTTTGTTGCACCAGTATAAAAGTTCGCATTTGAATTATTTTTCATCAGTTGCAGTCTTGCAGTTAATATTCAAAATGAAAATCATCTTTGGTAAGTGAAAAAACATCTTTGTATTAGGTTTAAATTGGTAGGTTAAACTCTCTAAACTCTCTGTTGAGCCTTGCGGTCGACTGGTAGAGAGTGCCTCTAGGCATTAAACCCGCCAATTGTATTTTTTTTCGTAATTAATAAATAAAAGAGTATGGACATCAGGCTCTTTTTTTTTGGCTGAAAGCCTGCTCAAAAAATCCCCCTAACATTTGATTAACGTTCCTAAGCGTGCAAAATAATGATTTGATCTAAATTAAATTTAAAAGGATTAAATACGTATTTTTTCCATCCAAATACGAGGAGACCTTATAAAATTAAATAAATAAATAATAACTAGACATTTTCACACAGCGCTGTCTAAGCAAAGCGTAAACTGTGAGAAGTACATAGAGAGCTTATGTATATTAATATTATCATGTATGCATAATTTACATAGTAAACCCAGACCAAAACAAACCGACATGTTCAAGCACACACGTTTTTGCACTGTGCGGAGATGGAACCCACGACCTATGGTGTAGTAATTTAACTCAACCAATTGAAAGAATCTGCACATACATTACAAATCTATGATAGAAACATTTATTTATTTATTTATCATCTCTTACAACTATCATTACAGGAAATTTTGACCCAATGCAATAGTGTAACTATCCTACATAAAAATACAATAAAATATAAAAAAACACTAAACCTTTTTAAAAAACAAACAAAACAATAAAATCCTCATAAAACAACTACAATCTATAACAAATTACAAATAGTGTCGTTCTTGCGAATTCACTCAGAGGACACAAGAATATGTCGGTAACATGTATTAAAACGATAAAAAAGCTGTTTATTCCATGTAAACTTTTACAAGTGTTAAATTTTTTACTGACTTTTCAAGTCAGTAAAAAATAAACGAATGTAAGAAGCACTTAGTGTTGCTTCACCGCATCCAGTTCCGAAGTAGTTTCTATCGCGAAGAATCCGGCAAGAAACTCGACCCAAAACGACTACCAACGGTGTCGGAAAGATTCTTATCCATTAATGGTTTGTGTTATTGTTCTAGCCATCTTCGCTATCCTATCAGCACTCTTCTCCTTGGCACACCAAGTGGAAGCTGTGAACTGCGACTACGAGATACCAGATTGCTACAGCACAATGGAGCATGACCCTGTATGCGGTAAAAATGGCTGCAACTACGGCAACCCGGGAAAGTAAGTCGAGAAACTTCATGATCTGATACCACCCTCTACTTTCCACCACCGGACCACTAGACACCCCGTGAGGGCTTTCATCCCTATGTTGCCGACTTTACGGCGGTCCGGACTATACGGTTTGCTGCTTCCTTTCTCGTCCGCACCGCTAAGGAGTGGAATACTCTCCCTTTTCGTTTCTGGATAAATACAGCCTTGGAGTCTTCAAGGTAAGAGTGGATAGGCATTTTCTGGGTAAGCGTGTTCCTTTGGCCACGTCTTTTATTGCCATCAGACGAGACTGGGGTCGATCGCAAACCCATTTGAAATCAATGAAAATGAAACATTACAATAAAAAGACGTAGATAGATTATGTCAGTACTGACGCGAAGTTAAAAACTGACCCCTGACGTACAGTGGCGCACACATCAACTTTTACAAAACCTTTGCAAAATGGGTCTAATGTCAGCCGTATAAGGTGCCCCTATGTAAAGGTTGATGTGTGCGCCACCGTACCTATAATTTTACCGTGTGTACAAGATAGCATGATTATTTACTAGAGCGTTAAGGAGACACAGGGCCGCCGCAAGCGGGCGTGCAACGCGTGCACCGCACGCGGGCGGCACGCACAGGGGGCGGCAAATTGAGCTAATTTATAGGCACTTGTTCAAAGAAAAAAAAATAGTCATAGCATGTAAAATCATCTGAACGAATGAAGTTAACACCGTCATCTATTGGCATCCGTCAAAACCAAGATACAACACCAAACGTCGTCTCTGTCAGCCTATGGACAACGGGACTGATGATGTTGGGGGCAGTAGCGGATTTACCTAAACGGGTGACGCCTTGCCAAGGGGGATATGAATGATGAAACGGGCGGGCGCTGCCGGCCCGTCGCGAAAATATGGTCGTAAAATATGGTAATAGCTTTTTCATCTTAATCGGGAGTTAAATATTTGAAAAAATATTTCTTCCGAGTGTTAGAGGTGGATGCCTATAACATTGATGAAATCACCCTGGCTCATAGGGCAAAATATACCAGAAAGATTCAGCCGGTCTGTTAATGGTCTCGGTAGCATAATTGGTAGTGCAATCGCCCGGCTTGCGAAAGATGCGGGTTCAAGTCCTGCCTGATGCCAACATGACCAAATGTCTTTTTCTGGTTTTCTTTAGAAAGATACTGCATGGAAAATGCTAAAAAAAAAAAAAAAAACAATAATAAAATAACGTAAAAAAGATTTGGGTATCTTAAAAAAAAGGCTCATTTTAACGCTTAAAAAGTCGCGCTCGCTTCCCTCGCTCTGAATTTCTTAAAAGATTGGCATTTCGAGCTGGCGCTTATGGCGATTAGTCTTAGCAACGACACAATCCCGCATGAGGTGAGGTTTTAAAATGATTAAGTACCATAAATCGAAGTGAGCCTCGCCTAAGGGGCATCGAGATGAGAACAGATTTTTGTGTGGATTGCTATACAGATCCAAAGACTGGGAAGGTACGCCAATGTTTAAAAGCCAATAAATCGGCCTTTTTTTTTTTTTTAATCCAGTCCATTCTAAACCAAAAAATTGCGCTCGCTCCGCTTATCAATTTCATTAATAAATATTTAATATTTTTTTTTTGTCAAAACTCATAAAGGGCGGCATTTTTGGTATTTATTGCACGCGGGCGGCGAAACAGCTAGCGGCGGGCCTGAGGAGACAAATACATGTTGCGCAGTGTTGTCTCAAATTGTCAATGCTTTGCTCAGGTGGTCGAAGTCCTGATTTCGGGTGCCACTTTTTTACTACAAGTAACCTATTTAAGTCTTTAACATAAAAGTTGTTGTAGTACGAATAGACTACAAGTCGAGTCCAATATCCTCAAGGGGTCGCACGAATATACGAATAAATTATAATTCATGTTTTATTATTTGTTTCAGAGCCATTTGCGGCGGAACAACGATGGACTACTATGGACACTGTAAATAGTGGATACTGAAAACAACAAAAAAAAAGTAATAAGTACTAATTTGTACGTTTCTATGTTGGTAAAAAAAATGTTTTTTTTCGTTAATGTGCCAAATTAATCAATAAATGATAGATATATTAGGTCCTGCTTGTTTTACTTTTTTCTCTCAAATATAACAACTTATGTTCTCAAACTTTCTTCTTGCATTTCTCACTATATAAACACTAAAGTAGTTCTAGTAGATTATATGTTGCAGAAAACCCGAATTTAGTGTTTATATAACTTACGTTCTCGTTTTTCTTTACTAGCGACTTACCCGGCTTTGCAAGGGTGCGATGGGATGTTATCCATATAAACCTTCTACATCAATCACTCAATTTGTTTAAAAAAAACGCATTATAATCCGTTGCGTAGGTTTAAAGATTTAAGCGAACATAAGATTAGATTAGATTAGATTAGATTCTTTATTACTCAATATCAAAATAACATTACACATAACATAAATGTCCATAAATACGAGATTAATATTGACATTAAGGACAGAGAAAGCCACTTTGTTTGATGCTATTTTGTGACTACGAAAAGCTAGTGCAGGCGGCTGTGTATTCGATTAATATCGCCCTTTGTAGTGAATTTATTTTAACCCCTTTAAGCCTATAGTTCGTTCGCGTTAAGAATGCAGTGATTTTTAAATTTAATTCTTTTGCACACAAAAAAACTCAGATCCACAACCTTTGTGTTCAAAAGTATGCATTCAACTGGTCACTCTGGACTTGGCTTTCTAATTAGGAACGATTCGATTAGTTAGGGGACGTGTTAGATCGAAGGAAAAGTATGAAATTACTGCATTCTTAACGCGGACGAACTATAGAATATTTTCTGGATATTTTGCTAACAAACTCCTTCATGTACGGAAGAGTGGCGTGACTGTGTTTGAAGCCAAGATCTACTTCGGAGCCAGCGAAGTAAGTATGTTCTTATGGAAAGACTGTATCTGTACCAAAGAAGAATGGTGAATTTCTTGTGAGAAGAAGATATACCCAGAATATGGGGCTTAATTCAGAAATGAACAAAAACATGAACAACAAGAAAACAGGTTGTCCAGAAACAAAGTTCGGAGCCTAAAAAGGCCTTTGGTAACGAGTACATTACCACCCTGCTCTTTTTACTCCTTGCTCTTAAAATTAAACGCCCATAAGCAACACAAACATTGTGATATTCCTATTCCTATAACTATAAGACACAACCAAATGAACAACATATAATTCTCCTGGCGTGAAACGTGGCAGAGATCGTCGAAGCTGAAATGGCGCGCCCCTCCACTGCATCTACGCATGCAAGAGTGCTAGCTTTGTATGCGTAGATGCAGTGGAGGAGCGCGTCATTTCAGCTTAGACGATCTTGATCTTAATATGTCCACATTGGAAAACTTCAAATGACTAACTTAAGTATCTATGTTCGGTAAGAGTTCGTATAAAAAACGAGACAAAAATTTAAAATATGCATCATTATCGCCACAGCTGTTTTAAATAAATAACAAATTAACATTCATTATACATGTTATTTACCTGGCAAGTTGTACAATGTTCAGTACTGAAATTTCGTATTATTCAAGACACAAGTCAATAATCGGTTCTTGTTGACTTACTCAAAACTCCTGTCTTTGTAAGTAACACGAGTATAAAAGGTCGCGTGTGAATTATTTCACTTCAGTTGAAAATAATATTCAAAATGAAAATCATCTTTGGTGAGTGAAAATTTATGTTAACTGTAAGAGTAGAAAGTGAAAGTGAAGCCCTAATAAATTATGGGCCCACAAAGCGATTATACATCAAAAAAAATCATAATAATAAAATGCGACTGTCCTTGGTGTCAGAAACTTTCAAATAAATCCACACAAAGCCATCTAGCCCCAAGTGAGCCAATTTAAGCCCGTTTCTATGGGATACCTGACAACGGATAAACATACTTAAATACTTTTTCTTTTGTAAATACGAGTGAATACATACATTTTAACATAGGAAACACCCAGGCCAATACAAACAGTCATGTTCATGCACACAAATGTTTTTACTGTGCGGAGATCGAAGACGCGACCTTTGGTGTAGTAGCCGACTTCTCAACAGTTAAGTACACCAAATTGGTCGTTAAACAAAAATGAACTAATGATTTGTCTATCTATGTTATTGTCTAGCTATCTTCGCTATCTTGTCAGCTCTCCTCGCCTTGGCGTACCAGGCTGAGGCTGTGGACTGCGAATTCCAGAAACCAGCTTGCTTCACCACAATGCAGGAAGACCCTGTATGCGGTAAAAATGGCTGCAACTACGGCAACCCAGGAAAGTAAGTACAGAATGTAGTTGTAGTCGACTACTAGTCAAAGCCTAGGTCAAATATCAAAAATCGTGTATCTGTCGATTCTGGTTCAACAAGGTAACCTGGATTCGGTGTAATAATATAATGTTGCCTCACATTTTATCATTATACAGGGTGGCCGGGAAGTTGACGTTCAAGGTTAAAATTTAGGTACCTTATCGAAGTTTATTCAAATCACCCCCAGGATGATTCCACTATTTTTAATAGTTTTCGAGTTATTGCTCTAATTTTGAGATACCGAGACAGTATTACCGACAGAGACATAGTTTGTTTAGATATCAGGACCTTTCTTTGTCGAGCATCATAAGAGCGATGCTCGCCAATGAAGTGGCATGGGAGGGAATGGTCTCCTTTTGCGAGGAGGTTAGAGGGCCCGAGAGGATGATCCTCTGGCGGCCCTTTTCCGACGCAGACGGCGGGGGGTAAGACGACGGCGGTTCGCCCGCCTTTTTCCTGCTCCTTAAGAGCAACACCACGGGTGAAGGCCGGGGGGCCTACATGCCATTGCACGGTGTTCCCGTCTGGGGGTTTCCCAGTAAGTGCGATAGACTTACCTATCACTGGCGGGGAGTCCCACACCAGGAGTTTAGGATGTGGCCATTAGGCGTGATGCTACCAGAATGCTTCAAGACTTCAGATTATAAAATAACTATACTTAAAATGTTTAAAATTATTGTTACAGAGCCGAATGCGGCGGAACAACAGTAGATTACAAAGGAGACTGCAAATAAAGAACACTGGGAAGAAAACCACAAATAAAAAAGGCTGCCTTACTTAAAACTGTAAATAATTACATAAATATGTTTTGTATCCAATAAAGTGTTTCTCATCTTACCCTTTTTTTACGTTGTGTGAATACGTTACGCATACCCGGAGGGATCTTGGGTTTAACGTCAGGCTATCCATCTGGAGGAGGTCCTACCCAGTGATATTACAATAAAAAAGAATTAGTTAGGTTACGTCAGTACTAACGCGATGTCAAAGATTGTCCCCTGGCGTACCTATAATTTGACCGTGTGGACATGATTATTTACTAGAGCGTGAAACGAAACCGATACAAGTTGCGCAGTGTCGTCTCAAACTGTCAATGCTTTGCGCAGGTGGCTGAAGTCCTGACTTCGGGTGCCACTTTTTTAGCACAAGTAATCTATCTAAGTTTTTTTTATTTTAATATCATTGGTCCTACTGACTAAACCCCCAACGGTTCTCCCTGATCGTCCATGAAGAGGGGGACTGCGGTGACCTGGCACGAGGCTCACAAAAGTTGTTATTTTGGAGCTGTTCGAGTTTATTGAGAAAAATATCGTTGATATCTAAATAGCAGCAGTCAAATAGAATCGGAAAGAGGCTTTGTAACGATGCCATTTCTTTTCAGCCTCGTGGACGTTACAACCTCCACGATGGCTGAAAACTTCGTAGTAGCTTAACCCTACATCAAAATATAAAGTATCTGTCCTTTTGAAATTTGAATTTAAATTTCGTTCCGTATGTCTGCGGAGCTTTTATTTTTGGACAGTCTTACAAAAATCTTCGAAAGATCAACATCATCACAGATTTCTTTATATTTTGAATATCCGTTTATTTCTACTCATTCATCCTTACTAAATTATCGTGAATATCTATTGTGATACCTAAGTGTTAACGTTAAAGTTGTTGTAGGATAACTAAATAAAAAAACAATAAGCAAGTCTCGGAATGTGATTTTTATTGAAATAACTTATACGACGAGTGCCGGTCTTCCCTGGCCCTTAGTAGGCTGAAGACGGCAGGAGGAGCCGCCACACTGGCCCCACCGACTCTCTAGCGGTACTACCCCGCTACACACAGCGGACCCTACCCTTATTCCAATTCAATTCAAATTCAATATTTCTTTATTCAAGTAGACAATAACCCAGTACCTTCCAATCGTCAAGAATCTCAATTTTGACCACTTAATAAACATACACATAATAATACAATAAACAAGCAATACATGTACATAATGTGACTCTACCACCGGCGTCGGAAGGTTGTTTCTACTGAGAAGACCCGGCAAGAAACTCAGCAGTTACTCGTTTAAATCGTCCAATGTTTTACAGTACAAAGCGAATGTTTGAATAAAATAACCAAGTCATACAGTTTTGACATGAAAATAAATAAAACAGGAAGTTAATAAGTAAACTTGGGTAAACTAAGTAAACTTGAGCAGACCAGTTCCCGAAGGTGACACCTGTTCACAAGTTGACGTTTGAGCCAGCCATCATCCCACTCAACCATATTTTAGTGGGGATCGAAAGGAAACTGTGTAAGCATAGTCTACTCAGGCAACTTGCCTTCACATTTCATCATCATCATCATCAGCAGCCATACGTCTACTGCTGAATATAAGTCTCTCCCATAGATTTCCAGGCGTAGGAGGCCTGCATCGACCGAAACCCTGCGAACTTTATGTTTAACTTTAGGGTCACGGCGTCTCACGCTGCGCTTGGGTTCGAATGGTTTCCACTCGAGAACTTTCCAGCCCCAACGGTCATCAGTCTTTCGAGATATGTGCCCTTCCCACTGCCACTTCAACCTGCTAGCACGATGGGGTACATCGGCGACCTTAGATCTTTAATCCTACGGATTTCCTCATTTCTGATTCGATCTCGTACCGAAACACATTTGATGTTTACCTTCAATCTGTGGAAAAACAATTAAAGAATTGTCAATGACATTCCTCATTCTCATTCATAAAAGGCATTGAGACGCTGTTAAATAAGTTTAGAGGCAATGCATTCCAGTGGAATTAAAGTTTCATATTTTATATCCTTTCTAGGCAGCCAAATTAGCAACCTATTCATTTATTCATTTTTTATACTACCTGCTCGTCAATGCCACATTATGTGTCATGCAAAGCTGTCCTAAAGTAAGTCATTATAGCCCTATGGTCTAGCCGGGACATAATGTTGTACTGAATTTCATTAATCCCCAGGGATTAAAGTGATTTGAATTTGGAATGCAACCGTGTAGCCAAAAATGTTTAGGTTTAATGAGTTCTGAGTTCGAATGTCGTACTGGCCACTAACAAAATAGATGCCAGAAAAAGAAAAAAGGCGCCAACCGCTCAAATAGCTCCTGAGTCTTATGCTGATAAAATAAATGTACCAAAGATTGTAACTCATCTTTCCAATGTCTTCGCACAACTGTCATATGTTTCTAACATCACTTTTAATTTTTGATAAATACCTAATTTCTCATATTTAATTACCTACCTACCTATTTTCATTTGAAATAAATATTTAAGCACTTACTTTTTTCAGCCACTAATTTCGATTGCCTCGCAGAAAGTATAAAAAGTAGAGTATGCATCGCGGGCTTAAAAGTGTATTTGTCTTGGGCGGTCTTGAACCCCTCGTATTCAGGATTCTAACCTTAACACCCTCGCTCCGCTCGGGAGTTAACCGTAGAATCCCTCATACTCGGGGTTCAATATCACGCCCGGGACATAATACACTTCTTTAAGCCCTTGTGGCATAATCTACTATTCTGATGTGGTAACTAATTTCCTCAAAGGAAACTTTGAGATTACTCACTTAGGTATATAAGCTATATGCTCGAATCAAAAATGAGAAGAAAAAATTGTGCCGCATATAATATTATCACAACAGCTGTTTTAATTAAATAGCTAATTCACTTTGAATGCATTCTACATTGTTAATCACCTGGCAAGTTGTCCAGTGTTCATTTCTAATAAAAACCCCTTTTATAAAAGTCACAAGTAAATATTACTATAATCTTGTTGACTTTTTGAAACTTCTTCATTTGTTGCACCAGTATAAAAGATCGCGTTTGAATTATTTTTCATCAGTTGCAGTCTTGCAGTTAATATTCAAAAAGAAAATCATCTTTGGTAAGTGAAGACACAAGTTAATTGTAATAGGTTTAAGTGGTGAGATACTTAAGTCATAATAAAGTATAGACGCACGATGCTCTTTTAATTTGACAAGTTGTTAGCCCAAGTTGTCTAGTATTTGTCTACTTAAAAATAAAAATCAATTGCAGTTTTTTAGTCTTTTTTTTTTTTTTTTTTTTTTTTAAGTAGGGGAAATGCCTTACGCATACCCGTCCACCGGGGGACGGACGGGTTATGTCGGACTCACCACTGGACAGATCGTATACCAGTGGCCCTACCGACTAAAACCCCTACTACTCCCTCTAATCGTCCGTTAGTGGGGGAACACGGTGAATAGCGCCTGCCTGTTACGCGTTCCCCCGGACGGAGCCCGCCTGCACGGCGGACCGGAAGCGACCCCCCCCGCGTGAGGGGAGGCCAGAAGGGACAGCCGAGGATGTCAAGCCGTCCCTACCAGGCAGCGGTGAAACCCGTGCAATGCTGGCGGCGGCACCCCCGTACCACGCGCCAGCTGGCCACCGTACGCAGGCCCTACTGGGCCCGCAACCACGAGCCACCCAAAGGGCGGCTCCGCTGCCGTAACCTTCGGTACGGCCCCGCCGGGCCGCGACGCACAGGGGGGATCAGCCTCGGGTTACTGGCCCCCACCAACCGGTTGTGCGCCGCGGCCCCAACCACGCGCCCCAAGGCGCCTGCAGGCCCCACTGGCCCCGCATCCCCGCGTCGCCCTTACGGGCCGCAGCGACCCTACTGGGCCCGCAACCACGAGCCACCCAAAGGGCGGCTCCGCTGCCGTAACCGACGGTACGGCCTCGCCGGGCCGCGACGCACAGGGGGGATCAGCCTCGGATCACTGGCCCCCACCAACCGGTTGTGCGTCGCGGCCCCAACCACGCGCCTCAAAGGCGCCTGCAGGCCCCACTGGCCCCGCAGCCCCACGCCGCCCTTACGGGCCGCAGCGGGTGGGTGTCCAGTCCACCACGCTGCCACGCCTGGGTTCTCTTCGCTTCCCGGTGGTGCCCCTACCACCGGTACTAGGCCCCCTCGCCACGCCGAGGCGAGAACCCATGAGGGGGCAGTTTTTTAGTCTGGGTGAACTCAATAAAACTCAAGAACAGCTGGACCGCTTTGGCTAATTTTGGTTTCGAAATATTTGTGTGGAAGGTCAGGAAAGGTTAGTTAGACATAAAAAACGTGTATTCCTAGAAACAGCAAAAACACAATTGAGTTTTCTCTTAAAAAACTTTTCTCCCTAGAAAACTAAAAGTTTGACAACAGAACAACATCTGTCGGGACAGTTAATCTATCTTAAAAATATAAAACATAATGCGACTACCAACGGCGTTGGGAAGTTTCTAATCAATAAATGATTTGTCTTATTATTTCAGCCATCTTCGCTATCTTCTCAGCTCTCCTCGCCTTGGCGTACCAAGCAGAGGCTGTGGACTGCGAATACCAGAAACCAGGTTGCTCCACCACACTAGAGCATGACCCTGTTTGCGGTAAAAATGGCTGCAACTACGGCAACCCAGGAAAGTAAGTACAGAATGTAGTTGTAGTAGACTACAAGTCAAAGTCTGGTCCAATTAACGGAGACTCAAGGGTTTGGCACAAATGTTTTTAAGCACTTTTTTGTGCTTGATGTTCGATTTTTTTTATTTTCCTTGCATTTACGAAGTCAATCGAAAAGTAGTTCTAAAAGATACTTTTGCTCTCAATCACAAGTAATAAAATTACTGGCGCTAATAATTTAAATTTCAAATAACATGTGCCCTTTCGACGAATTTAATTAGTTCGTTTTGTGAATGTAAGTACAAGCAAACATGTCTTATTAAAAATGAGACCTTACCTTTAGTATGCAAAATAGGTAGTGTGACCTCCTAGATTTCGATCCTCGTAAACTACAATAAAAGGCGACATACTGTTTTTTTATAAGTTATTTTATACCAACCGGTTCGGTTTCCGATTATGTATGAGAGATTAAAAAAGGTTTAAAAAATCGAAGCCATGATCCCTAAGAACAGATTTCGCTCTCTCATATAGTTTCTGACTTCACCCTACTGACCCATTTGCATTGATCAGCCTGTATATAACAGACAAAAACAACTCGTACTAGCCGCAAGCAGCAAAGCGGCTGAGACGATAACTGATTATTTCATAATTAATTATTTATTTTTTGTTACAGAGCCATTTGCGGCGGAACAACGGTAGCTTACCATGGACCATGTAGAAGATACTGAAAACAACAAAAATATTTTGTTCTGAATTGACTGTTTCTTTAGATTAGTATTTTTTTTTCATAACTTCATGTGCCAAATTAATAAATAAATGACAGATTATAAAACTCCAGCTCGTTTTACTTTTATCTCCTAAATATCCAAAAATGTGTTTTTGTTTATTTCCCTCAAGCCTACTAAATTTCACAACAATAATAATATTGTGGTATGATAGCGTTTGAAACGTCTGAATATGCAATCAGATGTTTTTTATTCTTCTTAGAAATATTAAGATGTGACTATCTTATCAATCCCCATCCTTAGTACACACACTTAGCTAATTATTATTATTACACAGCCCAGCCCAGTGACAGTGGTCCAAAAATTTTTTTTAGGTAGAGGGCATCATAACAATTCATTTAAAAAATACATTAGTGCCACCCTGTATTATTAGGAGCCTGTCATGCCCGACTGCAGGGCAAAAGACCTTCCCATCCCGTTTCCATTGTTGCCGATTTTGAGTTTTCTCCGGCCAATTGCTCAAAAATTAGTCCAGCTCGTCCCTCGTTTATATTATGTAGGTCTTGAATAACAATACATTTTCTTTCTTCCTTTGAATTTTTTAAAACTACGCAACGCATTCAAAAGCAGTTTTTCTTAATATGTAGAGTGATTAAAAGAAGGTTTACTTGTATAATAAACTACCATTGCACCCGCGCGAGTCGCTGCTTTTCTATAATTTCAAGACAAAGAAAAAAAACGCTTATGCACTTAAAGAAAATAAAATAAAATACGCATACATTGCAATATTGCATAATCCTTTCCAGACAGTAAAATTAACAACCTATTCAATTTCTGATATGATGTCCTCTTTCCTCAAAGGAAAACCTAATACCAAGATGACTCACTTAGGTATCGGTGCAATCGAATACGAGGAAAGACCAATAGCGCTTAAAACATCATCGCCATAGCTGTTCACTTGTAATTCATTCTACAAGTCAATACCTATTGAGTGATTCGTTGTGGACAGATAAACCATGATTGGTTTGTGAGCCACAGCTTTGTAATTATTTTTTGTAAATTCTGTAACTGTTTTGAACAATAAATAAAAAAATATTTAGCTAACGAGTTGTCTAGTGTACTTTTATTTAGGTCAATAATCGTTTTATCTAATTGAATTTTCGAAACTCAGTTGAAAGTTCGCGTATAAATATTTTTTCATCAGTTGCAGTTATTATTCACCATGAAAATAATCTTTGGTAAGTGAAATACAAGTTAAGTGTGTTAGGTTTTGAGTGGTGAGAAACTGACCCCTTATTCATAAGAACTAAAGCAACCCTGCAGCACTAAGTTAGCGATTGACATTGTCTTGTCACTTGTTTGCAAATGTCGACAACACCATGAATGAGAACAAAACGTTACTAAAATCAACGTGATGCTATAGGGCTGCTTTCGTTTTTATGAATAAGTTAATAAGGGTGATTTAGTTTTAGTATTTAAGTAGGAGCCAATATTGCTGTTCGTTAGTCTCGCTAAAACTCGGGAATGGCTGGACCGATTTGTCTAATTTTGGTTTTGAAACATTTGTATTAGTCGAAAGAAGGTATAAAAGGTGAGTAATCATGAGAAAATGCTGGGAATATAGTAAAAATTTCAATTTTGGTTTCCTCTTAGTAAATGTTCCTACCTGTCACGTGACACTGAATGTTTGACAACAGAACGAAGTCTGTTGGGACAGCTAGTCTATAATAAAAATAATATGAGTACAAACATTATGCCATGTCTACCATCCCTGTCGGGAAGTTTCTGATCAATGATGATTTGACGTTTTATTTCAGTTATCTTCGCCATCTTATCAGCTCTCCTCACCTTGGTTTGCCAAGCGGAGGATGTGGACTGCAGCTACCAGGAGAAAGATTGCGTCACCACATTGGAGTATGACCCTGTATGCGGTAAAAATGGCTGCAACTATAGCAACCCGGGAAGGTAAAGTAGACTACACAATGTAGTTGAAGTAGACTACAAACTATATGTCAAAGTCTAGGTCAATAGTCAAGTCCAATTTTCGTAGACTCAAGGGGTTAAACGAATCCCTCACTAGCACAAATGTTCGTTATCACTTATACATTTTTGTGCCGGGTCTGGGTGTTTGAAGTACCATCGTTTCTGTTTCAACAAGAAATAAGCTGACATCTCTCAGTGGAAGAGGTGCACTTACCTCTTCCGGGGTCTGGTAGATACGGCTCGGTATTCCCGGCTGTACCATACTCTTCCCTGGCTTGCCCGGGGAGGAACCGACGTGCCGGGGGAGAGTTATCAAAGATTTTCATTAAGAAAAAACCAGTTTTAAATAAGGGGAAAAAAGGGGGTGAGAACCTCGGCTTAGGGCGTTTCTTGGAGAGGGTAATCGGACATATCGTATGGCGGGATTCGAACCTGTTCCTACCTCAAATCAACCAAGACGATAACCTAGGCTGACTATATCATCATAATCAATATTTTATTGTTTGTTACAGAGCCGGTTGTGGTGGAACAACAGTAGCTTACAAAGGAAACTGTGAAAAGGGATACCTACTGAAAACCGCAAAAATATGTTATTATAAAACAAAAAAAAGATTATGTTCTAAATAGTTGGTTTTTATCCAACTGTGCCGAGAAGAGGGTTATGTTTTCGAGAGTTTGTATGCAATAGTATTTGTTATGCTCTGCAGCCATATCACCTTAACGAATTTTAGAGAGGTGTCGTCAGATTTGTACATACTGCGTGAAGAGCTGACACTGGATGTATCAAAATAATAAAAGAACCAAAATGTAAAACGTAAGGAAGATAAACATAATTTTAAAAAAATGAAACCTTGGTTTAGTTTGCCCTATAATCGTAATTCCCAGAATTTGATTCTTATAAGCGAAACTACAAGACGGTAGAATTATACAAGGTGACATTTTTTTTTAAAAACCAACCGAAAAATTGAAAGCCCCGTATATTCTTTAAGTAAGGTGGACGGACGACCTAATGAAGGTCGAGGGCTTTTAGTGGCCGCGACATTCATTGCGGCCACTAAAAATACTATATTCAGCAGTGGACTTATGCGGCTGTCAATGATGATGAATAATTATTATGCTGGGTTTTAGTAATACATTTAAAACAGTTAAATGAAATATAAAATAAATTGCCCACATACGTCCTACTGCTGGGCACGGGCCTCACTTCAACTATGAGTTGGATGGGGCCATACTCAAGCACGCGGGCGCAGTGCGGATTGTCGGAGCAACCTTAATGTCAGATTTTATCAAGCCGCCCTCAGGCCTCTGACTAGGCTTAACGACTGACATCTAGCGACGTCAACCGGGACCAACTGCCTAACGTGCCTTCCGAAGCACGGAGATGCCCGAAATACACATAACTAAATTTCGGTCGGAATGGTCACCCATCTCATTTCCGACCCGGCGTGTGTTACTTTACAACAGCGATCGTCGCCGTTCACTGTCACAACTGCGCCGCGGGCACCTCAAAACATTTTGTACGTCTGAAAGAGAATTGGTATCGTAGTCGGTATTTTTATCAGTTATCTGCGTACTAAAGTAAAAAAAAGTCATATAAACCCTTTTTTAAGTATTTCTTCATTATTTTATCGTGATTCTACTGGTTATTAAATTACTATTATAACTCTGTAATAGTTTCTTTAAAAAGTAGGTTATTGTGATAGTCCGGTTTAGTTGTTTCGAATATATTGGAACGAAAATGTTCATAAGTTAATTTGCAATATTTTTATTTTGTTCATCCAACGGTATCAGTAATCAAATTCTCACAATGAAAATCATCGTTAGTAAGTGAAAATAAATTTTTAGTGCGTACAAATTATAATAAGAAAAATTTTTTTTTGTTAAGAAAAAGTTTCAAAACAAAAAAATCTAATATTCCAATCAAAAGACACACAACATTTAAACTTACTACAGAATACTACAGAAAAAAAAAATACATAAAAATGCGCAGTATCCAAACATATTACGTGACTCTACACTATAAACAATTATTCCAGCCATCGTCGCTATCCTGTCAGCACTCTTGGCCTTGGCGTACCAGGCTGATGCTGCGGACTGCAGGTACCAGAGACCTGGTTGCTTCACCACACAGGAGGACGACCCTGTCTGCGGGATCAATGGCTGCAATTATGGCAACCCAGGAAAGTGAGTACAGAATTTTGTAATCTAGTAGGCCTGAAGTCAAAGTCAATAAACAAAGTCAAAATCTAAAGCAGCCATGAGGATCCCACTGCTAGGCAAAGGCCCCTCTTCCCCTCCTCCAAGGGAATCATTTTGTGCCTTTTTAGGCCAGTCCCCTGCAAAGACGTTAAAAGTTTATAAAAAAAGTCAAAGTCAATAGTCAACGTAAACTGTCAAAGTTGTTAGTCATCTAAGTTAAATATCAAAGGCAATAGTTAATGTTAACAGTCAAATTCAACCTCCGAATTCACAATCGCAAATCAACGTTGAGCATCTCTCAGAAATATAGCTGTCCTTTTCGGTACTATTGAAATTTTACGGGACAGCATTAGCGTAAGCGGGTGCTTAGCGTTGATTGACGTTTCTGAATTCGAAGGTAAGTCAAGTGATAGTCAAGAGCGTATGCTATGTTAAGTAACAATTTTTTCATCATTACAGAGCTATATGTGGCGGAACAAGAGTAGCCTATAGTGGATATTGCAGAAGATGATACTGGAACCATCAACATATAAGAAAAAAAGAAAATTAAACAATGTTTTTTTAGTAATTAATGTAGGCTGTTGAATTTGCCAAATAAATCAATACAAAACTCCAGCTTTACTCACTTGTTTTACATTATCCTCATAAATATCCTATGACGTGGTTTGTGGTTTGGATAATGTTAATAAACAGCTTGAATCCTGAAATTGCACTTGTTACACCGAATTTATCCTACTATCCTACTATTATTATAAATGTGAAAGTTTGTATGTGTGGATGTGCCGTGTTGCTCTTTCACGTCAAAACTACTGGTGAGTGGATATGAAAGAAACTTTACAATAATATAGCTTATACATCTGAATAACACATAGGCTACATTTTTTTTTGAAAATATCTCTTTTTTTCTCACTTAAGTCCACGCGGACGAAGTCGCGGGCGGCCGCTAGTATTTTTATATAACTGCATTCCTCGATTATGATAAAAAAAATAGTGGCTTTGAAAGTGGTACTTTTCGTGACTACAGTGAACAGCCACGAACAATAACCCCGAAACATCCCTAAAGTTTGAATTCATGTAGCAACATTCAATCGCAAAAATGACAACGTCGGCAACCAACCTTTTTTTGTGTTAAAATTAACTTTTTGTCAAATTATTGTTAACACAAAACCAACAATATTGTTACCCAAAAAATTCATAACTTTTAGTTCCATAATTACATGGTGGGTCTAAAAAAATCTCAAACACGCGATACCTACAGTTTTAAAGAAATTACATTGCTATTTTTCTTTTACTTAATTTACTTTCTCCATTTACTATTGAGATAAGTTGTTTTATTTATTTTTAGTGCATTGTTATTTCTTTATTTCGGTCTACAATAGGTACATTATTTCTTTAATAAACATGTGTTTAAACAAATTATAATAATGTCAAGTGTACACTTGAATCATTTGTTTAAGAAGTTACAAAAGAGCTAATAAAAATAACAAGGAAAGTTTTAAAAACGAAATAATTGCATTTTCTTCAAAGGATTTATATTATGTTAAAAGACAGACAGACTTTTGTTGAAGTATTTGTTAAGATGTTACTATGGAACATAATACCTACTTCAATTTACTTTTAAGGTAATTTACTTTTTGTCAGCAAAGTTTTTTGTCATCAACTTATGACATTTAAATAATATTATAGTCTCTCTTCATTGTCCATCAAATAAAATTCTACGCAGGAATGATTGCTACTAATATCCCACTGATATTATAAGTGCGAAAGTTTGTATGTGGATATGCCGTGTTGCTCTTTCACTTAAAAACTGCTGGATGGATTTTAATAAAACTGAACAATAATACAGCTTTACCTACATCACTTTTTTTTTAAACCTAAGTCCACGCGGACGGAGTCGCGGGTGGCCGCTAGTTTCCTAATGAATGTAACACTCACACACACATTTGACCAACATGAAATAAGATAAGTACACAATTCGACTTCAACAGAGTGTGTACCCTCTCTTAAGTAAGTAGTTTTGAAGTAATCAGTTCAACCTTCCGGTGGGCTTGTACAAAATATTTTTTACATAGTTCATTCCATATATTTATTTTCTCAAAATAATAGGTTAATTCCTTAAATACTAGTAATAGCTTCGTTTGCAGAATATTAGATCTGTCACCCAAGAAATCGATTATTCTCGCCATATTGCAGTTTGTTCTCATTTGCTATTTTACCACCAGTAGGTACAGTTCTTACATTTTATTTCGTTCAGATAAAAAAAAAACTATTCGTTACCAACTGAAAAGGTCAGTTTATAAATCTAATAATAACGTAAAAGCCTAGCTGATTTGTACAATCAATTGCTTTTCTTTCATTCGTATCTTTTCACACTTGTAATGTTACATATTTATTAAAATTTAAACGCATCTATAACAAATACGATATAATCCCGCGTGAGTGAATTCAAAAACTATAAAAATAACAAGCATTGCAAGATAAAAACTGGATGTTTAATAAAACTTCTTTTCCAGCTGTGTATTAAACACCGGAGTATAAAAATCATTGCTACTTAAATTTCTCTTAGTTACCTTGAAGAAATCAAAATGAAATACATCTGTGGTAAGTGACATCTACCAGATACTAAAAAACACTAACATGATACATACATGATGATATGTATGATACAGCCTCTACTTAGAGAGCTGGAAAATTTCGCGGAGTCTTCTAGTCTTAAACAAAGGTTTTCTACACGTTGCGGAAGTTGTGGAGACACTGTGCGTTTGCTCCATCAGCAAAAGGTAAGCTGAGGCTCAGCGTCATAGCCTCAACTAAACCACTTCTTGCACGTGTCCAGCATAAGACGGATATGGACGTCTTCACTGACAAACGCCTTTGCTAAGTACGCATCATGATACCGAATGTTCTTATGAACGTTGTAGGTATTATTACCTACAACTGAAATAATGAAATCATAAAAAAAACATTCGGTCAAATAAACATTAGACATTCTGACATTCGGCATTCTGTTCATAGGTATTGTGAAATTTGGGCTTTGGTGTATCGGTATTATGATGCGTGGAGACGCAACATTCCCACTGCTCAATTCATGCATGATTGTATTGTTCCGTTACTCAAGACTCACAAAACAAATCTGCAGCGAAAAATGCGTAGTGAATTAATCTGATAAGTGAATTCTTATTCGATTTTAAACTACATAGTTTACAAAATTAGTCTATCTATTGTAGAATGACGTGCATAATTTCATGACAAACCAGTCTGGGAATTTTCAAGGGAAAGAGCGATTTAGCCCTGTTGATAAGCAACCGTTTTCAAAAGAGTTTTCGATGCGGTATTCGGCAAGCCCCTTTCTCTTGCTAATAGAAATGACTAATTATATTTGCAGCCGTCTTCCCAATCATCTCAACACTCCTGGCGCTGGTTTACAAGGCTGAAGCTACAGACTGCAACTACCAGATGCCAAATTGCCCCGCCACCAGAGAGCTAAATCCAGTATGCGGGGAAAATAGATGCACCTATAACAACCCATCACTGTAAGTAATAATGTTATAAATCCCAAGCGATCTCGAACAGCTCTATGCTAAACTTTTAAGGACTTAATGTAAAAATGTGATAATTAATAAGGGTTATTATAAAATTGATGATTTCCCTAACGATAATTTTAAGAAGTAGATCTGCTGAATTTTATAAGATATATTGTACCTATTTAATAGGTTTTATGTGTAATTTGATGTGTTAACCTTTTCATGCCTTGGACTGGCAGAATATAGATTTGTACTGTGAGCACAAATATAATAATAACCTGTGTGATCTGTATTCTGTGCAAAATGTATTATATTCTATTCTAATATCTATAGTGATTACAAAAGACCATCTCTGATGGATCGTCGTTTGACATCGTCTTGTCAAAAGAATGACCCGTGAAGCTACTAGTCGACAAAGGCTAACCTTGGTCAAGCGGCCAGTCGGTGAAGAGCCTATCTTGGTCGAACGACTGGTGGACAGCGGGCCCATCGGGGAAAAGATGGTTTATAAATTAATAGAGCGGCGTGACCTAGCAGTAACACGATTTGGTTCAGAACCCGAGCAGTCCTAATTCAAGAATAGCTGTAACACCTACTTTGCCACTGCAATCTCTCCGATGATGGAAAACACCGATCAAATACCGAGGCAACCCGGATATCGGCGATAAGTTCGGCCCTTAGCACGTTGGGTGTGAATTCGTTCGGCAAGATGTGGGCTCCTGAATGTTCCGTTCACCATGACTGACGCAATAAGTATGCCCTTTCGCCCGTTTGGGATAACGGCGCGCGCAAGCATGATTTTGATGATTGTAAAATTAGCTGGTCAAATAGCACGAAGAACTGATTACCGTTTTGGCCGAAAAGTTCTCGAGTGGAGATCACTTAATCACGACCTAATAAAGATCAAAGGGTTTCGGTGGAAATCTATGGGGAGGCCTATGTTCAGCAGCTGCTGTGGACGTTATGTGGATGATGATGATGAAAGGTATTTTCATTTTACCTTTACAGGACAGTATTTTTTGTTGCAGTGCGTATTGCGGTGGAACTACTGTGGCTTACTCAGGGACTTGTGAAAACATCAATGCTTTTAATTTTTATAAACATTTTTATTAAATGAACACAAGTAATGTTGCAATATTTTTTTTATTTACCTCATTTCATTTAGATATTATTAGTAACAAACCCTAAAATGTTGCATCGCCTTATCTGTCCTTTTTATTTCTATCTGAAGATGTAATTTAGTGGTACCAACTAAATAGTTTACATGAAATCTCTCCAGTCAGTTAATTGTTTTTTTTTGTCCGTTAGATTATTAGCAGTTTGTGCCAGCTCGTGTGGCCTTTGGGCGGTTTGGTAGCATCAACCAGCAAGGTTTCAAACTAGCCTTAGGCCCTTCCAACAATTTGCCCTAAGCTCTCGTATTAGAGAATGGCTCGTACCTCAAAGTTGAGTGCCCAGCAGTGGGACGTATAAAGTCATTGTTTGTTTTGTACATGAGAATGTAGGCTGAATGGCTTATCATTTAACAAACCCTTATTTGCAACAGATGTTGTTTAAAAATAACTATGTTTATTGTGTGTTGTCTTGTGTATGTTTGTGCATTTATTTGCACTGGGAGCACAATATACAACTACAAGTATAAAAGGAGCTGAAACGATATAAAATTATCATCAGTCCTCAAAGGATCCAAAATGAAAATATTCCTTGGTAAGTGGTTTTATTAGCTTTGATTAACTAACTCCTGATTATAAAGATAATAACCTTCTACATACATTTCTCTTAGTTACCTTAAATAATTCTAGTAATTCATCTAGGGTTAGTTAGAAAGTAGTTTCCAGATATTAATGTTCTCCAATTGTTTTTTTTCTCTTAATTTACATTATTAATTAATTAGATAGAGACTTGTTGTCATTAATATAAACAAAAAGAGAAAGATACACTACTTTCATACTTCACGAATTCTAAAACTGGCACATGACATTGACGTATGAATGACGTGCACATAAGCAAGTAGCTGTGATATTGGCTTGAAAGCAGGTCCATTTGACTCACTTTTATGTGGCTACTTTTGGCACGCGGGTGCCGTATGTTAATCTTTTAGTTGATATCAATGCTTGTGGCCCAGTGCTAAAATACTCACGATACGACACGATAGTCAGACTCAGTGAGGTCTTAAGCAGTCTGGCCCTAACATCTACTCTTATCTTGTTTAAATCCAAAAAATACGTCCGGTCGCATATCGGAACGGAGGATACTTGTCCTTCAACCTAGCACGCCCCATTACAAATCAAATTACCGTTCCTAATTAGAAAGCCAAGTCCACAATGACCAGCTGAACGTATACTTTCGAATGCAAAGGTTGTGGATCTGAGTATTTTTGTGAGCGATCGCTGCATTCAAAAAGGCGATGGCGGGACGAGTTAGACTCACATTTGGAAGGCTGGTTCAGCATGGCACTAGACCGCATTCAGTGGAAGAGGGGTAGGGAGGCCTTTGCCCAGCAATGAGATAGCGCAGGCGGATTATAATATAATAACTGCATTCTTAACGTGAACTGATTATAATTACATTTGCAGCCGTCTTCTCCATCATCTCAGCACTCCTGGCGCTGGTTTCCCAGGCTACTGCTGTAGACTGCGACTATCAAATACCTAATTGCCCCTCCACCAGAGAGTTTTATCCAGTATGTGGCGCAAATGGATGCAACTATAACAACCCATCACTGTAAGTTCTGTTGAAATATCTCTGGAGATTTCAAAAGACCTTGATAAAGAATTAACTGACAAAATTATCATTACGACCGATTTGTTGTAATTGTTCAGAAGACGGCTACTACACCAAAGGTCACGGGCGGGTTCGATCCCCGCACAGTACAACCATTTGTGTGCATGAACATGATGTTTGCATTGGTTTGGGTGTTTCCTATGTATAATAAGTATGTTTTTACAAAAGAAAAACTATTTAAGTATGTTTATCCATTGTCTAGTATCCCATAAAAACGGGCTATAATTAGCTCATCTTGGAGCCAGATGGCGGTGTATGGAATAATGTCCAGGGATATTTATTATTTTATCTAATATCACCAGGCCATGATTTTGATAAGAAAGCGTAGTGGCCCAAAGGTTAAACACTCTGGCTCGGCACCAGGGTGCTTCAGAGTTCAAGTCTGAGAACTTCTTTGTAGTCATTGTACAATTTGTTGCTAAACCTCTCATGATGGAAGACACCAATAACAAATCCAAGCAACCTGGATAACTGACCCCTTACCACGTTGAGTTTAAATAAGGTAAAATGTGGGCTTCTGAATTTTCCATCACCATGAAGTCAACGTCAAATGAGTAGGCTTCTGACTACCCCGTTTGAAATAAAGTAGTGAAAGATGTTTAAGTATGATTTTGGTAAATCAAAAATAACTGACAGGTCTTTTTATGTTGCAGAGCATATTGCGGCGGTACCACAGTGGCTTATGAAGGAGATTGTTAATTGAGTATAACCAATAATGTTCTTTTGATTAAATAAACCCAAATAAAGTTGCTATGAAATTGTGTAATTTTATTCTTCCTTTCTCATTTAGATAGATTAGTATCTGTCTTTACTAGAGATCTGAAAACCAGAAAAAGATACTGCATGGAAAATGCTAAAACAATAATAAAACATAAGTAGTATCTGTCTTTCTTTCCTCATTCATGTCTTTCTGCAGATTGCTTGGAACAGATGGCTCTTAGTCGTTGTTTGGTGTTTAGGTTGTCTAAACCTCAGATTTTTTTCGAAATATTTTCCATCAAAGAAGAGTTGGCCTCAAGTTCGGATTTGAACTCAGGATTATCGGTCGTCGATAAAGAGTACTTAACCACTGCACCACGTTGTTGAAAGAAGTTTATAAACTACTAGTTGTCCCAACACTCGTGACTTCGTTCTGTTGTCAAACATTTAGTGTCACGTGACAGGTGACATTTACTAAGAGGAAACTAAAATTGAGATTTTTACTTCATTCCCAGCATTTTCTCATGATTACTCACCTTTTATACCTTCCCTCGACCATTACAAATATTCCAAAACCAAAATTAGCCAAATCGGTCTAGCCATTCCTGAGTTTTAGCGAGACTAACGAACAGCAATCCATTTTTATATATAGAGATTTTTCGGGTACCTCCGTGCTTTGCCAGCAGTGGTTTGAACCAATTTTGTATTATTTGGCTTACTTAGACGACTGATTTGGGGTACCCAACGGTTAAAACGTTAGCTTTTACACGAGAAGTGGCGGGAGTGGTCTGAGTTTTTCCTATTTTTATAAAGTAAACATTTACAAAGAATCCGTCTCGCCGGATAGTTGACTGGTAGAAAATGGTTTTAGCATTAAATCCGCCATTTGTACTATTTTTGTGCATTAAAGATTAAATAAATAAAGAAATACTTCTCCGTTGTTTAGCTCCTACAGTACAAGCTTGTCTGAAATGGAGCTAGACGACGCTGTTAGGCATAATGTCCGAAGATATTTTATTAATTTAATAATCAGTCTCACTTAAAGTACGCCAATCATTTACCTCCTTGCAAATGATTACATTATTAGGTACTAACTCAAATCACTTAGGTTTTTAAACGCCTGATCCAACGCTTTCGACGAAGTCGTAGTTACGACATATTTCCTGTTATAATTGCATAGAACTTGTCAATGCCCTAATCTCTGCAACAATAGATACATCTTGTTTCTGTTCGCAATCATTAGGGTTGTCACCTTCTTGTGTGTTTATCAATACAGGATTACGATTGTTTTTAACTTGTTATAGAGTTAGGTGACGCTTGAAATGACATACAACTATGCCACTATTAAAATTGCTTTTGTCACACCGCCAATATCTTTTTGACCACTCTGTAAGCACACGTAATTTTGATGCTGAACTGCAAAGTCACGGAATGAAAAGGTTGACCAGTTTTCAAACACATTCATTAACGCATTGCAAGCACATGTCACCTTTTTAAACTGTGTAACAGGCTAGAGTATACCGAAAAGTATGCTTTATTGTCTGACAATAAAACTAGAATTCGATTAGACGTATGTTCCTTCACGATTGACAGTTGAACCCAACTTTTTATTGGTTTGATCTTGTCAATGTCATCATTGAGCAAGCAAAAACAGATCTTAGGGTAGTCAAACATTTCATTCCCCGACTGTACGAGAGACCGTAGGCTCATCATCTGACGAACGCTTATTTGCAACAGATGTTGTTTAAAAAGAATTATTTTTATTGTGTGTTGTCTGGTGTATGTTTGTGCACTATATTTGCACTGGAAGCACAATATACAACTGCAAGTATAAAAGGAACTGAAACGTTGTAAAATTATCATCAGTCTTCAAAGGATACAAAATGAAAATATTCCTTGGTAAGTGGTTTCATTAACTTTGATAAACTAACTCATTTTAACACCTGGGGTAGCGTTCTGGCTAACATCACTTCACATCCCGGTGCTTCACGATCATCAATACGCTTCACTTTGAATTTGTACTTCCTCTCATTTTGGCTAGAGAAAAGAACTTTCTCTCAAACGGCCACAGACGCAAAGAAATTGAACTTCCAAGATAACTCACTACAAACGAAGTGCAAGTGGGTAAGTGCAAGTAGTCTAAAAGATCTGGAAACAAGAAAAAAACATTTGGTCATGTTGGCATCAGGCAGGAATCGAAAACGCATTTTTCGCAAACCGGGCAACTGCACTAACCACTGTGCTACCGAGACCATTAACAGACCGGCCGAATCTTTCTGGTAAATTTACCCAATGAGCCAGGGTGATTTCATCAATGTTACAGGTATCCACCTCTAACACTGGGAAGAAATAATATAGCTTATAAGTACATTTGAATGGACAAAAAAGTCCTTTTTTAAACTTCAGTCCACGCAAACGAAGTCACGGGCGGCCGACAGTCTTAAATAACACTTATTACATTTTCAGCCGTCTTCTCCATCATCTCAGCACTCCTGGTGCTGGTTTCCCAGGCTACTGATATAGACTGCGATTATCAAAAACCCAATTGCCCCTCCACCAGAGAGCTATTTCCAGTATGTGGCGCCAATGGATGCAACTACAACAACCCATCACTGTAAGTTCTGTTAAAATATCTCTGGAGATTTCAGAAGATCATAATCTTGAATTTACTGAACAGTATTATCATTAAATAAGCAGTTTATTTACTAAGCTAGATGTCAGTCGTTAAGCCTAGTCAGAGGACTAAGGGCGGCTTGATAGCATCTGATATTAAGGTTGCTCACTAACCTTACACCCCTTCAACAATCCGCACTGAGGCCGCGTGTTGGAGTATGGCTTGTTCCACCTCATAGTTGAGGTGAGGCCTGTGCCTAGCAATGGCCTTTTATGTTATGTTTGATATCATTAAATATCACCAGACCATGATTTTGATAAAAGAGCGTAGTGGCCTAGTTGTTAAACAATCTTGCTCCGAAGTGCGAACCCGGGTGGTCACGAGTTCACGTCTAACCACTCTATTGTCACAGCTAAATACCTAATGTCTTCTCACCTGTCACATCGTTTACGCCATATTGATTTTTTCTGTTGCGAATTTATGCGAATTTTCCGAGAATTATTTGCTAATTTTCCGAATACGATCGCAAAATGATAAACACACAGACGAAAAGCTCATTAAACAAGCGTTTATAGTGAATACAGACTAACGTGTTTTTATTTTAAGGTAATTAATATTAATTGGTTGAATTTAAAAAATGGCGAAAAAAAATCACTTTTTTCGACTTTCACTGAACTATTTTTTTTAGTATTTAAAAATCAAATCTGTTACCTGTTTCCACTGCATCTGTATAATACACAAATTATTAATTATTTTGAAATATATTACAGTGTGTAATATGTAATTATCTTTTTACAAGTTTATTTTAAACTTATAGCATGCACTTATTATCATAACATGAACTTTTGACTTTTTATTTTTCTTACTTTGACGTCTCGTAGGGACGGTCCGTTGTTGCCAGGTCGATACAAATATCATAGACAAATTGTAGAAAAATATTCAATTGAAATAGTAACAGCAAAATCGATTCTGAACGGAAAATGAGTCACCTCTCAAGTGACAGTTGAGACGACATTGGCATTGGTAGCTCAAGTTACCAGTGACATTTGAGTGGCTAAGAACGTCTTTGTGATCATTGTGAAATTTGCTGCTAACCCTCCGATGACGGCAGGCTATCCCCTTATCACGTTGAGTTCAAATTGGGCAACATGTGGGCTTCTGAATGTTCCATCACCATGAAGTTATTTTTTTGTTTGCAGAGCGTTTTGCGGTGGAACCACAGTGGCTTACGAAGGAAATTGTTTGTAGTGTAAACAATAATGTTTTATAAACTAAATAAACCCAAATAAAGTTGGTACGAAATTGTGTCATTTTATTCTCTTTTCTCATTTAGATAGATTGGTATCAGTCATTAAAAAACAATGTTGTATGTCGTATCTGTCTTTCTTTTCTTATTCATCTATCTGCAAAAAAGAGTTGACCTCAAGCTCGGATTGGAACTCAGTATAACGCGGTCGTCAATCCAGAGTACTTGACTACTGCACCACGTATTTGAAAAAAGTTTTTTTTTGTCATACCTAAAGTATGACCTGGTAATACACCTAGTAATACACCTGGTTGTTATTCTTGAACGTTGCTTGCTTATTAATAAGGAGGTAAATTGTTTCATTATCAGGTACGAGCACGTACTTCAATCACTTAGGTTTTTAAACGCCTGATCCAACGCTTCCGACGATTCGCAGTTACGACATATTTCCTGTTATAATTGCATAGAACTTGTCAATGCCCTAATCTCTGCAACAATAGATACATCTTGTTTCTGTTCGCAATCATTAGGGTTGTCACCTTCTTCTATGTTTACATTAAAAATGGCTAATGTTGCACAAAACTAGACATCTTTGTCAAAACGTATCTTCGCCTTGGTGGTAAAATGAAGAATGAAGCAGAAAAAAGAAATTGTTCAAGATCACAAACCCAGTAAATCAATACAAAATAAAAAATATATATATTATAAAACAACAAAACAGAACAAAAATATAAGTAAAACTAACAATAAAACTGTCAAAATTGTACATTAATTAATTTATTTATTTATGCATTATTGCACAACAATAAATTGGTACAAATGGTGGACTCAATGCCGATAAGACATTGATAAGGTGTGATTGCCTTGTTTCGTTGTTATTTATTGATTTATTTACAACAACACTGTCATACAAAGTTATTATTGGTTTCCTCAATGCAATAATGTATTAAAACTTTAAAATACAATTAAAACTTTAAAATTTCCAAACTTCTTACTACTGGCAACGCAAAACAAACAATGTAGCCTTTTTGTATTCAGTCATGGAACAACAGAATATGTCCATCTTACTAGTGACTTCATTGAGTGCGATCAAGGTTCGTGTAAAGGGGGCCTCTTTGAGGATATGGGTTCGAGCGTGCAGAATTGCGAACAAAGGTGGCCGTCTTCTCCGCCACACGTACCGATTCGAATCGCACAGTTCCATGCATGCATGTTGTGTCATGTCAAAGACATGACACTGGTTTTTTGTACTAGCGATTCTGAGGACTCAATTCGAATTAAAATTCACTTGCCAGAGAACTATCTGATTGCGTCATTTTACTAAGGCATATTGTTTTTAACGCATGAAAAATACTAAATTCATTCTATCAACTAGGATTTACAGAATCACTCAATAGGCATATATAAATGACATATTTATTTGGATAATGATATATTTATAAAGGACAAATAGCGAGCTGTCTGAAAGGTGAATTCGAGTTGATCGACTGGAGTTTCTTCTACAGGACAGGACGTTAACCCAGTTTGTGAAAGATGTAGGATCAATTCTCCGTCGAGGCCACGTTTTAATTTTGTCTTAATAATAAATGAAAATCTAAATATAACCGTTGTAATCCAGTAGCAGCCCTACAACTGCTTCCTATAGATAAAAATACAAATTATCCTCTTGAGACACCAAAGATTTTCATCACGACCTAGTATAAAATAGGTCTTTAATTCACCTATTTGCTATTGTCTAGTTAGCATCGTTCACGATGAAATTCTTCTTAGGTAAGTCTGTATTGTATTTTTATACCTCAGTATCTGAAGAATAGTCTACAACCAACGTATGTTACTTATAAGTGTGTGTCGTGGTTACTTGCTATTGGGTAGGTTAGACAGCTCTAGGTCACCCAAAGTGCAATGAAGAGGGCATTCCACTTTAAGATCGGTTCAGGACTGAGGAAATCCGTAGAAAACCTAAGGTCACCAAGCAGGTCAGCAGGTTAAAGTGGCATTCTGGCGGATATCACTTTACATCTCGGTGCTTCACATTTACTTCACTCATCAATATGCTTCACTCCGAAATAGTATTTGCTCTCATTTTGTATGTAAATAATTAAATGATGTTATTTGGATTAGTTCTTTTCTCTCAAACGACCACAGTCGCAAAGAAATTGAATTTCAAAGGTAACTCACAAAGAGCGAAGTAAGTTCTGGCGCCCACCGGAATATCATAGCAGAAGGCGCTGTTTCATATAGATTTTCGAACAAAAAAAATGGTTTCTGCAATGAACAGTGTGACTTATAATCGGCGCCAGAGTGTTTTTTCGTTGTTCTTGTATTTCAAACTTTGGATCAAAACGATGCCTACGTCTTACCAGAATTACACTTCTTCAGTTCTCCCCATTCTCCTACTGGGTGCTTTGGCTGTGACCAGAGATGATGATGTCGAGGACGACGCTGAGTGCCTCTTCCAGGAGGTGGACTGCCTCTGCCCTGAGTATGAGAACCTCGTCTGTGCCACCAACGGGTGTACTTATGCGAACCGGTGCAAGTGAGTTTACTTTGTAACTACTTCAATGTTAAGTTTATGAAGGGTAGATTTGTTAATATAATTATAAAATGAAGAAAAATAAAGTTGACACTTCTAGGATCGATTTTAGTTTTTACATGAAAGTGATAAGGGTCAAAAGAAATTGAGATATGATATTCTTTTGTTGTGAATCTCCACAAAGCCATTTTTTTCTAGCATTACAAGGTGGTGGAAGAACCATTCTTCACCACCTTGTGTTTTTATATCTGAAAGTTGTCTGTAAGGAATCGCTTTCAGCGATGAGGCCACCTATATCAATATCTTTTATATCATCTCTGTAATAGTTTTATGCAATGAAAAGGTTATCCCAACAAGAACATTTTCAAGTGAAATGTTGCCAAGAAACCGTATGACTCACACTGTATGAAAGCTTTTTCAGGTATTTCAATCTAAAATGAGTTTTTTTGCTTTAGATTAAGCTGCGCTGACACAGAATTGGCTCATGGCGGTCCGTGTGAAGATGAAGAAGATGAACACGACAGTGAACATGAACACGACAGTGATCATGAACACGACAGTGAACATGAACACGATAGCGAACGTGAACACGATATCGAACATGAACATTAAAATGCCTCTTCTTAAGTCAATGTTACCTGTTTAGAAAATATATGTAGACGTTACTGTGATATTATTTATTTTTAAATAGGTATACCCATTCTGACATATTATCTTTACCTGTTGCGTGGGAGTGAGTGTTATTGGCAATAAAGAGCGCCATGAATTATTTTTAAGTAAGTTACATTGTTTGGAGTGTAATATAGTGTGTTTCTTATCTTATCTTGTCTCATGATCTTAATTATATTTTTGCTAAATATTTCTTCCTCATTCATCTCATACCTATAAAACTTCTTCCACTTAGCAATCTATTCGTATTTAAATAGACTTAACCCTATTCACTAGAGAGTTTCAGTACTTTTCGGTCAAATCGAAGGTTAAGGTCTTTTTCTCGAGCCCTACCAGTGTTTTTCTCTAATCTTTACTCTTCTGTACCTTCCTAAAAATCTTTGAATATCTTGACAACTAAGTAAACCCTTACTTGCAAGATTTTTAATTTTAAAATAATCTGGAAAGGATACCTAATAACCTAATACATAGTGGGTAAGAAATAATATCAAGAATGTTATTAGTTATATTAATAATTAGATAAGTAAGTATTATAGTAGATAATTATAGTAAAAATGTTCAAATGTTACCAATTTTAAATGAAGTTTATCTAGTTTTTGCATAATAAATGTTCATTTGAATAAAGTTGTTTTTGGTATTTGATTTAATTTGATTTGACACACGAATGTTTTGAACTAGGTGGGTAGTGGACCCACGACCGTGGGCTCTTAAGGCAGTTTCCCTAATCATTTTGCCAACGGGTCAGTCGATGTGCAACAAGAAATGTGAAAATTTATTTACTAACTATTTAGGAGTACGTAAGCCTGCGAGTAATGAGGAAAACCTCACAAACAATTTCAGTGTCCATTGATAAACATGAGTTCATTATACCATGAAACAAATGCCTACGTAGTCCAACGTACAGCAATTGTCCTAATGTACTCATGCAAAGAGATTATTTCAAGGTAAAACGAATATAAAACGTGAAGGAAAGGAAGTTAATTTTCAGTATTACACGAGACAGCATGATGAAACTAATTATTGGTAAGTAAAAAACCAGATGCAGTATAATAAGTTACTATCTTAGTAAACAGGTAAACGTCCAGGAGTCCTAAGTACGCAGGATAACTGTCACAATTAAACGTTGTAAGTGCGCTGGATAACAATCTACAATCTTTCATGAAAGTGTATAAGTGCAGTGGACAACAATCGACGATGTGATATACTATGTGATAACAACCTTTTATGTGCGTATACGTATTACTGTGCCCTGGATAACAGTCCAAGAAGTACATGAAGGTATCTAAGTGCGCTGAATAACAGTATGTAGGTAATGCAACATACAACGGTTAACAATCTACAATGTTCAACATCAACGTATTCTTAGTGTGTTGGATAACAATCAATGATGAACATAAATGCAAAAAGGCACAAACTTAAATCAAAATCTTTCCTGAAAAAAAAATGGCAGTCTATTTTATAATTGTGTTTTCAGCTCTCACTGTAGTTTTAGCAGCAACTGCTCTGGCCCAAGAAAGAGCCTGTCCAGGTTACAAAACTGGTTGCGGTTGTCCTGATGTTTGGGCTCCGGTGTGCAGCGTCGAAGAATGCACTTATGGAAACCACTGCGAGTGAGTTACGCATTTTTCATGCAAGGTCTTATACCAGAATATTGGTCGTGACGTTTTTTAAACTCCTATTTTCTATTTGATTTGAGCAACCGGAAGGCCGGTAATGGGATGAGGGACAGCAAAGATTCTCACTAGTACCACCTCATACTTGAGCGGTGGCCTTTGCCTAGCAGTGGGACGTATTAGACTGTTGTTGTATTTCATTAAAATTCCACTGGCAAACAAGCATATGACAAACGCCTGATCGTAAACAGACAGCAGAATATAAAACGCGTTGAATGCCAGAAGTATGACTGTTGTATTGCAAGAGCACCATTGCAAAAACGTCTATAGTCCGTTCGCGTTAAGAATGCAGTGATTTCATTCTTGTCCTTCGTCTAGCACGCCCCCTAACCAATCAAATCGATCCTAATTAGAAAGCCAAGTTCGCAGTGCGCAGTTGAATGCATTCTTTCAAACGCCTGATGCGTACCCGACTTTGTACCTGAGTTTTTCGGAATTAAGTTTACAAAATCTGCATTCTTAGAGCAAACAAACTATAATAGTTTTTTTTATTGGTAATTTAAATTGTTATCGCCCCTTCCTGTATTGTAATGGGCAGACTGCGGATTCTCATTTCCTTGCACAATAATGTAACACACTTCTCACAACGAATGAATATAATATATTATCATATATTAGGTAGGTATGTAGTCCAAGATGAAAGTGATATAATTAGGTAAAGTAAGCATTTATTCTGACAATAACTTGTATCTCAGGCAACTTTTGAACTCAATAAAATGAAATGAAGAGCGTGAAGTTAATTAAAATTCATGTAGGTCAGGTTGGTTGTTGTAGAGGCCTGAACTAAGTTAAGAATTAGCGGTAATGCATAATATGATTTTGATTAATTTTTATGTAGTCAACGTTATTCATTTGTGTGTCGAGATCGTCTAAGCTGAAATGACGCGCCCCTCAACTGCATCTACGCAATATAAACGAGCACTCTTGTTTGTGGAAATGCGGCAGAGTGGTGCGCCATTCCAGCTTAGACGATCTCTACGTATTCGAAGTATTCATCTCAATAGAGCATCTTACACTAATAAAGTTCTTCACAAAATGTTACTCCTGACACTGACTTTACCCCAGATTTGACAAAACCTTTTCTTTCTGTTCTAGGGCGACCTGCGCCGGCACTACGGTAGCTTACAGAGGACTCTGCCGGGCTGAATTATTAAATTTAGATAGAATACAGTTATCTTAAAAAATACTCTGTTTTCCAACTTTCAATATATTGTCTGACTAGGATAAATTATAGTTGTAAACTTTTGTCATATTGATAAACACTAGAGAAAGTCAGGTAAAAGCCTGTATGCCTGTTAACACGCTGTTTAGTTCAACAATAAAAATGTTTCAATACGAATAAAACACTTGTATTTGTTTTTGTCTTTTTATTAACCTTTTCATCTTTCCCATACAGATAAAATAATTTGTTCAGCATTTTTAGTGCAATTAATGAAAACCAGAAAAATAAATTCTAGTTGTCAAGCAGGATTCGAACCAGGGTCTCCCACTAACCGGGCAGCTGCTCTACCCACTAAGCTACCGAGACTCTGGCTGTCCGACCGAATTTTTTTGGTATACGTTTTCACCCTTTTTCATAAAAACCTAAACAGCGCTTCAACAACGCGTTAACTTTTGTATCGCTTTGTCTCTTTCAATCTTCTTGCTGCCGTCATTTGCGAGTGAGTGACATAACACGTCAATTGCTTAAACTATGGTTTTGCGTTGCGTTCGTTTTAATGAATAAGGGGGTTAACTCGAAAGAAATATTTTAACTTTTCAATTTCGTTTAGCCAGCGATTTGGTCAAATTGAAAAAAAATACCGACTCGGTCAATTAAATTTATTATTAGGGTTATTAGGGTATTTATTTTTCTTGAAGACAGAAACAGGAACATTTGAAAACATAAACCGTACAGGCAAAGTCGCTAGCAACTGCTAGTGCTCAACAAATGAGCAAGTAAAATTAATTACCATTCATTATACAGTTGTTTGTGAAACCGATTACTTGTCGCCTTTTGTTGAAACACCTGAAGAAATGCAGTATTTCAGTAAGTAAATTGCTTGAAAAAATACTTTGTATAAAAACTATGCGTTTCAAACATCAATACAAATTTTACAAAAAACAGAGCAATGTTTTGCATATCTGATGAATTTGTTAGCGTTTAGTAAGAAACGAGTTTGCTGCCGTCATACATTTGACCTTTAATTAACCTTTACCTATATCTAACAGCCGAATTCACAAACGGAAATCAACGTTGAGCATCCCTCAGAAGTATAGCTGTCCCTTTCGGTTCTTTTGACAATTTACGGGACAGCATGAGCGTGAGCGCGTGCTTAGCTTTGATTGACGTTTATGAATTCAGGGGTGAGTGTTCTTGAAGTATCTGTATTATTGTGCAATAAAGTATATCTTATCTTATCTTAGGTACCTTTTTTCAGCATCTCTGTTAATCCCAGTCGTATTACTCTTGCTACTGAACTATGTTATAGCAAAAGTATGTATGTGTCCTCACTACATCAAAGAAGTGTGCGCTACGAATGGATGGACATACGATAACTTGTGTTTGTAAGTACTTTTCACATCATCATCATAGTCATCATCATCAATGATCACACGATATACACCTCCACTACTATTTTTTCTGCTTAGCCCCATGATTGACACAGGTACAGAATGCCTTATCGTTAAAGTCCGCACTTGTACCAATTTATTGTTGTGCAATAAAGAATAAATAAATAAATTTTAATGAATAAATGAAAATACACGAAACCACAGTTTTTACTAACACACTACTACCTACTATTTGCACTAACACAGTTTTCTAAGTTTTTTCTTCGTTTTTTGTTCAGGCTGAACTGCGCAGGCGCATCGTTGGCAGGACCTGGCGTCTGTGAACAACCACAAGACCACAGTATAACCATACAGTAAGCTATCTACATACAAACGTGTCACTCTCGGCTTGAATGTGTGCGTGAGCGTCGCGCGCCGTGTCAGGATATCACGCACACGCGATTTCACGCACACGCTAGCATAAAATAGGGAGGCATAGGGAGGCGGCAGTACGGACGGGCTGTGCCGCGTGTCTGTGTGCACGCTAGGCTAATAACTCGGCGGGCGGCCTTAGATAGCCTACTGTATGGTTTATACTGTGACAAGACTAAGCGACCACATTTGTACATCTGTGTTTGTTTCAAAGTCCATTTTCCAACTCTGGGGCCTTATTATGATCATTTGCAGCTCAGTTTCAGCTCAGTTTTCCTCTTTTAATTTATTGAAATTTGACTTAAACATTCAAAATAAGCTACTACAGCAATTAAGAAAAATTAGGGTCTTTTTTGACACTATTTACCACACAAAACACGACTTGCAACTGTGAATATGCAGCGCAAAAGGTGAGCTTGTGACTGAGACTGTCATGTTATAAGAGATTGTAATAATTCCCCTGGTCTCGTTTATTAAGCAACGCAGATATTTTAAATGTAATCATAATTTTAAAATAAACAAGCTATAAGCTATCAAGCTATAAAAATATATCATCAACTATTATTAAATAATGTGTTAACTTCCACCTTTTATTCGATGAGTTTTTTGACACATGTTTCAATAAAATGACTTCAATTTGAGAGTAAGAGAATATTCACTTATTGTTCCATATAAAATAATATGTATTTTCTATTTGTTGTGAATTAATGAATAGGGCAAACTAATGTCACATTTAATACAATAAAGGAAAACCACTAAGTAATACCTTTTATTTACTCAAAGGTGCAACGTGCGCTGTTGAAAGAAACTACACTTGTAATAATGTTAGTCACTTAGTGATGTCCTTTAGGTATGATTTTCTGTCGATAGTCCACTTCACAGTTAATAAGCAGATTGACAGTAGTGTTGTTGAATATAAGTTGTGTGTTGATTAGGAATCGCTAGTGCCGAAGACATCTGATCTGATGTTATACGAGATGATAAAAATCCATACTTTAGATTGTTTTCGACATAGATCTTTTGTAGCTACATCAATTAAAATGTATTATCCGTACATAATCGTCGATGTATCTTTTCACCAGATCATTTTGTTAAGTTATAGTACACAGTTTTCTAAAAAAGATAATCAATCGACATGTCGGAAGATTGGAATGTCAATTCAATTCACAATTGGTTTCAAATAAATAGATGAACAATGCAATCTATCGATTTCTTTCGCTTATCGATACTGTAGGACACCACTAGAATCACGTGATGAAATGCTTTAACAGTGTGAGTATAAAACACAAGTTGTTTTTTAGATTCTACTAGTAGTTGAAGTACATCACGGACGGTACCTATAATGAAATTAATAATCTTCGGTAAGTTGACATAGCACAGATCTTTTTAGAATAATGATCTGAAAACCAGAAAAAGACATTTGGTCATGTTGGCATCAGGCAGGACGCGAACCCGCATCTTTCGCAAACCGAAAACCAACCAACTGACCAAATGTCTTTTTCTGGTTTTCAAATGGTAAAATGCTAAAACAATAATAAAACATGGTAGAATAATGTTTTAATAGATCTCTTAAATCCTCACAAGAAGAAACGCATCATACCAGTCCCTTACACCCAAAAGCAAAATGTCCATCTTTGGTGCAATCCGTGCTTCGGAAGGCACGTTATGTAGTTGGTCCCGGTTGACGTCGCTAGATGTCAGTCGTTAAGCCAGTCGGAGGCTTAGGGCGGCTTGATAACATCTGACATTAAGGTTGCTTACTAACCTTACACCCCTCCAACAATCCGCACTGAGCCCGCGTGTTGGAGTGTGACTCGTTCCACCTCATAGTTGAGGTGAGGCCGGTGCCCAGCGGTGGGACGTATATGGGAAATGTATGTTAAGTTATGGTGCAATGGGTAGAGGTTCTGTAGCACCTAAGGTCGTAGACTCATGTAATGTTGTTTTTTTAAGTCTGTATTGTTTATCTTTTCTAATAGAGGACTATGGGACTATGCTTATTATAGAGAAAGTATTTTAGTGTAGTACAATCAACGACAATAGTGCCTGTGCACTTTGAACCATGTCACATCAACTTTGGTTTTGTTGTCAATGCATTTATGAAGGAGTTGTCAGATTAGCTAGTATGACAAAGTACTAAAAAGATGAGAAGCTAACTGTAGGTATAATTTTGAATCCTGCTCTAACAACGTAACAATACTTTTTCCTCTTCCTAACCAACTCTACATATGATTCTTTAGTCATTATTATCTATTCTATGATGTGGTATTTCATTGTTTCTGCCTTGCCCCCAGTATTATTCGTGCTGGCAGTGTCAACGTCAGTGCTAAGTCAGGGCTGCAGCTGCCCCCAGGTCTGGGCTCCGGTTTGCATCAATGGATGGCTTTACGGCAATAGCTGCATGTAAGTGTACAAAGGACGGGGACGTAAGGGAGCTCAAACACCATCCCAGAGCTCCAAGCCAACCTCACCTTCACGCGGTGCGTCCTGATGGCCAACGGACGGGGATATGGCGGCCGACCGATGGCGGGATAACCATCCGGAATGATTAACGTGCCGAAATACACAGGCCGCGACGGGCAGCAGCGTCGCGGCGCGGAAGGGTGCGTTCTGCGCTCGCCAACCCGCCTGCCAAGCGTGGCGAGTATTGGCAATTCCCCCCATGAATGACGGCAATGCACACAAGGCCCCTAGTCTCCGGCAGCCCCGCTATTCCTGGTTACGGCAGCGATCATGGTAACGGCGGGGCAGGGGGTGCTAAGAATCCCCGGATCGGTTCGAGCTGCCACCCCCAACAGAAACTGGCCCTGGTAACACACAACGTACGCACGCTCAGGACAGAAGAGAAAATTATCGAATTGGAGGAAGAAGTCAGTGGGTTACACTGGGACATCATCGGGTTATCTGAAGTCCGTAGAGAGGGTGAGGACTCGATAACCTTGAAGTCGGGTAACCTGCTGTACTACCGGGAAGGTGACCAAAAGTCCCAAGGTGGTGTCGGGTTCCTCGTTCGCAGGTCCCTCATAAACAACATTGTTACCATCGAAAGTGTGTCGAGCAGGGTGGTATACCTTATACTCAGAATATCGAAAAGATATTCGCTGAAGGTCATACAGGTATACGCGCCGACCTCGACACATTCAGATGAAGAGGTAGAGGCTATGTATGAGGACATTAGTACAGCCATGCATGCCTCTAAGACTCATTTCAGTGTTGTTATGGGGGATTTTAACGCAAAACTGGGCAGGAGGGGCGATTGTGAGTCGAAAGTGGGGCAATTTGGGTATGGACGTCGGAACCCGAGAGGGCAGAGGCTGGCCGAGTTTCTGGAAAAAGAGGGACTCTTTGCGTGAACTCATTTTTCCAGAAGCCGCCTCACAGGAAGTGGACCTGGATAAGCCCCGACGGTTCCACGAGAAATGAGATAGACTTCATCATGACGACAAAGAGACGCATATTCAATGATGTCTCAGTGATCAACAGGGTGAAAACCGGCAGTGATCACCGAATGGTACGAGGCACATTGAATTTGAACGTCAGACTGGAACGAACTCGACTGATGAAGTCTACGCTCCGACCTACTCGCGCCCATATCGAAAACCCCGAGAGCTTTCAACTTGAGTTGGCTAACCGTTTCGCCTGTCTGGATACTTGCGTTACAGCGGACGAGATGAGTACCGGATTTGTAGAAGCTGTCCATGCGGTTGGGTCCAAGTTTTATAAGCCTGGCCGTCAGAACAAACCGCAGAAACTTTCAACCCACACCCTCGACCTTATGGCTGAGCGTCGGTCTTTGCCCCTGCAGACCCCCGAAGATGCTTTGAACTATCGACTGCTCAATAGACGTATCGGGAAGTCCTTGCGACACGACATCCGTGTCTTTAATACGAATAGTATTAAAGAGACGATCGAACGGAACAAAGGTTCCAAAGTGTTCGCAAGAGACAAGTCTATTGGGCGCAGTCGATTGTCGAAGCTGAAGACGGAGGACGGCAGTGCCACACTGCCGCAAGAAGCAGTATTGAGGGAGGTCGAGAGATTCTACGGGCAGCTTTACACGTCTGTCGCGGAATCCGCTACAAGTACGGCCAAAGATCCCAGAGCCAAACTAACCCGACATTACACCGAAGACATCCCGGACATCAGCCTCTATGAGATTAGGATGGCTCTCAAACAGCTCAAGAACAACAAGGCGCCGGGCGATGACGGAATTACCGCTGAGCTTCTGAAGGCAGGCGGAAGGCCGGTTCTCAGAGTACTTCAGAGGCTGTTTAATTTCGTGTTGTTCGAGGGCACTACGCCAAAGGCATGGAACAGAAGCGAGGTGGTACTGTTCTTCAAAAAAGGAGATAACACCCTGCTGAAGAACTACAGGCCCATTTCGCTTCTGAGCCATGTCTACAAGCTGTTTTCGAGGGTCATCACGAACCGTCTCTCTCGCAGGTTTGATGACTTCCAGCCACCCGAACAAGCCGGATTCCGAAAAGGGTTTAGTACCATAGACCACATCCATACGCTGCGGCAGATTATACAGAAGTCTGAGGAGTATAATCTGCCACTTTGCTTAGCGTTTGTGGACTATGAGAAAGCCTTCGATTCGGTCGAGACTTGGGCAGTGTTGCAGTCTCTCCAGCGTTGCCACATTGACTATCGGTACATCGAAGTGTTGAAAAGCTTATACGCAAACGCCACCATGTCTGTCCGAGTACAGGAGCAAAGCACGAGGGCAATTCCTTTGCAGAGGGGCGTAAGACAGGGAGACGTTATCTCTCCGAAACTGTTTACGGCCGCATTGGAAGACGCCTTCAAGCTCCTGGAATGGCAAGGACTCGGCATCAACATAAATGGCGAGCGTATAACTCACCTTCGGTTTGCCGACGATATAGTGGTCATGGCAGAGTCGCTTGAAGAGCTCGGCAGCATGCTCGAGAACCTCAATCGAGTCTCTCAACAAGTGGGCCTAAAGATGAACTTTGACAAGACGAAGGTCATGTCAAACGCCCTTGTTATGCCCACTCCAATATTTGTTGGAGGCTCGGTTCTCGAAGTTGTCGACGAGTACGTCTACCTAGGACAAGTTGTCCAAGTAGGCAGGTCCAACTTCGAGAGAGAGGTAAATCGCCGAATCCAACTCGGCTGGGCAGCATTCGGGAAATTACGTGATGTTTTCTCTTCAAACATACCACAGTGCCTGAAGACGAAGGTATATAATCAGTGTGTGTTACCAGTGATGACTTATGGATCGGAAACGTGGTCTCTCACTATGGGCCTCATAAGAAGGCTCAAGGTCACTCAACGTGCTATGGAAAGGGCAATGCTCGGCGTCTCGCTACGAGATCGAATCAGGAATGAGGAGATTCGTAGAAGGACTGGAGTCGCCGACGTGGCCCAGCGGGTAAGCAGGTTGAAGTGGCAGTGGGCGGGGCACATAGCGCGTAGAACTGATGGCCGCTGGGGCCGAAAGGTTCTGGACTGGAGACCATTCGAGGCCAAGCGCAGAGTGGGGCGCCCACCCGCAAGGTGGACCGACGACCTGATAAAAGTCGCGGGATCCCGGTGGATGCAGGCCGCACGCAACCGGGCGCTCTGGAAATCAATGGGGGAGGCCTATGTTCAGCAGTGGACTTCTTGCGGCTGATAATGATGATGATGATGAAGTGTACAAACCTAACCACGGGCTTCCAGCCACGGGCCAAAACTTGGCGATATGTGGTTCCTGGCGTCTGCTAGGCTACTTTAATAAATTAATAGATCATTGTAAACTTTACAGGGCATCGTGCGGTGGAAACAAACTGGGTCCATGTACGGGAGGAAATGATTCATAAGGATTACTATTAAACATTTCATACATAAGTAAAAAAAATGGTTTTGTTATTTGAATGGCATCCTACCATCAGCCAATGCCAGTCCACTGCTGGACGTAGGCCTTCCCTAAATAATGCGCGCCATCGCGCCCTATTTTCAGCTATCCATTTCCTGCCAGCAGCCTTCGCTCCACCTAGCCGGAGGGCTTTACACTACGATTGCCAAAACGAGGTCTCCACTCAAGAACGCACTTACCCCAACGGTTATCCGTTCTACGGCAAATGTGACCAGCCCACTGCCACTTTTGCTTACTTATTCTAAGAGCTATGTTAAATGGCGTCACATAAATCCAAAATCACACACAAGATACCCTCACGACCATATCCCGAACGGGGTAGTCAGATGCACACTGATTGTTGCCGTCATGGTGAACGGAATATTTCGCCGAGGGAATTGGAACCCAAAGAGGTAAGTAAGGGGTGAGCCTACCGCCGGAATGCTAGTTGCTTATCATGGGTTTTTTATCAGTGTTCTCCATAACCGAAAAGTTAGAGCAAATTGTACAGTGAACAAGAAGTAGGTGTCTTTGTGTTCATTGTAAAATTTAGACAATGAACACAAAGATGGCCGGATGTGCAGCCCAGATTTGATCTCGGGACCACCGGCTTGCCAGGAGAGTTGCACCACTGTGCTACAATACTCTTAAAGCAATGTTAATATTAAGATATACTCACACAGTCGCAGAAGGTACCGCCAAAGTTGTACGAGTAGTTGGATAGGTACTCACCTGAAAATAAATAACATAAAGTTTAAACAGTGTCAATAGTTAAAATTAGGATCTTGCTAAATTGGCGATGCCGAATATATAATTGTATAAAAGGTTCTTTTCTAAGGAACACAAACAAGAAAAATCTTAACGCATAGGTTCGCAGTACAATTCAATAAAAAACACGCCGGCGACACGAATAAAGCGATTTATTCGTTTTTCTTTTCAAAAGCACCGCACGCAGTGTGACTTACGGATGATATTTAGTTGCAGATTTTACAGTCTAACAGTTTGCAAATACGCTCGTAAATAAAAATTTTAGCAGCTATTTTTTATTTCGATTTTAACACCAGTTTGTGAAGCATTAAAATGAATAAAATATGCATATTTGTCAATATTTTATTCATGCAAACCTGATGTTTTCGTGTGCCGACGAGAGAATATTATTATGATGTACAATATTTTAATCAAAGTTTAAACATTAGGTATTTGAATTATTAAAATGACAGTACTAAGCCTGCAAAGTATGAAAGGAAATCAAATGTATTACAAATTACATCGACCTGGTGAATGGTCGATGAACTAGAATGAACTAATAGTACTAGAATACTGAACTAGTACGTTTGAACGATTGAACTATTTATATTTTTTACCTTTAGGATTTTCAATAGAAATCAGAGGTTTAAATTCCGTCTGTTGGTGAAACTACGAGTATATTACTACTTTCACTACTTAGTTTACCCACGTTCACTTACATTATTTTCTGTTCTATTGTATTAAACTATATCGACTGTTGGTTAAACATAGTATTTAAAAAAAGAGTAACTGTTGACTATTGTCGGGTCTTCTCAGTGGGAATAACCTTCCGACGAAGGTGGTAGAGTCACATTGGGTACTTGTATTTTATGTATGGTATGACTGTATTATGGTTGTTTAATATTTGTTGTACTAAGTAGTATTTTGGGCAATTCGGAAGTTAGTACTGTGCAGTGGCCTACTAAACTTAAGTGAAGGATATTCGATTTTGAACTAGAGGTATTTTTACTATGACTTGATAATCCTAATCATTGTAGAATGACAACCCTGAGCGCAATAAAGTCATAAAACTGCCCTTGCTCGCAACCAGTTACAAAAATGTAACTAGCAAAATAAACGGACTAAACTAGACAGATTATTAGGGATGGCGATGATAGCAACTTTTTAGTTTTTAGCTGTAGATAAGCCAAAGATATAAATAAAATAACTTTTACTACTAAAAAGCTTAAAATATGGCACACGTCTCTCAGCCTATTAAGCTTCTATACTTAATCCGTTCGCGTTAAGAATGCAGTGATTTTTATATTTAACTAGCTGTCCCAACAGATTTCGTTCTGTTGCCAAACATTTAGTGTCACGTGACAGGTAGTAACATTTACTAAGAGGAAACTAAAATTGAGATTTTTACTATATTCCCAGCATTTTCTCATGATTACTCACCTTTTAAACCTTCCCTCGATCATTACAAATATTTCAAAACCAAAATTAGCCAAATCGGTCCAGCCATACCCGAGTTTTAGCGAGACTAACGAACAGCAATCCATTTTTATTTATAGAGATTCTGTTGCACACAAAAAAACTCAGATCCCCAACCTTTGCGTTCGAAAGTATGCGTTCAACTTGTCACCGTGGACTTGACTTTCTAATTAGGAACGATTTGATTGGTTAGGGGACGTGCTAAATCGAAAGACAAGCCTAAAATTACTGCATTCTTAACGCGAACGGACTATAGTGGTCTAATTATATTGCAGTTGACACAGGGTCTGTCAAAACGTGAATAATCCAAGTGGGTCATTGGTGGGAAGTCAGAAAATATGAGAGATAGCGAAATCTGTTCTTAGGAACCATGGCTCGATGCACGCATGCATGGCTCCACACTCCATGCGAAATGCAAGGAAAATCAAAATATGTTATTGTAAACCACAGTATTATGATGTTCAGTATTTCACAGAATTCGATCCCCATTATCGTCGCTACGAGACGACATAATATTATCTACAAAACCAACACGTTCGATTCCCGGTTATGAATGAGGAGTATAAAAAAAACTAAAATCGAACCCATGGTCCATGGATAAAATGTGGACTTCTGAATGTTCATTCATGTTTCACTTTCTTGAGAATTGTGATGATAATATTTTTATTTCCTAAGCCTCCTCGGGTCCTACCACAGTCACCCCTAACCCGGGGTATTCCACCCAGCACAACAAGTTGTTTGTCGTTTTATCCTCATTTGCTATGCCATATATATAAAGGCAGTATAGTCTGCGCGCGCCATTCGCGATCCTACTAAAAGAGAAGCGTTTTCCTCATACACAAACAATAATAATATGAAGATCTTCTATGGTAAGTTATAATTAGGTTCATTTTGAATCTTTTTTATGGTGCCGTAGAACAATGCGATGATAGGAAAACCAAAAAAGGCATTCAGTCTTGGCTTCAGGCGGAATTTGAACCCGCGTCTTTCGCAAACCGCGCGACTGCACTAACCACTGTGCTACCGAGACCATTAACAGACCGGCCGATTTTTTCTAGTATGTAACCTGGCAGCCAGGTTTGTTTTACCAATGTTTAGGCATATACCTTAAACCGTATATACCTTTACCTGGTTTTCCCATATTTAGCAAAATGATAATGCAAATCCCTAATGCTAATATCAAGATAACAATGAGATGAACCTCAAACGAAATTTACGGAAGTATTTTTCGGGCAGCTCCGATAAGCAGTTGTTCCCGGTTGACGTCACTAGATGTCAGTCGTTAAGCGAATGAATTCGGCTCGATAACACCAAAATTGAACACTAATTTAGACCCCCCAAAACCGCATACGAGCGTTGCTGGATGTCTCGCACCAACTCATAGGTGCGGTGAGGCCTTTGCCCAGCGGTGGGACGTATACAGGCTATTTTGTTTATGCTAGTCTTACGATGAAAAAGGAAGATACAAAGAATAAAGCGTTTTTAAAAAATCTTCATTTAAACTGGCAAGTTAGTGCTGGGTTCAATTATTTAGGACAAAGATGAATGTGATGAACATTTGCGTTTGTTCCGTTACTGAGACCGTAATGCAGTTACTACTTTTGTATGTAAGAGGGAGCAAACGAGCTTGAGGGGCATCTGATGGGAAGCGATCACCTCAGCCTATGGACAACCGCAACAATACTGGCTTGATTTGAATGAATTCTTTCTTCTCGAAGGCCCCAATGTCGTATTCAGAATATTCCAGCTACTGAGACTGGAGAGACTGAGTTAGTTAAAGCCCATAATATAAAGCGAAGAAGCTCAAATAAAAAAACACAAAATGATCAAAGAATCCTATGATCCGTTTGGTACGGAGAGGGGAAGTAAAATGTTTTAACGATAGTAAAACACTCTAAAGAGTGCTGGAGAGATTTTAAATTTTGTTTTTACTTTCCATTCTATGATTTTAGATATGGTAAAACAGGACTCTGAATGTTTCGTATTTGATGTTGTTGGATAGTGCTGGAGTAATTTAAAATTTTACCATTATTTCCATGCTATGATAGGTATTATTTTCATTCCACAAGGGCACCACTTGCTAGTTAAATAGGTCTTCTCATATTGAAGGCAGTTACCTTTTCATCACCACTATTATGAGACCCAGGTTTTCGAAAGAAGGAAACATACATACTTGAGCCAATAATTATAGTTTTGTGAATTATGATTTCAGCCTTAACCCTGCTCATGCTGCTGGCTAGCATGCTAAGCAGCGCAGCAGCAGCTTGCATATGCACAGCTGACTACAAACCCGTGTGCGGCAAGAATGGTAAAACTTACAGCAACATATGCAGGTTAGCATTATCACCATAATTATTTAGCCCTGAGGTTGCAGCAACTTGCATATGCACAGTCGACAGACCAGATCAAGGAACGATTACCTGACCGTTTAAATCTTAGTAACAAGCAATCTTTTAGGTATTCATACAAACATCTTTATTTAATGCCATTGTTAAAATTTTGTATAGTGAATAATTTCATGTTTTGTAGAATAGTGTGAAATTTTAATTGTTTGTATTGAGGCGTAGACATCAACCTTAACAAAATCATTGCGAAAATTGCGAGTGACCCTATGTAAAAGGTGAACAACTCGGTTCTAAGAAACTTCGTCATTTACTAAAATACAGGCAATTTATTGTAGGTTCCAAGTATGGCACACAAAGCATTTAAGGGTGAAAATTACAATTAATGGATACTTATTATAATTCACTTACTGTGTTTTTATTTACTGGCAATATGCATATTTCATAGTTGTGTGTGATTTAGCCAGTTTTTAGTATGTTTTTCAAACATGGAAGCTTAAGACAAACATGCATTCCCTCTAACGCCATCTATTGATAACTCATTAAACTACATTTCACTTAATAAATGTTGATCTCCTTTTTTTCCAGAATGAAATGCGCAGGAGTGTCTCTGAAACGCAGAGGCGCATGCTAACACAACTGATACACGCCGAAAGCATTTTAGAATCTTAATTGTGTCTCATTATTAACTATTCGATGATGGAAGCTAACACTTTATTATTTATTAACATGATTGGACTATTACTCTGTTTTGTTTGTGGGCAATAAAGTGTTTCTTATCTTCTTATCTTATCTTAACTATGATCAGGTTGCAAACTCAATCTGATAATCACCCTGGCTCATAGGGTAAAATATACCAGAAAGATTCGGCCGGTCTGTTAATGGTCTTGGTAGCATAATTGGTAGTGCAGTCGCCCGGATTGCGAAAGATGCTGGTTCAAGTCCTGCCTGATGCCAACATGACCAAATGTCTTTTTCTGGTTTTCAGATCAATCTGATAACTCAAACAGACTGAATTTACAATATTTAAAATATCTTCCTATGTTCTTTTAATAAAACATAATTATTGAACCAAATCTTTTATTACCTTACCAACTTAAAGTTTTATATTAGGTCCCTCTGGAAGTAAAGTAGCAAATGCAGGGTAGCCAAAGATATTATTCGCTCTGCGAAATGTAGGCTTCTGAATGTACGTTGTAGTATAAGATATTAATCTAGACTTAATTGGCGAGGAAACGAAAGTAAGGGTTTGGGAGGAAAGTTTGTTCTATGCCAGTCGGCGGTAAAATAATATAGCTTCCTAATACCATCTTGGTAAAACAGGATCTTGGAAAACAGGGTGGAGACGGCGGAGAGCCGCCTGGCCCATATGTAGTAATTAGAACGAATTATTAAGAAATATCCTTTAAATCTTCCCTTTACATAAATGGGAAATGACTTGGGGAAAACAAATAGGGAGCGGTGCAAAACAAATCAAAATTCAACACAATCAGCTGATCAGTACAGTACGGAAAACACCAGCACAGGATTTGAACCTGCCAGCCAAATTCAATATCTACCTAGGTTTTTACCTTTTAAACAGCGGTTGGACGCGATCAGCCCTCGCAGCCATAGTACAATAAAACAAGTAGGGCAACCGGGTCGATCATTGCCTTAACAGGGCTATCGCTTGTAATTTGACGCAACGAAACACACAGGTGCGCGAGGACTTACGTACGGCTCGACCGCAAATACCGCAGCTGGAGTATCGTTAGAATCAAGAAAATCGTCAGTATGATGCGATTACGCGTACGAACAGGACGGCTCGGCCACACTCACAAACAAGCTACGCTCGCTGCGTATGCATATCGCTGCTCGCTGCTGGCTGAAAATGGCATACAGTATATACTGTGACGCAGCCTAATAATAACGTAGCGAGTACACCCGCGCTAGATTTAAATCCGATTGAAGAATCTCCTCTGAATGTCGAATTTGAATGCAGTCGATGAGGTAGGGTAATGGTTTATTAACCGCTAGATGGTCTTATCGTCCCAAAGCAGCAATGCGTTATACAAATAGGTACATCTGACCTTTGGTGTAGTAGCCAACTTCTTAACCATTAAACTAAACCGGGCAAGCTGATGTCAGGGTTCAACTTCTCAATGTTAATATTATGTTCTTCAAAAAATACTGAACCTAATTTGGAAGAAAAACCATTTAGGACGTCCTGACATGCATTACTCGTAGCTGCGAAACATGCTCCCTTGAACAAAACACCATAGAAAGAAAATGTCAACTTGTCTTGCAATGTATGAGGAATCCTAAAAGTAAAACTAAAAGATTGTATCCAAAACATTTTAAAAACTACTTATCTGCTAAAGTGGAAATGGACAGGTGGACAGCACTTGTTACGCTGCAGATTGGAAAAGCGGAGCAAACATGTCACCGTTTCCACAGGATAGCAAAATGGCAGATAGTGCCATGTGGGTAGGTAATGAAAGAAAGAAAAGAAAGAAAGAAAAAACATTTATTGATTCTGAACATCGCAACAGATAAAAACATACAGAACAAGGTGGTTAGGAAAAAACAAAAAAAAAAATAAGACAAACAATATAAAAACAAAGAATTATTTCCACCAGGCAGCAGTGTCACGATGTCCAAAATTAAATGGACCCCACTCAGCTAATGCCTGGACCTGATAGGCTCAGACGCTGATTTTCAGTGGGACCAACTGAGTGGACGCACGGACATTCGCAGCCACCAAGCAATGATTATAAAAATAAATATTTAAAATACATGCACCTGACCCCGGTACGAAATGGAAGAGACCGCGATAGGCCTTTACCTGGAGGCATCAAGGTTTGATTCCGAACTCGGCAGCAAGCAGCAGTGCTGTTGCCGCAGTGCTGCCACTAAGGTGCTGCCCAACAGTGCTGCTTGCCGCACTGATTCCGACCAAGGCGGCAGTGTCACTCTGATCGCGGTGATTTGTTGTTGTTTTGGTTGATTTAATTTGAGTTGACAGGATGCGGCGGCAGAGAAGTCAATATTGGTCTATTGGCGGTAGAGCGACATTGCTGCCGCGACATTGCTGCCTAGCTCGGAATATACTCGTAAGCTCATACAAATTGTATGGGGACCAGTAGTGTGATAGTAGTGTGATTCGGAATCATACTTTAAGACGCTTCATGATTAAACGTAGTTAGAGTAACTGTTAACTTTAACACCATTCGCGGTGGAACAATGTCCCCTACACCTTTTTTTTCTATAAGTATTTTATTTTGATTCAAAAACTTACGCGCGTAGGTCCTCTACTCTCCTCGGTAAGAGATGTTATAGTAAGTTCTACAATTTTAGGAATACAGTGCAACAAGCATAAAGTATATTAACTTCTAAATGGATGGACAATGGATGGAAAAAAAAAAATAAGATGCCTTTTACTTAGTTTTCCACATAATGTTACTTCAAAGTTCATCCTTTTAGGCGGCATTTAGAGATAATTTTTTTAGAAACCAACGCGTTCGATTTCATTTTCAACATCAGCAGCCACATGATGTCCATGAGCCTCCCCCATAGATTTCGCCACAGAGCCCGCATCCACCGAATCTCTCCGACCTTCGATTTCAGGCTTGGTATTTTTTAAATCTGTGTATGCAGTTTTTATTTTATGTTAAAAAGGGTCTCAGAAAATTTTAGGCATTTTCTAAATTCCTCACTGTTAAGGGTTCGACCTACCACACCCTCTTGAAGAATTGACCCGGTATTAAAAACATCATTTCGGCACCCAGATCTTACGAGTTTTCCTAGACATTAATTTATTTTATTGTTAAGCAAGTAAAACCATTGGTAGCTAATATTTCTATTGCTGACCAATCTCCTTATGCAAATTCGCGTATGGGTTTTTTGCTTGTATTTGTTTATGACCCAATTTTCCTTGTTTTCTTATCCAACTTGGTATAAAAGGCAAGTGCACTGCTGAGACGTTACTTGTTTCTGTCCAGAGCTTAGAAACTTTTCCTTGTTCAAAATGAAACTCTTCTACTACAGTAAGTTTTTGTTCATACATATTATTGTGATGAGAACGTCGTGGCCCAGTGGTTGAACACTCTGGCTGGGAACCCGGTGGTCCTGAGATCAAATCTGACCCGAACACACCTACTTTGTATTAGAAATATCCTTAATGGGTTAGTCAGAGGCACACTTCGTCGTGTCGTCGCGTTACGTTTTATTTCTTTGTTTGTACTCGTAATAAACGTTTCCGACCTGTTTAGTTCACCTGGGGGGTCCACGGGCAGTCGTTCTGGCCCTTTGGACCCTCAGTCCGACTCTGGTGCCAGAATCACATTGTGTCTGTGTACTGTAGACTTTTATTGATTTATATTATTTGTCTTTTATTTAGAATGTTTTCATTAGTTTATTAGACGATTTGAAAGTGCTCGGTTGTTCTCTTCACAGTTTTGCAAGTATAACATAACGTACGTTCACGACTGAACCCTAAACGGCGTAGTCAGACTGAATCAGAATCAGAATCAGAATCAGAAATATCTTTATTTAAATAGACCTGTTACAAGTGCTTTCAAATCGTCAAAAACTTAATCAAACAAACAAAAATACACTTAATAATAGACTTAAATACTATAATAGAAATCTATATATATAAAAGAAAGTGGTGTTAGTTACTCCACTTATAACTCAAGAACGGCTGAACTGATTTAGCTGAAAATTGGCATGGAGGTAGGTTAGAGCCAGGAGAAGGACATAGGATACTTATATTTTATTTATTTTTTTAACTTTTTTTTTATTTATTGCCCTTAAGGCGGAACAAAGTTCGCCGGGTGAGCTAGTAATAAATAAATACACAGTATACAATGTGACTCAACCACTGGTGTCGGAAAGTTGTTTCTGTACTGAGAAGAACCGGCAAGAAACTCAGCAGTTACTCTTTTCAATATGCTCTGTACAATAATCCGTTAGTAAATTACAATTTTATTAAGTACACACTGATTGGTGAGAAGAACATTCAGACGCCCACATTTCACCAAGTGAATTTAAACCCAACGTGGTCAGGAGAGAGCCTCTCACCGTTCTCCACGTTGCTTATTAATTTGTGTTTTCCATCACCAGAAAGTTAGCCGCAAATTATACAATGACACAAAGAAGGCGTTCGAGCCTGACTTGTAGTTGTGACCAGAGTTCACGTAGTAAGTTGCTTTATATCTGTGTTTCAGTAATGTCAGTGCTGGTGCTCCTGGCCAGCATGATGAGCAGCGCCAGCGCCTGCAGCTGCCTGCCCAACAAGGATCCCGTCTGTGGTGCAAACGGCAGAACCTACGACAACCTCTGTCTGTGAGTACCTACCCTCTGACAATTCGTCTGTTGTTCCTCTAGTAGTCTTCTTGTAATGGACACTGGATGGTCAAGTCAATACACTTAAATAATCCATAATTCTTTAAGCATAAGAGGTTTTTACGCTTGATTTGTGACCTCCTATAAAGTTTGTTTTTGAGCTGGTATGAGCTTTCTGCCTGAGTACGAAGTGTGTAAAGGCTAAGGTAGGTACCCGCTTCAGGACCCGTTTATAAAACTTGATACGTTGCGTTTGTCCGTTTTTTACTCACAGGTTTTTTTTTCATCCAAATTAAAGTCGGCAAATACCAAGAGGAAAGTTTGTTCTTACAATTATCTCATTCCTTTTTAGCTGAATATGAATTATCACAGTGATGATTACACTATTAGAACTTCATTAAAAACGCCAATTCGAAAACATGTCGTTGCATTGTAGACATGTCACCTGTCACTGACAATATCATTGTATGCTTTATGAAACAGGCCACTGGCATTGGAACGCATTCAATAAAAATGGACACTTTTAAAAATTAAATCTTCTGTATTGAATATTTGTTCCTTTTTATTAATTTTATGTTTAATTTTGCTTCCCAGATTGCGCTGTACGTCAAATACTAGCTTGAAACACAAAGGAGCTTGCTAACTTCACGACCGGACCAGAATACTTCAGCTAAACATGTTTTACATAAGAAAAATACAGTTTTTTCCTAAAACGAATCTGCTTATTCAGGACCTGTTTACCTGGTACTGTGCGAATTACACCTTTAAATATGGAATTGATAAGAGTTATTCATAATTTATTAAATCGCTATCACAGATTTTTGAGAAGATGATTCACTTAGAATATGTTCAAAAATGTAAAACACCTGGAAAAATTCGTTGTATAGTCGTTGTCGACTGGCTCCAATTTGTTATCATCCAAAGCATAATCGTATTTTATTTATAATCTGTATTTTTATATATTTAATAGTATGTATTAGAATATAAATTAATTTGGTTTAGGTTAGTATGTGTATTTTATCATTTGTGATATATGTTTATATAGTTATTCGTGTTTATCATATAAAATCCTCATTGTTCAAATTCATATCTATACTCGGATTATTAATTGTAGTCAGTGAAATGACATTTTCAGTGTGGCAGGTTTTCAGTCCCAAATAAATAGTGATGTGGTAAATCGAGTTTTTACAATTAAAAGTTAGTCGACATTACAGCCTGGCAAAAAAATCGTAGTGAATGACCACGTCTCACTTCCATATGTCATTACTGGCAACACACACTGGTTAGACTTTCGTCTTGAGACATTTTTATACTGTGACGGAATATTTGAATGCTCATTTTAATTGACATTTTTATTAATTATTTTAATTGTATTTGACATGTGAATTTATCTATTGTGCTTTGTAATTTTTTTTTTTTTTATTTTTAACGTTGATTTTGACATTATTATTTGACATCATATTTTATGTATTATTTCAATTGTATTAATCATTTCATATTAATTGACGATCTCAATATTAATCACTTATATAGGACAACAATGTAATGTATAATGTTATTTTAATAATGAGAAATAAATAAATCTTAATCTAATCTTATCATAGAGGTATTTCGGTAAACTGTATTTAGTAAATAGGTATTCAGTTTCAAAATGTTTTGTTTCGGTATTATATTATTTACAGGTAAGAATTTCGTTTATTAACAGGTCATATCAACTGGAAAAATTTGGGAGGATACAACAGTAGAATCTTCCAAACAAGCGTTTTCTACAGGCAAAGGGCCCAACCGGCGAAGGACGACGCCTTATAATTTCACATGAGCAGTGATGAAGGTTTTATAGATTCCGGTTTACTTATTTTTGAATCGAAGAAAAATAGTATGGACTATCATGAAGAGATGAATTCAGTGTTTTGAGAAATGGCTTAAAAGCATTTTGCCAAAATTAAAGCCAAATGCGGTGCTGGTATTAGATAACGCACCGTACCATTCAAGAAAAGTCGAGCGTATCCCCACTTCAAACTGGCGGAAGGCTGATATTGTTCAGTGGTTAGATGAAAAACAAATTAAATATCAACCTACAATGATAAAGGCTCAATTAATCGAAATAGTGAAATTACAAAAAATAAATTTCGAACGCTATGCTGTGGAAGAGTTGGCCGCTGAATACGGTGTCACAATCCTGAGTCTGCCACCTTTTCACTGTGAGATCAACCCATTAAAGTTGGTTTGGGCTCAAGCAAAGGGGTACGTTGCCAGGAACAATAAAACTTTTAAAATGAAAGAGGTAAAAAAATATTTGAAGAAGGCCTGAAAGAGGTGACGCCTGATAATTGGAGACAGTGCATACACCATGCCATAAAAGTCGAAGACAAAATGTGTCAACTCGACCACATTATAGACCAATATGTGGATTCCTTCGTTATAAATGTAACTGATTCCGATTCTGATTCTGAATATACCGATTCAGAATCGGAGCCGGAATCAATAGCAACCGTAACGAATATAAACGGATATAATTACTTGTATTTTCCTGACTTTCAAGTGTTAATTCCCCTGAACCTCTTTAAAAAAAAATCCCAGCTATGGTTATAATTTTTTAGTGAGAAGTTTTAATATGGAGGTAGGGTCCATATTTCTTAAATCGTATTATTTAATTCGTTACGGTACGTAACTAAATATTTAAAATTTAAAAAAGGCTTTGATACCTAATAAAATAAAGCATGACTAAATGTCTAAGTCTAGTGATTGCCGAACGTCACTATTGTAGCGGGTCACCCTATTTTGTATCAGTCAATGTTGAAGTTGTCATTTCGCTGACTACAATTATTAATCGTACTATAGTTTCAATTTTTTTGTCCATTTTTTTTTATTATGCTTTTTTTATATAATGTTTTTTTTTTACACTATTGCACCGCCTGCTACCTATATTTTTTTCTGCTTAGCCCTATGGTTGACTGGTAGAGAATGCCTTTTTCGGCATTAAGTCCGCCATTTGTAACAATCTCATTGTTGTGCAATAAAGTATAAATAAATAATTAAATAAAAATTCGCCAGGCCTTTGGTTTTCACACCCCAGTGGGTCTTTGAGTCGAGTAATTCGATTTTTTTACTCTGTCAACTGCACCAGTACCAGCCAGCCACACAGTGCCCTTACCAACCCTCTGACCAATAAGGCCGCTTAGCTTAGCTTTCTTCTTCAGTCCACTATTTGTAAACGCGGATAGACTATCGTCAGCCTAGGTGAAACCTTCGAAGACTATCAATAATAGATGTCATTTGTGATACTACATTTGGTTTATTTTTGTTTTTTCACGTTCCTCCACCTGAAGGTTGTCTGGAAGAGATCGCTCCCTAACGATAAGACCGAATAAATTTTACATTGATCTCGATGTGGATGGATACATCCAAAGCAGATCTACGCTTTTTACATAAGGTGACATTCATTCATTCAGGAAGATGTGGCTTCTTGTGAGGCATATGCCGATTTTCGTGGATTGTTCTCCAACAGTAAGAACAGTCAATACCTAGTATTTAAGGCTGGGAATAAACTTCCCGAAAGCGTACCTCCAATCAAACTATACGGGACACCTCTTGGTAGAGTACATCAATTCAAGTACCTAGATCACATCGTGACAGAGGACCTAAAAGACGATGTGGACAAACAACGCAGGGCGTTGTCGATCAGGGCGAACATGCTGTCTCGCAGATTTTCTCGCTGTTCGATACCAGTAAAGGTCACGCTTTTTAAAGCTTACTGCACCTCAATCTACACAAGCAGTCTGTGGACAAGATATACCCTAAAGTCTTACAACGCTCTGCGTATGCAATACAACAACGCCTTCAGGGCAGACACCTGGCGCGCGTTGCCGGCAACCCAGCTTCTCACGAGGGGAGTTTTGCCCCCCCCACGGGCTAGGTAATGCACCTGACCCTGATACCATAGGACTGCATGAGGTATAAGACGCTGCATGGTTTAACCTAGTTGAAGTGAGACTAATAAAAAAATAAAATGTGGTGGTGAAATGTGGTGTGTGGTGTGGTGGTACATGGTATTTTAATTTAAAACGTTATGCGCTTCTCTAAATGTAAATGTATGTCAGACAGGACCTAGCTAGGCTCCCCAAGACTAAGGTTAGAATAAGTTCCACAAGCTTGGAACAAGCATAAAGTACTCGTATACATTAAATTTTGAAATGCACGGAAAATACAAATATTTTATAAAGAAGGCGACCTTTCACTTAGTTTGCCATATTTTAGTTTTTTTTTCATTCCGTGGTCTCCAAAATGACCTCGCACCACCTAATGGGAAGCAGCCGTGAGGTCATATGGGGTTGACAAATACAGTAACGAAGTAAGTCCTAGGCATTTAATTCTTTGAAACAGGGTCGATTTTCGGTGAAGTCCTTTTTTTAAGTCAAAATCGGCCTCGAGAATCTTTTGAGCATTTTTCAGATCACTGCATTAGCATCACACCCTATCTATCATAATTTCGGTACCCAGATCTTACTAAGTTTTCCTAGACGTTTATTTTATTTTAGAATATGTTTATTGCTGACCAATCTCCTTATGCAATTATGGGTTTTTTTGCTTCCATATGTTTATGGCCCATTTTTCCTTGTCTTCTTATCCAACCTGGTATAAAAGACAAGTGCACTGCTGAGACGTTACTTGTTCCTGTACAGAGCTTAGAAACTTTTCCTTGTTCAAGATGAAACTTTTCTACTATGGTAAGTTTTCGTTCATACATATTTTTTTGTTAAGAGCGTCGTGGACCAGTGGTTAAACACTCTGGCTCGGAACCCGGTGGTCCCGAGATCAAATCTGGCCGGAACACATACTTTGTGTTCATTGTACATTTTGCGGCTAACTCTCCGGTGATGGAAAACACCTATGAAACTCAAGCAACCCGGATAACAGCGGTAGGCTCCCACGTTGGGTTAATTACCTGCACGAAATGTTGGCTTCCGAATGTACTATTCACCATGACGGCAACAACCAGTGTGCCTCTGACTAAGCCATCAGGGATATGGTCGTGAGGGCATGGGCATTTTTTGTTTGTATTTGTAATAGACCTTCCCGACCCGTTAGTTCACCCGACAAGTTCTCCTGGGGAATCTGCAACTGACATCTAGCGACGTCAACCGGGACCAACAGCTTAACGTGCGTTCCGAAGCACTGAGATGCTCGAAAAATACATCACTTCATTTCGGTCGGGGCGATCGTCGCCGATCACTGTCACGACTGCGCCACGAGCACCACAACCAACTTAACTTGCTTGCTTTCGTGTTTCAGTCCTGTCAGTGCTGGTGGTCCTAGCCAGCATGATGAGCAGCACCAGTGCCTGCATCTGCTTGAACAACAAGGATCCGGTCTGTGGTACAAACGGCAGAACATACCGCAACCTCTGTCAGTGAGTACCGACCTTTTGACAATCAGTCTGTTAGATAGAGGGCATTTTAATATGAGCTGATGTAGTTAATAGTGGAAGGCAATACTTAAAAGAGGTAGATACGTTATGTCACTACTGTTGTGAAGTCGAAAATTGTCCCCTGGCGTACGTACCTATAATTTGTGTACAAGATAGCATGATTATTTACACATGTTGCGCCTTTGCCCTGGGTTTCGAAGTTCTGATATCGAGTGCCACACTCAAATAATATATAATACCTTGAGGTAATACACAAGAGGTCGTTTTTAACTACGTAAATCTTGGTTTATGACTTATTAGAACTTTATTAAAAACACCATATCAAAACACAACGAGTACTTTTATCGAATTTTCCGTTACCCTAGAATTGATACCTAATCTTGACACAGGGCTAGAGCGCCTGTCAAAAATGTACGACAATTCTACAGTTTTCCGACTGTGTATCGATATTATTGCATTTCGTTAACGACAGTTGTCAGGTTTTCAGCGTGGAGACACAGTAAACATAACAGGTTATCTAAGGCCGCCCGCCGATTTATTAGCCTAGCGTGCTTACAGACACGCGGCACAGCCCGTACGTACTGATGCCGCCACCTTATTCCCCCATATTTCATGCTAGCGTGTGCGTGAAATCGCGTTCCGACACGGCGCGCGACGCGCACGCACACATTCAAACCGAGAGCGGCACGTTTGTATGTAGATATCTTACTGTTCTCTGTTTACTGTGATGGAGACGTTGCACTGTAGACATGTCACCTGTCACTGACGATAACATTGTAAGTATGCTTTATGAAACAAGTCACTATGCACTGACATTGCAAATTTGCAACGCATTGGATGAATATTACAATAAAAATACTTAACGTTATATCCAGTTCTGCAAATGAACTAAAAATTAGAACTTCTGTTGATGGTTTTAATGATTTGTGTGTCTTGTTTTACAGTTTGCAGTGCAGATCAAACACCAGCTTGAAGCACAAAGGACCTTGCTAACTTCACCACCGGAGCAAAATACTTCAGCTAAACATGTTTTACTTATGCCAAATACAGTTTTTTTACTAAAACGAATCTGCTTATTTATTTAAATCTGCTTAGGAAACTAATCTCTGAAGGACAGCATCACCTGGGTGCAAACGTCGCAGACTATCAATAGAAGATGTCATTCTTGATACCACATTGGGTTTTTTGTTTTCTCACGATCCTCTACCTGAAGGTTGTCTGGAAAAGATTGCTCGCTAGCGATAAGACCGCCTAAATTGTACATTGGTCTCTGCAATTTAGTTCAACTGCAATGTTTTTGTACAATAAAGAATATCTTTCTATTTATACTACGAAAAAGCGACGAAATGGTATCCATCGCAATGACGAGACTCATTTACCGTCATATTTGCTTTCTCTAATGAGCAGGAATTGCCCTGAACACAGTACAGAAATCAAGCAGTGATACGTCTTAGAACATAACTAGTCTCAAGATTCATTTTCTTGGGACGTTTAATAGTTCAACAACAACATAATTAAGCATTCAAGTATGTTAATCGAGCCGTGGTCAGATAAATTTTGGTATAGTTTATTCTCATCTAAAACAAAACGCAAATTTACTCTATCATACCTATCCACATGTAAAGCAGATCGACAGCTACATAAACAGAAGCACGTTTAGAATCCACTGCTAAGATGCTTGTACAGACTATGTAGATACAAAAAAGCATATTGTGTAGTTATATAAATTACATTTACTCTATTAAAATAAAATGTTAAACCAAGCCCGTCTTTCTACGGCTAAAATGAGGAATTGAGAGTTTGATATCTCGTTTAACAAACTGTTTTAAACTGTGATAGCGCGAGCAGAGGCAGAAAGATTATGCAACTAGCGGCAATGGTAAATTGGCTTAATTACCACAAAAGAGATATAATTATTTTGTATGTCTGGTAAGAGGCTGGATTGGCTCGATAGCTATCAAAATAACTATGTCAAGATATTTTTAAATTTGAATCTCGAAATTACACATTAAGTTACTGTTCCTAGAAGTTACTGTGTCTTAACCTGTGAGGCTGTGGGTGTGTAATTACGCAACAAGCTATCACGCGGATCAATTAACAGGCAATAATTAGCTGCAGCCAATTTCGTGGTAGGTTTACCACCGATCGTTTGAAAGATAGTTTTTCTTTATGGTAAGCTACTGCAGTCTATAGCCTATATACGTCCCACTGCTGGGCACAGGCCTCACTTCAACTATGAGGTGGAACAAGCCATACTCCAATACGCGGGCTCAGTGTGGATCGTTGGAGGGGTGTAAAGTTAGTGAGCAACATTAATGTCAGATGTTATCCAGCCGCCCTAAGGCCTCCTACTTAACGACTGACATCTAACGACGTCAGGGACCAACTGCTTAACGTGCCTTCCGAAGCACGGAGATGCCCGACATACACATCACTAAATTTCGGTCGACTGGTCACCCACCCCATTTCCGACCCGGCGTGTGTTGCTTTACAACAGCGATCGTCGTACGATAACTAATATACCTTAGTCCAGTCGCAGTAAAGTTCATTATTATCTATACCCTTCCACTTGCACAAAATGTCGTAGTAAACAAACTATTTTGAAAAGAGTAACCATCGAGTTTCCTGTCGGGTTCTTCTCGTTAGAAACAACGAATAAAACGGTACGGACGGTATAAACGGAACGGTAAAACTCGAATGAGTTCATGTGGCATCTGAATATTCACATGTATTGTTTTTACTTTTATGAATAAATAAATAAAAAAAAAAAAAAAACCTCCGAGGTTGTGGTAGAGTTATATTATAGTCCAACTAATATAACGAATGCATTTTGACAGCTGCCAGTATTCTGTCAGGCTCAAAAATCATGCCACAGCTCATGAATCGTATTTCTATTAGATTGCAGTATAATGTCCAATGACACTGGCAGTTGTCAAAATGTATTTCTTAGATTAGTGGGACTGAAGTGTTCTTAACTTGATTATTTACTGAAAAACGAACCTTTCAAGAAATGTCTTTGAGTTTGAGTCATCCAGAAAAAAACCATCAAGTCAGTTCATTTCATTTTTTCAAATTTAAGATGGGCTTGCTTTCCTCTCAGTCGCGCCTGATGGTAAGCGATGACGAGGTCGAAGGTAGAACACGAAACGGAAAATACCTATTCACTCTTGCCTTGAAGACACCAAGATTGTATGTATCCGGAACCGACGCAGGGAGACCGTTCCACTCCTTAGCGGTGCGTACCAGAAAGGAATCACCAAACGGCGGGCTTATGGCCGTGATCACGGCTGCTGTAAAGTGGTCGAAACGTCGGGTTAGGAAATGAAAGAAAATATAAGACCGCGAGGAGAATCCGTAAAGTTGTTTTATTTCGATGTATAGTGTTCGCGTAAATATTAGAAAACATTAAAAATACACTAATTAATAGACTAAAATACTAATAATAAATTTCGCCATGGGTCCTTATCAGAAGCCTGTAGGTAGGAGCTACTTTCATGGGCTCAGCCAGGCTAGTGTATCGAATGCGGTAAAAGAAGTCACAGGGAATTTAAACAATCCTAGAGTTCTAGCCAAGCATATTCGATTTGCACAAACATCACAAGAGAGACAGTTAATAGCCATTTTTCTCATTTATAATTTTCGTAAACAAGAATCTTGAAAGCATCTGTCACACACTTCAATCCAATTGAAATAGTTCCTGTTGTTAACTAATGGCACTAGTGTCGTAGCAAAAAGTGCATCTGAGTGCATCTAATCAGCCGACGAGCGATAAAGCAAACGATCGCGTGTCTATCGCGAGATAACTGCGCAACTTTTGCTGACTGCCAAATTTTAGGTAATAAGGGTGCCGTTTAGTCCGGACCACCGTATAGTCGACCACATGGGGGTAAAAGCCCTCACTATACAAATCTACTACCTGTTTTATCTCTAGTATTCGAACAATAATGATCTGTCAGCCACAATAGTAGGTTCATGCGGGTTAATTGGACCGCTGTCACACTGACATATACAGCTTGTCATTGGAATGCTCTAGTGCATGTTAATCACAGCTTAACTACTTGATGCATATTATATGCTAGTGGCCTAACAAGGCCAGGCCTTGTTTGAAGAATCAGAATCTTAAGAAGGTCATTGTAATATTGATTGCCTTTAATTATAATGTATTGTGTCTTGTTTGAATGCGTTATTAAATACAATTTTATAATTTTGCATGTCACCAAAGCTTGACAAAACGTGAGCTCATCAACTGTCACTGTATTTTCACCTGTACTACCATGTTATCGCAAATAAAGAAATCTGAATCTGAATCTGAATTATAAAGTAAGTCGTGTTAGTGTACACATTTCCTACCTCAAGAACGACAAAACCGATTTGGCTGAAAATTGGTAGGACAATATACTTTGATTAGACAAACAAGTACAATAGACCGACAGTTGCAATTCCCTTACAGGGCTCATGTTGCTAATTTGTTGAGTATCGAAATAAAAATAAACATTATTCAATAAAACCTTTTAGAAGGTACTTTCGACAAATCTAATTAACAAATAAAAATACTCAATAATAGCCATGTTTACCAAAACATTAAATGTACACAATAAATATACTGTGCTTAACAAAATGTATGTATTGTAAAATATTTGGGGCCAACATGAAGCAACATAGATTTATGACTATGACTTTAAGCTAGAAGCATTCTCTACCAGTCAAACACTGGGCGAGACTGAAAGCAGATGTCAGTGCAAAATTCTAAATTACAAAGAAAACCTTTTCTTTTAACCCTTCGACGGCGTTGTTCCTGAGCCTTGTGTGTGCCTGTCAAACAGGACGGAACTGCCATATTTGGTGTTTAAGTATTGTTTTTATTTAACTGTCACAGCACAATAGTCCAGTCATTATAGTAAGTTCACCTCGGAATTCGAGATACCCAGCTGTAAGTCTGTAAATACTTGTATATTGACACCCTAAAAGTTGTCTTAAAACCTACATATGGTAGGGTGTACGCAACTATTAAATTTCAAGGTCAAATGTCACAAAAACAGTTTTTTTGTAAATATCTCATTTCCTATGGGTTTTTTGCTATTTGTATATACTGTCAATATTGTAGAATACAAAATTCTCTACAAATTTTGGTTGAAAAAATTTTTCATACGGTGAACCGTTTTCGAGATAGAGGGCAAAGAGCGCGCGGTCACAGCATCACTTCAGGTCAACCAGTACCACCGGTCAAAAACTTAAAAAGTGAAAAAATGTGAAAAGGCTCGATCATCTTCGTTATCTGCATTACGTCAAGTCTGCAGAACTTAATAAAGCTGTGCAGCTTCCAAATATGCCTCCAACAAGTGCAGCTGCTCATCAACATTGTAAAAACAACAACGTTGTCGAAAATCGTTTTGCATTGCCCAACCCCATACCTGGGGTTCCAAATCATGCCCTAACCAAGTTTGAACTTGATAATATACACGTTGTTGTTTTTACAATGTTGATGAGCAGCTGCACTTGTTGTTGGAATATTTGAAAGCTGCACAGCTTTATTAAGTTCTGTAGACTTGACGTAATGCAGATAACGAAGATGATCGAGACTTTTCACATTTTTTAACTTTTTAAGTTTTTGACTGGAGGCACCGGTTGACCTGAAGTGATGCTGTGACCGCGCGCTCTCCGAACTCTATCTCGAAAACGGTTCACCGTATGAAAAAAATTTCGAAACTAAATTTGTAGAGAATTTTGTATTCTACAATATTGATAATACATTGAAATAGCAAAAAACCCAAAGGAAATGAGATATTTACAAAAAAACGATTTTTGTGACATTTTACTTTGAAATTTGATAGTTGCGTACACCCTACCATATGTAGGTTTTGAGACAACTTTTAGGGTGTCAATATACAAGTATTTACAGACTTACAGCTGGGTATCTCGAATTCCGAGATTCTTTCCTAATTTAAGCTTAAATGACTGGACTACAATAGCCTTTTACAGAACGAAGTCTGTCGGGACAGATAGGAGTATCTAAAGGCGTCGTGGCCCATTGGTTAAGCACTCGGATGTCTTAGTGTCACGGGTTCAAACTTTTGCTTTGTCTTCATTAAGTAACTTGCGGCTGACTTTCTATGAAATCTTAATTTCTTTCATTTGGATGATTTGCGCAGGATGGCTGGCAGGAGCTGGATGCGAGCAGCCGAAGATCGAGCTCAGTGGCGTGTAATGGGAGAGGCCTATGTCCAGCAGTGGACTGCAACAGGCTGATGATGATGATGATGATGGAATAAAGATCTGACATGTGTGAAAACCCCCATTTCACACATGTCAGATCTTTAAACAAGAGAGAAATGCAAGATTAAAAGAAAGAAAGGTCTAAAGAAAAGAGACTGTAGTCTTTTTCCCGCATCGGTGGTGAGAAACACCGTAGAACTACCCTTAAATAACTTCACAAACCCTAGAAATAAAAATCATAATGCCATATTTGATCAAACTCTGAAAATTGTACACATTTATAAACCCAGTCACAAAACTGTCTACATAATTTTGCCCCTGAGTGTACAGATTACGTGACCCAGCTGACGTTTATGCCGTGTATGATATATTGTACTTAAATTACGTACCTTGTACATATCTCTGTCCTTTTATGAATTATTATGCGAATGGATGGATTTATTGCATGGCTTATACACTGTACATTACACTTATACACTGTTATATCAACACGTACGAAGGAATATACGGCAATTGTTATGTTTTTAAGACTCTAGCATTCTTATTTCAACCGAGTTTTAAATGAACTGTATTTTAGCTAAACACGGAAATACTAAAATAATATCACGGGACATAATTCCACATAGCACCATGTAGCCCCAAATTAAGCAAAGCTTTTAGGCTTGCTTCTGCTGTGGTTACTATATAACGGATAAATATAGGTAAACCAAACCCCCTTATTCATAAAAATGAACGCAACGCTAAAGCATTGTTTAAGCAGTCGACGCGTTTTGTCACTTACTCGCAAATGGCGGCAGCAACAAGAATGTAAGAGACAAAGCGATACAAAAGTTAACATGTTGTTGAAGCGCTGCTTAAGTTTTTATGAATAAGGGTTAAGTATTTACAAAAAAACAGTTTTGATTTACCATTGTTTTGAGTTACCATAGTATATTGCTGAGTTTAGGGCTAGAAAGCGCTGTGTGGATTATTATTTAAGTATATTTAAGTTACCGTAAGATTCTTGAAAGCAAAATAGAGCTGAACACACTGACAGTTTAATTTCACGCATGGCATGTGCACGGCAGAAATCAACTTGACAGGCGCCAGGATTACTAGATATGCCTACACCACCGATGAAGTAATCCTGGCTGTTCGTTTTAGCAGAAAATTGGCGAAATAACAACACCACGTACCGACTATCTGTTCCTTACATAAACGGCCTGTATACGTCCCACTGCTGGGCACAGGCCTCACTTCAACTATGAGGTGGAACGAGCCTCACCTCAACTATGAGGTGGAACAAGCCACACTCCAAAAGGCGGGCTCAGTGCGGATTGTTGAAGGGGTGTACGGTTAGTGAGCCACCTTAATGTCAGATGTTATCAAGCCGCCCTAAGGCCTAAGACCAGAAGTCAGCTTCTTTTTCTGAATGGCTGAAAGAGTTGAAATCAGTTCTCTACAAAGGGCGATAATAACTGAAAGCTAGTTACATACTACAACTCACCTGTTCATGCTTGTGGTCCTTCTTCATGGACCCCCCATGGCCCCCTGTGCTCTGCACGGTATTCATCTTACACGTCACTCAACACAACACTTCACTAACGAACAACACTCTTACTCTAAGGTTCTTTCTAAGTTAAATGGACATTTTCCTACGCTTAGGCACTGTAGTCATTCTTAATTCACAGCACTTTATGATTATTTTATATCTAAGAGTTTTCGACATGAAAGAATTGTAAAAATTGACAACATCGATATTTAGGCGAATTACTTAACTTGAAACATTGATCCTGAAAGATAAAACACCTCACTTTTCAGTTTTTTTTTTGGGATTTGGTAGAAATGTACCGTACTAGGCATCTTTGTTAGTTTTTGATAATTGAATAAATTATATGGCCGGTAAATCTCATTAACGAAGAGCTGTTCATTTCTATTACTTTATTTTAATCACAAGAAAACTGATATTGCGTATTTTATCACTAGTTCATGTGTGGCTTTGTTTTCATCCATTCTATTAACCGAATTCTCCCAACAAAAACGTACCTTATATTTCTCGGTTCACTACTAAATCTATAGATTAAAATGTATTTTAAACAATGGTTTTCATTCAAAATGTTGTGTGGAATTAACAGCAAAATAGGTAATTCGATAAAGCAGAAATAGCAACGACTAAAACCACAGTCAAATTCACAAAATCAACGTTTCATTCCCTGTAATAGCTACCAGCCGAATGAAAACAGCTTTATTCAATTTAACCAAATATTCTGTTTAGTTAATTTAACTCAAAATCCGTAAAAATCTGCCCTCAGAGCCTCCGCCCAGCTCTTCAATTATCGGTTTCTATTTCCCGCCCAATCTGCCCAACTCGAAACTGCTAAAACCTGAGCTGGCTCAAAGGTAATTTCAAATTGACGTCGAGTTATCAGAAAAAGCGGATCAGAGCTGGCCACTTGGTTAGGGATGTGAAACCTTAGTCGATTATCGAAAATATCGATTGAAACAATTTTGTGAAGTGATTTCGATTATATTTCTAGTGGCAGTCCGCGACTTCATCCGCGTGGACTTTGGTGAAAAAAAGTTGTACATCTTTATAAATTGTAGCCTATGTCCTATTCAGATGCATAAGCTATATAATTGTAAATTTTTCATTAAAAACGATTCAGTAGATCTTATGTGAAAGAGCAACACGGCACATCCATCCACATATACAAACTTTCGCATTTATAATGGGATGCTTAGTCCAAAGTCCGGAATGCGAATCACTAGTCCATACACAACATGATATCGGCGTCAACTACATGACTTTCTTGTTACTATCATGGAAATATTAATGGATCTCCATTTATTCCCCACAGTACTCTAACTCGGCACGGTGAAGCTGGATGATTAAACAAAATTAACAGCCTGGCCGTCAGTACCTAGTATTCCTCCTTAACAGTATAATTCATTGAGTAATTTAAAATTCTCACCAGTTTTGACTATTTCAAAACATTAATTTGTTTGAAAAAGGTTGAAAATAATATGTTTGTTCTAACGGATTTTTCAGGCCAGAAAAAAACCGTTATTTAATAATCGATTTATCATGTCCGGAAGTCACATCCCTACTCTTGGTTCAGCGCTGGTTTAGAGTGTCGTTGCATTTTAAGCTAAGGGTGATGGAAGACGGACTTTGAACAGATTTTACGAAGAGAGTTGTAGTTTTTGTGGTCAATCAGTTAAATTCGGTTTCGAAGTTGAGATGTTTTTGCTGGTTTAAAATATTCAAGTTAAAACTAAAGTTGAATGTGTTTTTGAATGAACAAGAAATGATTAGTTCAAACTTCAAAACTTTATTGCACACTAAGTGGATACGTGGTGACGTAATTTTAAGCACTTTTGACTTAGTGACCCTTTGCAGGTACTGCAATGGCCTGTAGGACGATTTGCTTCATAATTTACTAAGTTTCAAATCAGAAACGAATGTAAAACTCTTGGTAAGAGATTGACACAAATTACCATGATTTAAATTTTGCCTAACAATTTTCTGTTTCAATTTCAACAACTATTAAAACCATTATGGAAAGTTTGGAAAATTAATGAATATTTAGTGTTGGGACCCCAATAATACGAATTTGAACACCAAACCCAATGTGAGTTAGGTCAAGTACTGAAAAACATACGATCAGAGTCAACAACCGTTCAACTGTGACACAAATCTGTCAGCACCCACAATAACAGGCACCCTTCCGTGGGGGGTTGTTCCCCGTTAGCACAGTATAAACCATACAGTAGGCTATCTAAGGCCGCCCGCCGAGTTATTAGCCTAGTGTGCACACAGACACGCCTCACAGCCCGTCCGTACTGCCGCCTCCCTATGCCTCCCTGTTTTATGCTAGCGTGTGCGTGAAATCGCGTGTGCGTGATATCGCGACACGGCGCGCGACGCGCACGCACATATTCAAACCGAGAGTGGCACGTTTGTATTTAGATGTTCTACTGTAAAAGCTAGGCAAAGGTTGAGCTAGCTTTTGGCCAGAATTAAAGACAAAATAGTTTTAACAAGGAGCTTATTATTCTTCAATTCTAGACATTCTAGTCTGTTCGTTGACAGCTGACAATCAATCTTTTTAAAAATGGTCCGAATTCCACTTTAACCGCCTACTACAATGGATGGAATCGAGTGAGTCAACAATCATCGATTCATGATAAAACATTACAACTATTTTAGATGTGTTAAAATAATAATTATTAAATACTAATACAAATTAAGATAACAATCAAGTGAAGCACTCTTTTTATGATAATTGAACTTAGGCTATAACTCGTAAGAAGTATGACCTCATAGGATATTAATCATAATTATAGAAACTCTAACATTCGGCCATCCTGATCATACAGTTTGTCCCCAAACTAATACTTAGGAATCACAACACGAATTTTAAATTACGGAATAACATTACTACACATAATCCTAATCCTAATCATCACATAATCATTGCATAATCATCACAGTAATCATCAGTCATTATTAGAGTCATCATTATAGTCATCGTCATATCAAGAATGCAGTGAAAAGACTTCACCCAACAATTAGGGCCACCTTCACACTATCCATCCGATAGAATCAGCATCGCAGTCATGGTCATATCAAGAATGCAGTGAAAAGGATTCACCCAACAATTAGGGCCACCTTACACCTTCCATTCGATAGAGTCAGCATCACAGTCCTCGTCATATCAAGAATGCAGTGAAAAGGATTCACCCAACAATTAGGGCCACCTTACACCTTCCATTCAATAGAGTCAGCATCGCAGTCCTCGTCATATCAAGAATGCAGTGAGAAGACTTCACCCAACAATTAGGGCCATCTTCACACATTCCATTCGATATATGTCAGCAGTTTCTTGCGTAATAAGCGTGCAATCGCTACCCAAGTCCAGAAAACATTCAACTTCATGTTCCTTATTAAGAAGCGCCTTTTTATGGTATTTTAAACTATTTTGAGAAACACTATCAACAAGCAACACACGTTTGTCACTATTTTTATGAAAGTCTTTTTTTTGTAAACAAGTGCTACTAATATGGCCATATCGCTTACATTCATCACACTTTATGATCGGTTTAGGGCATTTCTGCAATTTGTGACCCTTTTCATTGCAGTTGAAACAAACAATCGACGTAACACTTTGACTGTTCTGAAGATTGGCACGACATTGAGCAGCTCTATGTCCACTCTCGTTACACCGATTACATGTAGAATTATTGTTTTGTCTACTCCTATAAAAATTTGAAGCTTGTGATGTGTCTTTGTGTTCTTTGCAAACATCTTTTAAAAATTTTAATAAATCCTCTGGCTCAGTTAAACGCGCTGATGATGCCCCTGCACGGATGGTACGGTCATCAATCCCAAGAATTATACAGTCTACAGCCCTTTTTCCAGAAATCTCACAAGCATTTAAAAGCACAATTTTTTCATAATAATACTCATCTATATTTTCACCCAATTTAAGCCGTCGTTCCAGCATTTCCGTTAAAATAACTCCATAATTAGTTTCAGAGGGGAATGCTTTACATAAAAGAATTTGCCACGCTTCCCAAGTATGTAAAATTGATGTCTGACCTTGGTACCATTTCTTTGCATTACCTACAAGTTTAGGAAGCGCATAATGCATAATTTGCATTTCATCCCATCTATATATTTTTGCGCACTCATTGACCTTGGCTATCCATGACTCGATTCGGTGGTTTTTAATTGAGGGGTCAAATTCAGGAATCATATTTACATTAGAATTAATGGATGACGGTAAATTAGGCTTAACAAGAGATTGAAGTAAATGCGAAAAATCACTTAAATTCACTAACAGGTTAGAGTTCATATTGTTGTTTTTGTACTCACTAGATGTCCCTGGTTGTGGTACCTGTGACTCGACTTCAGTAACTGTTATATTAGGCAACACTTGGGGGTCTGAATGGGTTCTAGACGTCAACGAGGGGGTGCCTCCGCCTGCTGGCGGACACGCTGTGGTGGCCAAAGGCCCTTCCTGAGGGCTAGACAGGGCACCCATCACCGTCGACGTGTCCATCTCGTCTCGTCCGGTCGCAGATCGTCTTGAAGTTCCTGTACTTTTTCTACTGCTCACGGTACAGTCTCCTCCGGTCGCAGATTTTTTTTTCATTGTTTCCGGAGTATAACATCTTCGCTCGTACTGACTCCGAGATCGACGCCGTTTCGAAGTCTTTTGTCGTTTTCTTCTCGAACTCGTAGTTGTGCTCGAGCTCGACTCATTGTCGGAGCTATCGGTTGGTGTTTCATCCGCCGATTTTCTCTTTCGTTTATGTGAGTGGCGTGAGCGTTTTGATCGTTTACGCACCATTAGGATTTGTAATTTACTCTAATCTCACTTCTGATAAAAGCTAGGCAAAGGTTGAGCTAGCTTTTGGCCAGAATTAAAGACAAAATAGTTTTAACAAGGAGCTTATTATTCTTCAATTCTAGACATTCTAGTCTGTTCGTTGACAGCTGACAATCAATCTTTTTAAAAATGGTCCGAATTCCACTTTAACCGCCTACTACAATGGATGGAATCGAGTGAGTCAACAATCATCGATTCATGATAAAACATTACAACTATTTTAGATGTGTTAAAATAATAATTATTAAATACTAATACAAATTAAGATAACAATCAAGTGAAGCACTCTTTTTATGATAATTGAACTTAGGCTATAACTCGTAAGAAGTATGACCTCATAGGATATTAATCATAATTATAGAAACTCTAACAACTGTATGGTTTATACTGTGCCGTTAGACTAATTTGTGCCCATATCCGGGGCCCGATCTGCGGCAATCAGTTGCTGACAGGGTTTTTTGGGGGGTTTAATTTAAAGTGGACTGGGGGTAGGAAGATAATTATATTGTCTAAAAGATATGCGAAAGTTGCAATACATTTAAAAAGCAAGGGATTTGGTTAAGTGTGTGGTTTTTGGTTGAGAGTTGTGTTGACGACTGATGAGACCAAATTTGTTCTGTTGGACCATTAAAAATCTAATCTTTTAAATTGTGTGGGACCAATAAGTTGACAAACTTTTACCTGAACACTTTAATCAAGCTTCACACCGACTAGTTTGATATTGTTCACTGTCCCGTATTGTAGTCAAGTATTTTAAATGTTGGGGAAAAGTTTTTGTTTATAATTTATCTCTTAACAAGCCCCTTCAAATACAATTTATTTATTTTTTTATATTCTATTGTCGCTCAAAATATTTACTAAACTTTCTTGCAATAAACTAGCTAGTTTTACGGAATTGCAAGAAGTAGCTACTTTAGTAATTGGTTAAGCTATTAAATCAGCTATCACTTTACAATGTGTACGGTGGGAGGCACATAACTCTACTCATTTCCGGTCAGTCCTCCTTGCTCTATTGCAAAGAAATGACATTTGGCAAGAGCGAGAGAAAAAACAGAAATTGGGTAACGTGATGTGCTATTGACTGTACACCAATAACCGACAATGAATGATTATGGTTATTATAACACTCAACTACGAATTTCTTCTTTCACAATATCTTGGCAGAAATACTCGCAAAAAAGTATCTTCACACGAAACAGGTATGGTAAGAGCTGAACATACAACTGCAACGTCAATATCTCACACCCTGTATTCTTCTGACTACAATGAAACCTCAGAGCCTCTGAGGAGGCCTGAGGCTGTTTACCCTCTCATTTTTCTAGGCTAAGAGCCATCTAGGTGTGAGGAAATACTGCGAAATTCGTAGAGAGTTTTGCGTCATAGGTACTATCTGCATTAGTTTTTTTTAATAGTATCGTTTATTCAGTTATTTAAGTACAGTATATTTATTGTTTACATTTAATATTATGCTATTCATGTCCAGCATTATTTATGTTTTGTTTTTTAATTAGATATGACAATTTAAAAGTACTTTGTAACAGGTTAAATAAAGTTATTTTGATTTCGATTTAATATAATCGATTAGTAATTATTTATAATCAGCATCATGGCTCAGTGGTTAACAATTTCGCTTTAAAACCGTGTGATTTCAAGTTACTTTGTGTTAATTGTATATTTTGAGGCTAACTTTCCGGATTAGGAAAATACCAATAAAATACCCCAGCAACCTGGATAACGGCAGCAGACTCACCCTTAACCACGTTCGATATAAAATAGACTCTTGTTTAAGTTTTAATAAGACAGAATAGGTTTTTTGTGTATGCATTTATTTTTGCAGTTGGTATTGTGTTAATCATTCCATTTAAGAAATTTATATATACATAAATATCAATGGAATGACCCAGCGTCTATAAATCTTAATCAAAAAAATGCATCAAGATTTCATAGTAAAATATTACTTCGCGAGAGAAACTTCAGAACTATTTTCAGGCTTCAATAAAAGTTCGAAATAAGCAAGTACAGTCGCCTGCGTATGAAATATGCAAGGCACTTTGACTTGGCCGAAGAACCTAAGTGCGAGACTTCAAACTAAAAATGACATTTAAATTTTACTTCAAGTTAACTCCCTCTAAGTGCAATAATAATCTGTTGATGAACATTCCTGCAAGGATGTGTGCTTAAGCTTCTCTAAGTGATAAAAGTGGACCGTAGATCTTGTCAAGGTCGCGGGAAGCCGCTGGATGCGGACAGCGCAGGACCGATCGTTGTGGAGATCCTTGAGGGAGGCCTATGCTCAGCAATGGGCGTCATTCGGCTGACATGATGATGATGATGAAGTGATAAAAATAAGTCTGCAGAAGCTAAAGTCAACAACTTACTAGTAGGAACTAGAACTTGCTGAAAAAAAAAGCTTGAAAGTTTGACAAATGTCTAAACTCCTGAACCCGAAATTCATCATAGAATCATATTTATCAAAATACACAACTTAGCTTTTCAACTACCTGTTTTCGCAGAAACAATTTACTTCCGGCAGAGATACAGCAAAATATTTCCTTTCCTCGGAGAACCAAAAAGTCGACAAAACAGGAGTCTCCAGTGTACTAGATCGATATATCTAAACCACGAAAGACATAAAGTCAAAAGATATTTATCACGAAGCATTATTTTTCAAAATATTTCAATTAAGTAGACTAGAAGAACAACATTATTTGAACATCTAACAATAGTAACACTTCTTACACAAAGTGCAAAATTTGAGAACTATAAAATAGGATGAATTCTGATATACCTAGTACCTTGTAAACTTGAGTTTACTTCATAAATCTAATAACAAATCTGGCAGAGGACCCTTTAAATCTAAGTAGGAATCAGGATTTAAGCTGGCGACGAACCAAATCCGCTCGAGATACCGACAGCTTGCTCGGAACTCTAGGAAGTCTTTTACTTACAGTTACAAAAAGAAATATGGGGATCGAAATTTGGGATATGGAGCCAAGCGGATTCCTTTCTTCGTTCTGATACAAATAGCTTCACACATTATCTTTAAACAACAAATAACAATGTTAAACAAAGGTGAGGCTCAGGACCAATGATACTCGTATTATAATACAAATACGTAGATAGGTTACCTGTGCTGGAAAATTGGCACCCGAAATCAGGAATTTGACCAGCTCAGCTAAGCATTGAAAGCTTGAGACAACACTGCGCAACATGTATCGGTCTCGTTCACGCTCTAGTAAATAATCATGCTATCTTGTACACACGGCCAAATCATAGGAACGTACGCCAAGGGTCAATTTTTGACTTCGCGTCATTACTGACATACCCTACCTACCTATACTTACTATACTAACCTATCTATACTTTTTTTAAATATCATTGCGCAGGACCGACTATTCACATGCCCATCCGACAGCATGGATAATTAGAGCTATGAAATACAAATTTTCCAGATATCCGCAATTTCACAATGTCACAATACAATGACGGTATTTTTAGTAGTATATGAATCATCATCATTCTTCTGACTTTCATTGCATCATTTAATTTTTGCTTAATTAGAATTGACATCTTAAAAGTACCGTTAACGGCACAGCCTACTCATTTCCGGTCATTACATCTTGATCTATTGTAAAGAAATGACCTTTGACAAGAGTGAGTGTAAAATGGGAATAGGAAGCCTGATGAACCGTACCTACTAGTAATAAATCTGATTTAATGAAAACAATCCGCCTTTAACTATGTTTTTACTTACAAGACTTACTTAGATGATATTAATCTTTACAATATTTTTACCTTAAAAAATTGCTGAAAAATAATTGCATTTCTTCACCGTCAGTCATACTCCGCTATCTGCATAGCGTGACCTATTACAAATTGGTTTATGCAAATACTTGAGCCGATATACCCAAAAAATGCCAAGGTAATATAGCCCTTATACCTATGGAATAAAGTGGACGCCTAACTATAAACAAGGCTTTTATATTCATATCGTGTCCAAAATAAATATTTTTGGGATGGGCCACCTTGGCTAACCCATATCTACATTTAGATACATTTGGTACCTGACAAATCTATATTAAATAATGGTTTCATGAAACTTATAGGAAAGAGCACGAGGGTTGAATTGTGTTAAATCACCTCAAAATATGTTTAGGTACCAATTCCTCAAGACTTGACAGGGTTAGAAAAGATTCTTTCAGAATCGATAAAGTGTGGGGTATGCCTCTTGTGCACGAGTTGAGCGAATCGATTGCCTTCTAAATTCACGTAAGAATCGAATTCAACATTAGTTGATCGCTGGTGTCCTGATGCACTCCGCGCCTTTTTATGTACATAACATAACAGGACCATATACGTCCCACTGCTGTGGCACAAGCCTCACCTTAACTATGAGGTGGAACGAGCCATACTCCAACACGCGGGCTCAGTGTCGATTGTTGGAGGGATGTAAGGTTAGTGAGCAACCTTAATGTCAGATGTTATCAAGCCGCCCTAAGGCTTCCCACTAGGCTTAACGACTGACATCTAGCGACGTCAACCGGGACCAACTGCTTAACGTGCCTTCCGAAGCACGGAGATGCCCGAAATACACATCACTAAAATTCGGTCGGATGGTCACCCATCCCTTTTCCGACCCGGCGTGTGTTGCTTTACAACAACGATCGTCGCCGATCACTGTCACAACTGCGCCACGGGCACCAGTAACACCTTATGCATCAAAAGTTTTCGGAATGGACTCTAAATGTATTCGATGTTGTTAAATTGCTTTATTCTTAATGCTATTTAAGTTTGTTAGACTAATTCCATGCTACCTTCAGAAAACCCTCCAACAGTGCAACCAAATCTAGCTCTTCATTTGAGATTTCTAACTAAATGATCACTTGGCAAATTCTAGTCCCTATTTCTTTTCGGAAATAAAGACACTTCGTTCACGAAAGTGTTGTAAAAAGCCTTTTTCCAGCAAAGTGGAGCCTTAAGCAGGTAATAAAAAGTTGCTAAGTCGCTAAGTGAATTTAAATTGCAACATTACGTTAGGAGTTTCCACGAGAAAATTAATTACTTAGTTATTAGCTTCCTTTTAAAACTACGGTGACGAACAAGCTTGCGGATTATAATGGTAAGCGGTTACCGTAGCCTAGTTAGGGCCTCTGATTACTGCACTGAGGTATCTTACCTGCCGCAGGAAGCGACTACAAGGGCTTTAAAGCCCTTACACATCGCTACTTTTTTCGGCAATACATGAAGTGCCCGTGGCGCAGTTGTGACAGTGATCGGCGACGATCGCTGTTGTAAAGCCACACACGCCGAGTCGGAAATGGGATGTGTGACCACCCCGACCGCAATTTAGTGATGTGTATTTCAGGCATCTCCGTGCTTCGGAAAGCACGTGAAGCAGTTGGTCCCGGTTTACGTCGCTAGATGTCAGTTGCTAAGCCTAGTCACAGGCCTTAGGGCGGCTTGATAACATCTGACATTAAAGTTGCTCACTAACCTTACATCCCTCCAACAATTCACACTGACCCCGCGTGTTGGAGTATGGCTCGTTCCATCTCATAGTTGAGGTGAGGCCTGTGCCCAGCAGTGGGACGTATATAGGCCGATTATGTTTATGATACTCACAATCTATTGACAAATAAAAAGCCTTCCCCCTCCCCGGTGATTGGTCCCCTCCAACACAGCGGCTAACCTCATCGTGATTAACCAGGTACGAAAGAGATATTTTAGTGCACAGGTACTCTCTCTTCCATTACCGTTCTAAAATCCGATGGGTCCGATTGACACTATCGGAGGAAGGTGGGGCGCAGGACCAACTTTTCAGACAGCTTAGATCATCTTGCATTTCGTACACGAGGTAATCAGCCTCTTCTGTCCTAGCACAATCTCCTGATCAAGTCCAAGGCTCTCACTGCTACAACACAGAAGTAGTCAATTTTCACTTACATGGAACCTTAGATCACAAAGCCTTGGGACCCGGCGAGGGTAGAGACCCATTTCACAGATGACAGACTCAAGACGCTTATTCTACTAAAAAGCCAAAAGGCTACATAAAACAAAACAGAACCACATACTCGCAGAAAAACCACTAAAAATGTCAAAGCCTTCACTCAGCATTCGCTGCGGAATCAGCAGGCCAACTCAATGGTCGTTCAGTTGACGAGAGACCCTTCAGAGATGAACCAAAGGAGATAATTGCTCAGCTCGTATTCTGGTAGACTATAACAACGTTTTTTAAGAGTTTGGCGATTGTTGAAAGGTTATATTTTATGAAGGTTAAGGTGAAATTTCTCCTTCTTTCTCACAAAAAGTGTGCCAGGGCTTTTGGAATTGTTTTTTTTAGATTCATAGAAACTAGTAGTCTAGCTTGCAGTCAGTTACTGAAATCAGGGGTCTGCGGTTTGCAATCTGTTGTCACTATCGGACTTGTACCTTAACTGACTAATCTAGCAATGTAATAGTAAATAAAAATCAAAAAAGAATATGTCCATATAGAAGCATCACTACATAGTATAAAACAAAGTCGCTTTCTCTGTCCCTTTGTCCCTTTGTATGCTTAAATCTTTGAAACTACGCTACGAATTTTGATGCGTTTTTTTTTTACTAAATAGAGTGATTCAAGAGAAAGGTTTGTATGTACAATAACATCCTATTGCACCCTGCGAAGCGGGGGCGTGTCGCTAGTTTAAAAATAAAAGCATAACGTCCCCAGCATTTAAAATATAGCTTTCACTAACACATTTCTACAACACTGAGCGCTAACGCCTTCCTGTGTCAGCAGTCGCTAACGACATCTACCACATTTGGTTTCCTAAAGCAAGTCTTGAAGACACCCCCAGGAAGTTGAATAGTCGCAATCACGTTGCGGTACTGGCACAGTATAAACCATACAGTAGGCTATCTAAGGCCGCCAGCCGAGTTATTAGCCTAGCGTGTACACAGACACGCGGCACAGCCCGTCCGTACTGCCGCCTCCCTATGCCTCCCTATTTTATGCTAGCGTGTGCGTGATTCAAACCGAGAGTGGCACGTTTGTATGTAGATGTTCTACTGTATGGTTTATACTGTGGTACTGGAGTCAATTGTCACACATTTGGTATGCATGAGCGGTGGAAATCTCTATTGCTGCTGTTTATCAGAACTGTACCTTTTTGGGTTGGGTAAAACTAGGTGGATTTCTGGAGAATAGTAGTTTTTTCAGTGATTTAATGTAAATAAAATTAAAAAACAACGAAATCGGTTCAGTCAAAGTTATAATGAAAACAATGAAAAATAATTTAAATAAATAAAAAAAACAATCGAATTGATAACCTCTCCTTTTTTGATGGCGGTTAAAAAAACCATTTCAGTAAAAAAATTATTTTATTTTATCTTTTGTTATTTTTTAAATTAAATTTTTATTCATTCATGTGTTATTATAACCATTGTTTTATTAAACCTGCTTTCTTGATATTTGTGTATCGACATTGTTTTGGTATAAACTTATGATACGAGTATCAATACATTGATGTTTGAAAAAAACCTGTAATGATAGTTGATAAATAAATTAATTAATTTTGGGATTAACGGATTCATAGAAGTAAAGTAGTTAGTAGAAGAAATAGTCAAATACTCTATTCTAGTATTTCCCAGGGCAGGTCCTGGCGTCAATCTCAGCACATTCCGTATGCATGAGGTGGTGAATTTCGTATGCCTTCTTAGTCGTAGTTTATTTGAGCACTAAATTACCTGTCCCCATGAATTTGGCGCCACTAGTGCACAGTGGAATTGCAACGAATAATGTTGAACTACGCCGTTTAGAGGGATGGGTGACCAAAAGTTAAGATATAGATTACTGTAAAAACAGAGATTTAGGACGTACGAAATTGTACGTAATTTTACGTTTATTTGGCAATAAGGATTGCTTAAAGTATTACCCCCTTATTCATGAAAACGAAAGCAACGCTAACGCATTGTTTAAGCTATTGACGTGTTCTGTCACTTACTCGCAAATGGCGGCGGCAACAAGAATGACAGTGACAAAGCGATACAAAAGTTATCGTGTTCTATAAGAGCTGTTTAAGTTTTTATGAATAAGGGGGTTAGACGCCAGGCGACCTTAATTTCCAGGAAAAGGAAAGAAGATGCGGTGGTGTAAGACAGGTAATCATAAGAATAGACATGCATACAACACTTAGCTTACGGGTTCGATCCCCGCACAATATAGTGCGGATATGTCAAATGTTTTTTTAACAGAATATATTACATGAATACATAGATATAGATACATAGATACATAGATAATGATAATGCAATAAACGGCCTATACACAACACAGGCCTCACCTCAACTATGAGGTGGATTGAGCTATACTCCAACACACAGGCTCAGTGCGGATTGTTGGAGGGGTGTAAGGTTAGTGAGCAACCTTAATGTCAGATGCTATCAAGCCGCCCTGAGTCCTCCGACTAGGCTAAACGACTGACATTAACGAAGTCAGCCAGGACCAACTGCTTAACGTGCCTTCCGAAGCACGGCGAGGCCCATAATGTATTATGGGCATCTTATCACTAAATTTCAGTCGGGTGGTCACCCCTCCCATTTCCGACCCAGCGTGTGTTGCTTTAGAACAACGCTCGTTGCCGATCACTGTCACAACTGCGCCACGGGCACCATTTCCATAAAGTTCCAACGAAATAAGTATTCAGTTGATATGACAGTAGAAGGACAAAGCGAGCGATGACGGTCTGTCTCCATATTTCATTTCGCATTGAAATAAATGCACTGAATATTTCGCAACACTGCCAATTTCAATACACAAAAGTTGCCCAGTTGTTTTTATTGAGTGTTATAACCATTTTTCGACTGATTTGGAGTAAGGGCTCAAAAGTGGGCTATTCCACCAGTGGTCGCGGGTTCGATACCCGCTCAGTACAAACATTTATATGCATGAATATGTCCGTTTATTCTGGTCTGGGTGTTTTCTATGTATATTAAGTATGTATTTACAAAATATTTATACTGGTTTTGATTTCATCTGATCATGATCATCTTAGGTGTCCGTAGTGACAAAAAATGGTTTAAAAAATCTTGGGAGTTATCATAGTTTTACAATATCTCTGCAACAAAATTACGCGGGTCAAACCACGGTGCATAAAAAAAAATACTTTGCAACAGAACGAATACTACGCGGACAAAGTTGTGGGCACTGCTATTCTGTTATAAAGAAGTTTTACATGTTTAATGCATAGTCAAGATATTTTAATAAAAGCAAGTGAAGTGGAAGACAACACAACTTTTTGCAAGAAGTGAATTCATCTTGGAATCTTCAGTTATTCCAGAAACTTCTTGACGTGGTTCAAGTTTTCCGTTCAGTTACCTAGAACTCTTGTTTTACTTGTTATTTTTACTCATTGAATATTCCTTTTAAGATTCAACGCGATTTGAATTTTTATTTTTGTTGAACAATTACTTAGTCAGCGTTTTTTCTAAACAAAAGATACAAAACAGACATAATACGTCACACTGCTGAGCACAGCCACACCTATTAGGAAGAGGTACAAGTCATACTCAGCTACAGGCTCATTGAGGATTGTTGAACAATCCTTAAGTAGCCTGTAGCGTTTTTTACTAGCGAAAACTTAACTTTCAAATATAATTAGGCCGACTTAGGGCCACTGATTAGGCTTGACAATCGTCAGCCCCGGTTGGACTTAGTTACAGGACAAGTTCCGAATAACGGAAGTAGCTAAAAATACACTACTAAATTTCAGTCGGGGTGTTCATCTCATCCTATTAACCGATCTGGCGTGTGTTGCTTAGCAACGGCGATCGTTGGCGCTCTGCTGCCACCTCCGAACCATAAGCTCAAAGCTCTCAGGATAACAAACTGCAGATCAAATCTTGAATGAAACAACCTTCTCCCAAATATATTGGTGGAATTAGGAAGATAACGGTTGCGTCTAACTCCGAGGGAAGCTGGCTTGGAACAATACACGTATTAATGAATTGTTTCAGAATCTTCTATCAGATAACAACTAAGCCACAGATAATATATCTTTGGCATTATTAGAAACAACGAATAGAGATTCAAGATAATAGTATGAATTGGATTGGCGGACGTAAATAAAAAAATATACAAATAAACAACTGTCTTTAAAGCCTTCAACTACGAGATGTCTCCAAGCACACTCTGCGGGCTCGGTGCGGATTGTTGAAGGAATGCAAGGTTAGTGATATAAGCCATGCTGTCAGATTTTATAAAGCCGCCCTAAGGCCTCTAATTACGCTCAACGGCATCTAGCGAAGCAGCCTGAACCAACTTCTTAACATACCAACCGAAGCACAGGGATACAAAAAAAATCTGTTGTTGCTTGCACAGGCGATCGTTGTTGGTTTACTGTCCCAAGTCAAAACTGAAGCACGACATTTCCAACGTCTTATTACTAAATCAATAATAAAACCTACTAGCCGAAATAGAGTAAGAAATAACAAAACCGGGTTTCGCAAAATCTCGTAAAAAGATCCTTCAATTCAACGCAATATTAAACTCAAAATAAACAAAATTACCTTTAGGGCCAAAGGTAATGTCAATTCGTCATTAAGTCGTTCAGTCACAAAACAATAAAAGCAGGTATTTCCATACTAAAAGATCGCTAAAGTGACGACTATTGTCGCCAATAAAACTGTTAGCAATTCCCAGACACGGCTTAAACTCCCGTCGACGAGTCCAATCGTGAATTTCTGAGCCTCATCAACACAAGTTTGCTGGATTGCTGATGGTGCAAGTTACAAAATATGGCGGTACTATTTATTTATTATGAACATAGTCAGCTTTTTAAATGTAAATACTTTAGAACTATGTCACATTAAGTTTCATCAATTTGTTTTGAGAATTCCGAATATGCTGTCAAATTAGCTAATATGACAAAGTACTAAATTGTTTATACATTTTCGATGCTGGTGCTTTAGATTTCAGCAAACAAATCGTTATGAATTTTTTTGCAAATTTATTCTCGATTAGTAGCTGGTTTTTAGATTTAGAAATAGTTATCTGGATAGATTGGTTGGATTGTTTAGGGCGAGATATCGCTCTGAGGTCATGGTCCACTGTCTGAATTGGTAAGGTGAGGTAAATGTAAAGCTTAACTTACATCGAACAAAGCCTGAATGTGTAAGGGATGTTGCACGGTTCCATGGTCAGCAAGTAACCCTTATAGTTTGGCCATACCCAGTGGTGACTTGACTCAGAAACTTCGTGAAACGGCAATATGATGCTCGTATTATTTAGTGCAAAAAAGTGATAATAATAAAACCGTTAAAAAATCAGAGAAGATAGTAAATTATCGCTGTCGTCGGAAGAAAACAAATGTTTATGTTCTTTAGCACTCACTGACAATGCTGTATTTAAACAAATGTACAAAGATCGACCGATGGGCAAGGATGAGGCTTAACACCTATTTTCTTTTGAAATGTCTTTTTTTGAACTGTTTGTCAACTAAGTATAATAGGTACATAATAAAATTCTAAGTATAGTATAAACATTATACTCGTCTTGCTAGCGCCACACGACGGAAACTCTACTAATTCTAAAATTCAAATTTTGCAATATCCTTCCGCTTACAACTTGCACCACGCACCACACTGTGGGCTGTTATATTTAATATCACCGGCAGTAAGCAATGAAAGTTAGTGTTAAAGTAGTTAACTATGCTGCTTGCGATTGCCGCTGACTAACACGCTATGTTTGCACTATTGTCATACAGTTTATAGCTGATCGTGTTTGGGAATAAATTGTCACCCTTATTCATAAAACATAAACGTAAACGGCCTATTTACGTCCCACTGCTGGGCACAGGCCTCGCCTCAACTATGATGTGGAACAAGCCATACTCCAATACGCTGGCTCAGTGTGGATTTTAGGAGGGGTGTAAGGTTAGTGAGCCACCTTAATGTCAGATGCTATCAAGCCGACTTAAGGCCTCTGACTAGGCTTGATGACTGACATCTAGCGACGTCAACCGGGACCAACTGCTAAACGTGCCTTCCGAAGCACGGAGATGCCCGTGGCGCAGTTGTGAGTGATCAGCGATGATCGCTGTTGTAAAGCAACACACGCAAGGTCGAAAATGGGATGGGTAACCACCTCGACCGAAATTTAGTGATGTGTATTTCATAAAATACAATAAGACAATATATCTCACAGTTAGGTTTAACAATACTTCCTTCCAAATATACGCTCTCAGACCGCGTGTGGATTAGAGATGATCGATGTTCATTGATGTTGACAGGAAAAACATCGATGTTTTAACATCGATGTTGCTATACTAAAAAATATCGTAATATCGATGTTAACGGAATCCATAATCGATCATCGATATTGCTTACGGCCTCATGAGCTTGCGCTGAAACATGTAAGTACTATCGCGACATCAACGCCATCTGAAAGACTTTTTGGAAAAGCTGGCTCTGCTCTTCATCAACAAAAACTAGATTAAAAGGTTCTTCTGTATCAAAAAATTTTTTCCTTTAGTCAGTTGACAAAAAGTATTGGAATATATATATTTTTTTTCGATTGCTGAATAAATTTTGAATGATTTCACTAGTGTTTTTATTCTAATTAACAGTGCTTAAATTATCGATGTTACCCAACATCAATGTTTGGTTTGTCGAAAATATCGAACAGCAGTTGAGCTTTCGACTATGACATCGATGTCAACATCGTTGTTTTTCAAATATACATCATCCCTAGACTGTGAAGTAATAGTTCGCGCCGAATCATTGTTGAGGTGAGGCCTATGCCCAGTAGTAGAAACGATAGAGTCTATAACTTGGGTTTTTTCGTTGTTTATCAACATCAAAATAGTACAAAAACACAAAGTAGGTGAACGGGCCGGACTTAAAGTCGTGAGCCTATTTCATGTCTTAAATCTGTGAACACGTTCATAAATCTTTAAAACTACATGACAGAGATTTAAAGCTTCTTTATTGTAGCTAAAACCGTTATCATAAACGGTTAAGGTCCAAATTGCCATAGTTCAGACTCATTTTAAATTCATAACTCCAGCGGTATACCGCCGACGTCTTCGCGTGACTGCGGCTAACCCAACGTAATTGGAGTGTCACTACTCACTAGGAAACCGCATGGCAATTTTGTTAGAGTTATAGTTTAGATTTCTGAAGCACGGAGATGCCCGAAATACATATTAAATTTTGGTCGGGGTAGTCACCCATCCCCTTTTCGACCCGGCATGTGTTGCTTTACAACAGCGATCGTCGCCGATCACTGTCACAACTGCGCCACGGACACCTCCCGTTAAGGAGTTTGGCCATTATCCAACATAGGTCACTGGGAGTCTGGTTGTCGGATGTTCGAGTCAGATGTTATCAAACCGTTATATGAGCCTCTGACTGGCACCAACAACTTCACGTGTTTTCTGAATCATGGACATTCATGAAAAACAGACAACTACATTTAAGATATCGCTATAAATTCGAGATCACCACAAAACCATTTGTATTTCGGGTAGTTTCAACAAAATAGATATTACTTCAATGTAGAGCATTTCCCAGTCGTTCCTCATTCCATAATGGTTGGTGTGGTTTGATGAAATATATTTGAGGATGTTATTTTGATGAAAACTAGAGCCTTTCAGCTTTGATACCTGCAGAATTTCAGCGCTAACGCGAAACCACAAAACTGTTTAACGATTAACACTATTTTATCCATACATACACTCACTCCCACTGATTGTTGCCGCTATGCTGAACGGAACATTCAGGAGCCCACACCTCGCCGAGCAGATTTGAACCCAACGTGGTAATTGCCGAGTCTTCCGCCGTTATCTGGGTTGCATAGATTTTTTATCGGTGTTTTGTACAATGTGCGTAAAGTAGGTGTCCAGACCGAATTTGAACTGGGCCCCACTGGGTTACGAGCCGAAATGTTCAAACACTGGGCCATAACACAACGCTCTTCACACTGGGAGGACTGACAGTTCGCAGGGCGATGTGAGAAAACTTCCGCCTTTTTATACCTAAATATTATTATATTATTTATTTACGAACTTTAGTATGTAGGTACTTCATTATTATCTATTTTGTGTATGTTTATGGTTTTTTTTTATTTAAAATGGGTTTGCGTTTGACCTCAGTCTCGCCTGATGGTAAGCGATGACAAGCGATGTTATTTAAATTTAATATGCTAAAGACACCGCCAACAAGCTTTCTGCCTCGCCCGATGGTTGACTGGTGGAGAATGCCTTTAGGCATTAAGTCCGCCAATTTCACTTCTTTTTTTTTCATTGTGCAATAAAGAATAAATAAATATCGAATTGGAACAATCACGGCTAATTATGGTAATAGTGTTACTGACTTTCCAAGGGCTTAATTTATGCTTAAAAACTGCCTCACGTTTTTCATTACAATCACGCTGGTAAAACCTTATGTTTCAGTCCGGGGCTTGAAGGAAACCTCTTTTAAACGTTATGTTAAATCTACTACGAGATGACCTCCTTAAATTAACCTTAACCTAATATACACCTAGTTTTTCCTGGCAAACCGGCGAGCCTGCTGATTTTTTCTGTTAAAACCGAACACATTTATAAACTTTTCTTTACATACTTAATTGTGTCTTCATTTATTTATTTCGCTTTTTAGCAAAATTACTTATCTTTTGTACGTTTCGTAATAGGGTCTGATTTAGTTATTTTCGATTTTTTTCAGTCATTTTCTTTATAGATATTTTAGTACTCTTTTCATTCCCAAAAATCTTAAAGGGTAATTTTTGAAATCGTATCGTTGTAAAGTAATTTAAGTAAATCATTAAAATAAAGCATTTTATCATGATCATACAAAGGCACCGTTCTGTAAAAGTATCATTCTTGTGAGTATCACTCCTGTGTCAAATTTAAACAAGTAACTCAGTAAAAAACTAACATACGTTTATGTGTGTATTGTTTAGGTGATTTCATGAAAATATGTGACAAGGCAAAACAACCCTTGATAAAACAAAGGGGCAAAACCTCCCTGTATTTCATTAATCTTTTACCCTTTGACATTGTCGGGAACCGTCATTCTGCAAATTGATATATTTTGATAAAATAAATTACGATGTTTTTTTAGAGCTTTTTTTAATAGTCAGATAGAAATATTCAGACCAATAAATTAAAACTCGGCAAATTTTAAAATGTATGTCAAAATGGCATATTGCAATTAAGGACACAATATAGATTTCGAAATTCATATTGGTCTGATTCTGAACCTGAACTTTTGAAAAATCAGCCCTTAAAAGGATCTAGGTAAAATGTTTTGTTTGTTTGTTATTTTACGTGAAAACTACTTGAATATTCATGAAACCTCGTACAGATGGATAATAATAGCTAGGCTTGGCTACCACTAAGGTGACACTTAAAAGTTTCAAAAGTTTCAAAGCCTAGAGTTACAACTCATCATGTACAGTTTTTTTTATTCAGCATTTTGTTGATTATTTTTATTTTGTATTACTGTGACCTTTTTATGAATATCAATTCGTAATGCTATTTACCTTTTGAGGATTTTTTTAAATTCCTGTTATTTGCCTCATAGATATGTAATCTAAAGTAGTTATTTATAAACAACAACAAACACACATACATACAACAAGCTGATAACGTTGAAGCAACAACAATTGAAGTTTTCCACCACACCAAAGCCTAATTTATCACAGAAGAGTGAATTAGCCACAATTGAACGTTTTATTAAAATTTAGTTTAAATTCTTCTTAACCAAGATTTTTATTACAAAAAGCGATATTGTATTATTTGAAAAATTACATTAATAGAGCGAAATTGACTTCTAAAGGCGAAATGACACCTGTGGATTCTTAATATTTCTTACGCGGAAAATTCTAATTTAACTGAGACATTTTAAGCGATATTTAGAAAGAGTGTTAGTCGAAGTTTTTGAGTGTAAGGGGAGGTTTTAGGACAGTTTGAGAGAGGGGCGAAGCGTGCGCCCTCCGTGACGCGACGGGGGAGACTGGTCGCGGACGCAAGGATGCGGAGTTTGGAGTTACGCATAGTTACGCAGAGTTACGCAGAGTTGCACAGAGTTGCGCGGAGTTATTCCGTAACGTTTTAGGATAATCGCGGAAGGACGGTTTCAGGTTCCGTAGAATAGTGTGAAGCGTGATTGTGGACTTTTGACCAGTGGTTATATGAAATGATGAGTGGCTCACACGTCCTTGTGCGAAGAAGGGCCTTAGCTATACTTCTCTAGATTTTAAATATGTAGGTATTAAACCAGTCTCCTGAAATTTCTGTTTTTGCGATTACTGTACATACTCATAATAGCAAATTAATATATAACTTTTTCACTTCTTTGCGTTTTATAGGAAAAAAATATAAACCGTCGATGACCCATTTATCACAGTGGTTTAAGCGAAGGTTGTGATTGAGAGGGTCGCGGGTTCGATCTTCACACCAGCCAAAACGCTTGCTGATGAAACAGATATTTATGCGGGGTCTGGGTGTTTGTGTTACCTTGTGTTCTACTTTGTTTCTGGTTTCCATAAAACATCTTTACTTTGGGAACAGTCGCGATGTTGTCTCATATTTAAAGAACCTATAAAAACACAGACAGACACAACTAGACAGAGTTATAAAACTGACGCCTATTTAACCTTAATTTCAATTAACCTTTTTCTGAATAGAAACAAAACGAACCTCCAGCAACTGTTAATTTTATGACAAGAGTATTTTATAATATCAAGTTATAAGAATTCTAAATTACTTCCTTCATTAACATTTAAATTTGCCAGTCGTCATTCCTTGAGTTAATTTTGATAAGATGGAACGTTAAATGTTAAAGTTCATCTGTCCTATTCCTTACAATTCTATAAAAGAAGGCTATTTCTGTATTTCTTAAAACTGCCTGACTATACCCGAATTCACAAACGCAAATCAACGTTGAACATCCCTCGAAATATAGCTGGCCTTTTCAGTTCTATCGACATTTGACGGGTCAGCTCATGAGAGCGTGCTTAGCGTTGATTGACGTTTGTGAATTCCGGGTTCTGTTGCTTAGGAAACTGTCATGGATGATAACTTTAAAAAAGAGTAACTGCGAGTTGCTCGCCGGCCTTTCGGCGCCTGTGGTAGTCACATTATGTATATGTATTATATTTAATTCATACTTCGTTATATTTATTTCGCGGACAGGCATTCATTCATAACAAAGCTAACCCTCACGACCATATCCTTAGTCAGGGGCACACTGATTGTTGCTACTTGGTGAACGGAACATTCAGAAGCTCACGTTTAGCCGAGGGAATTTGAACCCAACGTGGTTAAGGGCGAGCCTATCGCCGTTATCCGGGTTGCTTAAGTTTCATATCGGTATTTTCCATCACCGGAAAGTTAGCCGCAAATTGTACAATAAGCAGTAGGTGTGTTCCGGTCGAGTTTGGTCTCGGGACCGTCGGGTTCCGAGCCAGAGTATTTAACCACTGGGCTACGACGCTCTCATCATCATCATCATCTACAGCTGCATGACGTCCACTGCTGAACATAGGCTTCTCCCAAACATTTCCAGAACGGCCAGTTGTAGGTGGCTTACATCCACCAATAATCTGCTACCCGCACTAGGTCATCCGTCTACTTTGCGTATAGTTCAAAATATGTTTTCTTTTAATGTTCAGCAAGCTCAATGAGTAAAAATGGTCTACCTGAATAAAGACATATTGACACATAATTTGATTCGATTTCAAAGTTCAGGTAATTTCAATGTAGATTGAATTCCAGCGACCGAAGTCTCCTAGAAGGCTTCTCAGCTCAAGAGGGGCCGGGCCGGGAAGCCTTCCCTCTGCAAGCGTGTTGAGGCTTCTATCTAATCTGGGGGCTACGAAATGGAAGCTTTATCACGGCTACTCTGCATTGGCTTTTCCGAAGTTTCGGGAATCTTTGCTTGACTGAAGAGCCAGACGAGTTTATGACTATAGGTATTTTATTCAATTCTACCAAAGTTAAAAGTTTATATGTGTGGATGTGCCGTAAGATATATAATTTTTTTTTCTAACCAAAGTCCATGCGGACGAAGTCACGGGCGGCCGTTAGTTGAATATAGCGCTAAGAATGGATTTATGCCGTGTCGCCGAAAATTGTTCGGTTACTACTTTTTGACACAGAGAAGTAATTTTTTGATTATTTTCGTTCGGAATTCGGTGGTGACCGTGGCTCAGTTTAGACAGTGAATCCACTGGTGTGGTGGTCATCACCGATAACTCACAATCTCACCCCTGGTGAAGCGACACACGCCGGGTCGGAAATGGGATGAGTGATCACCTCAACCGAGGATTTTGTACTTCGCACGGTACGTTAACTATTTGATTCCCTTTATCAAATTTCAGTCGTGAAGCCTAGTCGGAGGCCTAAGGCTGGCTAGATTACATCTGACAGTACGGATTCCCACTTACATTACCCCTGAAATGGGCCCTGAGCCCACGTGTTGATGCGTGGCTCACATCACATTATAGTTAAGAGTGCGCATAAAGCAAAACTACCAATCTTCTTCTTGATTGTACGTGATAAATACTAGATGAAATTTTATGAATTTATTAAATGTTACGCTTCATTATATTTTCGAGGGTTGTGTTTGATCAAAAACATAAAATAATTAAATTATCTCGATAAAAAAAAATCACGAAGTTACGTCTGATTTTCCCTTTTTTTCGTTTTATACTGGACATGGCAATTACTATGATGACAATTTTTTTATAAATAATTATATTGAAAAATAAGTAAGGGCTATGTCTAGCCATTTTTTAAAATTACTTTTAGTTTTGGATTTATAACGATTAAACACTTTTGGCACTTAATACGTTTTGATTCCGCGGAAAAAGTCATCTTCCGTCGCACGTTTGTGAAGCTTGACACATATTTCTATTTCACACATCAGTACCCATCGCTCCGTTGAGACGAGAAGACTACGCTCAAATTCTTAGCTGCTCCGAGTTTCAAAATAAATAGTGAAATGGGGAAAAAGAAAAGGACTTAGTGAACGAGAACTAAAAAAGTTACAAACTGCAAGGATGTCTAATTGTCGAAGGTATGTTGTATTGTATTTTAAGAGAAATAAATTCATTTGAGTCGCTCTAGTAAGATGACGTAAACAGATGGTGTAAAGTATATGCTAAGTAATCACATGACTTTAGTTGGTCTCTTCAAATAATAGGTTGATTTCGAAGGTATTTGTTTCAATCCACCAGGTATTTATTGTAAGTAAATTATTTTCAAATAATATTTAATTTTCAGAATTGCTGCATCTCAAAATATTTCACAATCTGACAGGTGTGATCAAAATGAAGTTGTGGAGGCATGCGCGTCGTCGACTATGTAGGTTTCTTTAAAAATAGTATCCATACTTGCTTTTCCATCTTGGGATATTTTTTTTAGTAAAGTTGAAGCTGGCTGAAACAATAACTAGTTACTACGACATGAGTAAATATACTAAGTACTGTGTTTATTTTACAGAACAACATTGAATTTGGAAAATGTAGACCCTAATAGACAGCCTATATCTACAGACTATTGTCAGTCAGAAAAAATACTTACCGTTATGATTACTCGAGGAATGAAGAGAATACTCCAGAAAGGTATCCGCCTAAATTCTTACAGTACAATCGATAACATTTAAACTAGCGGAGACCTGTCATGAGAAAAATAACGAATAGGAAATAGTCATTTGAAAAATAACGTTAGATAATTTCTGATAAAGTTATCACTTTCCAAACCATCCTGTCTTAAATCAGTAATTTGAAAGTAACAGACGCCGAAATTAACCATTTCCCGCATACTTTTTTGCCTGGCCGCTGCTTTGCACTCTCCTGTAAATATATAATAAATCCGATCAGTTGAACGGAAAAGGGTTGATTTGGGTGGGGTGGTTAGAACTGCAACCACAAAACGCATGAGCCGAGCGATATTTTGACTCAGAACGCCACTTGCTACGAGTACTTTTATGCTTAATTGCAAATGACTTTCCTAATAGTGGGTAATTTGTGCCTTTCCGTATAAATATGGCTTCCGCATTATTTTTTTTCTACTGTGTCATTTTTTAATTTTAATTTTGTAAATAGCTGAACTTTTCAATTACAGTTCATTGAAGCGACGACGCACTCTAAGTAGTCGTTTTCTGGGATCCACAAGATTTGATCTAAATCGATTACCTCGAGAAGGGTAGAACAATAACAGGGCTTTACTATGCCGATTTATTGGGCTGATTCGACGCCGAATTAAAGAAAAAACGACCCCACCTGGCGAAGAAAAACGTGCTGTTTCACCACGACAACGCACCGGTTCACACGTCTGCCGTTGCCATGGCCAAATTGATCGAATTGCTGCCCCATCCACCGTATTCTCCAGAGTTGGCCCCTTGAGACTTCTTCCTGTTTCCTAATCTGAAAAAAACACTCGCCGGGAATAGATATGGATCAAATGAGGAGGTCATTGCCGCCACAGAGGCCTTTTTTGCAGAGTTTGACAAAAACTATTTTTCGGACGGGTTAAAAAAGTTTGAGCATCGCTGTGCTAAGTGTATCTGAAACTGAAAGGAGACTATGTTGAAAAATAAATTGCAACTTTTCAAAAAATTTCCCTTACTTTTTGTAGGCTAAGTAAGTATTTATTGAATGACCCTCGTATAATATGCACATACTTGAAATAAAGATGATGTTTTTGGCATTCATTTTAATTTTTCATTCACCTTTCAACGCCTTATAAACCAGATACAATTGAAAATATGTGCGTGTGCATTGGGTGAGCACCCTCTAAAAATTAATAAAAATGTTCTCACCATTTAGTTGAAGGTCTAAAACAATTGTAAATGTAATCTTGCAATTTGTAAAACGATGTAACCGAAGGTATTTAATGAAATGTCTGCTCACCCAGTTCTCTCAAAGGATCAGCCGTATCTCCGTATGTAATGACTTTACAAATACCAATAGTGTACTGAATTTCAGTAAAAATCTATTCTGACTAGGGTTTTAAAATTCAGTTTCACAAGATCCGTAATAAAAAAAAATACAAATGATTTCTTGTGCTCACCCAATCCTCACGTTATTAAAAGGGCTGATATTTTAGCGAACTAGCAATTAAATGGCATTCATAATTTGTACTGTTTTGGTTGACTATGAACATAATTTTGTAAAATATAAAACAAACCACTATCACGGCGCGTTCTTGAGTATATATTTTTTTAAAGTGCTCACCCAATCCTCTTATTTTCGTAAAGTGAAAAACGTGTATACCTCTTTGTAACTAAACTTTGAAGAATAAGTTAACATGTCAAATTTAGTCAAAAAAAATACAAAATGATCATGTCTATACGTTTTTGATATTTTTATTTACTTCAGGAGATATACGCAATTTATTGTTTGTCCGGAACTCTATAGAGTAGGGTAGGGAGTAGGGTAGGGTATGGTGTTCACACGTTACAAAATAAAGTGACAATACAACTAAAACAGTACAAATTATGAATGCCATTTAATTGCTAGTTCGCTAAAATATCAGCCCTTTTAATAACGTGAGGATTGAGTGAGCACAAGAAATCATTTGTATTTTTTTTATTACGGATCTTGTGAAACTGAATTTTAAACCCTTGTTAGAATAGGTTTTTACTAAAATTCAGTACACTATTGGTATTTGTAGTCATTACATACGGAGATACGGCTGCCCCTTTGTAAGAACTGGGTGAGCACACATTTCATTAAATAACTTCGGTTCCATCGTTTTACAAATTGCAAGATTACATTTACAATTGTTTTAGACCTTTAACTAAATGGTGAGAACATTTTTATTCATTTTTAGAGGGTGCTCACCCAATGCACACGCACACATTGAAAATCTATTATTATAATCGCTGACAATCGCGCCAGGCGGGATATGACCCTTTAATTCGTGTTCAGTTGGTGGAGGAGAGTCAAACCACCCCGTCATGAGTTCTCACCTTATCGTTGCGAGGGGGCTTAGTACTGGTGGTAGGGTCCAACCGCCGGGAAGCGAATAGAAGGCGTGGCAGTGTGGTGGACTAGCCACCCACTCGTTGAGGCCCCTAAGGGCGACACGTGGGGTTGCGGGGCCAGTGCGGCCTGCAAGCGCCTTGAGGCGCGTAGTAGCGGCCGCGGGGTTTTGGTCGGTAGCAGTCCAACATAACATCGTCGTCCCCCCGGGCGGCGAGGTATCCATGAAGATTTCCCCACGAAAAAAAAAGCCGGGTCAAATCATGACCGGGGAGCTTTTGTTTATAAATATACAAATGCGTCCACCTATTACCGTCACTAATATAGAACAAAGAACGCAAAAAAACCCGCTTGTGTATTTACTCTAAAATATACATTTGATTATATATTTTATATTTTTTTTTTTAGTATATGAAAATAAGTCGGGTTTTCCTTCCTGACGCTATAACTCCAGAACGCAAGAACCGATTTCCACGGTTTTGCATTCGTTGGAAAGGTCTCGGGCTCCGTGAGGTTCATAGCAAAGAAAATTCAGGAAAATTTCAACAGAAAAGCGGGAAAATCTTTTTTCATATACAGCTAAGTCCACGCGGACGAAGTCGCGGGTGGCTGCTAGTATTTAGTATTTATTGTGAAAAAATCAACTGGTGACAGAAAGACAGTGTAGTCTACGTATTAGGGCCCTGTTTTTACCTTTTGCATAAAGATCCTTAAAAATAATTTCAAAGATGAGACTACTATCTACAACATAACATTCAACTTATATACAAAGTAAAATTACGTACATTAAAATGTAGGCAATGTATTCACAAGAAGAATGCCTACTGTGTTATCTGATTGTTTTACGTATACTACGGAAGCTACGCGTTGAGCGAGCGAGAGAGATGTATTGTGGTTTGGCGGGCGATAGTGTTCGCAGAGAGGGGGGTGCGGGTGAATTTTATAAATTTGCTGGGTTTATACGCACTCTTAAGGTGAGGCCTGTACCCAGCAGTGGTTTTAAAATAAAAAAACTGTGCCACGTATTGCGCATAATCTCAAAGACCCTTCAAACGCTCACCGCTCAAAAAGAAAAAAGCATTTTAATACTTTCCTCCCTCCATTCAATAAAAGACTTAGCTGTACGTATTCTTCGCAAGTATTCTTTGAAGAGTGTCCTTTACGATGTGTGCTCAGATATCAATACCTTATGAAATGCCATTCTTTCGGTGGTTAACGCGTGTCGGCTTCAAAGGATGTATTGGATTTGTTATTGGATGATGTGGGTTCTATTACTTGGTTGGGCATGTAAACAAATAAATGTTGGGGATATTTTTACCTCTGTGGCAAAAATATGGTTGGTGTGATTTGATCGTGTGGTATAGTAACAGTATGTGTGGGATTTAACCTCAGTTCTTACTGTTACTTTTTAACGTACTTTTCACAAACACTTACTGCCGCACTCAGAGAAGTCAATTAACGTTAATGGTTCGTTAGAGTCGAAATTCCATTTTTCAAAAGAGACTTTATAACAAATGAATAAAGAACTGTTAAGAATGTATAATTTTGTGACTATTAGCTAAGTGACTTCACACATGTCAATTAACACTAAGCACGCGTCAAGTTCCTGCTGTCCCGTAAAATGTCAGTAGTTGAGTTTGATCCAGTAACTTTTGCCAACGGTCGTCAATATAGGCAAGGTGATTTTTTACAAAGAGTTTTGAATGTTTACATGAAATAAATGCCTCAGTTTGAGTGTATTACCTTGTTGTTTCCTGTGCGACTGGCAGCCTGGTTTAAAACCATTTGAAATCATGTAACTATTTCCGCAACAAGTTAATTTTTGACGGTGCATATTCCTTTTTGGGAGGCAAGTAGTGTTTTGGTTGTCCATGGGAGGTCACTCTTCATCAGTTGACTCTTTAAATTGAGTGAAAATAAAAATGTATTTATTCCATGACTGTATACTTTTACAAGTGCTTATGAAAAGGCAGTTAAAAAAATGGTGTAAGAAACACATAATGTTACTCTAACACCGGTTCGGAAGTTGATTCTATCAAGAAGAATCCGGCAAGAAACTCGATAGTTACTACATGTTTTGTTTACAACTATTGAAGGGACAGAGTACAGTCATAACAGAATGTGCAGAGGATCAGAGAATGCAGAGCAGAGTGCTTTCTCAATCTTCTTCCTAAAAAAGGAACTAGTGCAAAGTACTAACTAAGGGTTCTTTAACTCGTTTGAATTTAGCAGGTGTACCGAAAGACAATCGTATTTGCAGGGAAAGCAATTTCAACTCGAATTTAAATCGAGTAGTCAGGTAGATAAACTTTGTGACGATTGGAATAAAACAACCTTAACAATTCTACATGCTGTTTTATATATTTTTAAGAACTTCACAAGGGATCAGGTTTCATTTTTATAAGGTCGTTTCAACAGGATTTGTTTTATCTGTTAAACAATGTTTTTTTCCACTACCACCACATCAAGAACTACGACTTAGTATTGCAAATATGATTAAATTATAAAATTATAATATAGGTATAAATGAACGAGATCAAATATTTCATTTCGAGCCCAATAAACGATTTATATACTTTACGCCAAAACTATAATTTCATGACGTAAATAATTATCTAGATCAAACAAAAAAGAAATGTCTCACTCCTCTGTAATTATAGTTAACCTACTTGAAAAAAGCTTAAGTAATCAAGCTCAAAAAAAGCACTTTCTCAAACAAAAATTCAAAAAACCTCAATTTCAGTTGTCGTAAAAAAGCATTCTACATCCCAGTCACGTTGTTTCCCAATCAGTAAGAGCCGGGTAGTAATTATCGCTCGCTGATTGATACCGTGTCACCGTTTTGATTGGTTCAATGGTTTCAACTGTTTTAACGCGATGACAATGAATTGAAAGTCGAATCACGTGTTCGAGGTTTTTGCAGATAATTTCAGGGGAGCAGTTGAAAAGTTAACTATAAATGTAGCTGGTAGGGCTTTGAAACATTTCAGTTACATACATAAACGGCCTATATACGTCCCACTGCTGGGCACAGGCCTCACCTCAACCATGAGGTGGTGCGAGCCATACTTCAGCACGCGGGCTCAGTGCGGATTGTTGGTGGGGTGTAAGGTGTGTGAGCAACCTTATTGTCAGATGTTTCCTAAGCCGCTCTAAGGCCTCTGACTAGGCTTAACGACTGACAACTAGCGACGTCAACCGTGGCCAACTTAGAAACTTAAACCAGAATGCATTTTCAACAGCCTTAAGCGCTGCTACATAGCTGCTAGATCAGCGCCTAGGATGACGAAGATCTGCTCCATTGAATCCTACAGCGTACCTTTGTGATTGGTCTGCGGACAGCCCGTTCAAATGGTCCATCATGATAACAGGGTTCGTCTTCAGTCAGCCTGTTATTATCGGGCAGAGTTCACTCAAGGGCCTTACGTGTGTCCAACAAGAGGACGATTCAGCAATACGTTTCTGAACGATGCTGTTCATTTCGATTACATACAAAGTCGGTTGTAGGTATCTATATAATTTTGTTTATAAGAGGCTATTGGCTTCTACGCTTTCGCTGAAACGCGTGATTTCCTTAAATTGAATCAAAATTACTGTATCGCCCGCAAAGTGTTTCAACTTCCCTCAACAGAGAGCTAAAGAAGCCGACGGACAATGTTGTAAAAGAAAATGACAGAACGCACTTATTATACACCAAAGACTTATTTTCGCAAAATGTCGCCCAACACACTAAAAAGGATGATACATAATGAGGAAATTATGTAAATTATTCGTCGGAATTCCAGACGGCCTGTTCCGAATTGAATTAATTAACATCATTTGCATTTAGAAACGTCAGGAAACAGAAGGATTTAAATTTTGAGCTTTCCTTCAAGATTTCAGATAAGCTCCAAAAGAGTTATATTTTCGAACGACACAACGGTCTGACCTTCTTTCACTAGGATTTACAAAAATATACGTGCCATTTGAACTATATACGAGCATAATATCATTATGTACAGTAAGATCACTGTAGCATTACGTTTTCCAAAGTAAAACCATTTTTATTCCACTATGATCTCATAAAAGTGGCAGAATTCAAAACTGATTCGTAAAAAATGTGTCTTATCGCGCAGAAGTTAAATGTATAAAAAAACAAGATTTGGAGGCCAGGAAACTCATCGGCGAAGATATGCTCATTGGAACTATACTACAGAGTTTGAAGCATCAGCGTAGAGTTTCACTGGACACTATCCTACATAGCGCTATCTAGCACCAAACTAAGCAACGAAATGCTTGTGCTATGGGAAACTAGACAACGGATAAACATACCTAAATACTATTTGTTGTAAATACATAATATACATAGGAAACACCCGTACCAGTACAAACAGACATGCACACAAATGTTTGTACTGTGCGGGGATCGAACCCGCGACCTTGGTGTAATAGCCCACTTATGAACCATTACACCAAAGCAGTCGTCAGTCTGTTTATCGGTATTATTTACAAGGTGTATTTCGGAAAGCTTGTGCATAAACTGAGTGACCTCATTATTATACCATCCTTTACTTTCTACCACCGGACTACAAGTCTTGGGGCTTCCCCACCCCCCAATGTGGTGGACTTTTCAGCACTCTGGAATTAGCCTGGTAGGAATTAAATCCATCATTTTTATCTTTTTTACATTTCAATAATAATGACATTACAATAAAAAAGACTTAGACATAGGTAAGGTCAGTACTGACGCAAAGTCAAAAATTGTCCACGGGGTAAGACGTAACTAATTTGACCGTGTTGTAACGTGTGGGGACAGTACGGTTATTTACTAGAGCGTAAACGAGACAGATACATGTTCCGAAGTGTCGTCTCAGTCTGTCAACACAGTCAATGCTTTTCTCAGGTGTACTAATCGTTCGAATTTCGGGTGCCACTTTTTTTGCACAAGAAACCTATTTTTAAAAAAAAAACTTTGGTAAATAAGTCTTACATTCAGCATATTATACAATGGCTTAAATAACAAACATATTGTTCAAATACAATTTCTCTAACGGTCCAATCGCCAGAAACTCGAATGTAACTAAAGCAGTTATGGATATGAAATTCCACACATTTTCCGATATGTCGTAAAGTCCCGAAACGAACATTACGTGTGAAATATCTCAGTTATTTTCTAATCAATTCTTGTTATTGGATTTTGGAACTTTAATTAAAAAATGTATTTTGCGAGTATGTTATTAATTTGCTCCAAAATTGTTCAGTTAGTAATTAAAAAGCCTATCAGGTATTTTTAAAAGCAATAAACCTTTGATAATTAATTGAGCTGCGTTTTATGTGATTGTTGCCGGCAACAATGAAACATGAGTCAAAACCTGGACAGCAAATTAATGAAACAAACATTTGGTCAGCAGTTAAAATAATTACAGATAGTGAAGCCACGAAATCAGCAAATTATACACAGATAAAATGATTTCGTCTTATAGTACAGAAAAAAGAGGCGGAGAGAATCAGGGGAGCTAAACACTACCACCCACTATGGCCGGCGCTGACTTTTGCCGGCTGACAAATTTATATAACCTGGCAAAATTGTAAAGCCCTTCCGCCACAACCTATGGAGGGACTAAGTACCATTTAGATTTGGTAGAGTTATAATGGCAGTAAAAGCACGATTGGATACAAAGTTTCACGTGGGAAAAAATGATTAATTTAGTAAAATCCTGATAAATTCTGAAGTTATTTACTTACTTTAAAAGAGAACAATTAAGTGTGACAGTTGGCTTAAGCCGTAATGTTTACTAAATCCGGTAGAGATCTTAAAAGTACAGAAGTACCACACACAAAATTACCATAAAGTGTATCCTAAAAAGAACCTTTTTTACTTCTGTGAAGTTCTGTCTAATCACTACATAGTATAAAACAAAGCCGCTTTCTCTGCCCTATGTCCTTTTGTATGCTTAAATCTTTGAAACTACGCAACGGATTTTGATACGGTTTTTTTTAATAGAAAGAGTGATTCAGGAGGAAGGTTTATAAATGTATAATAACATCCGATTGCACCCGTGCGAAGCGGGGGCGGGTCGCCAGTGCTATAATAAATGGAGTATACCTAGATACAATGATGGCTCAGTTGTGATTGTGGCAGTGAATCGGTAACGACCGCCGTTAGTGAAGCAACACACGCCGATTCGGAAATATTGATATAATCAAAAAGAGGAAGATGTGTTACGTTCATACTTCGCGAATCCGAAAAATGGCCGTCCATTTATGTTGTGACTGTTCACAACTACATGTAATCACATACCCTCACAGCTACAATCCTACTGTGGCGTGTGCATATAGTCAACAAAGAGGGATGGAAAGATGTAATCCGCGTGAGTGCAAACGAGAGCGGTAACAATGCGCCGAAAGCGATAGTCGTCACTGATGTGTGCCGATAATTTTGACGTTTTTGCATTCATAAACAGGTCCATTAGACCTGTTTTTGGGTTGACACCTTTGGTACACAAATGCCATTTCCGATGCAGCTAAATGTGTCGTTTTCACACGTTTTTGCATTCACAAACAGGTCCATTAGACCTGTATTTGGGTTGACACCTTTGGTACACAAATGCCATTTCCGATGCAGCTAAATGTGTCGTTCTCACACGTTTTTTCCTTTTTGTCCTGCTCATTTACAAACAGGTCCATAACACCTGTTTTTGGGTTGACACCTTTGGTACACGAATGTCGTATCTTCCTCTTCTTGTTTATCATGTATCAATGGACGGAAATAGGATAAATATATTTCACGGGGATCTCCATGCTTCGGAAGGTACGTTAAGCAGTTGATCACGGCTGATGTCGCTAGATGTCAGTTGTTAAGGGCTTTTAATAACACCAGGTTTCTCACTAACCTTACACATTTCCAACCAATGATATTATGATGAAAAGGACGTAGATAGGTATTTGTGCTAAAAAAGTGTCCGAAATAAGAACTTCGAACACCTGAGCAAAGGATTGACAGTTTGAGACGACACTGTGCAAATGTACCTGGCACGTTTAAGCTTTAGTATATAATCAGACTATGTTGTACACACGGTCAAATTATAGAAACGAACGCCAGGGTACAATTTTTGACATTGCGTCAGTACTGACATAACTTATCAAACTCTTAAATACGAGTATCATTGCCTCCAACAATCACTGAAATCGCGTGTTGAAGTATGGTTTGCCCTATATAATAGTTGAGGTAAGGCCTGCTGCGATCAGTGCGACGTATCAAAGCTATTGTTCGCTTGTTGTTTGCACCAAAATCCATAAACTTTTCGAACTGCAGAGAAGATGCTACCAAGATCCCATCTTAAGTTTCCTCAATTTCAACATGAACAATACAAAAGCAGAATTTTAGCATATTAAACACTAAAATACTTTGTCCAACTTTTGGCAACTTGTAAGACGAGGATCCACCACAAAGTTGTAAAGCATTCTTGTTACAGCAAACTCCACCTAACTTCCTCCAGTTTAAGTAATGAATTTGAGTGAATTCGGAACTGCTAAGAAAACATTCTGGCGGAGAATTTGTGTCGTAAGCGCTGGGAGTTTCTGTAAACAAGTGAAATTATTGCAATTTACAAGGGTTGTAAAATCTATTGCATATTAGGAAATAGATTCCAAAATTCCATTTCAGGAATCCGATTTTAAAAGCGCTTCACTAATTCATTTCGCCTTCTGCCATCCTTTTATTCCGTTATATGCTTAAAAATGCGAGCGTCAAGATGAAGGGACCAAGTCTCGTGTGGCTGTGAGACATACATAAAACCACTCTACCATAACTCTACTATTTCCTACCTTTGCTTGAAATTTACCTACCTCGGTAAATACAAAGTAATTCAACAAAATAGTTGGTCCCTCCATTATGACGTCAAGATGGAGGGACCAAACTTTGCGTGCGTAAAAATGAAGTAACCAGGTCTCGTATGTCTGTTATTCATATACAAAACTTTACTACCATTGATCGAATATCTGCTGCCTTTGCTATAATTTTACCTACCTCAATAAACACATAGAATTTGAACAAAATAGTTGGTCCGGTCATTGTGATGCCAATATGATAAAAACTAAACTGATAGAGCACACCCTGGATTATTCTGTCTTCTTAGTGTTGTAACAGCTAAATTCTACCTCAATAATATTAATATTGACTTTCTTAAATATAAACCGTTCTTGAGATATTGATTATACAAGTTGGTCAAGTTTTAAAGTATGTTAAGTTACTTGCATGCTGATACTACTTAATTCTCGTGAAGAACATTCACGTGTAATGGTAATGTAACATCACAGATTCGACTCTGACCATTACATTACAATACTACCTGACTGACGAGCAGTCGCGTAGGTATAATTTAACGTTTAGTATAGATTGGAATTACAAGCATTTACTTTGATTTTGTGGTTTCCATAAAGTGCATTTATGTTACAAGTTGTATCTGAATATTACACTTTGTATCATTACGCATTATCAATTTTAATTGCACCTTGCATTGTTACGCTCTTTTCTCCGTCATCTAACTCGCTGATGCAATGTTCGAATCTGTAAGGCTACATTGCACGCGACTGGTCCAGGTGAGGGAACGCCTTATTACTCAATATACAGGGTATTCCGTAATGAGTTCAACCGTAAACCCACTTAGATAGGTCACTTCATTAGCTACAACTAATTTGAATAGTTTTTGGAAATTAAATTTAAATGTAATCCATATACAAATGTAATTAAATTACCATTTGTACTGGAAAACTGTTAATCCTAACTTGATCATACTCGCTTTCTTCAAGATTTAATTAGGCAAATGATAAGTAGGTTTCCGTGTTACGTTCCGTGTCATAATTTTTACGCAAGTGTATTACAAATGGTTGGCCAAAACACGAACGGGTGTTTCATTTTCACTCGTCCCATTTCTTGATCTTCGCCCTATAGCTCGGGCAAACCTACCAACCTATTCCGCACTTGTATCGAAAACTACTATTCATGGGATTGGGATTTAAATACTGACTTGTGCTGTTGAAATGACACCGGGCTGATACTAGAATGAAAATAAATTTTGTCAACCCTACAAATTAATAAAAGGTGTTTATACAACAAATTATTAACTAAGAACATTACACCTGTGTTTACTTGAAGGCAAGTTTCGGCTAAAAAAGGCCTATTAAGCAAGCAGTTTTTAAAATTACTCAAAAGTTATGGAAATGTTTTCTTAATTTTTTAACTCTGAAAATTTAACTGTGACTTGCTTTCACCTCAGTTTTTTTATTTTGGTTGTTTTTGTACCTCAAATTAATGGCAAGAAGCTGGGTATTTTATGGGTAAAAGTACAACTAATGAGGTCTATGCTACAAAAAATGAAAAATGCATACTTTCCCAAAAAAAGATGTGTAAGTCGAAAATTATCAAATAAACTTTTAAAAATCATAACTCGAAAACTACGAAAAATCGCAGAACATACATGGGGTATTTTTAAGTACACCTGAAGTACACCTGTATGCCAGGAACCCAAAAAAATATAAAATAAGTGTCACCTTTTGGGTCACTGTTTCCATATACACGCGCTTCAATAGGCGCTCTCTCACTTGACCAGTCGCGTATAATGTAATGTAGCCTTACAGATTCGAACATTGCATCAGCGAGTTAGATGACGGAGAAAAGAGCGTAACAATGCAAGGTGCAATTAAAATTGATATTGCGTAATGATACAAAGTGTAATATTCAGATACAACTTGTAACATAAATGCTCTTTATGGAAACCACAAAATCAAAGTGAATGCCTGTAATTCCAATCTATACCAAACGTTAAATTATACCTATGCGACTACTCGTCAGTTAGGTAGTGTTGTAGTGTAAAAGTCAGAGTCGAATATGTAATGTTACATTACCATTACACGTGAATGTTCTAAACGAGAATTAAGTAGTATCAGCATACAAATAACTTAACATACTTAAAACTTGACCAACTTGTATAATCAATATCACAAAAACGGTTTATATTCAAGAAAGTCAATATTAATATTATTGAGGTAGAATTGAGCTGTTACAACACTAAGAAGACAGAATAATAAAGGGTGTGGTCTATCAGTTTAATAATAATAGATAATGCGTAATGATACAAAGTGTAATATTCAGATACAACTTGTAACATAAATGCACTTTATGGAAACCACAAAATCAAAGTAAATGCTTGTAATTCCAATCTATACTAAACGTTAAATTATACCTACGCGACTGCCCGTCAGTCAGGTAGTATTGTAATGTAATGGTCAGAGTCGAATCTGTGATGTTACATTACCATTACACGTGAATGTTCTTCACGAGAATTAAGTAGTATCAGCATGCAAGTAACTTAACATACTTTAAAACTTGACCAACTTGTATAATCAATATCTCAAGAACGGTTTATATTTAAGAAAGTCAATATTAATATTATTGAGGTAGAATTTAGCTGTTACAACACTAAGAAGACAGAATAATCCAGGGTGTGCTCTATCAGTTTAGTTTTTATCATATTGGCATCACAATGGCCGGACCAACTATTTTGTTCAAATTCTATGTGTTTATTGAGGTAGGTAAAATTAAAGCAAAGGCAGCAGATATTCGATCAATGGTAGTAAAGTTTTGTATATGAATAACAGACATACGAGACCTGGTTACTTCATTTTTACGCACGCAAAGTTTGGTCCCTCCATCTTGACGTCATAATGGAGGGACCAACTATTTTGTTGAATTACTTTGTATTTACTGAGGTAGGTAAATTTCAAGCAAAGGTAGGAAATAGTAGAGTTATGGTAGAGTGGTTTTATGTACGTCTCACAGCCATACGTGACTTGGTCCCTTCATCTTGACGCTCACTTAAAAATGAGGAAGCTGCGTATTTCTACGACTTTTGCGGGTAGGCCTTTCTAGTAACAAAAAAGCGCGCAAAACAAAATAACGTGGACATCTTTATTTCTCTTAATGCCGCACTCAGAGACGTCAATTAACGTTAATGGTTCATTAGAGTCAAAATTCAATTTTTCAAAAGAGACTTTATAACAAATTGAATAAAGAAATTTAAGAATGAAAAATTTTTAATCTTCTGAACCATTAACGTTAATTGACGTCTCTGAGTGCGGCAGTTAAACTGCTTACAACTTCTTGATAAATTTAAGCGTTTTTTGTTTGTTTGTTTGTTTATTATGAACGTGCTAATTTCAGGAACTACGGGTTTGAAATAAAACAATGTTATCTTTTTGAACAGTTCATATAAATCTCGTTGCCTCAAATCTAAAGTTTTGTTTTTAATGATTTTTACTCAACCTCAATACAAAATAGATGTTGGTTAAATCTAAATTGCTTTTTACTCAATTTGAACCTTAAACAACGTAATACCAAGAACTTATTCATAATAACGTCAGGTAAACACAAGCCTAAACAAACATTCAATTTGAGTGAAATCAAAATTATTACAAACTAAACATCCCTGACTATTTACTTTGTTTTAATGCATACGGTCGCGACTATATCCCAAAGGGGGTAGTCAGAGGCACACTCACTGATGCCATCATGTTGAACCTACCAGAAAATATATTCAGACGCCCACACTTCGCTGAAGGAATCAAAACCTAGTATTTAAGGTGTTGCCTAGTGGTAAAATAAATATAGAAGTGGTAGAAGTGGTAGTGGTGCAATAAAGAATTGAAATTGAAATTGAAAACACTCTGAGAGGACGTAGTGTGACGATGTGGGCTTCTAAATGCTCCATTCACCTTCAACACATTTTCCGAGCCTGAGTCAGAATCAGAATCAGAAATATCTTTATTTAAATTGACCTGGTAAAAGTGCTTTTAAATTGTCAAGAACCAAATCGAAAATAAAAAAAACACTTAATTATAGACTTAAGTACTATGATAAAAATAATAAATAAATACACAGTAAGATACAAACATAATGTGACTCAACCACCGGTGTCGGAAAGCTGTTCAGTACTGAGAAGAACCGGCAAACAACTCAGCAGTTACTTTTTTATATGTTATGAGAAAAATCCGTTAGAAAATTACGTTATCAAAAAGAGTGTTTTCCTCTTTATTAGGACACATAACAATACCTACACTTCAGGTCGCCCATAAAACTACTGCAAAAAGAAAGGGGTAATAAATAAGAAGACAATAATTCACTTAAACTCTGAAGTTCTCAGTTGAAATATCTGCAAAGTTAAAACTTAACTACCCCTCATGTATTACTCTGCGATAACAAAGGCGAAGTTAAACTATTATGTAAGAGGCTAGCTTCATCTTTATTTTACTGATCTTGGACATAGCACAATTTCCTTAAATAAGATTGAGCGATGGCTCATGTTTCCTGACCGCCAATATTATAGGCGTCACTCAAAGACAGTAGGCTCAAGTTTCATCGTCTTCCGATAGAAAAATATTATTTAAGTGATATCGAAGAATTTGGGAATTTATTAACGGTTGGTGAGGAAAATAACTTATGGAGCTAAATGAGGAGGGAAGTTGATGCAAAAGTGAGCACTCGTGATCGAAGGTCATGTTATGACCTGATTAGGGTCGCAGTATTTTGGTGGATACAGACACAACATATTTTATTGGAAATTTGTTGGAGAACGCCGTGTTCAGAAATGAACTTGTCTTGAAAGTAATAAATTAATCGAAGAGAAAAAAAAAAAACACTGGACATTGTTCCACACAGAGCCATCTGGCCCCAAACTAAGCAACTAAATGCTTGTGATTGGGATACTAGACATAAATATACTTGAATACTTTTTTTTGTAACAACCTACTTCCTTGATAGGAGACACCCAGACCAGTACCAAAAAGACATACTTCATCATCAGCCTGTTGCAGTCCACTGCTGGACATAGTCCTCTCCTATTACATGCCACTGAACTCGGATTTTCGGCTGCAAAAGACATACTTAGTATTTACAATATACTACTAAATAAATACTTATTGATTTCTTTGAGAGGCTGCAAAAAGTCGCAATGTGTAAATGGGCCATCTCGTCACTTGTCATTTTTGAAAAACACTAAAGTAATTCAAAGTTAAGAAACCGGTGTACACAGCAGTACATTAAGATAAAATTAAGTTCTCGAAAAGCATTTTGTTCAGCACAGCATCTAGGGTTCAGCAATACCAGTACTTATATAATTCTTGTTCGAAAACAGGTAACAATGTGAAAATTATTACCCGAAAACTAATTTCAGAGTACACGATTCTAACGAAGGCGGATAATAGGTTCCCGGGGGCTGGAACTAGGTATTAAATGTGCTAAGACGCTTTACGACCGTTAAGACCGTTAAGACCTATGTTTTACAAGCCTTTCGGACTGGCCTGTAAAGAGGGACCCAACTTTGTAACGTTCCGGTTAACATGGCCGCCATTTAATAGATGAGGGAGTTATGTACCTTTATCAATAAAGTGGGCTAGAACATGAGCAGCTGGAACCCTTATTTTCTTACTATGAAAAAGCCTAAGATTAGGGCTTTGCTTTATGTTTCGCTGCGAGATATTACGAATTCTAAATGAGTCATTTAAGAGTGATATCAAGTGATACCCCCTTATTCATAACAAACTCAAACAGCTCGTTAACTTTTGTATAGCTCTGTCCCTTTCATTCTTGTTGCTGCCGTCTTTGCGAGTAAGTGACAAAGCGCTACAAAACTTATTGTTATGTTGAAGCGCTGTTTAAGTTTTTATGAATGATGGGGTAAGTCTAGTAGCGGACCCGAGTGTCAGGCAGCGCGATAAGAAAAGTAGCGCGTCGAGTGCGGCGTTAAATGTGGCGTTGAATTATCCGTTATCGTGACAGATCGCTAATCTAGACAGTGGACAGTCACACTAATGATAAAGGCTTAATCCACGTTATCAAGCATAAGATACCTTTGCAATAAGCCTACATTATTCACACACCATACATATAGTGGCACAAAGACTTCACTGTTCAAGTAAAATCATGCTGTCTGAACACGGAAATGTGTTTGTTAACGTAATCTTGTCTACAATCTTGGTTATAACAAGAATGTTGTTCGTTATTAGTATCGTAATTCAAATTAGACATCCAGCATAGACATCAAAAAACAAATATTGCTAGAAACTTAGATACTAGCGAGCGCGAAGCAACTGATCGTAAATCTAAGTTTTTGGGTCCTAGCGGCTACAATTGAATTTAGTAGCAAAGCAAAGGTTTGCAACTAGAATTTTCGCTTAGTCTGTAGCCATAGATCACTACACTTTAGTTTTTCTCGACTCCGCTGCATATCAAGTAAAACCATTTCAGCAAAAAGCTCTCATACTTCATATGATTGGAGTTAGAGATAAAAGGAGAATGCTCGTCTGACGCTGAGAGAAAGATTGCAAACCTTTTTTCTTGTAACTGGCAACATACAGTCAAGGTTTTTTCAGACATATATTCGTGCCGAGGATTGCATTTTTTACATAACGTCAGTGGCGACCCACACCTACTAATTGTACATTATACAATTTGCAGCCAGCTCCCCGGTGATGGTTTATCATAAACGGCCTTTATACGTCCCACTGCTATGAGTTGGAACAAGCCATACTCCAACACACGGGCTCAGTGGGAATTGTTAGAGGGTGTTAAGTTAGTGAGAAACCTTAATGTCAGATGTTATCAAGCCGCCCTAAGGCCACTGACTAAGCTTAACGACTGACATCTAGCGACGTCAACCGGGACCAACTGCTTAACGTACCTTCCGAAGCACGGAGATGCCCGAAATATACATCACTAAATTTCGGTCGGAGTGGTCACCCTTCCCATTTCTGACTCCGCGTGTGTTGCAACGGCGATCGTCGCCAACTACTGTCACAACTGCACCACAGGCACCTGTATACACCTACGTGTATACACCTATATGACAGCCAAGCGGACCGGATAACGGAAGTGGGCTCACTCCACCACGTTGGGTTCAAATGCTATAAGCAAACCTACCTATTCCAAAAACGAACCAAGCCTGGTACAGGCTTCACCTCAACTATGAGGTGTGTAATGTAAGGTTACTCACATGTTGTCAAGTCAACCTAAGGCCTTTGACTGGGCTTGACATCTAGCGACGTCAGTTAAGACCAATTTAAGCGTTTGTTTAGTGTGCCCAATGTCACAACTTAGCTACGACAAGATACTTTACGGGTAAAATATACCTAACAGTTAAACGATCATGGCTGTCTAGTTTAATTGTAACATCTTTGTCTTTCCCCAAGTTTCCTATTTCAAACGAAATCCCATTCAAATCAAAACAAACAAAGGTAACGAAAGAAAACAGAAGATTTCTACAAACAAAAGGGTATCTATAACCTTTTATTCCAGTCAAAACTACCGCACCCTCCGCTTTTTCCACTATTATTTCTCCCCAACGGAAATACGTCATTAGGCCACAAAAGCGCCGGTAACCGTCACGTCACCAAATACTGAGAATATAACAGAAAGGTCACTTTTTACAATAACAAGAGGTGCCAAAAAAGTGTCAAATTTTAGGAATATGTCAACTGCCTACTGAATAAGAAAAGTGCTGAATAGAAAAAGCGCAAAAATGTATAAAGGGAAACGAAAATACTTTATTTTTCTATGTGTTTTTTTACAGTTTCAACAGCTTTGCTATTCAATTCTAATTCTATTTGCTGAAAATAACTGTCTCAGATTTTTGGTGCATGCATTGAGAGAGAAAGTGAAAATGAACATCATTTGCTTTCAGATTTCTTCAGAAGCAAAGAGCATCAGGTCACATGAAAAGGCAAAAAACAAATGACATCAAGGACTGAACTCGATTTTGTTTAAGTGAACAAGCAGCCCAGAACCACAATCATTGTTGAATGCTGACCTGATGCTCCAGGCTGCAATTCGAAAATGGCACCTTATGATGATAAATTGATCAGAACTGCTGTTTAAGTTATAGCGATATAAGTTAGCCGATTATGCACGATTTCGAAGCACGGAGATGCCCGAAAAATACATCACTGAGTTACAACCCTTCTGCGGAATAACAATCTGTGATCAAATCGGTATTTAGGTTAGTGGGATAGAGACTGGGCGTTAATGCACGAATCACGTTTGCAGAAGCAGGTAAAAAAGAAGAGAATTGCAGCGGAAATGAGGATGTCATTTATACTTTATTGCCTGCCTATAATCGATGATTAAAGGAACGAGAAAGGTTCTGATAAAGGGGTATTTGTTTTGACCATTACATGAACGACGATATTTCAAGAACTAGTTATTAAAAAGATATACACAGAAGTTTTTTTGAGTTTTGAAAATGTGTTTTCAAAACCGACCCTACAGCTCAGTACAAACATTTGTGTGCATGAACATGTGTTTGGGTCCTATCAATATAAATTAAACTAGCGGACTGTATTTAAAATAGTGCTGTAATCTTCGCTTCTTAATTACAAGGATCACTTAAAATATTTATGTAAGGAACCGGCGACGGTGGTATTCCCAAAGCGAGTGGTCGAGTGTCGAGGTGGGCGAGCGAACGACCTTGGTGTCCGTCGGCCGCGCAGTCCCCTCCCCGCGTAAGTGCGTTGTGTTCGCAACAACATGTCTGTTGGTATTGCTCTGGGTGTCTCCTACGTTCAAGTATATATTTCCAAAAAAAAAAGTTTATCCGTTGTCCTAAGCTTTGCTCAGTTTCGGGAATACGGGGAATAATGTCTAAATGATATAGATTTCGACCTGCTTCTTCCGAACCCCAACTTTGCCACCACATACTAAGATAAGTGATCGCTTTCTAGCGATAAGACCACCTGAATTGTGGAATACATGCCAATTTGCCGTTATTTATTCGAAACACACTGCAGTTTTTCAATATGATCATCATTACTTTCTTCCAAAACAATTTCTTTCTATGACTATGGCTACTTTATTTTTTTAAAGATCTGAAAACCACAAAAATTGCCAGATGCCAAGATGACCAAATGTTTTTTTTTGGCTTTCAGATCTTTAGTAAAGATACTGCATGAAAAATTGCTCAAAACAATAATAACCATAAGCATAGCTTTTTCATCTTAATCGGAAGTTATTTAAAATGATATTTCTTCCGAGTGTTGAAGGTTAACATTGATGAAATCACCTTGGCTCATAGGGTAAAATATATACCAGAAAGATTCTACCGATCAGTTAATGGTCTCGGTAGCACAGTGATTAGTGCAGTCATTCTGGTTCAATTCCCGCCTGATGCCAAGATGATCAAATCTCTTTTTCCGGTTTTCAGATTTTTAGTAAAGTTTTTCCTTACAGCAGTCTTACTGACTACTGTAAAAACGTACATACCAATATCCATTCCTCGTTTGCACCAATCAGGTGGCCGGGATGTTCCCGGGAATAAATTACATCCTGTCGCGTGGTATCCGGGATAAGCGACATTATTGATGGCGCTTGGCTAATGTGACTACTCAGGGGTTTAACAAGACGTTTGAGATGCCTCTTAACCCTCAGATACTTGGGGAACGAACAGGAACCTTAATCCATCGATTCGGTAATTTTCTTTTAATCTTGGTTGATCATTCGTTCAATGGAAGCGTTTAAGTAATGCTTTTATTGGCACGATACCAGTGGTTTCTAGTTTTCATAAACAAAATAATACATTAAAATGTGGAATTCAAATAAAAAGAAACGACCCTAATCGTTCTATATGTAGTTCTGAATCACTCTCCAGAGGCATTACCCTACCACGTGTTTCTGGTGTCACCTCCAACAACCCGCACTGAGCCAGCGTGTTGGAGTATGGCTCGCACCACCTCATACTTGAGGTGAGGCCTGTGCTCAGCAGTGGGACGTATATAGGCCGCTTATGTGTTTCTGGTGGCACCTCAAATTTGAGTGGCATTCTATACAAATTTGCCTTTTCGCGCTCGATGCATTTGACCGATATAAACTTGTACTACTTAGTCCCTCCTCAGACATGAAAATGATCACATTAATTAATTTATTAGCTTCATCTGTGATTATTTACTGAATACGAGTGAAGCAAATCAACGTTAAAGATAGGTCTCGGGCTCAGGCGGGACTGGAACACTAACCACTGTGCTACCGAGACCAACTGAACAGACCGGACGAATTTTGCTGGTATATTTTACATGGCAGCCTGGTTTGTTTCACCAATATTTAGGCACATAAGTACCTTTAAACATTTGAAAGGAACATCAACACAACATCAAGTCACTCAGAAATAACCCACATTTTTACAATTCATTAGTTTCAAAGTAAAAAATCGTAAAAGCGAGATCTAAAGTGTTTCTGGCGCTCTCGAGTTGAGGGTCTCGTCTTACAAAGCAACTTTATATTGGATTTTGTCAAGCGTGAACCGTTAGATACACAACTGAGCCCGCAAAACCAAAGTGCAGGTAAAATTCGTCAGTAATTCGATGTCGACAGGATGTTAGGGGGTAATAATATTCCCCCTCATGGGTTCTCGCCTCGGCGTGGCGAGGGGGCCTAGTACCGGTGATAGGGGAACCACCGGGAAGCGAAGAGAACCCAGGCGTGGCAGTGTGGTGGACTGGGAACCCACCCGCTGCGGCCCGCAAGGGCGACGTGGGGCTGCGGGGCCAGTAGGGTCTGCGAACAGTGGGTGCCAGCGGGCCGGAGTGCGGGGTTTGCTCTGGCTTGCATTGCACGGCGTCCACCGAGACGCCGAAAGTGCCTGCGTGCTCCAGGCGCTTTCGTGGCCTCCCCCCCCCCTTCGTTGGGGGTCGGTTGGAGGGGGCCCCTTTAGGGGCTAGCACTGGCGGCGGAGCAGTGTGGCATTATTTACGGTAGGATCCAGCTTCGCCGCCAAGGTGCCACGGTCGAGTGCCGTGGGGTTTTAGTCGGTAGGAGTCCGACATCAATGAGGATTTCCCCACGAAAAAAAAAAAAAAAAAAAAGGGGGGTAATAATATTAGAACGTTTTGTCTCTTTCATTGTTATTGCTGACGACTTTTGCGAGTAAGTGACAGGACACGTCAATCGCTAAACAAATGCTACAGCATTGCTTCAGTCTGTCTAACTGACCATATTTAACGAATTGAAGAGAGAAGAGAAGATATTTGCCTTAACTTTTGCAACATTCAAAAATACTTTCACAAACTGCTTGTCAAACTTGAAGCAAGCCCTAACGCTAGACTGGTCGTGGTCGCTGATGAACAGGGTAGCGACTCACTGTCACCACTGGCTTCCATGGCAGCCGAACGTCGCGCGATGTCTCTCGACTTTTGTCGGCTTCGTGAGTCGAGGGTCCTGCGGTCGGCTGTGTCCATTTTCTAATAAGGTCGATCTAGCGAGTAGGGGACTGGCCTCGTGCTTTCTACCCCTCAGTGCGGCCCGTCACTACAAGTGTCTCCATTGAGTCATCATTCTTGGAGATATGCCCAAAGAACTTCAGTATTTGGTTTTAAGATAAAGTCGCAAAGCGTATTGTACTTAAGTGTGCACACGGAAACGTACAGTGAACAATTCCTACGGTAACTCAAATCTCAAGGCTTTGAAAGTTGATTTTCACAATAAGCTCAAGTTTATCACTCCGCGTATTCCTTTATAAACCAAGAAACAAGCAACTCCTCTCAAGTTTGAATGAATGAATTTGAGATAACAATGAGATGACTACTTAAGAGTGCGTATAAACCCAGCAAATTTATAAAATTCACCCGCACCCCCCTCTCTGCGAACACTATCGCCCGCCAAACCACAATACATCTCTCTCGCTCGCTCAACGCGTAGCTTCCGTAGTATACGTAAAACAATCAGATAACACAGTAGGCATTCTTCTTGTGAATACATTGCCTACATTTTAATGTACGTAATTTTACTTTGTATATAAGTTGAATGTTATGTTGTAGATAGTAGTCTCATCTTTGAAATTATTTTTAAGGATCTTTATGCAAAAGGTAAAAACAGGGCCCTAATACGTAGACTACACTGTCTTTCTGTCACCAGTTGATTTTTTCACAATAAATACTAAATACTAGCAGCCACCCGCGACTTCGTCCGCGTGGACTTAGCTGTATATGAAAAAAGATTTTCCCGCTTTTCTGTTGAAATTTTCCTGAATTTTCTTTGCTATGAACCTCACGGAGCCCGAGACCTTTCCAACGAATGCAAAACCGTGGAAATCGGTTCTTGCGTTCTGGAGTTATAGCGTCAGGAAGGAAAACCCGACTTATTTTCATATACTAAAAAAAAAAATATAAAATATATAATCAAATGTATATTTTAGAGTAAATACACAAGCGGGTTTTTTTGCGTTCTTTGTTCTATATTAGTGACGGTAATAGGTGGACGCATTTGTATATTTATAAACAAAAGCTCCCCGGTCATGATTTGACCCGGCTTTTTTTTTCGTGGGGAAATCTTCATGGATACCTCGCCGCCCGGGGGGACGACGATGTTATGTTGGACTGCTACCGACCAAAACCCCGCGGCCGCTACTACGCGCCTCAAGGCGCTTGCAGGCCGCACTGGCCCCGCAACCCCACGTGTCGCCCTTAGGGGCCTCAACGAGTGGGTGGCTAGTCCACCACACTGCCACGCCTTCTATTCGCTTCCCGGCGGTTGGACCCTACCACCAGTACTAAGCCCCCTCGCAACGATAAGGTGAGAACTCATGACGGGGTGGTTTGACTCTCCTCCACCAACTGAACACGAATTAAAGGGTCATATCCCGCCTGGCGCGATTGTCAGCGATTATAATAATAGATTTTCAATGTGTGCGTGTGCATTGGGTGAGCACCCTCTAAAAATGAATAAAAATGTTCTCACCATTTAGTTAAAGGTCTAAAACAATTGTAAATGTAATCTTGCAATTTGTAAAACGATGGAACCGAAGTTATTTAATGAAATGTGTGCTCACCCAGTTCTTACAAAGGGGCAGCCGTATCTCCGTATGTAATGACTACAAATACCAATAGTGTACTGAATTTTAGTAAAAACCTATTCTAACAAGGGTTTAAAATTCAGTTTCACAAGATCCGTAATAAAAAAAATACAAATGATTTCTTGTGCTCACTCAATCCTCACGTTATTAAAAGGGCTGATATTTTAGCGAACTAGCAATTAAATGGCATTCATAATTTGTACTGTTTTAGTTGTATTGTCACTTTATTTTGTAACGTGTGAACACCATACCCTACCCTACTCCCTACCCTACTCTATAGAGTTCCGGACAAACAATAAATTGCGTATATCTCCTGAAGTAAATAAAAATATCAAAAACGTATAGACATGATCATTTTGTATTTTTTTTGACTAAATTTGACATGTTAACTTATTCTTCAAAGTTTAGTTACAAAGAGGTATACACGTTTTTCACTTTACGAAAATAAGAGGATTGGGTGAGCACTTTAAAAAAATATATACTCAAGAACGCGCCGTGATAGTGGTTTGTTTTATATTTTACAAAATTATGTTCATAGTCAACCAAAACAGTACAAATTATGAATGCCATTTAATTGCTAGTTCGCTAAAATATCAGCCCTTTTAATAACGTGAGGATTGGGTGAGCACAAGAAATCATTTGTATTTTTTTTTATTACGGATCTTGTGAAACTGAATTTTAAAACCCTAGTCAGAATAGATTTTTACTGAAATTCAGTACACTATTGGTATTTGTAAAGTCATTACATACGGAGATACGGCTGATCCTTTGAGAGAACTGGGTGAGCAGACATTTCATTAAATACCTTCGGTTACATCGTTTTACAAATTGCAAGATTACATTTACAATTGTTTTAGACCTTCAACTAAATGGTGAGAACATTTTTATTAATTTTTAGAGGGTGCTCACCCAATGCACACGCACATATTTTCAATTGTATCTGGTTTATAAGGCGTTGAAAGGTGAATGAAAAATTAAAATGAATGCCAAAAACATCATCTTTATTTCAAGTATGTGCATATTATACGAGGGTCATTCAATAAATACTTACTTAGCCTACAAAAAGTAAGGGAAATTTTTTGAAAAGTTGCAATTTATTTTTCAACATAGTCTCCTTTCAGTTTCAGATACACTTAGCACAGCGATGCTCAAACTTTTTTAACCCGTCCGAAAAATAGTTTTTGTCAAACTCTGCAAAAAAGGCCTCTGTGGCGGCAATGACCTCCTCATTTGATCCATATCTATTCCCGGCGAGTGTTTTTTTCAGATTAGGAAACAGGAAGAAGTCTCAAGGGGCCAACTCTGGAGAATACGGTGGATGGGGCAGCAATTCGATCAATTTGGCCATGGCAACGGCAGACGTGTGAACCGGTGCGTTGTCGTGGTGAAACAGCACGTTTTTCTTCGCCAGGTGGGGTCGTTTTTTCTTTAATTCGGCGTCGAATCAGCCCAATAAATCGGCATAGTAAAGCCCTGTTATTGTTCTACCCTTCTCGAGGTAATCGATTTAGATCAAATCTTGTGGATCCCAGAAAACGACTACTTAGAGTGCGTCGTCGCTTCAATGAACTGTAATTGAAAAGTTCAGCTATTTACAAAATTAAAATTAAAAAATGACACAGTAGAAAAAAAATAATGCGGAAGCCATATTTATACGGAAAGGCACAAATTACCCACTATTAGGAAAGTCATTTGCAATTAAGCATAAAAGTACTCGTAGCAAGTGGCGTTCTGAGTCAAAATATCGCTCGGCTCATGCGTTTTGTGGTTGCAGTTCTAACCACCCCACCCAAATCAACCCTTTTCCGTTCAACTGATCGGATTTATTATATATTTACAGGAGAGTGCAAAGCAGCGGCCAGGCAAAAAAGTATGCGGGAAATGGTTAATTTCGGCGTCTGTTACTTTCAAATTACTGATTTAAGACAGGATGGTTTGGAAAGTGATAACTTTATCAGAAATTATCTAACGTTATTTTTCAAATGACTATTTCCTATTCGTTATTTTTCTCATGACAGGTCTCCGCTAGTTTAAATGTTATCGATTGTACTGTAAGAATTTAGGCGGATACCTTTCTGGAGTATTCTCTTCATTCCTCGAGTAATCATAACGGTAAGTATTTTTTCTGACTGACAATAGTCTGTAGATATAGGCTGTCTATTAGGGTCTACATTTTCCAAATTCAATGTTGTTCTGTAAAATAAACACAGTACTTAGTATATTTACTCATGTCGTAGTAACTAGTTATTGTTTCAGCCAGCTTCAACTTTACTAAAAAAAATATCCCAAGATGGAAAAGCAAGTATGGATACTATTTTTAAAGAAACCTACATAGTCGACGACGCGCATGCCTCCACAACTTCATTTTGATCACACCTGTCAGATTGTGAAATATTTTGAGATGCAGCAATTCTGAAAATTAAATATTATTTGAAAATAATTTACTTACAATAAATACCTGGTGGATTGAAACAAATACCTTCGAAATCAACCTATTATTTGAAGAGACCAACTAAAGTCATGTGATTACTTAGCATATACTTTACACCATCTGTTTACGTCATCTTACTAGAGCGACTCAAATGAATTTATTTCTCTTAAAATACAATACAACATACCTTCGACAATTAGACATCCTTGCAGTTTGTAACTTTTTTAGTTCTCGTTCACTAAGTCCTTTTCTTTTTCCCCATTTCACTATTTATTTTGAAACTCGGAGCAGCTAAGAATTTGAGCGTAGTCTTCTCGTCTCAACGGAGCGATGGGTACTGATGTGTGAAATAGAAATATGTGTCAAGCTTCACAAACGTGCGACGGAAGATGACTTTTTCCGCGGAATCAAAACGTATTAAGTGCCAAAAGTGTTTAATCGTTATAAATCCAAAACTAAAAGTAATTTTAAAAAATGGCTAGACATAGCCCTTACTTATTTTTCAATATAATTATTTATAAAAAAATTGTCATCATAGTAATTGCCATGTCCAGTATAAAACGAAAAAAAGGGAAAATCAGACGTAACTTCGTGATTTTTTTTTATCGAGATAATTTAATTATTTTATGTTTTTGATCAAACACAACCCTCGAAAATATAATGAAGCGTAACATTTAATAAATTCATAAAATTTCATCTAGTATTTATCACGTACAATCAAGAAGAAGATTGGTAGTTTTGCTTTATGCGCACTCTTAAGTTGTTACAGATTTGAGTTTCTGCTTCTTTGTTGTATTGTTCACACGATATTAAGAACTAAGGAAACCCTCTTTGAGTTTGGTAATGCCTTGAATAAGTTCTGTTCTGTTGGTGTACACAATTGAGGGTGTTCTAGTTATACATAAGTTTCTGGGTAGTTTGACATAGTTTAGCTGATTTGGGGTTAAGATTTTCCGCGATGAAATGTCTGTTAAAGCTTATTATATATTTGGATACTGCGGTCAAATATTTAAGTGTACCTAATTATAATCACATTTAGATATAAGTTTGTATTTTCCTGGCATATTTTTTATAGCGGCCGCCCGCGACTTCGTCCGCGTGGACTTAAGTTGAAAAAGTAATGTTTCTTTATAAATTTTAACATATGTGCGATTTAGATGTATAAGCTACATAATTTCAAAGTGTCATTAAAATCCATTCAGTAGTTTTTACGCGTAAGAGCAACACGGCACATCCACACATACAAACTTTCACCTATATAATATTAGTAAGAAGTAAGATTTATTTCAGTATTAAAGTTCCAAATCAAATGAAGCCGAGAAACTTTTCAACGAGAAATAGGAATACCTACTCTGCTTAATAATACAAATAATCACTGCATAGTATAAAACATAGTCTCTTTCTCTGCCCGTATATTCATATGTAAGTATGCCTAAATATTACAGTACAACGGATTTTGATGCGTTTATTTGAAATAGATCAGTGATTGAAGAGGAAGGTTTATACTTATAATACCATCCCATTGCACACGCGCAATGCCGGGGCAGGTCACTAGTATGAATATCAACCACATCCGGTGCGCAAGGACAAATAGTGAAAAATGATAAGAAAATGACAAACAATACATTTTCTTTGTCCCCCAACGTTGTTTTACCACAATCCGTGTTGACGATAAGCGTTTGTGTACGAAGTTATATTAATTAATTTTGTACTGAAAATAAATCAGGCCTTGGCACAGTTAAACGACAATTAACTACACGCAAATGTAGTTGAGTAAATCAGCGCGTGTAGTCATAGTTCACACTCTAAAATAAAATGCAAGTTTATTTTATGATACACGAGAAGTTTTCTAAAGCGATTTAAAAAAGGATTAGACTAGATGGAAACAAATTTAGTGTCAAAGATCTTCAAAAAATATTCAAATGGTTCAACAGACAATTTTGTTTCGATCAGTACAGACATTTGTGTGCATGAACATGTCTGTTTGTATTGGTCTGAGTGTTTCAAATGTATATTAAGTACAAAAGAAAAAGTATTTAAGTATGTTTATCCGTTGTCTAGTATCCCATAAAAACTGGCTTTAATTAGCTCATTCTGGGGCTAGATGGCGCTGTGTGGAATAATGTCCAGGGATGTTTTTTTATGGTGATAAGGGCATCTGGCTCAGCATATTGATATGGTGCAAGGGCCAAAGACTCTTGCAGGTGTGTTGCTCTCTCCCAAATTCATGTACGTACATAATTAGGTTGACAACATAAGAATAAAATGGCAAACTTAAATCAAATAAATAAATAATACCTGAAATAATGCAAACAATGTATTTTAAACAACCCGTGATGAATACGTGATGATAAAAAACAATGCAGTTCGGCATCAATTCGTCAAAATCTTTCTACAATGTTTCGGATTACTTAGTCAAAGATGCCTGGACCAACTTGGAAAATTCTTCTATTGTTTGATAGGGTTTTTGTTCCCAAATTGCCCCACGGTCATCAGATCAGGGTCTCATAATGCGGAACTGAAAAAAAATACAGAAATCTTAAAAATTACAGCCATACTTGAAGCATCATAACTATTTATTAACGTAAAACGTTCAAAAGCGTTTTTAGTATCTATGGTCTTAACAACCTATTCAGTAAAGTTCAACGGTGGTGTAGGAATTTTTTTTTAAATTCGTTTTGATACCAGACAAACATTCCGGTAAATTTCTTTTCGGCTTGTATTCAGCAACAAATGTCTTTAATAAAAATAATGTCCTAACTTCAGTGTCCGTATAAATGAAGTTTGAACTCTTAATCTTCTAAACCAGCGAAGTAAAGCAACCCTTCCAATTCGGTCCACACCATCGCGCGGGATTGGACTTGTCTTCGCAGATTGGATCAGCGCAGGATTAGCGGCTAAAATCACAAAAAGCGGAATGCTTTATATCGGCGAGTTAAATTAATACTGGTGTTTGGCCACGAAACTAGAGATTTGGGAAATTTAGATTGTTTTCTTGACTCAGGCGAGAACGCTTTACATACATACATAAACGGCCTATATACGTCCCACTGCTGGGCACAGGCCTCACCTCAACTATGAGGTGGAACGAGCCATACTCCAACACGCGGGCTCAGTGCGGATTGATGGAGGGGTGTAAGGTTAGTGAGCAACCCTAATGTCAGATGTTATCAAGCCGCCCTAAGGCCTCTGACTAGGCTTAACGACTGACATCTGGCGACGTCAACCGGGACCAACTGCTTAACGTGCCTTCCGAAGCACGAAGATGCCCGAAATACACATCACTGAATTTTCGGTCGGGGTGGTCACCCATCCCATTTCCGACCCGGCGTGTTGCTTTACAACAGCGATCGTCGCCGATCACTGTCACAGCTGCGCCACGGGCACCTTTAGAGAAAACGCTTTAGTAAGCGATAATCTCATAAATTCTACGGAAACGTGCTAAGGTTGGAAATGGTAGCGTGACGAGCTGAGGCTGAACCATTGACGTTGATTGATACTGAGGCGTGGTACTTTTTTTATAAATTATCTAATTGGCAACATTTGACGCGCGGGATTTTGCACAACGTCATGTTGATCATCATGTTTATCAACGACGCGCAACTGCCGCATGGTATCAAACGTCATGTTAGAAACAACGCGCTGTTGTGCAACCTCGGCGTAAATGTTGAGCGTCAATTGTTGCCTAGTGGATACGCTTTAAGTTTCATGTTTATGATTGGTGAACCTTATCCACATAAAAACTACTTCAATAAAGGATTGTGACGGTTCACAATATTGTTTTTCACAAACCACGTAAAAATACTAACTGCCTTGGGCATATGCGAGTAAATGAACCATAACACGAGTATTAGGGGTAAGCTATCGTAAAATCTCAATGGAAAGGGACATGAGCGTGAGCGCGTGCTTAGCGTTGATTGTCGTTTGTGAATTCGGGGCTAAATCAGACAAACTAATTTTACACTTTCAAGCAAGTGTAAAATTAGTTTGTCTGATTTAGCTGTGAAGTTCTTTTTTCCTTCTGGAGATTTGATATTTGATATTTAACCGCAAATAGTCTTTCGATGAAATGTGTAAACATGGCTAAACGTATGAAAACTCAAAGATGAAACACGCATATTTCGTAGCCACAATAGGCATGATGACTGTATTTTTTTTTTGTTTATTATCGAAAGACCTTACATTTATGTAAACAATCCTCAAAGAATCACTTCATCTGGATCAATACCACCAGAGATATCACAATTTGAAATGCACATTTTTGGACTTGCCCAAAAACGCTCCATACAAAAGTGACAGCGATAGTGACGTCACTGTCGCTTTTGTATGGAGCGTTTTTGGGCAAGTCCAAAAAATGTGCATTTCAAATTGTGATATCTCTGGTGGTATTGATCCAGATGAAGTGATTCTTTGAGGATTGTTTACATAAATGTAAGGTCTTTCGATAATAAACAAAAAAAAAATACAGTCATCATGCCTATTAAATTACTGTGCCCAATCCGACCGCCAGCGCTTCCGTAACAAAGGCCTCCCCCCCCCCTTCTCAGCCGATTTTCACGCCTATAGGCACAGTATAAACATACAGTAGGCTATCTAAGGCCGCCCGCCGATTTATTAGCCTAGCGTGCACACAACGCGGCACAGCCCGTCCGTACTGCCGCCTCCCTATGCCTCCCTATTTTATGCTAACGTGTGCGTGAAATTGCGTGTGCGTGATATCGCGACACGGCGCGCGACGCAAACCGAGAGTGGCACGTTTGTATGTAGATAGCTTACTGTAAGATTATACTGTGCCTATAGGATAGGCGCGGTCTATTCCCACTTCCACTTATTGTAGATTGTATTGCAGTCTGTCTGTTGAACTAGGTTCGTGTTGATGTCTGAGGTATGCGAGAGGCGGAAAGGCGGAGGGCAATAGGAAGCCCAAATAAATAGACATTGATATTTAAGGACGTTCAAGTTCTATACTCGAATTTAGGTGAAGTAAAATGGCAGGCGATGTAACTCAAAATGAGAAGAAATCAAACTTTCTGTTAAATAATCTTTGAAATTACTACAGCTGGCTGAGCTAAACGGAGCTATTATATTCTGATTGCCGTCAGATTTAGTTACTATTGTTATATTTTCTTGTGCACTTGCCTATCCTTCTCGACAGCTAATTGTTTGTAAGAGATCGCTTTTTGGCGATAATCTGTATTGTATAACTGTTTATTTCTGTTGTTTTTGTGTGCAATAAATAATATATTTATCTATCTGATAAGGCCTTACCGCGCTCAGTGCGCATTTTGGGGAGCTCACCCTAAGGGCTCCACCTAGGGCCCTTAAAAACTAGACCCGGCTAGACCAGTTTCCCAACGTGCCCTTTACTTCTTCGTGCCCCCAACTATAATTCATCACCATATTATATCAGTTGGGATGTCCCCCATCTAACTACCTGACATGGAGTGCTATTTCCATAGGAAAACCACCAAAGGTCGCGACGCCATACAATTGCCATACGATTTTCCGTTTACCTCGCTGCTAAGGTATTCCGGTTGTCGCCAAAACTCGCTCGTGGTGAGTTATCTTTAAAATTCAACTACTTTGCGACTGTGGTCGTTTGGGGGAAAAGAACAAAGCCAAATATTTTTTTTTATTTATTAAATGAGAGAAAATACTAGTTCAAGGTGAAGCGTATTGATGATTGGAGAAAGCGTGAAGCACCGAAATGTGAAATGATGTTAGCCGGAATGCCACCCCTGATCTCAATTTGTTTTTTTTTTTCTAGTTTTACCTAAAAACGAACGTAAGCTAAGTACATTTTCCTCAAACAAGATTTTCATTTTGTTACATTGCTTGTTGCATACAAGCGCCATCTTTCGTAACGTTCTGACAGCATTCACAGTGGTGGAAAGCAGTGTCTCCTTGCTAACGCTGGTCTTGCTACTCGCCGCTAGGTGGCGCACTCGAGTGCTTTTCACTAAAAGCAGATCGCAAGCAAGCGGAAGCTTTTCCGCGAAAGTTTTTCCGATCACAAATAAATGAAAGCTGTTTTTACTTCTAAGGGTAAGTTGCACCATAGTAGAAGTTAAAGTTAAATTTTTTGTTAAAGTTGACAATTCGACGTCATTTTTGGTCGTCAAATTGTCAAATTTGACAAAAACTTTAACTTCTACTATAGTGCAACTAACCCTAAGTAATGAAAACAACCAACAACAATTTGAATAATGATAATTGACCTACTTTTCAGTAAATACCTTGAACAAGATTTGAAAATTCAAAACGGAAAACACCTTAAATCTTTCACACGGATTGCAAATTAGAAAAAATATTGTGACATCAATATACACCATGCCTTTTTTATCTCAAGCAAACAGCTTATTTTTAACAAAATGAGATTACCAAAGCAACAACTCTTTTGGGAAATCCATGACAATAATGATATCATTATTCCCCTTTTGGAACAGCAGTCAAATGGGAAGTCAGTTGAGTCAGCCCGGCTCATCCAGCTCAGGCCGTGCCCAGGGGAAATCTACTTGGTTCCAGTGAGCAGACATCTGGAGTCTAAAAGGCTAGGTCGGTTGCTGGAGCTCCAAAAAATATTGGTAACCGACTTTGAAGTCGACCGGTTATAAAGAGAATACCTAATAATGAGAATGGCTTGAAAAGTTGGAATCTGTTGAAACTATTCAATTAACAAAAACATGTTGAAAGGTTTGATTCGGTCGCATCGAGCGCGTAAACGCAAATTTGTTTTTGGCAGAAATTCGTGGCCAACGGCTTCAAGTAATGATAAATGACACCTGCCGCATTAAAAATAGTTTTTTTATTTCTTTCTTTCTTTAAACAGGTCTCCCATAGATTTCACGGCTGTAGGCGGCCTGCTCCCACTGAAACTCCACGATCTTGATGACCATTATGGCCTGCAACCAGCTCATAGTGGTCTATGCACAAGCACAAGCTCACAGTGGCTCACAGTGGTCTGTGAGCCACTGTGAGCTTGTGCCCAGCAGCGGGACGTAAACGGACGCTGTTTTCTTTCAAGTTTAGTATTTCAAAACCTATTTGATGAAATTACTATCTTCTTAATGCCTAAAACTACTTATCTTTATTCTCTTACTAAATTTGACCTTCCTACACGTCCTTTAGGACGTCAAGAGCTATATAACTCAATTTAATGTCTAAAACGTAATAAAAGACCACTACATCCTTAGTACTCAGAAAAAGCTCTTCAAGTACATAAAAATAATATCTTTATAGCTAGCCGAAGTGTGATATCAAAACTGTTTTTACCTAAATAATTATAAGCGCCACTCAGTGGTATTTATCTTGTTGTTAAATTGACAGTCTAGAATGTAGAGGTTTAATTCAAATCCGAAAATGAACCGTAAGATACTTATATAAAGTTTAAAATGTTTCAAGAACGTCGCGGCCAAGTTTAATGGTGACACTCACTTTGTCTTCCTTGTACAGAGGCACTCACATCAACCTTTATAAAACTATTGCAAAATGGGCCTTATATCAGCGGCATAAGATGCCACTATGTAGAGGTTGATGTGGGCGCCTCTGTACATTTTACGGCTAGCTCTCAGATGATGGTAATCCTTAAAAAAACGGCGATTGGCTCGCCCCTTACCACAATGGGTTCAAATTAGCTCGCCGAAATGTAGGCTTCTTAATGTTCCGTTCACAATGACGGCAACAATCAGTGTGGCATTGACTACCTCGTTTGGCATGAAATCGTAAGGGTATGTAATGTTTGGTTATCCTACTAATATTATAAATTTGAAAGTTTGTATGTCTGGATGTGCACGTGTAGCTCCTTCACGTAAAAAACTACTGGATGGATTCTAATGAAACTTTACAATAATGTAGCGTATGCATCTGAATAGCACATAGGCTACAATTTATAACAAAATATTACTCTCTTTTTCTTCCACGCGGAAAAGTCCCGAAGAAAAGACCCTTAAGTCCATATTTAATTTAACCATTCAGATCCCACAGCTAGGCAAAGGTCTCCCCCAAGCTCTTCCACCGGCACCTATCCTCAGGCAGATTAACTATATTTAATAAATAATCTTTATTTATTTATTTATTTATTCTTTATTGCACAACAATGAATGGTACAAAAGGCGGACTTAATACCAATGAGGCATTCTCTACCAGTCAACCATAAGGCTAAGCAGAGAAGTACAGTAGGCGGTGCGACAAAAAATTAAATAACTTTCAAGTAATTTAACAGAAAGATACAACAATAATAATTTAATCAATAATAATGTGCAATAATCTTTATTGCACAAAACAGGATATTACTGCTAGTAGACTCTCAAGTTCTTCCTTCCTTTTCTTATTGTTAACCCTTCCGGGGACTCTAAATACCGGTAAACAATCCCCCTTCCGGGCGAGGGGTTTCAAAGCAAACTCATCTAAGCAAAGACTTTGTTTGTCTTTCTGTTCGTTCAATTCAGCTGAACTGAGCATTTGGAATGTCTTTGAATGCTGAAGTGTTTCAGTGGAAATAATGTATGTGTTACAATTCGTTTCGTTCATTGTTATTGGAGGTATCCCAGAAAGTTTTTTGGTCTGGGCTGTGAAATAGGTAAATGGGGCTGTAGGATGCAATAAGACTATTAATAAGAGGTTGCATCGTGCTACGACCAATGATATTATAATGAAAAGGGGCACGGGCACGGGCAACCCCACGGCACTCGACCGTGGCACTTTGGCGGCGAAGCTGGATCCTACCGTAAGTAATACCACACTGCTCCGCCGCCAGTGCTAGCCCCTGGTGGGGACCCTCCAACCGACCTCCCAACGGAGGGGGGTTGGCGAAAGTGCCTGGAGTACGCAGACACTTTCGCCGTCTCGGTGGACGCCGTGCAATGCAAGCCAGAGCACCCCCGCACTCCGGCCCGCTGGCACCCGCTGTTCGCAGACTCTACTGGGCCCGCAACCACGAGCCACCCGAAGGGCGGCTCCGCTCCGCAACCAGCGGTACGCAAAGGGGGGATCAGCCTCGGATCACTGGCCCCCACCAACCGATTGTGCGCCGCGGCCTCCACCACGCGCCTCAGGGCGCTTGCAGGCCCCACTGGCCCTGCAACCCTACGTGTCGCCCTTGCGGGCCGCAGCGGGTGGGTGGCTAGTCCACCACACTGCCACGCCTGAGTGAGTCCTCTTCGCTTCCCGGCGGTTGGACCCTACCACCGGTACTAAGCCCCCTCGCCATGCCAAGGCGAGAACTCATGAGGGGAAAAGCATTGACAGTTTGAGATAACACTGCGCAACATGTATCTGTCCCGTTTAGGGTCCAGTAAATTAAATAGCGTGGAAACTAGGGAAATATACTAACACTCTTTTTCATTAATCATGAACTGGCTTTATGTGTCCCAATGCTGGACACAGGCCTCATTTCAACTACGAGGTGGGGCTAGCCATACTCCAACACGCGGGCTCAGTGCAATTATTGGAGGGGTGTAAGATTAGTGAGAACCCTTAATTTCAGATGTTACTAAAGCCGCCACCGACTAGGCTTAACGACTAAGTAACGTCAACCACGACCAACGGCTTAACGTGCCTTCCGAAGCGCGGAGATGCTCGCAACATTAACAAAATTCCGGTCGGAGTGGTCACTCATCCCATTTCCAACCCAGGCGTGTGCTGCTTTACAACAACGATCGTTACCGATCACTGTCACAACTACACGGGCACCTCTATTCTATTCATTTCTCTCTTTTTACAAAATCTATGTTTTGGACAGGCGGCTTCACCTAACCATTAGCTAAATGGACACGTTAAACCTTAAAAAATCTACCAACATGTTTGATCGTTCACTTCCAATATCGTATCGAGCACAAAACCATTAATCATTATGGGTTGATAACATCTCACTGCGCAAAAAGCAGCCAAATGACACCATAACCGATATGGATGGACTGCGTGGACAGGGTGCGAAATTAAGTTGGTAGCCGAGCAAGTGTATTTTCTTGGTCGGTTTATATATTTTCATAATACACGGACCCACACAGGCACACACACTTTCGCACGCACAAATAGGTATGCTCCTTGCAATTGAAATTTCAACCGCTGTGTACATGGTTCCACTAAAAAACAGCGTTAGTGCATATTATCTAAGCCTAAACATATGCAAAAAGGGTGACCATTCATCACCATTTTGGTTGCATAACAAACTTTTGTATTGTTTTTTCTTTGTTATGTACCAAATAACATATTTCCTTTCTTCCTTCTATCTTTATAAGTTAATAAGTATCCTCGGTAGCAGTTGGACACCCCTTCTGTCACCGTACCGCATAGCTCTCAAATACGTTAGTTTACAATCTATCTATCGATATTTCAATCATAAAATATCTGATTGGTTAGTTTATAACTATCGAAAAATGATGCGCGGTCTAAACAGATTGTGCAATTAACCATCTAAGTATAATATTATATATTATTCGGTAATATTTATCAACTAGGTAGTTATACCTAGTAGATAAATATTACCGACGTTTATAATCATACGGTTACAAATATACAACACATTCTGTGGATAAAATAGATGGCTTGACGATACCTATACTTAAAACTTTTAAAAAATCTAGATGCCTTCATAACTAGAAAGCAAAATTAAAACAAACTAATTAAGTAAATGAATTAGGTCCACCACCAACAAACAAATAAAATTAGTCGTAATTCCAACTCAACTAACTTCTTAACAAGAAAGATGGGTGCTCAAAAACTGTATTCAGTCTTTATTAACTCTCTTTAAGTAATTAAACAGAAGTTAAGAACTTTTATAGCACAATTTGTAGTCCAAAAAAGATGTATTAGAATCTTGACAAATAAAATTATTATTATGTCTAAGTTATCTTAAACGAAAGACATCGACTTCGAACTTAGCGGAGCTGGTACTGCTTTACTGTAGGCGTCAGACAATGATTTTATACTATTTTTAGTATAAAATCACTGTCTGAGTGGCACCCGGAATCAGAACGATTCGTACACCTGAGCAAAGCATTGACTGCGCTGAAAGTCTGAGACGTCACTTCGCAACATGTATCTGTCTCGTTTACGCTCTAGTAAATAATCGTTCAGTCTTGTTCAGACGTTATAACACGGTCAAATTAACTTCTCCGTACCCCGTTGACAATTTTTGACTCCGCGACAGTCCTGACAAAACCTATCTACGTCTCTGTTATTGTAATATCATTGGCGTCAGAGACCGAATAACACACTTGATGATTTATAAATACTAAAGTCGTTGACTACTGACAAACTAGATACAGTAGAAAATCTGTTGTTTTTGGGTCATCGTAAAGCCGCGTACGCGTTGAAGAGATCATTACTCGAATGCCTTGGATCAATACACAGAAATAAGTGGATGCAGGTATATACGGTATAGGTATAAGTATTATACGTCATTCGTCTGTTAATGATGATAATAATACAAATATTTGTCCTGCTCAGGTGTCAAACCCACGATCTCCGAGGCTAAAGCGGATCCTTAGCGCCTATTGGTCAGTAAACATACGTCGGACACATTTTCCAAGTATATTCAAACTTACCTAACGAGCATATACTAAGTCTTTCCAAAACAAATACAATAGCCATAAATAACCCACGAATCAACATAAAGCTGCTATAAAGTGTTATCGCACATAAATATCGTTTCACAAATAAATAAAAATCAGAGTGAGACCATGCATCATGTTACGAATTACATTGCATGCTTTTTAATATTTGATTTATTCGCTCCCATCTGCTCCGAAAATAACCAAAGTGATACATCAGATCAACTAAACATCAATGATATCGCAAACGCACTAGTACAAACACTAGATGCTGAAATAGACCCAAAAAATAAAAGAATTAACGAATTGAAAGAAAAATTGAAGAAGATAAATAATTATGTCATTGATAAAGAAAAATACGCTTCATTACTCACAAATGCAACAAAAGAAAGTGAATTGAACGAAACTAGTTTTTTCAACGCGCTGAACGAAGACGACCAATTCCAGTTTTTGAAGAAAGCAGAATCTAAGAATTTGTATTTGAAAATGAAAGAGAGAATGAACAGAGATGATGTTATGGCGATTCTATCAGAAAGAGGGGATAACCGGAAGATAGTCAATATAGCAAGGAAATTCATGGGTGTCGATTACTTCAACATAAAAGATGATGATGATGAAATACTCGATGCGATCGTTGATAAAATGTTGGGAGAAAAACCTAATGATAATCATAAATTTGATGCTAAGGAGAACGCAAGCGTGTATTGGGGTAAGATCATAGAAAAACTAATTAGAATACATAGATTTTATTGAAAAAAAAAGCACCTTTTTTGCTTTTTTTTAATGTCTTCGTTAAACCTAGTCGGAGGCCCTAGGATGGCTTGACAAAATTTGACAGAAAGGTTTAGCACTAACCTTACACCCTTCCACCAACTGAGGCCACGAGTGGAAGTATGGTTCGAGCCACCTCATAGTTGAGGTCTGTGCCAACAAGGCACAACAACAAGACAAGTCTATAGCCCGTTAATGTTATTTTTTAATACAGTTGCTCAAAAAGTGGTACTTTTCGTAGCTGTTTAGCGTGCGGAAAGTTGGTTTTTCCGCACTAGTGCTTTTTACTTTTCCATTTTTTTTTTGATAATGTTAATAAACTCCATACATCCTACCAAAGAGGTTGTCTGTTCAATCACTTTATTTTGTATTTTGATACGTTATTTGGCATGAATGAATGAGAAGAATGAGTTTCACTTAAAAATACTTGAAATAAAATAATAGGTATTTATTGCATGTCCATGTTTGAATGCAATTAAATTACTTCTTATATTTTTACTAGGCTGAATACAACCGATGCCGTGTTAAAAAATACTGTCAATCCTAAGTTTTTCATTCCCGCTTTCTTTATTTACGATTAGTCACGACTGTCACGATATACTTTGGTTATTGATCGTTTTTAATGTTGTTTATTTAACATTTTTCGTACACAAGTATTTAACATATTTTTTCAAAATAGTTTATTTTTACTAGGCTGAATGCAAACAACCGGTGCCTTGAAAAAAAAAAGTTTTTTCATTCCCGCCCTCTTTACTCTTGACTTAATAGTGTTAATGATTCGCATTGGTTTGATATTATTTTTTTCGCAAATGTATTAAAAAACGTTGTTCGATACACGAGCGGAAGTGTCATTTTCACTCGTCCCGAGTCTTGACCCTCGCCTGCCGGCTCGGGCCAAGATGCCTCGAGACTCGTGCAAAATGACATACTTTCCGCACTTGTATCGAAAACTACTATTTTTGTTTTTTTCAACACCATCCAGATCCACAAAAAGAGTTGGAAGATCTGAAAGACTACCACAACCACGACGGTCGGCGCATATTCAGAGGAGAGAGGACTACAGTCAAATACTACCCCTTCATGGTGTCTGTGCACGTCATGGGACGGTTCTGGTGCGGTGGCGCCATCTATTGGCACGATCTGGTGCTGACGTCGGCAGCTTGCTTGCAATTGTAAGTTGGAAAGACCGGAGAGGTGGTGCTCAGAGGCTAAAACGCCTCTGGTTTCATTTGGCATGGGTCTGGCGTAACCACCCTTATTTTTTCGACGCTTAAAAGCATTGCGCATACCCGTCCACCAGGGACGGACGAATTATGTCGGATTCTCCACTGTGAGGACCCTACCGAGTAAAATATAGTTAAAACACAGCGACTCTTATCGTCCATGATGGAGTAATGCAAAAACTGGCACGAAGCCTACTTCGCGTTACCCTAGACGAGTAACGAGACGAGAGACTAGAAAGCGTACCCTAGCGATTTTAACAATGTTTTCTTTGTTAATCCAGGATGCACAACAACCGATTCTTCCGAGAAAACCCCAAGGTTCTTCAAGTGAGGATCGGCAGTAATCACAGCAGGATTGGAGGAGAACTGGTTGATGCTCTTGAGGTAATGAAACAAATACAACAGCCTCAACACGTCCCACTGCTGGGCATAGGCCTCAACTCAACTATGTAGCGCGGCCCATAAGCCAACAAGTGGGATCAGTGCGTATTGTTGCAGTTATTTTAGCGGTGGTTTTGTTACGAAGGGTGATAATAATAAAATAACAAGGGGACGAAGCCGCGGGGGAAAGCTAAAAAACTGTAGTCCATTCGCGTTAAGAATGCGGTGATTTTTAAATATAATTCTGTTGCACACAAAAAAACCAATTCGGAGCGGTTGGTCCTGAAAGCAAAACGTCCTCTTGTATGAAACGACCATAACGCAGTAAGTCATGGGAGCAAATGGTCCGCAATTGAAAAAGCTTTCGAAGTAAATCGTCACTAATTGAAAATGTCATGCAAGCAAGACGTCCTTAACGCATAAGAACCTTTTTCAACTCGCGGAAAATTCGGAAGAAGAATGAGTTTTAAAAACAAACCGTCTGCAATTGACATTTTGATTACATGAAATCTATACATATCACAAAAGAAGGAAGTGAAAGAGTTTGTTTGTTTGAACTTATCTCAGGAACAAATGTGGTAAAAACGGTGATTTTTTTTTTACTTTAGCGGCTTGCGCTGTGTTCTTGAAAGGTAATAGTTACGCATAACTATGTAACTCAAATATAGATTATAGATAATTGTAGATTTAATATTTTTTTCAACATGGCGTAAAAATGCACCAAAAATGAAAAAAACTAATTGCGGGATTCGACCCCGTGGCCACTCGTGCAATAGTCCACTTCTCAACCATTACAACCACATCAGTCGTCAATCATATCAAATGAAATCGTTATATATTTCCATTCATTTCATCAGAAGGATTAACATTTTAAAGAACATGATGGTGCTATCACACTCTTAGATAGAATTGTTGTGATCATTAAGAAATTACTGATAATTTTCATGTAATTGTCTATTTATCAATACCTACTCTGAGTTATCCCCGTCAGTTTTCTGGAAGAAAAAAATGGAAAATTCGAAACAATTTCTAAACTACTATATGTATAAACTGGCTGTCTACGACAACATATTATATTTCTTAGATTACCTATCTTAAATCCGTAGTATTTTATGGTAGACTCCTTTAAATGAAATATCCACAAAAGTTGTCCAACTTTTGTAGAAACACCCAATTAAGGAAGTAAAGTTAGTTGCTATACTACTAAATACGTAAACGGCCTATATACGTCCCACTGCTGGGCACAGGCCTCACCTCAACTATGAGGTGGAATGAGCCATACTCCAACACGCGGGCTCAGTGCGGATTGTTGGAGGGGTGTAAGGTTAGTGAGCAACCTTAATGTCAGATGTTATCAAGCCGCCCTAGGGCCTCTGACTAAGCTTAACGACTGACATCTGGCGACGTCAACCGGGACCAACTGCTTAACGTACCTTCCGAAGCACGGAGATGCCCGAAATACACATCACTAAATTTCGGTCGGGGTGGTCACCCATCCCATATCCGACCCGGCGTGCGTTGCTTTACAACAGCGATCGTCGCCGATCACTGTCACAACTGCGCCACGGGCACCTCCATACTACTAAATAATTTGTGAAAATTGTAAGACCGTTATTAATATACCGTAAAAATACCCAGAAAAAAAAACACGTTTATTGTATGGGGACGCACCTTTTGAATTGCGGACGTTTTGCTCCCTTGACCATTTCAATTACTGTCATTTGATACTAAGGACGTATTGCTCTATTGACAGATGCCATTTTGAATTACGGACGTTTTGCTCCTATGACATTTTGCTTTCAGGACCACCCGCTCCGAATTGTTAGGAAAGATTTGATTGGTTAGAGGGCGTGCTAGATCGAAGGACAAGTATGAAATTAATATATTCTTAACGCGACGATTTAATCATGACTGCTTTATCTAAAAAAGTATCTAGTGCAGTGATAACTAAGGCTGAAATTGCTTAGGTCTCTGACTCATTAGGATTTTTATTCATATTTAAAACGTAATAAGGGCAAGTGGGTCATATATGAATCAGTTGTTCTTACAGTAATCAGGAGTGCTTTCTAGTTGATGTCAATATCTATAAAAAACCAGTTATCGCTGTGTTCGTCTGTTTTTTTTACACACTGCCTGCTGGACTTTTTTGGTTGACTGGTAGAAAATGCCATATTAGCTTTTTTGCTTAGCTTAATGGTAGGGAATGCCTTACTGCCAATATTGTGTATTAAAGTATGAATAAATGTTCACAAAATACTCGTAATATGTTTAAACTTGTGATGTTGACTGTACATGAAAGATATTCATCGAATCTCTGACCTCTGCCACTCAGCGCCTCAACCACTAGGTCAAGAGTTCTCGGCGACTCGTGACAGCCCGCTTGTTTTTTTAATCTTGTTGTTTCCTATTTTTAGGTTTTCAGCTGACTTTAGTTTAGTTTTATAGCAGATATCAGAGTTTTGTTTACAGTTATTTGTCATTTTTAGTTAAATTATGTTATTTGATGGATAGGTACCTATGATGGCGATAGACGTTATGTTTTTTTAAACATAATTTTGCCAAAAGTAGGTTATTTATGTTAGAATGTTTTCCATTCCTTGATTACTGTGTTTTAAGCAACTGAGCCCGCGTGTTAGTGTTCATTCCCCCTAGTAGTTGAGGTGAGGCCTGTGCCCAGCAGTGGGACGTATATAGGCCGTTTATGTTTTGTTATGTATGACAAAGATTGCTCTGGAATCAGAACTCCGTGTAATCATTATTTTCAATAAGTTCAGGTCAGAACATAAACACATCCGCTCAAGTCTCCTTTGATCCCAAACGCGGTAGTCAGGGGCACACCGGTTGCCTACCAAGTAGACAGAACATTCCAAAAGCCACATTTTGCTGAATGAAGTTGGAACTCAAAGTGGCATGAGTCTACGTCTGTTATCCGGGTTGATGGGTTTCTTATCAATGTTTTCCGTCTCCTGAGAGTTAGCCGCAAGTTGTACAATAAACACAAAGTAGGTGTGTTCCGGCCAGATTCGATCTCGGGACCACAGGGTTCCGAGCCAGAGTGTTTAACCTCTGGACCACGACGCTCTCGATAAGTCAGATGTCAAAACATAAAAAATTACCGATCGCTACGGTATTTATCATTTATTTGTGTATGGTGGTTTGCAGGTGCCGGTGGCGCTGTTGTGACAGTGATCGGTGACGATCGCTGTTGTAAAGCAACACACGCCGGGTCGAGAATGGGATGGATGACCACCTCGACCGAAATTTAGTGATGTATTTTTCGGGCATCTCCGTGCTTAACTTGCCTTCCGAAGGCAAATTAAGCAGTTGGTCACGGTTGACGTCGCTAGATGTCAGTCGTTAAGCCTGGTCAGAGGCCTGAGGGCGGCTTGATAACATCTGACATTAAGGTTGCACACTAACCTCACACCCCTCCAATAATCCGCACTGAGCCCGAGTGTTGGAGTATGGCTGAATCCACCTTATAGTTGAAGTGAGGCCTGTGCCCAGCAGTGGGACGTCTATAGGCCGTTTATGTATGTTGGTGGTTTTTGTATGGTGGAAACGTGCCCTAATGACAAGTAATGGAATTCAATAGCAAGATCATTAACAGTTAGTTAGTTTGAGATGAATAAACATACTCTTCATAAACAATCAAAGTTCGTTCATGAAAAAATCCAGATTGAGAGCAATCTTTGTTCTTAGATCTTTTTTCTTTCGCTACGAGAACAATCACAAGTTTTGTGAGTTGGCTAACTTTTCAGACTGATTAATGATTATCAAGTGAACAGCAAAACAACCACGAACAAGTCCATGGTGGTGAGCCAAATATCTTTAAGTACACTTCATTCAATTTGCAAAGTAACAAGATCAACATACATAACATAACATAAACGGCCTATATACGTCGCACAGGCCTCACATCAAATATGAAGTGGATCAAGCCATACTCCAACACGCGGGCTCAGTGCGGATTGTTGAAGGAGTGTAAGGTTAGTGAGCAACCTTAATGTCAGAAGTTTTCAAGCCGCCCTAAGGCCTCTGAATAGACTTAAGGTAACGACTGATATCTAGCGACGTCACCCGGGCCCAACTGCTTAACGTGCCTTCCGAAGCACGGAGATGCCCGAAATACACATCACAGAATTTCGGTTGGAGTGGTCACCCATCCCGTTTCCGACCCGGCCTGTGTTGATTTACAACAGCGATCGTCGCCGATGACTCTCACAACTGCGCCACACACCTCAACAAGATCAACATGGCGCGGAAACAAATCATTTTCTAAGAAAAAAATAGTTTGATTTACAAACATTTTGTTGATCAATCATATAAAAAAGGAAGATACATCAAGCTTGAATCACAAAAGTGCCGTTAAAAAAATTGGACAATATGGAGTACCCAGTTCAAAGGAATTCCAATTACATTTACTGGTCCATTTTATCATATATTTTTTTTTATCATTTTATTTATTTTATTTTATATTTTTATTCATGTTTTTTCTTGCGCTCTGAGTGAGTTCACAAGAATTGCATTATTTACAATAAGTTATTAAAGTTCATTTTAAGTTCATAAATTTGGTATATATATTTAGGATTAGATAGATTGGATAATATAAGATAAGATGTGTAGATATATATAAAGTTACATTATTGAATTAGGCTAAGAAATACCTTGAATGATAATGTAAGAGTAAGATAAATAAATAAATAAATCATCCGTGAAACTGCAAAGTATGAAAGGCATGGTTTTTATTAATTATCTAGTGAAACCCATATTGGCAATGATATGACAATAAAAAAGACGTATAGGTTATGTCAGTACTGTCGCGAAGTCAAAAATTGTGCCCTGTCGTACGTTCCTATAATTTGACCGTGTGTACAAGATAGTATGATTATTTACTAGAGCGTAAACGAGACAGATACATGTTGCGCAGTGTTGTCTCAAACTGTCAATGCTTTGCTCAGGTGATCGAAGTTTTAATTTCGGGTGCCACTTTTTTAGCACAAGTGACCGATCTACGTCTTTTATTATTATAAGTAATATCATTGGTGAAACCCATATTGGTGTGTGCCCCTTGAAGAAGTTGAGGGATTCCAAAAGCGAATATGAAACACAGCATCTCAGCATTATTGGAAGGGGGTAAACTTGGAAATTAATAAATAGCTTTCAAAATTTCTTGTTGTACGAGTATTTTGGATACATGTCTTTTCGCAACATACTGATCCATGTTCGTAATTACGGCACATGCAACAGTCACCAGAACGTTAGGCAAAATAGGTTTCAACAGTTTAAGTTCATGTGTTCTAGGAAACTCGGCACAAAACATATAATTTGAAAGAGCTTTTTCCAACTTTTTTGGTACTTCGAGCACATTCATAACTTGCATGCATTGCATTATTGTAGCGACGTAATATCTATTAGTGAGACATGTTTTAATAAATAATGATTTCAAGAGAAAACATCTTCTCAACTAAACTTGGCAGTACCTAATAGGCAAAATTCAGCGAATTTCGTGTCGCAGCATAATTTCCTTAAGCCGATTGGAATCACTGAAGATAAGGTTCAAGTGAGGGTGTGGTACTTGGTGGGCTTCTTAGCATATTCCTTCGTCGGCAGCTTGAATTCTTTCATCCGCACTTCCGGGTCCCAATTATGCTTGATAATCACAAGTGTGAGGTGCAACTGTAGTTTGAGTAGCTTTTTAACTTGATCTCGGTAAAAGAGTATTATAAAACACCTTCGTAATTGTACCACCTACTTTGTGTTCATTAAAGTAACTAGGTACAAGATTTCCAATGATAGAAAAAACAGCAATAAATAAAAAAACGGTAATTTTAAAGACTAAAAGGCCGGACTGCGTTTTTGTGGAATTTGGAAATGTTGAAACCCTAAATCAAGAAATTTTCATACCCAAACTTTCATACTTACCTTAAGAAAGATTGTACCAGTCGGGACCCGACCCAGTCTAGAACTAGAGGCTTAGTGAATTAGTGTATAGTGAAAAGATAGACAGATAAACACGTTATTGCACACTAAATTAATACATTTGTAAGTAATACATGTTCACATGTTTGTGTACATTTTAGGCAGTCTTATTGTTGAAATCAGTCTCTTACAGACAAGCTACAGGCAGAGTAAATATGACAGAATGGGTTTGCAAGCATACCATACCTATATTACATTGCAGATTTGAACGGTTGACTATCTAAGGCTCGTCCAACCGTTGTTATATTTATAAGAAACCTTGCTAAAATTCACAAAACGTTCTTGTATAACAGTGCCCCTTACTGCCCCCAGGTGTACTTCCACCCCAGCTACAACCCTCGCACGCTGCGCAACAACATCGCCGTGATCCGACTGCGCAGGCACCTCTACTTCAGCTACCACAGGATCCCGAAGATCATCGCCATCTCCCACAGCCCCTTCCCGCTGCCGGCCACCGGTGAAGTCCTGCTTCTAGGGTGGGGAGTCACTAAGGTATGTCGTTGGTCCATTGGACATTTAACACACAGCGCCATCTAGGATCGAACTTAGCAAAGCTTATACTATGAGATACTAGTGCTTTCTTCTTTCTTATTCTTCCTTTTTTTGTAATTTTATACGTAAGTCGCTAGTTACCACCACGGCTTCGCACGAGTGCAATGGGACATTAAAACCTTCCTATTCAATCACTCTATCTGTTAAAAATCCGTTGCGTAGTTTTAAAAATTTAAGCTTGATAAGACAGAAAAAAGCCACTATGTTTTATACTATGTAGTGATATACATAGGGAACGTCCAGACCAATACAACAGACATGTTCATGCACACACAATGTTTGTACTGTGCGGGGATCAAATCCGTGATTTCTGAGCCATTACATCAAATCAGTAGTATGGATCGAGGTCCAGCTGTGGGATAAAAGGGTGATGCGTTGTCCTTAGGTAACGGTATTCACTTGTCCTGTTTTTTTTAGAAAACAACGTTCTTACTCTGAACAAAATATGAGTAAAAGGCCTTTGTTATGTTACTTAGAAATTTATGAAAACACTCTAAACAAAAACATTTATTCATGTTGAGAACTTCAACATTAGCCAGCACTTATCATACAAAAGAGCTAGAAAGTTTCAAGTTTAGGACCCACTCAGAGCTTACCTTGGCCTAGATTAGGGTTGCAACCAAGCTTTTTGTATGCAGGTGTCACAAGAATGCTTTTTCTTGCCTAAAACGCTTGTCGCTTAATTATTTTTTCATATTTTTTTACCATCTAAATCCCAATGCTGAGCAAAAGTCTCTCCCAAGCACTTCCAGCAGTCCCTATCCACAGTCAAAACCTGCCAATCTCTAGAGTGATTTACAAGGTCATCACACCATCTCAAAGCTGAAGTAGGAGTGGGCAGGTCATGTCTGCAGGATTCTTGTGGCTCCCAACAGACGGACGAAGCCGAAGAGGAAGGCCTAAAAGGGTGGTGGCTTAAACTATTTTATTTAGTAAATTCAGATGCTAATCGGCCCCAACTGCCGAGCACATGCCACAGATCCTCACCCACACCACCTCCAGTCTTGACTCCAGAAAGATGGTTATTAGAGGAATGAAAAGTTTTGGGGAACCTGCCCAGCAGTGGAACCACAAATGTAAGGAAATAAACGTCGTCAACTTCAATAAAGTATTGTTTAGCATTTGTTTATTTTCTGCGTCTAGGTGTTATGAATAGCAACACGATTTTAAAGGATGTACTTGTTGGGCAAGTAACACGCAGACCACAACAGTTTTTAAATAAAAAAAACAGCTTTCACTTGGACAATACACAAAACAAAGAAAATAATACCCATATTTTGTTTGTTTACAATTGTAGGGTACTCAATCTTTCATTAACAAACCCCTTGCCCAGCCCTAGCCTAGAATACAAAGTGCCTTCCTCTGTTGCAGATGTCGCAGAAAATGTCCTACGAGCCAGTGTACCTCCAGAGGAAAATACTGCCTGTTTACCCGAACACGTTCTGCAAAGAGGTCTATGGGGAGTAAGTGGAATTTTATACCTAACAGGTGTCCATGGCTCAGTGGCGCAGAGAATCGACAACGGTCACCGATTTTAGGGTCCATAAAGACCTCAAAACCATTGGGGAAGTAAGGTTTTGGAGTGGCGACCACGCAGCGTGGGTCATCCCACTCAGTGGACTGATGACCTGAAGACGACTTGCGCGAAGCCGTCAGATGCGTCAGCATCCGACGGCATCATCATGTAGTGGGGTTCTATAGGGGAGGCGTATGTCCAGCTGTGGACTCTTAAAGGTTGCTGATGAGACGTAATTTGACGTACGAAAAATTTGAGTCATGGTTTAACAGCGTAACAACAATACACGCTGTTGAAACATGACTCAAATTTTTCGTAGGTATTCGATGTAGTAATCAAAAGTTTGAATAACGGCCGAACGGTTGGTACGTTTGGAAACTACAGTGGAAGTGACACCGTCTGAGTTGCGTTTCAAAAGTGAAAAATACTTTGGCACGCACCACTCACAGTTGTGGTTTCAGTTAGTACCTATAGAATAAACCGTAATATCAATTGTGTCCTTTTTCAGAAAATTTCTAACAGATAGCATGTTTTGTGCTGGAACGTTCACTACCGGGGAAGGAGCTTGCGACGTAAGTGAAATCATCTTTCAATCAATTTTATTCCACGTTACTACTTATAAGTACTCCTTACAATTACGCCCGATTCCTATAACATAACAATATTCGTCCCACTGCTGGGAACAGGCTTCACCTCAACTATGAGGTGGACCGAGCCCTACACCACCAAGGGGCTCAGTGCGGATTGTTGGAGTGGTGTAAGGTCGGGAAGGTTTTTCTTTGCGAACTGTATTTTTTGAGGTCACGCGCTGTTTAGTTTGCCAAGGTTCCAGTGCATTAGCAATTGGCGAGGGTTATAACGTATCTTCCTCTTTTTGTTTTCATGAAAGATGTTACTGAAAACAGTACAGTACCAGAATTTTCCACGGTTAGGTTACATACATTCATCGACCCATATTAGTTAATTTGCTCCGAAACCAAAATTACCATTCATTAGCTAACTTTAGTAATAACGCTCAGAATTGCGGCTGAATTCGAATATAAATCGTTTAGTGTTTCGGAACAGACACCAGTCAAATAATAATTGGATTCATGATTCAGTTGAAGTTATTTAATGAAATATGACATGCATATGTAGTAGTCAGGGGGTTGGGTATTGCCTCTTTTTACGAGGAGATGGTAGACACCCAAAGGGCAGCTTTGCTGCTGTATTCGGCGGTACGGCCCCGCCAGGCCGCGACGCACAGGGGGGATCAGCCACGGATCACTGGCCTCCACCAACAGATTTGCCGCGCTTCTGGGCGCTTGCAGGCCCCACTGGGCCCGCCACTTCACGTGTCACCCTTATGAGCCGCGGCGGGTGGATGGTGAGTCCACCACACTGCCACGCCTGAGTTCTCTTGGCTTTTCGGCAGTTCCACCCTACCACCGGTACAAAGCCTCCTCGCCACGCTAAGGCGAGAACTCATGAGGGGGCTAGTTGGAGATCCTAGGGTGGGTGGCTTGATAACATCTGACATTAAGGTTGCTAAAAAACCTGTTGTAGGTATAACAAGCTGTTGCTATTTCATATTTCAGCATGATGCAGGCGGGCCCGCCATCTTAGCTGGTCGACTAGTTGGCATTATATCTTTTGGACCAACAGTATGCGGGTATCCCAACGCTCCTACTGCCTTCACCCTGGTAGGAGCCTTCGCTGACTGGATTGAAACAGTTAATGAAACTGTAAGTATACCCCTTCCTTTTCAGTTTTTATCTCGTCCCTTCTTTTATTCTTTCTTTCTGTCTTTTAAGGATTGGCATGGCCTGCTTAAGTGTTGCAACTTGGGCTTCTTTGAGAACCCTTACTCGTAGACTACAATCACTTAAGACTAGGTGAGGTTGTGGTCAAACCCCAGCCTTAGGCATCTTAACTACCTCCCTAGTGTAACGGTCCGAGCTTTGGGTCACAGATCGAAGGTTACTGCGATATTACAAGCGGTGTATTTAATGTTTGTTTTTTGCGGTATTGTTATATTGTAATAATCACATCCTGCTAACAAGATTTCTGCGTCGACTTATAGTTGATAGGTAGATAATGCATTAACTCCTAATTGTATTTCTTTGTGCGATACTTGAAAGTACAAGAATATTCACTATTTCTTTGATTTTTACTGTTTTTTAATCCTTGTTTTTTTTTAAGTTAAATTAATATATTTTACGTATTAAACAAATCTTTTATTTTTATTTTGAGAAACTAATCTTATCTTCAAATTCAACAGATGCCAACATACTACCGAGGCAGAGCTCGCTCGACCACAACCACAAGAAAACCGATATACGACTACCTGATCTCCAGATATACTGCTGGGCAGGTCCAACTTGCGACAGAAGAACTCCCTTTCCTCAGTCCGTTGCGGGCAGGCGCTGAGCAAGATGGGAGGGGCATGGAGGCCCCACGGGCCCCAACAACGCCTGATGATGGTGCAAGTCCACTCCGGTTGAAAAGCTATCATAATCGACTAAGTGACAACTCTTGGGGAGACTGAATGTTTTAATAAATTGCCATAATGGCTTCTAGTGTTGTTGCAGCTTTATTTTAGCAGTGACCCTAGTTTTCACCGATCCCCGGGGGTAACAGGAAAATCAATATTTTTCTTCAAGTGGCAAGCATTCTTGTCACTTTGGTCTGCTGGAAGAAATTTCTTTTCAGAGTCAAGTTAGTAGCAACAGTACGGGTGGTACTTTTACTGTCCAAAATATTATCTATTGTAACTTTTTTTTGTGTACGAACTAATAAATAAATAATGAGCACTGCGTTAAGCGTAGTGGTCAGGCCTCCAGGTGAGAGGCAAGGGCACGCGGGTTCGATAATGAACCTATATAACATGCCCACTGGCTCCAAAATACTTGAATCAAATCAAATCAAAAACAAACTTTGTCGAAATAGATCTCTCACAGAGTATTTTTAATCGTCAAATCTAACTATCCAAACAAAAAATACTCAATACCTACTAAACATTAATGATAATAAACGTTTACATAAAGATATACAGTAGGTACTTAGATAAAATGTAACTCAACCACCTGATCGAATAGTTGTTTCTGTACTGAGAAGAACCGGTAAGGAACTCAGCAGTTACCTTTTTGACATATTTTAACAAAGGAATTTCGGACCACTAGCAAAGTTGGATTTGTTTACCGTTTTTAGCATAGTAACAAAGTAATTCTCAAAATGGAAATAAAATAATGTTATTTTCCTTGAGAATTATGAAACAGCTGATAGCAAATCTATGGAATATTACGTTCTATCAATGGTCACATGGTTTGTGCTCATGCTAAGGTTATCGTAACCATTGATAATGCAGTATGTCGTAAGTTATCTCAAAACAACATGAATGTTTTTGTTAATTTATGGAACGGTTTATTTTTGATAAATAAGAGAAACTAGGCGATTATCTTTCGATGCTGTTTTTTCAATTTACGAAAAGTATATTATTAACAGAGTATGCAAAGGCTACATGATAAGAACTTTATTCCGATGGTTGTTTAATCGTTTGTTTCTTGCCAGAAATTGCTTGTTTACGTTATTGAAGTCTCGTTAAAATAGTGACTTTTAACATCAACTTTGACGTCACACTGCTTGGCATTGAACATTATACCTCAACAAGGGCTCAATGTGGATTGTTGAAGAAAAACCTTTCTGCCAGATGTTATGAATATCAAGGCTTTAACTAACCTTAATATTCAGCAATTAGCAAGGTCAGCAGATATCAACTGCTTGCCACCAGAAATACAGGGTTGCCTTTGCACGCTGCAACGTCAAGCAGCTAACGCAATAATTGCGATGCATCAGGACCACAGTGTTTACAGTATGCCATTTTCCATATAAACGCAGCGAGCAAAGCATGTTTGTTAGCGCGGCCCAGCCGTCCTGTACGTACGCGTCGTCCCACGCACACACTGATGAATTCTTGATTCTAACGATACTCCAGTCGCGGCACTCGCGGCCGAGCCGTATCGTGAGTCCACGCGTACCGGTGCCGGTATGTTTCGTAGCTCCCGCACTGCTGTCACTCGCTTAGTAATTGAAAGCGACAGCCCTACATCTTTAAGTATTATCACTCGCTCGGCGGTCAAGTTGTCCTACTTTTTTCATTGTACTATGTCAGGACTGTCGCGTTTTCATCGATACAAACGTGCATAAATCGAAAAGCTCGTATTTTATCGCCGCAAAAAGCTGCAATGAAAAAGGGCTCTTAAGAGCGGTTAAGATCCACCCATCTACTTATCAGAAGTAGTCGAGAGAACGGAGTCTGTCAGAACGGAGCTAACATCTCCTTACTTCCAATATTGTGCACGTATGGGAAAAAATGGCATTGCCGTTGTCCAGTATTTTGGCGTATGATTTAGTATTTTTTCAATAGTTTCCAATCTGATATCCCATTTGTATCCTTTATTGCCAGAATGAAATTTTATTTCAGTAGAAAAGACAAAAAAGGAAAGTTGTTATGTGGCTCAAGCGAAAATCTGTCAACGACAGGTTCATTAGTGCGTCAAACTGAGGGATAATTAGGTGCCTGAACAAAGATTAAGCCGGGATAAGGGAACGGCTTAGTCGGACGATAACAAGCCACTTCCGTGAAAGCCTTCGAGTTACTACAAATTGGGGTAGAGGCGTTTTCACCAACATTATGAAGTACCGAGCTTAGAACACAACCTTGGGGAATACCCTTTTTATTCCTTAATTTGTCAAAGATATTGTTCATTGTGAATCTTTGCATAAATCCGTAATTTCTAAGGTGTAGATGATATCATCGAAGGGACATTTTAAATTACTAAGAGCTGTTAAATTTCAGAAATTTTAGAGTCTTCAAAAAAGCTATTATGATTGGAAATAGGAAACATCCTGTTTGTAGAATTATCAGAGAGTTATTCCACTAATTACATTTCAAACATTTTCAAAAAGAAAATCTGACAAGCAACGAAACAATCTTTCCTAACTCCTCCTTTGACCGAATTAAATAACTTTTCCTTTGATAAAGACATTTCGCAAATTACAAATATCTTTAGTCAAACCGCGTCCGGCCTGCTCATAATGTTATTTATCAAAAGCTGTTATCTGGCTCCCTCAGGATATTTAAAACGTTTATGTTATTTCTCCTGTTTCAAAGGATATTTGGCATTACTTGCGAATTTACTCGATAACATTGAATTACTACTTTCAACAGGAGCTTTAGCTGACGGTGGAGACATTTTGTGTAACAAATTATTAGGATAAGTCAGTTTGCGGTGGTTTCTGATAAAATTCCTGTCTTCAGACACTTTGATATGATGATTGTATAACAGCAGTTTCCCACTGCTGGGCACAGGGCGTTTACACATGTTACTAACTTATATTTACACACACACACACAGGCCGAACTTCAACTATGAGGTGGAACGAGCTATTCCAACACGCGTGCTCAGTGTGGATTGTTGGAGGGGTCTTAGGTTAGTGAGAAACCTTGCTGTCAGATATTATCAAGCCACCTTAAGGCCTGCAAGTAGGCTTTACGACTGGCAGTTCATCATCAGTGGTTTCTACGTGAAAGAGCAACACGGCACATCCACACATATAAAATTTCGCATTTATAATATTAATAGAAATAATAGCACTGTAATAAGGTCGTAAGAGGTAATCGTCGGGTTGGGAATCGAAGGGTGACCGAAGGCAGGTAAGCTGACGGTCCCATCTGACGTTAGATGTCGGTGTTGTCAGTGCGGCTTGATGACGTCTTGACCTTACTCCCCCTCCAACAATCCGCACTGAGCCAGCGTGCTGGGATGTGTTCATGCTACCCTATAATCGAGGTTAAGTTTGTGCCCAGCCGTCGAACGAATGCCAGGCTATTGTTTGTTCATTTTTGATAGAAAAGTTGACCCTTTACACTAAGATTCAGGGTCGAGCGCTTTGCTTCCATTTTTATCATGCGTACCGCTAAGGAGTGGAACGCCTTGCAGGCGTCAGTGTTTCCCGAAGAGTACAATTTAGAAGTCTTCAAGCGAAGATTGAATAAGTTTCTTCTAGACAAGCATGCTTCATCGAAGACCGCATCGTCGCTTTCCATCAGGTGTGATCGCAGTCAAATGCTGGTCTATCCAAATTTAAAAAAAAACTTTTACAAGCAACGTTTCTAATTCTGCTAGACCATAGCTAATCCAGCTGTTTCCAATTTGAACCAGCCTCATTACAGCTGTGAACTCCAGTTAATGTAATTAGAAGAACATTCGACTCATTAATTCTAGCTCATGTTCCTCATACGCGCCTCGAGTAATATTCACAGTGAAATATGGGTTTAGGACTAATTTAGACTTAGAAGGTCATAGGTGAGAGTTAATTAAATAGAAGAGGCACTTATTGTTCATTAGTTGACCGGGGTTTTAGAATTTAATATTTCGGGAATAAAGCCCAATTTCATTAAATCTCAGGCATTTATTTCTACGTATGCAACTGTTCACTGAGTTTTGAGATATCAGCCTAGCAATTCTGAAAACTCAATACGTTATTGAATTCAAATTCACCTATCACCGAACTTACAAGTAGCGTCAATGTTTATACAACTTGCGATAAAAACTAATCCCATTGCGTTATTACAGATACACAGAATAACTCTGCAGGTCTGAAAAAGCACACAAAGTTGGTATTTATATGTGCATTAAGAATGCCAACTCAGGATGAGATGGAGAAAAATCTTAGAAAGAAACGAATGGCTTTCATTGTTTTGTTCTTAGGATACACCCGTAAATAATTAAGTGAGAAATGTTTCAAGCACTTGGTTTCTATTATGGACTTCATTGAAGGTAGTTTTTGAATATCGTTAACTTCTCGACATTGTTTCAAATAAAGTATGACTAACTTTTGAAGCAAAGTCTTCAATAGTTCAAAGTTTGTTTTTTTCTTCTTCTGTCTTTTATATCTGTCTGTCTATGTAATTATCTATCTGTGACAATAAATGGTATCTTTCTTTCTATCTTTCTTTCAATGGGTGAAATACTCGTACCTTGAAGAATCTTTAATATTTTTGACCCTTCACTCAGACTCCGTATCCGACGAGTAACATCCCAATCATTTTCACAGAAACGACCCCACTCTCAAATTTTGAATCACAATGGCCTATAACTGTTTGAGATCTTGTAAGCAGTTTATAATAAAAGCTTTTTATAATTTCATAAACACATGCCTCAATTCGTCCGATCACAGTAGCTTACCTTGAAAGTTGCCAAGCCACTATCACTCCTGGCACCTCCAAGGCAAATGTATTGAGTCCTCTTAACTTCACTGTACCTTTCATATTTCCATTTTGCAAAGCATTATGACAGCTATTGCCTAGCTTTCCGATAGCTTTAAATATTGGAAAAGCTTCAAAGCTGTACTTACTTGAATTTAGCTTTAGCACCATTTGAAATAAAGGCAAGTTTAAGCAAAAACCTTAAGATGTTCATTTTAACTAAATGTTATTGAATATTTTATTAGGCAATGTTTACTTTGTTATGTGGTAAGGTAAGATGTTTTTTTCTCGAGAGTGGGACTTTCTCTTTAAATTGCGATCTTGAAGAAAGTTACAGAATACTAACAGGATACCGCGATACTACAGAGAATGTACCTACTTGAAAACAGGTCCTTGAATTGCTGTTCGCTATACGTAATCTCTGTTGCACCGGTTCGACTGGACACAACCATCTTAATTCTTTTGCGGGCAGCAGTGCCGACAACGCTGTTGTATGTGTCCCGTTTACACTACTCCACGAAGTCACAGAATATTGTGGAGGTTATGTGTGTTAAGACCAACCTCAAAATGAGGGTCTCACAGTTGGAATCCCGTAACAACGTGAATTTCAATTCATTTGTGATGTGGGTTCCGACTGAATGTCTGGCGACCTTCATGAAGGAAGATTTCTAGCCGAAAGGTGTCGCGTATCGGCGCTTCCGCGGCCGGTTACCGGACACCACATCGCGTCGCACTTCGCCGTCTACTATAAAGTGTAGTCTAAATAAATAATATTAGACTTTATTCAATATGAATGTTAGTCTGTAAGGTATATATGTATGGGCCGATTACGTTTTTTCAAGACCTGTAAATGTAATTTGTTGCCTGAATTGAATGATATATTATTAAAATACATGTAGCCTACCACGCTATTTACCCTTTAGCCGTGTACGGGACACGGCCCTTTTGTGGCGCCACAAAACGCCGCCACAATGTATCAACGCGCTACAAAGCTTTAGAAACGCTTTAAGATGATATTCAACAAAAAAATACCCACAATATAAAAATAAATATACTGACCATAGTTAACGAAGCGTACTCATATTGACCGTAGTAACAAGGAAATTACCAACATTCCCGGAAGCTAGTACGAGTATATCAGTCTAAAACACAATATTAATGTACTCGGCCTACAGCAGACAATTAACCCTGAAGCTACATCCTACACACCATCTAAAATTGCACCTTACCTCCTGGTTTTAGAGTAGAGTTTACCCAATGCACATTTATGCAATTATGGGATGCTGCGTTGCATATTTGAACTCGTACTTACCTGAAATGGGAGAAGTTTGGTATGAGAAATAGGCAAGTTTAACAGTATTGGGAATTGGGATGTAGGCCTGTTGTCTAGTTTATAATTAGTGACTGTGGCATTCTCATTCGTTAATTTTTCTTTGACGACGCATATAGAGTAGTAGCGCGAGGACCGGTGGAGACTCAAAAGATGGCGTATTTGATTCCAGCTTAAATGTTTGTTAGTGAAAAAAATGTTTGCGCTGGGGCCTGGTGTCTATGACACCTTTGTTTTTGCTGATTTCCGTACCACAAAGCAATTATTACCTTGGGAACAGAGCAAAGTCAATTATTTATTATATGAGACTAACCTTTATTTTCAGAAGACACGCTCCACCTCAGGACCACTGTACTAACTCTTTTTTACTGTGTTTGTTATGTATTATGAAAATCTGCCAGGTCAGCTAAGTAGTTTAAAATAAAAAGCATCAGGTCAAAGTACAGCTGTGGACATTTGGCCTAATCTGATGTATTGTTATGATAAAGATTTGAACCTGTCAGTTTAGGCGTTACTAAGATCGGTGCAAATAGGCATGAGTATCAAGCTTTTGTTACCAAAATCCATTAAAAAAGTACAATTTATACCATTGGGGTGAAAAATAATCAAAGCATACTTTTCAAAGGATATGAAACGAAAAATCTACTTTCAAAATGGACTATCAAAGCTTTTACTTTTTTTTTACCTTTTCTACATAAGTAGATTTTTCACTTCTGAAGTTGTAACTTGCAAGTCAGCCACCACTTATGAATACCTTAATGTTTTCCGTTCATATTAAATACTAGCTTTCAAACTAAAGCTCTCTGTATTCAATTTCCCTTCACCGAAAATCTGCCAAAGTTCTGCTGTCAATTTTTAAAACAAAGTGGAATTTTAAATCGACCTGCTTCACTTAAGTGCACGTTTAAGTTTCCTGCCTCGTTCGGAGACCTTAGCTAGCTGATGATAAGTGCGATAATAGCGTGGCATATTGGGATACAACGGATGGCGGTCATTAGCGACACTCAGCTGGGTACGGGCGATACGCCTTGAGATGAGGTCTCGGTGGGAGCGATGAATGGAGCAGGAGCGGAGCGGTTTGGTGGCATGAGGAAAAAAAGAGCACAATATATAGTTATGTTATTTAAATAATGTGAGACCTCATTAGCGTGTTAGGGTCTACACACATTTATCGACGCGGAATCGGCTAACGTCGGTCAAAGAAGTCTATATGCCCACGGAGTAATGGTGTTACCCACAACGCGACACCGGCCGAAGGCGAAACGAGACGTTTGTCGCCGTTGCAACAGCTAATCGGCAAAAAGTCGAGTAGTGTGGTGTTACACGTCAATAAATTCAGGAAGACCCTTAGGTTGCGGAACGTCCCCTGATCGATCAGTCGGACATTTTCTGTGACGCCGCGCCGCATGTCATTAATGAAATATGGAAGTGCAAAGCCGCCTCCATGCGTTAAATACACGATACCAGTATTTTATAAAATAAAGGCAATCTCAAATAAAAGTCGACATTGGCAGAATTCTACTACTACTACTTTTGCTAATAGACGGGCCATCTGAAGAAAAATATAAAAAAACTAACGATAACTTTAACGACGACTGTACAGCTGTTACCTCAGTTAAAATTAATTTAACATTGTGGTTTATCCAAAATGTCCCATTTACTACGAAAATATTTACCGGCAAGGATTTAAACGAAAATAGCATAGTTTAGGCAATTGACGTCTTTTGTCACTTACTCGCAATGGCAGCAATAAAAAAGTTAACATGTTGTTGAAGCGCTGTTTAAGTTTTTATGAATATGAGCGTAAGCCACTTTTCCGCCCCGCTTCGTTCTACTCGCCGCTCGGCTTTGAACAGAGCTTTAGGTGGCTGCACCGTTTCCCTTAAAAGGTTTTTTGTGTGCAAATAACTGGCACTTTTCAAGACACAGTGAAGCTCAAATTGTTTTTGTCATCTTGTTTCCGTCTCTTAACTAACTAAGAAAAATTGATTCAATTTCTAACAACAAGTTGAAACTAACAGGAATTTAACATTAAGCCAAAAGTGTAACAAAAGGTTCTACGTATAATAAAAAAAAAATACCTGAAAAACCAACCATCCATTCTTAAAAAGTACGGATATTCAAATAAGTTTAACTTGGACAATTGTAGGTCTATTGCACTGCAATAGACCTTGTTTGGTTAACTCAGACATTCACTAGTGAAATAAGCTATTTTTCAGTTGCAATAATAAATGTAAAACTTCATGCGGGCTCGGGCGTCCACTCAAGTTGATAGCATAGATTTATCTGATATTTTATTCATGTTTCGAAGTTGGACAGTTTCTGTCCCACGCATGGTGGGATTGTTATTGTTTCTGAACTGATTTAACGTTGCATTGCAGATAACTGTTACACTATAGTCCGTTCGAGTAAAAAATGCAGTAATTTCATACTTGTCTTGCCTGATCTAGCACGCCGCTTAAATCGTTCCCAATAGAAAGTCAAGTTCACAGTGCCGAAATGAACGCATTTTTTCAAACGCAACGGTTTTGTATCTGAGTTTTGATGTGTGTAACGGAGTGAAATTAAAAATTTGCTGCATTCTCAACGCGAATGGACTATAGTCAAGAGTTTCTCTAGAATCAGAATCAGAATCAGAAATATCTTTATTTAAATAGACCTGTTACAAGTGCTTTCAAATCGTCAAAAACTTAATCAAACAAACAAAAATACACTCAATAATAGACTTAAATACTATAATAGAAATAATAAATAAATACACAGTATACAAACATAATGTGACTCAACCACCGGTGTCGGAAAGTTGTTTCTGTACTGAGAAGAACCGGCAAGAAACTCAGCAGTTACTCTTTTCAATATGTTCTGTACAAGGGACTAACGGCCAACAAGATGCATCTCAACATTATCATCACCTCAGCCTATTATTGGTCCACTGCTGGACATATGCCTTACCTCCTCTAATGCGTGCCATCGCTATCTATCAAATTGAAGAAACCATTTCTCTTCAGCGCCCATTCGTCAAATACCGCACCATGAGCCAAAGAGCGCCAAACGCTACGCTAACAGAGACGAGGCCTTTAGTCACAAACGGAATACCCACCTATAGTCCGTTCGCGTTAAGAATGCAGTAATTTCATACTTGTCCTTTGAGCTAGCAAGTCCCTTAACCAATCAAATCGTTCCTAATTAGAAAGTCAAGTCCATAGTGACCAGTTGAACGCATACTTTCGAACACAAAGGTTGTGGATCGGAGCTTTTTCGTGTGCAATAGATTAAATTAAAAATCAGTGCATTCTTAACGCGAACGGACTATAGCGCCTCGCATAAATGGTCCAGGGAAGCTGATTGTTTGTGGCCTGCATATAACCTGGATCTGCGTTTGCACATTGCAATCCTGCATAACAGTATCTGCAGATCCCTCAAGTTGACGCCAAATCTTTCACATAGGTCGGGGTTAAATAAACAGAACGCGCTTTTTGTGATAAAAGATCAAAATCAACTTTAATCGATATTCGTTGCGTAACAAATTGTGATAGCTGAATAGTAAACAGTACATGCATGTGTGTTTAAAAATAAATAACCTAAATATTTAGCGGAATTCCAATTCCTACTTGCATCCAGCAATTTTTTTTTTCATCTTTCTTTATTAAAATTTCTTTCCACCACCATTGAGGCAAGAAACACATCTCCTTGTAAAATTAGCATAACGTACTCTCACGTACATGAGTCTCTCTCTAAGGGTCTCACAAGAAGGCTCAAGGTCACCCAGCGAGCAATGGAGAGAGCGATGCTTGGTATTTCCCTGATTGATCGACTATGTGGTCGACTTTCCAGCGGTCCGAACTAAGCGGTTTGGTGCTTCCCTTCTGGTCCGCACCGCTAGGGAGTGGAACGCCCTCCCTGCGTCTGTGTTTCCGGATACATACAACCTTGGTGTCTTCAAGGCAAGAGTGAATAGGCATTTTCTGGGTAAGCGTGTTCCACCGTCGGCCTCGTCATCGCTTACCATCAGGTGAGTCTGAGGTCAAACGCAAACCCATTTTAAATAAAATAAAAAAAACCATCAGAAATGATGAGATCCGTAGGAGAACTAAGGCAACCGACATTGCTCGAGGGATTGCATCGGACCATCTGATTCCAGCCAGAATGTTTAACCACTGGGCCACGACACTCTCCGTGTAAACAAAACCTGTCAATTAATTAAATAATTAAAATGTATTTTGTTCCACTTCCCCGAAATGTAATCTTTTTTGTTTACGGTCATTATAGTATTCAACATGCGATGTTATAAGTATCACCGTCCGGACTTTGTTGACAATTATGTAATACAGATAAAACAAATTATTTGTTGTTGTTAATTTACCGGTATCTGTTGGATGAATATCTTAAACAACATCGTCACGCGCTCAGAAATACTTTAGTTTAAAATGTTTCTAATGGTGTCTGTACGTATTTTGTAAAGTTTTGAATTTGGGTTTCTGTACAAATCAACTCTTTTTGCACATAGGAAATCCTGTACCAAAAAATGCCTGGAAGAGATCGCTAAATATAAATTGGACCTCCTGAATCGTACTTATATTGTTTTTCATTTTATATTGATGTTTGTATTTTTTGCAATGAAGGTTATTTGTCATATCTTAACTAAGTTTTTTTTTATTTCCTGACTAAACCTTAGTGTAGCTATGTCATAACTATAATGTCCTTTGCTGAATCGCGTTAGAAAACTGCAATCGAGATAATGTTTCGATGGTTGTGTGAAACTAAAATGATAACTGTAAAAGTTTCATTGGACGCTCAATATGTCGAATGACTCTCATTGAGGTTTCAGAAACTTTTTTGTGAAGGATTTTAAGGACTTTTTGCAGGATTGTGACGCCCTTCATGAAGCAGAAACCCAATACAGAATATCCTATACGTAGTTTTAAAGAGTTCTGAAACCTTTCAACATTAGCAAGCATCGAAAATTTCGTTTCGCGTGCTAATTTTCCATCGATATTCTGTAAAAATGCACAAAACAACTAAAAATTCAATCCAACCAGAAAAATCCTTGCGTAGTTTTTTTTTCAGTTAGCCGAAAAGAACTTGTACGAGTAACTGTTTATTTTTGAAACATTTTAGGCACGCTCCGTTATTTTTCTGATAACAACGTCTATTTTCCTCATAAAACCATTGAACTGTAGAAAGTATATTTTTTTTGGTTTCTTTACTTTCATAACATATTTTTCATGATACACCTCTTTTAAAGCTATAAACTTGGCATACTGAGTAAATTCTACATATATTTCTCTTTTTTAAAAGCAAAATGGGTTTAATAGGTATGCTCACCAAACCGGTGAAAACATAAGTAGTAAAACTTTTTTTTTTCTTTTTATTTAAAATGGGTTTGCGTTTCACCTCAGTCTCGCCTGATGGTAAGCGATGACGAGATCGAAGGTGGAACACGCCTATTCATTCTTGCCTTGAAGACACCAAGAACATTTTCCTTGGAATCACTCCCGTCACAAACATACGGTCACGACTACAGCCTAAACGGGGTAGTCAGAGGCACGCCTTATTGTGGCGGTCATAGAAAATACTTCTACACATAGTTTTTTCTTAACGCAAAAAAAATATGTAAATTTACTTATGTAAAACTAGATAACCCCAAGCACACCCACACGAAGCAACTAGTTTCACATCACAGTTATCATCGTCATCAGTATATATTCCCGTTCTATCATTCCTCCAGCCAGTTCATCCAGTATCTCCAACATGGTGCGACTAACGAAAGAGCAGAAGAAGTCCTACGACGAGAACGGTTACATTCTGCTGAAGAATGTCTTCACAGAGGCTGAATTCAAGGAGTTGGAGGAGGCGTATGACAGGTTATACAAGTCGACCAATGAGAAGGAGCAGGAAGGGTCGTGGGTTGGAACAGACAAGAACAACAGGCAGACAGACAGTCCTTATACGGTAAGATTTGGTTTTCAATTAAATAAAATGTGTTTAGAGAAACATAGAAACAGACGTGCAAAATATTTTCCAATTAAATAGTAAAATATATGTTTCAAGTGCACACAATATTACACTCGGTCTTCCATAAGATAATTCGTTCCTAGTGTTATAATCAGTCATTCTGAAAAAATCTTTAAAACCGCCGTTGTGGTAAAATTCGAATTTAAGAATTCCACACTTTACAAAATTTACTCAAAATAGTTGACTCAGTTTTTGATGAAGATTCTAACACAAGCTACTGTTTTTATTTTAATACGTGTTTTTACTATAACTAGCTTAATTCAATGATGTAGCAGTAAGCCGTGGTTTTTAAGTAAATCTGAAATAGATATTTTGAACTTTGTATGATACTTTCCACAACAGTAACGAAAAGCTTGAACACGAGGTCCATCATTTATTGATTTCAACCTTTTTGTTACAATAATTAGTTAGCTACTTAGGCAACGATAACCGATTGACGACTTTTTTATGTAATGATAATCGTCACCACAGTAAATATTTATGTAATAACTTATCTGTTACTGAGTCGTAATGACGAGATGTAAGGGCAAGGGTTAGGTTTAAGGAAGGGCACACACTGAGTGCGCGTTAATGCGAATTGGTATAGTATTCGTGGGCCCTCTGGTGACGGGTAGTGGTAACCGTATCTATCTATATCTATGTCAATCGTTCGTTTGTTTAATGCGTGTGCTTTGTGATGGCCCCCAGAATAAAATTATAAAATGCCTATTTACATCGAAGAATGTGATCACTTTGTCGCTTTTAATCAAAAATTATTTGAATATTTGGTAGATAAAGCCTTGTCAAAGAATTCTTTGAATCGAAATAGATTTTTTTTCTTCTTCTTTGCTAATTCTTTAATTTGTTTTATTTTATTATTGTATTTCTGACTGGTTTTTGCGATTGCAGTCTGATTAAATAATTCACATTAATAACAGATTTTTTATTATTATTACATTAAAAGAAATTTTGGCTTTACAATTGTAATTAAGTAGTAATTTGATTAATTTATTAATTCGCATAATTTTATATAGGTAGTTTTAATTATGATGAGATTCTAAAGTAAAAAAATCTGCAATTCAATTGAATATTCGTATGCCGGTGAGGCTGATTGCGGAGATATATTTTTATTTTAATACATTCGTGAGAATGTGACAGGGACACCTCATTAGATAAACAGCATTACTTGCACTGCACTCTAGGTGGACCACCTGAGTGGTAGTAACAAGCCAGAGTGTTAGAAAACCGGGCCATGCTGCTTAATAACATCGTTAACTAAACTGTATGTAGAGTATTTATGAATTTCCTATTTCCGGCAGACTATGCGCTGTAATGTTGAGCCTAGTTTCAGTGGACAACGAGTAAGAAAATAATTTGATAAACATTTGAATTCCAGGTCCTAGGCCTGTACAACCTGCACCACCACCACGCAACCTTCAGCAAGGTGTTGCTAAACGAGAACCTCATAGATGCTGTCCAAGACTGCCTGGGCTCCGAGAACGTTGCCCTCCACCACACGAAGGCGCATTACAAGCCACCAGAAAAGGGCGCAGAATACCCCATGCACCAGGTAATTTATTTGATTCATAATTTCAGTGAGGTTAGTATGTAAGAAAAATGGCAATCAAGCCTAGGATCCTGCGCCTCCAAACGCGGATAGCATCCCGCTAGTTGAAAGTTCAAGTACTTACAAAATTATTTTACCCTTGCTGGGTCTTACGTTGTCAAGTTATTTACCCAAAAAGACCAAATATACTAAAATTTTCATGAGAAAAAAATACTTTTTTATACTACCTGCTCGTCAATGCCACATTATGTGTCATGTAAAGCTGTCCTAAAGTAAGTCATTATAGCCCTACGGTCTAGCCGGGACATAATGTTGTACTGAATTTCATTAATCCCCAGGGATTAAAGTGATTTGAATTTGGAATGCAACCGTGTAGTCAAAAATGTTTAGGTGCAATGAGATCTGAGTTCGAATGTCGTACTGGCCACTAACAAAATAGATGCCAGAGAAAGAAAAAAGGCGCCAACCGCTCAAATAGCTCCTGAGTCTTATGCTGATAAAATAAATGTACCAAAGATTGTAACTCATCTTTCCAATGTCTTCGCACAACTGTCTTATGTTTCTAACATCACTTTTAATTTTTGATAAATACCTAATTTCTCATATTTAATTACCTACTTACCTATTTTCACTTGAAATAAATATTTAAGCACTTACTTTTTTCAGCCACTACTTTCGATTGCCTCGCAGAAAGTATAAAAAGTAGAGTATGCATCGCGGGCTTAAAAGTGTATTTGTCTTGGGCGGTCTTGAACCCCTCGTATTCAGGATTCTAACCTTAACTCCCTCGCTCCGCTCGGGAGTTAACCGTAGAATCCGTCGTACTCGGGGTTCAATATCACGCCCGGGACATAATACACTTCTTTAAGCCCTTGTGGCATAATCTACTATAAGTTCACATTTTTACAAAGGAGATTGTGCTCGTCGAATAATATCCCAGGCGGGATTTATCAATCGCTCTTATGAATGCCGCGAGATCAGATGATCTGCTCTGATGAGATATCAATCCATTTATATAGGCTTCATTATACCCCTTGCGATCCATTCTAGCTATGATATTGCCCTTAAAGATTCAGAGAACTGACCAAACCGAAATCGAAATCCATTGAAGCAATTCATGCAAGTGAAGTGTGCTTTGACGGGCAGTCAAGTTCAGCCTAGTATCACTGCCGTTTCATTGATTCCAAAGTAAACTCTACCCTTGTGATATTATTATAGAAACCATTAGCAATTACTACATTACTTGGATTACACAGACATACCTACCATTTGCTCTGCTGAGAGTATCAAATACACTTCCTGTTGGGTCTCAAATATCGTTTGGAACTACTGGACTAAATGGGCCCTGAAATTGCTAACAGGTGTACTTAACAATGAGCCATGTCTTTCCTCAGGACTGCATGTACTTCCCATTCGTGGACCACAAGACCGGCAAGCCAGCGGAGAACTGCCTCGCTGCCTTCATCCACTTAGACGCTGCCTACCCTGAGAACGGAGGACTGTTCGTAAACCCTGGCTCACACAAACTAGGTCCTCAGGAAGACTACGGTGTTAAGGAGGGCAGCTTCTTCCACTACTGTGACAAGGTAAGTTGTTAGTTTTGATTGGAAGAAAGTAAGGTGGCCCGGCCCTATCAGAATTGCGCATTTGATTATGGAGTAACTAGGGTCTTTACAAAAAAGGCACTTGCTGGGTAGACCTGTAACTTCATCGACCATGTCTTCACTTGCCACCTGGTGAGATTATGATCAGACTGGCTAGCTTTATAACAAGATCTGGGCGTGGTATGGTAAGCCAAGTCCTAAAGTACGAAGAATAATAAAAAAAAATATGAGAGGGGTCTCAAGACCGATTTTGAAAAAAACTGCACTTTTAATTATCAAGACTTCCTTAGTCAGATATCGAAACAGTTAATTTTAAAAATACCCTCCACCACGTCATCACGTTACATCGCTTATTAAGAGTCATATTTTTGTTGTAGAAAAAATGGCCTCTATCAAAAGGCACCCCAGTGATTGCTGAACGCGGCGACGTCGTCCTTTTCTCCTACCATCTCGTCCACGGCAGCACCATGAACACCTCCACCAAGCCACGCAGGTACGTTACCTTACTACATCCACCACACAGCCACTAGCCTCCTAATTGTCAGCGAGTCAGACTTATACATCCATCATCAGAACGACCCGATGAGTTTCTTCCATTTCCTTGAGCAACAGCGGTACTGATTGGACACCAACCCCCGAATTCACAAACGAAAAATGACAATAGACCTGAAAGGGACAGCTATTTCTGAGGTATGCTTAACCTTGATTTGCGTTTGTGAATTGGGGGGTAAGCCTGTTGATCAATCAGGGACGTTGCCCCGCACCTTAACATCAGGTGTCTAGATGGCTTTGAAGTCGATGTGTACTTTCTGTCCATGATAGCTACAACCTCTCAAACCCATATTTATTATGCAACTAGCTGTCCAGACAGACGACGTTTTCTAAGATGACAGTTCATTGGAATAATATGTGACAACCGGCATATACGTTGATCTCGTCCCGTCTGACCCAGGGACATATTTATTCTCTTTTTTGAGAAGGAGACAAATTCAACAAATTATGAATTGTGAAAATCAGGCCAGCGGTTCTCGATGAAAGTATTGTAACAAACCGTCTTTCGTTTTTTACAAACAGTCGATGTCATGCCGTCCATCAAGGCTCAACGAATACTCTTCAAATATTACCTACTTGAACAGACTTTTTTTTCACCACCTTTCGCTGCAGCACCATAAAACCCCTTCAACAAGCTACAGGCAACCAGGCAGGCAGCCCAAGCTAAACCTACCTTATTCTTGCCCCCAGGATGTACCTCATCCAGTACTTCGACCCCAACTACAAGTACATCGGCACCCAAAGAAAGAACCCCAGCTACGGCTGGATGATCAGGGGAGCCAACCACACCAAGGACTCTTCCACATCCGCGCAATACGACTTTGAATGACCTGAACGAAGATTAGAATACCTTACCTTAGATTACCTTACCTACCTTGATCTTATTTACTTGTTGTTGTATGTATTTTGAATAAACATTAATGTAAGTGCAAAATTTCTAGTTTTCATTACCAATTATCTACCAATACCAATACCAATATTTCAATATCTCTTCAATCAAGAAGACGCAGTACTTTTTAATAGTCAAACTAAAATCTGGCATAGTAGACAGCGGATTAACAAACTTAAAACTTTTTTTTTTTGTTAAAACTTAAGCACACTAACAGCAAAATGTTTACAATAGATGTTTAACCTTGAATGAGCTTAGTTTTAATACATCAGCTGATTACAGGTCTGAATAACCTTACTACTTAAAAAAGGGGAAGAAGAAAACCCAGAACAATGCAAACAGACACAAACGTGGGTACTGTATGGGGATCGAACCCGCAACCTCTGGTGGATTAGCCAACTCTACAATAAATAGGTCATCCCACAATAAAAAACAACTCAACACATTCGATTCGTCTTGATCCACAAACTACAACAACCTGGGTTGTTCGAGGAACTGTAGGGTAGTTTTCAATAAATTTTAATTCTATTTTCTAGTATGAGACAGAGGTGTAGCTGTATTATTCTCTTAATGAATACTAGATGCCATTTGCTTTAACATATACAAAAACCAAGCGCTTTCGCTGAACAAGCGTTTACTACTGAATGAAAGTTACCGAATCGTATGGTAACTCGATTGTGAATCGCTACCCAGGGTCTTATTTCCAGTTACGCTAACATGCAGGTGTGTACCCCACCAAGACACAGTGCAAACTCAATAAGCTCAGTCTCAGGCCCAGCGTAAATTAGGGCTTATTTGCCGCCCTATTTCCGTCGCGCCCACCTGACCGGGCGGGCGGGTTCATTACGTCGAAGGTAACTTGCCCTACCTTGATATTTACACCTGATACCTTTCCTGTTTTACATTGCGGTTTGAAGTTTTGTTAAAAGTGATGTCGTCAATGATATTTAAAAGAGGTAAATACGTTATGTAAGTACTCATGCGATGTAGAGGGCGTACGTATCTATAATTTGACCGGGTGTACAAGATAGAATGATTATTTACTAGTAAACGAGACATATGTTGCGCAGTGTAGTCTCAAACGTCAATGCTTTGCTCAGGTGTTTGAATTTCTGACTTCGAGTGCCACTTTTTTTGAGCACAAGTTCTCTATCTACGTCTTTTTTATCATAATATCATTGGATCTGGTAGGTTGAAATGTTTTAGTTGAGGATCTAACAGGCGCGTTGTTGGCTTCCTGTTACACAATCTGACGAACTTCGCCTTGATAGAAAACAAGCCTTCCTAAATAAAAATACCAACTCATTCCGCGTGTTCGATCATGGTACCACAGTCGACGTAAGGCCAGGGCAGTATCTGTACTACACACTGTGTGTGTGTGTGTGACACTGCTGTCTGGTGCAAATATTTGTTTATTTTTTGTTTTTCTTATTTATTTTTTCTTTAACCACTTTGTTTTGTTTGTTTGTATCTTGAATGTGTACGATGTCTAAGATCAATAAACGTTTTTTCTTTCTTTCTTTCTTACTAAGACTCCCGCCCGCCCAGTTGCGGTGGGTTGGCCACCCGGTTTGCGAAAGACGCGATTACCGCCTGAAGCCAAGACCGAATGCCTTTATCTGGTTTTCGGATCTCAGGGAGGCTAGTTTGCTGGCACAGGGAGCCCTGGCGCGCGCCGAGACACATCCGCCGCCTGAAGTCGGTCAGTGAGAGACACATCTGTCGCCTAAAGACGGTCAGTGAAGAAATAAAATCTGCATCATCTTTCTTCATACGCTTGATTGACGAAATTTGCACTAAGTATTCACTCTATTTTGAAGCATGATAAAAAGTAGAATCCTAAAGAACTTCAAATTTCAAAATAATGCATTTTTAGACCCGAGAAAATAAGAGAATATATTTATTTTATTGCCCAAATAACAGTTGACAGAATAATTCCTCGCTCAACATTTCATCCCGTTTTATTGAAGCCACATCCCCACTAGTAGTTGGAACAAGCTGAAATCCTAAACAGCTTAACTGGGCTATGTTAACTGTTAAAAGGCCGGAGTGCCCAAGCCGTTCTTAGCGGTTACGACCGTCACATTCGGGTAAAGACGGGGCTTCACTTAACGCTGGCGAAAAAAAAAATTATGATTTCTCAAGTTGTTAAGCAAAAATGCTACATTGGGAGACTTCTTTCAAATGTTGAACGAATGTGTGGATGTGCCGTGTTGCTCTTTCACGTAAAACTACAGAATGTATTTTAATGAAACTGTACAAAAATGTAGCTTACCCCCGAATTCACAAACGACTATAATCAACGCTACAATAAGACTCGAGATTAGGATAAATATACAAACATATTTACTGTCACAATCATCACATATAACCTTTACTGACATTTGCTTTATATACAAGGACCACCGTAAAACAATAATCATGTCACCTATGCTCATCAGACAATACTTACAGTTTGGTTTACCGTCTTACCAATATAAGTTTTATTCAACATCAACAAACAATACTTATTTTTATAATCCATAATTATTTTCCCGCTACCGCGCTGACAAGACAAGAGACTCGCGAGCGACTGTCAAAACTCTTCTTTTTCTTAAATCAAGCTGCTGGAGCTAATCAAAGGAGGTTGTAACCAAGGCGTCGACAACACGACAATTAACGCTGAGCACGCGCTCACGCTCATGCTGTCCCTTTCAGTTATATTGACATTTTACGGGATAGCATGAGCGTGAGCGCCTGTTTAGCGTTGATTGACGTTTGTGAATTCGGGGGTTAAACATCTGAATCGCACTTGGCTACAATTTATGAAGATATACTTTTTGTTTTTCAACATTTAACTAAGTGTATACCTACTATTTGAAATCGTTACTTATATTTTCTGACATCATTCTTCTACCCATCAAAAGTGGACTGAAAGATATTATTATTAGCAATATAACAACAAATGTATCAGGCTGATGTATGTACATGTTAGTATTTTAAAATTAAAGTTATCCTCACATTTGGAAATCTGAAAACCAAGATACTTGATTTCCATGAAAGTATATAGGTTTCCATGTTAGCTGTACGCGGTCAAAAGCATGCAATAACTAAGACTACTTGAAGTGTTATTGAAACCAATATTTGTCCCGCTCAATATGAAGCTCCGGCCGTAGAGTGTAATTGAAACATTATATACTTAAGCCTCATATTGTAAGGGCCTTATTCGGCTGAGGTTTACATTATTACATTGAATCTCATGTTTCATGATATTCTATTATTTGAGTTCGGAATCCACTTATTTAATAATTTGGGAATTAATAGAAGAGGGCATTTGAGCACAAACTCTCAAGATGGTAAGCGATGATGTACTCCAAAGTATTCAGATATTTTACATTTTAAACGCGTGAATGAAACAACGTTGCTTGAGGAGAGTGCAACGTAATAATCCAGGCTGGAGTAAGCGCGTTGCGTTGCGTCGCGTCCTCGCATCGTCAACTGCTGCATTTGTTTATACATATTTTAAATGACATGGCATATTATGCGGTTTGCACGAACGTAAAAGGAAGACGAATGGAACACCACACTAAAAAAAAGTGAAGCATGCAAGATTCGACAATTTCGTTTGTTCTACACGACCCGCTACACTCACACAAACACACTAGGTTCTACAAACTACGCCATTTTAATCCGTGTGACAGCGCCAATGACACGTGCTAGTCACGCACACACCTAAACTGGCAGCTGCTAGTATGCTTCACTCACGATTAGACGAGGTGACGTCCGTCTTTCTTTTACGTCCGTGGTGGTTTATCATTGCACGAATGTTGTCGAGGGGCCAGAGAGACAGGAGGAGGTGCTATGAATGAGGTTTCACCATTAAGAGTTTTTTTATTGGCGTTTTCCAACACCGACTGAGCCTCAAGTTGTCCAACTAACGTAAAATATATGTTTTAACAAGGTTGGAACGCGCCCGCAGATGGACTTTAAGTTACAGTAAATATTCACTACCACAACCCCTTGCTTATCTCATGTAATCAATTGATGATTATTTGAAAAAGCTCTTTCTGTAGTCGGTCCCTCATATCTAAGGATCTTGGTCAGCTCCGTGGTGCCTTCACTGGTTTCTGTCCAGCGCGTCTTTTACCACCTTGTTAAATTTGGAGGGAGATGAGACCTTTATTTGATCGGTCAATCTTATTGGCGAACGACCTCGCAACCTTTTGCCACAGTAAACATAACAGTAGGTTATCTATGGCCGCCCGCCGAGTTATTAGCCTAGCGTGCTCACAGACACGCGGCACAGCCCGTACGTACTGCCACCACCTTATTCCCCCATATTTTATGCTAGCGTCCTCGCGAAATCGCGACCCTACACGGCGTGTGACGCACACGCACTCATTCAAATCGAGAGCGGCACGTTTGTATGTAGATATTTTACAGTTCTCTGTTTACTCTGCTGTTGCCTTCAGTGTTTCCAACCATTTGAAAAATACGCTATTTAAAAAGACCATCGAGTGCTGTTTTTGTAAGGATTCTCTTTAAATCCCTTTTCAATATCACGAAAACTATCCTAAGTTATTTTTTTAAGTTCTTGTAAGTTTATCCTCCCCCTACAGGTAAGCAAATACCTAATCATCCAAACACTTCAACATCAACCACCGTTTATAGGGACTCACCTTCTCCCTAAGTTTAGTGTGGTCACCCATCCCGCGACTGTCCCGGCCAGCATCACCTTGATCTAAGTTAAAAAAGTTTGTTTCTTGTGAAAATAGTGTTCCCCAAATTCAGATAGTCTTCAAGATTACTCACTTAGGCGTGAGTATAACTCAAAAGTTAAACAAGGCCAAGCTACCCTCAGCAACGGAGGGTTACGTTGAATTATGTATGGAGTGTTTAGACAGAGCTCAAACGGGTTGTTACGCGAAATCACGACCAAGGTAATGTTATTGGCTTTTGCAAAAATAATATCGAAAAAAGCTTTGAGTAGAGAAATGTTTTTTTTTTGGTTTGGCAGTATCTTTATTTGAAGCAATACTTTACAGTTACTTTAATAATAAGAACTAGTAGTAGTAACAGGAAAACTCCGATATAAAACCCAAGCAACCCGAATACCGGCAGAAGTAGCAAGAGCCTGGTGATTGTTGCTGTCATGGGTAACTGGTCATTCAGAAGCCGACAACTATTCGCAAAGTCTGGGTTGTAAGGTTTCTTTCTCGGTGTTTACTACCGGAGAGTTAGCCGCTGATGGACAATTAACACTAGCAGTTAGTTACTAGTTCCGGACAGACTTCAACTCTGTTTAACCACCGGGCCACGACGCTCTTTTGTAAAACAGACTGAAAATACACTAGTGGCAAGTAAGGTAATAAACCAAAATGAATTGATAAAAAGCCCGAGGAGCGCGCGGCGCAGTTTTGACAGTGATCGGCGACGATCGCTGTTGTAAAGCAACACACGCCGGGTCGGAAATGGAATGGGTGACCATCCCGACCGAAATTTTGTGATGTGTATTTCGGGCATCTCCGTGCTTCGGAAGGCACGTTAAGTAGTTGGTCCAGGTTGATGTCGCCAGATGTCAGTCGTTAAGCCTAATAAATAATAAGATTTGACATTAAGGTTGCTCACTAACCTTAGACCCATCCAACAATCCGCACTGAGCCCGCGTGTTGGAGTATGGCTCGTTCCACCTTATAGTTGAGGTGAGACCTGTGCCCAGCAGTCGGACGTATTATATAGGCCGTTTATTTTATCATTTACAATGCATGAAAAAAACAAGCACTTAGCAACAGTTCCAGCTGTTCTCCAAAACATTCAAACTATCAACAACTTAGAACCAGTTCACAATTAGTTTGAACAATTTAGAAACTAGTCAGGGCAGTAATTGAAACCAAACTTGTCGACGTGGCGCTCGGGGCTCAGTATCAACGTGACCCTAGGTCGAGGCGGAACCCGACACTAGGCTGCTAGTGGTGTGCCATTGTCGATAAACCAGCTCTTCTTGCATCTTAGCAGGACTTGGGACAGTATTCCACAACAGAATGTTGACACACTTGTTTTGAGTATGCAGGATCGCTGCAGATGTGTCAGGAGAATCTTAGGTAATAGCGAATCCACGAATAAATCAGTTCAAAGTTTTCAACAATTAAAAAAAAAGGGTTTTTGTTCAGGTTTTAATATTTCCTCTTCTTTTAAGTTTTTAAATTTAAGTTTATCTTAAAGATAATAATCGGATTAGATAGGCTATTAAACAAGGTTTATTTTAACCGGGCGACTGTACTAACCACTGTGCTACCGAGACCATTAACAGTCCAGCCTATTTTTTCTAGTAAATTTTATTGTATTTAATTTTTTGGTAATTTTCTCGTGTAATGCCTAATCCCAATACTATTCGATAGCAAAAGCACGCTACTGTCCCACCTCTAGTCAAGAAAGTGTACGAAAGCGTGTAATAACCACCTAGAAAGGGATTAGAAGGGATGAATAAGGGATTTACATTATGTCGGGGGACTTACGCGCTAACCTAATAACAATGTCGACGACCTTTTGATACGTTACCACCTAAACGGTGATCGATCATATTTTTGTCGGCCTGGGAATATGTTCAATTGCTGAAGAGAAAATGAAACAGGTTTTGTGGTTCAGGTTTTTTCAGTGATCTAAAATCAGAAAAAGACATTCGGCTTCATGAGGGGAACGAACCCGCGTCTTTCGCAAACCGCGCGACCTCTCTGGCCGTTGAGCTACCGAGACCATTGATAGACCGGCCGAATCTTTCAGATATATTTAACCTATGAGCCAAGGTAGCAGAAGGGAGCGGGCAGAGGAGCGGTTTGCTAAAGACGCGGGTTCGATTCCCGCCTAAAGCCAAGACCGAATGTATTTTTCTGGTTTTCAGATCTTTAGTAAAGATACTGCCTGGAAAATGCTGAAAAATAATAATAACATTTTCAATGGTGCCCGTGGCTCAGTCATGTTTGAATTATGTTAGTGGATCAGCAACAAAAAAAGTTTTACTCATAAGCATTTCTATCCGTTGTCTGGTAACCATAGTAAAGTTTTTAAGTTTGAAGTTTGAAGTTGGTACCAGCTTTATTTAGATCGGTGATAGATGGCGCTATGTGTCATGTCACCATAACGTCAGCTTTTGATTATCCCGTTTACGATAACTAAATTATAGTCTTAAACGTATGGTAATTTATGAATGTGTGTTCTTGTAGGTATCAAACCTATCTTTCCTTTCTTATTCTCGTTGATGACCTTTGACACTATGACTTTCTGCCGATGGGCAAACTTACGACTTGTAAGATAAGATAACATTTGTTGAGAGTTGTGTGTCAGAAGTGCGAAAGGAAGTGCGTGTCCGCAAGACCAAGGATCTGGGGACGTGAAACTAATGGAAATAAACTAATAACCGTTAAGTTTTGTGATAGAGAATAGACATATTAAAAAGTTTATATGTATTTATGTAATTTATTTTGTATAACGCATTTCAATTCTGTCATATCTGTGCACTTGCTTTCTGTGTTCGATCCTTTAGCTGTGGGTTGTCTGAAAGAGATTGCTTTTAGCAATAAGACCGCCTCAATTGTACATGACTCTGAGATGTTTATCTTGTTATTACTCTGTTTTGTTTGTTTGCAATAAAGTGTTTCTTATCTTTTGTAAATAGTATTTAGCGGACGATTTGTTGTTATAGTTAAAAAATGTCTACAACAACAGAGTCTACTCTGGTTCGATCCCCACATAGTGCAAACATTTTGTCTGCAGGAATATGACAATGTCTGTTTGTATTGGTCTGGGTACTGGGTGTTTCCTATCGAAAACTGAACAAAAAAACTAGTATTTGTTTAATTGAAGCTTGTGGTAGGTGGCCCTGTTTTCATAACGTTGGCTTTTGAATAGAATTTAGCAGCAAATGTGGCACATGAAGGTGCCAAGGTGACCACAACATTCGTTTTTCAAGAACCAAAGACAACTGCCAGAAACTTAGCCTGAGAAAGACCTTTTTTTTAAGCGGAGAACCTTTACGCAATATCCAACTCCCTGAGTAGGAGAGCGAGGGAGCGTAGGGCTCACCCACCCCAGGGGGGCGTCGGCCTACCCACTCAACTTCGTAAAGGCCATCTTCTGAGCGGTACCAGGAATCCCCGAGGACCCTCGTGAGAGACTCGTATCAGTGGAACCCTGACGCCAGCGGGCGTTTACGGCAGTGCGAGGCCCCGAGACACCACCGTCCTCCACAGGTCGCCTGTGCAATGGAAGCACACAGTCTCCACCACCTTGTGCACTCCTGGCGACCCCGGGGCCCCTCTTTAGTCGCCACTTACGACAGGCGGGGGGAACCTTGGCCGAATTCTAACGCCCCGAACCACAGGGCAACTGAGTCAGACCCTGGCATCAGTATGTGTTAGTAACACTCCTTCACGTCCCACATAAAAGTCTGGATATCCTCTGGTCATCACTTTGAAACGGTTACTTTTATAAACTTAAGTGCCAAACGCATTTAGCAAGTGCATCTTCGCGCGGACGATAAAAGTACTTAGAAGAGTAAGTATTTACGACGTTCCTTGCAGTTCCAAGGAGATACTTCGTGGTTAGTTTAAATACGAAATGGAGTACTTAACTTTAACCACCGGTCAAGTACAACAGACTTTTAAAGGTCCAGTTTTCATTTTTTAAGTTGCTGCTGATTAGCAGTAACTGTGAGCCGTTCCTAGTTTCTTTAATCATGGCGTCGAAGAAGACAATTTTTTTTTAAATATCTTTCTGAAGTACAAAGTCCTTTCTATCTCGTTTCACCGTTCAGTTACACAACCAGTCTGCTGCGTTACATTCTCTCTGACAAACCTGAAAGGCTTTCGAACTTTTCATCCATCCATCCATCCATAAACAGCCTTTATACGTCCTACTGCTGGACTCGAAGCAGCGTCTTCCTAAATACGTGCAGCTGTCGCAACAACATACGTTTGCGTAAGAGGTAAGGTAGGAAAAACTTTACCTCAATTACTTTTCAAACAATTAATTTTGTGCTGTGGAAATTCATCATTACTCAAGAAGTTATATTGAGTAATAATGAATTTCCACAGCACAAAATGCTAACGGTAGGATAGGGTACACCCCAATGATATTATAATAAAAAGACGTAGATAGATTATTAGTGCTGAAAAAGTGGCACCCGAAATCCGGACTTCGACCACCAGAGCAAAGCATTGACAGTTTGAGACAACAATGCGCAACATGTATCTGTCTCGTTCACACTCTAGTGAATAATCATGCTATTTCGTACACACGGTCAAATTATACGTACGTACGCCAGGGGACAATTTTTGACTTCGCGTCAGTACTGACATAACCTATCTACGTCTTTTTTATTGTAATATCATTGGTTCGACCCCTGTAATTTCTTGGTCACTGCATGTCTAATGACCGACAGATCACTGGAGGCTTCAAAGGCATTAGCAATGATGGAAATTATAGCCCTGCAAATGGCTACTTATTGACAATGAGCTAAATTACTAATTTAACTATAACGCAAGTGCCCGGCTGTTGTGACAGTTTTTCGACAACAGTGGCAGTTGTAAAGTACCGTTTGCCAGGTTGGGAGTGTGATGAGTGACCATCCCGATCAAAGTGTATTTTTCAGGCACGGACCTGCCTGGTTCCGGCTGAGGCTTTAGGGCCAACACTTTGACCACAACCACACCACGCGGTCGGGTGCATATTTTGTATTGAAAATGAATAGGACTAATTCACACGTACTAAATTTTGCAGTCATTTACCACTTGATTAATACCAACGAAATCACAACGACATCGCCACCACAACGCAACCACCGCGACAATGCGACACCGAGAAATAGTGGCCGACCACATCGCAAACCCAATGTCGCGTCAACAATGTTTCCGTTTCGGATTCCATGAGTTTGTTCGGACAACGCGAGCACACGACGTAACCACATCGCAATGACAACGCAACCACATCGACATTGTCGGAAACACAACGCAACTGCAAAAAGCTGGAGCGACACTATTCAGACGTTGGCACTGCTTCACTACATTTTGACGCTGCTATGTGGTGTGGTCTTTATTTACTGAGCCGGCGTGTTGGAGTTTGGCTTGCACCAATACGGTTGAGGTGTGGCCTGTGCCCTGCAGCGGGACTTATAAAAGTTGTTGCTTGGTTAGTTCGAAACAGTTTTCCGCCAAACCTTTTCCAATACCCCCTCTCTTCATCTTTTCATCGGCAGGGTGCGAAAGCTCATCAATATTCACGATGAATAATTATTTGATGACGACAAATTATGCGCGATGGCACGTTGAACGCTCCCTGGAGTGGTGTCTACGGCAAGAATTAATGAAATGGAAGAACGAATGGCTGAATGAATCTAGACAACAATTATTTTCTACTAACGACTGGCTGGTTAGTGAAGCGACGAGCTCCTGTCTCTAGAGCTGAAAAAATCTAATTAAAATAAAAAACATTTGAAGAAAAACAACAGCTGATTGCGGCCTTTCTCTTTCAATCTGATGCAAAGTCGTCATATGATCCACGTGAGGGCGACGTTTATAAGTAAAGTTGAAAAAGTTATGACGACGCTCTCAATCTAGTAATGAGCACACCAAATTGGTCGAAACCTTATGCACACGAGTTTGAATAAGCTCCTAAAAAATATTTCACCTGCAACGACTCTTGGGGTACGGGAATGTAACCAACGACTTCTGGCCCCACACTCACCACCACTCCCACTTGTGCCAAAGGGCTAAACAAACAAAATACTTCAACCCCCGTTCATAAAAACGATAATTGGCGTGTTATGTCACTTACTCGCAAATGGCGGCAGCAGCAAGAAAGAACACTGACAAAGCAATACAAAAGTTACCGTGATGTGGTAGAGAGCGTCGTGGCCCAGTGGTAGAACACTCTGGCTCGGAACCCGATGGTCCCGAGATCGAATCTGGCCAGAACACACCTACTTTGTGTTCATTGAACAATTTGGGGCTAACTCTCCGGTGATGGAAAACACCGATATAAAACCCAAGCAACCCGTATAACGGCGGTAGGCTCGGCCCTTACCACGTTTGGTTCAAATTCCCTCGGCGAATTTCAAACTATTTCTTGACAAAATATGTTTAAGATCCAAGATATTTTATTATTAATTATTCCAGTATCACCCACTTTGAAAGAAGATTTTTCATGTCAAAGAGCGATCAACAAAGGTCCCCTCCAGAGGTCCCCCCCTCCAGGCGATACCGTCGCCGTCAGAGTCAACATTTGTCAACGTCGTGACTTCATTTGTCAGTTATTTAGACAGAAAACCGATTTTGCTCGATAAATTTCGCCTAAACAAAATTATGTGAGTAATAGCTGTAGCCTGAGACTTCGTCTTTTCATTTATTATTTATTTAACACAATCAAACGGGCTAAACCCAGTAACATAATTATGTAGTTTAATAATTAGCGATTTCAATGATTCCTCAACATGTTTTAATATCAATTGCGGACTGTCAGCGAATATGTCCAATTCGGGGTTAGAGGCCAATAACATATTTAACGCCCTCTGTACTACGGTGGAACAGCCAACAGTCGATGCCTCCGATCAGTGAGTCGATGTTTTTACTGTGCTCTCGATGTCATTAGGTGCCAATGTAACCCATATGGAGCAACCATGAGGTCCATTTGTGAGGTACAAAAGTGCAATACAGTCACTACTTAGAAGATCACCATACTTACCATCACGCTTACTCAGCCACGGGGTAGGCAGAGTCCACTTCTTACCACTTGCTGCGATCCTGACCACCATCCTGACGCTTCCGTTACTCTCATGAGTCCTTTCATACATGCTCGTCGATTAAAGGTACTCTTGACCTGACCCTTTCTGAGAACATCTTGAACTTGTCCAAAAATGTTCGTCTAGAGGCCTTCCCCTACCCCTACCGACAGTTCCATTTACCCTTGCTTTATATCCCTTCTTGCCATATGATCCGCAACTAAGGAAGAAGTTCTAAATGGTATGGTATAGATATGAATCACATAACTTTTCAACAGTTGCTGGATCGTGTGTGATTGGCGACGTAGTCCAGCAGAAGTGGTACGGGAGAGGAAAGGACCTAACTGATGTTACCCCTCCAATTTCCTTTATGGTGTGTATGACCTCCTCATAGGCAAATATTAAGTCAAGTCGAGTATCTTAGAACTTCGGAAGACACTGCCAGCAGTTTTCCCCAGTTGGCGTTTTTAAGTGGGTGTGCCAGTCTTTACTCCGAGTCGAAGGCATCAGGGCAACTTAATAACATTTGACAGTGAAGTGTATCACTAACCTTTAAAACCTCTCCACCGATCCGCACTGATGCCGCGTGTTGGAGTAAGACTTGCAACACCCCACAATTGAGCCTATGCCTAGCAGTGGGAAGGAAGGTAAATGTGTATTTTATGTAGCTATGCAAGTCGGATAGAATTTATTTCGAATTTCAATGCCCTTTGAAATTCGTTTGTATAAATCCGGCTATTCCTTCCCTTTCATTCCTTTGCATATGAAAGGGACGGGCATCATTTGAATCCGTTTGTTCTGACAGTTCACACGTAGTAGTGTTGGGAAGTAAAAAAACAATAACAAAAAGAATTTACCTCTGTAAAACAAAAAAATAAAACACGACGTAGCATTCCCGCTTGTTTGAACCAGCCAGTTTTTTAGAGCTACCGCAGAATTTATCATGGCTTCCAACCCTAAAATTCAAAATAACCGTGACATATGTTTGGGTAGACAACAACCCAGATATACTTTCAGAGCTTTCAATTCAATACTTCTTCCTACCAATATATTAAATGTAATTTTTGTATATACTGAATGGATTTGAATAGGACAGAGGCTACAAATTTATAAAAAAAACCTTCTTTTTTCTTACTTAAGTCGCGGGCGGTCGCTATTATTCAATAAAGCCACGAGCACAGCACTAGCACATTTAAAATTATTATCAGATGAATATTTGGGATCGGTCCCGAGTGTGAACGTTACACGGAGGTCATGGGTTCGATTACCGCCTACGAATATATATGGTAATTTTGGGGCTCGGTAAATAGCAGAAAACGCTGTTAGAAGGTAAATAAAGTAGATTGACTACCCTTCGTTTAATAGGGTTAAGCTACCCTTTGGAATAGCTATATTAACACTTTTGTTGAGCTGGTTTCTGAATAGCTAAAATATGACGCCATTTAAAAAGCTAGGCCAGCATAATGTGACTACGATCTCACTTGGTGGAATACCAATCAATGCCTTTAATTTAATTAATACTTTAAAACATGAATCTCTAGAATGTCATTTGATACCTTAATTCGGTTTTGATTTAATTCTGTCTGCTACAAACATAAATAGATGGAAATAGCATCCAGTTTTGTGGCATTTTGAGTGTTCAATCTTTGATTTCTAGACCACCGTTACAACTAAGTCCAGCTCGTATAACTTCATTAAAAGGTTATCCAATAAAAGGTTTTGAATGCATTTGCATTACCAAGGATCACACTTTTGAGAATAGCTCGTACTAACATAAGCAAATCTTTGTTCTAGCAACGGAGCTCACCATCGAATATTTCAATCAGACAATCCATTCGGACACAAAATGACAATCGCGTGCCCTCCCGCACGGAAACCTGATTATCTGAGAGAAATACAATCTTATTCAGGATCTGACACTCGGAGGGAGGCTGCGGTCGCCTCCGAGGAGGTCCGGAAGTTGGTCGTAAACATAGGTAATACGATTACGTTGCAACGCTCCTTTGGATAGTTTGAGGAAAATCTGAAAATATGAGACGGGAGGTGCCCGTGGCGCATTTGTGACAGTGATCGGTGACAACACACGCCGGGTTGGAAATGGGATGGGTGACCACCAAGACTAAAATTTAGTTATGTGTATTTCGGGCATATCCGTGCTTCGGAAGGCACGTTGAGCAGTTGGTTCCGGTTGACGCCGCTAGATGTCAGTCCTTAAGCCTAGTTAGAAGTCTTATGGCGGCTTGATAACATCTGACATAAGGTTGCTCACTAAATTACACCCCTCCAACAATCCGCACTGGAGTTGGAGTATGGCTCGCGCCACCTCATAGTTGAGGTGAGGCCTGTGCCCAGCGGTGGGACGTATATAGGCCATTTCGTATAGATATCGTGGTGCCCATAGCTTAGCTAAGAATCGGCAAACATTCCAGCTGTTAAGCAACTAATGCTAAAGTTGGGTAGTGGGATGGGGGACCACCCTGACCAACATTTAGTGAGGCTAACAAACAACAGCATTGAATGACTCATTGCTGGGCTTAGGCCACACCTCAACTATAAGGTTTAACGAGCCAAGCTCGAACAAGCGGGCGCATTGTGGATTGTTGAAGTTCTGCAAGGCTGGTCACAAACCTAGCAGGCAGAAGTTATCAAGCTCTCACACCCCCAGCTAGGCTTATCGACTGACATTTAGCAACACCAGCTTTAAACAAACAAACTTCAAAAAATGGTAAATGGTATTTATTATTTGGCTATACACTAGGGGCCGTTCGCGACTTCGTCAGCGTGGCCTTAGGTCAAAAAAGTGATATAGGTATCTTTTTAAATTATAGCCTATATACTTTTCAGATGCAAAAGCAATGTTATTGTAAAGATTAATTCAAATCATGCAGTAGTTTCACGTAAAAGAGCAACACGGCACATCCATGCTAACTTTCGCATTTTTAATAATAGTAGGATAGGATTTCACTTTCCTCTCAGCAGATATCAGAACAGTACAGAGTACAATGAACAGTATAACGACACTCAAGTCCGTCTCAAGTGTCTGCACCGGGTGCATCGGCTCCTGATAGCGATCTGAAGGAACCTTGAGGAGTCAGTCCCCCGGAGAGACCCTTCAAATCGCTGATACGTCTCCCCCCACGTTTCAAACGACTCACGAGTGCCTAGTTAATTCTAGAATGTTATGTCTGGGCAGTGGAACTGAATTGGCTCACTGTGAGGGTATTTTTTTCATTGTATCAGTGTCGCCTTTCTTTACTTTTTTTGTATCTCAGAATTCGCACTTATTGTACTGCTAATTTGTATACTGTGTCTATGTTAATTACCTATGCGCTGTGGTATTCAGTTGATCTTGCCCTGATTAGGATTGGTGTGATAACTCTTTTATTGAAGTTGCTTTTAATTCGTTCAGATCGTACTAGATTATTCAAGTTTTCATGCACTGGAAGTTTACTGAATGCTGTTTCACATATATTTGTAGACAAGCGTCACGTAACATTAATAAAAAAGTACTTAAGCAATTCAAAGTTAATTCTAATTTCTACTTCTTTTGTGTTTCAATTTATCAAAAATAAGCACCTGACGCTTGGGTTTTTAAACCCTGGTTCACTCGGTACGCGTCATGGGGAATTTTTAGTTGCTCTTGAGAGTCGGTCAATAGATATTATGGCTATAAACGAGACGTGGTTGCGGCATGGCGAGGAAGCGCGGGCGCCGCTGCCGCCGGGCTACAGGCTCCGTCACACGCCGCGCCCAGCTAGTGTACGTGCGCGCGGAGGGGGGGTTGGTTTTTATATCCGTGGCGGTATCTATGCGCGGCAAATTAAGGCACCGCATACAACTAACGTAGAGCAAATGTGGATGAGTATCTCTTTAAATGGAGTCAGGCTAGCTATTGGTACGGCATACCGTCCGCCGTGGTTGAATGTTGATACTTTTTTTTGACGCTCTCACAGAGTCGGTGAGGTCGTTCTCTTCATTCGACCACATTATACTAATGGGGGATTTCAATATCAATCTGCTTGCCACTAGCAATCCTAACGCCAAAAAGTTAACGGCATTTCTACAGTACTTAAACCTTGATCAGTATGTCACATCGCCTACGCACTTCACGGATGGTTCTGAAACCTTGATCGACGTAGTTTGCAGCTCCTCTAAAATACTTAATGTGTCTGTCGATTACATTCCTGATCTTAGCAGTCATGCTTTTGTCTCATGTAACGTTCGCATCAATAAGCCCAAACCACCGCCGAAGTGGATTTCTTATAGACCGCTTAAAAATATTAATCAAAGCGACTTCGATACTCTTGTTAATTCTATTTCATGGGAGCGGTTACTTAGTGAGGATGTCAATGAGGCTGTGTTGTCATTTAATGCTTATTTACAACATGTATTTGATGTTCATGCCCCTATCATTAAATCATACATCACACATCAAAGTTACCCCTGGATAACTCCGACCATCAAAAAGATGATGAAGTTGAGAGATAAAGCTCACAGGAAAAGTCGTGTGACAGGAAGTGAATCTGATGTTAAGTTTTACAAGGAAATGAAATCGGTTGTGCAGAAGGCGTTGTCTGCAGAGAAATCTGCATTCTTTCACTATAGCATCAGCCAAAATTCAGGAAATTCTAAAAAAATGTGGCAGAATATCAGGAGGAACGTAGCTGACTTTAGTGGTAGACAGACTCTTTTGCCACCGTGCATGGGTGAGCCGGATTTAATAAACAACCATTTTCTCAAAGTCCCTGGAAATAATAGTGTCTCAATTTCTGATCTTACTTACTTCGAGCACCAACGTTTCGGACCTGCATCATTTAGTATCAAGCCAATAGACGAAACCTGCGTTTTCAGAGTCATTACAAATATATCGTCTAATGCGGAAGGTATAGACGGTATTACACGAGACATAATTCTGCTGACCTTGCCTCGAACACTTAAAATAATAACTTCAATTGTCAATAAGTCACTTCAAACTGGTATCTTTCCTGATATTTGGAAGAAGGCAGTAGTTAAACCTATTCCCAAAAATAGTAACCCCAATGATTTTAACGATCTAAGACCAATCAGCATTCTCCCATTTATGTCAAAAATCTTAGAAAAAGTAGTTTGCCAACAGCTGACGGAGTTTCTAGACAGTAATAATATTCTACCACAGAGGCAGTCCGGTTTTCGAGCTGGGCGCAGCACAGCTTCTGCTCTCCTAGACGTTGTCGATGACATCCTGGCTAGTCAGGATGCAGGAAATGGATCGATCTTAGCCCTTCTTGATTTTTCCCGCGCTTTTGACTCTCTAAACCATAACCTACTGTTATCAAAACTGTCATTCTATGGATTCGACGTTGGTGCTTTAAAATGGTTCTCCAGTTACCTCAGCGGTCGATCGCAGCGTGTTGAAATTTGTAATGATGTAGGAATCAAATCACATTCTCATGATGTCCCCCTAACACGCGGCGTTCCGCAGGGATCTATTTTGGGCCCCATTCTTTTTATCTTGTACAGTGCTGATTTGACCAACTGTATTCAAAAATGTAGCTATCATATCTATGCGGACGATCTACAAATTTATTTATCTTTTAAACCAAATGATACCCCTACAGCAATAGCGGCCATCAATGAAGATCTAGAACAAATTACTCTTTGGGCAAGCAAAAACTGTTTGGTCTTAAATCCACAAAAGTCAAAATACCTTGTACTAGGCTCCGTCACTCAGATAAATAGAATTAATACCTTCAAACCTAAAGTTGAAATTGGTGCGGCAGAAGTTGAGCAGGTCACGGAAGCCCGTAATCTCGGTGTCCTTATGGATAGTCGATTAAGGTTTCATAATCACATCTTGGAGATTGCTAGAAATTGCTTCTATAGGTTGAAAGTGCTGTATAGGGTTCGCAATTATTTAGGTGTTGATGTTAGAATCAAACTGTGTGAATCGCTCATTTTATCCAAGCTTAACTACGCAGATACGGTCATGGGTGACTGTATGTTTGGTTACACAAAGAAACTCATACAGCGTATCCAGAATTCCTGTGCTCGATTCTGTTTTTGTATCCCGTATAGAGCTCATGTTACACCATTCCTTAATCAGGGCAACCTCATGAATATGGAGTCCAGGCGTCTATTTCATTTTGCCTGTCTTCTGTTTAATATTGTACAGACAGGTTCACCTACATATCTTTATGACAAACTATTGTTCTCCCATCGTAATGTCAGAATTCCTCCCAGACTTGTTTGTCCAAGACACACCTCTGCAGCATTTCGTGGCAGTTTCCGATACACTGCCACGAAATGCTGGAACAATATACCTCCACCCATAAGAAGCTGTCATGCGTTGAGTTCCTTCCGTTCACGTCTCAAAGAGCATTTATTAAATTTACAGAGGAATACTGGCTGATGGGGGTAGAGCTGCTGTAGCTTGTAGGCTCATATTTATTGTTATTACGTCCTGCACCTGTTTTAATTTAGTTTATTTTTTCCAATGTGAGATAGCAGTTATTGTAAACAAATTTTAATTTATTTCTTATGCTGTGTTTTTGCGTGGTTTGTTTAGCGCTAGTGTATTACCTTTTTTGAACCATAGGCATTTACGGAAGACCAGCGTCGCGGTCTCTTTAACGATTCCGCGGCACATGCTGAGTACGTGCCGTTTTGGTGCCACAATAATACATGTGTTTTTTATCATGTTTATCTTCTCATTGTATTGTGGTCACTAAATAAATTATTTTTCTTTCTTTCTTTCTTTCTTTCTTTAGTTGGCGCTAGTCGGGCCATTCATTTTCACAATATGTTGGCGGTTAAGGTTATTCGTGAATAATGAAGTTTGTAGTTAAATTACTAGACAATACGGCAACTAGACAACAGATAAACTTAACTAAATACTTTTTTTAGTAAAAACATTCTTAGTATATGTAGTCTTAACAATATAAGCAATACACTGGTCACACAAGACTTGACAGCGAGTGACAGTGACAGATCTGTCAGTGGTGTGTGCCGCGCCTCGGGTCGGCTCTCTTGTTCCGGCCGCCAGCACGAGCAGACGTACGTGCTCAGCTAGGTGAAGTAGTGGATGTACTATCAGCATTGTAGGTGGTCTGGAAGGTTTAAAATGTGAACACCACCACACAGATTCGGCAGTTCTCATACCAAAATCGAAATTTTGACAAAAAATATTAAAACTACAAAAAGTCAGTTTGAGTCAGTGCGATGCGCGCTCGGAAACGGACGTGCGCCACTGTACAGTGAGAAATAATATTTCGTGATTTGCGCGGCAACAGCCGTCGCGCGTCATTGAGTGCTATGAGTGAACAACTTATAGCCAACGAGCTGTTGGCGTTCATACAAAATGCCATCGACACCATGGACGAGGTCAGCATCATGCAGATCTGCAAGTCCAATTTCAAGGAGGAAGAGATTTGCAGTGGCAAGGCGCTGCTTTTCCGGAGCGTCGGCAAGACCGACCAGATGCCATCTCGCCGAAGGGATGGAACCGAAAGGAGCGTGCAGGACATCATCACCCTGCTTAAGGAGACCGATCCGGATGATGTACCTTCTTTCGTCGCGAAGGAGCTGCACAAGCTGCCCCCCGTCAACTTCGACCATGTCGATGTAACTAGGCTGTTGAAGGACATCAACTCCCTGAAAGCTACCCTAGCTGAAGTCGTGGGCAAGTTGGAAGCCTCTGACAACACCATCAGTGAACTACGTGCCCAGGTAGAGTTATTAAGTAGCGCTGCCGCGGTATGTAGGTCACCTGAGGCGTCTAACGTGACCACTCGTCGCGGAGCGCAAAATGCATCCGTCTGCAGTTTGGAGTCGGCGCACATAAGTGCGTCACCGGCCACTGACACCGTGAGCGATGCACCGCGCCCCGCTGCCCCGCCCTCCGCCCCGCCGGAGACGTCACGCGACTGCACGTCGACTCCTCAACGTGCTTACGCAGCTGCTGCCGCCAGCCGACCCGTCACCACCACTCCGCAACCTCAGCGGCGACAGGCTGTTGGGAAGAGGAAGAAGAAGAGTAGCCAGGATGTCATCCACGCTGCTACGCCGGCGGGTCCACGGGATCAACGTTGCGATAAGGAGGGTTTCATCCTGGTAGAGAAGAAGAAGAAACTCCCTAGACGTAATCTCTGTGGCACCGGCCCGACTGGACACAACCATCTTTTGCGGCCAGCTGTACCAACAACGCTATTGTATGTGTCCCGTTTACACTACTCCACGAAGTCAGAAGATATTGTGGAGTATATGTGTGTTAAGACCAATCTCAAGATGAGGGTCGCACAGTTGGAATCCCGTCACAACGTGAATTTCAATTCATTTGTTGTGTCGGTTCCGACTGAACGTCTGGCGACCTTCATGAAGGAAGATTTTTGGCCGAAAGGTGTCGCATATCGGCGCTTCCGCGGCCGGTTACCGGACACCATATTGCGTCGCACTTCGCCGTCTACTATAAAGTGTTAAATAAGTAAATATGTTTTAGTTTTATAATCTATAAAATAGTTTTATAATTTAAGATCTATCAATGTAATTTGTTGCCTGAAATAAATAAAATTATTATTATTATTATTATTAAAAAAATTCGCTGAGTATGGGGAGTACTCTGCAATCACTTTGACACCTCAAAAGGAATACTCTGTCTGTCTCTCAGGGTACATACAGGGTACTGTCAAAATTTTGCATTTCTCATAAGGTTTTCAGGTCACAGGGTTTCGGTAAATGCTACCCTACTACCTACCACTCGAGAAATCTATAGGGGAAGCCTACCCTCAGCAGTACGACTGATAATTCTCGTGACCTGCCTACTTCAACCACCTTTTTACGTCTATAGAGGTACTTACAACACTTATAATAATGTACATCACTACAGAGCAATCAAAAATTCAGAGAGCATTCGCCGAGTAACGCGATTTGGCCCAGTCCCAAGGCGCGCGGCCTGTATCCACAGGTATCTACGATAGCCTAGTTGAGGGTCGCCGTTGTGTTTCATTTTCTAGGACAAGTACTATTTTACGATGAAATAATTGAAAAGTCATGACCAAAGTAAGCACTTTTTTGACTGAAATTGATTCGTTAAAAAGTACTTTATAATCAACAAATCATGAACACTATAATATTCAATTGAGTTAAATATAATGCTTACTACCGGCGTCTAGACATTAGCACAAAATGAGTTCAACAATTTAATTTGTAAGTCTGGTCTTAAAACCATCTAACAAACGTCAAGTCTGTATTTATTTTCTACCAAGTTAACTTTTTAGGTTAGGTTAGATCATCAACTGAAACATATTCAATTTAATCACGACTGTCTTCAACAGTGTTCAGAAACTTGTCAGCCTGGTTCTAGCAAGCCAACCAAGCAGTTTTGTTAAAAGAAAAGTAGTTTTCGAAAGTCCTCAATAACGATTGGGTACCCTAGTTGCCCAGCCTCACAGTAGGGGCGAAATAACTAGGAGGCCTGAAAAACAAGGCACCAGCTGCTGAGTGGAGCTGCTTTAAAGAACATCTGTTTTAGTCCATTTTAGTATCTCTTCGGTTGAGATAAGGTCAGTTTTCAGATTATATACATGGGTCTCATGGCATGAAGATCTGCGGACATGGGAACATCCATACCTTCACGACCATATTCGAAATGGGTTAGTCAGAGGCACACTGATGACTGTGAATGGAACATTCAGAAGCACACATTTCACCGAGGTGGTAAGGAGCGAGCCTACCGCCGTTATCCGGGTTGCCTAAGTTTTATATCGGTGTTTTCCATCACCGGAGAGTTAGGTGCAAATAGTACAATGAACAAAACGTAGGTCTGTGTGTTCCGGCCACAGATCTCGGGACTCCGAGTTCCGAGATTAAATGCACTGGGCCACGGCGCTCTCAATCGACGACGGTTAGAACATAACATTTCTATAGTTGGGAAGCTTTTTCAGATTTTGGCTACAGCGTTGGACATTTTATGACTGACAACGACCCCACCATGAACAAGTTGCGTTGGGGTTAGATAGATTGAATTATACAGCTGGACGTGTACTCATATTTCTATATTATAATTTACTAACTGATCATTGTACAGAACATTGAAAAGAGTAACTGCTGAGTTTCTTGCCGGTTCTTCTCAGTACAGAGACAACTTTCACGTGGTTGAGTCACATTATGTTTTTATACTGTGCATTTATTTATCATTTTTATCATAGTATTTAGTCTGTCGGAGAATGGTCAGACATCAGAAGTAAAACACAGTTCAGGATTCCAGTTCTAGATTTTTATTAATTTAATTAAACCATTAACTTAATTAATTTTAATTAAATTATAACACGCAGTTAATCAAATTTATATTATAAAGCTTATATAGCCTATATAATAAATAGTGAGCCACCAAAGTGGCAGGGAGGGAGCAGTGCTTAGTTAACTGAGACAGTGATCCGTACACCAGGACGCAACCGAAGTGAATGCGTGCCGAGCCGAGGCGACAGCCGCTTATAAAGCCCGTTCCGACCGTAGCGCAGTGGTGGGAGTAGTGGGGCGACTCGGCGGACGTCCGGTGTACGTTTCACTAGCGCCATCTTGCGCTGTCTCTTTGAGCTGCCTCCGTCACGGCCATTCTGACAACTTGCCCGACCTCGGGCATTCATTTCTTGACACCTGTGTAAGAGACAATTCATTGCAAATTATTACATTTCTATAATCTTGTAATGCTGGCCTAGATCGCTATCCACTTTCGGGATAAGACCCCTACAGCTTCCCAATGCTAGCCTAGATCATCACCCACATAAGTAGATGAGACCCCTTCAGCTTCCCAATGCTGGCCTAGGTCATCACCCACATAAGTAGATGAGACCCCTTCAGCTTCCCAATGCTGGCCTAGGTCATCACCCACATAAGTAGATGAGACCCCTTCAGCTCCCCAATGCTGGCCTAGATCATCACCCACATAAGTAGATGAGACCCCTTCAGCTTCTATTCCATAATCACAGAACATCAATCGGACAAAGCAGACAAAGTTTCTTCTGAATCTATTGTCATGGTTTCGGAACCAACAGATAAGGTATCTTTTGAGTTTGCTGAGAGACTATCCGAAGCATCATTTTCAGGCAAATTATCAAGGTTGTTATAACATTGTAATTCATTATCAATATTCAGCAGCTCAGGCAAAACTACTTCATCAATGTCTTCAGCGACTCGTTCAATATCATCTTTATTATCACTCGTGGTATCACTATAACTGTCAGCTATGTCGAGAGAAAACCTTTTGGACCATCAGGTACTTTTCTCAAATTTTCATGGGCCAAACGATCACGATCCAAAACTCCAACAATTCTATAAGGGCCCCTGAATCTCCCGTCCAACTCACTTTGATGCCTCTCCTCACATCCAACAAACACAAAGTCGCCCTCTGAGAAGGGAACCACAACTGAACAGCTCTCCTTTTATCAAATCCGTGAGTATCAGCCCGAGCGGACCCTTGGATACCCTCTGATGCCAATGAACGAGCCTCCGAAAGATCCATCCCATTAGGTTTAGATGAATTGGAAGACAACCCAGCCAAGTTCAGTGAATTACCTTGAATACCAAACATGAATTCTATAGGGGCAAAGCCAGCAACTCTGGAGCAAGCACTATTCAGAGCAAGCTGCACGTCTCCCAATCGATCGCGCCACACATCACTGGAATGACATTCAATGACAGTAAGAAGGCTCTTCAAAGCACGCATGACCCCCTCCGGGTGGAGGATGGCGGACGGGTGTCCGCCAGCTCCACAAGAACCAGCGGCCATCAAGCGAAGCTCCATATTACCCTCCCTACAAAAATCCCCGAAGCCATTACAATCGCAGCACCCGCCACGATCAGCGACAACACGCTCCGGAGCCCCAAATAGATTGACTGCCCGCCCGACAGGTCCGACTGCACGACTGGAACCCCGAATCGGACCATATTCAAGCAATACGTAAAAGCGCCCATCAACACTGAACAACACTCCCTTCGCTCACTTCCGCTGCTTAATTTCCCCGTCAGATCCAAACGAAGTGTATGCCAAGGCATTGGGTCCCCTGGGATAGAGCGCAGCCGCACCCGCCGCGCACCGGAGGGCCCCCCAGAGGCTTCACAGACAACACAGCAGTTAAACCTCTTCTGGCAATAGACCATTGCGTATTTCCGAAATTACATCCGAAAGTTCCGAGTCTCGCCTCCGTTCAACCACCAACCAGCCCCCGTCCAGCTCAAGGAAATTAACTCAACGGGGCCTGCCCGGCGAACTGCCTGACACGCTACGGGACAAAAAGTCTGCACGGGCCACTCCACGGCCCTCCCTGTAAACAATTCCTAATTCGTAGGCCTGAAGTATTGCCCACCATCGGTGTACTCGGGGAGTTAAATCGCGTTTCGAATGGGATGCCTTAATGGCATTACAGTCTGTAAAAACTGTAAATTTCCTTCAATATAGGTAATGGCGAAAATGATTGACTGCTCTAACGTTTGCTAAGGCTTCCAATTCATACGAATGGTACCTACTTTCTGTATCTGAAGTTTTACTGCTGAAATATGCGACTACGTGGGGCTCATTATCACGCGTTCGAACCAACACCGCGCCATAACCCCCAGCACCCGCATCCGCACGAAGTTCCATTGGCAAAGAAGGATCGAACACCCTGAGTACCGGTTCAGAAGCAGGTCATGTTCTGGGAGCCACCGAACCCTACCAGTGGCTCCTCCCTTTGTTAAAGGATACAATGCTCCCATCAATCGCGAAAAATCCGGGATAAACTACCCGAAACAAGTTGCCAGACAAATCAACCACCTTACCTGTGCAACATCACCAGGAGCAGGGACACTCATCAAAGCTCTTATTCCGTTGGGACCAGGGCCCTAACCATGAGCTCTTATAGCAAGATTATTTCAATGTTACTTTGCTTTTTCGTACCATGACGTCTTCAAAACAATACTTATTAAGTCCTGCTATCCTTGAGCAATATTGCTGTCAGAGCCCATACAAAATTGAGAAATTGGTACCATGAAGTGCTTTTTGACAATCAGCAATATTGTTTTAAGGCATCACGTGATCTGTTGCCATGACAATTAAAATTTTGTTATTACGTGAAATTTGGCAACAGCGCGTTCACACGGGTTACTTTTATTCATTAATTTACATAACAAATTCTATCGTTAGAAAAGTATTCTCTTTAACTAAAGGTAGGTTATTATTAGGTAAAAAAGTTAAATAAAAGATTATTCATAATGTTATTTAACTAAGTTAACTAAGTAGACAATATTGTATCATAAATTTATCTTGAATACATTTCGACGATGAGGTGCGAGTCTTCTTCACCCTACTAAATGTTCCCATAAAACCGATTTATTCATTTCAACTAAGCAAGAATACCTATTAAAACTAAATGCTTTTAAGCATTCCCTAAAAAAATATAGAAACATAATAGAATAAATTAGGTCATAAAATAACAAACTAAAGTTTTCGTTATATTCGAATACAAATAATAAATTCTGAAAAATAATCCCTAGTGTGATACACAATCGCTTACAAGTAAGGTTGCGTTACTTTTGCAGCAAGCTTAATTCAATATTACTTTTATTGACATCAAATGACATCCAACAAAGTAATCTTGCGAAGTGTGGTGAAAAAACGAATGATGATTCTGGTTGTTCACTCTTAAATATGTACTTATCATGCCAAGCCGTTACTGAGACTAAAATCATTTAAAAAACCAAATGCCATGAAAACTAAGCTACGTCTGTCAGTCAAATTGAGATTCATTTACCAAAGCTAAGCTGTTTTGTATTTGTATATTTTTCACTTCAGATACCTACATAAATAATAAATACTACTCTTAGGTATACCATAAGGGGATAAGTTTTATCTCTATTTTAAGTTGCTACCAAACGTGTTTTGTTTCATCAGCCTTCCTGAAAGTACTTTTCAGTTCATTGAAGTGCACCTGGGGCTGCTGGATCCGGAAGCAGAGTCGCTTTCCTAGGGCCGTGTACTGTAGGACCCAGCAGGAAAGCCGAAGTAGAGATGATCTCGTGGTCCCAACGAGCGTTGAGGAACCCTCGAAAGTGTTTTCCCCTAGTTCTATTTGTTGAAAAGAGATTTGAAATGATTGTCCACAATGGTTTTATGTTATTTGTATCATGCCTATTCAGGAGAAAGAAAACGAACGTTGATCACAAAAAATGGAAACATGGACATAAATATCTCAAACTTTAAAAAAATTAAGCGAGTGTAAAATGCAATGCTATCTCAAAAATAGAGCGACTGAAGTAATCTGATGCAGATCTGAGGCATTCGCAGCAGTACTGGGTGACTTAAGTTTATTAAACAAAAACGGTAATAAATCATTTCCAAAAATGAATTTGTTTTAACTCATTATTTGCAGCACTTGAAAGGTAATTTTATTATTATACACTTACAATCGGTTTGGTGTGATGGTTTACAAGTGGACTATTACACCAGTGTGCAGTGGTCGCGGGTTCGATCCCCGTATGTCTGTTGGTACTGGTCTGGGTGTTTCATATCTCTTTATATAAAAATGGATTGCTGTTCGTTAGTCTCGCTAAAACTCGTGAACGGCCGGACCGATTCGGCTAATTTTGGTTTTGGAATAGTTGTATTGGTCCAGGGAAGGTTTAAAAGGTGAGTAAACATGAGAAATGCTAGGAATGTAGTGCAGAGCTATAATTTGGTTTTCCCTTAGCAAATGTTCCTACCCGTCACGTGACACTTAACGTTTGACAACAGCACGAAGTCTGTCGGGACAGCTAGTGTTTAATAACTATGTAGGTATTCACAAAAAGAAAAGAAATGAAACATGCGTCTAGTATCCATCCATTCGGTTGTTTTTACGTGAAAGAGCAACACACATCTATCCATCCACACATACAAACTTTCGCATTTCAAATATCAGTATGATACTTCAATCACGATATTTCAGTATCATGACGTGCTAAACGACAGGGCACTTTGTACCTATCATATCAAGCACTGTATTCATTATGTAAGTAGGTAGGCATGTGTCCGAAACCAACAGTACAAGTTTTATCTTATGAAAACAGAAGGATAGTGTTAAAATTCCCTAATTCGTCAAAAATATGAAATAATTAGGTGCCGCTTACTGCCCACTAGCGCCACCAATCGTTTTTTATTGAGGTTAATTTTTTTTTTTTTTTTTTTCGAGGTTTATTTCAGATATTTTGATAAAAACTGTTCAATATAGATAAATTTATTCTGTCAACATCTTTATGTACAGATAATATCTTATTTTAGGATCATAATTGAACAGTGTTTGTTTAAATATCTTAAAAAAACCACAATTCATGAAAACTATTGGTGGCGCTAGTAGGCAGATAGAGGCCCCCATTTAACTGCTCAGTGATAGTCAGTTATCTATATTCGAATAAGTTTATTATAAAAGAGTTTACCTATTTCACAAAGAAAAATATATATTCTGGCAGCAACATTTTACTTTTTAACCCTTTCTTCCATAGCTAACTATGACACGAAAACATGTCAATGTCATGTCATGTCATGAACACCAGCGTGGTGAAATGAAACAGGAAAACTAGTTATTATTTATATTTATGATTGTAAAATTAATGATTATTCATCATCGTAAGCAATAACGGCATGATCCTTAATCTCCGCCCAGAAAGTAAAGGTTGATAAATCTAGCAGCAGGAAGACAAAGTTTTGATAATTTTGTGAAGATTAGACATGGATTTGGATTCAATAAGTCATAGGATTTCTGAATAGATGTTTTATCTTGGATTTCAGAATTGCTAAATGTTGTGCATTTTAACACAAGCATATCAGTCCTGACAATCCTTGTCGGTAGGTAGCAATGATCTGTGAACAATAAACGTTAACGGTTTGAATTACGTCCGTGGGTTTGAATGTCTTACATGCATACACATGCATATGTGAAACTGTGGAAAGTGAAATAAAGATTCGACTTATACTTTGTATTTTAATTTAAACTAGTTTCTAACATCTTTCACTGTGAAACTGTCACTGTGAAAGTTACACTACACTTAAAGCCGTCTTTTTTTCTCGGCTACATTTGCTGCGCGACATGGTGCAAAACATGAAGCTCAGCATGTTGATCAACGACGCGCAACTCCACTACCTACACGCCGCGCGTCATTCCACTACCTACACGCCGCGCGTCATGTTTTAAGCCACGCGCGCTGTTGTGCAACGTCGCCGGACATGTTGAGTGTCACGCGGTGCTCGTCAATGAATGCCTAGTGGATACGCGGCTTAATTGTAGTCTGTATCTTTCATATTTCCAGCTGTTACTTGAAAACAAAATATTCAACATGCCTTAAGGTTTCAAAACCAAACACAATATGAACATTCACGTTAATGAACTCACAATAAAGTATCTTAAGCGATGACTTTCGTTCCACTTACAAGTTTATTTATTGTTGCTTTTTGAGCTTCTTTGTGTACCTACCGATAGTAGGTAGGTATAAAGATAACCGCCGAAGCAAAGGAAAAACGACACAAACCACATTTCCGCACTAAAATAAATCAGCCGCCTAAATCAATGAACAAATATTTGTCAAGCTATTTTATGGTCCTAAGAAAGAGTTCACTGTGGCTCGAGTGGCTTGATGATGTTTAGTTTTTATATAATTTGGAAAACAATGATGAAGAAGTTGCATTCCCGGAACTTTTTTCGTGTGTCAGAATTGACGTAAAAGTATTCCTGCATTAAGGCTGCTGGTTGTCAAAAAGCCACGCTCACATCAAAACCAAATTAAGATTGTTTTAGGCTTTGGACCCCTTGGATGAAAAATTGACCGAATGATGATCTTTGTAGACTAATTTCGGCTGGCCTTTTTAGAAAATATTATCTTTAGTGTCAATGCCAGTATAAACAGTTTTTTTTGCAAGAATATTCATGCTAAGTATTCTTTTCTCGAAATTTTACTCCAAGCATGCTTTAAGACAATTCGGACCGTAGACTTCGTAAGAGATGGTGCTATATAGTTCATATAGCGCTATCCCTTTCTGGCTTTCTAAAAAATCATTCGGTCTTTCCCAACACTTCGCAGGACTAAAATGATTGACTTCATGGTACGGTTTTTGAGCATTCCTTCCGCAGTCCTGCAGCAGTCTTACTTTAAAACAAGATTGTTTTCTATAAGCTTATGGTTAGGGCCCTGGCCGGACTTCTCCAGCAGAAATGACGCAACTAAGGCACTCAACCCGAGCCTCCACAAACGAGCATTCCTTCACGCTGAATGAAAAGCCAGAACCTGACAAGGCTTTCAACAATTTCTCTAGGTGGTCCAACCCCTCGTCGACGGCTTCAGACGCAGAAAGCACATCATCCATACAGACAAGGACTCCGTCGTCTTGAAGAGGCTCAAGAGCGCCGCCAATCGCTCCTTGAAACACCTGCGGCGCACCACGAAGACCGAATGGCATTGCGAGACATTCAAATTGGCCCCGGGGCCAACAAAAGCTGCTCTTTCTACAGAGTCTTCACCAACAGGTAGCTGGTGAAAACCTGAGGCCATGCAATCCGTCCATCCGATCGCCAATCAAAGGTAACGGACAGCTATCTGACTTGGCATTGCTGCTCAATTCCCTGCAATCCCCCTTCCGTACCAACATTACAGGACCGGAGAATGGAGAAGAGCTCTCCTGAACAATGTCGGCCCTCAACAATTCCTCCACCCTCCCATAAACAATCCTAGACTCCTCGGGCGACAATCTATAGGGTCGCCTATGCACAGTCCTAAGGGGGTCAAGGAACCCAACCTTCAATTCACTTGCTCGGACCCGGGATGCAGGCAAAGTTTCAATAAAATGATCAGAGTACCCCTCCAACCCAAGACATAACTCATCCCTATCAGCATCAGAAAAATCAGTGACAATTGAATTGAATTTGGAAGACCCGTCAGACTCCGAGCACATGCTCGCCTCCCCAACTTGCCCGAGAGCCAAAACTCCCTCGCAAACCACGACAAAGACACCTTGAGCCAGAATATCTCGTCCTAATAGAACGCCATCTCTTAGGTACTCGTCGGCAAGACGAGTAACCCCACACCGCTACACTCCATGGTGCCACACGCAGTCCTGGAGCAGACGTTGACCTCCCCGCCGTCTGCGGCGGGTGGCTTTTGAATTAGCATAGGATGAGAAAACTGAGCTATTAAGCTATCTTTGACATTTGACCACTCAAACTGGTCGGGATGTATTTTAGTTAGGAACGTAGCTGCTCGTTCTTTAAGACATTGAGTTAAGGCTAAAATTAAATCTACGCCTCTTAGATTCCTGCTCTTAATTTTAGCATCGTTCAACTGACACCAGCCTTCTATTTCTGAATTAGGGTCGTAAGGGCACGAGAGATGTAAAAGACTGGGTCGGGTTAGGTCGATTGGGTAAAACCTAACTCATCCTTGACAACATCGTTTCCATAAAAAGGACCGTGGGCTCTTGCATTACACTGCTCGCAGAATTCCCAGAAGTGGGCTGACGTTCGTATCCCACTTCTGATGTCGGAGAATGGTCAGACATCAGAAGTAAAACACAGTTCAGGATTCCAGTTCTAGATTTTTATTAATTTAATTAAACCATTAACTTAATTAATTTTAATTAAATTATAACACGCAGTTAATCAAATTTATATTATAAAGCTTATATAGCCTATATAATAAATAGTGAGCCACCAAAGTGGCAGGGAGGGAGCAGTGCTTAGTTCACTGAGACAGTGATCCGTACACCAGGACGCAACCGAAGTGAATGCGTGCCGAGCCGAGGCGACAGCCGCTTATAAAGCCCGTTCCGACCGTAGCGCAGTGGTGGGAGTAGTGGGGCGACTCGGCGGACGTCCGGTGTACGTTTCACTAGCGCCATCTTGCGCTGTCTCTTTGAGCTGCCTCCGTCAAGTCTATAATTAAGTGTATTTTTATTTGTTTTGTTTGCGATTTAAAAGTGCTAGTAACAGGTCTAATTAAAAATATTTTCACTTGACTTTTGACTTTGACATTATGAGGTGATACATTGTCTTTTGTACCACGTACTCACCAGATAACGTGTGTTTCTTTTCACATCTTATAATTTAAAACAAAGTATTTACGAAGTTTGTTACCAAGTTCTGATTTGGACCGTTCATTAATATCTGTACTTGAGTTAATCGACAGCTCAACGAAGAGAAACTTGGTAAATAGTGGTTGCGAACTTGCTCAGAAATAGATCTTGAACGGTTTATTATTAATAAAGGTTTATTTAAGGGAAGCTCTGGGTTTTCCTTTTGTTTGCGGTGGTTACATATTAGATCAAAAAAATAACCTTCATAAATGACGACCGATTAAGTATAATGGTTCAGAAGTTAGCTACTACTCAGTTCAAACATAGCCTCCGTTATAGGTCTATGGGTGTCTATGGTTATGTAAAAACTATGGTTATAATTTGTCTGCTTACCATAGTAGTACAAGGTTCACTAAGCTTAGGGTTAAAAGGCGCTAAGTGGAATAGTTTAAATGGAATTTATTTCATTAATAATTATTCAATTGAAACGAAAATGTTTGTAACAAGATATTTCTCATGGTGTCGAAGCCAAAACTTTTGGCACTATGACATAAGATAAAATATAGTTTATTGCATAAAGAAACAATCACTTTCATCAAAAGTTTCATTTGGCAAGAGCGAGAGAAAAAACGGAAATGGGGTAACCTGATGTGCTGTTGACTGTACATTTTAGGCAGCTTTATTGCTAGAAGCGTAGCGTCCTCTGTTGGAGGAATTTGTCATCATTTTTTTTCTCGACGTCTAGTTACTCGTAAGTATTAATCAAAGATTGTAATGTGTTCCATAAAAGTCACCATCCATCTCACACCTCACGTGATCAAACGCCTCCTATTATTGACATTACAGGGACAGTGACGTATCGAGGGGATATCTTTTACATTCGTGAAGCGATGTCCATTTTTTATGTACGACCTTCTGGGTCAGTCTTATTTTAGATGAAATGCTTAGAGCAAGTTCACAACTAGCGTTTTTTGCGCGAGATAGCCTCGCCGTGAAATCGCTAGTTTGTGAATAGGCTCCTAGGCCGTGGTTTTTTCGAAAGATACGATTATAAATGTCTGTGCAGACTGACGGTTAGCGGGAACAACAGGATATCAGCACAGAATGCTCAGTACTAGTCCAAATAGTGATTGCTGACTTCAAACTGCAGACTGCTGCACCAACTTACGGTGGACATTATTATTATTATTTATTTATTTTCAGCCTATGCTGTCCCACTGCAGGGCAAAGGCCTCCCCTCCCACCTTCCACTCCTTGCGGTTCAAAGCTACTTTCGGCCAGTCACTGAGATGATGGTCGAGATCATCCCATAGCTCATCATCATTGTTCACAGGTGGGCATAGTGTTTTTTTTATTTTTTTATTAAAAATGGGTTAGCGTTTGACACCAATCCGACCATCGCTCACCATCAGGTAAGCGATGACGAGGCCGAAAGTGGAACACGCTTGCTCAAGAAATGCCTATTCACTCTTGCCCTGAAGACTCCAAGGTTGTAAGTTTCCTGAAACACAGACGCTGGGAGAGCGTTCCACTCCTTAGCGGTGCGGACCCAAAAGGAAGCACCAAACCGCTGAGTCCGGAGCCCAGACCAGCGGAAAGTCGATCACATGGCAATGGGGGTGAAAGCTTGAGGCGTCTAGTGGTCCGGGGGTTTAGAATGAGACCGCAGGCAACATTCACCCGCTTACCGCAGTGCCGTCTGCGGTTGCAGTTTACTGTCCATCTGTCTTTGGTGACGTATTCGTAGTTGTCCAAATGTGTACACAATAATAATAACAAGAGAGCCTAGGTTGAAGCAAAATAAAGTTATGTTTCATTAGAAAGGAAGCTTTCGAAGAGTAAATACAAACATTGTTTTCTTATTTTCTTTGGGATGGAGGTTAATCCTTTTTTATTAAAAAGTAAGATTGGACTAGTTTGTAATAGTTTTTTCCTGTTGAAATAAAAGTACTTGGAAACATCTTGTGAAGAGCTCTTACTTGAGTTTTAATTAATTAACAAACGTTAGTTTTGTTCGCTTCTGTTGGTTATGAGGCTAGTGCGAGTATCACTCGGATACGGTAAAAGTTAACTTGTATATTTTTTGTGGTGGCGCCTCTAAAGATTTATCTAGAGTTGGCCATTTCGAAAAATGCGGGTTCGATTCCCGCCTGAAACCAAGGCCTAATGTCTTTTTCAGGTGTTCCTATCTTTAGTAAGATGAAGATATCCCTAATGCGAAAACAAAATAACTAGCCCATTGCTAGTAAAACATTAAGTGGGTTCTCCATCAGTACTTGAAGTTTTTAATCGCACTAAAAAACCATTTACTGTAAGAACAAACAGCTTTTAAACTTAAGTACCAACTAAAGTTGTAGTATTATAGCAGAATCGTTCCAAATAAAACGTTTTAAGTTTCGCGATTCACATCGCTATGTGAAATCGTCCGGCAACATGGGATTTCGCGTTTGAAACTTCTTGCGGAAGTTTTCAAATAACATCCGTCGAAGCTTACGCTGGAATAAGCTTTTTTATGATAAGATCATAAATAAATGTTCGCATGTTACATGGTATTTTATCAATAGGTTCTTATGGCAAGCAAGGGCGGTCGACCGGCAGTTTTTATGACAAACGATTTGGTAGGTTATTTTTATTTTTTAGCATTAGTAAGATGCTGCACACTGTTAGCTTTAGTTGGTTTCTAGTACCTATCGGAAACGCCACCGGCCCACGCGGGAGCTTCCCGTGACTGTCTGCGCCGCGGCGGCATGCCTGCACTCTGGTGTTCAAGGTCGCGCGAAGTGACGTAGAATTGATGTGACAACACCAGAGGTTGCCGGTTCGATCATATATTTCTGTAGGTATTAATCTGGGTGTTACCTCATGCAGCAGCCACATGATGTCCACTGCTGAACATAAGCCTACCCAATAGATTCCCAGAATGGTCGCTTGTAAGCGGCTTGCATCTTCATGAGGTCATCCGTCCACCTTACGGGCGGGCGTCCCACGCTGCGTTTTGCCTCCAATGGTCTCCACTCGAGGACTTTCCAGCCCCAACAGCCAGTCCTTCGTGTTATGTGCCCTATGCATAGGCATAGGGCTTCTGCCATTTCAACAATTCTGATTCGATCTCGTAGCGAAACACTGAGCATAACCCTCTCCAAAGGCCGTTGAGGCCCATAGCGAGTGGTGACCATGTCTCAGATCCATATGTCATCACTGGCAAGGCAACACATACTCGTTGTTAGACCTTGAGGCACTGAGTTTTCACGACGAATTCCAAATAAGTCAGTATTAAATTCTCAAACAGAAGTTTTAATTAAGATTCAAAAGATCTAGTCTCAGACTTAACAAAGTTTTAACGAAGTTAGTTTTTACCTGACTTTATTTAAAGAATCGATTCAACAAAGCAGCACTAAAAAAATTGCAGAGAAACACTCCAACTCTTCGATAGTTGGGTCTTAGACTACTTAGTGTTATCTTATCCACGATAATATACAGTGATACAGTGAACTAAAAGTAAAAAGTTTTTAAATATTTATCTCGGTTTATTACAAGCGTTTATGACATCTAAATGAACATAAAGTGACTCTACCACATGTTCGGACGTTGATTATATCGAACAGAAACACCGGCAAGAAACACGATAGTTACTCTTTTCAATATTATTTTATTACAAAACAATAGTATACCTCCCTACCTTGATTGCTAGTACAACATCCTACTATGTTTTAAACGTCAAATGATTTTGCCCAAGGTTATGACAGCACAGCACTCAGTTAACGGAATCAATACTGTCGTTGGAAATCCGTATTGAGTTACAAGATCCCTACTCAGCTTTCGGCGAAGCGTAGGCAAATGTTTGCGACCATGTCTCCGTACGTGCCTACATCCACATATCCACATGTATGCTTTAGCCGTATTGAGTAATCCGTTGAGATGGGTCAGTTTGGGGAAATCTGAAGCCATTGGCAGTTCCTAGAAAGACAAAAACATAAGGTCTAGTCTATTCGCATGAAGGAGGAAATACATTCGATAGCGAATATATACCAAATGAGGTAGTCAAAGGCACGCAGAGGAGCATTCAGGTGCCCTCGAGTGAATTGGAGTGCGAGCCTAAAGCTCATAGCACACGTTGCCAGCACGGTAACTGCACGGCTTCGACCCAGCCATTTTCTTGCCATTCAAACTTGAATCCTGAATTGTAAGGACGCGAGCTGCAAGTTGAGTGGTATAATGGCGGTAAGCGCGCCGATAGCTGGCCGTTGACTTTCTCAAATTAAAATTGAAAAATATATCCACCATTCATAACTTATTGCTCAAATTGGAATGGCAAGATACTTGCTAGGTCGGAGACTTGCAGTTGCCGGGCTATGCTATGCGGCTAGCTTCAATTTGGGCGACTATGGCTGTTTCGCAACTGTATGTATCCAGACGCGCGACAGTATCGCTACAAAAAGTCGCCGTGGGCGAGTGGCCTAAAGTGACAGTGACTTGTAAGAGCTACTGATCTTTGATGAACATTTGTGAATTCGGGAATGAGACTATGACGAGCGTTTTACAGATTTTCCTCTCCATACTATACTAACAACTTAATGACCTTCTACTCCCGCACCACACGCGCTGGTCTGCGTCAACATCCACACACGATCCAGCGACTGTCGGCCCGCACCATAAGGTTCAGTGATTCGTTCCTGTGTCGTGCTATACAGACGTGGAACGCTCTTCCAGCGCATGTTTTCCTTCTTCCTACAATCCCGGGTTTTTTAAGCGGGGCGTGAAAAGGCATTTATGCAGGCCCCCAAAAAGAGATTGACCAGCAAAGTAGTTCTCAGTTACTGTGCTTGTCAACCCCATATCTGGACCTCACGGCTGCTTCCCATCAGGTGAAGTGAGGACATCTTAAAGACCACTATAAGAATGAAATAAAAACTAAAGAAATCGTTGAATTTTATTTTGGAGATTTAGGATTTTATTCTTAATAATAATAATAATAATAATAAATTCATTTATTCGGACAACTTTTTGATCCATAATTTGTTAGTAACAAAGGTCTTATTCTAATGTTAGTAAATGATAAATTAAATTAAGTTGACCTACATACACAGTACTTAATTTGAATAATACATTCCTTCCATGTGTGAGTTTACCAGGGCTGCAATCCAGCACCTCATCAAGGCGCTGTCCCACCTCCCCGCCAAAACCCTTAAGATACTGTTGGGACTACCGACCATTCTGTTTTTTATAGAAAAGATTTTCTTCCTCATCAGCCCCTGAAAATCGTCTAATTGAGCGTCGGCAAACATACCAGACGCACTGCAGAATCTCGGTAGTCCCAGCAGCACCCGGAACATATTATTATACAATATACGCAGAGCGTTGTAGGTCTTCTGTGTGTAGCCAAACCCACAGGCCGCTTGTGTAAAAGGACTGGCAGTATGACTTAAACAATGTTACTTTTACCTCAGCTGTACAGTGCGCGAACCTGCGGGCCAGCATGTTACCTCGTACCGCCAACGCTCTGCGCTCTCTCCCCACGTCACAATCATCCCTGAGGTCAGCCGTGACCACATGACCCAGATATTTCACCATGGGAACTACTTTTAGCGGCTGAGCATTCAGACAGACCGAAGGGACAGCCCTCCCAGAGGCGCCACGCGAAGCGAACACCATGACTTCACTCTTTTTGACGTTATATTTAAGGCCGTGTTTACTGGCATATCGTTCGCAGACGCGCAGCATGTCCCTCAACGCACCAACCGAAGGGCCCAGCAGCACCATATCATCCGCGTAACTGATGTTATTGATCATTTGACCGTCTATGGAACATCCCGCATGCATACTACTGAGCCCAACGATAAGCTCATTCACATAGAGACAAAAAAGCCTCGGAGAGGACAATCCCCCCTGCCTGACCCCACAGTCCAACCGATACATGTCAGAAGTCTCTCCTGCCCATTTGACACAATTTTCTTGCTTGCTGTACCAATACCGGAAGATATCAATCAGCTCTCCTGGCATCCCAGTTGCCTCCAGCTTCTGCCACAGTATCTCATAAGACACCATGTCAAAGGCCTTGGATAAGTCCAAAAAACATCCATACACTGGAGTTTTTCTGCGTGTGTAGTACCTGACGGTCTCTTTAAGCGCATAAATGGCGCTTTCGGTTGACAGATTAGCCCGAAAGCCGAACTGCGCATCGTGGAGCTGGATATGTTTCTCAAGCTGTTGGTCTAGAAGACCGTCAAGCACCTTCGCAGTAACAGTGGCCAATGATATGGGTCTGTAGTTATTAATATCTGACACATCACCAGTCTTATTTTTTACAATAGGAATCACCAATGTCTTCATGAGATCTGGAGGCAAATAGGCATGTCTAATACATAAGTTATAAAACATACTAAGCACTCGTGGTAGGTGGACACCAGCATGCTGAAAATGCTCTATGCTGAGCCCATCGTGACCAGGCGACTTCCCACGGGTCCTGCGCTTAATAAAATTACGTACTTCGCTACTAGAGAAATACACTATAGCCTTATCACTCCGCGCCGCAACATAGAACATCTCCTTCTCAAACAGTGAGCAACCAGGAGTTGGAACTTCTTTAACTCTCAAATGATCCTTAAAACGATTAGCTATGCTCTTGTGGTCACAGAGATTATCCACGCTAACAGGCAGACTCGGCCCTGAGTTCAGCTGCTGGGTACTTCGCCAAAACTTTTTAAAGTCCTTATTTTTATGCCGGGTGGCTATGATATCCATTTTGATTTTATTTTCATTCTTAACACACCATTTTAATTTTGACTTAAAAACTTTGCGAGATTCGCGCATTAACTCGTAAACTTGTCCAATAACTGGTTTTCCATACAGTACCCATAACTTAAAACAACGCCGAGCCTCCCTATGTGCCTCACTGACATGACGATTCCAGCCTACCACTCTCTTACCAGCTTTAGGCATATTACTCTGTTTATCGTGGGTCAAGGACGCAGACTCTGACAACACATGAATTATTTTCAAATATAATTTATTTAAAAGGTGTTTATGTTCACTGTTTTGGCACATATGATCAGCACATTCACTGAACTCGACTGGAAAATCAATATCACGTAGTTTATTATGACACAACTGCTTATATTTCTGGGTTTGCTCGAAATTCCTATTGCCCCATCGTACTTTACTGCATATCTTTTTATCTACTGTAATTTTAGGCCTAATTATGTTTAAATTACACTTGACAATTAATGGAAAGTGATCGGATGAGTACACATTATGATCTATACGGACATCTTTTATAGTGTCCCATGCCGAGCTAGTAACAACACAGTGATCCAGCCAGCGTTTACAATTATGCGCTTCGCTTATGAACGTAAAATTGTCTGAGTCAATATCTAAGTACTTATAGTCCGCACATATCCAGCTTTCTTCAACACAAAATGACAACAGTTCCTTACCAAAAGTCTCCGGGTGGTGCGCATTAAAATCCCCAAGTAGATAAGCACATTCTGTTTCACTACTTTCAACCAGTGCACTTAACGACCCTAAACATTTAGTAAAAACAGGAAAATTATCCACACTGTCCGTAGGCATATAGATGCTACACACAAGAAAATCCCGCTCACTTGTTGACACTTTCACTGCCACTATGCGATCACTATCCGACGAAATTACGGAGACTGTGGGAAATAGTGACTTACGCCACAGTATGGCGACTCCTCCGTGAGGCCGACCGCGCAGGACGCCTGACGACAGATCCACCGCTGATGATCCAGTGAAGCCAAAATCGGGGTGAATTTCACCTAATAAGGAGATCTCATAGGGCAGTAACCATGTCTCCTGGAGACACACAATATCAGCCTGGTCACATAGCTTCTTGACCTCACTTACTGACGTCTTCACGTTCTTACAATTGTAACTAATAAAATTACTAGTATTCGTGTTACTCATTTCTTAGCGGAAGAAGTATCCTCACACAGCGATGTATTCTCGCTAGACTTTTTCTTTAAGCCAAAATTCACAAAACGACGGTATGCTATTCCTTCTGGCCAAAAAGTATCTTTTAGAAAAATATCTAACTTATGCCTAGGTACAAAAACTTTATACCCATCATATTGCCTCAGCGACTTCACGTTCATTTTTTCTAGCGTAACCGATATATTCGCCTTTTTTTCAATATAATTTTTCACGTCACTTAATGTGACTTCTTTTGACACATTGTAAATGTAAATAGGGACCCTAATATCAGCCGCTTTAAAGTTGGAGTCCATTTCAACTGCGTTTCCACGATTGCTAACAAAACGATTCCGCAATCTCTTTCTTTGTACGTGAATCCACTTCTCCTCCTTCTCTTGCACTTTCCATTCTCCTCCCTGCGCGGTTTCCGCAAACGATTTTGGTTTGTATTGCTCCAGTTGACGAGCAATCGGCGCTGTGATTTGATGAGTCATCGTCTCGGCCGTCGTCACTGGTACCGTTGCATCGCTCTTATCTATACAACGGCGCTCAGCTGATTTATCTGCGTTGAGCGCGGGTAGATTGCTGCTTACTACGAGTACTTGGGCCTTCTCCGCTTGAGATTTTTGAGATTTTTGGGGCGATGCTACGGGATGACTTTGCGAAGATTCACTATCAATACAAAGAGCAGGAGGTAATCCCATGGGACCACTACTATACTCAAAACTTTCCATTAGGCAAGCACCGCGCTTCGTATTTATTTTTTTGTTTGTGAAAGGTAACACTGTTTCAGCGGGCTTGCACTTGAGTTGCTCGATATCGGACTTCAATGCTTCCACTTGGGTAATAGTAGCATAATTGTCAGTAACGTGGTTCACGTCCTCGCGCAATTTGAGCAGGTCTTTAAGGAGCCTAGTCACATCTACGTGGTCAAACAGTATCGGGGGGAGTTTATGTAAATCCCTCGCCACAAAAACGGGTATCTCCTCAGGATCGGTCTCCTTCAGGAGGCAAATGATATCCTCAATATTGCGAAGTGACTTTCCCTGTCGCTTTCTTGTTATTTTGCGACTAGGAATGGACGAGAAAAGAAGACTCTTCGCATTCACAATATCATCCTCCGAGAACGCACTAACACATATTTTCTCGATGCTTTCCTCGTCCATCACATCCAACTTGTTAGAAATAAATGCCAGCACTTCATTTATTACTATATTACACGAAACACACTTTACTAAATTCGCCATTTTTGTAAACAAAAGGAACTCGCACGACACGGACAACGTCGCGCTGGCGCTAGCGCGACGCGACTGAATTAATACTTTCCCAAAGGAATAATTTAAAAACGCTTCTTGGACAGATAAACCAGCCATTAGCCCACTTAGCCCAGTCCCCGGACGGCGGCATTTGATCCGTTTTGCTTTGATTAACGGTTTTTTTCAAAGTTGCAGATTTTCTTAGTTCCTGTTAGGTTGACCAATTTGCAGTTGATATTTTAGGGACAACAGTAGCGTAACATGAAGTGTTTCTTACATCATTTTATTTTTTTAACTGACTTTTTATGATCACTTGTAAAAGTTACATGAAATAAATACTTTTGGTTCAATGGTTGTTTTATATGGTTTCCTACTAAGATTGTGAAAAGACGTTTGCTTATTATTTGGTAATGATTTGAGTGGTCTATGCCTACTTTAGCTGACAAGGGGTAGCAGTTTTTTCTAAAGTTACGAAATAAACTATGCCTTACCTCCATTGGCAGTTGCATATGTCCTATATGAGAGATTAATATTTAGATCGTCAAAAAATATAAAATAATTACAATATAAATAATAAACAATCGAGTCCTGATGATATAGAGGTACTTGCAACAAGAACTACTTAAAAGTCCTAACTTTATCCAGCCTCGTGGTCACCCTAATCCTGCCTAATTATTATTTAATTCGGAAGCAAAGCGGCGGCGTCTTTTTTAAGTGAAGTCCTAACATTGTTACGCCTATTTCGTTATTTCTTTGGCTTTTTTGCTTTAGGGACATCAAATCTGGATAAGTGAGTTTTGTTGAAAATTATATTCAGACAAGACAGAGATGTGCCAGTTTATATTACCAGTGGGGAAAAGTGGTCTCGTTTGTAATTCAGTTGGACAGCCTTTGGACTGATGAGGAGGGATGTGCTCGCTGTTTCACTATGTAACCAAATTGGAACACCGCATAAGAACATAAATACATTTATTTATTTATACTTTAATGCACAAACAAGTATAAATGGCGGACTTAATGCTAAAAGCATTCTCTACCAGTAAACCATTGGGCGAGACAAAAATGCTGTTGGCGGTGCAAAATTCGAAATTAGAAAGAAGGACTATAGCCAATAGAAGGAGGAATAAACACTTATAAAATAAACATAGGTACTTAAACAATACATACACATATAAGGATAAAAATAAAATAAAAAATAATATACATGATTTAAACAAAAATGCTAGGATAAACGACGGAATCAATTATTCATAGACAGACGAAGAAATTCACGGGCAGATATAATCATATAGCCCGTCGGGGAAGTACAAGTTCATGGATTTAAATAATTTAAAACGGGATTGCTACCATGTTCCCTTCTTTGTTTTGAGCTTCCGAAATTACAAAAAGAAAAGGTACATGGTAGCAATCCCGTTTTAAATGATTTAAATGTTAGTGACCATGAAAGTTTAAAGAAGTTCATGGATTATTTATGAAAGCTTGATGTTGATGTCCGCCAGTTTTTTTTTTCTCTAGAATAGGAATAGTTGAACGCGTCGCGATTGTCATATTTGTTAGTTGTCTATTTTTATCTGCCTCTCTGAACTGTATGGAATTTGATAGAACGACGTAATGTATCGGGACAGTTTAAGGAATGTTTTCCTAAACATAAAGGATTATTACACAAAACAATAGACGATTTACCAGAACTTTTGGAAATGTACGAATAATCTAGGCAGCGAACTTCAAGGCAACCTTTGATAAATAAACATAAGTAAAAGTAAAGTAAAAATTATCTTTATTCATGTAAACTTGAAAAAAGCACCTATAACAAGTCATAAAATAAAAAATAGTAATGACGTGATTCTACCACCCGGTTCGCACGAGTTGTTTCTACCGAGAAGAAAACGGCAAGAAATTCAGTAGTTACATAAAAAAACAATAGTACCTTAATTTCGTCATCTTCAGTGGTTTGAACTGCCAGACCAAGATATAAAATGACCATTGTGATATATCTGTTCTCTGAACAAGAAACACGCCTGGAAGAGTAAGTAGGTTTGGAATCAATTTTATTTGAACCCATTCATGCCGACTCAGCGTCCGTCGCTAATGGCTCCTATTGTCACCTTCAGAACTAGGACTAGGGGCCAGGAAATTAGCTTCATTTTATTTATCTGATTTGTGAATCATTTTGTTGAGCAAAAGCAAATGTTGAAAAATCGTTTATTTTTTCTGGGAATAAGACACAACGTTGGTACATTAGACGCAAGAGTGAATAGGCATTTTCCGCGTAAGCAAGCATGTTCTACCATCGGCCTCGTCATCGCTTACTACCAGGCGAGAATAAGCCAGAACCTATCCTACTAATATTATAAATGTGAAAGTTTGTATGTGTGGATGTGCCGTGTTGCTCTTTCACGTCAAAACTACTGAATGGATTTGAACTTGACAGTAATAAAGCTTATACATTTGAAAAGGACATAGGCTACAATTTATTTATGAAAAAAAAAACTGTTTTTTCCTAAGTCCACGCGGACGAACCCGCGGGCGGCTGCTTGTATCAAATAAAACTATGTTTAAAGCATCGAAATAAAACAACTTTACGGATTATGTTTAAAGCAGTTTTTCTTATAACATAATTTAAACAAACTAACTACTTATATAAATAGGACAAATTTTAAGTCATGACCTCCGTAATAATGTTTAGCTTCTTTAATTCTGCTCTGAGCATTTGCAAGTAAGTAACAGGCAACTTTAATCGCTTACACAATTTAGCTGCTCCATCACTGGTTAAGCTTTTATGAATAAGGGCGTTATTGACAAATCCATGCAATTTCATGCGCTAATTTAACTCTCGCATTATTATTCAGTCACAAGCAGTTCTCACAATATTATTCAGTCACCGCTGTTTTCGTGGCCCCACAGTGAGTCATTACGTCGCCCTTTACTGTCCGTTAAATTGACACCTACAGGTTTTACGATGCAATCACCTGACAGTGTCGGCCTGCTGGAAACGTTGGGGAAGTTAACGGAAAACACTCTTTGTACTAGTACTGTTTTCCATTTTTGCTTTTTTTCATTCAAATCGAATCGGTGTGCCTTTCAAACTGGAAGAGTTCCCTCCAGTCCAGAGTTTAAAACATCAATCGGCAACAAAAAACACAGCGCCACGAAAACTACAAGCGTCAACTGCAAAACGAAGTGTTAACTTATTGTCATGTGTAAGACTTCTCTACCGAATGTTGTCTGGACGAGATCGCTTTATGGCTAAATGGGTAACCTATCTTACTTTTGAAACGTTTAATGAATTCATTTGTTTGTCCGTTGTCTAGTACACCACAGAACAAGCTTCATTTAATGTGGTGCTAGCCTACGCTGTGTGGAATAATGCAATCTTTCTCATTATGTCTCAGATCATCATTCATCATCATCAGGCCCAGTAAACGTTGGAGTGATGATCTGAAAGACTACTTATCATAACTTTATTTCTTCGAATGACACAGAGGTCACCGATAAACAGTCATTATTAGGTCTATCGTCGTACTAGACAAGTATCTACAAAAGACTCGTGTAGCATTAGAAACTACCATCGCGTGACAAAGTTCCCGCCGTAACTCAAGCTAACTCCATCCTAAGTTGGGGCGAGCGTGTCAGACGCGACTATACTCACTTCACTTGAGGCGTTTCGTAAATGGAAGTTGGAACTAGAGTTGCAGAGTTGTCGATAGATTGTCTTGGGTGAAACGACGGCGGCAAACAAGCATAAAGAACGCCTAATAAGAAGCGGTTTCAGCAGCTTACATAACACCAGGGGCATCACTCGTGGGTTTTGTTCTTGTTAAAACCTTTTCGAATTCTTTATGAAGAACTCATACTATAGCTCAACGCATAGAGAATACTCCGAGTGCGTTACAGTGTAAGTGTCGCGGGGAGAAAACATCTCAGTAACCGAACTGTATGAGTGCATGGCGGCACTAGAGGATGAATGAGGATGAAAACCTACTGATGACAAGCGAATGGTAGAAAGAAGCCGTAAGCGTCGTAACAAAGGGTTCTACGGAACTCAGCCCGATTTAAAAACGGTAGAAAATGCTTAAGTGGAGGAGGTTCTCTTCTAGCATATCGTAATATTTAAGCTACCAGCAAGCCGGATAACGGCGATAGGCTCGCCCCTCACCACTTTGGGTTCAAATTCCCTAGGCGAGACGCAGGCTTCTAAACGTTCCGTTCACCATAACGGTCCGTGTCTCTGGCTAACTATTATGGATGTGGTAGTGAGGGTATGTTATGTAATAAGTACATTGATAGCATGAACAATTTGGGCACTACCGATAAAGCTCTCAATAGTAAAGTGTTAAGCGGCGCGTCGGTTCCACCGGGATTCTGCTTTGTGTGTCGGCTGGCAATCAAGGAAGTTGACAGTACAGTGGTAATTGTAAAAAAACGTGGCATTAATTTCAATATTTCGGGAAAAATGAACCATCTTCGAATAGCCACAGTTTAGTCGTTATAAGGTTTAGAGAGCTGCAATTAGGCTCAAATTGTTGCAAATTTAATAACCTTCATTTGTGTAGTGAATGTTACTTGTCGGGAACGCATAGTTTATGACTTTTAGAGCAAAAAGTGAAAAAGTCCAAAATTTTCGCAGTTTATCACGTGGTGCGCAGCGAGCACAACTTTTTCGAAGTTGCAAATTGGGATTTACATCACCCTAACTGATCCAAACAACATACCAAAAATGCAGCACTACATCGTGCTTTGCGAATTTAGGGTTTTTTAGTGTCGATTTCTACTGGCCTACCAAGTCACCATGCCATATAAAAGCAAGCTTGGACCTTGCGGCCGACGGGCTGACAGCGGTCTTCTACCTCGCGGCCGGCTTGCGGACAACACGTAGCTAGCGCGCTGGCGGCTATCAGTTACTTGAGTTCAAGGTGACTATGTTGGCGTCACATGCTGAAGCTGTGTAGTTGCGGCGCTGGCACAATGTGCTACAATCTTTATAGCTTATAGTTTTAGCTGAAGAGAGACAAAGGACGGGCGTATTTAAAATCTGGAGAGAAGAATACCTTGGATGGATAAGTTTACCAATGCATTGATTCGGTTTGTATGTAACTTCATTGTAGATATTATACGATGTAGATTACTTACTTGGACTCGGCCAGCAAAAATCACCCCGACATTCGAGACTCAGTATCATAATAACATCTGAAGCGGAAGTCCTCGCATTAATGACCTAATTTAGAACTCACCCAGTAAGTATTTCTCGACAAAGGGTAGGTCAGGGGTCAATGACTTACCTGAAAAAAAGATATAAATAGTTAGCACATGAACAAGTAAGTATAATTATAATACAAACATAGCCGTTTAGCACCAGACTAAGCAAGTCTTGTACTGTGGGTAAAACAAGGGATAAACATACATAAACACTTTATTTACTGAAGATAGGAAAACCAGAAAAAGACACTCGGTCTTGGCTTCAGGCGGGAATCAAACCCGCGTCTTTCGCAAACCGGGCGACTGTATTAACCATTGTGCTACCGAGACCTTTAAGAGACCAGCCGATTTTATCTGGTGTGTTTTTTCAGCTAGGTTTGTTCCACCAATTGTTATTTTACTAATTATATTTTTAACGATCAAGAATAGCTTCTTCGAATCACTGTTGACCTCTGGATCAATGTTGTTTACTATCTAATTGACGATAGAAGGAGTGATTCGTAGTGACAGCGCGTGCTCCTGTGAACCCTGTCAATTCCACGACTACGCACTGAAGGTTCTTGCTGTCACGTTCGAGATAGTAACATTAACATAATTGTAGTGACTACTTCTGTCAACAGGAACCCATTATATTTCCGTTGTCACGCCATAGCTTATAACGACTAACTCATAAAAACGAACGCAACGCTAAAGCATAGTTGAAGCAATTGACGTGTTATGTCACTTACTCGCAAATGCTGCCAGCAACAAGAATGAAAGAGACAAAGCGATACAAAAGTTAACGTGTTGTTAAAGCGCTGTTTAAATTTTTATGAATAAGGGGGTAAGTAACACCTTCTTTCAAAAAATTAAGGCAGGAGGGAGAGTCGCTAGAAATGATCGTTTTCAATCAATGTTTCCTGAAAGATTGATGAAGCTGCCTGCAGACGGCCATAAGCTACGGCTCGAGCTACCTGATGTTATAAAGACGGATATAAAGCATTGATTTAAACAAAAAGAGGAAGATACTCCACACGCATGCCAAAAGGGGCCACATGACACAAGAGTCAGTGGACCTACTTTCTATGCAATATGACAGCGACTTATTTACCTGCACGTCATTGTCATGTGTTTATTTATGTCAATGACATAAATGTACAGACAACAGCAAATCTTCTTAACACAAACTGCCAAATATCACATTGCATTTTTAAGTTTATGTCACAACATTAGGACTAGTTAGAGATAGCCAAAAGTTTGACATTAAGTGGTAACTTGAGGTGCTGTTGCCTGTACAGCGGGACGGTTTCCCACTCGCTGCAATTATGTCATTATGTGATTTAAAATGCGGTAACGAGCTCAGTCATTTATTACCATTACAGCTCTGCGGTGAAACGGTTTTAATTTCTAGACTAACTCGAATGCACAGAATTTGAAGCAGTCATCCTACACAGGCGAAAAAGCGACTATATTATCGCTCAAGGAACGTACAAAAGATGACAGTCGTACAGCGTATGTAAAAACTATCTGATAAAATGAGATAATGCGGGAAACAATTCTACCCTTTCGGTGTGAACCTCTACATATACATCCCTATTTGTAAATAGATGACCATCAACGATGGCACAGGCTTTTGAGTGACCCTTAAATAGGCCTTTAAACATAATATTTCGAAATGAATTCGCAATGCTAGCAGAAATAAAGGACTGCGCTTATCCTTACTTTACGAGGTCCTAAAATTGTGTTCAATTTTAAGTTTACGACTTGCAACAGAGTATGTCCATACGTTGTCGGTGGGACGTGCCACATAACGTAAGTCATGCTTAAGGCGCGATACCAGGAAAACGGCTCTCGGGAAAACTAAAGTTTTATATAGAAAATATGAAGTATGAGGCACGAAAAAAATCGTCATAGTAGTCAAAGAGTTGCACAATCAGCTCAAACTTCCAGTATATGGATCAACTTACTAGATTAATGTGAAGAAAAATCAGAATATCGCTAAAAACGTGCAAAACGCACTCCCGTATTTCGAAAGTTTAGGCATCATATAAACTAACAACTTACGTGTTTTAAATAACGTGTAAAGATCAGATATCAAAGAAGCATTGCCAATCAGTTGTTTTTCATTGCTTCATTTCAGTTTTGAGCAAAAAATTCCCAAACATTCCGAATTTTTCGCTTGAAATCTCCATACAAATTACTATGGAGTGAGTGAAGTTTCTTTGATAGCTGTCCGCGCACCGTCGCAGCTCACTCCCCCCCATGTCCCCAAGGTGAGCGCACGTCGCTTTTGACGAAAATGACATTTATAATTACGCGGATAATTTACACGAAATAGGCGCACATAGGGTCTTTTGTTGAAAATAGTACAACTTTATTTTTTTCCTCCGTACTGTTTGTTCATATGCATTATGCATAATTTATCAAACGTATGATTTTATCATGATTCACCATGAGAGTTATATGGCAGGTTTATATTTATAAGTACACTTGATTAAAAGCTCTCTTGGGTTTGACAATTTCGTACTAGTTGCCATTTCATTTTCCTATTCTTTACGCAGTGACGTGCACTCACCCGGCGTCATGTGGAAGACTGACTTGCGGGACTGCGCAGACGGCTGTCAAAGAAACTTCACTCGTTCCATAGTAATTAGGATGGAGATCTCGAGCAAAAAAAAATAAAGTTTGCGTTTGCTTATACGAAACAGAAATAGTTATTGCAATAGAACATAATGACAAGTTATTCGAAATGGAAACACACTTCACACCGGAACAGCTTTTACAATTGTACCAAGCACAAATTCGGTTGTGTATAAAGTACTTCTGCCACCTCTGGGATGGCTCTGCCAAGTATCAGCTGGATGCACTGGACTCAGTAGACCGAAGAGCCAGGAGACTGATAGGTGACGAGACGCTCGTTGGAACCAAACTCGAGTTTGGAGCATCGGCGTAGAGTTGCCTGTCTATCGGTTTTTTATAAGGTGTATTTCGGAGAGTGTGCGCAAGAACTTCATGACCTGATACCAACCTCTACTTTCTACTACCGGACCACAAGACGCCGCGAGGGCTTTCATCTCCATGTGGTCGACTTTCCAGCGGTCCGAACTAAGCGGTTTGGTGCTTCCTTTCTGGTCCGCACCGCTAAGGAGTGGAACGCCCTCCCTGCGTCTGTGTTTCCGGATACATACAACCTTGGTGTCTTCAAGGCAAGAGTGAATAGGCATTTTTTGGGTAAGCGTGGTTGGCAAGACTGAGGTCAAACGCAAACCCATTTTAATTTGAAAAAAAAATGGATCAGATAAAACTTTGATATAAATATGAATTATCATATTAACGTCAGCCATGGAAAAATGGCAGTGCAAGCATTTTTATCTCTAACTGGCTATTTGCACACAGGTTTTCCCTGTAGTAATTTGAATGAACTATACAGACAAACGTTCTAGAAAATATAATTAGCATCAACTATCATTTAGATAGTGAAAGCTTATGTAAAAACAGACAGAAAAACGCGGAGGGTGACTTCCTTTCATACTATGCTCTACTCGTAGATCAATTCCAGTAAGATGAAGATCACGGTGGATTCTGTATTAAATTCAGCGTAAAAAGCCTGAAATACGATGGCCTCTACAGGAGACTAAAGGTATTACTCAAGTGTTATTATCTAAAATAAATTATCCACTAAAAGTGTCTCAACTGTTGACAACTGTTAAATTTCTCGTTTTGGTTAATAACAAGATAGCTCCGTTTAATGCTTCTTGCAGCTTTTCATTACAAGTAAGACCAATTAATTAGTGGGTTCTTCTGCATGTTACTAGAAATGGCTCCGTGTATTGCTATATCATATGCATTGGATGTAAGAAATATTTTGTGTTGATGATGATCGAACGGATAAACCAAGTTACAACTAAATCTCGATGGAATCGTCAAGTACCAGATATAACATTGTGCAAATAACGTGGTCACGAGAATAGATTGCAAATAATAGTGAAAAAAAATAATTGGCAAAACCGCTTGTTAGTATGTTTAATAAAATAAAATTTTTGGTTAGTTTCATTTGTTTGCCCTATATCCTGAAATATTTTGGGTGGCGAAATAAAAATATCTTTGGTGAACGCATCAAATGATTATCATGCCGCGATTTATAATAATAATATATAAATAAATATCCCGTCACATTATTCCACACAGCGCCATCTAGCCCCAAGTGAGTTAATTATACTCCGTTTTTATGGGATACTAGACAACGGATAAACATACTCAAATACTTTTTATTTTGTAAATATTATCATATGTTTTATATTTTGTAAATACATACTTATTATACATAGGAAACACCCAGACCAATACAAACAGACATGTTCATGCACACAAATGTTTGTACTGTGCGGGGATTGAACCCGCGACCTTTGGTGTAGTAGCCGACTTCTAAACAATTACACCAAGACGGTCGTCCGGATTTATGCATTGCATTTATGCACGGATTGCACGGCCCAACCACTGTGTGACCATAGCTGTCACGATCGCTTTCAAATTTGACAGATTTTCTCTCCGGCCGACCCTAGTAGCGAACCTTAAATAGAATAACAAACCAACTATATCTGCCATGAGGATCCCACTGCTGGGCTAAGGCATCACTTCCCCTCCTCCACGCAAAAAAAAATATAGAAAAGAGTAAGAATAGAAAAACCACTTATTTACTTGCTAAAGCGAGAGCGTTGTGGCCCAGTGGTGGAACACTTTGGCTCGGAACCCGATGGTCCCGAGATCAAATCTGGCCGGAACACACTACTTTGCGGTTATTTTACAATTTGCGGCTAACGGATGATGGAAAACACCGATATAAAAGCCCAAGCAACCCGGATAATGGCGGTAGGCTCGACCATACCACCTTGGGTTCCAATTTCAATTTTCTCGGCAAATGTGGGCTTCTGAATGTTCCTTTCCCCATGACGGCAACAATCAGTGTGCCTCTGACTAATCCATTAGGGATAGCACATAGCTAAATTTAAAGGAACCAAACAAAAATATGTGTTTGTATGGTTTAATTGAATGTGCATCGTGGAGCATCGTGCAGCATCGTGGCCCAATGGTTTGTTATGATTGCATGAAATTTACAAGTCTTTGGCCCAATGGTTAGGTACTCTGACTCGGAAGCTGTGTAGTCTTGAGTTCGAATGTGACCAGCACTGATGCTTTGTGGTCATCATTAATCTCGGCGGAAGCTAATTCTCATGGTCATGTGTCTCATCTCATTTTAAAAACTTATGCATCCCGGCCCAACCAAGAAATGTGGGCTTCTGAATGATCCGTTCACTATAACGTCTACCCTGTTTAAGTTATATTCTTGAATATTTTAATAATTTTGTTGTCATGATCATTTGGCCCGTCAAACTTTTCGTCGTAGAATGATGAAACTATTTCTAATTTTTGCACTCAAACTTTCGTAGTTAATGAAAAACGGATCTTTATGTTTTTGCATTGAAATAGGAATACTTTCTACCTAGAAGCCTTACTAGTCTCACTTTAATTTCTCTGTAATCTAACTCTGCACTTTGAAGATGCACTTCTTAATACTAAAATTAAAACCAGCTTCATACTTCTAGGAAACAACAGGTAATGAAAATGCAGAGTAACTTTCATTTGTAAATTAAATCCTTTTTTAATTATCCGTCAGATACGTTAGTGAGAAATGCTGTGAAGCTGATGCCAGGATCATGTAATGTTTGTTTTTTTTTCGACAGAGCGTCTAAATCTGAGGTCTCTCGTACATTTTAGGATCGCTTTTCTAGCTAAAGTAGTGTACCTTTAGTGACATCTAGCGGTCGCTGACATCAACATAATCACTGACCGTCTTCTTGTTTCGACACGATTTCAGGCTAACGGCTACACGTTCAATGAACATATTGATAAATATCCTGATATTAACTGATGTTTTAAAATGTAGGTAAATAAATATTGTGATGGCCTTTCTATTACGAAGTGTATACTCCTCTTATCAAATGTTTTACCCAATAATTGGTTTGTTTCGATAAGACACAGAAATAGAGCACATACCCCTAAAGCCTTATATTATGAAAACAGCCATTCCTCGTGCTAAGCCGACTGACGGACGTTAATTCTGATCGGAGCCGCGACTACAACCAGTTCCCACTCGGAACTAGACTGGAATATAGACATTAAGTGGATATTTGTCTGGATCTATCGAGGATAATACTGCGTTACTGTGCTTATGATGAAACCTATAGTGTGGTAGAGGGTCAGTTAGATCTATTCTCGCCTACATGTAGTCACGAGAGACTAGCGTCAAGAATACCCTGAGGTGACCTTGACAGATGCTGAATCGAGACCCTTCTAGTGCCACATACTAGTGAGACCTAGTGCTAGAGATACTAGTGACCTCGTAGGCCCTTAATTTTTTATTTAATGTACTTTTGTGAAAATGAGGTCACGGATTCGGTACAAACATTTATGCGGATGAACATGTCTATCCGTCGTCGAGTACCTGCCCTATAGTATGAGCTTTGCTCATTTTCGGGCTAGATGTCGCTGTGTGGGATGTCTTATGATTTTTATTTACTTTAGTTTGTTTAAAGTTCAGACGTCTTTTTATTCAAATAGAGTTGTTACCCGTTCCTTCAAAAGGTAGTAAAAAATATGTGACGTTGAAGATGCCTTGTTGAGTGGTTTCCTAATTATTTACTTAAATTAGGTGAAGGTTTTGTCCCAACATTATTAACAATAAATTAATCAAAAACAGACTGGAGTTTTTAATCAACCTTTGACGAGCAGAAACTCCCATGTAAAAGCTAACGTTCCTCCAAAACGCAAACGTGCCAGCTAAACTAGCGTTCATATAGTTCGTTTATTTCCCGAATACCCAGTTCAAAGGAGGATTACTGTACCAGCGGGAAGCCGAATCATTTCAATAACAAACCGGCTTAGCGTCGAAAGAGATTTCGCGTCGCAAATGTTGTCGGCTTCCGCCTGCCAACTGGATCGGATGTATGAAAAGGCTTTTTGACGGTGCTAATTCTTTTGTGCTCTTTCTGAAGATAGTTAGACATATACGAGCATAAAGGGGTTGGAACCAATGATATTATTTTAAAAACGAGGTAGATAGGTTACTTGTGCTAAAAAAATGGCACCCGAAATCAGGACTTCGATCACCTGAGCAGAGCATTGACAGTTTGAGAAGACACTGCGCAACATGTATCTGTCTAGTTTACGCTCTAGAAAATAATCATACTATCTTATTCACATGGTCAAATTATAGGTACGTACGCCAGGGGACAATTTTCGACTTCACATCAGACAAAACCTATCTACCTCTTTTTTATTTTATTTATTGGTGGATATGTCACCGGAAAATAACAAGAACCGTAAATTTATAAATTTCCTAGGAAATTTATAAACTTTCGTAGGATTCTAAACGAGAGATAAATTGTATTATTTTACGCCCGCATTTCCGGAAATTGATAAACTTTCGGAAGGCATCCGTAAAATAATAAGTGGGCAGTAACCAAACGCCATGTGCGCTCTGATTGGTCGAATAAGTCACGTGTTCCTTCTCCTTCCTCTCCTCCGCCATTTCATTTTGGCAGAAGGCCGGTTTTAATGTTATATATTTTGTAAGAAAAATTTACCTTCGTGTTCATTGTATAATTTGCGGCTAACCCTCCGGCGATGAGAAACACCGATAAAAAACACGAGCAACCCAGATAACGGCGGTATGCTCGCCCCTTACCACGATGAGTTCAAAATCCCTCGGTGAAATGTGGGCTTCTGAATGTTCCGTTTGTTCACCGTGGCGTGAACTCTGCGTGCCTCTGACTTCCTCATTTGGGATATGATCGTGAGGGTATGCTACGTTTTGTATGCTATATTTTATAAGTGGCGCGATGCTGCTCTTCATCAACCATCGGATGGTGGACTCACAGGGTCAGTGGTTGACAATAAATATATAATAATGGAGGTGCCCGTGGCGCAGTTGTGATAGTGATCGGTGACGATCGCTGTTGTAAAGCAACGTACGCCGGGTCGGAAATGGGATGGGTGACCACTCCGACCAAAAATTTAGTGGGTCCCGGTTGACGTCGATAGATGTCAATCGTTAAGCTTAGTCAGAGGCTCTAGGGCAGCTTGATAACATCTGACATTAAGGTTGCTCACTAACCTTATACCCCTCCAACAATCCGCACTGAGCCCGCGTGTTGGAGTATGGCTTGTTCCACCTCATAGTTGGGGTGAGGCCTGTGCCCAGCAGTGGAACGTATATAGGCCGTTTATGTTTATTGTTTTATAAGTGTAGGTATTTCATTTTTTTATAAACTTTTTGATATAGTAAAACAAGATTTCTGCTGTTTTATTTTGATGAAGGAGGGGTTTTCAGCCTATTATATTGTAAAAAGTAAAACCTACCCAGTTTCAAAGTAAAATTCCAGTCAGGTAGGTGATCGAAACTGATAAATGCACAGTTTGGCAAGTCTGATTGTACCATAATCTATGAACACCAGCATTGCTACTGTCAACATCGACCAATCAGAGATCAGTGTGTTCTTTTCCGTAATTTATAAAAGCGTAAAATTAAAAGCTCTTCTGTGATTAGTGGAACCGTTTAGAATCTTACGAATAGATATCCGTTAGTTCATAAATTTCCCACGAGTCGTCGCAAATTGATAAATTTCCTGAAATGTGGGCGTAAAATAATACAATTTATCTCTCGTTTAGAATCCTACGAAAGTTGATCAATTTCCTAGGAAATTTATAAATTTACGGTTTTTGTTATTGTCGTGGCGTCTAGCCTCTTTTGACACGACTAGACGAAGACATTTTGACAATGATGAAAAAGAACGTTTGACAGGAGACTTCAGACGGACTTAGACGAAATCACAAGACAAAATTAAAAGGAGAAAAAGACGGGACGACAAAAGGTTTAGAAAATAGACTGTTTTCTTTATTATTACCATTTTTCGTCCTTTCATGGTCCTTCGAGGACACTGACTAGTCCATTGGTAAATACAGTCCACGCCGACGACAAATATGTTCACTCGGAGCAAAAGTGTACAGGCGGTGAACGACACGGCTGACCCGCCATCTCTGCCTGCACCGACGTCCCGGGTGTCCCTAGCCGGGACCGCCGCCTCGACTTCATCCGACCGGGCGCGCCGACAGCGCGTCCTAGACGCGAAGCGCAAGGCTGCGGAACAGCTCGCAGAACTCGAGCAACGACAAATCGACATTCAAAAACGCTTGCTTCAAGAGCAAACTGCCTACGAGTTAGAGCGTCTAGAACTCGATAAAGACGACGGCGCACTCGACGAACAAGCACATTCGACACGCAGCGAACATTCGCAACGCAGGCCTGACACGACGGCTCGAAACTGCGGGGACGGGCCTAGAGAGACAACATATGCCGTCTGTGAACGTGAGCGCTCATCAGATAGGAATATCAGTAAGTTTCTTGCCAGACAGACCACTGCCACAGACCTACCTCTCTTCTCCGGAGCGCCTGAAGAATGGCCGCTATTCTTCAGCCAGTTTAAGACGACGACGCAACTATGTGACTACAGCGACGCTGAGAATATCGCACGGCTTATGAGGTGCCTGAGAGGAGAGGCGCGCGACGCAGTTTACCCTTTGCTTGCCAGCGCCTCAAATTTAGACCGAATTATTAACACGCTGAAGCTGCGTTTTGGTCGATCTGACATGATTATCGGTACTATGCTCTCAAAAATTCGATCGCAGCGAGATATACGACAAGATGACATAACACAGCTTTTGAAATACGCCACCGACATACAGAACATAGTGGCTATTATGATCGCGACGAACCAAGTGAATCATTTACGGAATCCGATTCTCATACGCGACGTGTTGTAAAGATTACCGTCGAACCTGAAATACAGTGGGGACTCGACAAATCGCGGCGAGGGATGACGGACATTAGCCTAGACGACGTTGCTGACTGGTTGATGGAGATAGCTAAGGCTCCAGCTGAATTCACAAGCCCGACTTCAAGCCAAAGTACAGTTGACCGGAAAAACTTCCATCAAAACAGAGGTGAGCAACATTTTTCTGTATTGAGTACCAGTAAGACTAGCAAGGAGTGCCATAAATGAAAGGGCGATCATGACCTAACCAAATGCTCAGATTTTCTTAGTCTTACTGTAGATGACAGATGGAACTTTGTCACTGTAAATAAGCTATGTTTTTCGTGCCTTTCATCCCGACATCAATTGAAAGCTTGTCAAGCTAAAGCGAAGTGCGGAGTGCGAGGATGCGTACGTGTACATCACCGAGTACTGCACTCAGAGCCAAGACAGGCCGCATCGACCAATGTTGCCGCCGCACCCGTCACGACAGCTCAGTCAAATGAGAACGATGACACCGTGATAGCTACTACTCGTCCGACAGTACAACCGAACTATGTCATGCTGAAGGTGACAAAAGTCATTGTAAGCGGAAGACACGGAGACTACGAGACATCAGCTCTTCTCGACGAGGGTGCTGCCGTGAGTCTCATCGACGCCTCGCTAGCTGCGCGCGCCGGCATCGACGGCCCGACGCGACCTCTGCGCATATGCGGAGCGCGCGGCATGACTTCAGTTGACAATACTTCGCGATGCGTTTCATTTAGTGTTCGCGGTCGACATTGTAACACGGTTCAGGAAATGAAGAACGTTCGTACTGTAGATAATTTGAATATTTGTGTAAATAGTGTATCATACAAAAAAGTTGTAAATAAATATCCTTTTGTGACTGACTACATAACTGACTATGACATTGACAAGATTGAGTTGTTGATTGGACAAGACAACATAGACTTAATAATAACTAGACAAGTTATTCAAGGACATAAGAAGGGACCGATAGTTTCGAAGACTAACTTAGGTTACGTTTTGCATGGTAATGTGGGACTTGTTAGTATACCTAATGACACAAACATTCTACATTGCCATTGCGACGACATTTACGACCTTATTAAGAGATCTTTCTCCACAGAAGCTTTTGGCGGAAAGCAGACAGGTGACTTTTCTCGGTCTCGAGAGGATCAGCTAGCGCTGCGTATTATGGAGCGGACCACCAAACTTTTGCCCACGGGACGATGGGAGACCGGCTTGCTTTGGAGGTCTGACGATGTTGAGCTTCCAGACAGTCTACCACAGGCCAGATGCCGGCTCATTGGTATAAAGAAGAAGATGGGTAAGTTTCCTGAGTTTGCATCTAAGTACGCGGAGAAGATCCAGGAGAACCTCGACAAAGGTTACATCCGCAAGCTGTCATTGGAGGAAGCTGCTGTCAAGACCAGTAAGACCTGGTACCTTCCTCATTTCGCAGTTTTCAACGTGAACAAGCCCGATAAGCTGCGGATAGTCTTGGACTGCGCTGCCAAGTCTAACGGTAACTCGCTAAATGACTTTTACATGACGAACGGAGTTTGGCTCTCACGGATCCAGACTAACTCTGCTGCTTTGACTTCGTCAGCCGTCAATTCACCTCGGCTTCGTCTATCTTTATGAGTCCAGTTGTGCACCGCTCGCCGTAACCATGCAGTGCTCCGTACTAGTCTCCAGTATCTAGAGAACCGACAGTCATCGGGAAGCTCACTAGTCACAGCAGATAGAACACATACTGTCTTCACTTCGACATCGTCTGGATCTAGAGTCACACCAGTATCTTCGGATGGCCAAGACTGCTTAGGCGTTCGAAGAAATGACGGTCCGTACAACCATCGCGCGTTGTCGTCAATCGGAGTATCTCTAGTGGCATCGTCTGCCGCGTTCTGACCTGATGGCACCCACCTCCAGTTGCCAACGTCGGTTAGCTCGGAGATCTCGCTGACGCGATGGGCAACAAAAGGTTTGAAGCGACCGCTGTCAGATCGAAGCCAACTGAGCACAGTCTTCGAGTCAGACCATAAAGTCACGCAACCCACGTCGGTATACTGCTTCAAGGTGTGGGCTAGTCTAGATCCTAGTAGAGCGGCCTGCAGCTCCAGTCGTGGAATGCTCATTACCTTGAGCGGCGCGACACGCGCGCGTGCCAAGACAAACAATACGTGCCAGTCGCCGTCTGTCGTCTGGGCACGTAAGTAAGCGACACTCGCAAAGGCTTTACTACTTGCGTCACAAAATATGTGAAGTTCGGGAAGGTTCTGCTTGTCGCACCTGTCAGTGTGCAGCCAGCGTGGGAGTCTGAAATTGGAGATCTTCTGCAGTTCAATCAGCCAGGACTGCCATTTTTCATAGTCACTGGGTTCGATTTCATCGTCCCAGCCGATCTGTGACTTCCACACAGTCTGCAGCAGTAACCTCCCCTTAACTGTCACATACAGCAAGAAACCTAAGGGGTCAAAAATTGACATAGTCAGGCGCAGAACTTCGCGCTTAGTGGGTCTCTTTACACCTGTCTTGACGTCCTCACTCACCTTAGGAAACGTCAGCTGAAAAACAAAGGCATCTGCATTCTGGTCCCAGCGTACTCCAAGGACCCGTTCGACCTGGTCGTTCTTGGCATCGGACAGTATCCTCAGGCTGTTCGGAGTAAGCTTGTCGGCGGGAAGGTGAGTGAGTAGCCTCTCAGAGTTAGAGACAAAGTTTCAGTCAAGACCAGTCTTAAGGTGACACTCAAGACCAGAGCCCCGAGTGATCAGACCTTACTGACCTTACTAGCCTCTCCCAACAACCACCCATGTGTGGTGCGCCGGGGGGTATAAAGCGCCATTCTAACTGGCGAATGCTTCCGTAACTAATGAGCTCCTGTTCGTCAATAGCCTGCACGGCCTGCTTGAGCTCACGGTCGGCGCCACGGAAAGTTGTAGCATTGTCGCTATAAATAGTGCTCGGGCAGCCGCGTCGTGCTATAAAGCGTCTCAGGCTCATCAGGACGGAGCTGGTCGTTAGGTCGTGAACAACCTCAAGATGGATGGCTCACACTGTCAGGCAAGTGTACAGGGCCACCCATCGCTTTTCTTGTCGGCGGCCAACTTTTACTAGCAGTGGGCCGAAATAATCCAGTCCCGTAAAGGTGAAGGGTCGACTTACTGGATTCAGCCTTATGTCTGGCAAATCGGCCATGAGTGGTGGTGAGGGCTTGGCTCTGCTGTTCTTGCAAAATTGGCAGTCGTTCTTTTTGATTCCTAAAGCTGATTTTTTTGACTATCCTTTTGGAACTTTCTCCGACAGAGACTTCCTCAAGCGGACATGGAGGGAATCTCAACGACTGGCAGACTTGACTTGGAAGCGGTGGGTTAAGGAATACCTACTGACTTTGACTAGACGAGACAAATGGTACCGAGACTCTGACAGACCGCTGGCTGTAGGGGACATCGTAGTTATGGTTGACGACCAACTGCCCCGTAACCAGTGGCCTCTTGGCAAAATTGACCAGGTCTACCCTGGCAGGGATGGCGTGGTACGCGTAGCCCTTGTCAAGGCTGGACAGAAACTTTACACAAGACCTGTGACCAAACTATGTAGACTGGACGTCAGCTCCTCGGCTTGAGTACCAGCTTTCTGGTACTGGAGGTGGGGATGTCGTGGCGTCCAGCCTCTTTTGACACGACTAGACGAAGACATTTTGACAATGATGAAAAAGAACGTTTGACAGGAGACTTCAGACGGACTTAGACGAAATCACAAGACAAAATTAAAAGGAGAAAAAGACGGGACGACAAAAGGTTTAGAAAATAGACTGTTTTCTTTAATTATTCCCATTTTTCGTCCTTTCAGTTATTTTCCGGTGACAGATATATATGCAAACAAACGACAGCGTACACGTGTCTTACTGCTGGTAACAGGTCTCTTCTCAATGACTCCAACTTGCTGGCTCAGTGTTCAGATGGAGGGGCGTAAGGTTAGAAATATTATCAACAGTCAGCCCAACTCCTTAACACGCGTTCCGCAACACGGCGATGCCAGAAATATACATCTCTAAATTTCGGTTGGGGTAGTCATTGGGTGGTGCCCCTGGCTCAGTTGTGACAGTGATCGGCGACGATCGCTGTTGTAAATGATAGATGAGTAATGAGATGACTAGATGTCAGTCGTTAAGCCTAGTCAGAGGCCTTAGGGCAGCTTGATAACATCTGACATTTATATTCAGGAAGAGAGAACATTTTTATTTAAAAACATTATTATTATTACTTAACCAAGTGACAGGGTTTTTTTTCCTTATTTTAAAAAGAACCAGTATCACTTAGCCTATCACCCTGTGCCCGCTTGACGTTGAGTTTCGGGACACCCTGTATAAGCACAGACATAACCACCCTGAACCTGCAACTGAACACCATTAATTAGATCACAAAGGAAGACAGCCGCTAACTAACCCATTAATCTCCACACAACATAGCTATATTTCATAGTATGTTGACACTCAATGCGAATGCCATCGTAACTCATGTTTTCAAAGTTTTCATCAACGACATCTTTACATCAGGATCATCAGACCGCAACCTAAGCATAGTTGTCCAGTCGATCAAAAATGTGTTCTACCACCCTACGATTAAACTTCATCTGAACTTCATGAAACTCCACTCAGCTGGGCCCACTGAAAACCAGCGTCTGAACCGACCAGGTCCAGACAAATGCTGAGTGTGGTCCTTTCTTTCCTGGGCATCGTAGCACCGCTTCCTGATAGAAATGCTTTTATGTTATGTTGTTATTTTAATATATTTTTTTTTGTTTGTTCTCTTGATATTCATTGTTTTGTGTCAGTTCCTTTTTGTTATCTTATATTATGTGTACTACGGTGTCCTGGTTGATAAACGTATTTTCTTTCTTTCTTTCTTTCAAACAACAAGGCCGGTTTTCTTTTGTGACAACATTGCTTGTATTGCTCTCCTTAGTAGTTTTTTAAATTAGGTCACGACATACTATGATGAAACTTTTTATAAAATTAAATTTATTTCTATTTCTTTCTTTTTAAAATTACTAGCAGCCGCCCGCGATTTCGTCCGCGTGGACTTAGCTGTATGTGAAAAAAGATTTTCCCGCTTTTCTGTTGAAATTTTCCTGATTTTTCTTTGCTATAACTCACGGAGCCCGAGACCTTTCCAACGAATGCAAAACCGTGGAAATCGGTTCGTGCGTTCTCGAGTTATAGCGTCAGGAAGGAAAACCCGACTTATTTTTATATAGTAGACTTGACACTTCAGAATAATTTGGGTCTACTTCCCGCCAGCTATTCGTAAGTCATCGGTCACTTTCTTAGATTTTGCCCATATCTTTGCTCGAGACAAGGTCTCCAGTAAAAAACGCATTTACCCCTTCAGTTATCGTTTTTACGGCAGATGGCGCCAGTCAACAGCATCTCCAACTAATTCTGAGAGCTATTGCAATAAGATTACTTGAAAGTTGAATAAACCTTTTGAATCAAGATACAATGTTATTCGGATTGGCAGCCAATGTGATCTTCTGAACGTAGACAACAAGATCCAAAACGAACTGTTCAAATTGGATAACAAGAAGATGTCTCAAGGGAACATTTTAACACAGCTTTTATGGTATAAAAATAAATGATTCTCGTAATAGGATAAGTTCAACTTGTTAGAAGCTCCTACAAAAATAGAACAAGAACGTCGTTCGATTCAAAAAATAGTCCATTTTCAGCGAATGAATCCCCCTGGCGTAGCGACCGCAGTGAACGAATGAACGGAGTGGAGAGTGATTGGTCGAATAATGAATTCCGTTCATCCACTGGCTTATTACAAAAGGCTCTGGTTCGGAAACACCGGACCGGTGAGCGAAACCTGAAACAGATCGGATCATTGACTGATAAAAATATTTGTGTTTGTATTTTCTGATAAAATATAGAAATTGGATGAAATGAACGCAGTGTTAAGCCGGCACGATTGCCTACATTCACTATCTATAATGAAACCGTGTCCATCTCCAGGCAGATACCATCTCGGGAGGGACGTTAAGCGTCCTTCAAATGTCTCGACACAGAAAAAACACAGTTTTCTCACTCGAATAAGGCCTTCTCCAGGCGAAGATTTTAAAAGAATCCATTTTAAAATTACTGCAGTCACTTTCGAAAGAAACAACCTGGCTTTTTTCCTATCGTTCATCAGATTTTTTAACTGTAAGCGAATATGCATTTATTACATCCTCAAAGAAAAAAAACTAGCTGACATCAGTCACCTCGGTGCGCTGTTGGATTACGGAATTTTGTGCCAGGTGGACCGCTCGCGTTTTCCGTGCCATGGCCATCTAGGTCAAAATTATGATAGTAAATGAATGTACATTGGCTGTCTTCCATTTAAAATCAAGACTTTAAAATCGAAATATCCAAAAAGTTATGAAAATAAATTCGTGTTGGTATTTTATTTACAATTTGATGGCAACTGAATACCTATAGCTTTTATCACTGCACCACTACCATTATTGCACAAACAATTACAGATAATAGCTAAAAGCGATTTAGACAGCAGATGTTAGATGTGAACTTGACACTCGCACGTTAAACTGGCTGTTAAGGAACCCTAATGCCAGCAAATGAGGATTATACTAATCCGGCTTATTCTTAAGCCGACGTCTCCTCGTGTTCGCAGGGCCTTACGGCCGAATCGCTGAAGATAAGCCGGGATAGAGCGAGACAGCAATTGTTAATTAGATCGCGCTCACAAAGGATTTGTGTAGTTTTTAACTCCGCATCTTGAAATACGGAAGAGATTACTCGAGCATTACTACGGAATACTAAATGGTATTCTTTATTGCGCCACTAAGGGTTCACAACAGCACCAACTGGCTTTTATTTAAATAACCGGCTATGTGTTTTCTCTCGATTGTTTAACAAGCATATCGAATTCGATTTGGATGTATTTACTGAAAGTCCGCAATCGATTTTAAAGATGGTTGGGGAATCCGTGTATTTTTTCTAAGCTTTAAATTATGTTACTACCCGTTCAATTGTGACAAATAAATATCATTCAAATAATCACTCAACAATAAAAAAGGTTTAAATCAACATAATTAAAATGATTTAAACCTGCGCAGAGACAAAAATATCACTTTTTCTAGAATAAATTTGACTATCACTCACACAAAAAGCCATACAGTTTGGCAAATAATCCCCATTCATCCTCAAATACATCACCTTCAGGTCGCTCTCCCCAAAGGTCACCAAGGCGCAATATACAACCGACACAATTAGACACAGGTCACAGGTCATAAGGTCACTAAGGCGCAGTATACAGTGTGTTTGGGAACCGGTGTCCGACCCGTTAAGGTGAAGTAATATGATCTATTTTATGAATAAATCCACCATAATTAAGCACTTTGCCCCAGTTGTTTTAAAATGGCCGCCATTTTAATTTTTTTTTCTCGGGAGTACGGGTGGGTTATTTTAGTTTGCAATATCTGCCGATTTAGAGATCCTACAGTCACAAAAGTGGTATCGTTGGACAGCTACAAAAGTAGGCAATAAGCTGACAAAAAAGCATTTTTTCATAACTACCTTAAAATACCTCAAAAAAATGTTTGAACTTGAAAATTGTGATAGAATTTGTTAGTTTTTTTTACTTTTTTTTTTTTTTCAGAAAAACTAAACTGTCAACATACATTTATTTTTAATTTTTTGGATACCCAAAGACATCACTTAAACACTGAAGCAAAAATCAAAGTTCCAAGTAAAATAGTTTAGAAGTTGTGACAAATTGAATATCACCCTGTCATCAGAGACCCTTTGAAACGCAGGTAAAATTTACCTGAAATAAATTAAAAAAAAAAATTTAAAAAATTAATTAAAAGTGCTTAACTATGGTGGATTTATTCATAAAATAGATCATATTACTTCACCTTAACGGGTCGGACACCGGTTCCCAAACACACTGTATATTAAACACAATATGGTCTCAGGACATGCGCCACCATGCGAACCACCGAGTATGCGATCATTTGGATCCAACTTTTAGCGCGATGGCGGAAATACGGGTATTTAATCTTGGATAAAAAGTCGTGATAGCTGTTCAAGGAATTTCAGAACTTTAAAATCAGCTTATGAAAGATTAAAGGTACTTTACAAGCTGCGGACAAGTTTGTTACAATCCTACTAGTAATTCTAGTTGGTTCCAGCGGTTTTGCGTGTGAGGTCATATTTTTAAAAAGTTTGCGGTGTGTCCAGCTACAGCGTTGACACTACCTTCGGTGGTTTTACTCTGGGCTATATAGGTCACACGGTGAGGGCACAATTTGAGGGCAGAATGTGGTTCAGCTGCATTATTCTACTCATTTTCATATAAATAAATGTCCGTGATGTGGTAGTGGATTGGCTGTACTACGGTGCACGAGGACGAGGTTATCAATGGCTAAATACGAGTATTTATACAAATATTAATTAAGTTGTTTAAACTTTGGTGAAAAGTCACCTTCAATCAATTCGATAGATATCTCTAAATACTGTGAACATTAAGTGACTGCAATCTGTCTGTATCATGAATAAATAAATAAATAAATTCGTTTAGTTTTACCAAGTCGTTTTTATCTTGAGAATCCATCCAAATATAATGCAGTTTTAAAGCATTTGTGGTAAAAACCCTTTATCTACAATCCTTTGAAAACTTAAATGAAGAACGATTCCTGCGATCTACTTACCTGCGCTTTCGCCGAAAGCTTCTACCGTCAAGTGTCGTCGATAGATTAATAGAGAAAAAAAGATAGAAAAGACATTTATTAACTCAGAATATCACAACTTACAGAATAAATAACAAACAAGCAAGTAGACCATATTCCTACCATTTGCACTTACTGTCGGAAAAAACAAGAAGAATAAACTAACAATAATTTTACCAGGCAGCGGTGTTACGATGATGTCCAAAATAATTAATAAAAATATTCTTCCCAGTAGCAACGACTTTTTCATTGTGACGGTAAATGGGATTTTAAGGTTTTCGAAAAATTTATTCCAATTTTTCTCTACACATAAACCTTCCTGGAAATTTCCAACTGAAAATTGCCGTATTGGTTCAGGAAATCTCGAATTTTGCAAATTAATAATAAACAAACACAATTTTGTTAATATAGGTAGATAGGACTAGTTCATTTCTTACACTACATAGTAAAGCGACTTTATTTTTTGCTTAAATCTTTAAGACTACGCAGCCGATTTTGATGCGTTCTTTTAATAGATAGAGTGATTGAAAAGGAAGGTTTATAAGTATAAAACATGCCATTGCACCCGTGTGAAGCCGGGGCGGGTCGCTAGTATGAAGTATTTGTAACAAATTATAGGTATTTGACAACGACAACATTACACAGCAAATTTTTGCTTGAAAATTTCGGTGTTCAAATTCAAAGTTTATCAAAGCTCGACTACATAATAATTAAGCTTTGTTATGTCGAAAAGCTTTAAGCTCGTTACAAGCTCATTGTTTGGACACGTTCGTCCGTCTCACTCGTAACGATGTTGTTCTCGGCCGGAAATGCAGTAAATCTGTCTGTCTGTGCATACACAGAGAGATGCACAAGGAATATTCGCATGTCGGCGTGAACTGGCGGAAACGGGGTTATTACGGGTTAAAAATATATTATGACATACTTAAAGTTGTCTGAATAGGGTAGCTACTGCGTTTTTTTTTCGTTTTATATTGCGAATACTTTGATAAGTATTCACAACAATCAAATAAATATCATTAACTTGCCTATCAAGGCAAGTTAATGATATTTCAAAATTTAAAGTATCAAAAACATTTGTGAAAATTAGTTGCCATTAGGCGTTAGTAATTTTATTGCAAACGTTAGTAATATGTTTTTTAGCGTGTAGATAATGCTTTTTTTAAAAATAATATGTATCATTTGGAATTAGACGGATGTTCAATCAAACGAAAATCAAAATGTTGTACCAAAAAGTGCCTTGAAAGTGTCTTGTACTGCTTTTAAACCACAAACAGATGATGCAGCTTTGTTGCTACGAGCTCAAGATAGCTCTCTGCCGCTGGAGTACGGCAAGCAAATATTTGAAAGCATACCAAATAGTTTCCTGAGAAAATCATGTTTGTAAACTCCGGTAGAACCGGTTTGGAAGCTAAATATTTAATAAGCTATTTTATAAGCTGCACAGTGAGTATAGAAACTAAGGAAGCAAGTTTTCTGGTAGTTTACGATTATCGGCGACTCGAAGAGAAAGCATTTATTCACTAAGTCTGCTATTTTTTTATTTTAGCATTAGGGATAATGCATTCGGCCTTGGCTTCAGGCGGGAATTGAACCCGCGTCTTTCGCAAACTGGGCGACTGCACTTTCCACTGTGCTACTGACCAAGACCAAATGTCTTCTGGTTTTCCTATCTTTATTAAGTCTGCTAGATATATTCTTTTTTTACTGTACAAACAGAACTAATAATAAAAAGAGGGATCATATAAATTTACTAAATAAAATGAGGATTGTAATATGTTACTGTAAAAGCCCGAACTACGGTAAATCCTAAGATTTTCTAGTAAAATCTAAGATTTACCAACTCTTATTGGCAAAAACAAATGGCCACTCGCGATATATCATGACGATGCCTATATCGCTATGTGGTGGTAATATCGTTCTTGTTATGTTTATACGTATGTGAGTATGTTGTATGACAAGGAGCGGTGGGCAATTACATCTAATTGATTGATGGGCGTCCGCCCTACCAGACCGCGCGGGGGGCGGAAAAAATGAGGGTAGGCGATCATTCGACATACTTGCAAGTTTGATCTTTTGGCTAGATCTGTTTGGGTGCAGAAGACTGGACATCTGTAGGGCTAGCACGAACCTACTAACGTTTTCGAATAGTAAAGTAAAACGTCACTACTCGAATACGTTCTGTCAAAAAATCGGCAGCACGAACCATTATCGACTCGCTAACGCCGACTCGCGCAACGCAAGCGAGTTTGTCGAAAGTAACACCACAGATAAAAAACCGGTTATGAAGAAAAGATGCGTTCTAAAACCAATGGTTTAGTTTACGGTTTTTGGTAATGCACTTGGTTGGTCAAATAAACGTCAATAAGACAATTTTGAAACTATTTTTAAAAACCTAAGGCGCTGTTTTATACAATTTATTGTAATTTTACAGATACTAGATTAGATTACTAACTTTATGTTGTTTTTTTGTAGGTCATTATTTATATTCGAATACGGGAAAGTGAAGTAGTGTTTAGAACGCTTTTTTTAAAAAAAAAATATTTCATTTTCGGCGCGATTATTGTATTTCGTTGTTGTAAGTAAAAATAACTTTAAAACTTAAAAATGAGAACCAGCTTCACCCAGTTCGTAATTTTGGTGGAATTTATGGAGAAGTAAGATTTATTTACATCAGGATGATGTGTCAATACTATTTCACAGATATTTTTTAGACATATATTTAAAATGCTTATTGAGCCAAATATTCCCAATTTCTTTAGTTTTGGAGACTTATCAAAGCCGTGTAGGGGTCCCAATGGGCGACAGCAGAATATTGCCCAGTGGAACAAATTAACTGGCATGCTAAATGCCGACGGAGCTGGAGAAACACGCTCTGAGGACAAATGGCGAAAGGTAGGTCTTTTTCGGTTGTTATTAGTTTCGAATTCGCATTCAAGAGTTGAGAATTACATATTTGCTTTAATTTTAGGTTTGGAGTGACTTCAAAAATAACACGAAAAGGAAGGCAGCAAAAATAAACCGCTCAATGCGTGGGACCGGTGGAGGTCCTCCTTGCAACATTAGTTTGTCCGATTTAGAGCAGCGGGTGATAACAATCATGGGCGAGCAAGCTGCTACGGGCATCCCAGAAGTACCCGAGGCAGGTTTTGAGCAGGTACCTATTAACATTCAGTACATGTACATTACATAAACTGCCAAATACGTCCCACTACTGGGTACAGGCCACACCTCCACTATGGGAACCACCATAAATCACATACACATCACTAAATTTCGGTTGAAGTGGTCACCCATCCCATTTCCGATCTACGGTTACAACTGCGTCACAGGCACCTCATAGGTACATTCTAACACGTATTTCAACAAAGATTTTTAAAGTTTACAAAATGTATTTCTTTAAACTTTCAAGGTCAATAACATTTAAATTTCCAACAACGGGATTGCTACCCTGTACCTTGTTTTTCTTCGAGTTTCCGATATTTCGGCACTGTTACAAGCGCCATGGTCCCGGAGTAACTGGATATTATGTGGATGAAATGCTATTCGTCGACTCTCAACATTAACAGTAACAGTGCCGTAATATGGGAAACAAATGAGGTAGCAATCCCGTTGTTTACAAAATCAATTTACAAAATGTGGTTTTTTTTCTGTTAAAGCCGGGCTATGTCGACAAGCAGGCAGCAGGCACGTCAGCAGCAAGCTCAGCAATGCAGTCCCCTGAGCACACAATAGGTATGTTTGTTAGATGATTAAACATTAATAATATTCTATGATTAATTTTTGGTACCTACTTATATAATATTAATATCACAAACGATAATTGTGTAATGGATATTTGAAACATAACAATGATGTAGCTTTCACCTAAACATTAGAATAACCCATATGCTGTAATAAATATATAAACACTATCCGTCCCGGCTACGCACGGGTGCAACGGGAATAATGGGATGTTATCACTACATAGTATAAAACAAAGTCGCTTTCTCTGTCCCTATGTCCCTTTGTATGCTTTAATCTTTGAAACTACGCAACGGATTTTGATGCGCTTTTTTAATAGATAAGAGTGATTCAAGAGGAAGGTTTATATGTATAATAACATCCTATTGCACCCGTGCGAAGCGGGGCGGGTCGCTAGTTATACATAAACCTTCCTTTTCATTCACTATCTAATAAGAAAGCATCAAAATTCGTTGCGTTGTTTCAAAGATTAGAGCGAAAATAGGGGCAGAAAAAGCTTCGTTTCTTATACTATGTAGTGATAGTGTGTGAAGACTGACAGACCGACTTTAACGAGCACTGCTTGTGAATAATAAATAGATGTAAATAGCAATGCAAAAACTTTTAAGTAAAAACTGTTTATTTTTAGCTGAAGTTTGGAACTTACCTGGGACGAGTAGCGGCCCCACTCCGAGCCGCTATCAAGCTATTCCTCACGACCCAAAGCCACCAACGCCCCCAGCGAAAAAGCAAAACACTCGGAAGGCTCCATTTTCATAGAAAATGAGACGAGACGTGATGAACATTTTCTGGCGCTTGAAAGAGAGAAAATCCGGCAGAGAGACCAAGAGCTAAATTTGCAAACCCAGTGGCTCGAACTGATGAGGGAAGCTTTGATGTTGCTCCGTTCTCATTTAGGTGTAGCGACAACTACCGACCACTAAAGACTTCGAAGCAACTAACTGGCTCGTTGGAGCAATGTATGCCTCTAATGTATTTCATTTATGTAACTAATTATATTTTGACTTCAGGACTTTTACAACTGTTTTTTTTAAATTACCTTTCTTTACCCGTGGTCAATCTTCTCTATAAATAAAAATGGATTGCTGTTCGTTAGACTCACTAAAACTTGGTTAAAAGGTGAGTAAGTATGTGAGAAAGCTAGGAATATAGTGAAAAACAACAATTTAGTTTGCCTTAACAACCATTTCTACCTGTCATTGATTGACAGCAGCACAACGTCTGTCGGGCAGGACAGCTCGTTTCATCAAAGATATAATAGGTATTATAGCCAAGTCAGAAAATAGTAATCGCTTCAGTCTCTCATGTCATAATAAATAATCTACATTTGAAGGTTTATAATATGTGGTTCTCAATAATAAAAGTTCTTGTTTATGTTACAAATTTATTTAACAAAAAGTAAATTTAACGTTGGAGCAGATTATTTGATATTGATTGGTACCTAAGTACCAATTGAATATAATGTAATGTGAAATATAATGACATGAATAAAACTATTTACTATTTTAATTTTTATGCTATTTTAATGCCATCTATTGAGTCTCTCAACTAATTGGGCACGCATAGCTCGCCCTGTTGAGAGAACATCGTCCACAAAACCTCTATCTTGAACAGCTTCCTGGTTTAAGTCTTCTTCAGGCAGACTTCTGTTGCAGTCTTCTACGTCAGGCATTGAAAAATCAATGGCCAGATTATGCAACACACTGCAAGCAATAATAATCTGAGCACATTTTTCTGGTTTGTAGTGCAGCGTTCGGTCTTTGCTCAGGCATCGCCATCGGTTTTTCACCCTTCCTAAAGTATTTTCAATAATCACCCGAGTCTTTCCATGAATGAGAGTGTATTTGGCTTCGGGACTTCCCTCAGGTGCATCAGGTATAGGTGTCATTAACCAAGGACGCTGAGGGTATCCTGAATCTCCTAAAATAAAAATAAATTAATTGTAAATCCGCGCGTTCGCCCTCCACCGCAAGGAAAGCAAAAGGTTGTAAGTTTCGATGGAAACTCGGGCTTGATACACAATTACTCTGACATATTAGCCTTAAATTACTAAGTAACCGAAAGGGCTAAACAGGGCTTTATGCTTAGAGCTAATGCTTTTTCTTACTTACCTAATAACCATGTGTGCTCATTATTATGATGAATCCTCTGCATGAATTCATTTGCATAGCTATTTTCCCATACGAAGGCATCATGAGTTGCTCCCCCATATTTAGGGTTCACATTTAAGATGCGTCCTTCACTATCACAGATCTAAAAAAAGATTGAATGCCTTTTTATACATGTTAGTTGTTAATAATTTATCCATCTTTATAATAGTAAAATACGTTTTGTTACCATTTGAACATTAAGCGAATGATAATTCTTCCTGCAGAAAAACATCTGTTCAATCTCTTTTTTGGGCGTGAATATGCGGAAATGGGATCCATCAACGCACCCAATCACCCCGGGAAAACCATACTTAGTGAAAAACCTGAAATATAATATAATATGTATTCATCTACCTGTATAATGAAAGGCAAAAATGACTGACTTATATATCAACGCACAGCCAAAACCACTGTACCTAGAAACTTGAAATTTAGTACAATAGTTTTCATAATGTAAGTGAGCACTGAGCAAGGTTTTATTACTCAGCCCTTAAAGGGAATAAAAGCAAGGGCGAACGCTCTGCTATGTGTATAAAGTATAACTGTTGAAGCAAAATAGTTTGAATAATAATGAAGTAGAACTCTTACTTTTCTTTAATTCCGTCACGTTCAGTTCTTGTTGTAGGAAATTTAATAAATAAATTCATTACTGCCGGAGTGTTCAGAGCGTTGGTGACATCCCTCACATATTTACTTACTGTCGTTTGTCCTATGTGCTTGGATACACCCACAATCCTCTGGTAAGATCCAGTCGCATAAAAAGACAATGCACACAAAACCTACAATATTTCACATTGATAAAACAACTTGTATGGTTATGTCGAAGTTATTACGTTAAGACTTTAATATGTAGAAATCATTATAATATTATGAAATAGCTACCATATGTTCCAAACTAACTCTCTTGCTGGACTTCAGAGTAGTTTCTTCTTTCAACATTTGGCACAAGTACACAAAGGCTTCCTTGGATAGCCGGTATCTTTTTACAAACTCTGTGTTGCTTATGCGTGTTGGATCGCAAGTTTTTCTCTGTGCATTGCGCCGTATCACATCTCTACAAAGTAATGATAAGATTTTTTCATTTAAAACCCGAAACTACGCACTTCACAATTGAACATGGAAACACCAAATGAATTACCTCCTAACTTGCGATTCTTCATTAATTTCAGCTTGTATCATGCTCCAAGCTAAATAGTGGCTTGGAGGAAGGTTTCCTGCTATTCTCCACATTTTTTATAATATTTTGTTGGGTTTATAACACAAAATAGAGTAATAATTCATTTATTTAGAAGATAACATAGATCCACTGGGTTAGTATCACTTACTATGCTATGTTAGTAATACAAAATTAAAATTAAAATAGAACAGACTTTTCGTTCAGCTGCCGACCGAAGCAAGTCCTAATCAACCCACTCCGGTCAGAAGCCCAACAAAGTGTTTTATAATAGGCGAATCGTATCTTTCCGAAATGGTCTTGAGAATGCTGTTTGAACTCGTCCGTACCCTTTCCAGCAACGAGGCTGTCTTTTTGCGTAATATGGCAAAAAAGCCATCTGTATGCGTCTGGGCAAACATTTCCGACGCGCTACAGTAACGTGGCAAGCCCAACAGCATTCTGAAACCATTATTATATTGGACCCGGAGCACGCTCAACGACTTTTGAGTGTAGGTGGTCCACAGGTTACCCGTGTAGAAGCTCTGACAGTAGGCTTTGAAAAGCGTTATATTAACTTGATGTGAACAACGGGTAAACCTGCGCGCCAGCATATTGCACCTCATCGCAAGCGCCCTCCGTTCCCTCTCAATATCAGCTTGGTCCTTAAGGTCATCGGCAAGGTAATGCCCGAGGTACCTAAATTGATAGACTCTATTTAATTTTGATCCATTTAAAGTCAGCTCAGGCACCTCGACCGGGCATTTGCCGGCGGCCTTAAAAACCATGTATTCACTTTTTTTAACATTGTATACCAGTCCATGGGCTCTAGCATACGCCTCACACAGACCTATCATCTTCCTGAGCGCACCCATCGTTGGCGCCAGCAGCACCATATCATCAGCGTAACTCAAGTTATTAACGCAAACTTTGTCGATCCAGCATCCGACACGCATGCTGCTGAGGCCAACGATGAGCTCGTTTATGTACAAGTTAAAGAGCCTTGGAGACGTCAGCCCACCCTGTCTCACTCCGCACTGCAACTGGTACTCCTCAGAAAAAGTGTTTTCCCAACGCACGCTATTTAACTGGTTAGCATACCAATATTGCAATAGTTGTGATATCTCGGACGGGACCCCCTCCCTCGTCAGCTTATCCCAAAGCATGTCGTATGAAACAAGATCAAACGCCTTCGTGAGGTCGAGAAAACAGGCATAGATTGGCGTCGACCGGTCGGTGTAGTACCGAACAGTGTGTTTGAGACTGAGAATTGCGCTTTCTGTAGACAAATCAGGCTTGAAACCGAATTGAGCGTCGTGCGATTTAATATATCTCTTTAAGTGGTCATCAATCACACTGTCCAGCACCTTCGCTATTATTGTGGCTAGTGAGATAGGTCTGTAGTTATTCCTGTCAGAGATATCACCAGTTTTATTTTTGATAATAGGAACCACCACAGTCCTCATGAGGTCCACAGGCAGGTAAGAATGGCTGAGGCAGAGCGAGAAAAACATACCAAGAACTCTAGGTAGATGGACCCCGGCATACTTGAGATGCTCGACGCTGAGCCCGTCGTGTCCCGGTGATTTTCCCCTGGTCATTTTGTTTATGACTGCTGCCACGTGCTTAGCTGTTATAAGCATTGGGTTTTGGTCACCTCCAGACTCATCGTCGACCATACCACGCGACTGCCCGAGTGGGGACTGTACCTTGAAATGCTCTCTAAACATTTCAGCTATTTCTTTAGGCTCGCTGCGTCCATCCACACTCGCTGGTAAACCATGCTTTACGTTAAGTTTGTTTGTGTTTTTCCAAAATTTGCTAAAATTGTTTGATGCTCGACATGTAGCAAGAATATCCATTTTAATCTGGTCTTGGTTTTTTATACACCACTTCAAACGACTTTTAAAGATTTTACGAGCTTCACTCATTTGTTGAAAGATAGACCCCGACTGCGGCCTATTACACATGAGCCAGTTTTGATATTTAAGCCTGGCGTCCAAGTGTGCGCCCCTCACGTGCCTATTCCACCCAGCCACACGTTTGCCCCGGTTCCCACGAGGACTGCATGCCTTAACCGAGCAGGTCTGTGTAGAAGCGTCTGCCAGAATACACAAAATATCACTATACATTCTGTCCAGTATATGTCTATGGTCTTGAAGCTGACATTTGCTATCCCCACATATTCTTAAACCATCCGGATAATTTATATTTCTAAGTTTACTGTCACATATTTCACGATACTTTGCTATTTGAAGGCTATCTCTCTCGCCCCATACAATACAGTTTCTTTTAGACCAATTTCTATATACTTTACTTCTAATAACATTAACATTACAAATAACAATAAGCGGCAAGTGATCCGAATAATATACATTATTATCAATCTCTATACTTCTAATGGTGCGCCAGGCTGATTGGGTAACGAGACAATGATCCAACCATCGCTGGCATCCATGAGCGTCACTTATAAACGTATAATTATTCGATTTTAAACCTAGCTTTTCTGTATCGGCACATATCCACTTTTGTTCATAGCAAAAACTCATCAACTCATTATAAAATAGTTCAGTCGGATGAGCATTAAAATCGCCTAGCACGAAAACCGATTCGACTTCATTACTCTCGACTATGGCTGTTATTTCACTTAAACACTCGGTGAAAAGTAAAGTAAAGTAATCAGTAAACTATCTCACTGAAAAATTTGCGGGGGGAAACTTTTCGTTGGCGCGTTTTCGAGAACGGAAGTCAAAGAGAAGTTCGTGCTGCCGAATTCCATAATAGGCGCCATTTTTCGATTCGAAAACTTTACGCGCGAAACGTCAAAATAGGTTCGTGCTAGCAATTTCTAGTTCCGCTACTTGCCGCTACGGCGCTGATCAAGTTTTCATACAAAAAAAACCTATCGAATTTGACTACTCGAATACGTTAGCGGTTCGTGCTAGCCCTACTGGTGTTGCTTGTATTTATATTGCAACAAAAGAAAAACAACTTTGCCTCGTTTTAAAACTGAAGGCCGCCCGCGACTTCGTCTGCGTTGATGTCATGAGAATGTCCAAGTTTATATCTTTAAAGAAAAAAAACGAATTTTCTTCAAAAGTTTGTTTGCCAATTGAGTGTTTCCAATGGTTTTGTATAGTATAGAGCACTATATGACTTAGTTACCCTTTGCGGGTAGGTACCTAACATGTGTGTGTGTTTAAAAACTGTAACTCGATAGCATGACGTGTAAATTGCACTTCAGAATCATTTCAGAAGTAAACAAAACAGAGCGTCGTGGTCCAGTCGTTACACACTCTGGCACGGAACCCAGTGGCCCCGAGATCAAATCTGGTCGGAACACACTACTTTGTGTTCATTATACTATTTGCGGCTAACTCTCCGGTGATGGAAAACACCGATATAAAACCCAAGCAAACCCGGAGCACAGCGGTAGGCTCACCCATTACGTTATGTTTAAATTTTCTTGGCAAAATGTGGGCATCGGAATGTTCCTTTCACAATGATGCCAACAATCAGTGTGCCTTTGACTAACCCATTAAGGATAAAGTCGTGAGGGTGTGTTATGTAAATGTTAACAAAACCCTGCTGTAGATAAATAAACGATAGATATTGTAAATATTTCGTGACTACAAACATATAAATACAGAACTGATCCTTCACTGCCAATCATCGCATGTACCGTGTGCAGACGTATTTGAGGTAAGCCGCCTAAACGTCTTCCGCGCTTGTGTAACTTCCGACACGAATGGTTTGTTGGTTCTGTTCTTGAGTTATTATGTGCTTTGTTTGTTATGTTTCTGCAATATAGCATTTATAGTACATTGCTGTATTTTGGTCTAGATTTAGGTCAGACGGATTCGAACCTGCATATCTGCTAGCTAGGACTGATCTTTGACTATTAGGTTTAGCTCTGGTTTATGTCATCCGTAGTTAAAATGTGAACAATAAAGTACTTTGTGTTCATTGTACAATTTGCAGCTAACTCTCCGGTGAAAAAAACTACTTTGAAAACCTAAGCAACCTGCAAAACGGCCTTCGACGGCGTTAGGCTTAAAAAATCGGTTGAGAAAGCCATTTCCTACAAGACAGACGTAAAGTAATATGTATCTCAATACCTGACAATCATAGCATAAACACTCTTTAGTTAAAATCAGAAGACCTAGTCTAAAAGAGATATTTAATCATTTTAGGAGAGTTGCTCTACACGCATTTACTAAATCTACTGCCTAGTTAATAAAAATTCCCTCCCGACAGAAGAGCTCGCAGGACGTCAACAAAACAAATGACGTACTTAATTCCCTCCCATTTTGATCTCGGACTGACAGGTCACTTATTTTGACAAAAACATCTTCACTCACACTCCACAAAAACTATTCGTACATGGAAGAGAGTCATTTGGAAGAGGGCTGCGAATACGTTTTTGCGAAATACCCTTCACTCCGATCAGTTTACGTCATAATATGAGGTACTTATAACCTATCGGTCAAGTCTAGTCTTAAATAATTTGACTGTTGCACGACAATATTTTCCAGCACCGTTGAGTAAGCCGCAAATAGTACAATTAACACAATTCGATTTCGACTAACAAATGATTGCCAGCAGTAGTATAAACCAAATCGTACTAATAATATTATAAATGTCAAAGTTTGTATGTGTGGATGTGCCGTGTTGTTTTTTCACGAAAAAACTACTGGATGGATTTTAATGAAACTTTACGGCCGCTAGTATGTCATAAACTCTTCAATATCGATTGCAAGCTTACATGCAACTCTCATTTGTAAAGATAGGAAAACCAGAAAAAGACATTTGGTCTGTTGGAGTCACTCGGGAATCGAACCCGCATCTTTCGCAAACCGAGTGACTGCACTAACCAATGTGCTACCGAGACCATTAACAGACCGGCCGTATTTTTCTGGTATATTTACCTGACAGCCAGGTGTGTTTCACGAATGTTTAGGCATATCGATACTTGTAATCTCAATTGACGTAAAGCACAAAACCCGACTTTACAGGAGAGACAAAATAAGTTTTTTTTTACAGATTTAAATCCATTGTGCTTATGTTTTTAAAGATACGAAAAAGTGATGTAGACAAAATATACATGTCACCTTGAGATGCAGATAATGAAATATTTAGATTTTGGCTACTGTTTTTAGTTTAGAAACTAGATGTGCCTTACCTTAATGAAAATTGATTAAAATGTTCTTTACGTCAATTTTTATTATGAGTTTCAAGTTGATAGTGGGCGTAACGCACGGCTGAAAAAATAATATTCTTTACGCCTTAAAAACGAATGTAAAGAAGTGTAAGTAAAGATAAACTTAGCAGGTGTAAAGCTAATAAAAATAATCTGTTCTTTTAAATTTTGAATCAAAGAGCATATTTAATTGTTCATTAGGTGGTATACATCCCTGATATTGGGAGTTTTGTATTGTATACCTTTATTTTTTCATCATTTGACCACAATCTCACCTGATCGTAAGTGATGATGTGGCCTACGGTGGCACATGTCGGCCCAACAAATGGCTGTTCACTCTCTTCTTGAATAGGCCCAAGTTGTATTGTTGTGGAAACACTTCAGCGGGAAGCTCATTCCACTCCCTTGCTGTTCGCATTATGAATGTGTTACCAAAACGGTTGTTGCGAATTGCTGGGATGTCAACAACATAGGGGTGGAAAGCTGGTCTGCGCCTAGTGGTCCGATGAAGAAAAGGAGCTGCTGGAATCAGGTCATGCAACTCCTTTGCACACTTTGCAACTTTTTTATCCTGATCGTTGTCCGTGGCTCTTCATCAGCATTAGTTAGGTTTAAAGTTTCTGTTTTCCTTCCCTTAGTGTTCCCCAGTGCCTTTACTCTTTCTTCTTGTATCCATCATCCGGCTGCCAACATCGACGACTCGTCCTGGCAACATATTTTGCCCGCACACTGAGGCTACTACATTAGGATATTATTGGGTTATCCGAAGTCCGAAGAGAGGAGGAGGAGGACCCAATAACCCTGCAATCCGGTAACTTACTATACCACCGGGAGAGCGACTAACAGGCCCTAGGTGGTGTCGGGTTCATCGTTCACAAGTCCCTTGTCAACAACCTGATCACTATCGGAAGTGTTTCGAGCAAGGTAGCGTACCTTATACTCAGAATATCGAAACGATATTGCTGAATGTCATTCAGGTCTACGCTCCTACCTCGAAACCCGACGATGTCGAAGTGGAGGCTATGCATGAGGAGATCTCTAAAGCCATGCATCGCCATAGAACCCACTACACAGTGTTGATGGGGGACTTCAATGCGAAATTGGGGCAAAGTTGCGGTGATGAGCTGAGAGTGGGGCAATTCTGATTTGGGCAACGGAATAATAGGGGCAAGATGTTGGCAGACTTCATGGAGAGGGAGAACCTCTTTATGCATCTAAAGTTTTAAGTTCTAGCATGGCCGGTGACTGATTTCTGCAGCCCACTCGGGGTCAGGACATGCGATCATCAAGGAAACTCCACCTTAAATTCCCTCCTCATTCCTCACACACCTACGCGCAGTCGTTTACTGTAAAGTCAATTCGCCTGTGGAACTCCTTACCCCTTTCCATCAGGGAGTCTAAATCCCTGGCGATCTTTAAAACGCGTGTCAAAGAACACTTTCTTGCACTTTGACATGCAGTCTTTCCTCCTTTTTTCTTGCTCTTTCGTGATCACTTTTGGTTGTTTGATGGCTATTTCTATATGTGCTTATCTCTTTAGTCTAGTTATTTACCTTTTAGTTTATTTATATTATTTATTCGGTTACACATCTCCCTTATCGCATTAATTAAGTATTATAGCATTTTTTTGTATGTTTAAGTATTTTATTGTGTATTATGTGTATGTATTATATCATAGTTTGCGTTTATTCCTATCTGACTACTATTTTGTACACCTACTCTTCTTATCAACTTTCCTCTACCTGTGGGTTGTTTGGAAGAGATCGCTCTTTAGCGATAAAACCGCCCAAATTGTTCGTTTACTGCTTGTTATCTGTTACCATTATTGTTATTTAGTGTGCAATAAAGAATATTTACTTACTTACTTACTCTTTATGATGAACTCCTTCTTCAAGATCACTATCGGAAGTGTTACGAGCAGGGTAGCGTACCTGATACTCAGAATATCGAAACGATATTCGCTGAATGTCATTCAGGTTTACTCTCCGACTTCGAAACACGACGATGTTGAAGTGGAGGCTATGTATGAGGAGATCTCTGAAGCCATGCATCGCCATAAAACCCACCACACAGTGTTGAAGGGGGACTTCAATGCGAAATTGGGGCAACGTTGCGGTGATGAGCTGAGAGTGGGGCAATTCTGATTTAGGCAACGGAACAATAGGGGCAAGATGCTGGCAGATTTCATGGAGAAGGAGAACCTCTTTATGATGAACTCCTTCTGAAGCCCGTAAGCCGCAAGTGGACCTAATATGAACATTTTGAAAAATTCTTACCTTAAAATCTCTTTACGTCTTTTAGCTAGGGAAATACTCAATACTCAATAATTTATTTGCATTCCATAATGAAGTGGTAGATGTTACAAACTTGGTATGTTCATTACGGACCCTCTCGGGCACAACAAATAGGATAGAGATAGAATAGGATAGGGAATTGGTTTCTCACCGAGGTTGGCCCTAAGGACAATATATATCTTTGTCAGCCATAAGAGAATCGATGCGATATCAAACACTGCACATTCAAACACAAATCAGCTAAATAATTATAGTTTTCAGCAAGAACACTCATGGTCTTTCGTTGTTTGAAAATCGTTCGAATTAGGTACCTAACTACCTAATTGGAATCAACCGGTATCGGTGCAGTTCATAAACGTTCCTAAAATAATGGGAGTAAACCACATTTTAACCTGAAGAAAGTTTGATTGGGTCGGTAAAGCAGAGCTGCTGCTGCTCGCACGCAGCGCCTCAAAGTTGAAACTTTTGATGCTGCTATATCGACATTCAAAGACTATCAAAGAATTTTAGAGCTTATGCCATTGTAACAGAGTTGAAATAATATCTGTTGTGATTTTATTCATTAAATGAGAAATCAAATAAAATGTTGATACCTAGCACGTAAGGAACAAAACTATTTTATTTGTCTAGGGGTTACGGCTGTAGGGTGGCATTTGTATTGACGTTTACACCTAAATATGGTGTAAAGCACATCTAGTAAGCAAAAATTATCATGCTAACTGAAGTAAAGCACATGCTTTTAGGAAGTGTGCGTCTTACGTCTTAGAATGTCTAGAGAGTTCATTAACAGACTGTGACGTAAAGCACATTTAGCGTTTTAATTGAGTAAAAGTTGGGATGTTAAAAACACGACAAAATTTTGACGTCCTTTACGTCTTCGTTTATTTATGGATGTTCCATACGACCTCTAGTTTCGAAATTTAACGATGAAAACGTTCTTAACGTTACGTTTTCAATGTGTCTAAAATAGTTGTATATGGTCGCAGAGCAACGTGAATGAGACAGAAAAATAGAGAAAAAAAAAAAGTAAGGTGGCATTCATAACTCATTTTGGCCAAAATGTGCTTTACGTCAATTGAGATTACAGGTATCGATATAACTTAAACACTCGAAAGAAACATTAATGCAAATAGGTATTTGACTTTCAATTAAGATGAAACTAGGTTTTTCTAATAGGTTATTTTTATAACTATCGTTTGTATTGTAGCTACATGTAAGATTATTTGTTTAAGTCTGAACCTCAATAATGGTCACCAACTACCGCTATGTACTTAGATCGTAACTTTTGATAGTAAAAACTCCAAAATAGCCGCTAGCCATTCGCTACAAAAATATGCCATATTTTTTATGGCGATAATATTTTTGATGAACTAGTAACTAGATATGTCTGAAAGGGGTTTTACGTTCTATGCCATAGATTTTACCCACTACAACGACTCATAAAAGTTGCATGGGTGATTTGAGAAGGAAAAAGGTATGAAAACGCCTAAAAGCACGTAGCTATAAAAGCATTAGGTTGTCGTTTGTCTCTTTAATAAACAATTCTACAACATTTCCATCAAATGGAGGTTGAGTGTTTGTGTTCTAAGAGAGCAATTGTGTAAAATGTTTGTTTTATTTATCTACGCGTATTATTGCCATTTCGATTTCTTATGCTGTTCCTTTTAGTCTTTTATTTATGTGATTGCTATACCAAAGTAGTTTTAATTTAGATACGATGATGGATTGTCTGTGGCTAAGTCATCACGAAGCCACAGGTATTAAGTCATTACACATCCAATCCAACAGCTGAATGACCAACCCCGAACAAAATTAAGTTAGTTAAATAAATAATGCTGTATTTACTGTCAATTTGATTAAAGAGTTATATTTACAACAAGCCTTACAACTCTCTAACACACACGTCACATTTAAAACATATTGTATGTATTTTAAATATTTATTTTTATAATTATCATCGCTTAGTGTAGCAATTTGACAGCCGCTGCGAATGTCCGTGCGTCCACTCAGCTGGCCCCACTGAAAATCAGCGTCTGAGCCTATCAGGTCCAGGCATTAGCTGAGTGGGGTCCATTTTATTTTGGACATCGTGACACTGCTGCCCGGTGGAAATTGTTCTTTGTTTTTCTAATGTTTGTTTTATTTTTTATTTTTTCGTAACCACCTTGTTCTGTATGTTTTTTATCTGTTGCGATGTTCAAAATGAATGAACGTTGTTTCTTTCTTTTCTTTCTAACAATCCGCAGAAAGCCTGTGTTTAACGTGTTAGAGTATGGCTCGCAGTACCTCATACTCAAAACACAGGGGCAGTGACGTAATCGCTGAGTTTCAGTATAAATAAGGCACTAATTGACATAAAAAGTATTGTGGACGTAATGATCAAGTCACCGACTATAATGACATAGTGTGGTTTGTGTTTTAAGACTTTATTTCTCATAAGAACATTACAATTTACTTGTTGAGAAACACAGAATAATAATTTAAAAAGAAATGCCTACCCAATACATCATAGTGGACTACATACATACTACATAAACGGCCTATATACGTCCCACTGCTGGGCACAGCCCTCACCTCACCTATGAGGTGGAACGAGCCATACTCTAACACGCGGGCTCAGTGCGGATTGTTGGAGGGGTGTAAGGTTAGTGAGCAACCTTAATTTCAGGTGTTATCAAGCCGCCCTAAGGCCTCCGAGTAGGCTTGACGACTAACATCTAGCGACGTCAGCCGGGATCAACTGCTTAGCGTGCCTTCCGAAGCAGGGAGATGCCCGATATATCTAATCTAATCTAAATCAGCCATGAGGATCCCACTGCTGGGCAAAGGCCTCTCTTCCCCTCCTCCACGCGAGTCTATTTTGGGCCCGATATATACATTATTAAATTACGGTGGTCACATTTCCGACCCGGCGTGTGTTGCTTTACAACAGCGATCGTCGCCGATCACTGTCACAACTGCGCCACGGGCACCTCCACCGACTATTTATATGACATAGTGTAACTATGTCTAAAAATCAGTAAGTCACCTCCGACGTCACGTAGAGCGATGGAGTGGCCCACGGGGACGGCCGGCTCGCGGATGCTTCCTACGTGAGGGAAATACGAAGGTTCTCTTCCCCATACATTAGGCTCATTACATACTTCGACTTCAACGCATCGCGACTGGCTACTTTCGCACACTCTTTTATTTATTTACTTTTAATACATTTTTTTATTTCAATGACCAAATAAATGTTCTTAGAAAATCATCCTAAACAATAATCCTAAAGATTCGTATAATAAACACGCGAGTGTTTATTTTAATTATTAGTTGGTTCGATTACCCGTTGCGACTTGCGAATTTTTTTTTGATACAATTTCGTTTCTTTTTAAAATAAAGGTACATACCTTACCTTACCATACCTGTAACATTACAGTAAAATGAGGGAACTAAAGGATTTCAAGTAGTTCCCTTCCAGGACCCACAACTTCTTCCCATTCTGTATGTGTCATTCTGAAACATGCTTAAATATTTCTGAATACTTACTCAAAATCCTACTCAAAATACAGAAAATACTACTTTCCATTTGAACAAACAAAGTCTCTAATAACCAATACGACAGGATCGATTTTATTATTTTTATGTTTTTATTATTGTTTTAGCATTTTCCATGCAGTATCGTAACTGCATGCCAACATGACCAAATGTATTTTTCTGGTTTTCAGATCTTTAGTATATTATTTTTGTTTAAAACATTAAAAAAAACGATTAAGAAATAAACATGATACATTATCATATTCATTGCTCTATAAAGTAAGGTTTCCCCTTGTGTTATAAAAACCAGATATAACGATTATTTGTTCCGTTTTTAAATTGCTGCTCCATCGAAAAATAAAACTCCTATACGTAAAATCTGAAATTTTATTGATAAAATATCATCCCTTTCCTCTCTACAGGATGTTCCTAGTAACCGTGACGATTGGGATTCGGAGATCGATCGGGCGTCACAAAGCGCCTTTTAACTTATTCGGCGCGACTCAAATTCGTGAGTGTGCAGGAACACCATGATGACTTAATCGACAAGGACAAATGGCTATGTTTCAAAAATTGCTTCGGTTTATTTAAAAGCACAAATATCTTTATCAAAGACGATGCATTGTAATTAAAAATTTAAAAAACATACCTGCATCATGCCATGAGATGGAAAGCACAGTGTAGGTTTGAGTCACAAACATACGACAGCGAATATAATTGGTCACAAAATAATTGACAGATTTCTTCACAATATACTCAAACACGAAACACCTCCACATTAATAATATACAAAGCGGCAACTTTAATCAAATATCCGAAGAACGAAGTATTTTAGGCAGTAACTATTACATTTAGAAGTTTTCAGAAAAAGATGTGTTTTTAATTACAATCCAGATTTTTGTTTTACTAATTTATATCAATGAGCTATAGGTTTCATGGCCTTGACATTACAGTTCAACTTTGTAGAGCTTTGTTGTTTAGCTCGATTAGTCTGGAAGTGTATCGAGACAGTTCCAAATCGCATGGTGTCCCTACACAACTAAATGAACTCCTTCTATTTGAGTTGTCGCAAACGAGTGGAGAAGAGAAAAGTTGAATCACTTCGTTATAAGCGTGTAATTTGTCGACGTTTCCGTCCGTCTGTAACTTTGTTTTGTCTAGGTTAAATCGACACTGAATTATAGCTTTTCTCGATTTTAGACCATCTTGTATATGATTGTGAAGAGGGGAACTTTCGATCTCAGATCGCTCTTTGATGAAACTTATTTTCATGACGATAACTTTTAATTTCAATCAAACAATTTTTTCAATCACCCCCCATTCGGCAATGTTTATCTTGAAATTTTGTTTGTTTGTACCAAAATTTACATACGTACTCCGGTCAACCCCTGTTTGGTCCAAGACAAATCTTTTGCACTCGATTGACAACCTAATTAGACTCTCTTTGGAAAATATCATTAACATTAAACTAAACGAATCGTCCTGGACTCAAGCGTCTCTCCCTACGAGATATGGCGGTCTAGGAATTCGCAAAATTTCTAGTATATCACTTCCTGCTTTTTTATCGTCGGTTCATAGCACATCTGAACTCTCAAAAAAAATTCTTTACCGTTCATTTCCGGCTTCAGAAATCTTTTATTTAGACGACGCTAAAAAAGCATGGCAAATGGCTTGGCCAGACCAAATTCCCTCGTGCCCCAACTCCCAGAGGAGTTGGGATAATCTAGCCTGCAACGCTGTACACAAGGGTTTAATTTCTGACAGCTCAGGCTCCGAGCGTGCAAGACTTGAGGCAGTTTCCCGTAGAGAATCTGGACACTGGCTAAATGCCTACCCATGTGTTAATACGGGTAACTGCCTCGACTCGAACATGCTACGGATTGCTGTAGGTTTGCGCCTTGGAGCCGAGCTATGTGTGTCGCACACATGTCCATGTGGTAGTAGGGTGGATGCACTGGGACACCACGGATTGTCTTGTGCTAGGAGTGCGGGCCGCTTTTCTCGCCATGCCACCCTGAATGATGTCATCCGTCGGGCCTTTGCCTCCGTCAACGTACCGGCCGTATTAGAGCCGCAAGGTATCGTACGTGACGACGGTAAGAGGCCTGATGGTATGACACTCGTTCCATGGAGCATGGGCCGGCCGCTGGTGTGGGATGCAACTTGCGTCGACACACTAGCCCCTTCCCATGTGGCCGGAACGAGTCAACGGGTCGGTGCGGCGGCTGAGGCGGCCGAAACAAAAAAAGCGCACAAGTATAGGGACATCGGCTCCGAATACATTTTTGTACCATTCGGAGTCGAAACCCTTGGTCCGTGGGGTCCTAGTGCTTCCAACCTAGTTGTTTCTCTATCAAAAAAACTAATTGAAACAACTGGTGACCCAAGAGCTGGTACATTCCTTGCACAGCGTGTGAGTCTAGCGATTCAACGGGGGAATGCTGCCAGCATCTTGGGTACCCTACCTCATGGACACAATTATTTAAATGATTTTTAGCTTAAGTTTTATTTTTTAGTTTGTATTATTTAGTTCATAGTTTATACTTATGTATTAATTCATTGTTTTTTAATATTTATTGATTGTTATAAATAAATATAGTTACATCAAACAATTTTATTCATTACAGCGCTGCAGCGGTATTGAGGCAGGCAATAATACGAACAAAAAACGGAATTAAAGGTAATGGGAAGAATGAAAGAAAACAAAGACGAGAACGAAATTCAACTCGAAAACATATTATGCGATCGTTCCGGTCACTGAGAACACTGAGCAATCATGGGATGTATGTTGACGACCGATTTGGTGTAATGTATGAGAACTCGGCTACTACACTAAAGGTCGCGGGTTTGATCTCCGCACAGTAGAAATATTTGTGTGCATGAAAACAAATGGTCTAGTATCCCTAAAAACGGGCTATAATTAGCTCATTTTGGGGCTAGATGGCGCTGTGTGTACTAACGTCCAGATCAGGTAATCACATTACTTTAATTGAACTTAATGTATATTTACGTTTCTAAATCGTGTAATTTCTAGGCATTGATAAATTATCGCTAACAGGTAACACGCCATCAGTAATCCAATACCGGTGCATTGTCCACCTGACTCAGCCATTCAGACTCGACTCAAGATAGCACACTCCATTGAGTCGTAGTCAATATCGAACGGCAGGGAGAGCCTCCTATTGTTTCTAGATTACTGCCTCTGGCCCAGACTGCGCCGATACGACCTGGAATCGATCCTATATCTGACTTATAAAGCACAATATGGAGCATCTCTGTTTAGATATATCGATAATGCGATGCCAATAATTGTATTCTGCAATATATTTTATGTACAGTCGAAGAATGAAAGGGTTGACCACCCTAAGATCGGTTTTTGATTGCTCATTGAGGAAATTGACAGAAAATGTTACACACATTTGTAGTTTTAATCATTTTAAGCAAAGAGGATGTAATAATTCGATTTATCAAACATGACACTGCAGCGTAATGGCAAGATCAAACCAAGAAAAAGTATTGGTTCCGTGCAATGCCAAAAAACAAAAAGAAAAAAAAAGTATTGGATCAACTGTCAATCGTGACGGAACATACGTCTAATTGAATTTAAATTTTATTGTCAAACAATAAAACCTACTTTTCGACATAACACTCTAGCCTGTTACACAGTTTAAAACGGTAACATGTGCTTGCAACGCGTAAATGATTTTATTTGAAAACTGGTCAACCCTTTCATTCCGCCACTGTACATAAATGGGATTTTATTTTAAATGGGAAATAAAATAATCATTTCACATACATGCGTCGTACTGAACCATGCGATCAGTTACAAACTGTGTAACTTGTAAGTTCAAATCAAATGAAAATCAGCTCCTCAGCCTTTCAGGTCCAGGCATTAGCTGAGTGCGGTCCATCTAATTTTGGACATCGTGACACTGCAGTCTGTCTGGAGGAAGTTTTTGTTGATTTGTTTGTTAGTGTTTTATTTTTGTGTAACAATTTTGTTTTGCTTGTTTTTATCTTTAATGTTGCGATGTCCAAATGCAATAAACGTTTTTTTCTTCTTTCAAATATTTGTGAAAAATATTCCTATCCAATGTACAAAGTATTAGCCTACAACATTGATGGGATAACTGGCTTACAGTGAAAAACATATACCAAACATATCGTCAAGTCTGCTAAGGTCCCGGTAGCTTAGTGGTTAGAGTAACCGCCCGGTTAGCGGAAGACGCGGGTTCGAGCCCCACCTGAGACCCTACAATGGTACACAAAAAATGTATTTTTGTGGATTACCTATCTTTTGTAAGAGCTGCTTAACGTTGAATGACATTTGTGGGCCTCGTTCGATGATGCAGGTACACAATTCAGATAGAGAGATAGAAAAGTAATTTGAAAACTCAGGACATGGCAACTCAGAAAATTAGAAATAAATTACCAAAAACCAATTTAGTAGCAGTAAAAATTATGACCCAAAATAAACCAATTAATTCCACCAGACAGCGATGTTACGATGTCCAAAATAAAATGGAACACGCTCAGCACATGCCTGGGCCTGAATAAATGAATCTGAATGATGTTTGGTTTACAATTTTCAGCATCACTGTGGACCCTGTTAAAGTTCAGAAAGGTTACTGAAAGGATCTCACCCGTATGTACGCAATGAGATTGAGTGATTCGAGAATATACAAACTGCTATCATCAAACTGGTTTGTTTAAATGCAGGTTTGTTTTAAAAATTAATTTAATTTCTTTATTCTGATACTGAAAAATTTACAGTGACACTATTTGTTTTGACAACTACTTATTTGCAAAAAAAAATGGCCTGGGATTTTTTTGCTTCGAAATTGGATTCGTAAGACAAGGATGGTCGATCTATAAAATAGATCGACCATCCTTCTTCTTCCTTCTTCATCTTTCTTCGTTCTTACTTAATGAATACTTGTTGTTTTAAGTAAATCGATTAGATATGTAGCGACATCTATCTCGCCACATAGGAACTACACATACAATCCTGAAACGCGCTATCAAAGTTTTCGGAGCGATTGCGCATAGATAGAAAAACCCGACAACAACCGTCGGGCAGTGGCCCACCAGACATAACACCCGTCTGGTCGGAGGATCCTCCCTTTTCAATGGGGGATGAGGAATTTAACACCCTATTCCTCACCTCCCCAAATTGGTGACCCCTAGCATGAACATCAGCGCAGCCTTCCAAGCTACGTCATCGCTAAGTCATATCACTTCCTCAAGCTTTCGAGCAGTGAGTCATACCGCCAGCCAGCACCCACGGCAACTTCGGGTATCCTGACCACCAGCATGCAGCGAACGCGCATTCCTGGTCATCACCCACAGCCTTCTCAGCGACCTTGGCACAGCACACTGCACTTCGGCCGGTCAGCAAGCAGAGACGCACCTCTCTCCTGGTCGACGCAGCAGCCAGCCACTACGCAGCACTGCACACTCCGACTCACTGGAGCACTTGCAGCACCACTCCGACTCACTGGAGCATCACCCCGACTCACTGGGGCATCACCGCAGACAGTTCCGACTCACCGTGAACTATGCGGCATCGGGTTCCGACTCACTGGAACCTACCACTGGCCCGGCAAGAAGACTCGATCTGCTAGCGACCTCCGGTCTCGGAGGGGAGTGATGTAGCGACATCTATCTCGCCACATAGGAACTACACATACAATCCTGAAACGCGCTATCAAAGTTTTCGGAGCGATTGCGCATAGATAGAAAAACCCGACAACAACCGTCGGGCAGTGGCCCACCAGACATAACACCCGTCTGGTCGGAGGATCCTCCCTTTTCTATGGGGCATGAGGAACTTTACACCCTGTTCCTCATATCCCCAAAGATATCAGTGTATTCAGTGAGGTGCATCGTTTTACCATGAACATTTCAGTCAGGCGGTTTGTCTTCGGACAACCTCATGACCTTGTGGCAAATAGCCCCGTGAATTATCTCAAAAAACTTCACGAAGCATAAAAATAAACGATACCAGTATTTTAATGTTAACATCTAAACAAAAATAACCACTCGACATTGGCAAAATACCCTCGCTATCAGAGGGTGAAGCCATTATTAGAAAAAAATAAACATATTCTGGATGTGTTTGGTTCACGCGGTATTCGAACCCACGACCTCCGATTTGAGAGCGCATCTCTGACATCATGTAGGCGGTAAAGAGATCACACTACGCTCAAGAGAGGCAATTTTTGATATTTTTAAAATTCTTAGCACAAGCAAGACTATTTATTACCAAGCTTAGTAATAAAACCGATCCCAAGCTTGAAGCATGGCCCAATAACAGCTAAACCACGCTTCCCTGCTCCGGTACATACCTACATAAATCCCCAGTCGTTTCCGCGTCTAATAAAACCTAGGGCTTAAATATACGGCGGCTTCAATACTGGGAGCTGAATGCTGTCTTAGGAGAATTCATGAATAAGTTTTGAGTGGAAAAGCTGGTTGCTTTGATCCTGAGACCCTTATCAGGTCATGAAGGATGCCACAAACTGCGTCCGCTTTCAAATGGTCACCTGTCTTTAAATGGTTGTACTTGAAGGAACAGTCGCGGAATGAAAAGGTTGACCAGTTTTCAAATAAATTAATTTACGCGTTGCAAGCACATGCTACCTTCTTAAACTATGTAATAACCAAGAGTGTTGTGTCGAAAAGTGTGCTTTATTGTTTGACAATAAAATTTAAATTCAATAGACATAATGTTCCTTCACGATGACAGTTGAACCTATTTTTATTGGTTTGATCTTGCTATTACGCTGCAGTGTCTCTTTGCATAAAATGATTAAAATTACAAATATGACTAAGAGATCCTGTCAATGTCATCATTGAGCAAGCAAAAACAGATCTTAGGGTGCTCAACCTTTTTATTCGCCATCTGTACATATTTATCATAACGCCTAAAATAGGCGACGTAAAACGAAGATATATACATCACTTTTTTTTAGGTAATGATTTAATGCATCTAAAAAAAGGTAAAAATGTATGTTTGCTATCTAGTTTTTTTTATTTTTTACTTTAAATTTTACGTTTGAAGCGATTTTTAAGGTTTTGATGAGATCTTTTGAAAGTTACTTTAATAAATTAGTTCAGTTATTCTGCTTCAGTTTTATTTTCCTATTTTTGGAGTAAATAGTGAAATTTTGTTTGGTTTTGATTAGCAATATCTCTCCTACACGCATGAAATTAATTCTAATTTACAACAGGGATTTGATTGGCAAAATATATTCATGTGAACTCACCCGCCGCATTCACATGCATGAATATTCAAACGAGATTATATCGTCACCGTCGTGTCAAAATTAAATAACTGACAAAACCAAAACTCTGAGATATTCACGTTTTTGTGTTTTTTTTCCATAAAAATGGCAATAACTTTTTAAGGTGAAGAAAATTTACTGTAGATCTTTCGATATGTTATACAGCAGGTTTACTTTCATAATTTAAGTAGTCTGCCATGATGTTACTTTTCACTGTTTTAAATAGAAAAATAAAAAAGTAATTATTTAGTTTTGCCACACACTTTTTTTACAACTAAGTTGCAGTTATCAAGTTTTTGTATGTCACTTAACAAGTTTTGCCACACCCAAGAAGTAACTAATACGAATATTTCCAGTGAATAAGAGGGCTTATTTAATTTTGCTTCACTTTTACTGACCTAATTTTTGATTTATTCGTTTTGTTTTATCCATTTATTTATGCAATTTTGGTGAAAAAATCTGTAATCTAGTCAGCCGAATGACGCCCACTGCTGGACATAGGCCTCCACCAAGGATCTCCACAACGATCAGTCCTGCGCTGTCCGCATCCAGCGGCTTCCCGCGACCTTGACCAGATCGTAGGTCCACCTTGTGGAGGGCCTGCCTACGGAACGTCGTCCGGTACGCGGTCGCCATTCCAGAACCTTTCCGCCCCAACGGCCATCGGTTCTCCGCGCTATGTATACCGCCCACTTTAAGAATGCCATCCTTCGAGCGATGTCGGTTGTCTTAGTTCTCCCGCGGATCCCATCATTTCTGATTCGTTTAAGCAGGGAAATTCCCAGCTCTCTCCATTGCTCACTGGGTGACCTTGAGCCTTCTTATGAGACCCATAGTGAACGACCACGTCTCACTTCCATATGTCATTACTGGCAACACACCCTGGTCAAAAACTTTCGTCTTGAGACATTTAGGTATTTCGGATGCGAATATATGCCGGAGGTTCCCGAACACTGCCCATCCGAGCTGAATTTGACGAGAAATCTCTTTCTCGAAGTTGGACTAACCTAACTGGACTGCCTGTCTCAGGTGTCCCAACATGCTCGAAGATTATCTCCTTTAAGAAGCATTACCGAGATCTTCGAGCATTATGTTCAGGTCTTCCAAGGTCTCAGCCATAAGAAATACATCATCGGCAAATCGCAAGTGTGTTAGGTACTCGCCATTGATGTTAATGCCGCATCCTTTCCAGTCCAGAAGCATGAAAATATCCTCAGCTGTGAACAATTTCGGAGAAATAGCGTCTCCTTGTCTCACGCCTCGCTGTAGTTGGATTGGTTTCGATTTCTGGTTCTGTAATCGGACGGACATGGTTGCGTTTTGGTATAAATCCACATCGTTGCTGTTCTCAAGAGCTTCGAAGCGGGTTTGAAGCTGAAAGCACTCGGGTTTGCGAATCTTAGCCGCTATAGGTCGGAGCGTGGATGTCATCAGTCGCGCTCCCTTAAACGTCGATATTCAATGTGCCTCTGACCATGCGGTGATCGCTTCCTGTCTTAACAGTGTTGATCACAGCGACATAATTGAATATATGTTTCTTCGTCGTGATAAAATTGATCTCGTTTTTGACCCTACCGTCCGGACTGATCCAGGTCCATTTACGGTTTACGGGCTTCTTGAAGAAAGAGTTCATCATATAGAGGTTCTCCTTCTCCATGAAGTCGGCCAGCAATAATCTGGCCCCTATTGTTCCGTTGCCTAAATCCAAGTTGCCCCAACTTCGCATTGAAATCCCCCCTCACAACTGTGTAGTGGGTTTTATGGCTATGCATGGCTTTAGAAATCTCCTCATACATAGCCTCCACCGTGACATCGTCGTGTTTCGAGATCGGAGCGTAGACCTGAATGACATTCAGCGAATGTCGTTTCGATTTTCTGAGTATCAGGTACGCTACCTTGCTCGAAACACTTCCGATAGTGATCACGTTGTTGACACACTTGTGAAGATGAACCCAACACCACTTAGGGACTGTTGGTCACCCTCTCCGTGGTATAGTAAGTTACCGGATTGCAGGGTTATCGAGTCCTCCCTCCCCTCCCCCCTCTCTTCGGACTTCAGAAAACCCAATAATATCCCAATGTAACTTATCAATTTTTCGAGCCTCAGAGTGCGCGAGTTAAATGTTGCCAGGTCGAGTCATCAATGGTGGCTGTTGGATCTTACCCGGGGATTCCTAGCACCCCCTGCTCCGCGGTTACCATAACCGTCCCCGTAGCCAGGAATCGCCACGCTTGGTTGAGAATCAAATGCTTACGTTTTGAAAAACAATTTCCGGGCATTATTATCCATAGATACGTTAAACAAGCCTAGTCTACAAACAAGAAGTACACCTGCTGCTGCAATTACTGAATATGGCCTTCAAATCGTGAACTACATGCATCGTATCGTCGTAAAAGTTTGCCTGCATCATCAGCTCAACTTGACGTCAATGAGCTTGACGGAATAGTTATCTTTATTTATTTTAATTTTCATATTTGAATATTTGTTTTGGGTGTAATCTGAAGTTGATTGTCAGAGGTTGGATTCAGATACATGTTACAATTTAATTGTTTTTGGATTACCTATTCAGTTTGCTTGATATAAGCTTGATTTTTATTCACGACTTTAAACAGGAAAAACTGACTAAGCACACTTATCAATCTCAAAATTATGTTTAAGTATCATTTTTATGATGAAAAATTAAACAAGCGCATTTATTCAATTTTGCCACAACTAAATTTTGTAACATGTTTTGGAGTGAGTTGTGGCAGAATTCAACAAAGTATCTTATTGACTTTGTTTTTAATGTAGTGGCCCTTATTATGTAGTTATTTAATTTATTTACCAGTTATTCAATTGTTCCACGGAAATTCTAGTACAAACCTTGTTGTAATATATGGACAATAGGTTTACTAAAACGAAGATATCTAAGCGAGTATTATACATATCGCAACGGGCTACAGACTGAAATGTAGATCACACTTTCCAATATTCAAAAATGTTATAAAGTGAATTTCGGTAAATGTGTCAGTTATTTAATTTTGACACGACGGTGACGATATTGGTAATAGATGTTATCAAATTAATAAAGTTTCAGCTGGCATAGCAAAACGTGGTGATTAGGTTATTTTATGAGTGAGTTAGAGGGTGCTATGTCATTATAATGTTTACTAATTTTTGAGAATTGTACACAAAATAAAGTGCAAACAGTTACCTGCTGATTGGATCGGACAGTAGATTGAAACTATAAACATAAATAACAGGTTTTTTCAAGAAACCTGTATGCTGTCAGTAAGAAGTTGACTGTTGTCTTATCTTGTAGATATCGGCCCCTATAGTGGCGAGCTCCGCTTAGATCAGTAGGGGAGAGGGGGGCATAACGGGGACGCTAAGAGAAATAAACAATTAAAAAATGAGTATGGAATATTTGTATTAAAAAGTAATCACAACTTTTTGTTTACTTATACATTTATTATTTGGCAGTGAATTTGGTGTGGTAAAAAAGCAATTAATATTTTTTATTAAAATTTCACGTAGCCTCTACGAAAACCCCATTGTGCCCCAGGGTAGCGGCAGCATGGGGTACCCAGTTCGGGGCAGTACGGGGTACACTATTTTAACTGGTACAAAATGAGCAGGTGTGGATTTCTTCTAAATCTGCGTCATCAACTCCGGCACAGGCTGTATGGGCCTGTCCACATCGCTCGCAGGCCACCCAACGCTCCGAAGACTGTCTTCCCTCTACGATAGTTTTTTCTCGCTTGGTTCGTTTGGTCGACTGAGGGGATAGGGAGAATATGTCTTTAGGAGAAAGAAAGTTGTCAAATCACGACAAACTCTTCGAATTGGAGATTGGGAAACACAGATTTCATCTGGCATAGATGGTCCAGGCTGAGGTTCTGAGATGGTTGACTGTTGATGTTTTCTGCCGACCAACGGCGCCTGGAACTTATATTTTTGTAATTTCGTACAAACCTAATACAAAACAAATAATATTATTGCAATATTTTCAAATGAACAGACCATACAGGGGCACAACGGGGTACCCCACTATGCCCCTTAGCCACGTCCCCGTTAAGCCCCCCTGTCTAACATAATTTAAAATAATTAACGAAAAAAAACAATTCAAGGTTGGAGTGATTTTGCTCAAAACACATCAGTACTTAATGCGCGTAGTTAAACACACCAAACGAAATATTTGTAGTAAACTAAACACTTACCTTATTAGACACGTTTTAGTATTGACTCAAAATAATATGAAATGTCGCCGAAAAAAAGAATTGAACGTCAACACGAAACGCGTGCACTGTGGTCTTCGGTCACTGCCGTACTTAATGTCGATGAGAAATACCCTCTTATTGGCTAAAACAAAACGCGCCTAGAATGCGTAGTTACTTGTATGTGGGGGTGACCCCATCGTGCCTCGCGTCCTCGTTATGCCCCCCTTTCCTCTAGGTTGTTTGTGCTAAAAAAGTGGCACCCGAAATCAGAACTTTTCGTACACTTGAGCAAAGCATTGACAGTGTTGACAGTACGAGACGACACTGCGCAACATGTATCTGTCTCGTTTACGCTCTAGTAAATAATCGTACTATCTTGTCCACACGTTGTAACACGGCCAAATTATCTACGTCGTACCCCGTGGACAATTTTTGACTTCGCGTCAGTACTGAATTAACCTATGTACAACCTGTTTTATTATAATATCATTGCCTTCATTCATGGCGATACCTTAAGTGTACATTGAAGAAGAAGAAGAAAGAAAAAAAAACGTTTATTGATTTTGGACATCGTACACATACAGATATAAACAAACAAAACAAAATGGTTAGGGAAAAAAATTTCACCAGACAGCAGTGTCACGATGTCCAAGATTAAATGGACCCCACTCAGCTAATGCATTGGTTAAACCTAAGTGCCAGCACATTCATTTTGACTACTATGGATCTATCTTTAAGGTTCCAAAGCAGACACTTTTCCAAACATTTTGAACCCAGCGCACGTTTCACGCATTTTGTTTTTCAACACACATCGCGCATTAATCCTAATTCTCACTGCTTATGGCCGCTATGCTGCTCCTTTAGTGGTATTTTTAGAAGACAGAAGGGTTTTGGGGTTTAAAGAGAGGACAATTTGTTTGCGGTCAGACGGGGTACACAAATAGATATTACATACATAAATAGCCTATATAACTACGTCCCACTACTAGGCAGAGGCTTCACCTTAACTATGAGGTGGAACAAGCCATACTCCAACACACAAGCTCAATGCGGATTGTTGGAGGGGTGTAAGGTTAGTCAGAAGCCTTAATGTCAGATGTTATCAAGCCGCACTAAGGCCCCTGACTAGGCTTAACGACTGACATCTACCGACATCAGGCAGGACCTGCTACAGATAAATAGATATTATTTTATTTTAAATGACAAAGCGGTCGGTGCCTGTGTTTAGGGGTGAGATACAAGTGAGAAGGTAGCCTACGACTTCTGGTGTAGTGCTACTCGTAACTTTATGAACATTACACCAGATCGATTGACAAGTAGTATAGTGAGATGTAAAACCAAGTCGGGTTTGTGACACTTACGACTCGAGAACTGCTCGACGGCATTTCATGGTTTTTAATAATTTTGTTGGATTTGTCTCCATAAACTCGTTGGAGTATGGCTTGTTCCACCTCATAGTTGAGGTGAGGCCTGTGCCCAGCAGTGGGACGTATATAGGCCGTTTATGTATGTATGTTGTCTCCATAAAATTGACGAGGAAAAAATTGATTATTTCCCAGTAGTTCTTTTTTTCTATTTTTTTATAGTGGTCCTCTAGATGACCTCACTCCACCTGATGGGAAGCAGCTGTGAGGTCCAGATATGGGGTTGACAAGCACAGTAATTGAGAACTATGTACTTTGCTGGTCAATCTCATTTTGAAGGCCTGCATAAATGCCTTTTCACGCCCCGCTTAAAAAACCCGTTGTTTTTGGTTGTTGGTTGGTGTCTTGGTGGTTGGTGGTTTGGTTTTTGGTTGGTTGTTTGTTCATGGGTTTTGTGCTTGTCAAACGGTACAGGATCGACATCATTTGTTATGTGTTTATTTAACTAACTATTGACAAAACGACGTCTCTCGAGACAGCCAGTAAAATAAACATTGTAAAAATGGCTCGTATCGTATTCCAATCCAATAACGTACTACGCCCATCGCTCTAGCCAATAACATCCGTTGCATTTGATATCCGGTAATTCCCCGTGCAGCCAGGCAGGTATCGTTCGGATGTCAAATTAGTAGAATTGAGATTCCAATTGGAATATGTCCATCATGCATGACTGAAAAATCAAGTTTGCATGATAAATCTATAATAGTTTGGCTCTTATGATACACCAGCATTTAAATTTTCTGTAAATTTAATTTGCAAAATATAAATCAAACAGGTAGACTTATTATTTTTTATAGGTAAACTTAATTAAAAATCATCCTCAAAATGCTGGCTGTCCATAAAAGGTATTTTTCAACCTTTTTAGCCAAATCGGTACAAACAAACTCTTTATTCAACCTTTATGAACACCACAGGTGGGCGGTATACCTATACTATGAGGTGGCGCGAACAAAATACAACACGTAGGCTTAGTGCGATTTTTTGATGAGGTGTAAGGTTAGTCACAAAACGTTCTGTCACATAGTCCAACTAGTATCAACTTCAGTCATCAGCAGGTCAGCCAAGACCAATGCTTTTCGTGTGATCACAGGCCCGAACAATACATTTCTGAATGTCGGTCGAGGTGGTCACCCATCCTATTACCCAACTTGCTTAAAAAAGTACAAGATGAACGAAAAAGGTTTCGCTAATTAACACTATTTCGCAAAAGTAGACAAAAGCTCGCGGCAAAAGCTCTGGGTACATGAAGTACATGAATTATTTGTCACCTGTCTTCCCACACAAAAGTAACTTACAACAATTGTGTAAAATTAAATTTATTCCACAACAAAAACAAATTTTGTTAAAGTAGAAAGCAAATCTCAGAATAACGCAGACTATTTTAAATAACAATGGAAGGTTCTACTCACTCTTGGTTTTCTAATTTATCTAAGCTGACTTCTTTGGACGGGAAATATGAACCAGAAACCATTGTTCAAGCACAAGGAGCTAACTGTATGAGGTTATTGCACTGATATAAACAAAAGAAGAGCGTCGTAGCCCAGTGGTAAAACACTCTGGCTCGGAACCCGATGGTCCCGAGATCAAATCTGGCCGGAACACAACTACTTTGTGTTCGTGGCACAATTTGCGGCTAACTCTCCTGTGATGGAAAACACCAATATAAAACCCGAGCATCCCGGATAACGGCGGTAGGCTCACCCCTTACCACGTTGGGTTCAAATTCCCTCGGCGAAATGTGGGCTTCTGAATGTTCCGTTCACCATGACGGCAACAAACAGTGTGCCTCTGACAGCAATCAGTGTGCCCATTAGGGATATGGTCGTGAGGGTGGGTATGTTATGTTACGTTATGTCATAAACAAAAAGAAAAAGATAAATCCGCGTACCAAAAGTGGCCACACAAAGACTGGTCCAATGGACCTGTCTTCAAGCCAATATGACAGCGACTTGTATACTCGTACGTACACGTCATTCATACGATGTCATGTGCCAGTTTTCGAACTCGCGAAGTATTAAAGTAAGGTATCTTCTCTTTTTGTTCAAATAAATGGGTTATTGTGATGAAACGTTTATAAATCCAGCTAAACTAGCTTTCCCGACAGACGTCGTTTTGACAAATGCTTTTTCACTGTGATAGCTCAATGAAAACAAAATTCACCAACCAACTCATAATATTTCAAACCTGTCCTATTAGACAGGTAAAAAACACAGAAAAACATTTAGAGAAAATATAAAGATTAAATAAGACCCAAGTAGAGAACCTGATAACATCTGTCATTAAGGTTGCTCACTAACCTTACACCCCGCCAACAATCCGCACTGAGCCCGCGCGGTCGAATGTTGGAGTATGGCTCGCGCTACCTCATAGTTGAGGTGAGGCCTGTGCCCAGCAGTGAGACGTATAAAGGCTGTTTATGTTATGTTAAGCCCCAAAATCGTTCATTTACAAGAACCTGGTTCCTTGAAAATGACCGATTTGACCGTGAGATCATTTAAATTAATTTGTAAAAATCAAAAAACCGTCCGACATTATTTTGATCAAAACCGAATCATCAATCGCTACTCACAACACAATTTTCATATGCAAATACAAATAACATATGACCATCAATCTCACGGCCATCAAACCGCCGATTCAGCAAGTACTTAAAATATTTACCTCACTTATTTATGCCCGACCCTGAAAAAGGTTGGTTTCGCGCCGATTTCGCTCGAATCCCGCTTCCCGGTGGCTCAGGACATAACTTATGAGTAACAAACGCTGAATACGTTAAAAGCTCGTAATACAGCACTTAAATTAAGTGGGTTAAGTGATTTTAATAATTGGGGAGTTTATTATTTTGCGCGTAGCAACTGGTTAATAAAAGTTAGAGGTTTATGGTTTTTTAGATAGATTCTCGTGTCTCAGTGCCGATGGTGGTCATGAGATGGGTGACCAACCCGACCAAAATTAAGTGATTTATTTTACAAGCGTTTCCGTGCTTCGGAAGCCACGTTAAGCTGTTAGTCTCAGCTGACGTCGGTGTATGTCAATCGTTAAGCCCAGTCGAATGCTTTAGGGTGGCTTGGTAACATATTAATCTGGCAATTAGATTTTTCGGACCGCGTGGTGGAGTAATCATGAGGTGGTGTACGAGCCATATTTAAACGTGCGGGCTTATTTATTTATTTATTGCACACCAATGTGATTAATACAAATGGCGGGCTCAATGCCTAAAAGAGGCATTCTCTACCAGTCAACCATATAGCTAACCAGAAAAAGGCTAAAAAAAGGGCTTCGGTCAGCGGGGTCACCCATCCTATCAAATAAGCTGACGTACAGAGGCGCACGCATCAACCTTTACATAGGGGCACCTTATGCGGCTGACATAAGACCCATTTTGCAATGGTTTTGTAAAGGTTGATGTGTACGCCTCTGTACGTAGCTTAACGCTGTTAATGTGACTCGTAATCGTGGAACCACTGAACCAAGGGCGTCCCAAAGGATTATTATCTAACTTTCACTATCTAAGTACCTATCAAATATTAATCCATAAAATTTCCATTCAAAAAACACCAATCAAAATAACATAATATACAGGAAAAACCGCAATACTAAATTTCAGAAGGAGTTCATAAAAAAGCAAATTAAACCTAATGAAATAATTCATCGTGTTTTTTCCCTCCGCAGAGAATTATTCTAGTCAAACAAGCATAATTAGGAAAACAGGAGTATGCCCGAGTAGGGCTTGTGGTTATAATTTCTTTAGCAAAGAAATAATATAGGAATGTTCAGATTTAACCTACTAAGGTAGCTTATTTCTTTATTAAGCTTCGTACAAGTATACACTTTCAGATGCATATTCTTTGTTGCACACCATAAGTTAAAAAAGATGGTAGAAACATAGTTGGGTACAAATTATGGTTGCCTTGTGGTATAGGGCGTTAGAATACTGCCAAGGTTTCCCCCCGCCTGTCGTACCAGGCGACTAAAGGGGGCCCCGGGGTCGCTAGGAGTGCACACGGTGGGGACCGTGTGCCTCCATTGCACAGGTGACTCCGTGGAGGGCGGCGGTGCGGGGGGCCTCGTACTGCCGTTAACACTGGCGGGTGTAAGAGTGGTGGGTGAGTCCCACTCTCCCCCGTTCTCCTACCCTGGGAGCGGGATAGTGTGTAAATGCATTCTCCGCGTCAAAAAATAATAATTTACAAATTATGGACCCTGATGGGCACGGCAAGATAGGAGAGTTGAAGAGTCACCTTACGCTCGTAGTCTAATATTTCATAAATGTATGTTCATCTCTAGATCGTTTTGCCGTCGCTTGATGTCGTCAGGCTAGGGCTTGATTAAATCTGACATTAAGGCACCTCACTAACCTCACCACAATCCGCACTGAGCCCGCGTGTTGGAGTATGGCTCGCACCACCTCATAGTTCAGGTGACGTATACGTCGTCCCAGCAGTGGGACGTATACATATATTTATTTATTAAATGGGAAACATACAGTATTTAAAATATACACTTTATGTATACCTAAACGGCCCATATACGACCCACTGATGGGCACAGGCCTCACTTCAACTATGAGGTGGAACAATCCATACTCCAACACGCGGGCCCAGTGCGGGTTGTTGGAGGGGTGTAAGGTTAGTGAGCAACCTTAAGTGTTAACCTCAGATGTTATCAAGCCGCCCTAAGGCCTCTGACTAGGCTTAACGACTGACATCTAACGACTTCAACCGGGACCAACTGCTTAACGTGCCTTCCGAAGCACGGAGATGCTCGAAATACACATCACTAAATTTCGGTCGGGGTCGTCACCCATCCCTTTTCCGACCCAGCGAGTGTGCTTTACAACAGCGATCGTCACCGATCACTGTCGCAACTGCGCCACGGGCACCTCGTATTGTATTGTTTATGTAGGTATGTTATGTTAATAAGGTAAGATAAGATTCTTTAAGCTAACTTGCTAACATCTGTCAAATCGAATCAAATACTACGAGTATATGGCTACTCAGGTGTCAGACTTGCGTACTGAATTTATTAATGGTTACCATTTGTATGGAAGCAAAAAAACTTAGTTTTCGCAACACCAAAGTTTCGATGGCAAAACTAAACCAATTGTAATTCTTTTAAAAGTAAAGGTTAGGCTTATGTGACACATTTTGATGTAGAATTAGTTACTTCCGCATAAAAAGGCAGACAGACTACTGGCCTCAGGATTCAGCAGACTCAGTTTATCAACGTAACAACATGTGACCTTAAAATATAAAATTATACAAATCTGCTCAAACAGAGCGCCGCCCGCTCCAGTCAGCGAACCTCGCAGTAACAAGATTATAGAAGCTCGTTTAAAATTATATAATGCCATTAAAAGTCGCAGGCATGAATTAAAACCCTTATTTTTATAGAACAACAATACATACGTTTTATTTTACTGTAATTTAGTATTACAAACTATAATTTCATGTAATAGGAATACCAGGAAAAATCTATTTCATCTCTATGTGAACTGATTTGAAGCTTTGTCCAGTTTGCGGAAAATGCAGGTTCAAATTACGCCTGAAAACTAGATTTATTAGATTTTCTGGTATTCTAGTACATAGGAGTTTTAGCATCCAATATACGGACGGTGGGGGGATTCAAATCGGATATTGTTTTCTTGTGTCAAAGTCTAGCATATGTGTGTGTGTTTTGAATGTAACACAGCGGCATTGCACTATTGACGTTATGCCTTCATAAGATTTTTTATGCAACGACTGTGGCAAGCAAGTATGCGGTCCGCCTGTAACAGCCTGTTGGCACGTGTAACACTAGGGACACTCCTTCAGAATATTTTCAAATCACTCTTGAAAACACGATGCTACAGCTCATTGGCAAAACTACGGCAGGGAGCTCTTCAAACAAATATTTTTTCTATAGACCGTTCACATAATGTCATTTATCATCGATGTTGCTTGTCTAACTATAAAGTCTGAGGCCCTTACTACTGATGATATTTAAAAGAGGTATAGATAGGTTATTGATTGCGCAGTGTTGTCTCAAACTGTCGATGCTTTGCTCAGGTGGACAGAAGTGTGGACAGAAGTGCTGATTTCGGGTGCCACCTTTTTAGCAAAAGTAACCTATCTACGTATTTGTATAATAAAATCATTGTTTCCTACTCACTAACTTCATTTGCTGAAGTCATCGGTGCCTGCTCTGATCAAAAACGCCACGGCTTAAAACAAAGCTTACTATACCAAATTGGATTATCGGGGGTTCGAGGCCGAGTACTCTCTGGGGTTTATCCATGTGATACAGCGGTGGCATGTCCTAAACAAAGGAAAGAGTAAGATTGGGTCGTAAACGGAATGACCTACGTGCTCCGGTTCAATGCAACGTGGCTTGGCATGTAACTCTTTAGTAGACGAATCCGATATAAAATCAGAGGGCTAGCAAAAAAGGCCTTTTATTCGTATTTCTTCAAACGATTTATTCATCTTCATAAGGTTACCTTGTGTTGCTTTGCTAGTAAAGGGAATACTGGGATTGGACTCTAAAATTAAACCAGCTTCATAGAATCCACCGTTTGAGCTAAACAGACGATATTTTGGATAATTTACGAAGGTTAAAAAAAATTGAAGTGTTTTGTGTGTCGTGTTTATATCGGTAACGAATACCTCTGCATACCTCTCGGCATAGCTCTGCTACACTTAAACCACACGGTACCTATTTCTAATACATAGAAATCAACGTCGTCAATGCGGCATATGCTGAGGGGCAGCCTTTTAGACACTTTATTTGTTTCTATTTTGTTGTGTAAATTTTATTTATTTCTTTCTTTCATCACTTTCCGATGGTAACAGGGTTCACTTGAAAGTAGGTGCAACTTCGCTACTAATTGGCATCATACATACTCGTACGTGCTTGCTTACAAAAATAAAGCGGAAAGGCCACAGAAGCACCTGGAGGGGTTAACCACATTTGCCTTTAGTTTAAATGATTAGACAGCAAAGTGAAGATACAGCACACCACCGGTAGTTTTAATCTAGTATGAAGAAATATATATGATTACAGACAATTTAGACAACACACTCCTCCTATCGCGAGCTTATCGTCTAGCATTATTAACCATAGTTTGTCAACGCAAGCATACACACAAAACACTTGCAAAGATATGCTGGCAGGATAGCGTTCTTGCAGCAGGTAGAAGAACCCAGAAGTCAAGAAGGTTACATTGTTATCACATGTAAAACTAAGCTTAGTAAAGAAAAGCCTTAAGATTAGAAATAGCGAATATATACATACATTTCTCATGTACTGATCAAAGTTCCTCACCGCTGTCCTGCCCAGCAGGAGAGCGTCCATCTCGCTCTCCGGTACTGGCACCACGGCCACGGTGGGCGCTGGACCACCCTTCATGGGCACGTTCATTTTCCACTTGCACACAAAACACTTGAGTCACAAAATCACTTGGTTGATCGCCACCACAATCACTGCGCTAGCACTTAATCTGTACTCATTGCGTGTGCGTCATTATTTTTCTGGACTAATATACTGACCCACAAAAATCACTTTCACTTGCTTTTATTGTAAATCGTTGTTACAATACTTCACATAGTTTTGATTCCGTATTGTCAATTTTAATTTCCTTACTTGAATGAGTCAATAAACTGAATATTTGTTGCATTAAAACACAGATTTCCACGTCCTCAGGAAATTTAAAGAGTTTCCACTACAGACCATAATTGTAGGATTACAGTTACGGCTCAAGTTCTCGTATTCCGTTTTGTGCTTTACTCGACAGCGGATAAGAATGAAAATCCTTTACACTAGATTTGCCAGATATTCTTAATTGCAGAAACACTTCAGTTGCGGTTGGGGTGAAAAAGTTACACTTCAAGTGTTTCGAAAATACTCGAATATGGTTTGAAAAAGCAATTTTGAATTGCGTTTAGTTCTACAAGATTGCTACAAAGTCCACACGCACATACACATTCAGTTTTCAGTTAGTATATAATGATATCTAAAACTATTGAGTAACAATGAGTCACTATAATCACTTAAAATGTTATATCACTTTCTATATTTTACCTAGTCTACTAATTCTAGTCTGGCACTACCATGTATTACAAAGTCTAAAATCTAATTTCAGCAATTCAAAATGCTCAAGTTGAATAAGTGTTAAATCCTTCAAATCCCCAAACGCCTTATCATAAGAAATTATCGCACCAATCATTTAGAATCAATTAATTACTCGTTTTGACGATTTATTTGACAACTCATTTGTCAACTTCTCCACTCCAAGTTCCACTTGGGAATCTTCCAAATTATAATTGACGAAAATCAAAATATGCTCATTGATATGGTTAGATGTCTTGATCTTCTAAAGCTTTTTAATATCGGATAATATCTCCAGGGTAAATTTTTCTAAAACTGTTTCCGTTGATAGGTGCTTTTCACTGTTGTTTTTTGTAATAACTTCGTTATTAAGTTTAGACTTGTTACCGTTGTTATCTTCAAAAGCAATAAATTCAGCTTTACTTTTTCATCTTTGTTCGTGATTTCCTTGATCCCTCAGTCTGTATCTTCCTATCTTTACTATTGGTTCACGGGGTTGGAAATAAAATTCGTTTTTTGGACCGTTGTTTTGCTGACGCTATCACTACACTGGTCGCGAAACGCTTAAACTGGTGGGATTGTTTCGTAAGTTATGCTGTGGTCTTGGCCGAACAATACAATGCATTTGAAGTTTGAAAGCGATCCGAATATAGGAACCAAACTGCGTTATTTCTATAGCAAAAGTGACTCTCACTAAGTATTCCAAAAGTTTTCGCTCAATTGCTCTTTAGGGACTGGCTCATACTAGAGTAGTTTAACCTAAAACTATTTCCTTCTTTCAGGTTGGCCGAATGTTTCAGCTGTAAATCTGACTGACCTGACAAGCGCTTTAAATTCAATCATTTTAGTACCGTCGAAAATAGAATTTGCATCGACAACAGAATTTCTGTCTCGCACACACTGTTGACTGGATGAAAATACTTTGAGCATTAAGTCTTTTTTTGTACTTTACGTTCAATAAAGATTAAATGAATAATTTATCAGGCAGTAAGAAAGGGAGCTAGTAGAAAGAAGTCGCGGACAGAGGCTAGTTAATAAATAATTTGCAATCCAATTCTTATAAATTTTTAACTGTTAGCAATACCAACAAAATAAAGGTATTTTTCATCTCAGCTGGTGCTCACCTTTCCCCGAGGATATCATGTTTGCGAGAAATGTTTCATTTCACGGATTTGTATAACTCTGATTTCTGATTCGTGTCATGTTATTTATCGATGATATCAATTTCCAATTACCAGTGAGTATTGTGTTACGGCTCCAGGTAATTGGCAAGGGTATGTGTGATTGATAGAATATGCATAAACACAACATAACGTAAACGGCCTATTTACGTCCCACTGCTGGGCACAGACCTCACCTCAATTATGAGGTGGATTGAGCCATACTCCAACACGCGGGCTCGGTGCGGATTGTTGGAGGGTTGTAAGGTTAGTAAGTAACCTTTATGTCACATGTTATCAAGCCGCCCTAAGGCCTCCGACTAAGCTTAACGACTGACATCTAGCGACGTCAACCGGGACCAAACGGAGACGCCCAAAATACACATCACTAAATTTTCAGTCGGGGTCACCCATCCCATTTTCGACGCGGCGTGTGTTGCTTTACAAAACAACGCTGCCTATTTTTTGCTCATAAATGTGTGAAAACCCCGATAACATCAAGTATTAGTCTTGAAGCAAGCTAAGACTTGAAGCAGGTGAATAACATGAAATAGATCTGAAAGAAGTCGCTCTACCAAGTATGGACAGTAAAATAACTAGCTCTGGAATAACCTTTTGAGCGAAATTCAAAGAGTTTGTGTTTTATTTTGAGGTTGTTAAGTCCCAAAATGAGAAAAGGCTGTTTCACGGTTCACCCTTTCAATTAGGAGCTGACGTGGAAACTTGCTTGGAGCCACATGTCCTTGAGTGAAGAGTGGACGACACTATGTTTTCATTAGGCCTGCATTCACTTTTTATTTATATCAGACACATGCGACAGTCTACTGTTTTATCCACTGCCTCCGTTGTGTAGCGGTTAGAGACGGTTCGTGTTCCGAAGAAACAAACATGTTAATGGTTGCTTTATTTTATTTATTTATTTATTAGGACAACCAACAAAACAAACACACAAAAACAAATTGAATTGGGTTGGACAATGCAGCTTAATTTCTCGTGTCTGAAAAGTGAGACTATTAATTTCGTCTGATGGGTGTGTGTGTGTCTAATTATTAGGTTTTATTCGTTTTTGCTAAATTACGTTTTTCTTTAAGTATTTATTTTTTCTTTCTAATTGAATGCTTAGCAGAGTTTATTGCGGTTTTTCAGCGGCTGCAGTTTTCTAACATTACATTAGGTCTCACTCATTTGTATAATAGGTGAAGGAGTCAGAGGATAAATCCCTTGTCAGTGATTATCCGTGCGATACTCTGACAATACTTTTCATACAATCATTGTTATAATTATTCCCAATCACAAAGTCATTATGTAGATTTCTGTTTAACAGCCAAATTGACAAACTTATGGACTTTATAACGAAATTGCCTAAAACTTGCGGCCTAAATTGCGAAGTAGTTAGACGTCGAGTTTAGTACTTCGTGGTGAGGTTTTTGTGGTGTCAAGATCTACGAACAAAGTGAATACAAGAGACAGGTTTCTGGATAAGTTAGCCTTAATTTTGTAAAGGTTTGTGATTTAGTAGGGCCTTATGGCCCAGTGGATATGTACTCTAGCTGGAAAATCGTTTACTCTTTAGTTCAAATCTTGCCGCAACACTTAAATTCTTAGGAAATTATACAATGTGTCTATTGCTAACTGTACTTGAAGTATTTGTATAGTTGTTTTTCTATAATTTAAGTTACATAATAGAGGCGGTGTTCTTATTAACTGTAGGTATCAGGTGAGGTATAAAACAAAGAGACTATTCCTTATATTGGTTATACTGATAGAAATGTATATTTTTGTACAATGTTATCGCAGAAAATGGAAAAAGATTCTATGAACTCAGAGGATTCTTATGAAAACACAATCGGTGTCATCCAGTTATGAAGGTTGCTTAAACACACAACTCGACTCGCCGACAGTCGGTTAACAAACCTGTCAAGTGGACAAACATTATCACTCGCCTGACACCGGGGGTGAGAGCTTTCCAGAAGGGGGATAACGTACCACGTGAAGCTTAACAGAGCTTGGAAAATAATCTCTGTTGCATTGTAATACGGTGTTTTTAACTTCTGAAGTGCATACTCTTGACCTCCGGCCTGTATATTTTTGATAGAAAATTTTAGAAAGGTAACAACAGCACATATTTTGTGCATGGATAGAAACGCCAAAAAAACAGTTAACTATGGTCTGTCAAACCTTGTATTTACTGAGTGAGAGGCAATGGCAAATTCACATCAAAATCGAATAAATATTATGTGAGTCAAACCAAAACTTAATCATGTTGACTGTGTCAATAAGACCCCGTCAAGAAACTTAGCAGGTATTTTTCAAAATTAATTGTCCACTTTACTGTTTCAAACCTCAAGAATCTCAGGCCAATATTAAATCTTACAGAGTACATCACCAACGCTCACGAATTAAATATGTCCCATGGTCATGGCAAACGGAACATTCAGAAGTCCACGAATTTGCCAGAAGAGTGTTAAACACACCAGCCACAGTTGGCTAACTTGGCTAAGTCTTCGGTGTTGGTGCAAATTGAACAATAAACACAAAGTAGGTGTTCGGGCCAGTCTTGAACTCTGGTTCAAGCCAGAGGGCTTAACCACTGGGCCACAACGACAGGGTACAGTTAGTTAAACCAAAATAACGATTGGAAATACAGTCCACGCAATCGAAATCGCTGGCTATAACTAGTTTCGATAAAGACTGAACTTTATATTGTAAACAAATACAGTACACTCTTAAATGGCTTCTATTTTCTTATTAGAAACATTGCCTGGATTAGTCAATCAGCTGTTTGTGTTATTGTGAAATATCCCTTCCAGGTTTTGAGCACATACACATATTTTTACCATGAAATAAGATAAAAGTTAAGCTTTAGATCACAATAGCATCAAGTTAAGAAAAAACATAAATAAAGCAACTACGCTACGTCCACATTTTTGGTAACAGCTGTTGCCAGTTTTACTGTCTATATCTTCGATATAACTGAATTTTCTGTCTGCAGATATCAATTCAGCCTTTTTTGCACTATTTTGGTTTCATAAAAATCCATCCAGGAGTTTTACACCCATTTTTTTATTTTTTCTTGTAATGTTAAGAATATTTCACGTGTGCATCACGTACAGTTTGACATCAATAAAGATTCAATGACATGACTGTCAATATTCAAAATTCTCATCGCTTTTATTTTATTAACACCTCCATTCTTCATAACTAACACTGCCCGCTTTGTAAACATCAAACAAACATACTATAACTCATCCTACAACCAAAACCACCACATATCTCTAACTTACAAAACAATTCCACTATCTAGGGGTGTATAGTTTTAAAACTATCATCTAAAAAGGTTTTCGTAAAAAAATAGCGCGGTTTTGGTCGTCGCGTTCAAACGCGAGGGAAGCGACCGCGCGGGCTGCCGCGCGACTTAGCACTGCCGGACTAGGTAACCGGGAGAGCTTCCAGCTTCCAGCCACTCGGTTTCATTGAGTGACTCCATTAATGAAAGCTAGGATGCTTTTTCTGAGAATTTGAGATTTATTTCCTTTTGTTAAGTGAACACTGCATATTGTTATTGTAATTTTATATTCTTTTGGCGGTCTTTGGGCGGAAAAACATAATTCGACGTTATGACAACTTTAGCCGTCGTAATCAGAATATATTGCTTTGTTTTTATTATTGTTTTAGCATTTTTCCATGCAGTATCTTTTTACTATTGATCTAAAAAACCAGAAAAAGACATTTGGTCATGTTGGCATCAGGCAGGACTTGAACCCGCATCTTTCGCTAACCGGGTGACTGCACTACCAATTATGCTACCGAGACCATTATCAGACCGGCCGAATCTTTCTGGTAAATTTTACCCTATGAGCCAGGGTGATTTCATCAATGTTATAGGCATCCACCTCTAACACTCGGAAGAAATATTATTTCAAATATTTAACTTCCGATTAAGATGAAAAACAATAATAAAAACATAGTATTACTTGATACTATGTTTTTATTATTGTTTTAGGCAACCATCAACCGGCCGCCTAATCAATCAATAATAAAAACATAGTATTACTTAATACTATGTTTTTATTATTGTTTTAGCATTTTTCCATGCAGTATCTTTTTACTAAAGATCTGTAAAACCAGAAAAAGACATTTGGTCATGTTGGCATCAGGCAGGACTTGAACCCGCGAAATCAGAGTCCTGCCTGATGCCAACATGACCAAATGTCTTTTTCTGGTTTTTCAGATCTTTAGTAAAAATATATTGCTTTTTTATAGAACATAAAAAGGCAGCTAGTACGATAGTGAGTAAGTAAAATTGTTGAGATCAAAATTCGCTTAGCAAAATGTGGGCTTCTAAACGATCCGTTCACTATAACTTCGAAAATCAGCGTACTTGATGTGACTGACTATCCCGTCCGAGATATAGTAAATAACCGCTTTTGTTAGTACGAGTACTACTTACTTAATCTCCAGCAGCCACACGACGTCCACAGCTGAACATAGGCCTCCTCCATAGATTTCTAGAGCGGCCGGTTGAAGGCGGCCTGCACCCACTAAAACCCTGCGGTCTTCATGAGGTCATCCGTCCACCTTGCGGGTGGGCATCCCCCGCTGCACTTGGTCTCGAATCGTCTCCACTCGAGAAATTTCCAGCCCCAACGACCACCAGTCCTTCGAGCTATGTGCCCCGCCCACAGCTACTTCAACCTGCTAACATGCTGGGCTACGTCGCCGACCGTGGTTCTCCTACGGCTTTCCTCACTGAGCACTACGAGCGAGTAATACATAATAATATGAAAATTTGGTAAGATTATTTACAGGAGATGTAAAAAAAAATTTTGTTATAAAAGCTTTGTTATTAAAGCAAGCCTGTAGACATCCTGTAGACCACATTAACAAAGCGGCTATTGAAGGCTATGGTCATGGGTGGTGCATTACCATATATCATCATATACAAATCAACAACTCTGTGAAACTAAGGGTAAGTTTGATCGAAGGGTAAGTTGATGATTAGTGTGACGATGTGGGTTAGTTAAGGGTGAGTCGATCCAACGAGTAACTCAACTGGTATTTTTCTTGATGTTCAGATATTTGCTTCAAGATGGCCTACTCGATTGCGGTCATGGTTTATCCACTTTGCACGAAAACTCATTACAGAAAAAGGTTTTTAGATTAAAATTACTGTTTCGAATTACACATTCGAAGAGTCGTCTTTATGACTTTTAATCATCTCGGCCTTAAAGCTACAGACAACATGATTGACCCTGAGTTAGGGTTCATTGAACCCAATCTGTAAAATTAGGTACATCGCAAAGGTTAAATGTTCCGACTCGACCATGCTACCTCCATTTATCCTGTCTCCTGGGGTCCAATTAGATAGTTACATACACGCGAATGGTCTCGGAATGGTGAAATTACAAGCTGCCTTTAGAAATGACAAAGTGACGGCAGAAGAGTAGCACATAGTTAAGCTGCGATTACTAGGCTGGGTGGGATGGGTTACCACTTCGACTGATGTTTAGTCATGGTCACTGCTCCGTTTACGATAGCTGGGCCCCAAGTCTGCTAATTTAAATTTAATCGTAATTGAGTCTCAATAGTCTAATTTGACACAAAGAAAATGTGTCAAATTGGCCGAATGCCTGTACGTCGTTGCATCTCAGTCTAAGCATTTTGAGGACTTTGTAAGTAGCCATAATAAATAGAAAGAATTAATAAATAAATCCAGTAATTTCAATGACTTGCTAGGCCCAGTCTACATCAGTAAATGGATAACGGAGATTAACGTTTCCAAAGTAGATAGATAATGAAAGAAATTACGATGATATTTGTGGATAAACATTACCTACAGCAACATTGATCAAAGTTTTCTCAAAAATATCACTCGCTCGAAGCCGACTTTGCAGGCACCTTGTTTCGCAGGACCCAGTTTCGCGCGATTTCGCTCGACTTATTTTCGAACGACTCAGTTTCGCACGGCAACGCGTCCTCAGTGTGGAAGGCATTGACCTGTGAAATCTTCACAGGATTGCGTAGCCGTGGAGAAAATACTAATAAAACGTTACAGCGTTAAGACATTTGAGATATTTATTTATTCTTTATTGAACATTAAGTAAATTGAAAAGCTTAATGCTATGCGCTGAGGCACTTTCACCCAGCCACACTGTCAAGGCAGATGCAGTTTTTTGTAAAATGTCCCATGTATAAAAAAATATACATGGGACATTTTACAAAAAACTGCAAGTTAGACAACTAATAAGTAAGCGCCCTTACGGCCTGTACACAGAAACACAACACGACATAGCATCGTGCTACGACGCGGCAGCGTTACACGGTACGACGTCTTGACGTTGGAATTTACGACAGCAAGCGACATGACCTCGTCTTCTAGTGACTCCATAACCATGATTGGTAAAAAATATATACATCTTTTGTGTACATACCTGTGTTCGCTGATATAAGGAAGAAGAATCTCAAACACGAGTATTTGTCAGTAGATTTGCATATGTTTATCAAGCCAGACTAGGCTTAAAAATTAACATCTAGCGACGTCAACCACTGCTTGCCCTGCCTCCCTAAGTACGCAAGTACCCCCATGAGTGTGGATGATCCTAAATTAATAATATATACATAATTCCTGTTTACTGGCTGTTGTGGTATTCTGACGAGAATGTAATTAAATCTTACAGCGAACTATTAATAGAAACATTAACCCAACACAGTTTCAATCTCACGTGTCACACAGAATACTATATTCAACCAAGAACACATTTCACACACGAGGCAAAACCAACTAGGTAACTTTATAACGAGTAAGTATGCGCACTTGATTGATTTCTCTTCCGTTTAACCAAAAGTACTTCAATACTTTTGTTAACATCTGAAGACTTTATCAACGGGCAGCCAAAACTACTTTTCTTAGAGACTTAAAATTTAGTTTGGGGTTCTTTTCATGCTGTACCTAAGTGAACACTAAAAAAGGATTTCATAAACTCAAGCCCTAAGGGGGTGTAATAGGTGAATGGAGGTCCACGCCCATAAAGTAATACAAGTAATTACTTAGTAGGACTAGCGGCCTCCCTTATTACTTGTATTATGAATGCGAAAGTATGTATGTGTGGATGTGCCGTGTTGCTTTTTCACGTAAAAACTACTGAATGGATTTTAATGAAACTACAATAATATAAAGAAATATGTTTTTGTTCTTTTTGTTTTACAGCTAAGTCGCGGATGAAATCGCGGGCAGTCGCCCGAAGAAGAAGAAGTTAGTCATTAATAAAGTCCTAGCCAATGAAAAGTTAACTTTACAAAAACATATTCAATGCCTAAATTCTAAATTATGTAAGACGCCCGACCGCAAGGTGGACAGCTGATGATCCAATTAGGGTCGTAGGATTTCGGTGGATGTAGGTCTACAACCGGAATCAATGAGCCTATATTCAGCAGTGGACTAAATGCTGCTGTTGATGATAATGATTATTCTTCAGAAGGCTACATCCACGCAGAATTGTCTGCGGCAAGTTACATTGGCAACTAACAATATATTGATGAATTAAAACAATACTAGCTTTAAAAGTAAAAATCTTATCAACACTTAATGTCAGATTAATTTACCGCCTTATTAGCATTTTTTGCCACTTAAGGAAGGCGAAGAAACTTCTTTTTATTTTTTCGCATCCTTCGGGCTAAATGAGGGGGGGAAGGCATTCTGCCAGCGGACACGAGACGCGTTCGTAATTACGATCCAATGGGATAACGGTGGAATCACGGGATGTGTGGTTTGAATATTTATTCATTTCTTACTGTTCAGATGGTTCTTCATGTCTAAGTTGGCAGTATTTGACCACCATATCATCGGATATGGTCCAAATATGGTGTAAAGCAGTCTTAATATTGGATCCAGTACATTTTAGATGGAATAGTCGTATTTGGTCGAACCATAGACGCATTTCTAATGACAAAACAAGAATGTTGCAGTGCTGAAGCCTTGAGCATCTCGAGGAAACGGAGTTAATACATCTATCTGGAACAGACGTGTTAGCAGGAAGGTCTCAATTAGAACTCAAGTTCCGAGAGCGTTTCGCACCGGAAACTTTTGCTATGGTAACTTACTGTTTTTTTTTGTTTTTTTTTGTAGTGGTCTTCAAGATGACCTCACTCCACCTGATGGGAAGCAGCCGTGAGGTCCAGATATGGGGTTGACAAGCACAGTAATGGACAACTACTTTGCTGGTCAATCTCATTTTGTAGGCCTGCATAAATGCCTTTCCACGCCTCGCTTAAAAAACCCTGGATTGTAGGAAGAAGGGAACACATGCGCTGGAAGAGCGTTCCACGTCTGGATAGCACGACACAGGAACGAATCACCGAACCATTTGGTACGGGCCGACAGTCGCTGGATCGTGTGTAGATGTTGACGCAGACCAGCGCTTGTGGTGTGGTGGTTTATAGAGAAAAGGACTTGGGGTAGAATTAGGCATACGCCCACATATGCTCACGACATCCCAGATAGGGTAAACAAGGACACGCTGACTTTTACCGCTATGGTGAACGGAACCTGCTTAAGTTCAAATTGCTTATTCAAACCCAACAAGCCTACAATAGTTATTTGGTGCTTAGGTTTCTTGTTGGTGTTTTCCAGTTTTGGAGAGTTAGCAAGTTGTTAAATAAGAAGTGTTTCACCCAGATTCTTTCCAGATTCGAATGCCACGTGAATTCCAAGCCAAAGCACATTCTTGTGCTACGAAGTTTTGTAATCGCTCACTAAACTTATGTTGTTGATGAAGGAAAACATCATGTTAGCCAAAATCTTGTTTTATTTTTTATTTATTGTTTCACTCAAGTTTTAATCAAAGTTACAGCTTAACACTTACCTGCTATACACATCGCAGCTCAATGTAAGGTTCCCATATTGTTCTTATTACGAGTACAAGATAGTTAGTCAAGTAAATTGACATTTAACCAGTTAGCTAAGCGTCGTGTAGCTGTACTGTTGAACCTGTTGTTTAGCCAATCGACTAATCGACATTGAGACGTATGGTTGGACGTCGTTCAATTAATGGGCTAGCCGTTCAATTAAACGGCAATTTCAATCTGCCTGTCTGCGACATATACTAGTACGAGTACATAAACTTAACATAAACGGCCTATATACGTCCCACTGCTGTGCACAGGCCTCACCTCATCTATGAGGTGTGACGAGCCATACTCCAACACGCGGGCTCACTGCGGATTGTTGGGGGGGTGTAAAGTTAGTGAGCAACCTTAATGACAGATGTTATCAAACCGCCCTAAGGCCTCCGACTAGGCTTAACGACTGACATCTAACGACGTCAGCCGGGACCAACTGCTTAACGTGCCTCCCGAAGCACGGGTGCCTTCCGTGGCACGAGTACTTGGGTCAATTTCGACGATCATTAAAACAGCAGATGCATAGATAAGATGGTGTGTTACTGCAGTTGATTTTAAGAGCTAGTTTCTAGAAGGAGATCCTAAAGGAGTCTCGCTTGCTCTTTAATGTTAAAAAAGCTACTTTCACAAAGATATGGAGCTTTCAAGGTGATTCCACTCGATTTAATGTTATGTGAAATGTTGCGTTCAAACATACTGGAAACCCGTACCCGTTGGCACTCTTGCCACCCGATCCATTCACCTTCACGCCACGTTTAAGATTCCATGATTTATGGAAGGAAACACATAATTCGCGAAATCTTTTTAACTCCCTTTTTTGGCAATCCATACTGAGACCAATGTGCAATCATATAAAAAAAGGTAGATAGATTATGTCAGTACTGATGCGACGTCAAAATTTGTTTACTGCGTATCTATAACTTGAACGTGTGCACATGGTATTATGATTATTTACTAGAACGCAAACGAGACAAACACATCTTGCGCAGTGTCTTCTCAAACAGTCAACACTTTGCTCAGGTGTACTTATAGTTCAGGTGTAAATTACAAAGTCTGTAACTCTTAACAGCTTATTAGCTTAAGGCTTATCCACCCTATCACATGCAGTCCCACATTAACACCAAACCGCCCACACGCGTTTGATAACTAATACGACTACATACTTCTCCAAATAAGCTGGTACATTCAAAAACTGGAGCTGTGTCGACTGATAAACCAAATAGAAGGTTCGATGAGGAAGACCAATTTGTGTTTAATGGCGCTCGAGAACTGAGTAGGGTGACCACACAGTAGATTTCCTGTAAACTTCAGAATTTGAGACGGGGACAGTAACTTTTTTCAAGGAAGGTTCGGAATGGAGGTATTAGATATTATTATTACATATTTTATGTGTAATTGGTGGGGGTCAGCGATCCGTGGCTGATGCCCCCTGTGCGTCGCGGCCCGGTGGGGCCGTACCGCCGGTTGCGGCAGCGAAGCCGCCCTTAGGGTGGCTCGTGGTTGCGGGCCCATTAGGGGCTGCGTACGGTGGTTCCCAGCGGGCCAGAGTGCGGGGGTGCTCTGGCTTGCATGGAACGGCGTCTACCGAGTCGGCGAAAGTGCCTGTGTACCCCAGGCGCTTCCGTAGCCACCTTTGTAAGGGGGTCGGTTGGAGGGGGCCCCATCAGGGGCTAGCACTGGTGGCGGAGTAGTGCGATATTACTATTAGTAGGATTTGAGTGCCGTGGGGTTTTAGTCGGCAGTCGGCTCGTCGTCGTCCCGGTCGGCGAGGAATCCATGAGAATTTCGCCACGAAAAAAAAGGGTTTCTTGCCGGACTCATCTCAATAGAAACAACATCCTAACATGTGGCAGAGTTCAAATATTTACTGAGTTTTCGTACACAATAGTAAAAAGTTACATGAAATAAATGGCCGTGTTTAACGATTCATGTTGACCACGATGGAAGACCCACCCACGCCTTTAAATACAGATGTGGTAGCATGTAAAGAACGGCCTCCGCTTCCTAAGTGAAATGACTTTCTCATACAGATCTAAAGGACGAAGGTTACCGTAGTCCAAATAGTCGATTAGTCCGGAAATTTCCATAAAAACGGCCATCCTGGTGTCGGCGATAAAAAAGAATAAATTTATAGTGTCGTTCCGGGCCGCGTTTGTTTGAGTATTTTCATGTTTAGCAGTATACATTACTTCGGACGTATAAATGGGACGTGAAAATTGTCCAATGTGTACTCGTATCATACAACATCTGCGAGTGTAAAATATGTCAGTTTGTCTCTAAAAATTATAACTAGGTTTGTTATTACGCATGAAGATCCTACTTATAATATGAATGCGAAAGTTTGTGTGTGGATGTGTTGCTCTTTCACAGTAAAACTACTAATGGATTTTAATGAAACTTTACAATAATATAGCTTACACATATGAATAGGGCCTATGTCCTGAAAAAAACTCCAAGAGGACGAAGTCGCGGGCGGCGGCTAGTAAAGCATTAAATAATGATGACATTTAAAACAAAATGTGCACAGCTTTTACGTTTTAGTGCGTTAATAGTTAATTGTTTTATGTCCCAACTTTTAAGCTCGGCCAAAACATGTTACCGGAAATCAATAGAGCCTTGTTTGAAAGCTTTTTAATAGGGATATTGGTTGTTCCGGTTTTTGTACAACGCGAAATGTCTACCAGAGACATTAAGTATTTAGACAGCGCAAATATTACTAAAGTTAGTAAGTTATTATTACAGTTGAAAAGAGTAACTGCTGAGTTGAGTTTTTTGCCGGTTCTTCTCACCCGTCTACCTTACCTTCTCACGCGTCACATTTATTTAAGTATTGTATATTTATTGTATACATTTAATATTAAGGTATTCATGTCTATTATTAATTATATTTTGTTTGTTAATTAGATTTGACGATTTGAAAGTACTTTGTAACAGGTCTGTTCAAATAAGTTATTTTTGTTTGTTTTTTTGAAAGCTGATCTTGTTTGAACCTTTTTAAAAGCACGCTCACGGCGACTTTTGTATCGCGGCTGTCGTGTGTCTATCAAACGCGTGTCGCATTTGTAACGCGCTACTGTATCGCGACCTAATTGGTGCAAATGCGCTACTGCGTCGGACGGCATCATGAGAAAAGAAAATGAACGCGCTAGCATCGCAACCGAAGCGCGACAGCAACGCGTTTTCATCGTGCCTAAATCAGAAGGCCCCGTGGCGAGGGATTACAGCTGGCGTCTGCTCCGCGACTGTAGCGATGAAGACGCTCGACAGTATCGTGACTACATCGTCGTAAAGATTTTGTGGATATTTTCATTCCTTTTTTAGTTTCACAGACTGGCATATATTTGAAGTGTCTTAAGGAAAGCGAGATATCATCTGGCAGTAAGGTTTATCACCAGAGTCACATACACCACTTTAAGGGTGTGGGTTGGGTGTGATAACGCAAAACACTGCTTACCGAAGCAAGGAGATGCCCAAAAATATATTCAGCCGTGGGTTGCTTCACGAAGGCGACCGTTGCCGATCCCCTGTTGCAACAGAGCCACGGGCACCTATAGTCCGTTTGCGTTAAGGCTCGATACCAGGAAAACGGCTCTCGGGAAAACTAAAGTTTTATATAGAAAATATGAAGTATGAGGCACGAAAAAAATCGTCATAGTAGTCAAAGAGTTGCACAATCAGCTCAAACTTCCAATATATGGATCAACTTACTAGATTAATGTGAAAAAAAATCAGAATATCGCTAAAAACGTGCAAAACGCACTCCCGTATTTCAAAAGTTTAGGCATCATATAAACTAACAACTTACGTGTTTTAAATAACGTGTAAAGATCAGATATCAAAGAAGCATTGCCAATCAGTGGTTTTTCATTGCTTTATTTCAGTTTTGTGCAAAAAATTCCCAAACATTCCGAATTTTTCGCTTGAAATCTCCATACAAATTACTATGGAGTGAGTGAAGTTTCTTTGATAGCTGTCCGCGCACCGTCGCAGCTCACTCCCCGCCATGTCCCCAAGGTGAGCGCACGTCGCTTTTGACGAAAATGACATTTATAATTACGCGGATAATTTACACGAAATATAGGGTCTTTTGTTGAAAATAGTACAACTTTATTTTTTTTCCTCCGTACTGTTTGTTCATATGCATTATGCATAATTATCAAACGTATGATTTTATCATGATTCACCATGAGAGTTATATGGCAGGTTTATATTTATAAGTACACTTGATTAAAAGCTCTCTTGGGTTTGACAATTTTGTACTAAGGTAAAAGCACCTATTACGGAGGGATTTCGCAACATTTGAAAGTAAGACGCAAAAATAAGCATTTGTTAGTATTTTTAAAGGTGCCAAACCATTTTATCTTTAAAAGTGGAATTTAAATTTTGTATTGCTGTTGAGTCTTAGTTTATTTTCATGATATTTCATAATTTAAAAAAATATTTAAGCGGTCGAGTCGATTTTCCCTAATACTGAGGTATGATATTGGTCAGAGCCTATTACTGCGGTGGACGGCTCCTAATACGGAGGTTCTTGAACTATACTCATTGGAGTTCCGTACAAATAAGATTTATTAAATAATATAAACAAATTACTTAAGTAGTTAAGTAAATTGTAAGTTTTTCATTTATTGACCATTGATTTGATTACACATACGTTTTAAAAAGAGTTTTGGATTATTCTAATTCGGTTGATTTTGCTTTTTACATTCAGTAAAATGTTAAAAATGGAGCGAAGCAACATCAGTCCGTATAGAAAGATCTTTCCGGACAGACTGACTCCGCTTCGTTTTTTAGTATTGTATTTTAACATGAGAATTGCTTAGGATTCTCTCATGTTGAAATACAATACTTCTTATTCCGGAATTCCAACAGATTCTGAATGACTTTATGAATAAAAAAGTAGCACTTAGTGTATTTTTACACGCGCCAGTACAGCGTTAACTGATTTTATAGAAATAAAAATGCAAATTTATTTAGAAATCACCTGATCATTTTTTTAAATAATGGCGAACAATAATAAGAATTCACAAAAAAGGTACAAAACCTTTTATTTATTTATGGAACCCCAAAACTTGCAATGTATTTATGTTCTATGAATAGAGTCGTAATAGGAGATCATATATAACCTAATACAGAGTTATCTAGAATAACTACCACCGTAATAGGAAAACTACTCGTGCTTTTATTAATCCTAATTCTGACCCATCAAAATTGCGATAAACAAAAGAGTGTAAATGCTTAGTCAGAGGATAGCGAGTTTTTGGATCAGATGTGTATAACTCAAGTCAAAAGTTATACAAAATAATTCATTTGTGACAAGTTAAAATACACCTTCCTAATTTGACTATTTCTAAGAAACCAGCAATTTGTACTCAACAGTTTCATATTTAACTAGATTTCTAATAAAGAACACATACCGCAGAATATGGTTTCAAATGTATGAGACTAATAATTAATTCAACAACACTTGGAACTAATTAATCAAGTTAATAAATTGAAAGTTATAAACAATTAAACATGCCCAGTGTTTTTCCCATTTCGGTGTTATACTACCGAATTAGGATGAAGCTATAAAATTCGTATCCTTTCACGGCGGTATTTTATTTCTCGTTTTTTAGGTAAAAAATGAGTAACAAATATGAAACAAGCTATTTAAATAATAAGTATGACAATAGGAAAATGATATAAATAATTCATAAACAAACTTTAACGGGTTTTTTATACGAAAAACTTAGTTTATAAATATCACTATACTTACGTGACCTGACCTTCATGACCTGATACCACCCTCTACTTTCTACTACCGGACCACAAGACGCCGCGAGGGCTTTCATCTCCATGTGGTCGACTTTCCAGCGGTCCGAACTAAGCGGTTTGGTGCTTCTTTTCTGGTCCGCACCGCTAAGGAGTGGAACGCCCTCCCTGCGTCTGTGTTTCCGGATACATACAACCTTGGTGTCTTCAAGGCAAGAGTGAATAGGCATTTTTTGGGTAAGCGTGGCTGGCAAGACTGAGGTCAAACGCAAACCCATTTTAAATTAAAAAAAATGGATCAGATAGAACTTTGATATAAATATGAATTATCATATTTACGTCAGCCATGGAAAAATGGCAGTGCAAGCATTTTTATCTCTAACTGGCTATTTGCACACAGCTTTTCCCTGTAGTAATTTGAATGAACTATACAGGCAAACGTTCTTGAAAATATAATTAGCATCAACTACCATTTAGATAGTGAAAGCTTATGTAAAAACAGACAGAAAAACGCGGAGGGTGACTTCCTTTCATACTATGCTCTACTCGTAGATCAATTCCAGTAAGATGAAGATCACGGTGGATTCTGTATTAAATTCAGCGTAAAAAGCCTGAAATACGATGGCCTCTACAGGAGACTAAAGGTATTATACTCAAGTGTTATTATCTAAAATAAATTATCCACTAAAAAAGTGTCTCAACTGTTGACAACTGTTAAATTCCTCGTTTTAGTTAGTAACAAGATAGCTCCGTTTAATGCTTCTTGCAGCTTTTCATTACAAGTAAGACCAATTAATTAGTGGGTTCTTCTGCATGTTACTAGAAATGGCTCCGTGTATTGCTATATCATATGCATTGGATGTAAGAAATATTTTGTGTTGATGATGATCGAACGGATAAACCAAGTTACAACTAAATCTCGATGGAATCGTCAAGTACCAGATATAACATTGTGCAAATAACGTGGTCACGAGAATAGATTGCAAATAATAGTGTAAAAAAATAATTGGCAAAACCGCTTGTTAGTATGTTTAATAAAATAAAATTTTTGGTTAGTTTCTTTTGTTTGCCCTATATCCTGAAATATATTGGGTGGCGAAATAAAAATATCTTTGGTGAACGCATCAAATGATTATCATGCCGCGATTTATAATAATAATAAATAAATAAATATCCCTGGACATTATTCCACACAGCGCCATCTAGCCCCAAGTGAGTTAATTATACTCCGTTTTTATGGGATACTAGACAACGGATAAACATACTCAAATACTTTTTCTTTTGTAAATACATACTTATTATACATAGGAAACACCCAGACCAATACAAACAGACATGTTCATGCACACAAAGGTTTGTATTGTTCGGGGATCGAACCCGCGACCTTTGGTGTAGTAGCCGACTTCTAAACAATTACACCAAGACGGTCGTCCGGATTTATGCATTGCATTTATGCACGGATTGCACGGCCCAACCACTGTGTGACCATAGCTGTCACGATCGCTTTCAAATTTGACAGATTTTCTCTCCGGCCGACCCTAGTAGCGAACCTTAAGAATGCAGTAAATTCATACCTGTACTTTGACCTAGCACGTCCCCTAACCAATCAAACCGTTCCTAATTAGAAAGTCAAGTCCGCAGTGACCAGTTAAACGCATACTTTCGCACGCAAAGGATGTGGATCTGAGTTTTTGTGTGTGCAACAGACAGATTTAAAACTGCATTCTTAACGCGAACGGACTATAGTTTTAAAATTCTATTGCATATCTCCTTGCCCATTGTACTCCTCAGCCTCTGAACTGGATAGATCAGCTCTTTGAAGCGAAGTACCTCGCAGCGACCGTCCAATGGAGTAATGGCGCTGCAATCGCGCGCGTGTAATTGGATGGGCTTCAATACCCAACTATTGATTTATTTTACTGGGAAATTGTTCAGCAAACGGTTCCTGGAAAACACTAGAGAGAAATATTATTGAATCTAGGTCATGTAAACAGCTAATGAATTGGAAATCGTAACCACTAATGAAACACCGTTGAAGCTATTGAACAAACAATTGAACCTGTTTAACAGGTTCACTGTCCACAAATATATAACAATTAAAAACTCATTGTTCGCAGCCCATATGTGGGCTCTATGAACCTGTTAAATCTCAATATAGTTTGCGTTACCCAAAAGATTCATCATGTTTGTGCTCAGCTTGTTTTAAATTGAGTCAGTTGAAAAGAAACTTATTTTTATTTATTATCTGGAACCCGGTGGTCCCGAGATCAAATCTGGCCAGAGTACACCTACTTTGTGTTCATTGTACAATATGCGGCTAATTCTCTAGTGATGAAGGAATGCACCAATATAAACCCAACGGCGGTAGGCTCGCCCGTTGCCATGTTGGGAATTAGAATCCCTCGGCGAAATGTGGGCTTTTCAATGTTCCATTCACAATGACGGCAACAATCATTGTGCCTCTGACTAACCCATTAGGGATATGATCGTGAGGGTGGGGTGACCACGTTGACTTTTGTGGTGTATCTTGGGGCATCTCAGTTCTTCGGATGCAGTGGTCCGGGACTCCGGGCTGACGTCACTAAGTGTCAAAGGTTTAGCCTAGTCTAAGGTCTCAATGCAACTTATTAACATCTGTTAGGTAACAGAAGTACTTAAAAGTTCTTGAGTACACCACGAACTGAAAAAGCGTGGTTAGGCTCACCACCTGTTGTATCGATGACAAACTCGTAGGTGCGGTAAGCTGTAATGCAAAAGGCCCCAAACCGCTTAGAATTGTTATGAAGAGCCGATTTCCAGCAGTAAACTTCTTAAATTCTTGAAGAAATTAACAACACCAAACCAGACCTAGTACGAACATCGGTTTTACCAACAGATGAGCATCAGATGATCATCATGCTGATGATGACGATGATCATAAACAGTACTCACGTCTTCACCGGAGCCCTGTACGTGCAGCAAATCTATAAATTCTTAAAAAACAACCTAGTATCAAAAAAGGGCAAGCACTTTAACGTCAGGTATTTTGCGCACATAATTTCCTATCTTCGACGAGTACACCTAGAGTAACTTCGTTAGGTATCCGATAATGCTGTTTCTAATATGTTTAAAATCGATCGTCGTCTAGAGTAGGTCTCAGGTCAACTGTAAGTCTATATGAAACACTAGCTATTTAGTCTGTGTGGGTGCACCTTCATATTCAAAAAACTATTCAACCTTGTATATTAAACAAAATGAGGTTTTAGGTGAGTTCAGAATTCAATACATTTCAGTAAACTGTTCCATCATTTCAACAGCTTGGAGAGCACAATAGAAAAAAAAAAACATAAATATTATAATCAAATATAACATTATAAATTACATAAAAAAAACATTTTGGAATTTCTAAATTTTCATAAAACTACATGAAAAGCAATACCCGCCTTTTGAACCTGACTGCGCTAGACCTTTGCTAACTGAGTTGAGTTTGCTACGAGAGCTTACACTGCTACGAATTTCATGACTACGAGCTACGAGCTTTGTGCAACTACGACAGAAATAACTCGCATAGTTGTGTAGTTGTGCAATGTGCACATTTTATGCATATTCAACTAAAACCGTGTCTAAATGGGAAGTTATGGGCTGGATCTAATCAAATTTGAATTCTGTTACATACTGGAAAGCGTTTCAATTCAATTTAACTTTTTGTTTGTTTTTGTTGGTATTTCCCTGGCAGCGGCATTCAGAAGTTGAATAGTTTTGAAAGTTTGACGGAATGTTGTAGTCCTTTGTCCGGGTTGGACCTTTTTTCCGGACAGAAATATTTTATGCGAGATCTAAATGCATCCAATAATTCCAATTTCCCTAATGCAAGTGTAACTTTTACATCGCCAGCAGTTATATTTGTTTTTGAATTATTTTGAATGAGCATTTTCAAGGTTTTTAGGGCATCGAAAAGCACAAAGTTTTTAATTAAGTAACCAGAGCCAAAACATGCGGCAGAAATGGCTGTTTTTGTAGGTAGACCGATCATCGGGTTATCCCTTTTTTAACCTGTAAAAATAATAGCTACACTAAACATGCCTTCACGAATATATTCCAGACAGGGGTATCTGAGACAGCACGTTGTCTTTAAACATCGTCATAAAAACGAAACCTCAGTTAAATGTCAGCAGATAGGAAAACTTAGTAGTTGCAAGCCACAGTGCCAGTCGTAAAACCTGCACATCTAAAATTTCTTAGTTTTTTTGTTTTTGGCTGCCATGTTTTTCTGTTTGTGTTTGTGTTGTGTGTGGTTTTAACCGCGTAATGCTGGTTTGAAAATGAAGTAATACACGATCACATAATTATAACCGAATCGGAAGCGATCCGTTAGGTAGGTGGTAACCGTTTTTTTAGTAAAAACAGGTTTCTAAGCACAGACGTGAGACTGGAGAAGTTTACTACAAGGGGATTAAAATGCGACTACGAGTATGTTTTGTAAATACTTAGTAATTAAAATAGTTTTTGTTATGGACGGAAAAAACAGACTTCAAAAAGTTAGACATGTCAGAAACTTGAGACTGAATTTTATAGTTTATTTTGTCATTGTGGAAGTAATTTGACCACAAGTTTTTTTGATGAAATACTTAGGTAGATAAAATAAGAACCCTTGTCAAGTAGTGCCAGATAATGTTTTCTTCTGTGATTTTTAACACAACCACTAGTGCTTTTTTTTTTTTTTTATCCCTTTCAATAGAGGAATCATTTGATAAGTACGCAAGATGTGTATTTGGACACTCAAGTGTCTACGAACGTAAAGTAGTTGAAAACTAAAACTATACATCTGTCTTCACGTCTTTGGGAACCTACTTATTTTTTTTAGTAAAAGTACAAAGATTCTTGAAGAAATATCTTCGATAAAGATAAATTATGCAATAAATTCCGCCCACAGCACCAAATTGTAATTTAGCGAAGGAGGCTTAGGTGATAAATTATTAGGTAGCGAGCTAAGAACAGGTACTTCGCTCGATTTCTGAGACTAAGGCCTAAATTATTACTCTTTGAAACTCAGCGTTGTCAATGTTTATTTACTAGAAATTTTTTGCTTTCACGTACAGTCGGCATCAGAACCTTGAGACAAGCGAGTTCAAATAGAACCTTATTTTTACATTTAGTAAAGAAGATTTAAAATGTGTGATAAATCATACTGGCACATGTTGTCAAGCCGCTTTGAACCTCGGATTAGGCTTTACGACAATTATATTGGGCCTTTAGCCAGGACAACTGCTTAACATAGAGATCGTCTAAGCTTATATGACGCGCCCCTCCACTGCATCTACCATACAAGGAAGCACTCTTGTTTGAGTAAATGCGGTCGAGGGGCGCGTCATTTCAGCTTAGACGCTGTCTACCTTCCTATGCACATAACTTTGGAAATACAATAAATTTTGATCAATGGTCACCTATACAATTAAATACCCTTGGTTAAGGTACGCTAACATTTGCCAATCTTGTGTTCCTTTCTGAAAATTGTTGAAACAAAAACAGACGTAACCGTATTAGACGACCGTATCAGTCCCCCAATAACAATAAGCCTAAATTGAATTCGTTCGTCCCAGGTCCACGATCCTCCGAGCCACAGTAGACAGAGAACAGTAAAACATCTACATACAAACGTGCCGCTCTCGGTTTGAATGTGTGCGTGCACGTCGCGCGCCTTGTCGCGATTTCAAGCACAAGCATAAAATAGGGCGGGATAAGGTGGTGGCAGTACGGACGTGCTGTGCCGCGTGTCTGTGTGCACGCTAGGCTAATAACTCGGCGGGCAGCCTTTAAAAACCTACTGTTTATACTGTGTCCGAGCCATTCCATCAGACTGTTGGATCGTCAAAACAGTCCATAAACTCCGTCAAAATGACTGCCATAACGACCCAGTCGTAATGTTTGAATTGGTCATTACTTTACCGATGGGAAGATGATTAAATGTCTTTGATTAACATTTTAAAAGGTCTGTTAAGCAATTGAGCGTTATTTAATTGGAAAGTGTATTGAGTAAATGAAACAAGAAATAAATATGATTTAACATTATTCCACAAACATGCGAAGCTTGTATGTCGCTTGCTGTAAGCTTGACAACGGATAGACATACCTAATTCTTGGTTTTGTAAATACATACATACCGGGTGCGGCAATTGAACTGTCCGCCTCCTTGTAACTATTTTAAAATTCGAACTACTGAATCGAACGCGGCAAAAATTTGAAAATATAATCTGTGACACATTATCTATGTTACTTCAAAACTATTCGGTCGTGAGAAGAAACGTTCCAATTTTAAAATAATGGATTTAAAACGCAATTCAGTGATTGCTCTTTATTTGGAGGGAAAATCGAACATCGACATTCGTCGAGCGCTACCAAATCTTCAATTGAACGAAAAATTTGTGCGTCGTACTATCCAAAGATTTAACGAGACTGGCAGTGTTAAGAAACGCTACGGGGGCGGTCGACGCCGTACTGCAACGGCGCCAGCAGTTGTCGAAAAGGTGCGACATCGTTTACGCAGAAATCCAGAGCGCTCAGCAAATCAGCTCGCCCAGGATCTTAAGGTGAGCGACCGCAGCGTTCGTCGTATATTAAAGGAAAAGCTTAAGGTTAAACCATTAAAAAAAACCTTTCGCAAGAACTCACTGCTTTGCAAAAGAGCAAACGGCTGGCTCGATCGAAGGAGCTGATTCGCTTGCTCGACACTGGCGAGCTTCCCAACTTGGTATTTCCAGATGAGAAAACTTTCTGTGTTGAGCAGTTTCTTAACAAACAAAATGACCGTGTGTGGTTGAAAGGACGTGTCAGCGATCATTCAGATGAACTGAGAGTCACTCGACGACAAGGAGCCGACCAAATCATGGTATGGGCGGCGGTGTCCGAAAAAGGACGTTCTCCGCTTGTTTTTCTCCCAATGGGTCGCAACCAAGCCAACATAAATCAACAAATCTATCAAAATGAAGTCTTAAAAACAGGATTGATACCGTGGGCACACAAGACATTTGGTTCGGAGCGTTGGAGGTTCCAGCAAGACTCGGCGCCATCGCACAGAGCAACTGGGACGCAAAATTGGTTAAAAGCGAACGTTCCTGTGCTGATCGACCGAGATATGTGGCCGTCGTCTTCGCCCGACTTGAACCCTCTAGACTTTTGTATTTGGGGTGTTTTACAAGCGAAGGCCTGTGCTAAAGAACACACATCAGTGGAGGCGCTCAAAACTACTCTTACACGAGAATGGAACCGTTTAAATGACGACGTTATTCGAGCAGCCTGCGCTTCATTCAGAAAGAGACTCAAGCTTGTAGTGCAGGCTAAAGGCAGTTGTATTCCATTAGAATAAATAAGAATATAATTTTAGTCGTTTTATTTTCATTTGTAAAAAATATATTAATAAATATTCAAAGTGAATAAAAATATTTAATTTTTTAATATGGACAGTTCAATTGCCGCACCCGGTATATACTCGTACATAGGGAACAACCTACAAACAGACATGTTCGTACAGACAAAATTTTGTAATATGTGCAGATCGAACCTGCAACCTCTGGTGTATTAAACACCACAACAACAACTTTTTAACCATTGCACCAAATTGGTCCTAGTTGGTCCCCAGTTTTTGTTCACATTCTTTAATCCATCTTCAGTTATCATTTATACTGTACTCAATTATTTTCGTGTACTCACCACAAAACATTTCTTTGTGATTCTCCCATAACATACGGAAACGGACAAAAAACGTTTCGAACACAGAAATTCGTATGTCCAGACAAAAACTCATCTGTAAAACGAAAAACTCATATCGAATAGAACGAAAAACTTTTACCGGCCAATTCATGGTCTCCTGAAAGTAATTTCGCTCTTGTAATACAAATTGTACGTTACGACCATTGTTTTTAAGTTCATTTCGCAGTAATATTGCGATAGGAAGTATGTGATGCCATGTTTCTTAGTAAAGCAATTTGTGTTCATAATTAGTACATAGGATAGACCTAATTAAACAAAATAAGTCCCTATTAGAATTGCTTTTCTCGAATATTAAAAATATCTGAATATGAAGGAAGGTGAATCTGCCTTTAACATTGATGGAATCACCCTGGCTCATATGGTAAATATACCAAGAAGATTCGACCGGTCTGTTAATGGTCTCGGTAGCACAATGGTTAGTGCAGTCGGGCGTTTTGCGAACGACGCGGGATCGTTTCCCACCTGAAGCCAAGACCGAATGCCTATTTCTGGTTTTTAGATTTTTAGTAAAGAAACTGCATGGAAAATGCTAAAAATAATAATAACATCTCTAAAAATTGAAATGGTTTGATGATGCTATATTAAATGCCTTTCAGTTAGTTCTCAAATACTGTAAATTAAGAATGTTAAGATGAAGTAAAGGTATTTAACAGTCTGATTTACGTACCTAATTCTTTAAAAGCTTTGACTAAACCTATAAAATTAAAAATAACTAACTTGATAAACAAAATACGAGAACTGAGCATATAATTTAAGCAGTTACGCGTGAATTATTTTCCACTAGAATGATGAATAGTAAAAATACGCCAAGCTTTTTCAAAAGAGGTACTTTTTAATATGAACGTAGGTACGTCATGAGTGTCTCACTTCATATTATTATACTACATATATTAGTTAATGAGGTGAAAAGTTCCTGGTGCGCACACACACCGGGTCTTAAATGGGATGGGCGACCATTCCGACTGAAAAGTGGTGAATTTTTCGGGCATCTCCGTGCTTCGGAAGGCACGTTAAGCAGTTCGTCCCGGTTGGCGTTGCTAGATGTCAGTCGCTAAGCCTAGTCAGAGGCCTTAGGCTTGATAACATCTGAAATTAAGGCTCCTCTCTGACCTTACCCCTCCAACAATACGGACTGCGACTCGCGTGTCGGAGTATGGCTCGCACCGTCTCATAGTTGAGGTGAGGCCTGTGCCCAGCAGTGGGCCGTATATAGGCCATTTATGTGTATTCATACAATGAAGACCGACTGCACTCTGGCCCCAAGGTCGGGCGACGTCACCACGCTTGTTGTTCAAACGCACACAAGCATAGTAGGTACACCACACATCCCCCGAAGTATTTGTGTATTGTATTGCACACTTTTACACTAGGTAGGTACACGTTACATTTAAAACATAATAAATGTATTTTAGATATTTATTTTTATAATTATCGTCGCTAAGTGAAGCAATTTGACAGCCGCTGCAAATGTCCGAGCGCCCACTCTGTTGGTCTCACTGAAAGTCAGCGTCTGACCCCCGAATTCACAAACGTCAATCAACGCTAAGCACGCGCTTACGCTCATGCTGTCCCGTAAAAGGTCAATAGAAGTGAAAAGGATAGCTATACTTCTGAGGGATGCTCAACCTTGATTTGCGTTTGTGAATTCGGGGGTGAGTCTATCATGTCCAGGCATTAGCTGAGTGGGGTCCAATAATAAAAAAAAAATAACTCAGTCGTCTTGGCAGAGCCACTGCCGTGCTCCCAGCCTTACCATTACAGATATTAATTTAAATTAATTTAAACGTCAAATGCTAAACGAAGATAACATTATTGCAAAGGCTAGGTAGGCGTCTTTGAGTTTATCTTGATTTAATAAGAGGATCCGTTCTATTAATAATAACCCTTTGGAAAAGCAAAGGTTTTGAGTTATAAAATATTTAGGGATTTTAGTAGAAAACTGATTTAAAAGATTTTAGGCATAAAATAAAGAAACAGTGGTTTAAATATTAAAGATGGTTTTAAGATTTTTAAAACTATAAATAATTTTGTAATAATGGCCTAATTTGACGACCGGTCTGTTGTATTGGTTAAGAATGGCTAATACACCAAAGGTCGCGGGTTCGATCTCCGTTTGTACTGTTCTGTTTCCTATGTATATTGAGTATCTACTTATGTATTTACAAACAAAATAGTGCTTAAGTATGTTTATCCGTTGTCTATTATCCCATAGCACGAGCATTTATTTGCTTGGGGCTAGATGGCGCTGCGTGGAATAATGTCCATTAATATTTATTTATTTGTTTAAAAACTTTGTCTGAATAAGTGACTGCTAGACAAATGCGTCTTGGGATCGTAATCGACGTTTTATTATTTTCATGCGGAATAGATAAGAAATCTCACGACGTGATGAAATTGGTCGTAATTGTACATGTAAAATCTGTATTTTTATTTATTCCCTACTACCATAAACTTAAGTACTACTACGTAACGTACGTAAAGGTATGTACTCAATAAGGGCCGGCGCCCACTATCGGCATCGGCACGCTTCAGGCTTTTAAGGTGGCAAATAGTAATATACTCTAACATAATGGCAATAAAGTAGAAAATGCTGAAACAGAAACAGAACAAATGCATTTTGTTTTTACGAGAACACATCACGGAAATTTCTACTTTATTGCCATAATGTTAAAGTATATTGCTATTTGCCACCTTAAAATCCTGAAGCGTGCCGATGCCGATAGTAGGGGCCGGCCCTAAAGTGAAACAAAACGGAAAACCTACGAACCTAATTCTCAGAGCCGCTACTGACATCTAGCGTGCAATAGCTACATCTCGTTGCAAGCTTTTACAGCGAGTTTCATGCTTGCTTTGGTTCGACGCGATGCTACCGCCGAGCGATGCAGCGGCGAGCAGCAGAAACTGACGACCTTCCCAAGGTCGCGTTGCCATGGCAACGGTTCAGGGCGTGGACCGTGGGAAGAGGCTTGTAGCAACAGTTGGTTGTTTGCGATGGCTCAAGTTAATGAAATTGATACTTACTTGTAAAATAAGCGATTGATGGTTTTACTTACTATGATTTATTGAAAAATACATGGCAGGTTTAAAAATAACCGAATTGGTGGCGGTTAGGATTATCTGAGGCAGAGTCAAACGAAAAGTAGGTAAATAATTTAGTAAATTATACGGCTTTTCCTCATTTCGTCTGGACGTCACAAATATAAGCGTTTTTGAAATGAAATGAAAATTGAAATCCTTGAGCTCCTAGTAGTCATAGCTTATACCTACTTAAAAATTGACGAAATAGACTATTGTTCAACTACAAAAAAGTCCGCATCAAAATCCATGAAGATAAAATAAATCCTATAAACACTCGTTAATAAGCTTCCGAGCCCTATACACTTTCACGAAATTAGTATTCCTTTTTTTCTATTTATTTGAATAAAACAAAAGTTACGGTACTAATTAGTATAGAATAAATGGCAAAAATATCCTAAGAAATACCGCGTAAAAGAAAAATAACTTTGCGCTGCCAATATTATTCATTGATAACTAAGTACCTACGGTGGTTTTCATAAGATTCGCTCATTTGACTTTTATCCTATCTATTGGATACGAAAATAATCAAGACGTAATAAAAAAGTTACATTGATTTGAGATTTGAATGCAAGATTCGATTACAGTAGCGCCTAGCGTCAATGATATTAAAATAAAACACGGGGAGGTTACTTGTGCTAAAAAAGTGGCACCCGAAATCAGAACTTTTAGTGCACCTGAGCAAAACATTGACAGTGTTGACAATTTGAGACTAGCAACATGTACCTATCTGTCTCTTTTACGCTCTAGTAAATGTATGATTATTTACTAGAGCGTAGACGAGACACGTTTTTTGACACGTTGTTCACACGTTTAGAACATGAAAGGTACGTACGCACAGTGAACAATTTGAAAAAAAAAAACTATCTATCTCTTTTTCATCATAAATCATTGACTACCGTCGTGCATATTCTATCCTCGCCTACAGATCCTCGTAAAGCCTTGCCCACGTACAATTCAGTATTGCACTATAAACTAGGTAGAAATCTCCCCGAGCTTAGGTTCCGCCTAGGCCCAGATCCAGGCACACAGCTACATCGGCACTAACGTTAGTTTAACGTCTCTCTGGTGGCCCGTTATCTTTAATATGTAGACACTTAAGAAACAAATGGGTACTTAGTAGGAAACTAAAGAAAACAATAAAAAGCCGAGGTTGTTACTGTGTCCGAAATTTTGTATTGTGCTCGGGTCGATGGGTCGAACACATGATGTCTGATGTAGACCAAAAAACTCAAATTATGATATTTTAGATTACAATTAAGCCATTATATAATCGCTCGTTTTTATTCCCTACTAGCAGATATAACAACGACTAGCTATCAATGTAATTCAGCATGTAGTTTGTGGCAAAAATAGTTATTAAGAAATGTATTCACAAAAAACACATATTTACAAAAACTAATTATCAGACCGCGCACTAATCAAACCTGGACCTTGAGCGACCTTATGCGAACGCTACACGTTCAATAAATATCTTGATGAATATCCTTATATTTTATAATGTATCTTCAAACTGTAGGTAAATGAATATTGTGATCCTGGTGATTTGCAATACACTACCGAACACGTCGCTAAATATCTTGATCCGTCAGTGAACATTGACGGATCAAGATTCATCTTGCGTGTAGCGTTCACCATAAATGTGTTACCAACTGAATAAAAGAATAGAACAGAGTGAGCAGAATAAGAATGACGTAGATGAAAACACTGTAAATGAAACATGAATTGAATAATAACACAAAAGCAGTGACCACCATCATCTTTTCGCGAGGATCTCCAAGAAATAGTCTACAAGTGCGTATAAAAATAGACAGAAGACATACGCATTGTCTTCGTACGTCATATATCTAAAACGATAACAAAATTCAAGTAAAGCCGCATATGTCCAGTTATTCATAATAAATACGAGTTATGTGTTTCCACTGCGCTGCGATTCAATCTATCCACTCAGCTCTGCAAGTCGCCTAAAGCTCTCTACTACCCTACATACTCGTATCTAGAATAACTCTCAGTATGATGTATGTATTTAGATTCAATCTTGACACAACCTGTATGTTGTGCTAAATGAAGAAAATCACGGAACAGAAAAAACGATCTGTGGATTAAGCTAATTTGGACTAGAATTGAAACGACCAATCAAACGGCTTTTTTCTTTGTAGTGCATTACTTATATGACGTTCAATATATTTGTGTGAGTTTGGTGACAGCGGTTCCTTCACTAATGTTGTTGCATTGCACTTCCACTGTTTTTTCTATTCCGTGAACAAAATAGATTAATTAAGTTGTTGGTCGTGTTAGTACCGACACTATTTGTTTTTCAATGCAATCACTTAATTAGGCTCGGATCACATTTCATCAAGCGTAGGTATATTATTAAAATTGATCGAATGAGCGATACATGAGGAGGTAAGAAACCAGTTGACTGTTCAGTTATCGTCACCACTCACCCTTTTTTTTGGCTGACAATCTTACCCCCGAATACACCCTTGACATTTTATGGGACAGCATGAGCGTCAGCGCGTGCTTAGCGTTGATTGTCGTTTGTGAATTCGGGGGTTAGACTAAGAGCGTACCCAGGATTTCAGCTAGGGGGGGGGGCAGCTCATACCTGTTTCGAAAAGATGGTCGGTCGGATATATTGAAACAAAAAATTTTTAATTCCCACTTGTAAGGAAAATTGACTTCTAGGGGGGGGGGGCAGCTGCCCCCCCCCCCCCTGCCCCTACCTGGGTACGCCCTTGGGTGTCAGAACCCAAAATTCTACGTCATAATCCTACTAATATCATAAATGCGAAAGTTTGTATGTGGGGATGTGCCGTCTCTCACGTAAAAACTACTGGACGGATTTTAATGAAATTTTACAATAATATTGCAATTGCATCTGGATAATACAATTAAAAATAAATATATATAATAAATATAAATTTGTTTTTTATTAACCTGAGTCCACCCGTACGAAGTCGCGGGCGGCCGCTAATAATGAATAAATACACATTTGGGGGCTTTTATGAATTGTTTTAAAACAGTGGGTTTTCCGGCCAGTGTTAGACTCAGCTTTACACTAACCATCACCTAGAACTTCTTATCCCAAGTCTTACCTTAAATGATGTACAGACCTATTTTCCCTTCGCCTGTACCTTTGTTTCCCCAAGATCAAAGTTCCAATGTTCCGGTTGGCAATCTCTGCCATATTTTATAGCAATCCCTTGAGTCCGCATGGTATCTTTTGAACCCTAATATCCATATTTAAATTATTCACGACTAGTTTCCGGTTCCCAAGGCGTGTCAACGATTCTGAGGATTAGGAATGGGAATACTATCATTGATGCTTACCTTTTACTGTATACAGGGTGACTTTTTTGTAAAACCAGGTTCGATTCCCGGCTAAAATCTTTTTACTGGAAAATCTGAGTAGGTACCTAGTTTTGTTTATGCCAAAATCGGCCTCTAGACTCCTTTCAGCATTTTTCAATATTCCTCAGAGTTTAGGATTGCCCACTTGAAACACTCATCCTGTATACAGTATCTGTTAACATTTTTGTATATTTCTTTCACGATCCTCTGAGCTGTAGTCAAGCTCAAGCGCTTTAAGGCCAGTTCCAGATTACTTTTTTTTGTTTTCGCAAGAATTAACTCCAAAATCATGAAAAGCCCCAAAATCCCACGTACATGATAAAAATAAGGAATTTCCGCTTCTTTTTACAACCAACGCTCATCCAACAATCTATATCGCGACTCAAAACACCCACTTGAGAGCGATCTTAGAATTTCTTAGTAACATCACGTTTCCACGTCAGAAAAACACACTCTAACTCTAAAGACAGAAGCTTTAGTTTCCAAGAGCAGAGGTTTGGATTAAATTCTTTGAAGCGAAATGATAATGACTCTTCAGTTTTTAGCGGGTAAAAATATTTTGCGCCATCCTAATTAGACGCTGCTTGGTTTACTTTGCACTTCACTAAAACTATGGTTTTTTGTCCAAAAATATGCAAGGAAATGCTTTCTTAAAAAGTTAAGAAAGTTAAATAATTTAGTTCTGAATCAAAAACAAATTAGATCAATTGTTTTAGTTCTGTAAAAGCGCCGGTAAAAAGTCAAAAAATCCAAATTCCGAAAGAAACTTAGGGCCGGCGCCCACCATCGGCATCGGCACGCTTCAGGCTTTTAAGGTGGCAAATAGTAATATACTCTAACATAATGGCAATAAAGTAGAAAATGACGAAACAGAAACAGAACAAATGCATTTTGTTTTTACGAGAACACATCACGGAAATTTCTACTTTATTGCCATAATGTTAAAGTATATTGCTATTTGCCACCTTAAAATCCTGAAGCGTGCCGATGCCGATAGTGGGCGCCGGCCCTTAACCGTCTTTTGGTTCTATTGAAGTTTGAATAACGTGAATTTTCAAACGTATTCTATTTTTTTTTTCGGGTTGATTCTTTATGAATAAAAACAAGTTTTGTAAATTGTAACCTCTATTGCTGCACATACACACACAAAATTACAAATATACTATCTGAATACTTCAATTGAACGTTGTAGGCCCCAAATTCGTCATCACCCTATATCTCTCCACTGGACAGCCCCCGTCGTACATCACATACTTATTATTTATTGCACAAAATTACAAAAAAGCACAATTAGCGCACTTAATGCCACGAGGCATTCTCTACCGGTCAACCGCAAGGCTCAACAGAGAGTTTCGGGACTTTGGGCTGTGCAACTTGCTAGAAAATCATTGTGGCCCACCCCCAGCTCGACTTATCCTCTTCTCGAAAACAGCCTTTATACTCTTCTTTGTCGGAGGATACACGCGCTACGCCTGCCGAGACGAAGTCTCCACTCAAAAACTCGCTGCCTACTTAGAAATAATAAAAACCAGCTAAGACTTTCTCAACTACTCAAAGCTATCAACAGAACTATAGAAACTGTAGAAACAATATACTAAGCTCTCATGAACCGTAAGGAGTTCTTCTCAGAGTATTGCAGCTTTCCAATAAGAAGACGCCAGGGTTGTCACTTGACAACTGACAGACATGAAGAATGACATTTCAATAATATTTTAAAACTCAATCCATACTTGGGAAAACCTTCATGATTTGAAATTCAATTTAAGCGTCTGAAGAAACTCCAGAAAGGTGGAAGGATAACATTCTGTCAGAAGATTTCGGTTGCAGCAGGCTGTTTTCGAGCGACGCAAAACGAAATATATCAAACAACGCACAAATTAAAAAAGGCGAAACAGTATTACACCATACATGCTGACTAACCTTACACCCCTCCAACAATCCGCACTGAGCCCGCGTATGGCTCGTTCCATCCCATAGTTGAGGTGAGGCCTGTGCCCAGCAGTAGGACGTATATAGCCCGTTTATGTTTCATGTTACACATATCATTTTCTATTCCACACATTGTCAACCACGGAACAGAAAAAACAGTGGAAGTGCAATGCAACAACACTAGTGAAGGAACCGCTGTTCGCCAAACTCACACAAACATATTGAAAGTCATATAATGCACTACAAAGAAAAAAGCCGTTTGATTGGTCGTTTCAATTCTAGTCCAAATTAGCTTAATTCACAGATCGTACATCCGGAAATAAACCTTCACACTCTACAGATAATATTTGTTGTGCTTTACTGCTGACAGTATTTACGACTTTTTCTAATCTAATGTCATTTTAGTTTCGATTGACGAGTTAATTCCGTTGATCGACCATACATGGCGGTATTCTTTATTGGTAGCAATTATACATTTAATTGTTTAAGCATTAAGATTGAAATTTGCGTTATAGGTCGATATCTATCTGTCTATTGAAATTAACAAGATTTTATTAGAAGACAAATAAAAAGGCACTTGACGATTGTAGGAAAGACCTACATTTTCAAGTTTTTTTTATATTACTATCATTTTTGCACTCCAAAATGAAGCAATACACAACACGACTGGGACCAAGTAAGCGCAGCAGTGCTTAATTGTGGCACGCGTGTCACGCCTACTTTGCACTTCAACTGTTTTTTCTGTTCCGTGTTGTCAACCCTAATCGGAACGTGCTCAGTACAAAGTGTAGTTCATAACGCCCCCCACGTGCGGGTTCACGTTCTGCCACTCGCGACTTCTGACCTCACGCCAGGGGGCGCTCATTCAGCGGAGAAATGGTGAGCGATCGCGGAAGCTGCTTAGCACACTGCAAAAGTGACTAAAAGCACAGTGAACAGAGAACAGTAAAATATCTACACACAAACGTGCCACTCCTGGTTTGAATGTGTGCACGTGCGTCGCGCGCCGTGTCGGCACGCGATTTCACGCACACGCTAGCATAAAATATGGGGGAATAAGGTGGCGACAGTACGTACGGGCTGTGCCGCGTGTCTGTGAGCACGCTAGGCTAATAACTCGGCGGGCGGCCTTAGATAACCTACTGTTATGTTTATTGTGCTAAAAGGCTTCATGTATTGTACATTTATCGTACTATCTCGATTTATTATGGTAAGTTGCGTTACGTGGACGTGGGTTGAAACGTATACGCTCGCGGCTATTAGCCTAAACGGAGTAGTTAGAAGCACACTTATTGATGCCGTCACGGTGAACGGTACAGACGGAAGCCCACATTTCACTGAGTGCATTTGAACCCTACGTGGACGTCCAAACTTATGAGACACTATATTTATTCACAGTGTCCTGCTAAGAAGCATTTTTTTCCTAAATTAAAAAATAGGAATCTTTATCCTAGGACGATATGAAACTACAGCCCCAGTAGTGAGCAGGTTTACAACGTAATGAGACAAATTATTACCGATAAAATAAATTGGTTACAACTCACCAACTTGAAATCTTAAAATGTTCATAGTATAGACAAATTAACAAAAGCGAATGGTATCAAAATCCAATAATACTTCTCAATGTTTGCAACAAGAAAACGAGCACATAATGAGACAATTTGGCAAGCTTTATTAATGTTAAAAGTTTTTATTAAACGTTTCCTAATGAATAAACCGTCAAGGGGGAGTCAGACTCATGCGCAGCTGGTTCTGCACATTTAAGGCGTCATTAATTGAAGTAACTAGAATAGTTTTATATATTTGCCTGCATCGACAAAACATATCAAATTAATCGACTTCAAGCTATGTTATTAAGAAAAAAAACTGTTTCAGAATAAAATATATTTCAAATGGCGACTTAACCCAGCGGCTCAAAATTAAAATTAATATAAATAAATCCAGCTGCTTACAATCATGACAGTCAACAATTATTAAGTACAGAATACTTAATGTTATGTTAATTTACAATCGGTTCGAACTCTTCCAAATCTCCTTGAGAAAAATAGACACGAAGGGTAGGCAAGTTGCCTTCCCTCAGCTTTTTCTTGAATGAAGTTTTTTACTGACTTTACATAAACTCTTGCACAAGCTTACATAACATAATGCCTTTGAAATTGTTTTGAGTTTGAATAAAAGTATTTCAAATACATAATATAAAATACAGAATAAACAGTTAAATTCGTAAAAATACATCAACACAGCCCAATAGGCTAGACGACTGTAATTTTTTTTTGTTTATTATCGAAAGACGTTACATTTATGAACGCAATCCTAAAAGAATCACTGCTATAGTATTAATACTACCCGAGATATCACAATTTGAATTGCACATTTTTGGACTTGCCTAAAAACGCTCCATTCAAACGTGTCCTAAATTATGACGTCACACTAACGTAGTTATAAGGAACGCGTGAGAAGTTTGTACGACAGCTATATTAAATATTGCGTTTATGAAAATGGTCTCTTAACAAAATTGCTTCCTAATAGTCTCTGTTTGAAAATGGTATTATTTTTTTACAAAATATGTATACTTTTGAAATGGACTTGCCCACCCAACTTTGAAGGCCTATTGTGGCTTCATACTGAATCAAATTTTGATTGTGGTTTCACAAATCCATTTGATTTTAATGATTTTATTTGGTAAACATAAAATAACACGCAAAATGCATCATAGTCGTCTACCCTATTAATCGTTTTTTTAAGGAACCCCAAAACGTTTAAGTACATACTCTAAATCAGGAAACAGCAAACAAAAATTAAACAGAGTCCAATAATCTCGTTCTCACTGTTTCCTCTCATCGTATTAAGATCCCGAGGGTTTCCTGATTGTCGCAACGAAACGGAAAACTAGCAGAACCCTGATTGAGGGGGAGGGGAACTGGTCGAGCGTGACTCTCTGATAAATGAAGCAGCTTTTGTTTTGTGTTGGGAGACAATGAGATACTACCAAGGGGCTGATTAGGGCAGTAAAGCTGAAGAGCACCAAAACAAACAACAACCTATAGGCATTCCAAACATGGCAGTCGCCTCGACTTCCCAGTGAGCGACGCGCTTCAAAAGTTGTATCCAACAGGATACGGATTGTATCCAACAACATGTCATGAACAGAAAAGGCCATGTGTGCGAAAGTTTATTAATAAGTAAATATCAGAGAACATTATTGCAGTCTAGTCTCAAACTGAACGAAGCTAAAATTAATAAAAAAATTAAGTAAACTTGAGCACGCCAGTCACCGAAGGTGGTGGAAGGTGGTGGCACCTGATCGCAAGTGAATGTGTGAGCCAACCATCTTCTCACTTATTTTTCGAATAATTTTAGGGATGGAACGACAATCTTCAGCACGGTAATAATTCCATTAACGTGACTTCAGTAAATATGACTTCAAGTCACACACGTAAAGAACTGGAAACAACCAAATTAATGGGAGTTCACAACGTTAAATTGTTTGGTTCAATGATAACTTCAATACCACCTTTTATGAAAAATAAAATATTCCGCCACCGACGTAGGTAATATAGAAATAATTACCCAAGAAAATGTCTAAAAAAGCCTTCTTCAACACCCCCCACCCCCGAAAACAAAGGCAATAACGTAATTTTAGTGCCGCCATAATATTCTTTCGTATAAAAAAGAGAAATGATTTTTTCCCCAAAAAAGGCAGTAAAATTTTATTTTCCGCAATAAAGTGATGAAATCCGCAGCGACAGCGCTGGACAGATAGGGGTGGCGATGGGGTGACCATTCTATGGGTAAAAAATATGTTATTTTTAGATAGATAGGAAAACCAGAAAAAAACGATCGATATTGGCTTCAGACAAGAATCGAACCATAGTCTTTCGCAAACCGGGCGACTGCACTAACCATTGTGCCACCGAGACCATTAACAGACCGGCCCAATTTTTCTATTCTCCATTTGTTATAACATTAGAAAAAAGAGGGTCTTAGAAGCAGGGGTGCTTTTTGATTGATTTTTGCCGGATGACTCATTAGTATAACCTGGCAAAATGTTATTGGCCCTTCCGTCACAACGTATGAAGGGCCTAAGTAACATTTTAGATTTGGTAGAGTCATAATGGCAGTAAAAGCACGACTGGATAACCAACCCCTGCTTGTTTTAGGTTTTTATGATCGACAGTATAGTTCACGTAAGACAAAATAATTTAATTTAGTAAAAGCCTCATAAAATCTGAAGATATTTATTTTAAATGAGAACAAATAAGTGTTGGCATATTACGTACATTTTGATAAGTTCGGCATAAATCTCAAAAGTTATAATTTTTTTTGTACTTATACCACAAAGTGTACCCTAAAAATAACCTTTTTTTACTTCTGTCAAGTTCTGTCTAATGCTATAATAAATGAATTAAAGTATATTTTGCCTGCCAGCCAGGTTGTTTTCACTAATATTTAGTGAAAACAACCGCAGTTGTGTTCCTGAATTGTTCTGTGTGTAAAGGAATTAAATTAGAAAATTACTGCATTCTTAACGCGAACATACTATAGTGAGAATTAAAGTTCAGAGACAACCCTAGGGGTGTGAATCTGTTGACAAGTGACGAAGGCCGGTGGAGTGTAATAACCGCCGTTACACTGCCGTAACTTAGATACCCTGACACGATAGTTTACTGTGAAAACACTTGTGTACGTGGCTATGCGCACAACGGTTTTTTTATACTGGTCTTCAAGATGACCTCACTCCACCTGATAGGAAGCAGCCGTGAGGTCCAGATATGGGGTTGACTAGCACAGTAATGGACAACAACTTTGCTGGTCAAGGGATTGTAGGAAGAAAAAAATTACATTCAAAAAACTTTTCATTATCATCTTTAGCTTGTTCTGCATAACTAAATTTTGTATGTTAGCCACACGGAAGTGGACGTTGGGCTGGAGCCTTCGGAAGTCCTACAGAATGTTTTCATTTATTTTATATGGACTCGCCGCATACGGTGACGCCGGTGGCCGCTACACGCCACACGCTACAAGCTATAGGAATATTATGTCAGGTGGCAGCGTTTTGTAGCGGCGTTGGCCCGTATGCTCCCTAAGCCATGTTCGTGGGAGGGTTAACTGCACGTTGTAGCAGGAATGGACTGTCCGTTCATGAAGCAGTGGGTTCAGCTGCACATTACATGACTTTGTTTTGTTTTTTAATTTTATGTTATGAAAGGGTTGACTTAATCAAGTTTTTCAAATTGCTGTATGGACTTACCAGTCTGAAATAAATGCTTTGAAATGAATGAAACCAGTCAACATGACTGAAGGATGGGCCCTCTAAAGTTTGTTTAAAACTATTAAAGGTATAAGTACCTTAGCAAAACTTGATTCGATAAGTGATTCAATTTGCTGTGAAAGAATATGTTTTAAAATAGGTAATATTATTATGTTAAAACGGAGGTTACGTTAGGGCAATTTATGTAAATTATACCAGCTTTTATTTCAAATTAAATATAGGAGAATGTCAAGTCGCTTACCTCAGCGGTGACTCTGTACCCGCCCTTCCCCTTCCCGTGGTCCGGCGAGTGCCTCAGCGCCTTGGAGTCGATCTGCACGTTCGTCTGCATCTTGCCGAAGCACACACAACACGCACTAGCACACACGCACTCGCATCGTCATCACAAGATGGCGCTGTTCACTAGCGAACGCGCACTCACTACCGACGCTCTTTTGTTTCTTACTGGCATTTTACCTAGCTACTGTCATTGTTTTTTTAAATTAATCACTTGATTAACACGACTCACATTAGGAGTCATTTTTATACGTAAGGTAATTAGGTAGTTTGGCTATTGTTATTTTATTTAAAAGTCCACTTGCTCTGAATTAGCTTACAAGCTGTCTAACAATAATGCTTTTAAAATGAGCTCAAAAGAAGAGATAGCGTCTTTCGCACTTATTTTGGCACTAGAAACAGTAAACTTACACTAAAAGTAACTAGATGCTTTAGGCAACACTGACACTCAGTTATTTACACATTTTTTAACCCTCAATTGCGCGTGGAACTTTTCAAATTCCTTTTTCACTGATGATTCGTTAGTAGTGCGTTATTCATCCCTGGACGCCGGAATAATCTGAAACAAAAAGCCAAATGAGTTGGGGCTTGTAATAAAGTAACTCGTAAATGGTGGATACAGAGCTACGCTTTGAGAATTTAAATTGTATTTGAAATGGACTGTGAAAAATGCTGGCACTTATTTTTAAGCTTTTCATTTAGCTTTTTGCTAAGCTGGACTCAAAATTTAATAGAGCTGGTTTTCAAAAGCACACTTGTGTCTTTATGGGATGTTAAAATACAGAAAAGCAAATATTTTGCTATAGCTTTTATACTTAGTACTACTGGGCACAGGCCACACCTCAACTATAAGGTGGCACGATACACTGCAGCACGCGGGCTCAGTGCGGATTATTGTAGGGGGCTTGGGTTAGTGAGAAACCTTGCAGTTATATGTTATCAAGCCATCTTAAGGTCTCCAACTAGGCTTTACGACGTTTAGCTTAGCCGGATCACCGCTTGGAATGCCTTCCAAAGCACGGAGATGTCCGAGAATACATTACTTCGAACAATAAAATGCCGATCTACTGTCAAAACTAAACCACCTTTAAGAGGTGGTAGTAGTAGAACTTACACTGAAAAAAACACCACATCTTTAATATTAGTAATATTAGTATTTATGATTAAGAAAACATTGCATATTATTTCGGAAATAAGGTCGATAATCAAATCACACACCTAATAACATGTAACAATAAACAATTCCAAATATGTTTGCCAAACTAGAATCAACGTTATCATCTCACGTACGACCTTTCTTATTGTTTGTTCCCGTTTTATCTCGCTGATTCCATCTCTGTCACTTCAAGCCACGGTGAAAGAGAAGTCCATAAGTCCTATATTGGCGGAACGTGATCGAGTTACCAATCGGATTGTCTTGTTTGCTGAGCAATTTGATAAGCATTGGTCATTTGAGGCGCCGCGCGTTTTAGGGTTGACAACAAGCGGGAAATGTCTTGTGCTTTTCAGTTCTCTGTAGAACTGAAAAACTGTAAAACAATATTTATTTTGCCTTAAATGTATGAGAAAAGTAACATTCTTTAAGCTATTTTGCTGGGGTGCATATAAGGCTCTTATAATGGAAGGTCCATTTAAGCGAATTATAGAAAAGACAATACCTATTTAAATGTTTTTCAGTCTGAATTGGAGATTTGGAGGTTTTTTTCAAAAAGTCGCATTAAGTCAAACTGAGAATTTTCGTTACAGTTCACATACGGTTAATTTTTTTTCAAATTGCTCAGAGACGGTCATTACCTTATTTTTTTTTTCATTCAATTTGGCTCTTGTTTTGCTTTTATTTTATAGGTTACCTTACTAACTTATATCACGGCTTGGATACAGCAACTCTAACCTCATCTCGTCTATTGACAATTCCTTTTAATATAATGATAATTATCTTCTATCTGATAATATCTAAAACATTTAGTTGAATAAAATCAAAAAACACTCCTCGACCCTTGCTAAGACGTACCTCTGACAGCTAACTAAAGTCAATTACAAAGACAGATTAAAAACCCTACCAGTTTAAATTAGACCAAAGAGTTTTAATCCAAGAGTTTTCTCGGCAAAGAGCCTAAAATTGAAACAAAAATGCCACCAAAACTCATTTAAAGTAATTTATGTAATGTAAATTACTTTGCTTCATCAAAGAAACTGCGCTGCCTTGCAGTAGCGACAAGATAAGTCTTTAAAATGACATTTAGCTTCGCTTCTCTTGGCTAAACTGCTAAGGCAAGAAATATTATACAACTTAGTTAAGATTTAAGATAACTAGACACACAAAGCGGCGAAACTGGTTGAATAATTTCTAACTGGGTTTGAATTAAAAATAAACATTCGATTCAATAGGTCGAATCACAATGGTCCAGTCAAAAAAAAAAGGAAAACTCAAATAACTAACACCTCTTTCTTTATTGAATACACTTATTTCTGATTCATTAATTTAAGTACCACTTACAACAAATTAAAAGTTAAAAATGCATCGTCCATATTAAAACTACTACCTATTATAAATAAACATCGAAGTAAAAATATAAAATAATTTAATATCACAGGGATCACCCCACACAGCTTTGTCTAGGCCCAAACTACGCAGAACTTAAACTATGGGACACTAGCCATGCTTAAAATTACTATAATATTATTATAGTGAGTTAATTTCGACAAAGGGTTCCTAAAGGCATTGTTATGTAAGTTGTAAATTACTGCCAGGAGTTATGCTTTTGTGTATTAAACGGTTTATAAGTGGGGTAATTAGGGTTCCTGCGAGAATTTATTAAACATGGAACCTTTTTAAATTGTTATTTAAATAAAACAAAGGATATTCTCCCGCTTTCCATGGAAAAATACAAGTTAGTTTTATGTTTGTGAATAAAATGAGATCGTTTTATGTGACCATAGGCCTCTCTCATAGGTTTCCAGAGTGCCTGCATCCACCCATATCCTACGTGTTTTAATTAATCTTATATCTTGGTGGAGTTTAGTCGGCCAATATTTTGTTTTTCTAGGGTCAAAACTCGAATGGGACGGGTTGATGGGCGGCGCGTGTTCTTATGACTAGCTTCCCAGGCCTGAGACATACTCCAAAACCAGAATTCATTGCGGATTGCTGAATTGATGTACATAAGAGTAGTGGTAAATCTTAAGTATCATCAAGTCACCTTAAGTCCTCCCACTTAGCTTCTCGAATGATCTCAAACGATACCATCAATAATCCTTCAAAATCAGACTATCAAAGGAGCGAATCAATTCTAATAACACAACCCAAGCATTTACAGTTATTCACTCACGACCCCCCGGGGCCGGTAGTGAACGGGGGGTCGTAAAGGAGACCCTATAAAGAGTAACGCTTCGGGATCCAGGAATAAAATTGATGGTCGCAATTGTGTTCCGAGGATTTGTGTAGAGCTGTTTATTACTTAACTTCATCCTAGTTTCTATTCATCTTTATATGTACGCAAATATAAAGGTGAATATAGACTATTTACTTGGCATTTACTTGTATACAAACATCGAGCATTCGCTATTTTCAAATATATGCGAACCGCTCTAGACGGTCGAGCCTTCCGATGACTTTATATGGAAATGCTTAGGCTAACTGAGCCTGTATTGCACCATTCGTCAAAACGGTACCTCCCAGGTCGCTAATGGATAATCATGTTTTCAGAATAAAAGTGATATCAGGCAATCGCAACTCATTTAAGTTTTTGCTGTAAATTTAAGAAATGAAAATGTGTGAATTGTTGCAAGGAAGAGAGAGAGAACGTTGAAGTTGTAGGAAAAAAACTGCGCTTATTACGGTAATGGACTGTACAGGAGAGAAGAAATAAAGGCCAAAATCGTGACCTTTTTTGGTATCTAGAAAAATCTTCAGTTTTTCAGGGATTACATTACAAGTTCAACGTAGTTGACTGAAATAGACTATACGACTGAAAGCAATTTCCTCTTTTTGAATGTTCCCAAGTCGATCTCCTACAATTCCCTCACCTCCTGCCTTATCAGTATTGTTATCACGGAGGAATGCTGGTCATTTGTGAGCGAGGCGTCGAGGAATCCTCCCCTCCAAATGGGGGGAGAGGACATGTAGGCAGACGGAGCGGAGGGAATAACAAATACTGGAAATGGTCGAAAAGGTAAAAAATAAGCAGGATTATATTTTTGATCAGAAAAGTTAAGATATTATTATTAACATCAAAATAAAAATATCTTCTTTCAACAAGACCTATCACAAAATACTTACAGATCGTCAAAACTTATTACATATCTTGAAAAATAACCTATTAATAGACATGAATATCATTATTTTATCCTGTCACCTTGGTCTGCTGGAAGAAATCTCTTTTTAGAGATAAGCTCATCTGTACTTTATTGCCCTATGAATTGTCAATTGTAATGTCTTTTTGTGTAGAAACAAATAAATATATAGTAATGTATTTTTTCCATTATGTGTCCAATGTAACTATGAGAAATGTGACTCTACCACCGGATCGGTAAGTATTTTCTTTACTAGGAAAAACCAGTAAGAAACTTTTTACAATAGGAGTTAATATTTACTACCATTTATTGTCACGTGACAATAAGCTAGTAAATGATCTTATAGCAACATAGTATGCTTACAGTTTATAAATATTGTGATAAGTAAGATAAGAAACAAAGCATGTTATTGATGTTTTAGTGACTGCAAGACATAAGCATGCATATAACCATGCATAAACTAAAACTAAAAGACTAAAAAATCAAGGATTGACAAAAAAAAACTTTGCACATACATTCGCAAAGGAGACTGTCATCCCGTACAACAAGGTAGGTATTTGAACGTAAGTTTTGAACGTCAAGGCAAATTCAAATTTAAAATATCCTTATTCAAATAGACCTGTTACAAGCGCTTATAAATCGTCAACAAAACAAACAAAAATACGCTTTATAATAGATTTAAATACAATAATAAAAATAATAAATAAATACACTGTACGCAAACATAATGTGACTCAACCACCATGTCGGAAAGTTGTTTCTGTACTGAGAAGAGCCGGCAAGAAACTCAGCAGTTACCCTTTTCAATATGTTCTGTACAATGATCAGTTAGTAAATTACAGTATTGAAATATGAGTACACATCCAGTTACATAATTTAAAAAAACTGTTAGTTTGTGCAGAAAATAACAAACAACAACTCTCTCTCTCTCTCTCTCTCTCGCAAAGTCTCTTGCCCTATATCGTGAGTCCTCCCCGCTGCCGCTCATGGGGGTGCAACAGTCACCCAGTTCTCACCACCCTTTGATGTGATAATCGTTTAGCGATACGAAGGCGATAAGGGCTCCAGTTACGTCGAGATCATTGCTCTTTACGCGTCTGTAAATAACCTGCTTTACATTGCTTTGCATAATGAGCGCTATATAAATGAACGTATTTTTCTTGGAATGACAATTTTGGCTTTTATAATAGAATAAACATGTTTGTTTATTGTTTTGTGACCACTTCGCAAAAGTATTCATTGAACTTTAATACAACAAATATGGCAATCTAGGACGCGGACCACTTGATGGCAAGCAGGTTGATGAACTTTTTCAAATCACTCTTGAACTCCATACTATAAACTCATCAGGAAAACCTCAGCCGGGAGTTCCTTCAACAAATTCAGTAATCAGCTCGTTTAGTGTGTTGGGTGATTGCGCTAGATGTAAATTGTTAAGCTTATCCAGAGTCTTTAAGGTTCACCACTAGGCATTAAAAATCCACACTGAGCCTGCGTGTTGGAGTATAGCTTGTACGAGTTTAAGGTTGGGTTGCACCATCTGACTTTAACAATAACAAACATCCAAAATTCAATAAGTACCGGTTGGGCCCAAAAATGACGTCGAATTGTCAAATTTGACAAAAACTTAAACTTCTACTATGGTGCAACTTTCCCTAAATGTTTAGACGCAGACAATTCGTCACTTTACCTATTTCGTCGCCATACTTAGCATTCTTCAATAGGACGTTCCTTAGCCTAACTAGAACGCATCTGTCTGATGCTGTATTTGGTATCTTTCTAAACTCTACCATCGTCTATAAATTAATATTAACCGTTTGTTTCCCTTTTCAATGTGTTAAATACTCCGAGTAGTTGTTATCAATTAGTCATTCTCCATATGGAATATCAACCATCGCTCCAAAATATTCCATGTTGCCACCTAACGAACTCCAACTACCTGAAGCGTGAAACCATAAAACTCTCAACAAACGGAATAAGCCCAACCTCGAGTGCAGTACAATGATAAATTGCAAGCTGTCCCGCCCAGCATACTGAAGATTTATGCTTCCGCTAATCCGCAGGCTCTGTGCGGTGCTACCATTTGTCATGCAGTAAATAATAGGTCGTAATATGTGCAGATACAATAATATGGAAGGAATCATCAAAAGAAGTTATTGGAAGTAAAATAAATGTTGGTTCGGATCATAATTGCCAATGCAATATTACTTGTTAGAGGCGAAGTAACCTTTGTAATATAATTTTAATGTTGGAACTGAAAAGTATGATAGATCAAAAGCTTGAGGGCCATTACACACTGCCACTGCGATCCAAACGCGATACAGTCACGATGCACCTTCAATACTGCATCGCGACTATCTACGTATACACACACGCACTACGATTTAAACGCGGCGTGGATACACAGCAACGATCGCGTGTGCAACGATACAAATGCGCGTATGGAGCGATGCAAAAACTTGTTGAACTTGCAGGCAACAGTCTCACGGATGCTACGACCGTGCTACGGTCAGCGACTACGGGTGCTACAAATGACGTAGCTCATAACAGCTGGGTGTGGATTTGAGAACTCAACTGCTACTATTCATCATATTCATTGATAATCGAAAAAACACCGATAGCAACCCTGAAACCTCTGAAATGGTGTTCGGAGTTTTTTAATGAAAAGACATGAATGAAGGAAATTGAAAAATAAATGTACATGCAAATTTAAAAAAACGAACTAACTATTTACTATATCGTAAATTAAATGCTATAAATACTCTGATAAGTAAATACACTATAAACACACTGCAACTCTGCCATCGAAATTAGACATACTATGCCACATTACTGAGAAGAACTGTCAAGAAACACAGCAGGTACCTACTCTTTTCAACTTGGTTTTGCTTTACAATACTGCGTAGGTAAATTTCAATAGAAACATAAATGTTGCTTATAAATCATTGTTAAATAACAAAAAAAATTACTACGTGAAAAGTACTCCTAAAACATATTCTTAGGAAAAATCTGTTTGTTATTACTCCAAGTTCTTATAACGTCACTGAGCTGACGCTTATAAAATTTATGATGTTCTCGTAAATAATGATCAAGGAAAATAATTCTACGTCCAACTTTTCTTGGACAAAATACTCGAGTAACCACGGGACATCTTAATGTTCTCGTAACGTATCGTTTTGACCTTGGGTTGAAAATAATATGAGTAGGCTTTCAAAAAGAACTACGTACTTAATCAGCAGTATTGTATGTTTATTTTATCCTGCTAATGTCTAATGTAGACCGAAGATCTGGTCAAGGTCGCGGGAAGCCGCTGGATGCGGACAGCGCAGGACCGGTCGTTAGGGAGATACTTGAGGGAGGCCTATGCCCAGCAGTGGGCGTCGTTCGGCTGATATGATGATGATGGATGTCTAATGTAAATGCGAAATATGGTTTTACATGCTTCGATACTTATAACCTCAAAAGCTTGATTTAGAACAGCTTATACTTAGTGAAGTGTAAAAATAAAATTAAAAAAATGCCAGTACAAAGAATAGCCATCAGATATATTGTAGCAGGTTGAGAAGTTGGGTATGTATCTATTGATTACTAACAAAAAAAAATAAGTAAAAATTAGAATGTCTTCCAATATTTACGCGAACACTATACATCGAAATAAAACAACTTAACGGAATCTTCTCGCGGTCTTATATTTTCTTCCATTTTCCAATCCGACGTTTTGACTACTTTACAGCAGTCGTGATCGTGGGGTAAGTAAAAATTTATTAATTAATCTGAAAATAAAACTAAGCACAAAATGAACATTAATTATTTCACTACTTTAACTTATTATTAACTTCTGAATACGACTAGATCAGAGGTTCCCAAACTTATTTTGTCTACTGCCCACTTCGAGAATAAATATTTTTTTAGCGCCCCCCTTTTTTCACCTACCGCCTCAACACAACGCCCCCAATTTCTTTCTGGGTCTCTTACCGCCCCCCTTGAGACCTGCAGCGCCCACAAGAGGGCGTTATCGCCCACTTTGGGAAAGACTGGACTAGATGCTAGTCACTAACTTCTATACTCAAAAACATATTAACGTCAGTTTAGACCAAATCAACTTTGTTCTAGATGGCGCTATGTGGAATAATGTGCAGTGATATTAAATGGTAACTTGGCTGTACATTCTAAAATATTTAGCCGTGTGACAACCATATGAAAGCCTGCTTAGTTTGGAGTTAGATGATCTTGGCGTAAATGTCTATCAGACAGCGTAAACGTAAAGCGCGCTGAACTGATCATCAAATAAATATGTTATTACCGAGCTTCATACAAAAGCTTCTTAACCGAAGTACGTCAAATAAACACGCATCGAAGCCCCACAAATGCTTTATAACAACAATGTTATTACAAATAAGTACTTACGAACTCACCCAACTCCTCGATGTTAGTACAATGACGTCACGAATTGGTGTTTTCGCACACAAGTATTATATATTCGATATTATATTATTTTTATAGGTAGTACCTGCTGAACTGAACAAGCATGGTCGCTTTAGATATCGTCATTGTGTCAAAACAAATGTATTGTCGCTAAAGATAGTTCCCATAAAGCTAAAGGCGTCTGTAGATGTCATAATGTCCAAAACATTGTTTGAGGCTGTAAGGTTAGTGCTAACTTTTTGTCAGATTTATCAAGCCACCCAAGGCCTCCGACTTGGCTCAACGATTGACATCTGGTGACGTCAGCCGGGAGTCCGGGTTCAGTTACTTAAAGATGTCCGAAAAAATACTTCACTAAGTTTCGGTTGGTGTGGTAACCTATCCTATTCAAGACCCGGCGTGTTTTGCTTAACTACGGCGATCGTTGCTAATCTACTGTAACATCTGAGCTGATGTTATGTCCAAAACCAAAATGCCATAATTTAGAACGCTCCAAATAAAGGCGGTAGGCTCACCTCTTTAAAAAATGAATTAAATTTGGCGGCTACTGAATGTTAGAAATCACTCGTCACAACTCCAATAGCCACTGCCGCTGTTTATGCTTTTAAGATATTCGTGACGCATGTAATGTTATAAGGTCAAGAGCTTTCCTACCAATGTGCAATGGTACCTATAACAGTTTACCGATGCTACTTTATATTCCACGGCGTACGTCAGAAGCGTGTAGGAAGTTGTGTTCATTTGTAAGTGTGTGTGTGTGTGTGTGTATTTTCCGCGCCATGAAATTCGGCGGAAATGTAGTGTGAAAATTTCTCCTCCGTCGGTTAAGTACCGAATACAATTCTACGAAAGTGCATTACACCTACGCGTAGATTTCTTAAGGCTTCATGATATTTATTTAGCTCCGTCAAGCGTTAAACAAATAATTTAACGTTAATCACCTCAACTAACAAAAGAGAAAGGTGGCTATGAAACTTACTGAATGATTCATAAATGAGTTGGTATTGAAAAGGAACCAAGTATGGATCTTCGAGTTCAAAATCTAAGCATTTTCCACATTTGTACAGTGAAAGTTATGGCACTTTGGTAAAACTGGATCATCAAATAGTCTTAAATAGTTTTTGCTTTGCCAAGAATTATCATTAAGATTTAAAAGAACTTACAGTTGGTTATGTGTTACTAAGTAGTATACTAGAAATCAACTAGTAACAGAACATTGAGCATTCGCTGTTTTTAATTAACATCAACCACATTTCGCAAATTCGAAACTTAATAATGGCGAACTGTACTGTGACACAATACCTTCAGTTAGATAGAAGGTTGTCTCATCAGGGTCCCTTCACAAAACATTAAAACAAAGTACACTCAGTCACAGTAAACGTGCAGTACATTCAAAAAGCAGTGAGTGTAGTAGTACAGTCGACCACAATTTACATGTATTTACGGTCTTGTTTACTACTCTGTTTGGGGCTGAGGACTGAGTTAGGCCCAGACTCCACCAAAGCGGAGATGTGCGGAGATGTGCGGGGCGGAGATGTGTTTCAGCTTGGGTGACTCCACCGAAGCTGTGCGAGGCGGAGATGTGTGCTGTGTGCTGGCTGGCTATGCGATTAGGGTTGTCGCCTTTTATGTTCTTATTGAATAACAGGGAAGAAAAGTACGGAGTATTAAAATAAAGAACTCTTTTATTTTATTTAGACAGATAAAACGTAAAAACTTTATTTTCTCCTTTCTGTAATTCCGGAGCGTCGTCATTTTAACATCTCATTCTATTAAACAAATAGTTATTTCTTAATTAACAAAACAAAGAAGTTTGTTTTGCTGAAGAAGCTTTGTTTTGCTGTTCATGACAGAAAAAACTCTTTTGCTTTTATGCGAAAAAATTTTTTCTGTCATGAACAACCCGGCGGGGATACACAATAACAATGAAATTAATATTATACGTTTAGAGAACTACTTCAGAGGTGTCATTTATTCTTGTGCAGTTGATAGTTCTGTAAACCCTAAGAAGAACATTTGATTATAAGGTTTGTTTGATTTCTTCATAAACATCACCCACATCGAGCATAAGTTGTTTCGAATTCAAACTTTCAATTTTGTTATCAATATTGTCAAAGACTAGATTGCGTTTAAAATTAATCGAAAATGGGTCAACACGAACGCATAAAGAGAAGTGGGGACTCGATTCATAAGATATACAATCAAACATGTCACAACTCAAAAATAAAATCTAGCTATACATGCAAAATTAAGTATTTTTGCGTACTTTATCTATCTTTCAAAGTGTAGAGTACAATTTCTTGAAATTCCGTTCAACTGTTTATTATAAAGTACGGGCGCCAGCCCTAGCTGCGTGTTTGCGCGGCAGTGTTGCCAACTTAGGGGAATTTCAACTCGATATGTTTATATTACGAAACGTAAGTAGGTTACGAAAAATTGGAACTACAGAAATTCTACACAAACTAAACAAGCAGGTGAAACTGATTCCTCTGAAGACGACCTTCTTCAGTTATGTTCTTTATAATAAATACTATTGTTTCATTTTTTAACATAATCGGCCTATATACATCCCACTGCTGGGCACAGGCCTCACCTCAACTATGAGGTGGAACAAGCCATACTCCAACACGCTGGCTCAGTGCGGGTTGTTGGAGGGGTGTAAGGTTAGTGAGCAACCTTTTTGTCAGATGTTATCAAGCCGCCCGAAGGCCTCTGACTAGGCTTAACGACTGACATCTAGCGACGTCAACCGGGACCAACTGCTTAACGTGCCTTCCGAAGCACGGAGATGCCCGAAATACACATCACTAAATTTCGGTCGGATGGTCACCCATCCCTTTTCCGACCCGGCGTGTGTTGCTTTACAACAACGATCGTCGCCGATCACTGTCACAACTGCGCCACGGGCACCTCTTTTTATGTTTTATATTATTGCATAATAATGATTTCATTTTATTACTTCAAAGTTTCATAGTCACTCAAATTAACACCGTTAAATCGGGATTTCTACCATGTACATGGTAGTCTGGTGGATTTTAATATTTAAGTTTACGGATATCGGTAGTGGTATAAAGGAGATCGGATGTATCTGACTCTGTGGCTATCTATAGATAGACGTTGCCATTTTGAACACGTTTTTCTCTGACACGTTTGTGATGCCTGAAAAAATATATAAGATAATATGTATGTAATATGTATATTTACTCCCTAAAGTTGGGGTAAAAGCCCTAAGTTGGCCACCCCGGCTGGCACCGCGGGTGCGGACGGGAGGGGGCAGGGTGGCGCCGCTTACAGAGGCCGCTTGACCTCGCTTCACACAGCTCGACCCAGCTCGCCATACAAAAATACACATCTCCGCTCAGTGGTCTCCACCGAAGCTGTGCGAGGCGGAGATGTGTGAATAACGCAATTCTATTGGTTGTTGAAAACACAGCTCGACGCCGCACATCTCCGCTCAGCTCCGGTGGAGTCTGGGCCTTATGGTCGCAAGCGGTAAAACCAAGTTCACGATTACCTAAATATTACTTGTTTCAGTTGTGAAAATAGGCCAAACATTTCAAGAAAGGTGTTATGAGATGACGTACCTACCCATATCATACCATAGAATATATCGTACTAAATATTTAGGTATAGACTCAGTGCAGAATCGTACGACGAGGAATATTGTTGGTAAAGCGAACGGGTTTTTAAGATACTCCCTTACCAGGATAAAGATTGTGAAATAAAGTCTTGCCACCGTTTTCCCAATAAGCAGAGTTTGAATGTTTAAACAAATAAACTGTGGTCAATCATGCTTGTTTATCACTTTGGTTGCAAAAAACAGGCTCCTCTTTCTGACACCAAAGCCGCATTCGCTTAGAGAGGGATGAGAACCGCAAATGCCGTACGTAGGAATGAGTGGCTTGCTATCATTATTTTGTTTTACATGTTGATATAAGTACATCTAAGGGATGTTAGTTTATTTTATAAGGCAAATAGTTTTTCAATTCAAACTCTTTTTTGATATGTTTTTAAAGTATCGGTTTACTTATCGCTTAATGTAATGTGCAGTAAAAATAAACGTTTTGAATTGAATTAATGTCAGTAGTCAGCCTTTTCAGGGCCTTGGGGTGGCTAGATTACACTAGACAATAAGGTTTATCGGTTACCTTACTTATAGGTACCTCCGAAGAAATCGAACTATTTCGATTCGTGTGTGATTTATAAAAACAAAGTCTACCCCTGCGACTACGTGCAGACAAATTGTCTATCTAAACATTGGCACAAAAATAGGTTCAATAATAATATTTTTTGACATATTATGAAAGAAATATTTGGTAAAGAGCCAAATTTAGGTCTATTTTCGATCGAGGGAAGTTGGTCAGATTGTGTAAGCGAATATTCATCTGTTAGATCCTAAACTGAAACTTAATATACTTTTCAGAAGTTAACGTCAGTTTTAGTTTTTAAAAACTGTTTAGCGCGGTATTGGCAGGAAAACTGGCACTTAAACGTGGGATATTGCTATATTTGCCACCACCCTCTACTGGCTTTATTACTACGCAAAACGGGACACTCAAATAACAAAATGCGATAACAATCACCGAATTCCACTTACCCGTGGCGTTAGGGTTGTTGAGATCCCCTCATTAAAAACGGAACAACGTTTCTCATGTTCACATACAACGTATACACATAAACTGCCTTATATAAGTCCCACTGCTGGGCACAGGCCTCACCTCAACTATGAGAAGGCGCGAGCCATACTCCATCACGCCAGCTCAGTGCGGATTGTGGGAGGGGTTTAAGGTTAGTGAGAAACCTTAATGTCAGATGTTATCGCTGCCCTAAAGCCTTCGGCTAGGCTTAACGACTGACATCTAGCGACGACAACCAGGATCAGCTGCTTAAAGTGCCATCCGAAGCCCGAAAAATACATCTGAAAGAGTCCTAGCTACCCTTGTGGTATTTCTCCAGGGTACAACTTACCTTCTTTCCCCAAAGTTCGGAACTACTGGGGTATGTGGGACTCGGAACTTCTGGCCAGCCAATATAGATACCCACTTAAACCAGTGGCTGGCCATCCAAAAACCAGACATTAGCGTTTTAAGTAGTCATTTGCCACACAAAACTTAAAATCCTACAATTAATGGCTTTCCTAACTGTGGCGACCCTAACAGAGCTAGTTAACCTGTAAAAGCGGTCGGTTTGCGAGGGTCCATTTCAGACGATACCATCTTGCGTGTGCGCGAGGGTCGCGGGAAGGTTAACTTTTGTAAACACTTAATTAATTTTGCGTAGCATGATATATTCCGCCTCTGTACAGAGGCTTACTCTACTGGTCATGATCTCAAGTATTTCACAACATAGTGGCAATAATTTGATACATTTCAAAACGCGTTTTTAGATCTTCTAATTGCGTGAAACACGCTATACATTTTTTTAAAAATATATTAGTTTTTTTATGTCCTGCATAGTTAAAAATTAGAAGCAGCTAACAACGCCACTGGTGCACCAGTAAATTCTCGTTCCTCACAAAGGTTGATGGTTTCTCATTACACCTCTCAACCATTATTGACGACTAAATAACTGCACATAATACTGCACAGCTACTTAACCTAAAGTGCCTGAGAGCAGATTAGATTAGATTGTTTAGTACCACACGGGTTTACATGCATAATGTAATTAGAATCAAAACCCAAGTACGTCTCACAGCTCCTCACTAATTACTAAGAGCGTGATATGTGCGAGACCGATAGATGCACTTTAGGAAGATACTCGTTCAGACTCGAACGGTCACAGGTTCAGTTTCCGCACCAACACAAAATGATGATTGCTGGCCGTTGGGGCGGAAAGGTTCTGGAATGGCGACCGCGTACCGGACAACGTTCCGTGGGCAGGCCATCTACAAGGTGGACCGACGATCTGGTCAAGGTCGCGGGAAGCCGCTGGATGCGGACAGCCCAGGACCGATCGTTGTGGAGATCCTTGGGGGAGGCCTATGTCCAGCAGTGGGCATCGTTCCGCTGACATGATATGGCTTTCTAGAGGAATAAAGATGACCATCTACATGGTCTAATTCTGTAGTGTTGACCAACAGAAATAAACTCATTATTTGCCATAACTAGTTATTTTACTTGAATAACTTATTTACGTTCTTTTGTGTATGCAGGTCGAGTGATACATTACGCTGATGATCCACACGCATTAAGTTAGCTGAAATCCATGCGTTTATACAGAGTTTTGAAATTTCTTGGCTAGAGGTCCTGACCTCAAAAGTAAGTCATTCACTGCTTAAAAATAGCTACACATAAGGGGTCCCTTCTGCATGCACAGCAAACTTTACCAATAACTATTTCAGAAAACCAAGAGGTTATTGTGTCCCGTAAATTCCTGAGCAAACAGTGACCGTTGGCGAGGCCAAGCTGGCTCGCTAAGCGGCGTGGTCACGCGACTCGAATGCTTGCACGACATTATAATAAAACAAATGCTTTGACCGGACAGAGACAGGGCAATTCAAATTAAATGAAGAATTACGATTTGTGAATCCATGCAGATTATGCTACGTTGAATTATTTCTCGATACGACTTAGCCAACACCACGATCCGCGCCAAAACTGGGATCCGAGACGTTGGCCTTAAAGGCGCAAAACTGAAGTGGGAGTGGGCAGGTCATGTTTGCAGGATGCATACGGATAAATGGGCCCGAATTACCACCTTATGACTCCCCACAGACGGACGACGCCGAAGAGGAACGCCTAAAAAGCGATGGTGTGATGACCTTGTAAACCACTCCAGAGATTGGCAGGTTTTGGCTGTGGATAGGGACCACTGGAAGAGCTTGGGGGAGACCTTTGCCCAGCAATGGGATCTAGACGGTTAAAAATGATGAAAAAAGGACTTAGCCGTAGCGAAATGACGGAGCAATACAAATTCTCTACTCGTGGCTATTTGTGGGCTTAAAGCTAAAAGATAAACAACGGATGTCCGCCGTATGTCTGAAACAAGTACGCCAGTGCATATTGGATGAAGTTAGTCAAACAAAACTCTCTACTTTATTGGCAATTAAGATAAAACAATTGATTATGATTAATGAAAAACTAAAACTATTTTAAAAACGAATAACTAAACGAATAAAAAAAAATATGAACTCTCTTCATAACAGGCATTCGGATGATACCTTTAAGAATAAAATTAAGATAACAATTTTTGAAATTGTTTTTACCTTGAAGCATGAGCAAGAACCATGGTCGGGCAACCTCCTTTATTTTTAATATCGTTTCCTTTGTTACTCTCCATATCAAAAAGTCTTACGTAAATAAGTAATATTTCATTTCCGTTCGAAGTAAAACAAAAACATCGAAACATTCTCGACTTTTTCCGTATCAAGCCTGTCGGTGAAATACCCGAGTAGTAGTATATTATTGACGAAGCTCACAAATTAATTTCTGGCGGAGATGTTGTCAATAACAACCTTTCTTCGAAAACCTCATTTATCCTTTCGCACTAGGTTATTTTCGCTTCAATCATCTATTTCGGCAATAATTGTTGTATTGTATACGAACAGCATTAAGTAGACCATTACATTACAAAGAGATATTTAAAGTCAAGGGAGTTTTTTTGTCAAATTAAGGTCTACCTGAACGTTGTCTGGAAGAGATCGCTTTTAGCGATGAGACCGCCTGTATTGGACATTCAAAATATCTTTAAGCATCGTTATTTAACTTGTTTTCTTTGTGCAATGAAGTATATCTTATCTTATGTTGTCTATTTGCTACAGTCGTTGTATGAAAATAAATACACTTTGTATAAAAGTAAAAGTTCCGAGCATTGGATCCCCAAACATTTGAAGATATGATCGAATTTACAATTATTCTTGCTAAATATTTCGGAAGCGTTATTCAAAGTCCTTGTCGAAAATGCAAATACATTTTTCGATGTTATTATTACTTTCCATTACTACATCACGTTATTATATCGCTAATTATCCTTTTCACATTAATTATAATCAGTGGCAATCCTTCACAGAGAGCAATGAGACGTTAATTATGAACGCGGTCGACCACATGACACGTCCAAATACAGGATGTTGCTTCAAATCCTGCCTTTACAAAGGAGACTCTTAAGCGACCTAAATACATTCAGATGAATATTATAGTTTTCCTGAACTAGATTCAAAAATCAACAGCTTTACATGGTGAGCCACCTTTCCTTTTAACGTTGAATCCGTCCATCCAAATCCATAAAGATTTTGAAAGTCATTATATTTTGGTTTCAAAAGTTTTGAGTGACATCCTGAGTTATTATTAGGTGAGTACCTAATGTTTTTGGCCCTTTTGGAGCAGCACCGGCAAACTGGCACACCACCACACAAATGTTGCAACGAACTCGAGTTGAACAACATACTGTGTAATATCTTCCCAGAATAGTAAATATCTACTTAGTTACATCTCAAACACGCACAAGTTCTGCGACCGCTAAGAGTTGCGTGTAGTCTTGTTTTAGTTCTGCTAGTTAGTGTACCGATATCATTATGAATTTAATTATGTGAGTTTTGACAATGTTCTTACTCTAGTTGTCTGTCAGGGCTGGCATCAGTGTAACAAGTTTTTTGTTGTTTATGTGTATTTCTGTGGTAAAATTGAGCACATAAGCAGTGCGGCTTATTTTGTTTGTTAGTTTGTACTTGTACCTCTCAAGAGCTCTCCTTCTTTCTACGCCTAGTTGGAGACCTTAGGGTGGCTTATAATCTGACAGCGTGTGTATGGCTTGCGCCACCTTATAGTTGAGTGGGGCTTATAGTGAAAAGCTTTTTGTTGTAGTAGTAGCCAACTCATAACCATCACCTCCCTTCCTCTCATTTGTAGTTACCGAAGCCTATTTTTACCCTTCCACAAGCTTCAAGATGACTTTAGAATGCTCCAGAATAACCTGCCATTTTTTAGGACATCCGGGCCGGCTGCCAAAATACAAAAGAAATATTACGTAAAAATGTCTAACCTTTGAGCTATCGTAACAATATTTTTCACTTATCCTTCAACTCCAGCTGGGATAAGAATCTCACATCGATATTGTTTCTAAATTTGGCAACACTCGTAGCGACGGGGAAGGCCGCGGGTCAAGAGGAGTGTTGATGTTGAATCTCTTTCATCTACCCGCACCCTTGAGGCTTGACCTTTTGGAAGCTGTTTATGAAACTACTGGCTAACCAAAGATATTAAAAATAATAAAAAAGCAACCTAAATTAAGATCGCAGGCCGCTTTGGAAATCTGTGAGGGAGGCCTATGTTCAGCTCAGTGGACGTCGTATGGCTGCTGATGGTGATGAACCTAAATTATAGCCTAGCTTCTGTGTTGATCAAATACTTAATCATGTAAAGGCATCTTAATGGCTTAAGACGACATCCATACAGATATAAAAATGCCTAGGGAATATAACCTAGCGCTTTGAAGAAGTCTCTCTATCTCAGTAATGAAAAATCCTGTTTAATAAATCAATTGTTAGTTTCCGGGTGAACTCTTTTGGGAGGTTTCGTCCATATCCTATTCAGCCCAAAAATGAACACGGCCCTTGAGGAAACCCCGAGGCTGTCCAGGACGAGGGTGTCCTGTTCGTAGGGTTGCCACCGACTGTCTTGTTTTAAATAATATTACAAAAACTTTAATTTCGTATTACTCCTCTGGTAAAACATCAAAAACATCGTCAAAAGCCGTAGTAACTTATTTGGATGTTTTGGTCTAATTTCTATAAATGAAAAGACGTCAACTGAGCTAAAACTGAGCTGTAGAATGATCATAATAAGGCCCCAGGCACACCAAGACGCAGATGACGTGACGAGGTGGAAGCCCCTGCAGAGGACTGGCTTTAAGAGGTCCAAAATGGACCTGAGTGGAGGAGAAGAAGGGAGGCCTTTGTCCAGCAGTGGTATTCTAATGGCTATCTTGAAATAAAACCAGATATAACAGCTGCAGCGGTTTATGCTGAAACAGCGACCTCGTTGGACCCACTTCGTAGGCTCTTTAATTAGATTTTTATGTTTCTGTTTTTTTTGTATTAACGGTGCAACGTTTGTAAAAATGCTTGTTGTATGAGCCTTTGAGGCCAATAAAAGTATTTTCTTTCTTTCATATAAAACACTTAAGTACTCTGCCAGCCCTGTGTCTTGGGCCAAATGAATAACTTAATACAAACACCCCCGGGGGTGTTGTTTCTGAATCAAGGGCGCAAACGTTCAACCCTGTTGCTTCGGCGCATCAAATATGCAACGAGTGTTTGTTTCAATCAGTGTTAGTTGCGCTAACTAAGTTACAACTTGTTTTACATATACGGGTTCAATCTGTTATACAAACGTTAAATAGGTTCAGACACACATTGAAGAGGTTTCTCTTACACATCCAAACATCGAATCAAAAAGATGAAAGTCTAAAACTCACCTGCGAGTTCTTCGCGACGCACTTGCCGGGGCACTCGTCCCAGAGCTGAGATACGTTTCACCCATACTGCGGGCCTGGCCCGCTATCCTTCACTTATGAATGGCAACAGTTTTTGGTTTTTGTTTTGGGTATGTGTAGCATATTTTGTAATGCATGCGTGGCATGGTGGCGTGGCAATCACGTTGCTTTGCCTGTGGCTGCTTGGCTAGCTGTCACCTGTCAACCCTTCCGCCTGACATTCCGATTTAGAGCTGCGCGGTCCGAAGTGCGACTGCGCAACCAACTCGTTAACTCCTTGCGCCCATCGCGCGCAGCGCTAGTGCTGCATTCCGGCAATTGAGTGTCGATGTATGTAATTTAAGTATTTATTTTATTTATTTAAACACTTTTTATTTTGTTCATCCTATGTATTTATTGTCCCCATCCTATTTCAATCTTCGTTTATTTATCTGCTTTAATATCATTATCTATTCTAACCCCATTATACATATAATATTTATTCTTCTTGTTGTTTCGATGTCGGACGACACCACCGCCGAGGCCCTGGCAGAATACCAGCATCGTCGCAGCTCTAAAGCTGCGACGGTACAAATGCTGAGTCAGGGACCTCGTTGGCCTCACATTGTAGGCTCATTGTATTTCTATGTATATTTTTTTTTTCTGTGTGCACCTTAATTGTTCTGTGTGTTTTTTTTTAATTTTTACTTGTTATTTTAATGTAGCCTTTGTTTAAATTGTAAATAATAGTTTAACAATCATATTTTAATTTGGCAAAGTTCCTGATAGATGTCGTATCAATTTCATTGACACAAGCAAACTTCAAGTTTCAGATAGCATAGGAAGCATGTGATAGGCTCTAGTTCCATCTATTTACGCAGAGATGTCCCTATCCTCCTTTAAATCGCGGTAGCATTGTGTTACAAAATTTTGTATATACTTCTTCAGGACTTAATAAATTTGTCTTCGCCTTGGAATCGGTGTTTTTATTCATGGTGCTTCGAACCGGATATTTTTGTGGAGAACGTGTGGACAAGCGGTAACAAGGAAGCGGCACCTAGCGGAGATCAGGTTTTGATGTTGAGAGCTAATTGTATGGGCTGGAAAACTGTAAGTAAAGTGAACTAATTGTATGACCAGTAGCCAAGCAAAAGTAAATCTTAGTTCAAAGGAAGAAATTACTTAGAAAAGTCGGAGTAGTTTTAGACTTGTAAAATTTTAAGCTGATTTTGGTTGAGACGGGGAATCCATGCCCAATTTTCTCCAAAAGTACCAACAAAAAACACTCTGAAAATTTACGCCCAATACAGGACTTAGAATATTTGGCTCTCAGCAACTGTCAAAGACTTTGAAAAATTTTGGACAAACTTCAAACAAACATAATTATTTTTAAACAAAGTTAGATTCTGAACATGATTGAAATGGATTCATTGATTAGAGTACAGGGTGATATAAAGAACAAAATTTCAAAAGCATTTACCAACTATAAAAAATCCCCAAAAGATAGAATAACCAGTAGCTACATTGAAACTAGACTGGAAACTTTGGAAGATTTGTGGGCGAGTTTCGGGAAAACACATCAAAGGTTAATTCTAGAATATAAACAAGGAGATTTCGAACAGTCACAATACCACCTGAACGATGTTTTTAGTGATACGGAGGAGCTATACACGGAATATAAGAGCGTTTTAAAGGAATCTTATGGGAATATACGTAACAAAAATGCAGTCCCGACGAGTTCAACAAAGGTTGAGGTACAATTACCTAAAATTTCGATACCAGGATTTTCGGGAAAATACTCTGAGTGGACGACATTCCGCGATCTTTTTCTGTCGCTCATTCACAGCAACCAATCACTTCAAACCGTGCAGAAGCTTCATTATCTGAAAAGTTACCTATCTGGCGAAGCAGAACAACTTCTTCGTCATCTTCCAATTACAAGTGATAATTATTTTGTGTGTTGGGAACTTTTGGAAAACCGTTTTAACAATAAAAAATATCTTACGAACTGTATTCTTAAGAAGTTCTTTAGTCTGAAAAATGTTACGCAAGAGACTTCAAGTGCCCTGAAGGAACTTCTTGACGGTACAAATGAGTGTCTTAACGCCTTAAAAAATGTAGGGATAAACACCCAAAACTGGGACGTTATGATAATTCACGTTGTAGCATTAAAATTAGATGGCGAATCGCGCAAGCTGTGGGAAGCTAAATCTTGTAATGTCACCACAGATTTGCCAACATTAAAAGACTTTTTTGAATTTTTAGAGCACAGATTCAGGACACTTGAATTCTTGACCCCTAAGGTCACAAGAAAAACCCAGTCTCATCATGTCGCCACTGATGCTAATGCCAGTAACAAAATTTCGTCATGTTCTTTCTGTTTTGATAATAACCACAAGTTAGGTAATTGCAAGAAGTTCTCAAATGAATCCATGTTAACACGTCGTGAATTTGTCCAAACCTCTCGCTTATGTTATAACTGCCTAGGTCCAAACCATTCAGTAACATCGTGTCGTTTGCCCACCAGATGCAGAATCTGTAACAAAAACCACCATTCTCTTTTGCATAGTAACTATACCAACGGATCTACGGGCGTTTCTGAGGGAAACGTACGATCCAATGATAACAATGTTGTCGCGACAACAGCGACAGCATCGGGCGAAACCAAGGATACAAACATAACAACTTGCTTCTCTAACAACAAGAGTCAAGTTCTCTTAGCGACCGCTCTAGTAAAAGCTCAGAACAACACTGGATTTTTTATGACACTTCGATCTTTAGTAGATCAGGGATCACAGGCTTCTTTCATAACGGAGTCTGCGGTTCAATTACTTGGGCTGAAGAAAGAAGAAAGCAGAAGTGTCATATCGGGGGTGGGGAGCGATTCTAATGCATCGCTTAGTTCCAAGTATGTAGTTCACATCAAATTGCAGTCTATCCAAGACCCAACATTTATCATCAAAGTTAAAGCTCATGTACTTACCAAGCTGACTTCTTTCCTTCCTGAAAGAAGCTTCAACGTTAAACTGTGGCACAACATGCCTAAAATGAAACTAGCCGATCCAAACTTCAATCTATCTAGTAAAATAGACTTATTGTTGGGTGCAGAAGTCTACTGTCAAATATTATCTGAGGGGCTAGTGAGAGGTCCAATAGGAACACCAATCGCCCAGAATACCAAACTCGGCTGGATTTTATCAGGAGAAGTTAGGGAAATTTCCGAAACCAAACCATCCAGCTGCAACAATGTAGTCACTTTGCATGCTCAAGTTGATGTAACATTTGATCTCAAAAGATTTTGGGAAATTGAATCTGATGATTTTTCAGCTAACAAAAGGCGACTTACACCAGAAGAGGAAAGATGCGAGGAGTTCTACAGCCAAACAACAACAAGAGATCCAACTGGGCGTTATGTTACCAGGTTGCCATTCAGAGATGAAGAACCACGCTGTAAATACGGAAATTCACAGCAAATCGCTGTAAAAAGGTTGCTCATGCTGGAAAAGAGACTACTGAAATTACCGGAACTGAAGATTCAGTATTCAGATGTGATTGCCGAGTATTTAAACCTTGGCCATATGGAAATGATACCGCCTGAAGAGATTGACAAACCTGAAAGTGTATATTTACCTCACCACGCTGTAGTGAAGAATGAAAGAACGACCACAAAGGTCAGAGTGGTTTTTGATGCTTCTTGTCAAGACAACAACGGCATATCTCTGAACAGTGAATTGATGATAGGTCCAACTCTGCAGTCGGATTTAAGGCAAATTATGATGAGATGGAGACTACATCCTATTTGTATAGTAGCAGATATCGTCAAAATGTATCGACACATCAGGGTGACTGACGATGATGCAAACCAACGTATCGTTTGGCGTAATACTCCAGAAGAACCGATTTCACATTTTCGTCTGCTGACCGTTACCTTCGGCACTGCTTCGGCTCCATATGTGGCTGTCAGATCGCTCCAGCAAGTGGCACATGACGAAGGCAAGCATTTCCCTTTAGCTTCTGAAAGAGTCTTAAGAGATTATTATATGGATGACCTTCTTACCGGCTGCCAGACCATTTCAGAAGCAAAACAAATATGTACCGAAATGAAGGAACTTCTAGGAAAGGGAGGGTTTGAACTTCAGAAGTGGTCAAGCAACAATGATGATCTTCTAAGAGAAATAAGCCAAGATAAAAAAGCAATGGGAGACAACCTAGAATTGAAAACCGATGATGTAATCAAAATCCTGGGACTTACCTGGAACCGACGAGATGATGTCTTCCAATATTCTGTGCAGTTGCCTCCAGTCAGTGAACCTGTAACAAAAAGGAAGGTAATATCTGATATATCTAAATTGTTTGACCCAATGGGATGGATAGCGCCAGCAATAGTTAAGGCTAAAATATTCATTCAGCAGCTATGGCTTGCAGGGATAGCATGGGACGAAGAGCTACCACCAAAACTACTGAAAGCATGGCTGATCTATCGAGAAGAACTTAAATCACTTACCAAATGTCGCCTGCCACGCTGGATTGGCATGAATGAAAACTGTAAAGCACTAGAGCTTCATGGATTTAGCGACGCTTCAACTGACGCCTATGCAGCTGTAGTGTATGCGCGTGTGGTGGATGAATTTGAAAATGTCCATGTTCATCTTTTGACCTGTAAAACTAAGGTATCTCCAATAAAACAAGTGTCCATTCCACGGCTTGAATTGTGCGGGGCAAACTTACTGGCAAAATTGCTAAAGGACGTCTCAGAAGTTTTGAAAGTACCAAAGGCCGATTTGCACGCTTGGACTGATTCTACCATCGTGCTAGCTTGGTTAAGTAGTCATCCAAGCCGTTGGAAAACATTCATTGCAAACAGGGTTTCAGATATTCTAAACGTTTTAGACAGAGATCAATGGTCACACGTGTCATCTTTTGATAACCCAGCAGACTGTGCCTCTCGAGGTGTTAATCCATCAGAATGTGACTCACTTCCTTTATGGACAAACGGTCCTGCATGGTTAAAAACGGAACCTATTGAATATAACAAGACAAAGATTGAAGATACAATGTTGGAAGAAAAAGGAAAAAAGGTGTGTCATGTTGTTGAAGTGAACCAGTTAGAGTTATGGACCAAATTTTCAACATTACGGAAACTAATCAGGGTGCTAGCATATTGTAGGAGGTTCATATCCAAGACTCAAAGGTCTACTGGTTCCTCATATCCTGTGTGGCTAACCAAAACCGAACTATCTGAAGCAAGGAATATCAGTGTTAAAAATTGTCAACTAGAAAACTTTTCCCAAGAAATAAAGGATATCGAATCAAAGCAAGCAGTTAATAAGAAAAGTAAACTTACCGCACTATCTCCTTTCCTCGATAAAGAAGGTGTCTTGAGGATGGGTGGTCGTCTCGAGAGCGCCGATATAAGCAACGATCAAAAACATCCAATCATCTTGCCGTCAAAATCGCACTTCACAGATCTTGTCATTGCAGATGCGCATGAAAAAACATTGCATGGAGGATCTCAGCTGATGCTTAACTATTTGCGTTTAAATTATTGGATATTAAATGCTAAAAATCGCACAAAACTCTTTGTGCGCAAGTGTATTACTTGTATACGTTATGCAGCAAAATCAAGAGATCAACTTATGGGTCAGTTGCCGTCAGCCCGAGTCACACCGACTCGTCCTTTCTACCAAAGTGGAGTAGATTACGCTGGACCCATTCAAATAAGGACTACCAAAGGAAGAGGTCATCGCGCTTATAAGGGCTACATATGTTTGTTCGTTTGTATGGCCACAAGAGCCATTCATCTGGAAGCTGTGAGTGACCTCACATCGCAAGGATTTCTGGCAGCATTTAGACGTTTCGTGTCCAGACGTGGTCATTGCGCTGATCTCTATAGCGACAATGGCACGAACTTTGTAGGTGCTGCACGTGAACTAAGAACGCTATTTGCTCAAGAAAATTCAGCTCTAACAAAAGAAATAGCTGAAAGCTTGGCATCAAATGGTACCAATTGGCATTTTATTCCACCACGTGCCCCACATTTCGGCGGACTGTGGGAATCAGGAATAAAATCCACAAAGCATCACCTGAAACGCGTAATTGGAACAACAACATTAACATACGAAGAAATGTCTACCCTGCTGCACCAAATAGAAGCGTGTCTTAATTCAAGACCACTATCTCAGATCAGTACCAATACCCAAGACCCAATACCATTAACACCAGGCCACTTTCTTGTTGGTGAACCTTTGATACTCGTGCCTGATAATAATTACGAAACTGCTACAATATCTTGTCTCACACGTTGGAAGTTGATCCAAAAAATGTTACATGATTTCTGGGTCAGGTGGTCAAACGAATACTTGCTTCAGTTTTTGAATAGGTATAAGTGGGCATATATTACACCGGAACCCAAAATTGGTGACATAGTCTTAGTCAAGGAAGATGATCTTCCTCCAGCAAGATGGCTCCTAGGGATTATTACTGAAAAACACAAGGGTTTGGACAATATCACGAGAGTGGTTAGTCTTAGGTGCAAGGACATTATATTAAAACGTCCAGTTACGAAATTATGTATTTTACCGGTGGCAGATTAATTTTATTTTAAGGATATGGCATGTGCTAGTTGTAAGCAACAACGAGAAGTTAATTTGTTTGTGTTTTAGTTGTTTTTATGAGAGGATATGTTTTATTATTTTGAATCTTAGTTTTGTTTTATAACATAGGTTTAATAACATAGGGTTTATAACATAGATTTTATAACATAGGTTTTATAACACAGGTTTGAGAGTTTGTTATCAATAAGTTTTATGAACATATTATAATGTATCTAGTCACTATGGGTCAACAATATCTTTGATTTTCATCTTTATATCAATATACAGTCCACTTTCGTTCGCTTGTTGATTCATAGGGGGCATGTATGTATAATATGTACATCCGTCCATGGTGGGCGGTATGTTTAAATTGTAAATAATAGTTTAACAATCATATTTTAATTTGGCAAAGTTCCTGATAGATGTCGTATCAATTTCATTGACACAAGCAAACTTCAAGTTTCAGATAGCATAGGAAGCATGTGATAGGCTCTAGTTCCATCTATTTACGCAGAGATGTCCCTATCCTCCTTTAAATCGCGCTAGCATTGTGTTACAAAATTTTGTATATACTTCTTCAGGACTTAATAAATTTGTCTTCGCCTTGGAATCGGTGTTTTTATTCAGCCTTTTTAATGTAAGGTCAATAAAAAACTTTTCTTTCTTTCTTTCTTTTCTATACAGGGTGAATGTTTAGAATGCCGATTTTACTTTGTTTACGGCTAAACAGATAAGAACATTTTGTTCACTTTTCCTTGTCAGGTCTTCTCAGTGTTATAATTATTGTTCATATTTCGTGATATTATTGTTTATAAAGTGGTTAAAAATTTCATTTTTGATGATTCGAAAGTACTATGTAATACTTAGACAAATAAATAATGAACTTATTTAGTTCATTCATTTTGACAAGGTTTCCTATTGGAGTTGGAGTTTTATATCAGGGGGTTTTATAAATTATCTTAATTAAGTCAACTTGTTATAACTGTTTTCTTCTTCTTACACATCGCTTTATTTTTAACTTCTAGCAATTTAGCTTGTGCCTTGAGGTGTCTTTTTAGCGACAGTTTAAATTCTACCTAAATCCTCTTAACCTAATCCGTTTTCGCCCAATCAGAAACCACGCTGTCTCCAAGTACTTCACAATCGTTCCTTCATTAATCTATGGAATTAATAAAGATGTCGCCCACGGGGCCGTTACCTCCCCCTCAGCGATGATTGATAGCCAATTCAATTATACGGAAAACTATTCATCATGAGATATGAATTTGAGGCGGTACTATCAAATACCGCTTCATTGAAGAAAACGATATTTTAAGAGTCTGGTACTCAAAAGGTACAGTCAGGAATAGAGTTATATGAGCCATGTATGTTGTTTCTTGCCGGATTCTTCTCGATAGAAACAACTTCCGAACCGGTGGTAGAGTAACATTAACGGATACGGTGTACGGATGGTAAATCGAACTCTCAATCGAATCGAAATCTGTGAGTCGATACAGCTATAATATTTTTCTTACAATAAACCACCTGTCTAAGTGCCATGAACAAATTACGTGTCATATACAAATCACGCATATGCTGGAAAAGTAAGTATTTCACTGAATTTCAACAATTAAAATATGTTTGTTTTTCCAGCAAGTTACACAACCCAAAACTGCCTAAACTCTCTGTTGAGCCTTGCGGTTGACTGGTAGAGAATGCCTCTTGGCATTAAGTCCACCAATTGTACTTTTTGTTTGTAATTTTGTTGGCCACCCATCCAACTATCCGACCAGCCGATGTTGCTTAACATCGGTGCTCGTAAAGCCTACCACAAGCTGTAACACGCAAAGTTAGAGGTTTATCACAACATCGACAAGGGTTCGGTTCGGTTGAACCCGACGCCCTACATGATAAGATTATGTTACTGTAACAAGACTTATAAGTTCGCCGAAATTTTACATAATACTACAGAACGGAATTTTCGCGTGTACCTTCGTCCGTCTGCCCGAACGTATTTGTTTTTTTGGGGGCACAAATTTTACTAGTTTGGAAGAGTCACTCCCAAGAAGAGTTTAGGAAAATATACGTTTGAAGACGTATCCACATAGACCACATGTATTGGGTTTGATGAATAATTTAAATATGGGAAACCCCCAAAATTCACATTGGGGTCTAGCACTGGTGGTGGAGTAGTGCGATATTACTTTTGGTACGATCCAGCTTAGCCCTCAAAGTGCAACAGTTGAGTGCCGTGGGGTTTTAGTCGGTAGGAGTCCGACATAACAGTCGGTAGGAGTCCGACATAACCTCGTCGTCCCCATGGGCGGCGAGGTATCCATGAGGATTTACCCACGGAAAAATATGGAGTGTTTGTCCAGTGATATTTATTCATTTATTTTGCTTAACAGAGGCTCAATCTGACGAACTACGCTCCATACCTAGAAAACATGTCAAAAGTAGATACAGCAACGTCAATTGTATGGAGATAATTTTATTTTCACTACCTGTCCTAGGAGTTCAATAGTCAGCAAGAATAGTCGCAGGCAAAAGCTAGTTACAATATAAAGGACTCTCTTGGTATTGAATTTCGTAAGTCGATATGATACAAGTGCTCAACAGTAGGAGACCATTAAAACTTGGTAATTACTCCGACGTCTCGTGTGCGTCGGGTAAAGGAACTTCAACACGTGCGTGAGGTACATGACGGCAATGATATTATAATAAAAATACGTAGATAGGTTACTTGTGCTAAAAAAGTGGCACCCGAAATCAGGACTTTTGTCCACCTAAGCAAGGCATTGACTGTTTGAGACAACACTGCGCAACATGTATCTGTCTCGTTTACGCTCTAGTAAATAATCATGCTATCTTGTACACACGGTCAAATTGTAGGTACGTACGCCAGGGGTCAATTTTCGACTTCGCGTCAATACTGACTTAACGTATCTTTACTTCTTTTAAATATCATTGCATGACGGAGTGTGCGTGGGAGTGCCAACAAAAACAACCCATTTAGCGCAATGGCACGAGCGCCGGTTCAGACTCAAAAGGTCGCAGGTTCGATTCAAACACAAGCAAAAGTTGGCTGATGAGACAGATAAGTGCTGGGTCTGAGTGTTTGGATTACCATCGTTGTTTCTGGTTTCCATAAAACAAGTTCTTTCTACATGTCGTCCAGCGGTGTGAGTAGCTCATAGCTCCACAGGAGTATACTGCCCAAAATAGCAACGTTTTCCCCCCGAAGGGTCGAAAACGTATATTTAGGTTCCAGCGTAGCTTGACCCACTATAAAGTGTGTGAGATAACCCCTTGGATTTTAGAGTGAGACAGCACGATATCCCTACCATAGTACCCTACCCCCCCACGCCCCGCGCGCCCCGCGCCCCTCCGAGCGGCGCGCGCGCAGCCGTGTTGCGCCGGGCGACTGCCGTCGCTCCTCAGTACTCTCGCACAGTTCAGCCGGCAAGGCTTTAAAATATAGTGGGTCAAGCTACGCTGGAACCTAAATATACGTTTTCTACCCTTCGGGGGGAAAACGTTGCTATTTAGGTGTCCGAGCTACGCTTGACCCACTATAAAGTGTGTGAGAAGTGTTTATTTTCTGCCGGCGCTGCATCTAAGTATACAGTTGTGATAGAATTGTGAAGGTAGGTAGTAGGTAGGTTAAAAAGAACTATGACATTAACGCTTTTATGTCATATTTATTGATGTAGGAAAGCTAACAATTTGAATGATTTAAACAAAGAAAATGGTTCACAGCCATGTTATAATCAATTTTAACATAATAAAGAATATAAATAAAAAAAAGAACTAAATATATCTCATCATTAAACGTAATCAGTCAATTGAGTATCACATTGGTGTAAATAATTGAAACACACTCTTATTATTGGTATCGTTTTCACTGGGTACAGCTTTTTTTACTTCTTTACAGTAATGCTTAATAAATGTGTACTTGCTCCTCCAATTTCCTCTTGTTAAGGCCCTCTAGTCCCGCAAAAGTAGGTTTTTAACGCCGTCCGAGCCGCGCGTAAGTTAGTTCGCCCGGACGCAACGCGAGTGAACTCACTCGACCCCAGCCATTCATACAGTGCAGAAATAAGCAGTAGAACAAATTTTATTGTACTTCAGAATTTTAGATTTAACAATTTAATTTAGTTTAGTTTAGAGATTAATATTCAGGGTGCATCGGTTTTTTAGACATCAACAACATGAGTTTTTCAAGTGGGTGTGGTAGGCCAAATTCTAAAACTATGAAAAATATCGAAAAATGCTGAACGGAGTCTGGAGACTGATTTTGACAAAAACTTGTATACTCTGTATGCTCAGACCGTACCGGACCGTTTTTACCGTAGTTATTTGCGCCAGTCAATTTTTCACCTGTGATTGAGCGCGCCGAGTTCAGCTTCGTATTGCAGGCTTTTAATTATTTTTTTAAATATCTTGTCAAACATTTTTTTGAATGTATGGAAAATATAAATTAAAATTTTGGGGAGTTACATCACTAAGCAAACTAAAGGCTTTCCTTTTTAACAAAATATGTTTTATTTTCCTTACATTCACAGAACCAACTAATCAAATTGTTGAAAAGGGCACTTGTTATTTGAATTTCTAATTATTAGCGGCAGGATTTATTTACCTGTCATTGTCAAAAATGCAATCAGTAAGATTTTTGTCTGTTTGTATATTCGCTATAGAAACAAAAACTAGATGGATTTAAACGAAATTAGGCACAATTATTTTTTTACTTTTGGGCAGGTTATAGTATACTTTTCGTTAAGCTACAATCAATAGAAGCAGAGCAGTGAAGGGAAATATTGGGAAAACGGGAGAAGTTAGGTCTGTTAAGTAACAACTGGATATCAATTGTTTTATTTTGTAGACAGTCAACCTGGTTAGATAGAAACTCTCAAACAATTATTTCCTATAGTCCAGTCATTTAAGCTTAAATTAGGTAAGAATCTCGGAATGCCATGCCATACCCGGGGTTCCAAGTCATGCCCTGACCAAGTTTGAACTTGATAATATACACCTGAAGTGATGCTGTGACCACGCGCTCTCCGCCCTCTATCTCGAAAACGGCTCACCGTATGGAAAATTTTTTCAAACAAAATTTGTAGAGAATTTTGTATTCTACAATATTGATAATAGATACAAATAGCAAGAAACCCATAGGAAATGAGATATTTACAAAAAAAGCGCAAAAAAACGATTTTTGTGACCTGACCTGGAAATTTAATAGTTGCGTACACCCTACCATATGTAGGTTTTGAGACAACTTTTAGGGTGTCAATATACAAGTATTTACAGACTTACAGCTGGGTATCTCGAATTCCGAGGTGAACTTACTATAATGACTGGCCTACTACTAATATTATAAATGCGAAAGTTTGTATGTGTGGATGGATGTATGTGCCGTTTTGCTCTTTCACGTAAAAACTACTGGATGGATTCAATGAAACTTAACATTTATACAGCTTATGCATCGGAAAAGGTATGTCCTTTTCCGATGCATACTAACGGATTCTACTCGCGGTCTTATATTTTCTTTCATTTTCTAACCCGACGTTTCGACTACTTTACAGCAGCTGTGATCACGGGATGACAAAGATGTTCTATGTCACAAAACAGTACAACTTTTTAGCAACCCTCACTTAACTACCGTCATTTCAATTAACATTATTGGAAATGTTCCTGTCCACGCAGTACGAACTAACCGTATCTTGAGACCTCACAGTATTGTGCTGCCCTCTGAGATTAATCAAGCGTATTACAGGATCCCGCAGGTGGCAAATTCCAACCATCCTGACGATTGAAATTTGGATGTTTTTTTTATTTCAATAGCCTCTCGCAGCATCCGTAGCACGTACCGATTTTCCCTAGCAAGGACCTATGGTTTATCAAATCGTATGAAATGGTTGGGCTTACCAAGGGCATGTTCACAAACTGCTGATTTTGTAGATAAAAAATAGTTAGAAAATGAAAGAAAATACAAGACGTAAAGTTGCTTTATTTCGAAACAAAGTTATAGTTATTATATGATGTAGTATTTAAAAAGTAACTAAAAGTAATAAATGTCTCGATTGTCAACTGTTGCATATGCCAAATAAATAAATTAGAAATAATTGACTGTGTTCTTTGTTTTCCTGATTGAACACGGAACTTTCCAAGATTGGTAACCTGTCCAGGACCAGGTGTATCTACGATACGTTCATACAGCACTTTCTCGTAATTTTTGTCTATTATTAAAAAGTCATTAAAAATATATAAATAGGAAAATCTTTAGGACTTAGGGAAGTCCTTAGGACTTAATGCAAAACACATTGTGAAATTGAAAGGAAAGGCCAGGACCGAAATGTATAAAAATGGGTTCACTACAGTAACCTTGTAACGTCATCAGCTTCCTGAACCATGTAGTATAGAAGTTACTAGACTATACATATAACTGCATTAATATAAACAAAAAGAGTGGATACGGCATCAGCGTACCAAATGTGGCTACACAAAAGCAGGTCCAATGGACCTGTTTTCGAACCAATATTAAGAGTGTGACTTGTTAGAGTGCTCGTCATTCATACAATATGTCCCAGTTTTCGAATTCGCGAAGTATGAACGTAACGTAACTCTTTTTGTTTAGATCAATGTAGTGTTATTGGTGGAAATCTACTATATAAAAATAAGTCGGGTTTTCCTTCCTGACGCTATAACTCCAGAACGCACTAACCGATTTCCACGGTTTTGCATTCGTTGGAACGGTCTCGGACTCCGTGAGGTTTATAACATAGAAAATTCAGGAGAATTTCAACAGAAAAGCGGGAAAATCTTTTTTCACATACAGCTAAGTCCACGCGGACGAAGTCGCGGGCAGCTGCTAGTCTACTATATAAAAATAAGTCGGGTTTTCCTTCCTGACGCTATAACTCCAGAACGCACGAACCGATTTCCACGGTTTTGCATTCGTTGGAAAGGTCTCGGGCTCCGTGAGGTTTATAGCAAAGAAAATTTAGGAAAATTTCTACAGAAAAGCGGGAAAATCTTTTTTCACATACAGCTAAGTCCACGCGGACGAAGTCGCGGGCGGCTGCTAGTCGGGTATAAAATGAAGGTAATTAAAATCAATGTAAGTTATTCATTGATTTAAGTAAAAAGAGATACGTTACGTTCATACTTAGTGAATTCGAAAACTAGCACATCACATTGACGTATGACGCGCACGCGAACAAGTCATATTGGCTTTAAAACAAGTCCATTGGACCTGTTTTTTGTATGGCCACATTTGGTACGCTGATGCCATGTCTTCCTCTTTTTTTATTATAATGAAGTTTTACGGTACAATAACTTCTATATTACATGGGTTAGGTAGGAAGCTGATTTTTTGAAAACGTTATAGGGTTACTATTGTGAACCCATTTTTATACTTTGGTTCCTGGCGGTTCTGGGTTTTTATGTTTATGAAATTTTGAAGGCGTGCTCAACCTCGAGTGACGTTTGTGAATTCAAGGGTTAGCCTTTTTTATTGTGTGTACTTTACATTTGCAAACGGCAGGTAGTAGTATGTATTTCATAAATGATCAAAAATGAATGCCATGTTCAGTGCAGTTTTTCACACTTTTATTTTTATACTGTGTCACTAAGCCCGTAACTTTACCTAGGATATTTTAGTAATAAATTATTAATAAGAGATGGCTGTGCACGAGTTTTTGCGTTTGCGTTGTTTATTGCCTGTATTGTACCACTTGCAACAATTATGTAGTTTGGTCTGTAATTGATTTTTGTGAACGAAATTGCGACGCGGGAAAAAATGGCACAGGTCCGTCGTTCGCAAGCGCCAGCGCGCGTCTGATCAGACCTGCCGAGTCGCCGCCCTTTTCATTTCGTAGGTTTTTAAACATAGTAAATAAAGCAATGATTTTTTCGACTGAAAATTTACGGAAACGTCTACAGATATATAGTGGGTATAATGGAGTAAAATAATAAATTCAAAAAAGTCAATAGTTTCGAGATGACAATGTAAAAACATTAGAAAAAGGGGTAACTTTGAGATTTTTTTCTATCGAGTGAAGTTTATGAAATCATGTAACTGAATACGATTTTAAGTAGATCAGATCCTCAACTAATACATACATTTTTTTTAGAATTTATAACATTGTTTCCTGTGTGTCACATGGTTTTTCAAATCCGTAATTTCGGCCCACCTCGCCTTAAAATTTCATCGATATTAATGTGATGTTGGGACCACATATTGGAATTCACAGCAGCTCTAAAGCTGCCAGGGAATCATGAATTTTGGCTTCTCGAAACAAAGTCCTTAGCCAACCAGCTATTACGGTGCGGGAGGCCGCATTTACATTTCCTCGCGTGGTTATAAACAAACTGCTCAAGTTTTCCTTAGCAATCCTCCGTTTTTGGGACAAACAAATTAACTTTTTGATCCATGTAACAGGATTTAGTTTGTGTGTACCATCGTTTGATAGTCGCCAGCCAGCCTGCCGATAAGTTGAGGAGTCTGTTTTTGAGCCATATTTGGGCCATAATATAACGTATACGTTTGCATCTTCGAAGAAGTCCGAACCTATGTCCAGTAATGTGAGGTCGTGGATCCTCCTTCCAGAGCATAGCAACAATAGCGTAGCAACATGCCGTGACACTTGAAATATACTATCAACATCGATATCATAATGTTGTAGATATTCAATCAACCTACCAACATCCCATGTGGTTGGTTTCCTAGGAGGTTTTGTAACAGCAATAGCTTTCATCATTTGCTTCACCAATGGATGTCCGGATAATGCCTCAGAATTGGTTGGGTTTGCGAAGGTTGAAACTACCGATTTATGAACAGCAATTGTACTTGGAGCCAATTTGGTTTCATAGTGTAAATGAGACATAAACCGAGCCAGATCAGCGGGTTGAGGATCATCAACTGCACATTTTCCTTTGGACCATGCACGCCATTTCGCCCAAGCTACTCCATACGTTTTTAACGTCGACTTTCGCCATGCTGATTCTAAGAGAGTTCTGTCACTGTCCTTCCATGAGTCTACTAAAGGGGCCCAGCCCGAACCTTCCAAACCTGCAAATCTAGTTTTTCTACTGCTGGTGGCGGCTTCCCTGTCCGTAGATCTACTAGGTGTCGATGTAGATTCTATATTTTCAGTGGTGGGCCCAGGGCTCTTTGGTTTAGTTCCCTTTTCCAGAAAGTCTTTTCCCATTTCGGGGCCACCAACAGATATTGTCCTGAGCTCTTTTCCAGGTGCCGTAAAACTCGAGGTATCAGAGGAGGAGGAGGGAAAAGCCAGCCGAGTTGGTAATGCCACGGTTTGCTGAAGGCGTTCACATGTGCACAATGCGCGTCCCGTGCATCCTCGGACACATACAGATCCATTATCGCTGATTGCGAGCTTGCAAATAGGTCTATCGTTGGAGTGCCCAGCTTGTCGAATATTATCTGTAATATTTGGCTCGATAAAGTCCGTTCTGGCATTCGTTGAAATCTGGACAGGCTGTCGGCTAAGTGGTTGTATCTCCCTGGCAGGTAACGAACAATGAGATGCATCTGATTTTGATGGGCCTCTTGAAGGATGGCAGTTGTCCACTGTAAGAGTGGCAGCGATTTCGTTCCTCCTTCCTTGTTGATATAAGCGGCTACTGTTTTGTTGTCGGTCTGAGCAAGGATTGTTTGGCCACGGTATTTTGGAATCAACCCTTCGAGAACTCTCTTCAGCGTCCATAATTCCTTTAGGTTGCTGTGCCAACATTTTTGTTCTTTGCTCCAGATACCGCTTATGCTTGTGTCGTTCATTGTCGCTCCCCACCCTTGATCGGATGCATCGGTGGTTACAAATATCGTTGGATCTTTGTGGTGAATGGGGGACGGTACGTTGACATTTTCTAGCCACCATAGGAATTCTTGTATAACGCGTTGTGGTAGCCAGAATTTTTTGTTCTTGGCATTTTCTGGCAACCAATTTGCTTCTATTTGGATTTGCCGGCAATGAAGTTTCCCCAATGGCACAACGAACGACATGAAATTGATGTTTCCGAGAATAGTTTTTGCAATGTGCCATGACCACCAATTTTTCCTTAGTGTTTTTTGAAGTAGGGTGGTGATTTTTTCTACTTTGGGTGCTGGAAGGTACTTCATATTTTGGGCTGTATTCCAAATTATGCCGAGATATTCTATCATCTGTGTGGGGATCAAAATTGATTTCTCTATGTTGACGCACCACCCTAGCTGTATTAGGCAATGAAGTACATAATTCGTTTGTTGTCGTAGAGTCTCTAGATTTGTGTGCATTATTAAGAAGTCGTCTAAATAAACTATAATGCGGATCCCTTCCATCCTGAAATGATTTGCAAGCCAATTAGAGATGTTTGCAAAGGTGCAGGGAGCAGTAGCGAGTCCAAACGGTAGGCAAGTCATTTCATATATTCTATCTTTGTAGGCAAAAGCTAAAAATCTTCGATGCGACTCAACGATAGGGATATGAAAATAAGCTTGAGACAAGTCTATTTTAGTCATAAAATCTGATGTATTCAAGCACGATGGGACTCTAAAATGATTGAACAAACGGAATTTTGGTGGCCGTAAGTAATTATTTAAATATCTCAAATCAAATATTGGGCGATTGGATCCATCAGATTTACGACGCAAAAATAAAGGAGATAGTAATCCAGACTTGCTTTTGCACATACGAGCGGCTCCAGAGTCAAGCATTTTTTTTTTATTTCATGTGACATCCCTACAGATGGGGCCGTTTGATAACGTTGGCAAGACGTTTTGGTAAATCTGTATAAGGGTGGAAGCGAAGCGAAGGGTATTCGATAGCCAGATAGCGTTGCTAGAATGTTATTTGGTGCTTTTAGGTTTTTCCATGCCTGCAAAGATTTACTCACCTGTCCAGCCCGAAATTCACCATTTTTTTTTTTTTTTTTGCTTGATAGGCGGGCGTTTTGTTTGAAATCGGGGAATCTCCGGTCTACGGTTAGCAGAGCTTCTCTGAGTATACGTTGGTTGGGGTCTGTCCCTATTCTGGGACGTTGGGGCGGGGGGTATTCTTCTATCTCTGGGTGCAGATCGACTTGCAAAGGTAGAAGTGGGTACTGTTCTTCGTTTACCAGGAAAAAGTTTAGAAACACCCCCTTGCTCTTTTACAAATTCCGAAAGTTGAGGCTCGGCGAACAAGTGAGTCTCGGAAGGGGGTATCACATGTAGCAATTCGTTCAAGGTCTTATTTTGTGGCTTGTATATGCCTCGTCTTTGTTGAATTACCTCAGCGCGTTTACCACAAACGTACTGTAAGAGAGAATCAGATGTTTTGCGGAAGGTCGATTCCGGTGCCAAAAAATGTTTGCTGATGTGTGATTTTACTACAGGAGGGGCATTTTTGTATATATCTTGAAATGTTTGACGCTGTTGAAGCAGTCCGTGTGTGATGGCAGCAAGACATAGGTCATTCTTTTCCAAAACAGAGACAAGTTGCCAGGTGGGGGTTGCTGTGGCCAGATTGCCGTTGACTTTCAGCGAGGTAAAGGCTGGAGTTGCTTGAAAAGTTTTCTGGACATCTGCGTAACGTATATTTTGCCAGCTCTCTGAATTAAATCTCTGGCAATCGCAGCCTTGTCTTACTAAGGTTTCGTCAGCCTTTGCGATTTACCCTCAGTTTCCCTGGTTCCCGGAGCAAAGTCTTCAAGCGGTTCCGACGTCATTTCCTTATCATCAATATTGTCAAATTGATCGTTGACTAAAGTTGGTGGACGCCAGCTATCGTCGCAGCTTTCATCTTCCAGGAACGTATGTTGTTCTCTGTCATACATATTATGAAGTGGAGCCGAGTTCGATGAGCACTAGTTGGTCCCCCTGCGTTCAACATCGTGTTTACATTTGTGTTTGTGGTTTGAACTAGCTGGCAAAGTTTCTCAAAGAGGAAATTTTGTTGAGCCATGAAATCACTCATCCTAGGTTCCTTAGCAGCAGGAAGAGGGTCCGGGCTATGACCTCTTTTAGAAACCTTTGAACCACTCGAAGAAGAGGCAGACTCAGCCGTATGAGAATCTTCTCCCCTCAAGATCTTTGAGGCTTCATGCCGTGGTATAAGGTCACTTTTTATTGCGCTCACTGCATCAGGAAACTTATTTCCCGGGTGGACTGGGTGAATTTTTGCCATAATTGACAGAGGGGTGTAGATGAGCGCACGCCCTATCGGCCAACTTAACAAAATCCTTTTTATTTTCTTGTACCGGCGTTCACTGAGTGTTTTCTCTTGATTGTGAGCTCTTGCAAGTATCACTGTGGGAACAGCGAAGCGCAGCCTGCACTCCATATCCGAAGATATTGCTTCTCCGAAGAGGTCAGAGTAGGTGGGTGTATTGACGACCCAATCCCTCCAGCTTTCTGGGTAAGCCCCATCCAGTATGCGTATTAGGTTTTTGTAAAAGGGTTCCTCGTCTGGCGGGGGATTCCATTCGGACAGCTGTCCCATAGTAGTTTGCGCCATCTGAAAATTTCATAGGCGGGTAAGGAAACGCAGCTCACAATTTTCGCAGCCGACAGTCGTCCGCTCGCAGCCGACAAGTCGTCTGCTATACAGCCTACTGGCGGCTGTGTTTGTGCAGGCGACGCGTCGTCTGTTGGCATGGCCGACTGTCGGCTGCAAGTTTTTCTGCTAAGGGCTTTCCTCGCAACTTGTTTTTACAACGTATTACAGTGAGTTTGCCGTCCTTGGGAGCGGGCAATCACTGTTTTTTCACAAAATATAATACAAGGCTTTCTTGTATGTAGATAAAATAACTTCCTTAGGTACTTACATTTGAATTATTCTTGGGTTTTACTTATTATTATTTCACTACGTGCGTTCACTTTGAAAATCCAAGACGTACTGAGGAGCGACGGCAGTCGCCCGGCGCAACACGGCTGCGCGCGCGCCGCTCGGAGGGGCGCGGGGCGCGCGGGGCGTGGGGGGGTAGGGTACTATGGTAGGGATATCGTGCTGTCTCACTCTAAAATCCAAGGGGTTATCTCACACACTTTATAGTGGGTCAAGCGTAGCTCGGACACCTAAATATCCCTACTTAATCTCAGACAAAAGATGAAGTCCTTTCTCACATTTCCTCCCTTTTGTTAATCACTAAAGAGGTTTGTGATAAAACGCACTCGAATAGCGCCGCGTCATTATCTTCGAGGAAGTACTCATCGCTAGCAGAGCTTGAGGAAATTTATATTTTTCCTTTTTTCATAAACAGGTCATATTTTTTAACACAATTTTACTCCGAGGCTTTTAGGTATAGCATAAACATTGTTCCAGCGCCTGGCGATAGTTCATAAGCAAATGCTATCGACTACATTATCACTATCATTGTTCTGTAAGGTCTGTGCCTACCACGGTAGGAAAAAGGCTGGTATGTTTTTGTAAGTTGAGATTTCGTTCTTGTAACAATAAATTGCTAACGAATAAGAAACAATACCAAAATCTTTCTGCATCCACTTTATTTTTCTGTTTTGTCCATCTGAGAGCTGTCTGGAGGACATCGCTTTCAGCGATCTAGCCAGTTATGCACCAGATTTTCGTTCTATTCGTTATTTTTTATTGATTACATTACTAAAGAATATACTACAAAGTAGGTACTTTGTTTAAGTACAGTTCCGTTGAATGTATCCGCAGCGAACCACAAACTACATAATAATGCTCTCATATGTTTGAACGAGTTAACACTCAATAACTGTATGGATACCGCTTCAAAGGCCTGTGTTCGACTGGCCAGTTCCTCGTTCGGATTAGTGATGTCGCTCTTTTAGTTTACTATCGATAGAATTTTCCGTATTTGGGAAGTCTTCAATACTGAACATTTTGTATAGTCCTGTCGACAGTTTTAATTAATAATAATTATTCCTGCACATAATTCGACACAGCGCCGTCTAGCCTCAAAGTGACCTAATTATACCTTCTATTATGGGATACTAGACAACGGATAAAGATACATGAATACTTTTTCTTTTCTAAATGCATACTCATTACTCGTATGCAAATAAAACACCCAGACTAATTAAATTTAAAGAGACATCTTTGTGCACACAAATGTTCGTACTGTGCGGGGATGGAATCCGCGACTTTTGGTGTAGTAGCCGACTTCTCAACCATTACACCAAATCGGTCGTCCAACAGTCTTGATTGAACTGTTAAAGAACAGATATTTAATACTTTTGATAGTATTGCTCTTAAATATTGCTTAACTGTTAACACTGTAAGATATTTTGTTTCTTAATCAAAAAAAAGAACACTGCAAGTTATAAAAAATGGCAAAAATATGGAGCTTTTAATTGTGTTCGAGAAAAAAAAAATTGGTTGTTTGTAAAGTAGGTTTACGATCGAGATGTTTACGTGATAACGGCATTTCACGGAATGACTGGCAGCGCTAGAGATGAGACGGGAGATCGGTCCGTCTCTCTCTCGTTATACCTGCGATCGCGCTCGTGAGGTTTTGGTGTGACACAAGTTTTTGAACATGTCACCCGACTAAAACGATTTTAAAGACGTTATCACGTCAAAATGAAGATCATTATTATAAACGCCAAAAGGTTTCAGAAAATTAGTTTTTAATTACACCATGAGGTGTCAACATTCATAATTTCAGCTGTTGAATAGCTGTTTATTGTTAACTAGCGACCCGCCGCCGCTTTGCACGGGTGCAATAGGATGTTATTACACATATAAACCTTCCTCTTGAATCACTCTATCTATAAAAAAAACCGCATCAAAATCCGTTGCGTAGTTTCAAAGATTTAAAGCATACAAGGGGACATAGGGACAGAGAAAGCGACTTTGTTTTATACTATGTAATGATATTGCTAATAGTAAGATGCGATACCTACGATCAAAACACCGATGGTATCAAAACAAAGCCTGATTTGTTTTCCATCCATATTAATAGTATTTCTTATAAAGTTTATCGATCGATGGTGTGACCGAATTCCTAGGTTATCGATGGTTCGGCAACGCTAGCTCGGATTATTGCTATAGTTCATAGTGACAGCCACCGTTATCAAAACACGTCAGTCATCGTGCAATCCCACTGTTGATGGGAACTGCTAATTGGCATTCTAGGTTTAGGTCGTATCCAGATAGGTAAAGATTTTATATAGCACCTGCTCGCCAATGGCACATTATTTATTTATTTAAGGTTTTACCAGCGTTTGTTAACAATATATCTTACATAATAAATTAAAACTAGAAACAAAACTAAATGTAACAATCTTATAAGGTAAACACAGCATGCATTAAGAAAAACGAACTTACAGAAGGTTAAAAAGAAATTATAAAAAAAAGAAGGCTACTCGGCAACTTGTAGCCAAGCTTGGCATAAGGTTGCTTTGAGCTTGGCGAATGAATCGGCGTGCTAGTCGACTATATTGCTATAGCCATTCAATAGCTTGCACAGTCTTGGGACAGGGGAATTTGCACCCAACACGGACTTGCGAAAAGGTGGATAAAGTGGAGTAATAGGAGCACGAGGCACAGGAACACGAAGTCCAAAATTATGTGTCATGCAAACGTTTCCTAAGGCTTAGCAGCAGGCTTAGAGTTTTTTATATGTATAGATAAAGGTATTAAAGCAGGCATAATAACTGTATTTTTTTTAAGATTCACCATCCATACATCCACTCAAAAAACATAGCCCTCCGTCTGGCGCAGTCGGGTAAAAAACCCAGGTTTACAGCTGAATACACACCAGGAAAATCCGTGTATCTTTTAAAGAGGGTAATCTCATTGTATACTGGCTGTACTCTCCTACCTGAAATCTTCTATATTATTCCTACTTTCTTTTAAATGTCAAACTCAATTACCTACCCAATGAACGTACAATAGCTTACGAAGTTACCTCTCAACTTTAACAGTAATCCAATATTCAATTAACTGACAGGAACTTTCTTCAAAATCAAATGATTTCAATCAAAACAGATCGTTTAAATTCTAAAAAATAATATTACCAATTTTATGTTCTAACATTGTTTTAGCATTTTCCATCCAGTATCTTTACTAAAGATCTGAAATCTTTCTGTCAAATACACCAGAAAGATTCGGCTGGTCTGTTAATGGTCTCGGTAGCATATTGGTTAGTGCAGTCGCCCGGTTTGCGAAAGATGCGGGTTCGATTCCTGCCTGATGCCAACATGACCAAATGTCTTTTTAGATCTTTAGCAAAGATTACCAATTTTTTTTAATCATCAAATAGTTAAAATTTGCAGCTAGCTATCTATGTGTTGTTGCGCTCGAACAAGAGCGATCGATAGAGCCGGCCGCCCAACCCGCGGCCCACTGTACTCGCAATTTACATCGACTCTCGTTACCGCTTAATTAATTGACGCTAACATAATTTTGGTTTCGAGTAAATTGTGGAAAACTGATTTATTACATCGCTTTATCATAAATTAAAATGTGTTGTGAAACGAACATTATTCTCTTACAATTTGTCCTGTTTTGAGTTGAATTAAAATATCGTTTTTAATACAGTTGCTCAAAAAGTGCTACTTTTCGTAGCTGTTTAGCGTGCGGAAAGTTGGTTTTTCCGCACTAGTGCTTTTTACTTTTCCATTTTTTTTTTGATAATGTTAATAAAATCCATACATCCTACCAAAGAGGTTGTCTGTTCAATCAGTTTATTTTGTATTTTGATACGTTACTTGGCATTAAAACTGGGAATATAATATTATTAAAAATATTTCAATTGCATAATTGACAAAATAAAGGGTTATTTAGTAACTATTAACAATTGAATTTCTGAAACAGTTTACTTAAAGTTGGCTGTTTGTGTATTAACAATGGCCGGATATTTGTAAGTATGAATGAGTTTCACTTAAAAATACTTGAAATAAAATAATAGGTATTTATTGCATTTCCATGTTTAAATGCAATTAAATTACTTCTTATATTTTTACTAGGCTGAATACAACCGATGCCGTGTTAAAAAAATACTGTCAATCCTAAGTTTTTCATTCCCGCTTTCTTTATTTACGATTAGTCACGACTGTTACGATATACTTTGGTTATTGATCGTTTTTAATGTTGTTTATTTTTCATTTTTCGTACACAAGTATTTAACATATTTTTTCAAAATAGTTTATTTTTACTAGGCTGAATGCAAACAACCGGTGCCTTAAAAAAAAAATTTTAATTCCCGCCCTTTTTACTCTTGATTTAATTGTGTTAATGATTCGCATTGGTTTGATATTAATTTTTTTCGCAAATGTATTAAAAAACGTTGTTCGATACACGAGCGGAAGTGTCATTTTCACTCGTCCCGAGTCTTGACCCTCGCCTACCGGCTCGGGCCAAGATGCCTCGAGACTCGTGCAAAATGACATACTTTCCGCACTTGTATCGAAAACTACTATTTTAATGAAATTTGTTTCGGTTAGCCTAACTTATTTTTTGACTTTGAAATATTACTAGACCATGCCACCATGAAGGTCGAAAATAAAGCCTCTAAGGCTTTACTTCTAAATGTCGAATTTTATTTTTGAAGTCACAAAATATATTCATTTCGTTGTTTCTGGTCTTATTTATCAAGTTATAAACAGACACCATTCAGTCACAGTATTAACCATACAGTAGGCTATCTAAGGCCGCCCGCCGAGTTATTAGCCTAGCGTGCACACAGACACGCGGCACTGCCGCCTCCCTATGCCTCACTATTTTATCTTAGCGCGTCGCGCGCACGCACACATTTAAACCGAGAGTGGCACGTTTGTATGTAGATAGCTTACTGTAAGATTACTTGTGATTCAGTTGAGCGGTGAGTTCGCTCCTGGGTTGGTTCGACAACAAGGAGGGCAGAACGTTTTTGTTATGTGATGTCGATGAGGCAAACGTCACACATACAGTTAAAATGTCTCGTATGCAAAAGCGTATTCAGAGCGATAGTGGAGTTCAAAATTGACTCTGCCTGCGCCTGACGCGACGCTGACCGCTCAGCTGCGCGTAAGTTAGAGCTCAATAAATTATGTGTGCGTTCAACAGTAGACAGATTTACGAGAGCCTGACTGCGACAGCTGAGCTTCCATTGTGGGGCAGTACATGCAGATAGTGAGTTGTATGAAAAACGGTTCATTTTTCAGACTAAATTGCATGCTCTCGTAACTGATGTGTGGTTGCATCAATAAACTACGGAACGCAAATGAACGCACCACGCGTAGGGGTCGCAATTCAAGATATTATGAACCTAATTCTTTACGATACGATTTATGCTATGCAAATGTAGCGTGTCAGCCACACACGATGCATCATGTCCTTTTTATACGAACGACAATTCAACTCAATGCACTATAGTGTGATGGTAATTTTTTGAAATTATTGAATTTAATTTTCAACTTCTAGAACCTTTAAAAATGGTTTTCCAAACATCAAGTTCATAAAAGACACTTATTTTTGTAATTTATTTAGTAACTTATCAAAAACACTTTTCAACCCTGAAGTACGAGTAGGTAGGCTTATTCTTTTCATCATCATTTCTCTGTCCCTCTCTTCTCTTTAGGTTGTCTGGAAGAGGTTGCTTTAGCAATAAGACCAATCAGTCTTAGTGTGGTAGTTAGTAGTAAGTCAGTTTAGTCAAATTGTGTTATTGTACGGTACAAAATAAACAGTATCATAATTACCAAATAGTTGCTTCTCGGTGTAGTAAAATTACGCTCATAGTTCTGCCATTTGTTTTTTAAAATCCTCTTTAGCAACAACGACATTCAAGTAGGTTCGCCTATATTCATCAGGGACGGTACTTTGTACCATCTAGAATTCTAGGACACTCAGCTTCTAGGTCAGGGATTACGAGCTAAGTTTAGGAAATAGGTGAGCTGTCGCCGACTGTGTTATAAATCAGAAGTGTGTTTCTTTCGAGTGAAATGTTTTTAACATCTTAGCAATTTTATGCGTTTGTTTGTTGTTTTCCCCGAGTTGGGTAAGATTTAGTGATAATGCTGGGTGTTCCATTTTAATGTAACAAGAGAACTCCTTTCAAACTAAGCTAGAGTGGTGGTCCAGTAGGTAAACAAGCGTATATTCCTATGCAACGAGTAAGCGGTTAGCGGGTGACATTAAGTACGAGTATCTTCCTCTTCTTCTTTTGATCAAAGCCCCAGGTCGTTTTTTTTTAACTACTGGCGTCATCTTCTGTAGGCGAGAGTATTTTGCTAATGTCGAGTGATTTTATGCCTTTCCATGTGAGCATTAAATGACTGGTACCTATCGTGTATTTCAATGCTGTGTTTTTGAGGTTATTCACGCGTCTGCAATTTTTTTAACATGCCATGAGCTTATGTGACTCAAATGGTCATGTTAAAACGATTTATTTTAACTAACTCATAACTCATATAACTAACACCATTGCGGAACTTTGCTGAATAAACTGATACCTAAATAAATCACTAAAATCACTAAATTTTATCAAAGTTAAAAAAATAGACCGCACATGCTTTCCATTTGAGTACCCCAAAAAACTCAGGTCGTAATTCTATTCCAACAAAAAACAAATTGTCAGCGTATTTAATTTGACGTTCCCATCCAAAAGCACAACAGGCCAACTTTGTAACGACTTCATGTAATGGCCCAAGTTTTTCTGATTACAATGCTGATGCTACGACAGGAGTTTTACAAGGACGTGAGTAATTAGTACGTGGTGAGATGATCAATAGCCAAAATACGTGGCACGTTAAAGTTAGCTCATTATAGTGTTACGGTGATATCTTTAAGCGTAGTCTAAAATGGATACCTCGCCGCCCGGGGGGACGACGAGGTTATGTGGGAATGTGAGCGAGAGCACTCTCGCACTTCGGCCCGCTGGCCTCCACTGTACGCAGCCCCTTATGGGCCCGCAACCACGAAAGAAAAGAAAGAAAAAACGTTTATTTCATCTGGACATCGCAACTTAAAGAATTGAAACAAACAAAACTAAATTGCTATACAAAAATGAAACACTAACAGCCAAATCAACAAAAAAATCCTCCGGCCAGCAGTGTCGCGATGTCCAAAATTAATGGAATGGTATGGGTGGGTTGTAAGTCCACCACACTGCCACGCCTAAGTTCTCTTGACTTCCCGGCGGTAGATTGGGACGCCTGCTCGCAAGGTGAACGGAAGACCTAATAAAGATAACGTAGGGCTTCAGTGAATGCCGCCTACAACTGGCCGTTCTGGACTGGCAATCTATGGGGGTCGCCTATGTTCAGCAATGGACGTCGCTGTTCATTATGATGATTCCCTGGTTTTTTTATCGATTCAGTTTATAAAAACAGTTCACTTCCGTTGGTAACAACACATGAGTGATGGGCAACAACAGCAATGATGCTGTCTTAAAGCCTTGACTTCACCAAACAGACGACAGATTCCCCAAAAATCCAACATTCCCCGGAGGCTAACGATCTGACGTCATACATCTTCGTGCATTATCGAGTGATATACGACGTCACTGAATCACCCATCCTCCCCCCCCAAGGGTAATGAGGATAACATTGGCGCTAATGTGTGGAAGAGCTCCGGCTCTTGGGGTTACTTAGTGGAATGCATCTGTTATTTGGTCACTTGAATAACTGTAGCTAGTGATGTTCAACTTATCGATAGTAACTATAAATGTTAGACCGCAGAAAATATGTTGACTGAGAACCTACTTTTAGAGTATTAAGAAATCTAGATGAAAAAAGTAAGTTCGTAATTACTTGAGATTAAAACGACGTATACACTATGTTGTCACATAAAAAATAAAGATTTGTTGTTATTTTTTAATCATTTAAGCAGTCATCAGTCCAGCAGTGGTCGTCATGTGCTGATATTGACGGTCATAATGAAAATATTTACTTTATTGTGACTCAAAAGCAAGTTAAGATTTTGTGTTTTATTGTGTCGCTATCTTACGACATGGAGAGTATAGGCTAAGTAAAAAAAAAAACGTACGAGAGGATAGATCCCACATGGGATAGCTTTAAATTACAAGTTGCAATCAAAAATAACAATACTCTTGACATACCTATTTACGTCATCTAACTTTTTAAAAATAATTGAACGTGCCAACGCTTAAGAATCGTTCCAAAACCTCCCGCAGAGCCGCGGTTTGTGTTCCAAACCATTCCCTCAACGCCTCTCGTTCAGATAATTCCAATTACTCCCGATGGGAGGAGGACACGAACCTCTTTCTTCGATATCGCCTAATTGGCCCGTTTATGGGGTAACGAAATAACGGGAGGGCACCGGAACTGAAGCTGAACTCAATTTTGCTACAGATTATTGATGAAAGTTGGGTGTTGCAGGGCTAATGGAAGAATAGTTAAAGTAACTGGTCATTACTATCATATGTTTTCGCTTTAGAATAGAGAATTATTGGTTTGTTTGTAGATGGATGGATGCCATGGTCAGAACAGGGGTGGCATTCACTTCACATCTTGGTGCTTCACGCTTCCTTCAATCATTAATATGCTTCACTTCGAAATTGTTTCATTTTTATGTAAATAATTAAACAATGTTATTGGGTTAGTTCCTTTCTCTCAAACGACCACATTCGCAAAGAAATTGAATTTTAAAGATAACTCACCACGAACGAAGTGAGTTTTGGCTTGGCCCCCGCCGGAATACCATGGATAGACCAAATTAAAATGGGACTACACGGAAAGTACTAGCTTTCAAATATAAAAGGTACCATAACAATCGCTACATCCAGTCAAAAGTTGTGTGTTATTAATGTAAACTACTGAATGAAGTTTACATTAATTTGGTACACAGTTAAAGAAATCTTTATATCAAAATGTACACGCATGTTAATTGTCAAACAAATAACATGCGTGTAAATTATACGAAAGTATTTTCTGAGACCAATTAATCTATAAGAACATTAAACGGATATCAAGCAGGAGTGCTTGCGGCTTGCGGAAGGTTTAAAACTGTTTCAAATTATTAAACCCAGCAGTGCTTGCGCTCCTGATTACGAACTGTCAAAAGTTAGAAGTTATTTACAGCTCAGATTAAACGAGTCAGCCTCCAGCGTCGGCGTCACTCTCTTTGACTCCAGTAGCACAGTACACTGAAAACAGTAAAATATCTACATTCAAACGTGCCGCTCTCGGTTTGAATGTGTGATTTCACGCACACGCTATCATAAAATAGGGTGGTATAGGGTGGTGGCAGTACGGACGGGCTGTGCCGCGTGTCTGTGTGCACGCAGCTCTAACGCAGTAATAACTCGGCGGGCGGCCATAGATAACCTACTGTTTATACTGTGCCAGTAGGGACAAGAGTTGAGTCTCGACTTGACGGAAACCTCGACTGAGTCAGTTCCGAAACTTTAACATTTAGTTTCAGTTCGGTTTTGGACTGGTTTAACTTTTAACCACCAAATTCAACGTCAGTCAAGGTCAAGCACGCCTTCAAACTCATGCCGTAGCCTTCATTATTTTTTCATAACTGAAAGCCACAGCTATACCTGTAACTTTCATTTGAGTTTGTAAATTCAGCGGTGAAACGCTAAGAGTTATGACATGCTGCTCTCGCCAATCTGCCTCAAACGTCCCGAGGATCGGCTACAACTAGACTTTCCCATTAAATCTAGATAGTTTTTGGGTTAGCTTACCTATGTCTTTCTGTGTCTTGGAAACTTGCACCATTAATTAATGCAGAGCTCAAGTCCACACAATGACCAAACGTTCTGTCAAAGTCATGTAAGTAACTTAGCCTATTCCGTGCAGACACTACATTAGGGAGCGCTTTCACTGGAGCGTAACTGTCACAGAGTGTTTGGCGTTTGCCCTAAAGCGGCGACTGCGACCCTGATCAATCCAGACCGAAACATAACCACTAGTCAGATCGAGTTCGTAATTCCGATGTTTGAGAAGAGCCAATGCGGCTTGCATATAGTCCCAACTCATGAAGAGTCAGGTACAGTGGTGCAATCGCATGACGAAGCGCAACTTCTATTCTGATGTTTTGTAGGACCTACCCAGGTGTAAAGTCGTCCAACCGCGGAGAGTGGAGGTCGCCAATGAAAGCCAAAGTTTTAGACCTATGATGATTTGTGGTGAGTCGTATGATCTGACGTCGACATTAAGCAATGTGATTAGTCAATTTTCAAACTGTGAACCTACATGAGAACACAGCCTTAGATAGGACAAGGTCTTGGGTTGTCACTTATCAGCAAACATTTCCTCGCATTATGTCTTCTCTTGACGGTCATTAGTTACTCCACGGGCACAAAGGCAGGACTTGGCTGAATACTATTGTGTGTAATGACTTCTACTTACTATCACAGGACTATCAAGTAAAAGGTGACAGAGAAAAAGGCGCAGACATAAACTTGACCAAAGTAATCCACGAAAATTGAGAGATCTTGTGTAAAAAGTATAAGGATGAAGGTTAAGTACGTGTCTCTCCTTTTTAGTGGTATGTAATAAGTACCGAGTGTGAGTAAGAAGAAATAGGAAAAAATAACAACGTTAATATTACTAGGCGATAGCTTATTATTCGCCAAGAATCATTAGGAAAATAGAAGCACTATAATTCTTACACAAATAACATACTGCCTACAGCTTAATAACCTCGAGGGAAAAACTATTCGGCATTTAATGGAAATATGACACGAAACACAACATGGTACTGAACATAGAACTTATGCCAGAGATGAAATAAGTACATAACCTATTGTGTCATTTAACGACTCCTTGTCATTTTTATTCTATACCTAAGCTAAAGTAAACTGTTTGGCATTGGTCACCGTGTTATTGTTTATTAAAGCTAGGTTTCTGAATATTTGTATAATCAACCACAGCCAACGGGATTTGAAAGTTTGGTAGCCGTTTACTTAAGCATTGGTGAACCTAACTAAAACAACGATTAAAATATTAGGGACCCCTCAGAACAAGAGCCTATCTATAGAGTTTTTTTTATAATTCATTTTCAAGAAAAATAATTAATTAAAAAATATATTTTTCTATTAACCAGTTTTTAATTAATCAACACAATAAATAAATTAAATACCTCTCACATAAAACTTGAATTATAATTTCTTATCGCTCTTACGCCCCTTTTACTTTGAGCGTAACTTTATTCAAGTTCTAGTTTAAGAACCTATGATCAAGTTGATTAGTTTGTTCGCTCGCAGTCGGCCAAACCTTATTAGAAACTTTGGACAGTCGGTAATTAGCGGAGTTTGGGTTCACGCAACAAGTGAAGATTACTAAGGTTATCGGAACAAGGCTTTACGAAGTTTTCATTTAACTTGTTCACGAGTTATAACTTTACAAGGATAAGAGAATTAAGTCTTTTGTAATTTATTCATGATTGTACTTGCATTGTAATTATTATAGAAAGAAAGAAATACGTGTAATTCCTCATACATGCTGAGTTTTTTGTCGGAATTTCTTTGAACACAAACAACTTTCCAACACCAGTGGTAGTGTCATTATGTTAACATGCTGTGTGTTTATTCATTTTGATTTTAATTTTATGTCTATTGTTAAGATAATTTTTCTCAACGTTTTAAAAATACTTGATAAATGTCTATTTTAACAAGATGTTTTTAGTTTTAGGCTATCTCTTCGTGGGTAGAATTCCACAATCGAATTTCAAAGCTCATATTATAATCCCCAAAATACGCATGATAGTTCGACCTGAGCAGTACGCCTTTCCTTTTATTGTGTTCTGTAGTAAGTGGCAGTTACGCCGTTTTGTAATTGTAATTTTGAAATAATTCAAAAAATAGTTTCTATAGCTTTTGACGATTTATTAGACCGCCTTAACCCCTATAACCCCCATCACACGTTTTCCCGACTCTGCAAAGTCTCCTCTCTGATGGAAATCCCGGGATGTGTCCTAGCGAATTGGAAACTAAAAGCGTTGTAGATCACGGCTTCGATGTAGTTGTCACGCGCAATTTATACGACTCAACGTGAAGGGGCTTTTACCTAACATAGCTAAGCTATTGTATTTTCTTCTTCTACTGTGCTTCACACATACGGAAATAAAATCTATTTTAGTAGTCTTTTTACCGAATCGTTCGATAGCGTGGTTCTGAATGGCCCTCCAGGGCTTCCAATTAATTAAAAGACTATACCTCTACTTAATAAAATTCTACGTCAGTGGATGAAGTTATTTTAATTTTCATATACTATTGACTAGATAGGAACTTTTGTAGAGTTTGATACTTTTTTGAGAGACATTGATGTTCGTTTCCTAACAGCTCATGAGCAAGGAAGCCTTGAATTAGCTCAGGGAAGTTACTAGAACGCCAACTCGTCATCACCTGGAACTTTCTCAGCAGAATGATGTCCTTCAAATATAAAATAGTACATTGGCCAAGTAGATTTTTTCAAATATGAGCAACTTCTTAAAGTTGGGTTATCAACAGGCAATTCAAATTCAAAAAGCAATCTCAGAACGAGTGCACCCAAATAAACCGTGCTAAGTAGGCAGGTGAGGCAAACACTCGAGGGCTTAATACTCCGGTCCGCCTGCGAGCGGAGATTATGTCTGATATCAGCCTCTCCGGCAGTCTCCGGTACTATTAGCTCCGCTATTTGCTAACTTTTACCGGAGGCCGTCTGTAGCCCAGGGGCCAGGCATATGGGAAAATTACAACAGTTGATTTTTGTTTTATCATGGACAACATTTATATCAAGAATCAACTCCATCACACAAATGAAAAAATAAAAGGGAATAATTATAACTTAGCTTAAATGGTCGTAGGTATCTTCCTTTTTCTTCTTCAACTTCCTGTATGGTCTTGCTAAACTTCCTGTATCTCTGCCGTTAGATGAAGCAATAACTTTGTGTACGAGCTAGGTCGCACATGTCGCAGCTGTCAGCAGCCTACTTACGCCGACCTGACCGATGGACCCATAGCGTGCAGCGTCGACACTCTACACCGACGACTCACAGACAAACACTCATACTTGTGTACATTGACTATTAATCATATAAATACTATGCAACATTTGACAATAAACTAGATTTCAACCGACCGTGTTGACTTCTCACTTCCCCACCGCTGCGGCCAAGACACCTTAAGCCGTCAGTATCATGATCAGTAGAGTGAGCCTGCTCCACTGGCAGCGGTTCCAACAACCCTACCTACTCTCCTAACTCTTCCCGCTTGCACCCCGGGCACCCCGGGAGCAAGCTTCCTCCTTCACTATCTATTTATGTATCTATTGTTAGGTAGGGCTAGGGCTCTAGCGACCTAGCGTCTCGACGCAAGGGGCTCTAGGCTTTCTAGGGAGTTAGTTCCCTTCCTATTCTTATATTCCCTTCCTGTGCGGCCTGGAGGCGGTGCCTTACAACCACTTGGCTACCTGACCGTACGCTTTAACTTTTATGTTGCTAAGAGCGCGTAACTTCTACTTATAGCTAGTAATATTACAAAGTGATCAATTAGCTTTGAGATTTTGTTTCTTATACACCCAAAGAATACCAAAAGTCTGAAGTATTTCTTCAATGCTCTATCTACATGACTGTAACACCCAACAAAACTAAATAAAATCCCATCGCAACCATACAAAAATGGGGAGTTGGAATTCTAGCGACGTAGTCTTTTCGTCACAAAAAGTTATGACATCTTTTAGGCCACTAAAATAACTGCCCTTTAAGTACACTTATAATCCATTTATTTCCCTAGTCCAGCCCTGCGCCTATATCAATACAATGTCATGAGCTGCGAGTTATTGGAGCACGATATTGCGCTTAACACTCAGAGACGACACAGGGCATCATCAGTTGTACCCAGACGAGAATTACGTACGGTATTCTTTTATTTTTACTCCGTGAAGTTATTATTTTACTGATTCCAAGAAAATAATGATAAATATAAACGGCCTGTCTGTTGCCCCTGCCTATAGCGCCAAAATCCTGGGTTTGGTCTTGGGACTCAAACTGACGGCTGATTTGACGAATATTCAGAGCCCTATATTTTGCCCGGCTACTTTGAATCCTTCGAACCCAAGGCCTGCCGCCGATATCCGAGTTTTTTATCGTTGTTTTCCATCATCGAAATACTAAGATTAAAAAATCTCTAGACATCTAAGTCTTGGCCACTTAACCCCAAAAGCAGAACCTGTGCAGTAAATCAGAAATAAAACAATAAATCTAGAAAAAGACATAAATCAAAGCTGACTAGATTTATTTCTTCTACCGCGCAAGCAGTTGTCATAAGGTTAAGCCCTGATGAAGTATGGGTCACCAGGGCCGGCTGAGGCGCGGGATTCCCCGGCCGGGGCGGATAGTCGCTATTCGCGCGATACGTGACTGACATAAACAAGCGAATGATAAAAAAGTCAAGCTATTAACATATCTTTGTGACATTTTTACTGTAATCTTCTGACCCTAAAATAAGTACTGATTCCGCAAGGGCAAAGGTAAGTGTTATAAACGGATTCGCACAAACATTGTCTTTTTTTACATCCGCTTGGTCAATCTGCAAAGAAAATATGACTAACTGCATCAGGGGTCAAGTGGTTGGAATAATCAGTGGGATGATCCTATGGAGTTCTGGATTTGTTTTCAGGTTGAGAAGAGTACATTAAGCTTCAAAACGATGTAGTTTTTCAGACTGGCTAGAACAGCACCTTCACCATTTCTATGCAAAAGTCAACTTAATTATTATGATACAGTTCGATGTTACATATTTTTGACGCTTACTGTACAGCCTGTTTGTAAAGTATAAGTACATATTATTTATCAGAATACACGCACGAAATGCACGTGACTCTACCATCTGTTTCTGTGTAAAGTTTTTTTCACCTCGCTTGGCCCTAAACGCTAAGGAGCATCTCCAATTTTTCTCTTATTTTTCTCATAACACATTCCATAAGGTTGTGAATCATTTAGCAATCGATGTGAGAAACCTAAGTATGAGGTCTCTCTGATGAATCCCTCTTACAGCAAATAGGATAATGTACGGAAACATTATGCTTTTATATAGAGCCGGACCTTCTAGAAACATGTTCCTTATATGCTGACAACAAAGAATGTGTAAACACTAAACAACAAATGTTAGATCTAGCTTGATAAAGTTCTCTCAGATTTTAGTGTGAAAAAAGGCGTAACATAAACTTGCTTTAAGAATCCCACAAGAGACAGGGTGAGGGCAATTGAAAAGGCTAAAAAAATTCTACAACTTTGAAATTTACCGAAAAATTACAAATAAATAAGTACCTATGTCAAGACACCATTGACACCAGAAAGAACTCATAAAACGTTGTGTTTAGTTAATTTTCGTATGGCTGACTATACAGAAGATCCCCTTAGACTAACAGAAATAAGCCCAGGGATGTATTCATGTATGTATGGGATGCATTTGCTGCTACAATTCAGGACCTGTTAAAAATACTTTAACTGTCAACGTGAATGTCACATTTCGGAATAGGGAGTCTATCACTCGCCGGCTGCCTATGAATGAGCCTGTTAATACGTTGCCAATAGGGACCCAGTGAAAGGGTTTATTTTGGACCTAGCTTTTTGTACTTTGTGTAATGTTGTAAAGGAAGTTCTAGAAGGTAAAAGCTGGCTAAAGTCTTTTTACCTCCGTCATCACGCCGCTCATACAGAGACGACGGAAGTGAGTGAATACTGCCGATTCCAGGTGAATTAAAGGAAGCTAGAGGTACTCCGAAAGCGGACGGCACAGGCGAAGAAGTGTGCGAAACATTTCGAGGATTTCCTGCTTCGCCCCAACGTGCCGAGGGAGGCCAACTCTCAGAAATAACCCTAGGTTAATAAAGTAAGTACTATAATAATAATTCATTACGGGCAGGTATTCCCTACTCAGATTGCGTATACAGTCATGCTCATACATAAACATGCTCATAGTCGTCACAATATAAAAAACGTTTTTTAAGTATTATCATACAAGAGAACTGTTACTGTCGTTTTTATAATATTCTAACATACTACACACTGCTTGTTTTCGCAGACTACTTGCAATTCACAGTCTCTTCAATGGAGGAAACTTTGGCTGGTAATAAATAAATAACTCATCCCACACTCATTCAGTTTGGCGCCAACTTTCACTAGTTAACTAGTTTGTTCTTTCGTCAGCGAAGTTGAAGTAAATATAGTTGCTTCTACTTTTACAAGGAGTAAGAACGTTTGTATAAGATTGTGCGTTCAGTTCAGAGATTTGAAATAATAATATGCATAATTATGGCATCAGCCTCATTGAATAACAAAACATAATCATGGAATGGAAAATGTGGATTTAAATATCAAATCCCTGTTCAACAAAATCCTATAAATTATGGATAGAAATCTACTAATACCATTTTATAAAGTTATTATCAGTCTCAACGTGAACGTAGTTGGGTCGACATTCGCCATTCTTCTTTCGTTCTTGATATTGTCCCTCGCTCACTCGACGCGCTCCTTGATTCGTTTACAGATTAATATGAAACAGTTTGTTTGATCAAAAGAGAGTTTGTTTGATCAAAAGAGAGTTTGTTTGTGTGTTTTTTGTTTGTGACAATTTTCTTGTTTAAGCATAAAGTTTTAATGCCCGGTTAACAAAGCATCAGGGTGGAGCGAAGGAGGTATTGAGTTCAGACAACTTATTTGATATACTCATTGTGGCATCTGGAGGGTCGAACTTTGAGTTTGTTTAAACATTCAGGTGCCCGTGGCGGAGTTGTGACAGTGATCGGCGACGATCGCTGTTGTAAAGCAACGCACGCCGGGTTGGAAAAGGGATGGGTGACCACCCCGACCGAAATTTAGTGATGTGTATTTCGGACATCTCCGTGCTTCGGAAGGCACGTTAAGCAGTTGCTCCCGGTTGACGTCGCTAGATGTCAGTCGTTAAGCCTAGTCAGAAGCCTTAGGGCGGGTTGATAACATCTTTCATTAAGGTTGCTCACTAACCTTACACCCCTCCAACAGGCTTGTTTCACCTCATAGTTGAGGTTAGGCCCGTGCCCAGCAGTGGGACGTATATAGGCAGATTATGTAAACATTCAGTAGTTAACTATCCGTTTGAGACGCTATAAAATCCTATACAAATAATTTATTCAGTCAGCAGAGGTGGGACTGAGTTCAAACGACTGTTTTTGTCCCACAAGTTGATACTTCACAGTTGACTACGCAGTTTTTCGCATCATAAATTTATTTTCCGTAGTGTGATTTACGGAAAAAATGATAAGAAATGTAGTGTGTCCCTTTAAAAATGCTATGTAACGTATCTTTGTATCAATACTTTTTTCTAAATGTCAACGTTCTATAAATATTTTCATAGGTAGGCGTAGGCGCTACACTAGATTTTGAAATTCAATTCCCGAATTAGCCAATAATACATGTAAAGGTTATTATGAACGCAATTGTTATAACCTAGGTATTGTTACCTAATAAGCTGAGTAATTGGCAGTTAATTGTGGGAGCTACAACCCACAAATACGCGGGCACAGTATAAACAGTAGGTTATTTAAGGCCGCCCGCCGAGTTATCAGCCTAGCGTGCACACAGACACGCGGCACAGCCCGTCCGTACTGCCACCACCTTAATGGAGTATAAACATACAGTAGAACATCTACATATCTCTTGTCAACCATTTTTAAAGAAATTAGGTATACTTCCATTGCCATGTTTGTATATTTATTTCAGAAAAAACAGGATTCAACAAATAGCAAAATTCGTTCGCAATATTTGCAAAAATTACATAAACCCTATGTTAAATTGTCGTTAGCTTCAAAAAATTCTTATATAATGTGTATTGATATTTTTAATAAATTGCCAGATCATTTTAAAGACATGGAATTAAATAGGTTAAAAATAGTACATTGTTATCCTAGGGGTGAAAGTAACTTATTTAGTCCCGAGACGGGGTTTGGCGCCCGGAACGAAGTGAGGGCGCCAATAGTTCGAGGGACTAAATAAGTCTTTAACCCTAGGTAAACACTGTGCTTTTCATTACAAATACGAGGAAAGTAAAAATAAAAACATTAATTAATTGATGAAGATCGAACTGCCGCTTTCCCGCCTATTTTGTTTGTTTTTTTTTCTGTGGCCGGTCCGCTATTCAGCCATTATTTTTTTATTTTCGTCATTGGAAAAATGGTAAATATTTTGCTCAAAGCTAAGTTATTTTAAATAAATTGTTAAAACTTAATTATAATAAAGTTATTTAAAAAATATATATTCTCTAATCAATACTTAACTTTAAGTTATTTCAATTTTACATATTGGCTGTATAGAAAGTTGGAACATGGTTCAATAGTTAAGTGAAAAAGAACTAGTTTTTTTTTAAATAATATGACAGCTGTCAGTTGAAAGTGATTCTCCCTAGGGATGAAAAGTATTACTTTCAGCCCGCTTCTCAGGTCAGTAATGACCTACTTTCAGAGTATGAGTAATGAAAAATATATTAAAACATGGCTTTTGGAAAAGTGTTTGTATAGTGTTAAAGATTTTTTACAACTTGTTAGTAAATGAATATAATAGTTTGGTAGTATAATATATAAGTTATATATAGTATATTAGTTAAGTAGTCTAAGAAATAGTTTTAATAATTGAATTACAACTTGTTATCTTTAGTGTGTAGTAATGTGAATTCACCTGAGAAGGTAAAATTTGGCGGTTGTATTTTAGAGCAAATTGATCTGCTAATATGTACCCGAATTTATGTTCACAATAAAATTGCATTTCATTTCATTTCATTTCATACAAACGTGCCACTCTCGGTTGGAATCACACACTGGCGGCAGTACGGACGGGCTGTGCCGCGTGTCTGTATGCACGCTACGCTAATAACTCGACGGGCGGCCTTAGAAAACCTACTGTATGTTTTTACTGTGACCTTATCCTCCCGTATTTTATGCTAGCACGCACACATTCAAACCGAGAGCGGCACGTTTGTATGTAGATATTTTACTGTTCTCTGTGTACTGTGACGCGGGTTTGAGCGGGCACGCGATAATTATGAGCCGCCATTATTTCGGCGCGGAGGGACAATAAATAATGAAATGTAATGTTACTTAGTGACGCCACTGGCCGAGCGGTTTGCGTACTTTGCGTAGCACAACACGAGCTCGCTGCTGAATTTAGTAATGTAATAAGGATAAAGGGTGAAAATGGCGCAGGGGTCTTAAAGCGTGCTATGCTGGGCATATTGCCATAGTACAAAAAAACAAGTAGAGCAACTTGGCCGCCGAACGAGGGATAGTTGTCTAAACATGTAGAGCTGTCACTTTGAATTACTAGGTACGCGAGCGGAAGCTGCGCGGGAGCAACGAAACACACAACACAAACACAGTTGCACAGCTCGACCGCGAGTGCCGCTACTGGAGTATCGTTGGAATCAAGAAAAATCGTCAGTGTTGCGTGCGACGACGCGTACGTACAGATCGGCTCGGCCGCGCTCACAAACAAGCTGCGCTCGCTGCGTATGCATGGAAGATGACATACTGTGACGCTGGCTGAGTGTACGTATTTGATTGACCAGTTAGAGACCAAATAGCGGCTAGAGCCGTTACGACGATTGGTGGGTAAAACCATTGCTGCCCTATGACATCACTAAATGATGCTGAATAAAGGTTAAAAATATGATACATAAAACCTCGTTCAAGTATATGAACACAGATTTATGATTATTGCTGCGTTTGTTTATATGAAAACTATCTGTTACCGCCGGGACTTAGCCCTGTAAATTTCGGTTTACCCTTGTTTGATCGAACAACGTTTCGTCGAATTTCAGTTGGTCGAATTTCAGTTGGTCGAATTATTCATTTGACCGAATATTTAATTGGTAAATTTTCATTTGATGTAATTATTTGTTTGACCGAATTTCATTTGAACTAATTTCATATTATCGAATTTCGTCACTGCCCTATACTATAGTTTGGGCGGAACCGACTCGGTTAGATTAGGTTAGAAGGTTTAAGGCGGGAGCGAAGCGGAGCGTAGCTCCCGCCTTAAGCCTTCGTGGTTATTTTTTTTTTTAAACCCAAAAAAACGACTTGCCTCATTACATGCTGCTTGGCATGTTATACCATCTGGAAATTACATCAAATGAACATTCTACCTTTTGATCATTAGTGCAAACGTTGTTATAGCAAATAAACATTCGACGAACTGAAAATTCTATCAAATAAACATTCGACGAACTGAAAATTCGATCAAATGATATTATACAAAGTGATGATTTTCTCAAACGTTGTTCGACCAACTGAAATTCGACGAAACGTTGTTCGATCAAACAAGGGTAAACCGTAAATTTCACCTTGAACGCTTGCTCAACGCGTCACATAGACGTGCCTTTTATTTGCCACCCCTAAGCATTGACTTTTCGCTCAGCCCCTCCTCGTAGGAGTGTTGATCAAAATTTTGCTATTAGCAGCATTTTACCTTTTTGTCAATTCAACTGGCAGTTCATCTGCGTAAATGAACAAATAAGCTGTATGTAGAAGTTTGGCTATAATTACCTCTGAATAAATATTTTTAATTACTTTCTCCAAATTCCTGTTTTTTAATATTTTCTTTGTCAAAATAATGTTACGAGTCCTTTCGTTTCATTACTTTGTATCATTGGCGGAGGATGTTGTGGGAATGTTTTCCGCGCCATTACCCGTCTCCGCTGGCGGCGGGCTCCCGCACTCGGCCGTTAGTGTGCGTAAGCGCTTTAAATACTAATTCCTAGTACCTACACACTGACAACAGTTTGACATTGAACTTACGTTTATTTCGTTTTATTTGTATCTGTATTGTATTGTACCTAAATATTCTCGAATAACTTATTAGTTCGTCATAAAAAAAGCTGAAAATGTTTAGTACTTAGTTCATAGTAGGTATATGTCTTTAAATAAGCCTCAAGACTCCTTTGGTAACTTTGGAAATCGAATTTGAAAATTCGACCTAATTATACATAATATTAAACTGTTTGTATAATTACATTGCCCAAATCATTTTGAAACGACATCAGTCCTGCTAAAGCGCTGTTTACCATCGAATGGTCTCTCCCTGTTGAGTTGAGTGAACACATCACTTGACTCCCTTCATCTAATTGACATGTCATTAGTAACACAACAAGTAACCTAATTAAACTTTACCAGAAGCCGGTTTATTTCACATTATTCCATGCAAATACCAATACTCCCCAAGCAACGCGGCCCCGAACTTAATCAGAGGAAAAATTGAACTAGCGGGAAGCAAAACCCTCTTAGCAAATTGCGTGCCCTTGGGACCAGCGAATAAAGCTCACCACAGCAGTAATGCCACAGCCTTGTCCCATTGCAATAAGGTTCAGATTAGACCGCGTTCGCGGAGCTATGTTCAGAGGGAAGTCACGATCTGGAATAATGAGACTGGCGGAGACAGAGGTTCTTGTGAACGCAAAGTTTAAAGGAGAATATTGCGGAGGTTTGAGGGTTAATTTCGCATTGTTTACAAATAAAACTGCTTGTAATTGTTGAGTAAGTTCGGGTGACAAACGAGGATGCCACGGAAAGGTTCATGCTTTCCGAATTTTTTAGTATTAATGTCGGAAAAGGGGTTCTGTCCTAGGCGGTCCAAAGAGCGAGAAAAAACCTCAAGTGGTTGGGAAGCGGGTCCTATTATAAAAGTACCACAATAAACAGTTTTTCGAAACAGAACAAATTAAAGCGGTAGAAGACTCAAAGAAGCTACTGCTTTTAGTGCTTTTCGGCTGCTATACAGCTTTAATTCGTCCCACAGCTGCAACAGAGCCCAGGCCTCACCTCCACCCTTACAAGAGCACGGCCTCGGGCCCAGTGCTGGTGCTGGTAACCTTGTCTTAAAATACCGATGTTATTCCAAATTAATCACAAGTGTTAAGTCGGGCTGGTCACCCATCCCAATCCCGACCCGCCGCGGGTTGCTTTACATCGATCGTTGCCAATTAACTGTCACAACTAAACCACGAGCTCCTCTAGTAGGAGTGAGAGCAAAACCTCTAAAGCGTCTGTCTCAATTTAGAACGCTACATCTTGCCGTAAAGACCTTGTATCACTTGACCTTGGTCCAGAAAAACACTTTGTCTCCATTTCTTAGGTCCAAAGTCGCCTGCATTCAACCCCTTGTTGGCTACTGAATGCAATGTAAGCGCGCTAAAATGCGTCACGGGAAATGCACACTTTCATTGAAATTGGGGCGAATACACAAGCCGCCTCCTTGAAGAGTGACACTCGAAAACCGCCCCTTTGCTGTGGGAATAAGGTCGTTTGCGAAGTGCAGGGTGATGAATGGCGCTCAACAGGTCGCCGACGGAGGTTTATATCGCTCGGTGGAGGGCTTTGGCTGCTAATAGCGGGACTCACGTAAACGATTTCAATTCGTTGACAAGACTTGTCAATACTAAGTATCAACGATTGTTGGACGAAGTTTCGATAAGTTTATCGCAATCGATTGTGTTCAGGTGCAATATTTACGAACATCAGGGCTCCTAAACAACACAAACACAGATATTATAGTTATATAATGTAGTTTCGTGCCACCTGTGTTGACGCTCCTGGGCCTTCACATCTGTTTACTGATGAAATCTTAACTCCGTAGGGTCTAATCGCGCTGTCTTTCTTCAAAGTCTTCAAAAAGAGAGTGAACAGCCTTTTATGAGGCCAGCCAGCCTTTATTCTGTAGGTACTCACTATCCTTTTTTTTTTTTTTTTTTTTCGTGGGGAAATCCTCATGGATAACCTCGCTGCCCGGGGGGACGACGAGGTTATGTCGGACTCCTACCGACTAAAACCCCACGGCACTCGACCGTGGCACTTTGGCGGCGAAGCTGGATCCTACCGTAAGTAATGCCGCACTGCTCCGCCGCCAGTGCTAGCCCCTAATGGGGCCCCCTCCAACCGACCCCCCAACGAAGGGGGGAGGCCACGAAAGCGCCTGGAGTACACAGGCACTTTCGCCGTCTCGGTGGACGCCGTGCAATGCAAGCCAGAGCACCCCCGCACTCCGGCCCGCTGGCACCCACTGTTCGCAGACCCTACTGGGCCCGCAACCACGAGCCACCCAAAGGGCGACTCCGCTGCCGTAACCGGCGGTACGGCCCCGCCGGGCCGCGATGCACAGGGGGGATCAGCCTCGGATTACTGGCCCCCACCAACCGGTTGTGCGCCGTGGCCCCAACCACGCGCCTCAAGGCGCCTGCAGGCCCCACTGGCCCCGCAGCCCCGCGTCGCCCTTGCGGGCCGCAGCGGGTGGGTTCCCAGTCCACCACACTGCCACGCCTGGGTTCTCTTCGCTTCCCGGTGGTTCCCCTATCACCGGTACTAGGCCCCCTCGCCACGCCGAGGCGAGAACCCATGAGGGGGAGGTACTCACTATCCTAGACCACATCAGGTAAGGTTGTCACATCACTTAGGGTGATATTGTGGACAATATTGTAAAATTGTTTTTTATTTATTTTATTGTTCTATTTTATTATTTTTATTTTATTGTAGGTACCTTTTTGTTGTTTTTATTTTTTTTCGACATAATTTACTATTGTTTTTTTTTCATTTGAATTTGTCTTAAATCACATGAACTGGACACTGTAATGTACAATGTTGTTATACTTCTATGAGAAATAAATGGATCAGGGTGGTGATTCACAACCGAGATTTCGTACGATTTGGTAACTTTCATTTAATTTTATTAAATCGCTTGCTCAGCGAAAGTGCTTGAATTTTGTACATGTTAAAGCCAATGGCAGCTACTTAGTATTCATTAAGAGAATAATAGCGACATCTCCCACATTGAAAAATGGATTTAAATTTTAATGAAAATTATCAAATCTTACGATGACTCGCTTTTGAATCACCTTCCTGAATTTGCAAGCGCGCCTATCAAAACATTTTTATGTTTTGAGTCGAATGAAACAATACAAAACCAACCAACACACTTGATCTGGTTGATCTATCGGTCGTCAGTTCATTAGTCGTGTATCGTATCGGTTTCTATCGTAAACAGCGGGGCAGCGGAGCGCGCGTGATTCGATCAGGAGTTTCAGCGCTCGCTGGCCACTCCCCCCCCCCCCCCCCCCACTTACCCCCTACTAGTAAAACCGAGTTCCCTATGAGTATAGGGAACTCGGTTTTACTAGTAGGGGGTAAACGATGTTAATAGACACTGGACGCGTGGACGCATACTGGATGTATTTTGCAGGCGTCTAACCCCCTTAATAATAAAAACTTTAACAGCCCTTCAACAACATTAACTTCTGGATCGCTTTTTCACTTTTATTCTTGTTGCTGCCGCCATTTGCGAGTAAGTGACATAACACTGCACTGTTAGCTCTTTTAAGAAAAAACTTAAAGAATACCTGCAACTTAGAGAATGCATTTGATCCATAGATGTCAATAGGTATATTATGTGTCGTATACTTAATTATATGAATATGTATTATTATGTAGTTTAGTTATAGTATGTATGTATTTTATGAGTAAGTAATTTAACTTGTTTTTTATTATTGTTTTAGCATTTTTCCATGCAGTATCTTTTTACTAAAGATCTGAAAAACCAGAAAAAGACATTTGGTCAGAAGGCAGGACTTGAACCCGCATCTTTCAGCGGGTTCAAGTCCTGTCTGTAGTAATTTAACTTGCTTTAATTTGTGCACAGCTGATTATCCACCTCAACTCAAAAAAAAATTTCCTGTCAACGTGGTCTGCTGGAAGAAATGTCTTTTTAGAGATAAGCTCACTTGTACTTTTAATCTCCCAATTGTCTGTTTATTGTAATTGTCTTTTTGTGTACGAACTAATCTTACTAATATTATAAAGGCGAAAGTTTGTGTGTCTAGATGTGCTGTGTTGCTCTTTCACGTTAAAACTACTGGATGGATTTTACTGGAACTTAACAATAATGCAGCTTATACATCTGAATCACACATAGACTACAACTTATAAAGAAATATTAGTTTTTGTTTTTCAACTAAATTGTTCGAGTTCTTAGCTTTGTAATTGTTACGGGACTACATTTCAAAGCGCTATGTGTTACTTACATACCTATAACTTTGTTAATTTAGTGTGCGATAAAGTGTTATTACCTTACCTTATGCCAAAAAAATGGGTCAAGTGGAAGTCCAAAAATAGAGCACCAGCATCACCACCATGTAGTCTGTTTTCTTAATCTCGGAGTATTTTTTTCCTTTTCCTATCCGAATTTTGTTGGTACCCTAGCGGTGCTCTATTTCTGGATTTTCACTTGACACCTAAGTTCACTTATACTCATATATCCTTAATCCTCCTCTTTCTTTTTCAGATCTTTGAAATATATTTCACGGCTGCTCAAAGGTGAGTTAAAAATGCAATAAAAGTTTGAAGTTGAAGTTATAACCCCACTTTAAATCGTCTTGAACTCTTAATTGAACTGATCACAAAAAAACAGGGCTTAGAGATTTTAATTTTGGCCCGAGCACATCACAGGAATCACCCATGTTGTTCTCAGTCTATCACAAACATGTTTACTCGGTGTTGCTATAAACAGTCTTATTGCGGGTCCGCCACGGGTGTTGCCAATTTTATTGTGTTGTTTGTCGGCAACGAATGGACGATTGAGAAACAATCACCGTGGAAGTTTGCTTTCCGATCGTGAAAGACTGTCGTCAACAGCATGTTGTTTGATAAATAAATAATACTGGTATATTATTAAATGATAGACCATTTTCAATATCGTTCTAGCCGATGGGACAACAGTCATTCCTCGTTGGACTCTGTCAGCATTTTCATTTTTTTTAACGACATGACGTTTGCCTTTTTATAGAACTCCGTCTGAGCCTCCTTCTTTATCTTCTTCTTGCCAACTTTTTCCTAGAGTTTTAGTTTTAAAAGCTCGTCGTGTCGTGTAATTCATTGTAACATTCTACCGCGTTGAATTTTTACGATAGTTAAACAGAACTCAAAGTTTTGTATTCAATTGAGTAACCAAAGTGTCAATTAATGCCGATTTTGGTTGTGTTGGAGCCTATAATGAAAGTGAAGTTTTTTGAGTTCTGATTTAATTTCCATTTATTTATTTATTTTATTTTATTTATTAGGACAACCAACAAGACAAACACACATACAATTTTGATCATTTACAAACAATAGGACTTAAAGCTAAGTGTCGTCTTAATTATAGGCTGCCACGGCATGCAATGTGGACTACAGAAAATGTGGATTCCATCCATGATAATTTACGGTAGTATATTATCAAAACGTCGTAAATAATGATGAAACTAAACAGAAAACCGGATAAGTGAAGGACGTTCCTGTTCATGCATCAGTGTTATTTTACTTTCTTTCTAAACTGAACCATCATCTAGGTTGCATTGTTTTGACTAGTTCTGCTGTTCTTATTTTACTGTTATTGAAGCATTTCTAACTAGATTACGATGTTTCAAGTGACTAGATTTTAACAAAACGGTTCAATGGCAAGTCAAACAGCAAAAGAAATCAAATAAATGCCAGTAACGGAACGTTTAAATGTCACATTGTGTCAAACGTCAAAGTCAGACTGACATGCTTGCATTGATAGTTTGTTGTTGTTGTTGAATCGTTTGCAATGATTTCGTGGTGTTTTTACAGTGAATTTGGACTACGCGTGTTTCTCGGACTTACGATTGAAGCCATAAAGTGCTCTGATGCATGATACAGAAATTAATGAAAGACTCTTCATTACCTGATGTTATTTCAACCTATCCCCTTTAATTTATTATTTTTACATCTCTATATTGCTAACTTTTAGAGGGTAAGTTGTAGTATCATTTCGATAGCAGTGTTTAGTTGTACAAATCTTGGTTAATTTCGTTCATGAAGGAGGCCTGTTATAGTTGGGGCTCAAACTCAAGGAACTTCGCCAGTCTTTCAGCGTAGTTTAAAAATTCCTACAATGTCCTTGTCGGGGACGCACAGGGGCCATTCAGAGCACATTTGCTATTCCCATACATTCCTCGTGGCCTCGCCGCCGTCCTGCATTCAGAGGCGCCTGGTTCAATTCCAGTCTGTACAATTGGTTGCGTGATTGAAGCTTCTGAATAGCAGAACTTTCACCGAGGTAGTGCTCGCTTTTAAATTTCAGTTTTAGTTCTTTTATAAATGTATTTTTGGAGAAAAAGTTAAAGTAGAAGAATTAATCACATTGTGTGATCGTAGAAGGAAAATAATGAATGAGTTACATAAACTCATTCATTATTCCTCGAAATAAAACAACTTTACGGATTCTACTCGCGGTGTTATATTTTCTTTCATTTTCTAACCCGACGTTTCGACTCCTTTACAGCAGTCGTGATCACGGGATGACAAAGATGTTCTATGTCACAAAACAGTACAAATTTTAGCAACCCTCACTTAACTACCGTCATTTCCACTAACATTATTGGAAATGTTCCTATCCACGCAGTACGAACTAACCGTATCCTGAGACCTCACAGTATTGTGCTGCCCTCTGGGATTGATCAAAGCACTTAAGCACTTGGCGAAGGTACTCTCACCTTTGCGAGGACAGACTACATCTCATGTGAAGGATTCCTACCAGTTCATTGGTGAGTTACAACAACTACAACTTTCTGATGATGAGACAATGGTTAGCTTTGATGTTCAGTCCTTGTTTACATGTTTACCAGTAGAGGATTGCATAGAAATTACAAGGAAAAGGTTAGTGGACTGTGATATGCCCGTTGAATATGCAGAGTTACTTAACCTGTGTCTTAGGGCAGGTTATTTGTACTGGAATGATAAATTCTACGTACAGCTTGATGGTGTAGCGATGGGATCTCCCGTGTCCCCTGTGGTAGCTGACATCTTCATGGAGGATTTCGAGGAAAAAGCTTTAGCTTCAGCACCTGTCGTTCCACGGTTTTACAAGCGGTATGTGGATGATACTTTCACGATTTTACCATCCAACAAAGTATCAGCATTTTTAGACCATCTTAACTCTATACACCCTAGGATAACATTTACTATGGAATTGGAAGCTGACAGTAAACTACCTTTCTTAGATGTGTTAGTTATTAGGAATCCTGATCATAGTTTGGGCCATACTGTGTATCGGAAGTCTACCCATACTGATAGGTACTTAAACGGTGATTCTCACCACCATCCTTCGCAGTTAGCTACTGTTGGTAAAACTTTGTTACAGAGAGCGGAACGGATCTGTGATGATGACCACCTGCATGCTGAAGTCCAGCATGTCAAGCGTGTGCTGGGTGAAAACAAGCTCAAAGCACCGCGACGTCGCAGAAACCGAGTGAAACCAGCCACAGTTGAGCGTCAGCCTGCTGTATTGCCATATTTGAAGGGTGTCACTGACAAGATTGGGAACATCTTGAAGCGTGCTTCTATTAAAACTTATTTTAAGCCGCCGAAGAAGATTAATCAATTTTTAAGACCTGTTAAGTGTAATATTCCTCTTCAAACAGCGGGTGTATACAAGCTTGATTGTGACTGTGGGCTCTCGTATATAGGTCAAACCAAAAGAAGCATAGGGACGCGTATCAAAGAACACATAGGTGATATTAAGAATAGGAGATCTACAAAATCAGCAGTTTGTGAACATGCCCTTGATAAGCCCAACCATTTCATACGATTTGATAAACCGCAGGTCCTTGCTAGGGAGAATCGTTACTTACCAAGGATGCTGCGAGAGGCTATTGAAATTAAAAAACATCCGAATTTCAATCGTGAGGATGGTTGGAATTTACCACCAGCTTGGGAGCCTGTTATACGCTTGATCAATCCCAGAGGGCAGCACAATACTGTGAGGTCTCAGGATACGGTTAGTTCGTACTGCGTGGATAGGAACATTTCCAATAATGTTAGTGGAAATGACGGTAGTTAAGTGAGGGTTGCTAAAATTTGTACTGTTTTGTGACATAGAACATCTTTGTCATCCCGTGATCACGACTGCTGTAAAGGAGTCGAAACGTCGGGTTAGAAAATGAAAGAAAATATTACACCGCGAGTAGAATCCGTAAAGTTGTTTTATTTCGATGTATAGTGTTCGCGTAAATATTAGAAATCATTATGTAGACCAGTACGGACTGGAAACTGCCAAAAGCATTCGCCGGCTGGAAGACCTTAAGACCAGGCGCGCAAGAAAAACAACATCTTTAAATTTCTTGAAGAGGTGTCGTGATCATCATCTCCTTCCACCATGCGTGAGAATATCACCAAAAAAGGACATTTGGGGAAGTGCCAGGATCTTCCAGCAGGCAAGTCAAAAATTGCTTAGTAGCCTCATAAGACAACACCGTTTCGATCTTTCTTTGTTGCGTAAAGATATTGAGAATTTGTCTAATTATTTGAGAGCACAACTGCCGAGTTTAGATTTTGCATCTTGCATGGAACGATTAAACAGTAGAGAAACATCTAAATATAATAACTGCAAGCAAAGTCAGATTCAGAAATTTGAAAAGTTAATGAATAAAAACAAAGGTCGATACGAGAAACGGAACGCGGCCGTGACATCTGGCCAATCAGATTTTATCTGTGGAACGGATCGACCGGAGTCTCGAGCGGTTGTCAATTTATCAAAACAAATATTGGACCGGCCTACCGTTTCAGTTTTGGAAAAAGGTCTTAATTTCTCTGTAGCGCCGCGTAAAATACCTTATGAAGAGATAATCTGTAGTGTTGAGGATGCCTTGTATAAGAATACCATGAAGAAGGAGGATTTGGAGGCAATACGACAGGATGTGTCATCCGTTCTGCGTCGGAGCAAAGTGCCCAAACTGAATCTTCCTCTTGATGAATATCGCGCTTTAAAGAACTTGCGTACTAGGCCAGAGCTGACTATCCTTCGTGCGGACAAGGGAAATGCTACGGTGGTGTTAGATACGTCGGATTACAATGACAAAATTTCACTTTTATTGTCGGATGAAAACACCTACAAACTTGTTAAAACCGACCCAACTAGTAAGATTTTGAAGCAGACCACCGAGCTTCTTAAGAAACACAGTGAAAAGTTAAATCTAGACGTGTCGTATCTTATACCATCGTGTGCCAAGCCTCCAAAGCTGTATGGGTTACCGAAGATACACAAACCACTTGCTCCCCTTCGGCCAATAGTAAGCCAAATCGACTCACCTACTTATCGTTTGGCTAAGCACTTGGCGAAGGTACTCTCACCTTTGCGAGGACAGACTACATCTCATGTGAAGGATTCCTACCAGTTCATTGGTGAGTTACAACAACTACAACTTTCTGATGATGAGACAATGGTTAGCTTTGATGTTCAGTCCTTGTTTACATGTTTACCAGTAGAGGATTGCATAGAAATTACAAGGAAAAGGTTAGTGGACTGTGATATGCCCGTTGAATATGCAGAGTTACTTAACCTGTGTCTTAGGGCAGGTTATTTGTACTGGAATGATAAATTCTACGTACAGCTTGATGGTGTAGCGATGGGATCTCCCGTGTCCCCTGTGGTAGCTGACATCTTCATGGAGGATTTCGAGGAAAAAGCTTTAGCTTCAGCACCTGTCGTTCCACGGTTTTACAAGCGGTATGTGGATGATACTTTCACGATTTTACCATCCAACAAAGTATCAGCATTTTTAGACCATCTTAACTCTATACACCCTAGGATAACATTTACTATGGAATTGGAAGCTGACAGTAAACTACCTTTCTTAGATGTGTTAGTTATTAGGAATCCTGATCATAGTTTGGGCCATACTGTGTATCGGAAGTCTACCCATACTGATAGGTACTTAAACGGTGATTCTCACCACCATCCTTCGCAGTTAGCTACTGTTGGTAAAACTTTGTTACAGAGAGCGGAACGGATCTGTGATGATGACCACCTGCATGCTGAAGTCCAGCATGTCAAGCGTGTGCTGGGTGAAAACAAGCTCAAAGCACCGCGACGTCGCAGAAACCGAGTGAAACCAGCCACAGTTGAGCGTCAGCCTGCTGTATTGCCATATTTGAAGGGTGTCACTGACAAGATTGGGAACATCTTGAAGCGTGCTTCTATTAAAACTTATTTTAAGCCGCCGAAGAAGATTAATCAATTTTTAAGACCTGTTAAGTGTAATATTCCTCTTCAAACAGCGGGTGTATACAAGCTTGATTGTGACTGTGGGCTCTCGTATATAGGTCAAACCAAAAGAAGCATAGGGACGCGTATCAAAGAACACATAGGTGATATTAAGAATAGGAGATCTACAAAATCAGCAGTTTGTGAACATGCCCTTGATAAGCCCAACCATTTCATACGATTTGATAAACCGCAGGTCCTTGCTAGGGAGAATCGTTACTTACCAAGGATGCTGCGAGAGGCTATTGAAATTAAAAAACATCCGAATTTCAATCGTGAGGATGGTTGGAATTTACCACCAGCTTGGGAGCCTGTTATACGCTTGATCAATCCCAGAGGGCAGCACAATACTGTGAGGTCTCAGGATACGGTTAGTTCGTACTGCGTGGATAGGAACATTTCCAATAATGTTAGTGGAAATGACGGTAGTTAAGTGAGGCTTGCTAAAATTTGTACTGTTTTGTGACATAGAACATCTTTGTCATCCCGTGATCACGACTGCTGTAAAGGAGTCGAAACGTCGGGTTAGAAAATGAAAGAAAATATAACACCGCGAGTAGAATCCGTAAAGTTGTTTTATTTCGATGTATAGTGTTCGCGTAAATATTAGAAATCATTCATTATTTTCCTTCTACGATCATGAGAAAACTCAATCAACACAACTTAATCATTTCGCCTTTAGTTGGTATAAATGTATATTTTCTGTTGTTATAAAGAGTAGATGAGCTTTCAAGCAAGATCATTATTTATTTGGAATAATTACAAACTATTTAAAGAAGATATAGAAACAAATATTTACACCAAAAATAAAAAACTTAAAAATAAATATTTACAATAAAAAAACATTATCCAAACTGGGCACTTGCGGCATCGACCCCAGGACGCTGGCAGCGTTACCGCGCTGGATGGCCAGCGCCAGGCGCTGTGCAAAGTACGCTCCAGCTCTTGGGTCACCCGAAGCGTGGACTAATTTAGTCGCAATGGTTATGTGTATGTGGCATTTCAGGTGCCAAGCAAATTAAATATTAATTCCTTCTTTTTATCTCAAATTAAACAATTTATTTATTATATAACCATAATAATGATGTTCGCTTTAAACTTAAATAACACAGAATTAACACAATTAAAGAAACACCGCGCCAACTATTCCTATCTTTACCGTGTGTGCCGGGTCCATATAAAATGTATAAAAACCTACAGGAAATATGCTCATGTCGGCGTTTTGTGGCTTTGGACGCTTATACGTCACATAACAATCCTAGAAAAGAATCGAAACCCCAGCCGAGAGCCTCGAAACCATGACCTTTGGTGAGGTTTCTACGGACTAAGTCAGTCATTGGGCCCAATGTTAACCGTCGAACTTTAAACCTATCAAGCCAACGTTACAACGTTTGAAGCGTTAGTTTGTCATCATCATCATCATCAACCTTTCGAAGTCCACAGCTGGACATAGGCCTCCCTCATAGAGCGCCACAGCGAGCGGCTTTGGGCCGTTAGCATCCAACGGCTTTCCGCAAACTGCACCAGAGGTCATCGGTCCACCGAGTGGGGGGCCTCCCCACTCGGTGGCGCGTTAGTTTGTAGTAGCACAAAATACGAATCCTCTTACGCAAAATGAAGGAGAACCTTTCTAAATAAAATAAATACTCCGCGCAGACCGTAACGCAACGCAACTCCTAGCAATGTTGTTAGACCTGAGTGCTCGGGTCAGAAGATTGTGTACATCATGCGAGAACGCATAAAGTTTCGTCCACGCGAGATATGGCGCTGTTTTGAAATCGTTCACCTACATAAACTAGGGTGAAGTTCGACGAGAATTTGAGGCAGGGTGGCAGGGTGATGGGATCAGCTTATTGCGAAGGTTCAGAGACCGTTCATTTTCACCGTAGTATGTGAATAACGGTAATGTACCGTTATATTTACATAACCTCTAGGTACATGTTAAGGTAAATTATCATTTTCGAAGCCATGATATTTTCGGTCCAGAATTATTATTAACTAGCGGCTGCCCGAGACTTCGTTCGCGTGCACTCAGGTTAAATAAAAATTAAATATAAAATAAAAATCATTATAAATTGTAGCCTATGTCCTATTCAGATGCATAAGCTATATTATTGTAAAGTTTCATTAAAATCCATCCAGTAGTTTTTCGTGAAAGAGCAACAGTCACATCCGTACAAACTTTCACATTTATAATACCTATTAGTAGGATTGACATTTCAAAATAGCTTCAATCTGAGAACTCGCGACCCAATGGACCCAAATATTGTGGATAATTATAGCATAATTATAGGAATGTACAAATATATCTCTTCTACGAATTTATCTAGCTAAAATGTGTCTAGTTGGCTAGCATTTCAAAACATTTATTTTAAAATTGATCTGATAGTTTATTTAAAATTCACGAGTCATGTAGTCTCATCAACCTTGCTGTTTATGACTTCATAACTGTCTTAAAATTAAAACAAATTTAGTTGTAGGTTAATACTACATATTATGTCTTCTTGCCTACACATCTCAATCTAGCTCGAATAAACAGACAAACAAAATTAGTAACGGCTGGTTCACATTGCGGAAGAGCCAAATGCACTGACCTTGCGACTGGTTCTTTGACTTGATTTCTGTAGCCGTAAGCTCTTACACAATAATTTAAGCAGACAATCTACAAGTTAAGAAAAGATTGGAATCGTACATAACACTATGTACATAGTGTTATGTACGATTCCAATCTATTACTTATTTGTTTCGCGTTTCTGATATTTCACAAGCGCCATAACCCGGACAAAAACCACTCACATTCTTTTAATAAGCTGCCAAAAATATCAAGATTAACTGTACTTATCTTCGTCTCATAATTCGAAAATTTATTGCCGTTATAAATTGTAAATTTTAACAGAATAATTAAAGTTAACCTCTTGCCTATCCGCGAGATAGCATCGCGCTTTGTTTTGCTATCGTTACTCCCGGCGCAAAAAGCCGGTTTCGTCCGGTCGTAAACCGGTCCAATCCGCCGAGGGGTAATTCCGACATATTTCATTTGAAGCCGGAAAGTGGAGGCTGAAAAGTGCTATTTGGGAATTCGATCTTAGAACCTCACATCGAGAGAGCTTTTGCTGATTTATGTTGCTCCAGTTCAGAAAGTAAGCGGTTACCGCAAGGATATCTAGCAGGAGAGGAACCAACTATGTAACAACCTTCTCACACCCTTTTCAAGTGTAGGCCTTTATCAACAGAATGCTGTGTAGAGTGGGGTACGCGGACAACTGCGAGTACTGTAGTACACCACTCAGTCATAGTAAGTAGGCGTTAAATATAACATAATGGCGGCAATAAGTATAGTTATACTATTTATTTGTTTTACCAAATTACTTATACGCTTTCATTGCTTTTTTGTATTATAAATACCTTTCTATAGTCTGTTTTTCAAAGCATGCAGTTTTAAAAATCTAATAGAGGTACGTCGAATCATACGTTTGAGAAACCAAGAAAGCTTTCAACAACATTATTCGAATTAAAGATTGAACTGAAAATGAATATGACACGCCATCATTACTGAACTTCCCCGCCACACAATACCCACCAATTTGGGCAGCGGAAAAATCTGTCAGGACGGTTTAAACAAATCACCCCGCGTTTTTGTAAGACACTCTTATCTCTAGGAGCTTAAAGCTGCTGTTGGCGTGGCTAGAAGGACTGCGAAAGTGTTTGATTAAAACATCGGCTCGCTAACTTCATGCAAATTTGTCGCCTCTGCCCCTTCTACCCTCCCCCGACAAGATTAGGGCTGTAGACTTTATTTGTTTTTTTTTCGATTGTACGTACGTAACGTACATTGCCAGGTTGAATGTCCTCTACCGCCTTTACAACGGCGAATGCTCTGACGAGTTGTTCCAACTGTTCACAGCGGATTCCTCAGCCCGTAATTGAGCAGCACGTCTAAACCTCCCCCGAAAAACGAAAAACCACAGCTAAATAACATTAGGCAGTGGTGAAATGAAGCGCACGTGGACTAAAGGATAAAGCAACTGGTTAAAGTACGCATGTCAGGTCAGGCAGTGGGGTCCCCCTCGTGAGTTCTCGCCTCGTCATGGCGCCTCCTGCTAAGTACAGGTGGAAGGGGTAACGGCTGGCTGTAACCATGTGGTGGACTTACCATCCACCTGTTGCGGCCCATAAGGGTGGCACGTGTGGCTGGAGGTCCAGTGGGGCCTGCGTGTCCTTTGAGGCGCGTGGTGGTGGTGGGCTTGGGCCTCTTCAAGAAGAGAGTGAACAGCCATTTGCTAGGCCGGCATGTACCACCTTAGACCACATCATCACTTACGATCAGGTGAGGTTGAAAGTAAAATGCGCGCTTAGGCGCGCATGAGCTATGAAAAAATGGGTTTTTTCGAGCATCTCCGTACTTTGGAAGGCACCTTTAGCAGTCGTTAAGCTTAGTTGGAGGCCTAACGCCAGATTGATAAGATCTCATCATCTCAGAGGTTTACCAAAATGCTGTAATTGGCATTGGACAACTGGAGGGCCTGAGTTTCTACCATTGAGTAATTAAAATACTATAGGTACTAGTGTTATAAAACTCTGCTTTCACAAAAGTCAAGCAAAATGGTGGTACTTTATATTGAACTTTTCAATCCTGTCATATTTGTGCACTTGCTTACCCTTTCTGTGTTCTTTCCTTTGCCTGTGGGTTGTCTGGAAGAGATTGCTTTTAGCAATAAGACCGCCTAAATTGTACATTGTCTCTTAAATGTTTTCTTCTGTGTTAATTTTTCTGTTGTGTTTGTGTGCAATAAAGTGTTTCTTATCTTAAATCTGTTTACTAGGGCTGGTGACATTAATCGTCGTAATAAAAGAAATCCAGATAGATTAGTTCTAAAATTTGCACCCAGAACCACTTTATATATGAAGAATTGCTTAAATATGTGTATAAAAATCTATAACAAAATTCCAGACACCTTAAAATCACTGAACCCTCCCTTATTTTATAAAAAAATACATTTATGGCTCCTAGATAATAATTTTTAGAGCGTTGGAGAGCTTATTAAATAAGTTATTAAAATTATTAAACATTTTACATGCCATATATTTGGCGAAACATGTGAAACTACCATATTTTATGTAACTGTTACCATCATTTTATGTACCGTGTTTCCTGTAAATATTATATATTATATTATTATTAAATGCAAGATGAAAAGTTTTAAATGCGTCCAGTCCACGCACGAAACCTTTGACTTAAGCAATTGAGATAAATAAAATGTTTTGTTTCATCCCATTTCTAACATTAATGTACTTAATTAAAACCCTGGGACAGTCAAAGGGTGCTGGGTACATATGAAGGGATTCAACCCCTCGTACAGCGACAAACCATTTCTTTAATGCCGCACCTTTGAAATATTAACCATAGGCAAGTTTAATTAAATTATTATTTGCCTTCCATAAAGGGACGGTAGGCAATTGTGATGATTTTCTATAAACGAGTTAAAACTAGGCAAGTCACAACACACATACGAGTACACAACACACACCACATTTGTCATTATAATGTAAAAATGTTTTTGACAGCAGATCAGACTATCGATGGGTCGTTTGCAAAATCGATTAATCAAATGAAATTGACCTATCGCCTTTAGCAGACTATTGGAGGTATGTTTACATTTAAAGTGCTTAAATCCTAGCCAGGTTACTCAAGACAATTCCACTATCCGGGCGTGCGAACATTTCTCGGGAAAACGTCGTCGAGAGCCGAAACAAACTTGTGTCTGAAATTGAAACAGCGTTTCAGAAAGTTTCAGACTGGGGTAAACATAATCTGGTTCAATTTAACCCCAAGAAGACGCAAGTTTGCGCGTTCACCGCAAAAAAGCTGCCTTTTGTCGTGTCGGTTTGTTTCGTGAGCACCCCATTAACTGCTGCAGCCAATATCGGAATTCTCGGTGTCGACATATCGAGCGAAGTCCAGTTTCGTGGCCACCTGGAGGGTAAGGCTAAAATAGCCTCAAAGAAGCTCGGCGTGCTCAATAGATCGAGACGGTATTTCACACCGGCACACCGCCTGCAACTTTATAAGGCGCAGGTTCGGCCTCACATGGAATACTGTTCTCATCTTTGGGCAGGGGCTCCCCAGTACCAGCTTCTCCCTCTAGACCGCATTCAACGGAGAGCAGCTCGAGTTGTTGATTGCTGTGAGATTTCGGATAGGCTTGACTCCCTGGCACTGCGTAGAGATGTAGCTTCGCTTTGCATTCTCTATCGCATTTATCATGGAGAGTGCTCCGAGGAACTGTTCGGGCTGATTCCCGCCACCTCTTTCCGCCATCGATCTACGCGACAACTCTACCATGCGGTATTTCCGGACAAATACGACCTGCAGTCCTTCAAGAAAAGAGCGTACTCCCATTTAAAAGGCCGGCAACGCATTTTGTAGCCCCTCTGGTGTTGCAAATGTCCATGGGTGGCAGTATTCACTTTCCATCAGGTGATCTGTCTGCTCGTTTCCTATAAAAAAAAATAAAAAAAATACACACACACCACACCTGGACACACACAAATATCACTGTAACTCGGAACAAATTGCCCTTTGAATGTAAAAAGTTAGGTTTATAAAACTCTAACTTCGATTGATCAGCACTATCGGTAGTCTAATGGATCATTAGATTAATATGGGGGCATCAATAGACTTTTCGGCAACAGTAATGCCACTTCAACTTGCTCACTGGGCTAAGAGACTAAACCATGTTTTATTATTGTTTTAGCATTTTCCATGCAGCATCTTTTTACTAAAGATCTGAAAACCAGAAAAAGACATTTGGTCATGTTGGCATCAGGCAGGACTCGAACCCTACTGCATGGAAAATGCTAAAACATAGTAATAGCTTTTTCATCTTATTCGGAAGTTAAATATTTGAAATAATATTTCTTTCGAGTGTTAGAAATGGATGCCTATAACATTGATGAAATCACCCTGGCTCATAGGGTAAACATACCATAAAGATTCGGCCGGTCTGTTAATGGTCTCGGTAGCATAGTTGGTTAGTGCAGTCGCCCAGTTTGCGAAAGATGCGGGTTCGAGTCCTGCCTGATGCCAACATGACCACATGTCTTTTTCTGGTTTTCAGATCTTTAGATTAAACCATCCCTAGATTCCTTGTGCCAGCAACCCTGGCGCGGTGCGAGGTGTGTAACTGTGTATTCAAATTGAGTTTTATCTCCTCCCGGCGCACAATGAATGGTAATTATTTTACTGCTCCTCCGACGCCGTTCACCGTCAGAATGCCGCCCTGGCAGCGCAGGAGCCATTTGATTGAAAGAAGTTTACCTTGAAAGTTTTATTTCTGGTTTTGTGGAAACGAGTCTCTGGGTTAAAATTATGAAATACGAGAACTTCTCCTTTAAACGTAATATTTCCTACACAGGCGAACTGACCCTTAAGAAGACATCGCAATTTTATTATTTAATGCTGTTCAACACTTTAAATATTAAATGGCAGCTACCCCTAGTTTATTCAATAGGATTTGTCATATCAGTTTGGATAATAGGTATTCGATTTAGAAACGTTTTCGTACGATTCGTTTGTTTTTTTAAGAAATCGCTCGCTCAGCAAAAGCTTATTTTTTTTGCACCAACAAAATTGTTTTCTTTTATTTATTTGCGAAATACACCGGACAAATAGAAATATACTCAGTTTTTCTCTGATAAATGTCATAAATCCAACTTATATAAGAAATAGTAGACGTACCTATTTAGTTACCTATCAAAACTGAAGACGACAAGGAAAACAGCTTTACTTTAGCCTTGTTTTTCATAGGATTTCCACTACCGACGCAAGAAAAAAGTACTCCAGTCCTTTATTAAGTGGAACAAGTGTTGGCATTTACTGAAAACGCCCCGTTCAGCGATAAACGCCGTTCAGCAGTATGCCTCGTTGGGCAGTACAGCCGCCCACCACCAGTATTGTCACAGTATAAACCATACAGTAGGCTATCTAAGGCCGCCCGCAGAGTTATTAGCCTAGCGTGCACACAGACACGCGGCACAGCCCGTCCGTACTGCCGCCTCCCTATGCCTCCCTATTTTATGCTAGCGTGTGCGTGCAACCGCGTGTGCGTGATATCGCGACACAGCGCGCGGCGCGCACGCACACATTCAAACCGAGAGTAGCACGTTTGTATGTAGATGTTCTACTGTATGGCTTATACTGTGGTATTGTCCCCAGGTAAGCCGCCTTCAAGGCCCGCGGCGGGCGGAGTACCGCTTATGAACTTTTGAGTTGCTTATTGCTTTATAAACTGCTTCTCTTTAGTCACTATATTGCATCGCTTTAGTGAAGTTGTTAGGAAGTTTTTCAATGTGAATAAGGACGCATTTGAGAAACTGAAACCACTAGTTGTTTCTTTTGAGACTTATCTTGACTAGCTTTACATGAATTGCTAGGTTCACTTCAAAATTAACTTTCGTTTAATACTCTTGCTAAGTACATACCTATAAAAGGTCATAATATATTTTATCCGACTAGGTACCGAAGATTAAGCCCGTGATCAGAAAAGAATAGTGTAATTTTCCGTCTATTGTTACCTTATAGTTTATTCTTATTACGATTAGCAATGTCTGTTTATTTTAATTATAATAAATAACTCATTTTATGAATACAATTTAAACGTTTTTGAAACTCATTCAACAACACTTTACAGTAAATTAAAGGTTGAAGTGAAGACGTGGGGTTTTCTTGCTATTGGAGCAGCTTTTTGTCTCCTGCAATGGTTAAATGGTATATTAAGTCCGCCTTTCATGTTAGTTTTTTCATTAAAGAATAGGTATATAAATGCACATTGAATACATAAGCATTCGTTATCGTAATTTGTTACATTGGGATTTCAGCTACAAACTGCGCACATTACTGAAATATGTATTGTGGTCGCCATCCTGTTAGAATCTCTTTAGTGAGGTATACCAGAGATCCCTTATTTTACCCTCGGTATTTTGCAGTCGTATAACCTCCAAAGTATCCTCATTATGCAATCCATCGTAGTTACTGTGACTATCGGGTACTTTGTGTACAAAGGATAAGCAACGAAGAGGAATCAACTACTATCTTCTGTGTAACAACCGTCAAACACATACAGTCAGCCGACAAATGTACGCGAGTTTAGACCTTATTGCAAGCGCCTAAATGTGCATGTTTAAGGCGGTTTGTACTGGACAAGCGTCGGCACTTTACAAAATGAGACATGGTTCATGCATATTGAACGGGAAGAGATTCTATCGTTCGATTGTCAGGTCGATCGTTCAAACAGAATGTACTGGGTAAGTATACTGTTGGCTATCTAACAGACCTATGTCTACTGGGCCAGAGTTGTTTACAACCGGACTTAGAACGTCAGTTAAGGATGTGCCTACACCTAGCGGAAGACTTATGTCTAATCAGAGAATTGGATCTTCATTTGTTATATTTAATCAATCAATCAATCAATCAATCATTATTTATTTGCCAATGTAGGTAACATAAAATATTGGTGTTGTACACAGGGAAAGTTCATTGCCACATTGCACCAAAAGGCATGCAAAAATTACAATATAATTAAAATATAAAATTCACAATAATATTCAAAATATAAAATAATGACAGACAGCGCATTACACAAAACGAAACAATTATAGTAAAAATATGAAATACAAATTAAATTAACAATTAAAATGTCAGATTCATAATGTCAGTCAATGTCATAATCATGCATAAAATTAATTGCTTATAAACTATTTTCCAAATATTCTTTTATTGAATAATAACCTTTTTCTGTCAGGAAATTGTACAAGATCCGTTTAAAATGAAAGAACTCTGATATTTGCTTGATGGATGTAGGTAGCTTATTATATATCCGTGGGGCCATGCAATACAAACTTTTATCAAATAATGCAGTTCTGTGAGGCGGGATACAAATGTTATTCTCACGTCTCCTACTACGCAACTTCTCATAGCTATCAATATTTCTTCTTACAAATAAAACAACTTCATAAATATATAAACATGGGAGTGTCAAGATTTTCAATGAAGTAAAATAGGGTTCACAGCTGTCTGTAGGCTTGAGCTTACACATGGCCCTTAAACATTTCTTTTGAGCTTTAAATGCTGATTCTCTTTCAGTTGAGTTGCCCCAGAAGATGATTCCATACCTCAACAAAGATGCTACATGTGCGTGATATGCTGTCAAAATAGTGGACATATCAGAAGTCTTGCTAAGCTTATAAAGGGCATATGAAGACTGACTCAGTTTCGAACAGACATTTTGAATATGATCCTTCCAATTCAAACCATGCAAAAATAAGCAGATGACAGAAATTGTTCCGTTTTGCAAACGGAGATATGAGCTTTTCTAACCGAAAGCTAGCGGGATATTTCACTCCGAAAATACTACGTTCCATTGCTGTTTGCCAGACTTGCAGGGCGAACTTTTGGTGATCAGTTAGAGAGCATATTATCATAAGAGATCTAATTTCATATCCATTTTTTTTTTTTTAAATTTAATAGTCCCTACTCTGTTATAATTTTTACTTCATGGCAGAATTAATTCGCTGCAGGGTAAACTTCCTTTGTCTGTATTATAATATTTTAACGTTGTTGTAGTTTATCACCCCCCACTATTTATTACATTAGCACTACCCTGTGACCCCATAACTCAGGCCGCGGCAAGCTGTGCGCTGGTCACTCGCTAATTGAGAAATAAAGTCAGCCAAATGGACTTAAATGGGCAGCTGGCTTCTAATAGCGTGCAGAATAACTTAGCTGATGTTAGCGCCTTCGCAGCTTAAGTTTAATATTCTCAGATAATATTTCATCGCCATGGATTATGATTTTTATCACTTTTGCTCCCTGTAAAGGTAAGCGGAGCCCTAAAACGGCTTTATATTTTTCAATTTATTGGAAAATAACTAGATGTTATTACAGCGGTGAAGAATAAATAACATTATATACTATAACGATGAGGACTTTTAATTCAAACTTCTTAAGAGGAGCAATACCATCATACGTGATCACTGCTTACTCACTGATCACTCCTTCAATTTCTTATAGCCACTACAACAATATTTGATCAATTCGAAACAGTAACAATCAAACTATAACTAAAAGCCATGGACACGTCTAGTGAATCAGAATAATAGCTTCAGAATAATTATTAGGGCAATGTTTAACTATCACTTTAATGACTATTGCAGAAGGTAGCATTTCCAGCAGTAAAGAACCACCAAGAGACAACTCACTGCACTTTCTTGCGGGAATTTCATTACTCCTCATTAATACATTTTATCACGTACCTACTAGTACCTCGCCCACAACCCTTGGCCCCAACTAAGCCAATAACAACCTTGCAACCAAGGAATAAAGTAAGAAATCTCCTGCTATTGCTTTAATTTAAATGCTAATATAATCGTGAGGCAATTTCTATCGGTGTATTGATAAGGCATGTCGTGGGGGAGAGGGACAGATGTATATCGGTGGATAACGCTACAGTGACAAATTAGTTTTAAATCCTACTTCGCATATACATAGGTAGTGCAATAGGCTGTTTAACTCGCGGAAAAACGGACATCGTCAATTTTAATTTAATATTTAAAGGATCATTGCTACTGACCCCCGTTAAAATTGTTTTGATAAAGTTATTAATGTACAAGATGTAGATACTTCAATAAAATGGGCATCTAACCCACAATGCTCTGTGCAACGGTCATATTAAGATACAAAACACTACCACCAAACTTAATGTTTGAATTCCTCAGAAACTTAAAAGACAGTTTGAAAATAAACAAAAAAATATATCCTAGTCTTTACTGGTGTAAAACCTGACATCAGTATGAGAGAAGACAAGTCATACGAGACCCATTTTTTTTTTCAACTATCCGCTTTTACCTGACAATAATAATAATATTCCTTGAAGCAGTATAGAATATCTTTTCTGTTTCGTTTAGAACCTAAATAGCGATTCCAATCCTCCTATTCACCATTGATGCAGCTTTCATTGATAGAGTTAAGATCATGTTAGCCACCATAATTGATACCGTCAAGTCGTTAAACGGTTTTACGACTCTTTCGAATTTTCTCTTCAATACCAATGAGACAAATCATTGAGGGAGACTTAACGCCCAATCCATTGTTGTTTCCCAAACAATCCCATTACGTACCATAAAGCGATCGAAAGCAAATAATATTTGACTCTGAATCGTATATCTTAACGCCCATAACATAACCTTTCAGTAGGGTTGCTACCTTTAACAAAAGCTTCAGTCTTTTGTTAAAGGTTAACCAGAAGAAGTAGTATTATTTAAGAGCCAAATTCTTCATGAAAAACCCGTACCAATAGGATAGGATAGGTTTTTTTTCGAGTGATAATCTTGTTAATGTTAGTTTAGGGATGTTGTAAATAGTCTTAGTCTCATTTTGTAATTTTATATTGTTGTCTCCATTATGTTAAAGTTACTTATAATGAGATTAACTATTAGAATTCATAATAATTTGCACGTCTGCCAGTCCGAATACTAAGTCTAGCCACTTCATGTACATCCTATCGCTCAAATTGTATTCTATGCAAATAAATGTTTTTGTTTGTTTGTTTGTTGTTTGTTTGTAACATTGTTAGGTAAACTTTTAGAGAAATAACTAATAATTAGCTTTTGTGACAGCGAAACCTATTCTTGCCTGTTTTTGCGAACGAGATACGTGTTCATTTGTAGCTTATCCTACAATATACATTTGTTTTAACATCACACCCATGCCAAAAAACAAACATTCCTTATTCTTAACTTCACTATTTTGTTTTGTTTGTTTATGTCTCCAAGGTCAATAAACGTTTTTTTTCTTTCTTTATTGCCAGTGTTAGTAAGATTAAAAAAGTAACTATTTTTGTTTATTTCGTCGCGTGCATAAAGGACGATAGTGTGATTGACAACCTTACTGAGTGTTGTCACAGCATTACACTCCGATACCTCATAAACAGCGCCCCCCTCACGCGGGAATCCCCCCCACGGCTCTGATCGCGAACTACTGTTATGGCCGCGTGAACGATATTGCCTTTTCGCTTAGCTGTGAACCTTGTTATACAGAGGCCCTAAGCAAACTGTACACATAGCAAAATACAACATACGCTCACGACCAATGATATTCGAATAAAAGAGACCTAGATAGGTTACTTGTGCTAAAAAAGTGGCACCTAAAATCAGAACTTCGAACACCTGAGCAAAGCTTTGCAAGTTGGAGACGTCACTGCGCAATATGTATCTGTCTCGTTTACGCTCTAGTAAATAATCATACTATCTTGTACACACGGTCAAATTACAGAGGACAATTTTCCACTTCGCATCAGTACTGACATAACGTCCCAGTAGTCAGAAGCACACTGACTGTTGCCGTCGTGGTTTGCGGAACATTCTGAAGCCCACATATTATCGAACGAATATAAACCCTCGCCATCTACTTCGGAAAAAAACCAGCAACCTGGTTAGTGGCGGTCCGTTTTCCGGGTTGCTTTTTTATCGACGTTTTCCATTACCGGAGTGTTTGCCGCAAATTGTACGATGAACAAAAAGTAAGTGCTTAGGCCAGATTTGATCTCGGGACCACCAAGTTTCGAGCTAGAGTGTTTCAACACTGGGCAAGGATGCGACGTTCGACCAACCTTAAACGAATGCATTCACTCCCAACAATCTGGTTAAATGGAATGATGGCTTGTGGACAATAGTCAACATGTCAGATTTTGAAAAATTGCCAGCTAAGGGAGATGGTCTACTTATGTTTACCCTATTTTGGTGAAGCACGTTTTGCAAGTTGGATCCCCATACTAGTTTCCAAAACTGACAGGTTTGTGAGCGTGATTCTGAATCCCCCCTTGAGTTATACGGAATGCACTTATGACATCCGATGCTCAGAACCGAGAGTTCTTTGAGAGAACTTTGGGAGTAATCCAATAAAATAAAATAATCTGTTTTTAACCTCTTGTAACATCATCATCATCAACAACAGCCGTACGCCGTCAACTACTGAAACTACTGCATTGCCTGTAGATATACAGAGCGAATCCTGTGACCTTTATCAGGTCAACCGACCACCTTACATCGTTGTCTAACCTTTTAAAAATTCGTGAGCAAACAGCTGATATGACTAAAAATAAACCTGTCACATTTGTAAACATTGAAGTGTATTAATTTATTCAGTGAGATATCATCTTATGTAGCGGTGCGTTCGTAGCGCGTAGCAAGTGCGTAACCGCTTTCCGTCCGACCTCCAGGCGCCGCGCTCACTCCATTTTAATTACTGAGATTAGAACATTTTATTGAGCAGTTTTTAATTAACAAAATATAACTTATGTTTAACGACAGCTAGTCCTCTTACTCTTTAAAAGAAATATTAAAATAGTTCGTATTTACGCCCGAATTACGATTTCAAATCGTGAGACGTAAATACTCAATAAATATTCGTGGTTTATTAGTTGAGCACTCTAACTTGGAGACCTTGTGGCTTCGAATACAAACCTGGCTGCGGCACACCACCTTTGTGTTTATTTAATTAGCTGACTCTTCGGTAATGCAAAACACCGATAAAAAACCCAAGCGGCCAGAATAATGGCAGTAGGCTCTAACACCAGTTGTGGAGCTATTCACTCGTTCGTTCTCTGTTTGGGTGTTCGCACTGAACTACAAGGTTAACGGTCGTTCGCTTTACGAGTTCTCCTTCTACTGGTAGTAAAGTTTTTTACTATCTAACTTTCTATCTAACTTGTATTTCGTCACAAGAATACGTGACTATTATGCCTCGAGTGTCGACACAAGTAATGAGGCGTAGATTGTCGTACGCATAATCTCAGAATATGTACCGAGCCGATGGATTGATAGGTAGAGATCTTGCTTCTAGACCAGAATGTCGGGGTTTGATTTCCACCAGAGCCAGGACAAACATCTGTGTGGCATACTTCCGACATGAGCGTAAGCGCGTGCTTAGCGTTGATTGACGTTTGAGAATTCGAGGGTAACAATATCAAGTTTTTGTTGTGTCTTTTAGTGTTCTAAGAATTCCCGAGGGTGATAAAAATACACATCATAATAGTAAAGTCAAGAGTTTGTTTTTGCTATTTTTTTTTTTGATAGTAAACAATTGAGCATGGCCATGTGCGTATCAAATAAAAAAGTTTAATTTAAAAACCATTAGACTTTTTCATTAAGCTGCACTCTGCATGGCGACACACAACCAATAAGTGGAAAGTAGAGCGAAGCCAAGTACGCGACTCCCCGCAGACGCACCGATGAGGCCACCGCTCGCCTTTCTTTCCATTCAAACACACTACCTATTTACTTTCAACCCTATTTCGCTTTCTTTTTCTAAATGACTACTGCTGTTTAGGTGCTTATGGCTTTGACAGCTTAACAGGACTCTAAACCATAATACCTACTTAACGACGCAACTGTCCGACTTCAGCGCTATAATGAGTTTCTTTGCCACAGCCCGCGTGTTGGAGTATGATTAAAACAATCTTATAGTTCAAGTGAGCTTGAGCACAGCAGTGGGACGGCGTATTCAAACTTAGTTAGATAGAGTGACTTTGACCCTGTACCCTGCTTCTGAAATTAGACGTGGAGTGGAGTCGTCTGTCTGTTGGTCAATCGAGGAAGTAAAAAAAAATAAACAATTCAAAGTTGTGAGTGACTCAATTACTTAATTAGGCTATAAAACCTGCCCTCAATAAAATGTATGTTTTGAATGTTGTTTAAAATTTCAAAACAATGAACAGATAAGGTTTTACAAACATAAGAAAAGTAAATTAACTTTTGCATCTTGGCTGTTACAACACTTGAAGATTGGATCCAAAGAGGAATCACCAAGATTTAGTAAAGGGTCAGTTTAAAAGCTAAAGGTAGCACCTGATGTACGGTCAGAGATAAAGAGTGTCACCTGTGCATATGAATTATTTCCCAATGATTCTACAGAACGGGTTAAGTCAAGCAAGTATAAATTTGGCTAGTTGTATTTAAAAACCGTTAGACGAATTCTTTGAACAGCATAGCGTAACAAATAAAATGAAATAAATCTTTCTTTCTAACACAACCCATAAAGGGAAAAGTGGAGCAAAGCTAAGTGCGCAAGCTACCCGCAGGATGCAACCGATGAGTGCATTCGCATTTCACTCAAACACTGTTTATTTCATTCAAACACTATTTACTTCATTCAAACACACTATTTACTTTCAACCCCACATTGCTCGACGCAATCGTTCGACTTCAGCTCTCTAAAACTGTTTACTCACGAGCCAATCGGATTTAATTTAAAAATATAGGGAACCAATGCATTTACTATTGAAAACGATTAACATTTTCAATAATGAATGCATTGGTTCGCGCTAAAGCGTGGTCAAGTATCACTTGTTTATCTTTTGTATTGTACTGCTCTGTTTGTTTTGATAACCTCTTTAACAAATAACATTTAGTATAAGGCCTCATGAGCTAATAGTTTGGCATAATAGCTAGGTAGGTAGGTACGTAGAACTGGCCGTGTCTTGTTTTCAAAATCGACAGGTTCGTTTGTATGCTAGCTGCTGACATTTTTTTTATTACTTTAGTCGAACCCACTTAGGTACCACGCTATTACGCTATTATTCAGTCAAATAAGAAAGTAATAATGTTAACATTGCTGTTTGGTAAGTTACCTACAACTTTTTGTTTTAAATGCAATACATACCTAGTTGGATGCCTAATTTTTGAGGTAGTAGTAGATCAGATACGTAATAGGATAGGGGTAGGTAGTTTTATTTATTTACGAAGCCATGAAACATTTGTATAAATGAAACGTAAACATAACGTTATGTAACCTAAGCACATGTTGAGTGTAAAGGTAGGCTATTGAGGTTGTCAATCTGGTTTTTGTCATCATAACATAAAAGTGTACCGATTGTCAACAGTTGTATCGAAATAAATGAATAAACGAATGTTTTTTCCAAAGTGTGCAAACATCTACATCAACCGTTAGGCCGCATCTCTACTATCAAGTGCTGAAGTGTGGTCCTCTTAGGTACTCTCCACAGCCACATCTGCCGGCTGAGGGGCTCCAGCTGATCAACAACGATTGCTGATGAGGAATGAGGGGGAATCGTAGAGCTGGAAGGGTGGGAATGGAACTGTACAAAATTTTGGTTTGGAAGTTCAAAGCAACACACGCAACGAGCTAAGGGGTCACAGCCAGATGGCGGATTGTTCATTGTTTGGATAGTTGAAGTGATTTCGGCCCTGCTTCTAGGGTGACTTCAATCGTCAGTGAGTTCTGTTGAAGATCATCAAGTTACCTAAGCCGTATTTAATAAATCTGGCTGTACCTACCTACCTAGTTGTAAAAGACAAAATGACGCTAAATAACCTACTCCCAATGAACTGTTCAGGACCTAGGTATGAGGTACTTTGGTTGTTGTAAAAACTTCAAGATAAAATACTACTGTGTTGCCTGTTGGTTGCAAAATCAACGCGAAAATTGAAATTCAACTTTTTTTTACGAATATTCATACACGTTCCTTTCACATTTCTGGAATTATTTCCAGGTACCCACTAGTTACCTACTTGTATTCTTAAATCTAGTAAGTACACGACCGTAACGTAACTCTGCGATAAAAGACCTTAGCTCAGACTACCCAGGTACCGTCCTGCCTGACCCTCGATTTAGCAAAAAGCGAACGTTTATAATTCACTTCACCATCTAAGCCCTTTTCAATGTGACATTGCAAATGAAATAAACATTAGCTCGAATGCCAATTCAACCAGTAAGAGGGACCGAAATTATAATAACAAATCCGAACGCAATCTCAAACAATTGAGTTTAAATCAAAAATACTCACGGGTTATTTCTCCAACTGCATCTCCTTAGCTTTGATTAAGCACACATTCACTAGAACAACACAGCACAGTTAGTTTGGGGTTTCAGTTAACTTTTCGCGTGTCGTGTAGAAGTTTGGGTCGCGTGATGATACGCACAGGCATCGCGCTTGCCGGCCGGCGTTTGACTGACAAAGAGACAAACATGGCGGACGGTTGGCGGTCTAACAACAGACGACGGCGCCGCGGCGGCTGGCGGCGACGCGGCGCCTTTGATGTCAGTGAGGAACACAGGAGGCTTTCCTAATTTAAGCACCATAAGTGAGAAAAGAAAGGCGCTAAAATGGAAACTTTAACCGCAATAAACAATGAACAGTGCGTTATCCCGCCATTTTGGTTTTGTATGGTTTTTCGGTTTTTTTCTTATTGTTTTTACGGCTTCGGCACAAAATGACTTCGGCCCCCTTTTTGGTACCTAACATCAAAGGAAAGAAGACTAAAGCAACTAAAGCGTGACTGAAGTGGAGCAAAAGAGCTAACCAATCATACAGCCTGTGTTTCGGAGGGTGAGTTATCCTACTTTCTTTACTGGTGCACTATGAAAACTCTTGTTTATTATTGTAGGTAGATAATATGTTTTTATAATTTCATTTGGTTTGGCAACGAGACCTACAAGATTTAAGTGTTGAGGCTGAATTATTCAAGTAACAATAATCTAAAGAAAACATTTTGTAACGTAGGTACCTACCTACCTATAAAAGTATTAGTTTATCTGTATGCTCAAAATACTCTCCAGACCGATATGTATGACAAAAATACCGTATTTATTTATTTATAGAACTAGATACAGACTTACAGCAATGAAGCCAACACGTTTAATATTGTGAAACCTAATATGGCAAAAACGAAAACTGCCTAGGTACAGAATTAGGTTATCTTGAAAAAAACTATGTTAGGTAGGCACCTATAGCCTGCCATGGTAATCTGAGATTCAGAACTGTGTTCCATTGGCTGATGATGATAGTTTTTTCAGCGAAACAGGTAGGTATTTGACTAGCTTTCTGCCCGCGGTTTCATCCGCTCGGAATTCGGCTATAAAAGTACTAGGTATTTCGCAATGAAAATTATCCTATCTTTTTCATTCATTCTATTTCAGTACCAAATGTATGTATAGTATATGTATAGTTTGGGCGTTATTTAACGGTATTATTATATCTTTATTATTAGTGTGGTAAGGATTGTATTATTCAACGTAACTTTAAGTAGGTCATTGAAAATACAGATACTATTTTGGAAACAAAATGTTCAAGTAAACGTCTATCGCTTATATTCTATTAATAAATTATGGCATTTGCTGTAAGAAGCAACCAGCTAAAGGAAAGTCAGACAAGGAAATGGATAATAATACTTCCCTAAGGCAAAGCTTCTAACAATGAACGGGAAAGACATAAGGGTTGTAAGACGGTTCATACTCGCATCTACCCTTTTGTTTGCGGAGCGTTCGTCCGGGGTTGTATATTAACTAGGCTATGTATAGGTCCATGTTGTGGGGATCAACCTCAATTATTATATTTTTTATAACCCGTCTCAAGTAATGTAGTGTAATGTTATAAACATACAGGGTGAATTACTCAACTGTGCATTCCAGAACCAAAATCATTGTTAAATTTATTCAAAGTTATTGGCAAACACACATTCAACCATTTTCTATACTCTCCATAGTGTAGGATAAAGCCTTCAATCAAGTTAAAAAATAACCTGTAATACCTATGTGACTACCATAAGCGTCGGAAAGTAACCATCTTCTCAGCACTCTATATAAAATAAAGGATAAAAGATGGCAAAAGCTTGTAGTCAGTAAGACAAACCAAATCCTTCCCATCCTAAGCCTTTGTGGAATTGATGTTTAGCCGTAGAAAGAGCCTAATTCGTTTTTGGCTTTAATTTTGACATACTTAAACTAAATTTGTCTACTTCGATGAGAAAAAAACTTTTATTCAGGAATCGATACTGTTCAGTTTGTAAAAAAGAAGCTGTGTCGAAGCTCAAACTAAATCGTGAACTGTTCCCTCCTTTATCAGAATGTGGCTTAATTGAAAAATTCACCCTGTATAGGTAGCAGTTTAGCAACTGACAAGAAACAGTAACTAATACTCTACACGGCGCTTCATTGCGCTAGCTTTTAATATAAGTTTCTTCGACCGTACTTTCCCGGAAGTAGGTACCGACTCACTTAGTAGCACCAAGCTTCAGAGTTGCTACCTATTTCCTTGATAGTTGCACTACTAGCACGCGTATCACATATTATTCTCTAGAGTGAGAAAAAGAAGAAAGTCTCCTTCATGAAGCAGTCCTAGTTCTTTGAAACGTGCACTTATAAGTACCTATGTTAATTTTTTTTGGAAGAAGTTTGGTCGTTATGATGTTATTAAATAATTTAATCAAGACTACAATACTAACTGTGAATATAAATAGGTTTTTCACGTTTTACACGCAAAAAAAAGTGAGAAATAAGAAATATAGTACGTAATTTTAAGGAGAAATATTCTAAACATTCTTCTCATTTACGATCTTTCTAATTTTTCTGTTCATGAATTACCTATGTAATAATTAGGGGAAATTAATAAAAGATCGTACTCAAAGAACTTTTCTTAATTTTTTATTATCATTTTCAAACATTAATAAAATTCGTGTAATATTTATAAACATTACCGTGGTAGATCCTAAAATGGACTTTATTTTCAACTGAGAAAAGAAAAAAGTGGCTTTCAAATAATTTCTTCAGGCTGTTTGCTCTATTTCAGTTTCAATAAAGCCAACTTTGAGATCTGTTTTACACAGTGCAAAGACATTTTATTATCAACATTATCAGTGTTTTTTCTTAACAAATACTTAATTACAGATGTAATGTTCAACAACTGTTGTTTATTTAGGTACATAAATCATTGAAAGGACTCAATAGCTACATGAAATAATATCAAGCTCGAATTAAACTGGTTTTATTTCAACACCAGGTCTTGCGTCAACCATGCCGACACAAAAGTTACCTATTTTACTAACAAATACCCAGTCAGTGAAAGAAGAAATGGACCCTAATTTTGTGCCTTTGACACAAATGACAAATAATGTATACAAGGAAAGCCTACTTGTATACAACCCAGGCCCGGCTTTAGGCTAATGACAGCTAGTAACAATAAGAACTTTAACTTATTCTCATCAAAACACCTTAAATCCATCTAAAGTCCATTAGAAAATCATATCACTAGACTTTTTCAGCAGAATTGTCCAACTCATGTTAGATGAATAATAACTTTATGCCTTTACGAACACACAACGTCATATTCTAGTAAGCCAAGTACGGATTAATTTAAAGATATAAATATCGGAAAAATCTATCCAAAATGTAAGAGCTGACTCTTCCGCAAACCGGGTTGCTGCTCTAACCACTCAGAGTTGCCATCTTTTAATAGGAGATACAGCATGGACACTGCTAAATAACAAAAAACAAGTAATCAAGTTATTTCATATTCAGAATTCTGACCCTATCCACAAAAAGGCACACTTGACACGAGTTGAGTAACGGCGGCATCTCCGCACTCATTCGAATATTCCTACAAATTGATTGAAAAGGGTTCACTCGCGCGAAATCGAGTGAGAAGAGTCATTCTACGCGGTCTCGCTTGATCTTTGTCAAGGCTCGCCGACGGTACTTGGCTCGAGATTGAACCTCGTAATAAAATAACAGTACGTACAAAAATTATAGGTATGTGAATAAAATCTTCAATGATGAATGCGGATACTTCTCAAATTCGTAACAGTAATTACTAATCATATTTTTCGTACGCCAGATTGGATTTATATTCAAACGCTCATTTCCAACTAAGTACTTACTATTACTCATCTGAACATAATTGTACAATGCAAATGTAGTACCTATGTGCGGTTCTAGGCGGTCCCGAATAGGCACGCTGGTCTCTGGCTCGGTGCGACCGCGCGGCCTGAATATACTTCTAGCTTGCCTATTCAAATGATTTCGTTAGCATTATTCGAAGACGCACAGCCACCACCAAAAACTACTTATACATTTACTACAATTTACTCAGTGGCGTTACTATAATAGCGAGCTTGTGGCAAGTGCAGCCTCTTTCATGATTCATGTGTTGATCCCAAAAGACCTGGGCTTTCTTCGGCCTGCATTCTGCCACTTATGTGACTCTCATAGTCTCGCCACTAAGCACGCTGGTAGTTTGAAAAGTATTTGCACAGCTTAGCTTCCTGTTGTCTCTTCATCAATCTTTCATAATATTAGAAATGTTGTTATTCAAAGGCATTGACAGTTCTCAAGAACCGCCAATGTGACTGATATGATAGTAGCCCTAGTAAGTAGTTTGAATAAATCTAAATTAACCCTTATCGTACAAATTCTGTTATAATAAGGCACTTAGAATGCCCCAACAGCCGCCATTAGTTATGTAAGCATGGAATAAGTTAGATGAGCCCAAATCAAACTAGAATCAAACTCGGTCCCCGGGCGTCGAGCTAATTTAGACCTTGTTATTAATAATAATAATCTCAGTCCTTAAGTGGTAAGGAACAGCATTTTGCATTACGTAACACGAACGGAAATGACATAGGTCGTATCCTGTGTTGATAAACTTTCGATGCATAGTTGACCTTGAAAGTCACAATAATGATGATTGACAGACTCAACGTTGGTTAGGGGAACGCTACACGTTCAATAAATATCGTGGTAAATATCATGATATTTAGTGATGTATCTTGGGCTGGATCAGAGCACACGTTTTGTTTTGTTGTTCATAATAAATAATCAGTATAAATGTATGGGTCACAATATAGACTTTGCTTGTAGCGATCGCCAGGACAAGCATTTTAGACCCTTCTTCAGGAAGTAGAGAAAGCCATCCAGCATCCCTTATCCGTTGGAACAACAGCTTTTTAAACTGTTCACACTGCAGGGACTACCTCCTGCCTCAATTGACTGGTGCTCTTCACACTAATCAAGGAGTACTTTCATCAGTGTCAAGGTCCTCTGTAGGAGCCTAAACTGAGCATTGTACCCTCACCACAGCGCGTTCAAGGCCCGCACCTGCTTTCTTTTGTGAAGATCACGAAGTTGTAGATAAGGTGCCATTGAGGTGCATAAAAATAGTCTCGAAAGAGTTTAGTTAGTAATCCAGCCGATAATACTTAGGGCATAGGTATCTAATGATATTCGGGTTTAAAATTTTGCCAATCTGGCTATTTGCGGTCCTGGCTATTATTAATGAGCTTCAGAAAGAGCTCCCGCTTTTGACCAGGTCTGTGTTATCAGACACTCCATGTGACTTTCCGTCTCTCTAGGCGACCCCTCTCACTAGCGAGGCAAGTGCATGTCCCTTATCTGGCGTGCCAGCCACGCCACGCCGTCCGCCAGCCCGGCCCCAGAGATGGCGCTGGAGGCACAGATGTGCCACGGCTTGTCCGAGATGCGCTCCAGTGCAAGAGCTGAAAAAATAAGGATAGTTTTATCAGATGTGGTTGAAATAGTTATTGTCCTTACCCAGACAGGAAGGTCTTCCTAACTATTTCTAAAACGTCATGGCTTAACACATAAACAAGGGCATAGCATGCGTAACCAACCAGGTATCTTGTCATGCCAATAAACTATTACTGTGCACAATCACGAAACTCTGTGTTAATAACGAATAACTGCATTTCCGTGTACGTGCCCAGACTCCGGTCGTGCCTCAATTGGGGTTGAATCTGCGACGCGATTGGCTATTGAGTGGATGTAACCAACGTTCGTGAGCTCGCTGTGAAACGACCACCGCTACCGAACGTGCCGGTCGATACTTGAAACGAGAGGAATCAAGTATAATCTGAACTAGCCTAATAATCTTTGAAGGAAGCGGAATTTTCGCTGTGGAACCTTCACAAAGTTACAGCAACCTTGACATTGTTATCACTCAGTTTGAAGCCACCTTACACGTAACTTGCGCACAGCTGTATATCTAAGTTAAGAAAGCTCTTAGCCACACTGAGACTCATTATACCTCACGTCTCTTGAGTCACCTTTTTCTCCACACAAGTGACAGATCTGACAGTCACAGCACATCGCAAGGGAGTTGGTTTCGTTCCTGTGCCCATTACTAAGTTTCAGTTTCAAGGATTTGTCTCATTATGCTACTCAGCTGAGTGCAGCTGTAGCCCCGTGGCTAATTGAAGCTCACTCGCACTTCAGCTCAACGTCAACAAACAAATAACTACGCTAGGATCCTGCGCTAGACGATAAAAACAGATTCCTAACAAGAAAACTAATCTCTTTACTTGCAGTTGTTAAAATTCTTGCTTGTCAACAATCTCATCAATGACTTAATTAGTTAGTTAGATGCTTTGTTACAACAGAGTAAGCGTCTGTGAGTTAACCAAATCAACACACAAGAAGAATTTGTTTCTACGTAAAAAAATAGACACAGGGCATCGGCTTTACTCGTTTTATGGAAATAGATTTGGGAACCACTACCACATTTTACATAGGTTGAAAGTGTCTCATAGGCTGGATGTGTGCTTTAAATTCTTCTGTGGCCTTTCCCATTAGAGGGGGCAAGGTGCCCGGAGACAAGCTTTAAAATAGAAACTATTTAGGTATAGATTTCCTTAAGGTTTAGACGAAACGATTTGGACTTTTACCTCCATAAGGATTTTCTTCCATGGATAATTTAAAAATATATTTAAACTGTCGCCAAACCAGCGACTGGTTCAGTTATTTGAGGATCTGGTTGCTTTATCGAGTCGAGTTAGCAGGACCATGTCATCACCGAACATCTGAAGAAGCTATCTGCATGTGCGCGCTCCAGGTAATCCCTGGCCACCGCTGCAACCGGACCAAGGGTTATGGGACGTACCAGAAGCTATCTGCATGGGCGCGAGCGCGTGCGGCGCGTCGCACTTGTTCGCGAACACGAGCAGGGGCAGCCGCCGTCCGAACATGTCCGGGTGCGCCAGCATCAGCTCCAGCTCCTCCCGGGCCACCACTGCAACCGGACCAAGGGTTATGGGACGTACCAGAAGCTATCTGCATGGGCGCGAGCGCGTGCGGCGCGTCGCACTTGTTCGCGAACACGAGCAGGGGCAGCCGCCGTCCGAACATGTCCGGGTGCGCCAGCATCAGCTCCAGCTCCTCCCGGGCCACCACTGCAACCGGACCAAGGGTTATGGGACGTACCAGAAGCTATCTGCATGGGCGCGAGCGCGTGCGGCGCGTCGCACTTGTTCGCGAACACGAGCAGGGGCAGCCGCCGTCCGAACATGTCCGGGTGCGCCAGCATCAGCTCCAGCTCCTCCCGGGCCACCACTGCAACCGGACCAAGGGTTATGGGACGTACCAGAAGCTATCTGCATGGGCGCGAGCGCGTGCGGCGCGTCGCACTTGTTCGCGAACACGAGCAGGGGCAGCCGCCGTCCGAACATGTCCGGGTGCGCCAGCATCAGCTCCAGCTCCTCCCGGGCCACCACTGAAACCGGACCAAGGGTTATAGGGTTTTAAATATACAACAACGCTTGCAAACATGCCAATCGCTTGATAGTAAGCGGTTATTACTGGAACCTTATGGACAAGTATAACACCATGAGCATTAATAGCTCTCTTGCGCTCATCTTAGAGAACTATAGCTCATTGGAAAAACTCGGTAACGAGCTCATTCCACAATTAAAGTAACTAAAAAGTGTATGAGCCATGGCGTAGAGTAGAGAGTGGTGTGTGTAACTTGATCGTTCTGTTTATGATTAGGTGCTATTGTTAAATTGCTTGCTCTACTCGGTATTTTACGTATGTCAAAGAATCATTGTGGTGTTATCATCACACTGCTTTTTCGTTTACTCCGATCTTTAAATTCTTTAAAAGTAAAGCAGATTTGGCAATAAATCAATAATGGCCGCGGCCTTGCCCTCCATTTTTCGCGGATTAGAGGCTCAACTATGAGTCACAGTTGACAAATATGAGCTATACTGCAGAGGAAGCCACACTCACCCAGCCGCAGATGATCAGCGGAGTCAACCACGAAGATGACAGCATGGGCGCGCCGGTAGTGTCGCTCCCAGAGCGCGCGGTGCCGCGGCGCGCCCGACACGTCCCACGCGCTGAATGACACGCCACTGCCTGAAACGACACGTCATCACTATCATCACCTGCCGTTTGACGTCTGTTTATTGCTCTTAGATTGCCAGTGTGCCAGAAATGTAGCGGAAACAGATACTGAGGACAAGATTTTCTACTTAATATCCTCACAGATACCTTGCGCCCGCAAGTGTGACAGGATGGACTTGTTGGATTTACCCTGACTTCTAAACCCTACAGTACTAAGTATCCCTCGCCACTTTGGTGGCGTAGCAAAGTTTCAAAAATGAGACAAGTTTTAAATCTAAATTCCGCACAAGCAAAGTTACATTTGGAAGCTGGTAACTTAATTAATTTACCGTCTAACGTGTGACTGATTTAAATACAGGCGAAGACACCTCTTCTGAACTTTCCAACAAATTGAACTGTGGCGTAGTCAATCTTTGTAGACTTCTAGCGCATCCGGAATCGTCTACCTCAAATGGTTTCCACTACGAACCTTTAGAACACGAATATCTGAGATAATACACCGAAGGTGGTTGTGCGACACTTTCTCCAACAATTTCCTACCAACAAAGAAGATTCCAGTTTACTTTATTTATGCCGCTCGCTGTCGTAAACCCGATGGCACGAAAGTTATAGCCAGTGCGTCTTCGTTTAGACCCTGATTAGGTTCAGGCTTCGCTGAGCAGAGAGCAACAAACACTCGCCTTATCTCGGAGATGACGGGCAGGCACTCTTTGTGAGAAATATTGACAACAATTGCTAGTATATTGATGAAGGAACATTTTGGGTATTTATTTATTTATTTATTTATTTAATTGCATTACATGTGACTTAGCATCTAAAAAAGGTACTACAATTCACATGCACCTTGACAGGTACAGCAATGTGGAAGATAGGGGCAGACAGACATTTACAATTTATCATCAAAATATTCCTTCACCGAATAATAACATTTAGAAATTAATAACTTTCTTAAAGAATTAACGAACTTGTTGATTTTTGTTTCTGCTTTTAGATATTCTATTATTTATTTTTAGAATGTCAAATAAAATGTGTGGGAAGCGTTGGGCTGTACAGAGGCATTCACATCTGACTTACGGAAGGGACACCTTAAACTGCAGCCATAAGGCCCAGTTTGCTATGGTTTTGTAAAGGTTAATGTGAACGCCACTGTATGTGAGGATCAGTAAGTGGAAAAATGTGTCTCTGCTTGCCTTCCCCGTGGGGAAATCGGTGGGATGGGGGTTGGAATTGTATGTTAGGGATGTGAATAAACTAAATTAACTTTTCTTTTTATTACTTACCAGTTTATAAAAATTAAGATCTGGTCGAACTAGCTCGAATTCGCTACTTATCGAACTCCCTCGTAATTAAACTTGCAAAATAGTAAATTCTTAATAGGATAGGTCACAAAAATGGGTGATTGCATGGATTTTAATTTACGATTATGAAACATTGGTCCCTGATTATCAATTTTCACTGTGGTAACGTTCCTTACCATGGTACCCTGCGTGAAAGTAAGACAATTATTATGTCATTCTTAAGAACTCAGTTCCCATGAGGCAGTTAGGTGACAATGTTCCAGCATTGCCATTTGTGTCTGAAAAACCTACAGTTTAGATCTTGGTCGGAGATACCCTTTCAGGCAGTAAAACTAGGTCTGTTTGTTGGAACCTGTTTATTGGGAGAACTGTTCCCTGAGAGCTTGAGAGCTCTTGAAGCTTCTTATTAGTATTATGAACTTGTACTTGGATTATCGATACAATCTTGACATAACACTATATAAAGACGAAAAAACATAATGCTTGCGCGAGCTATCGGAGGATAACTCCATCTAGCGTTGAACAGTTATAAACTAAGGGTTCTAAATACAAATGTGCTAAGTAAGCACGTTAAACATACTGCCCACCAAGGACAAACCCAGCTTTCGTCCTTATTAAGCACGTTAAACATACTGCCCACCAAGGACAAACCCAGCTTTCGTCCTTATAGAAGGGCCTGCCCACCCTGATCTTTACAATTTTCATTAAATTCAGACTTCCTATTCACTACACAGTTTGACAATGGCAACACTTACAATTACAAAACTTACTTACCAAATTAACAAAAACCATGTAGAAAAATAAAACGTTTAAAACACAAAATTGTCAAAGTCAAAAAATATGTAAAATTATCCCAAGTGTTTCAATTTCTATTGACTCTGACCAAAATCGGGCATGGATTTCCCGTAGTTACAATTTTTACTTAAAATTAGGCTATGTTACTAAAATTACACCAACAGCTTACAAATCCATAAATTAAATCTTTAAATTTTTTAAGTTATTTAACGTTACTGAATAAAGTTCACATTTCCTTGGCAAATTTCAAAAACACACACAGTTTGTCTTCCTTTTCACTCACTCGTGACTTTACGATGTAGATGTCTTTATCCCACATCAGAGAGGTCCGGGATCCTGACGGCAACTCCTCGCCAGAGCGCCGTCGCGAAGTCCAAAGCCGGATTCACCACCAAACTCGGACTCCTGCTGCATCAGCTACAATCCTTGGAGCCCTGACGGCAACTCTGCCAACCAGAGCGCCGTCGCGAAGTCCAAAGCCGGATTCGCCACCAAACTTGGACTCCTGATCATCTCCAACTCTTGGTAGCTGATGTTCCCGTTCCACCAAGCACTTCACTAGTCACACTGCTGAAAAACCTTCGTCACCATGGACGACCTCCGGAATGGTTTAGAACCATTTTATCCGGCTCGAAGGACCATGAAAAACCTACAGTTTAGATCTTGGTCGGAGGTACCCTTTCAGGCAGTAAAACTAGGTGTCTGTTTGTTGGAACCTGTTTATTGGGAGAACTGTTCCCTGAGAGCTTGAGAGCTCTTGAAGCTTCTTATTAGTATTATGAACTTGTACTTGGATTATCGATACAATCTTGACATAACACTATATAAAGACGAAAAAACATAATGCTTGCGCGAGCTATCGGAGGATAACTCCATCTAGCGTTGAACAGTTATAAACTAAGGGTTCTAAATACAAATGTGCTAAGTAAGCACGTTAAACAGTGTCTGCCCCCGCCATAGCCAAACTGCAGGAGATGGTCCATACGTACTCTGGAAGTTGTCCTGTTGGTTGGCGACTGTAGGCGGCAGGTGCTGCGCGCGCTGCTCCGGCGGCCGCAGCGCGTTGAGCAGCGTGCTCTTGCCGCTGTTGTCCAGCCCCAGCACTAGCACTGTCACTTCTGTCTGCCCCTGCCTAGCCACACTGCCAGTAGTCCAGGAGATGGTCTATACGTACTCTGGAAGTTGTCCTGCTGGTTGGCGACTGTAGGCGGCAGGTGCTGCGCGCGCTGCTCCGGCGGCCGCAGCGCGTTGAGCAGCGTGCTCTTGCCGCTGTTGTCCAGCCCCAGCACCAGCACTGTCACTTCTGTCTGCCCCCGCCCTAACCACACTGACAGTTTGTCCAAAAGGCCCATTGCTGAAGTTTTTTAGTGATCTGAAAGCAAGTTTTGGTCACCGGTTTAGCTTTTCTTACATATCACATAGTACTTCAAATAGGTCCTTTAAGATTTAAAAACTTACAAGTACCTACGTGCTTGCACATGCGGGCACATCCTATGGAATAAAATTAAAATGGCCCGCATTAATTCATTCAAAGTAGCAATAACGTCATTCGATTACTGTTAGAATGTTTTGTAACATTTATCTGAGGGCACAACATACCAGAAAGTAGTAGGCCGATTATTTTAGTTTGCCAAAGATTTCACATCCTTTTGCTAGGGAGTGCAGTCCGTGTTTTGACTTTGTGAGATTTGCATTTCATGTTATTGGTGTTTCCCTGCTGCCACACTAGTCTGTCCTGACCCTAAGTACCTAATACCTAAACCAATCAGTTCCGTCAGAAAGGCCTGGTATTCTGGTAGATGAACCTATTCAGTCCTCTTCTAGAAACCACAATGTGAACAACATCAATCTTTCGATTACCGCTTACAAGGAAATAAATTACATGAAGAATTGAAACACAATGAGGCATGGAAAAAAATGTTTCTGCGACGTACTCAAACGTTCGATATTTTATATAAACTAATTAAATTAGTGGACTAATCAAAGTTATTACTGTACTTACCAAAACTCAAGCTCTAAGCGTCTCGTAGCTCCATGTCGAGCTGCTAACAACCAGTTAATTAATCCTTGCAGCTGCTAACCGCTGGCTTTTGTCGCTGCCCACAAGCGTGACATCGAATAACCAGATGATGCCTTGGAATTAGTGCAAATGAACGTGAAACGCAGATTCAATGGCAGGCGGTATCGATGTATACGCCGTCGCCTAGCAACGAGGGGCAAACATCGGCCGAGCGCTTTCAACGCCTGGGTGATACACAATTGTATTGGTGAATCTATTTACGGCAAGGTGATACCTACTGAATGTTTTCCGTGACTTTGAGCATGAGAACTCAGAACTTTAATGCCGCGTTTTACAATACTGCGGGAGCAGGGGCATTGGGTTAGAAACCATTTGTGACTGTTTGCTATTTGAGGATTTACATGAACTACTTACTTACTTACTTATTTATCATAAGTACTCAACTTCTCAGAAATGGGGAAATCCGTAGGAGAACTAAGGTCGTCGTCATATCCCAGCGTCTTAGCAGGTTGAAGTGGCAGTGGGCGGCGAACATAGCTCGAAGGACTGGTCGTTGGGGCCGGGAAGTCCTCAAGTGGAGACCATTCGGGGCCAAGCACAGCGTGGGACGCCCACCCGCAAGGAAGGATGACCTCATTAATATCTCGCTCTGGAAATCCATGGGTGAGGCCTAGGTTCAGCAGTCTGTGGACGTCCTATCGCTGCTGATGATGATGATGACTCAACTTTTATTCATATTTCCCAGCTCCGTGGACAGATTGTCACACCAGTGTGACACAGAGCTTTTCTTTCTCTACAGTCACACTATCATATTTTCATGGTTAAAGGACAAGTGCTGCCGATAATGATGATGATGGCAAACCTAAGTTTGCCACCTGCTGTAATGATGCAATAGGAATTTCATCGCACCATCCCTTACAAGAAATTGCTGTTTGATTTATGTTTCCAGTGACTACCTGTGAGGTCCATGGTTAGAATATTCCAATGGTTAGAAAAACACATTCCCTTTGAACTTATTATTTATTTGGCAACACGACTAACAATTAAAATTAAATGTTGTTTATTTAGTTAATATCACAGAACTTAATAACATGTGAGTTTGTTCTTAATATAAATTTATAATAAGACATTTTTACAGTACTAGTTTGGCCATTGTTGGTTCAGACACAATAACATATCATAACCGCTCCCTTCGCTCGTCTGGCGAGTATGTTAGCCTGAGTCTATAGCGTGACAATAAGAAGCAGATAAGGCAGAAACACAGAAGGCTAATTGAGGCAGCTAATTGAGCTAATTGAGGCCTCATCATTATAGAACTATGCCACCGCCTAAGTCTTACTTTACTTTCCACAGATTAACTTTTTCACTCTCTGCATTTATGCACCATCCACCTTCAACAACTTATGTTTCGTTAGCAACGTCTAGCTTTCTTGTTTTAGCGTCAATTAGGCACTTGACTAAGTTCTATTACTACACCCGAGTGCTTGTGGTCTCTTGATCGTTTACCAACACTTTACCGTCTTCTTTTATGCTATCTTTGCTTTCCTGATGGACTTGTTCGGACGCTTTTTCTAGTGTTTCTGCACTATCCTTCCCCTTTTCATCATCATCCTGTTTCTTTCCGCCGAGTATGTGGTAGATGGCTTCGGGCGTCTTTCCCCTGGTCTCCGGCACGGCGAATAGTGCGAAGAGCGCGTAGATGCCGGTGAGCACGGCGGCGAGACAGAGCGAGGGCCCGAGGCCGCACTTCGCAGCCAAGATTGGGAAGACCACCACTTCTACCGCGTTTGCGATGCACGCTGCAGCGGAGGCCAACATCAGTGCAGCACTGCGATACTGTAAAGAACAAGATGCAGGTTTTTTAAGCAGTCATTATTTAGGTGTCTCGTGTAAAGATGTTTCTTCTGTAAAATAAGGACCTACGAAAGGTTTCACTGTTAGGTAAAATGTTTGTTTCTAGATAATCTCAGTGCTGCTGGTAGAAAGTGAAAGCATCAAGTAGAGCGAAACGGCGCAGTATAGTAAGCAGCTATACTAGTAGAGCTGCTTACTGATATAAGCTGATGGTGATAGTGATAAATATCAGTCTGCCTATTTACCTGATAGTGGAACATATCTGCGAGCAAGGCGTAAGGAGCAGGTTGGAGGCCGGCGTTGTCAGCTGCGACGGCCCCTGCGAGCGCGATGCCGGCCCACGAGCCGCGGCCCAGCCACGCCGCCGCGGCCCCCAGCGCCAGGCAGCCGCCCGTCGCGAATGCTGACGTCACTAGCAAACGCTGGTAACAACAAACGGTACATTTAGTTACGATGAAATGTATGATATACCGATATAGCTTACTTGCGCACAAAATGGTACAATCTGACAATGATAATTTTCATTGTCTAAGTAAGTAACTATTAAGATTTCAAGGAAAGATAGAGAGAAAACCATAGCGTTTGAACGCCGGTTCTGATTCTTTCGATTTATAAAAGACCGCAAAACATCATTGCAGATTACAGGATAACAGTTATTAAGCACTATTTAACACACTGTGTCCATACACCGTAAACCTACCCTTCGTCCAACCCGCTCTACGAGATAGAGCGCAATAGCTGAAGAGACCAGTTGCACAGAGCCCAGCACCACCGCTTGCCGCGCCGGCGACAGGAGAACCTCACTCGCTTGCGTGTGGATCTCCAACATCGTGGCATTCATGAACGTGGTCACGTTCGTCACCACTTCTGCGCCAGCGACCAGTGCGCTTGCGACAGGAGCTGTAGAGTTTGTCAAGATTGCAGGAACAGGTAGCGGAGTGCCAGCGTGGTGAGCGCTAGCGATGGGGGCCGGGGCGGCGGCGTCGCGAGCGAGCACGAACGTGCGCTCGGCGAACTGCATGAGCGTGTACACGCCGCAAGCCTCTTGGCCTACGATCGCCACGAAGCTGATGATGAAGGCTCGCCGTCTGCTGCTGTCACTCACTGTAGGATAGCACAAGTCATTTTTATTGCAAGAGAAGGTGATAAGTAAAACTTATGACATAATAACTACAAAAGAATTAACACTTAGATGTAGCACAAGTCTTTGTTGATGGAACAGATATTCATCGTTTATTCTGGTTTAGTTAGGTATCTGAAAAATGGCACTTACGCATATCCTTGAGCAAAGCGAAGGGGCTGGTGTGCGTCTCCTCAGGGATAGGCAGAGTGAGCAGCTCCTCGGCCAGGGATGGGTGGTGCACGTCCACGCCGCGCAGCCACGCCAGAGACGCCACTGCCTCCTGGAAATGGACATAGAGGAGTTCTTGAGTCTGAGCTTTTTGATGCACAAGAGTTGCTAAAGGTACTTTAGCTTTTTGCCTGCTTCAAAGATTCTTAGAACAGACTGTTCTAGCAAAAAATCCACCGAAATTCTACGACTTTTATCAGGTTAAGCTTGACCTTACCTTGACCTACTGTCTCATGAGGGCCAGCCATCTCAGATTTTTAACGTCTAGCATGCCACATAAAGAGATATTACTTACTCCTTGAAGACAACCTGCATGTGCTTGAAGCCGCAGACAAAGGTGTCCAAAAATAACGGTCCCGGGCCTTCATAAGCCGCTGTTTTAGCCGCGCTACCCAAGTCTAAGCAGCGACCTTCTCTCCTGAAACCCCTCCTAAGCCAACTTCAGCACATACCTCATTCCTGTTGTTGGCGGCGAGGTAGGCTGGCGATTCTGGCACAAGCAGGAACGCAGCACAGTGTATCAGCGATATTGACAGGCAAACCCACAGGACCGTTCTGAAACGAACCAAAACTCATTAGGTCAGTGCAAATAGCGTAGTTGGTGGAGAGATGTGGCTGAGGTTTGAGGAGGCAAAGCACTTGGTGTGATTGACTTAGCGTTAAGTAGAGCATGTATGAACGTGACACATATTCTAGCTAGCTTTCGAGTTCCATTTATAAGGCATAACAACTCGAATGAGTTTATGTGGCATCTGAATATTTACATGTTTTGTTTTTACTTTTATAAATAAATAAATAATAGCCTTTATACGTCACATTTATGGGCACAGGCCTCACCTCAACTATGAGGTGGCGTCTGTTGCTTAACAACGGGCGATGGTTGCCGATCGACTGTCACAAATGAGTCACGGATACCTCCTTCAATAGCAACAAGTGGCATACCTGTGCGGCACCGCGAAGTCGGCGGCCAGGTACATGAGCAGGAAGCCCACGTTGTGCGCCAGGATCAGCGCCGACGCAGCCGCCCCGCGCACGCGCTTCTCGCACATCTGTGGAATACACAACAAGTCATGATTAGACGAAGACAAGGGTTTTTATAGGACTCACTGCTCTGCGCTACTTATATGCGACTTTGAATAATACAAACATACCATAACGCCCACTTCCTCATGAGGTAGGCAGAGATCACTTATTTCCACTTGCTACGATTCTGACATACATGGCGCTTCTTCTACTCATCATTTTAATTAGCCGAATACGTCTTGTGTCTGCTAATCATTCGCATCAATATGCAGTTCTAGTCAGATTGATAGTAATTGCATTCGTCGTCCATCCTTTACCATCCCATCCTAGACATGGATGTTCGCAACAACCATTAGCGACGGGAATCCACTGAGAGCATTTTATGCATGAAAAGGCGTTTACGCAGGCAAGCAATGCATGATGAGATGAACCAACTCAGTTTTAATTGTATTATGATTGTTAACCAGGCTTCCAATCAGGTGAGTGAGGTCAAGTTTGAGCACACAATAAAAAAGCATCGGTTGTCGAGGCCGATCCGCTGTCGCTACTAAACCAGAAGTACCTCGCCACAACAAGACAATTCTGCTTAAAAAATGTTATATTTACATGTCCAATGTCCATACAATAAAAGGTAACCACAAGCTGTCACTCAACTAATGAATCACACAAATGACATTATGTTATTTGTGATTTACACAATAAACAATGAAAAAGACCTGTAGATATGAAGATAGTAAAAAGAAGAGTTGATTCGACTTTGCACTGAGTTTCAAGTTTTGGGGAACGTGAGGAATAGCATGTGAGTGAAGTTCCTCATCCACCAAAGAAAAGGAAGGATCTTCCGACCAGACGGGTGTTCAGTCTAGTGGTCTACTGCCCGACGGTTGTTGTCGGGTTTGTCTCGTATACTCAGTCGCTTGAATAATGTTGATAGCGTGATTCAAGTGACGTCAGAAAATTCATTCGCTCATTGAAAAGAGTAACTGCTGAGTTTCTTGCCGGTTCTTCTCAGTAAAGAAACAACTTTCCTACACCGGTGGTTAAGTCACATTATGTTTGTGTACTTACTTACTGTTTATTTATTTATTGAAGTATTTAAGTCTATTATTAAGTTTATTTTTGTTTGTTATGTTGACGATTTAAAAGCGCTGTAACAGGTCTATTCAAATAAAGATATTTTGACTTTGACTTTCAGTTGTAGTTCGCAAGTGGCGCGATAGAAGTAGCCACACAAGAACTCCACTTGAGGCGAAGATGTGTCAAAGAGAAGAAAAGTATTACGTACCTCTCTAGCGACTAGGGGCGATATGGAGTAGGCACCGGCGCCGCCCAGGCCGGCAGCGATCCTGGCCGCTACCACCCACCAGCCGCCTCCGATCAGCTTCAATGTCCAACACACCTGGGAGAAAACAAATAAAATGAATTAGTCTTATGTTAATCCACACAAGTCAGAAACTAGTTTTGACTTTAACTTTTTCCTTAACAGACTAATACAAACAGACATGATCATGAACACGAATGTTTGTACTGTGCTAACTAATTTCTTAACCATGACACCAATTTGATGGTCAAAAATAATATTTGTGATCCTGGTCTACCTTTGACAAATTAGTGTTAACCGTAATGTTTTTTCTTAATTTAAATATTATGCACCTATTATTTAATGATAATAATTCCTTGGGATAATTCAGTCAATTAATTACATTTACAGATTTTAAAAAACATAATCGGCCCATAATTAAAACCTCAGAGACTAGCATACAGTTTTTGTTTAAAATTAATATTTGTTTAACGTTTTACTAGTCGGTGACGTGTGATGACGTCCGCTGTACCGACCGCGAAATCGACCAAAATTCTTCATTCATATAAACTTACCACAAAGCAAGCGGAAGTAGCAATGATAGCGAACTTCCTCCCTCTCGTGAGGGCCCTCGCGCTGAGCGGGACCCCCACCAGCGACGCCAGGAAGGTGGTGGCGGCGGCGGCCACCACGCGGGCCCCCTCCGCCTCGGGGTCCCTCTCCTCGCCCGGCTGCCGCTCGCCGCTGACCAGCGACACCCAGCCCATGGCCATGCCCAGGGAGATGGTCGGGATGTTTACTGAAAGAGATTGTGGTTGTTAGAACCAGACAGATTCAGTGGTGTCTTCGTCTCGCTCGCGTCGGTCTCCTCAATGCTGAAGGTTGTGACTTTGTTGCGAACTATCAGTCGCCGTCTGCCTCTGTTATAAGCAGAGTGTAGAATGATTGATGTACTTAAATTTACTCTTTTATAATTAACGAAGGGAAATATTAAGGGATACTTGCTGTCCAGGTTGACGATGGTCGCCTACGCACTACTGGCTGTCTGGCCAACCTTAAGCCCAATATATGAGCCGTATGATCTATTTATCTCCTCGCAATGCAAAATTGTATGTGAGCCACTTATTCAGCTTACAGATCAGATCTAGCTGCAGTCCAGACTGGTGGGACTTAAATAAGCGGCGATCAATGATATTTAAAAGAGGTAGATAAGTACGTTATGTTAGTTTATACTGATGCGAAGTCGAAAATTGACCCCTGGCTTACGTACCTATAATTTTGACCGTGTCTACAAGGTAGTATGTTGTGCAATGTCGTCTCTAACTGTCACTGCTTTGATCAGTTGTTCGAAGTTTTGATTTCGGGTGCCACTTTTTTAGCACAAGTAACCTATCTACGTCTTTTTCATTATAATATCATTCGCGGCGATGCAAAGTGAGGTAAAATCGACGACCACTGACTTCCTCCAGTTGTACCGAAGCTCTAAAACGCCCGTCCTATGGCGGTGTGGTTTGGTCTGTGTGGTCCTGTGGTATGCTTGTCTTATCACAAAGAGAAACCTAACTTTGGGAGCAGGGCCAGATCATGCATTATATACGACATGATCTCAATTTATTTATTTTAAGTAGATATTTCAGATTTTTAATGACACCCTCAGCTTAAAACCAAGGATACTTTGGTCCACGGTTATAAATAAAGCGACAAAACGAATTCTTGAAATGACATAATACGTTTTGTTTTAAATAAGACTTCCTATTGTAAGCGTGGGTGTATGAGGAAGTCTGAACCATTCGATAGTTTTTCTTGTGAACATTTGTAGCAACTTACGCACATTACTTGCCTCTTTTTAGGAATACTTAATTATAGTAAACATCTATTAATAAACATTATACAAAACAGTTCTGGTCTATTTTGAGTAGTACCTACGGGAAAATTATGCTACTTTTTGTTGGCGTGCTTTTTTTGTCGCTGGCACTTAGTAAAAAAATTAGAGATCAATGGGTAATTCCTCAAGAACCGACTAATTACGTTTAGAGTTCCTTACGAAAGCTGAATAGTGAATGAATACATACATAGTACATGCCGCGGAACATACATGGGGTGATTCAAGTAGCCCTAGTGATGTTCTACCTCTATGCTTCGGCTTGACACAAATTTTTTGGACAGCCTAAAAGAAGTTTTGCTGTCACTAGGAGTCCAGGGTTCTAAACGACTAATAACAATCGTGATGTTATAATAATATTAAAGTTCATCTTGTTCTTCTACTTGTTTCTAGGTTTGGAACTATTTGATTACTGTTCAAGACTAAAAGTCTCCACATAGTTAGTAAGTGTGACTACATAAAGCAATAAATGAAATTATAACTAAGCTGCGAAAAGTATCTTCATAGTTACCCAAAAAAGGCAAAAACAACTAATTATTTAGTCCTTAATGGTGTTGCATTTAGTTAAAAAACTACATTCACACTCATTAAATATAAACTACGTCGCTAACAAGAGTACATTTTAAAAGTCTTAGAAAACCTAATGTCTTTCAACTCTACGAACGAAGAAATTACTGTGATGCTGATTCATCATTCCCATCATCAAATTACCTGAATAATAAAAAAACATATGTTAAATAAATCCGTTCTTTGGCCGATTGTGATACTTACCTAATTTCAGGTCATGTGCAATGTGGGTACCTATATTATGTTAAATTTTGATAGCTATCCTGACATCGAAGGGCCCCTCTATATCCTTCCCAAAATAGTCACATTGCGCATTGATAGCAAAACTGTGTCTATTTGTTTGTATAACAAAAAGGATATGGACAAAACTCACGAAATCATAATTCACAATTAAGACTTCATTCCAAGCGCAACCGATGGCACAGCTAATGTTAAATAATTTGGTAGTTATAGTCACATGATAACATCTCGTTTTGACACAGCAACTAGATTACAAAACGAGATAAAATTGCGAAAGAAAGAATACTTAAGCGGGCAAGCACCTCTGCTCATGGCTCGTTTCAAGGTGGGTCGGTCGAGAGGTTACCCTTCAGAGTTCAGAGTAGTACTGCCGGGTTGCATAACCCTAGCATCGCGGCTTGTTTGTTATACTTCAGCGGAACCCAGCACACGTGCGCGCGAGTTTAACCTACTATCAGTCTGAGCCATTCAGCGAATGGTATTTCCTAATGTTTTGTTTTACTTCTTATAGCAGGTTGAAGCATAACAATGATTTAGCTGTCATATGTTACATCTCTTAAGTAATTGTGACTTAGAATAGTCGTCATTGAATCTTGACGCTCTTCTGCGATAGTAATTAGCTTATGTTTACCAACGCAAGAAACGGGTTATTTCCCCGGGCTAGCTGCATCTAGACCAAAATGGTTGTTGAGATTATGCTCATCAAATCAAATCCGCTTAATCTATGTGGGAATCTGAGAAAGCCTTAAGTTAGCAAATGGCTGAGTGCGAATGATATACATGTGTTCTCTATAAATATACACTGCCCATTACTACTGCTATACGTTACACTGCTAGGCTGGTGTAGTAGCCAACTTCTCAGCTATTACACCAAATTGGTCGTCGATACATTGAAGGTATCGCAAAAACTGAGCACCAATATCAGTTTCATCAACAAACATTTGTGCTGGTGCGGGGATCGAACTCACTATCCACTAAGTCTCAACCGGAGCTCGTAAAAACTGAGCTTAGCTGGACGTCACGCGTAGCTACGTACCTACTTGTTTCCATTTGAATACCACCTTTGTTTTTATACCATCCCGGGTTTTTCAATTTTTTGTAGATTGTTTATAAGTAAGTATATGTTGTGAAGTTCTAGATCTGCGGTTTAGGTAAGGGAAAATGAGTAACCTGTTGAATACAATTATCTTGCCTTCGACCTATTATTTAGCAACAATGCATCACGTAGAACTATTAATCAGCTATTCATATAAATAATGATAATGATGTAGAGACTTTTTTCCGTGAAACTCAACTAACATGATACATTTGATTGGTTAAAAAGATAACATTGCTTTCCTAAAATCGCATCAATCTCCTTCAAAAATAGTAATGAAAATTGACATCTTAAAAATTAAGAGTAATTAATTTTTAAGATGTCGGAAAGTTGTTTCTGTTCTGAGAAGAACCGGCAAGAAACTCAGCAGTTACTCTTTTCAATATGTTCTATACAATAATCCGTTAGTAAATTACAATTTTATTAAGTACACATCCAGTTATACAATTCAAAGAAAATAGTTAGTGTACAAAATTATGTTAAATTATTAAAAGCAATTAACAATATTGTTTGGAAAAGACTACTGGTTAACATTATAAAAAAGGAGTTTGGAGGTTCACATCCAGTTATAGAATTCAAAGAAAAAAAATGTTTGGTTGGTTCACATTACTATGTTGGCTAATTGGGGTCCGCGTCGAGCTGAGAGCTTATTCCCAGGCGTTCCTATCCATAAGGTAGTCGGCAATTCGTCGTCAAGTCGTCTAATGCAGTAAAAGCTAATTTTTCACCTGTGGTGTTACTCTTAACGTGGCATGTGTATTTCAGGGCCAAAAGGGCAGAGTACTGTAAGTTGTCGCCCACAAATGCATATTGTTAAATAATTATAGAGTCATGCTGGACGTAAATTCTTGGCTTTTGGAGATTTATTTATTTATTTATTTATTTATCAAACACAATTAAACGGGCTTAACCCAGTAACATAATTATGTTAATTTAATCGATGAATCGATTTGTTTGAAATTGAACGAAGTTAAGGTTCCTTTATTTTATTTATTTATTTATTAGTTTGTACACAAAAAGACATTTACAATAGACAATATTTAGGACAGTAAAAGTACAGGTGAGCTTATCTCTAAAAAGAGATTTCCTTTGTGCAAGATTTGAACGGCGAATTCCGGGATTCCTGACAAAATGAAAATAATTCGGCAGATCAGTAGATATCTAGTAGCATTATTACGAGTTAGCAACTATTCTAGTCAAAACGTGTGTCGGGTCCAAATAGATGCGGTGTTTTATGTACTTCAAACGATAGTGTAGGTAGTAAGTAGTACTTCAAGCAGAGAGTATACCTAGGTACTTATTTCTTGCCTTTTGACGAAAATGTATTGGTCACACTCTAGGGGTAAGTTGCACCATAGTAGAAGTCAAGGTTAAAGTTAAAGTTTTTGTCAAATTTGACAATTTGACGTCATTTCTGGGCCTAACTTTAACTTGAACCGAAATTTTGATGTTTGTCATTGTTAAAGTCAGATGGTGCAACCCAACCTAGGTGTTGCGGTTCCCTTACGGTGGTGACAACTTTTGCTCGTGCCTCTCAAGCTCGCCTTCTGTCTCATGAAAAAATAACTGCATGAACTTACTCAGTATAACCATTAGCAGCTGATTGCACAGCCCCCTCACGCGGGACGCTTCAGGACTCGCCCTCATCTTGCCTCACTTGAACACCACCGGCACAAAATATATCAGAAATATCTTTATTAATATTTAATGTCTTTCTTGAAACAGTATTATTGTTCAGAGCCGTTTTCACCACAGTCATCAAATCTAATTCGTACACGAGAGGACGGGCAGCAGAATTAAGGGTAGTTGCCATCCGCGAATTTGATTATCAATCAAAGTGTAAAAAATAGCAATATTTCAAGAGCGATCTGAGATGATTATTTTGTCAACGAGTTATGTTGTTTCGTATTATTGTAAGCGTACGCAAGCTCGACCGTTTGAGCACGCACTGTGCGCGCAGAGCGTACGTTCGCTGTTTAAAGCCCGCGCGCAAGTTTGTCGCGGAACAGACGCGTGCGCGTCAACGTTGACACTTGACTCATCTGTCAGCTGAAGATACTATTTTGTAATCCAATCGCTAAGAAAGCACAGGCGTTATCCTCAGATTGGTGTACGCTTTTGCCACGATTGTCCGTGCGCTGACGCAGCTGGCTAGGCTGGTTGAGAAAATCAGTGTTTTAGTTTGAGTAAATTTTTATTCCGATATTTTTTATTCGTGTACCTACCTGGTATGTTTCTCCCAAAAGATAAAGGATACAACTTTTCGTGATTTATAATATCCTCGGATCAGCCGAGGCTCGAACCTGCAATCTTATCCTTACTCTCCGAGTGACTGCTCTCTCAAGGAGCTGCCGATACCGAAATTCAAAGGGTGTCATTTGTTTTCAATGATCAATGGAATACAAAATACTTGAACAATATTCCTCAATGAATAAAGTCGATACTGTTTCAGTTGCATACAGAACGATAACTTATTGACCGTTTCACAATGTTAGTGAATGTGTGAAAATGTTAGACACTGCACGAACGTTCTTGACCTCCGCGAATTTATACCTCCGCGGGCATAGGTGTTTAAGGACTTCACGCTATGCCCACCAAGGGTGCACCTCTGGGTGGAGGACTTCTGGCGACACAGCCGTTGAGATTGAATGTTTCAGGCACAAGATATCGCCATGACTGTAAGAAGGGGGGTGATTGTTGGGCAGAAATAAGGCCCTAATTATGGTTAAATACTTAGTATCGTAAGCAATGATCAAAATAAGAAGAGTTAATGTTATGAATATTAATCGGAACATGTTTCCGACTTGATATCAGTAATTTATCAAAACTTTTGCATTTTTAAAACGTTGAACTTTCCTCTATAGATCAAGGCTCTCAGGAAAAGAACAATTATAATTACTTACTATATCTCTCCATTCATTTGTTTACAACAATAAGAGGTAAAACGTGGTCCGGGCTGCTAAAATTGTGTGCTAAAAGTTCAATCGGGTATCACAACTTTCTTGTTCTAGGGTTTTATCATTTCCAAATTAACCAAAAACGGGCAGTCGGGTTTGTTAGTTTTTTTAAGTTAGGTACCGTTGTTTCTCCTACATCTAAATTTGATATAAGGCTAAAAACTGTACGTGGGTACTCAGCAACATTTTAAATCCTGTAGCGAACTACTTTATTCGTAAACTAATTAAAAAGCAATAGGCATTCGATTGTTATACACCTAAGACTTATTTTCCTTGGTAACTTAATCGATCTAGAGTAGGTAAAATTGGCTAAGCGAAGTGTTTATTATGTTTTGTAGGTAACTATAACAAAAGATTGATAAAACCGCAAGATACATTTTTGCCTCAATCGCGTAGGAAATAATCCTCTGATCTTAACCGAAAGCAGGTTCTCTTAACTGTGTCTACACAATCATGGTAATTTCGTTTAATTGCCGTTTTCAGACAAATAACAGCCTTAATACTTCCCACTGCTGGGCACAGGCCTCGTCTCAACTTAAAGCTGGCGCGAGCCAAACTCCAACATGGGCGGTTTAGGCTTCCGGCTGGGCTTAAAGCCTCAGCAACATAAATCATCGATAACTGCTACTGTTACATCTGTCAACAGCATCTTGACTATTTCCCTTATGGTTTAGCCACAGTCGCGTAACTAAGATGCTGAGGACAAATTTAAAAGCAATATTTAGCTGTCGGCTCTATCTGACGTCATTGGCAGGGGCCGGTGAGATTCCACCCCATCTAACTCCATTTATGCTAGACATCATTGATGGCGGATGCCCAGGAGGACGCTCAGCCGCCCTTAGCCCTCGGATTGAGCTTAACGGCTAACATCCTTCGACTCACTGCTAGATTCGAGAAGCTCAAGTCAATGGTCGCGAGTGATGATGAACGTGAAGGGATGTCTACAAAGTTTGTCTTACTGTGCTAACTACCAGGTAAGCGAGATCATGATAAAAGTTACCTTTATTTTTTCACCTTTACTTAAGCTAGAATTTTGTTCTCACTCGTACTGCGCTTTCCTCCAGAGACTCATGTCGACTCACCGCCTAAGAATAGTACATTGTTATCCTAGGGGTGAAAGTAACTTATTTAGTCCCGAGACGGGGTTTGGCGCCCGTAACGAAGTGAGGGCGCCAATAGTTCGAGGGACTAAATAAGTCTTTAACCCGAGTTAAACACTGTGCTTTTCATTACAAATACGAGGAAAGTAAAAATAAAAACATGAATTAATTCATGAAGATCGAATTGCCGCTTTCCCGCCTATTTTGTTTGTTTTTTTTTCTGTGGCCGGCCAGCTATTCAGCCATTATTTTTTATTTTCATCATTGGAAAAATGGTAAATATTTTGCTCAAAGCTAAGTTATTTCAAAGATATTGTTGAAACTTAATTATAATAAAGTTATTTAAAAAATCTATATTCTCTAATCAATACTTAACTTTAAGTTATTTCAATTTCACATCGTGGCTGTATAGAAAGTTGGAACATGGTTCAATAGTTAAGTGAAAAAGAACTAGTTTTTTTTAAATAATATGACAGCTGTCAGTTGAAAGTGATTCTCCCTAGGGATGAAAAGTATTACTTTCAGCCCGCTTCTCAGGTCAGTAATGACCTACTTTCAGAGTATGAGTAATGAAAAAGCTATTTAACAGCTATGCTATTACGGCGGACGCCAAAACTACCTTCGCTCGTGTGCGTGAACTTTAAAATTCAATTTCTTTGCAACTGTAGTCGTTTGAAAAAAAAGGACTAAGACAAATAACATTTTTAAATTATTTACATACAAAATGAGGGAAAATACTAATTCAAAGTAAAGCGTATTGATGATTGAGGTAATAACCGTGAAGCACCGAGATGTTAAGTGATGTCCGATGTGCACCGCCGGAATAACACGGCTGGATTCGAAAATTGGATAAAAAGAAACAACATTTCAGTTTACAATCGCGCCAGCAGAATCTGAAAAAGCTAAAAAACTTCAGGCTCGACTTAATTCATATGATACTCGTCACAAAATACACACATACCTTAATAGTGGGTACCTTTATTGTAAATAACATATTGAAAAGACTGTCGCTCGTTCTTAGCCGGTTGGTCAGAACCAGTACAGGAACACTCTTCTTCGTATGCGCTGTGTTGTGCATGATTGTTTTTGTAGAGTTTCTATAACCAATATTATGACACTTTTAACAACTAAGTAGTTAAGTATACTCATAGTTTGACTATTAAAGAGTAACGTGATGTAGTTTATTGGTCGTTGATATTTCTTGTTTTGAATGATATTATATCCACAAATGATGAGCAGCAATACCTATCATGGTATTGTGATATTCATAAAGGCATACATTCAATTAAAATTAATGACCTTGTTGTAAACTCGTGTTTACTGACCACGTGTGTCTGGATGCGTGTTTATGGAGATTTTCCTGTACCAGTCTTCATTCACACATCACTCTCTTTTCCTCTTTAGATTTAAATGTTAATTTATTGATTACCAGTTAACAATTTAAGTGTTATGTGGGTATAACTAGTGAAGAACTGGATTGACACAACGATATACTAGGCATTTAACAAAGCCACAAAAAAAGTGAAGAAAAATTTCGAAAATGACAATATTGTTAACACAGAGATGAAGTAAAATGAAGCAAAATACAACATCAAGAGCTCGGAGACCGACAAAAAACATACGTTTGTTTGCTGATGACTTTAGTTGTTAAACATTGCAGTTAAACCGTCTTTTGATTATTAGTTGTTAGTGTAGTTAATTTTGTAGTTGTTTATTGATATATGAGGTTTATTTCAAAGTGCAACCTGCTTAGGGCCATATACCTCAAGAGCTTCCCAAGGGCGGGGCAGAAAATGTTTGTTGATGAAACTGATTTTTGTGCGGGATTTTCTTGTTTGCTTCGTTATTTCTGGTAGCCTTATTTTGGTACCGGAGCAATGTATGTGAGAATGAAATCACACCGAACACTGCTATATTGTGGAAATAAATTTTTATCCGTAAGGACAAGTGTATATCTTTCTTTAACTCATAGCACATCCGATTTAGTAACTAAGCGCTTAATGATATCTACCAATAAAACGAAGAAACGGATCGGGTAAATGGTATATTCTGTGATATAGTGAACAACGTTTGACGAAAATACCTATTTTATATACGGTTTAGCATCCATAAAGCATCTCCGAGCCATTCCAGCGCCGATCGCGCCGGTTACCGCTGCGTGAGCCCCGCACGTGCTGGGAATACCAAACGCGGAACACAGACGAAACCCTTTTTACTGCTGTAAAGCCGTAACAGATCTTGGGTTTCTTGAAGGATTTAGTACTAGACCTTTTGCAAAAAGATTCACATTTACAGGAAATATGTGAATCTTTCTGTCACTACAGGAGAGATGTGTGAATCTTTCTGCGCTTTGGTTTCCAATCCAAGTAGGTATAGATCGTTTAGCTGCGCCCCTCCACTGCATATACGCTTGCAAGAGTGCTCGCTTGTTATGCGTCTATACGTGGAGAGGCGCGTCATTTCAGCCTAGACGATCTCAACGCTCCTTATTAATTTGAAAAAAAAATATTGGTTTATCTAATTCTTATCCTTTGATCCGACGACAAATTTGGTAGATTACCTTACCATTATGACTTATCAACAACAGTCCCCATTGTACAGTTTTGCTTAGTTTGGGGCACAGACGTTTGGACATCTAGTGTCGAATGATATTTATTTATTCGTTCAAGACCACACAGTAAGTGCTTTCCAGGTTTCCAGCGTCAAATTTCCTAAATTACGGAATGGCAAGTAAGTAAGATCAGATAACGCACTGCGCAACAGCCTATCATTTCCAATGTGCTTTTGCAACGCACACACATTTGGTTAGGTATTTAACCGCTGCACTCAGACACACATCAATTTTATAGACCATGAAAGATTCGTTAGTACCAAAATTTGACATCGAAAAGTGGCTTAAAGCGCTATTAATAAAGAACTTTTCAGAATATCAAATTGTGACACTAATAAACCATGAAGCTACAAATACATGCTCATTATACATTATGCTGTATTAGTCGTCATACTACATGATCTCGTGCTACTAATAGTAAATAGTAATAGTAATAGTAATAGTAGTGTGTTAGTAGCATGGGTGCCAAGTGTGTCGAACCATTGCTAATAATTAGCATGCTCATTCGAAGCATGTGTATCTGTACCTTTATTCCAGGAGGCCTAGAAGAAGGTGGCGAGATGAATATTCATTTCTTGAATTTCAATCTTTCCTAACTTACTGAAATAAATAAGTACTAAATTTAAATCAACGAAACAAAAACGAAATGAGGTCGGCGACTGAGTTCATTTTTAATATCTGAGTGTTGAACAATATTGCTCAAAGTTAGTCTAAGTTGCCGAAATTCGTTTTTTATAGCCCAAACTAACAAAAGCGTTTCCTCGTCCTCGTGACACAAGTGGCAAAATTTCCCGTCGCAAGGAAGCCGCACGTTTCCCTAAACGCGACCTGCCTCATGAATACCTAATGTGGAGGTATTCATAAACACGGTCACATTAAGCAAACAGTATGCAATCACCACGGTTATCAATTTATTGCGATTTAGCATTCACTGGTCTGCAGCACGCGGACGATTAAAGACGATTAATAACTTTGTATTCTTGGATCGGTACAGCCAGATACAAAAGGCTTTACTCAAAGATATATCTGGCGACTTTGCTCCTGGCAGCGCTCTGATTATGTGACCTCTCTAAGCCTAGAGGCTACAGGCTATAAACATAAATAGGCTGCTGCCAGTTAAGCCTCGTCTTCCGACCCCTAACGTTGACGCATCGATTACCATGCCATCGGTACTAACCAGATTTATTCATGGGTTCTCAATTTTGGGGCCCTATCCATGTCCATGTATCCATTTGAACGGAAATAATGTACGCCTACACATCTAGTTACAAGCTCGCCATTTTCGCTACAAACTTAGTCTGTACTGTGAAGCCCAGTATGCTGCAATCCATTACCCTTTGATTTGATCTTGAACTGTTGCATTCATCGTGTCTCTCATCCGTAATATACCTACATACTACCTACTTCGGTTTTGTTTGGTTTTTTTTTATCTTCACTTTTGTTTTTTTTCCAATTTTTTTGCCATCCTAGCTTCTATTAGGCACCATTCTTATTCTAGCTTAAATACCTGTATCTACATAGGTAATACTACTTTTCAAAGCAGCGATACAAACGCTGAAAATAGATACTTGTTTAACGCTGTTGTAGCGATGCATTTATTTTGCGTGGCTTTGAACCTGTAGTTTCACAAGGGCTTTACAATTAAAGCTATAAAATTTTAATTAGATGTAAGGGGATAAACAGGTCACAAATCCGTAAAATTGCAAGTAGGTATTTATTGTTCTAATTTAACTGCAAAATGTCGCTCCGATTTTCCTGTAGGTGTTACCTAATCTACATCTCGTAGTGCCTATAGTGCTAAATCATCCTTAACCGAGTACAATAAACGAGTTTGTAGACATGTTTTGTGTAGGCACAAAGTGTTTTCCAAAGAGCTGGAACAACAAGCACGAAATTAGTGATTTTCCTTGTCTGCAAATGGGCGCGATGATTAGATCGACTGATTATAGTCTGTGCACGACACAATTGCTTTATGCTAACAAAACGGACATTCCAGCAGACATAACTAGTCACATTTCCTCTACTTTAACTACTTAACAGTCATGTTAACTAGGTATATCCTAGAATTGCCTAAAATTACCATTATCGTTATAGGTAGTTGTTTAAGTTAAGTTGGTTTAAAAAGTCTTCGGCAAAGTAAGTTCAACATGGGGTATCTGCACCTTCACCTTGGCTCTGCTAGACTATCGCTATCTTTCTTGGGGGGACTGAAGACTGCTGCCCATTTTTTAATTTCGCTAGTTGTTAGTCCAAATTGTTGTTAGACCCCTATGTTTAAGTCACGTTGCCTAATATTGCGCACAGTGCACCCTACCCTGGGGTGTACCGCGCTCCGCGCCTCGGATTAGGGCGTTGCTGGGAGATGGCGATCGTACGACCTGTTCGGTTTGTTGATGAAACAGATATTTTGTACTGTGTCTGAGTGCTTGTGGTGACTTCCATAACATAGTAGTACCTATGTGATGTTGTCTCATATTTATTTATTCTATCCATCAAACTACAAGTCAAACAAATCCATTCAATATGTAATTAAGTAAGTGTCAATAACAAAAAGGCATTTTTCGACTTCCTATTCAGATGGAAACTGTCACTTTCTACATTGTTTGCGGCTAACCCAAATAACTTACGATAAAATTTGACTTTTAAGAAACGAAGAACAACATTAATATGCATTTTTATTCATTCTAAAGAAGCCATAACAGATGTTATTCTCAAGGTTCAAGGTCAGGATGACGCCGACCCCGAGCCCCGAGCGCTGGAGCTGCGATTTTCAATTCAGACCAGCACTAATTTTGTCAGCACTGCTACCGTTAGAATTGCATGTCGGACCGCATCTAGGTTTGATTTAGTGATGGGACTTGAATCAGAAATTGTGTCATTCGAATCAATTCAAATCACTCAAGTTGAATTTTGGGTTTTTTGAGGGTACTCAAACGGAAAGCACAGTCGATCTATTTTTTAACTTTTAATTAACATTTAGTGGTTTTTAGTGAATAAATTAGGTATCAGTGTATTCAGTAAAGTTCCGCAGTGGTGTTAGTTACATAAGTTATTGAAATAAATCGTTTTAACATGACCATTTGAGTCGCATGGTTTGTCGTCAGACAAACCACCACGACCACATGGCATGTTAAGAAGTTGCAGACGCGTGAATAACCTCAAAAACTCCAAGAAGCATTGAAATACATGATACCAGTATTTCAATGAACACATGCAAAGGCATAATTCACTCGACATTGGCGAAATACCCTCGCCCAAAGAGGCAAAAGGGTGACGCCATTATTAAAAAAAAAAAAAAAAAAAAAGTTGAATTTGCATTGATCGATTCAGTCTCATCTCACATTATGTACACTGTATGTATTTGTTACTGTAAAAGCACAAACTACGGTAAATTCTAAGATTTTCCAACAAAACCTAAGATTTACCAACTCTTATTGGTAAAATGCCGGACAATTAAGTAATTCGAACTATTACCACTATTAATTTGTAAAATCTTAGGATAGTGCAGCCTGGCAAAAAAGTCGTGAAATTAATAGGGGCGCCACCATCGTCGATGTGGTCACCCCGTATACTACGACACAAACGGTTTTGATAATTGACTAATTCTAATATTTTTTTAGAGAGAATGGCTATCTAGTTAGTCGTGGTCCATGAACTAAGTTCACGCCTACAGATACCAATTATTTGAGTCGCACCAATGCATCACGTGATCCCCTAATCTAGTTCAGTATTTTCATATTGTTATAGCGTTTTACTAGGAAAACGCCTTACATTTCTTTAATTCCACATTATTTAGTCGTTTTCTAAAAGTAGTCATACAGACACTCATAATATAACGGGTTTGCTTTTCCCTCTAAGCTGATAGGTCAGGTAGGAGTGGTAGTCTGTCCACCGGGATACAAAAGGTCAATAGGGGGAACCGTTTGGTGGTAAAAATGAAATGGCGGTGACACCAATACACACACCACATACAACCACATTATCAGGACGTTTTTCTACTACCTAGTAAAGAAATAAAAGAAGAAACTAGCAAAATTATAATATTATAATTTTTATTAAAGTAAAAAAAATCTTCATCCATGGCTTGGCTCGACCCTTCTCCAAAATTCTAACAATCACTTTGTTCCCATGAGTCACTCATGCTGCTATTGTACGGTCACTTCATCTTGCAGGTTTATGATTACCTGTCGATTTGGTCATTTGAAGTTTGTCCGCGTTGGTATTATTCCTTCTCTATTTAAATAACGTGTCATCATGATTTTCTCCTATCTTTGGGAGAAATATTCTCAAAAGCTGGCGTGGCCTCTGCCTAAAAAATTAAAATTAAATTTAAAAAATAAAATCAATGAAAAAGTATCAAAATCACTTAGATGTGCTAACTTGACAAATTATTTTTCGTAAACAAACGTCAAAATAGGCATTCACATTTCAACGTAAAATATCACTCGTTTGTTGATAGTTACTTGACAACTAAGTTAAAACACGCGTGGTTGATTAAATAAAACCACTACATACCAGTGATTTCTGCCGTTCTGGTCTAATCATCGTTTATTTTATATAAAACTTCCCCAGCTTCGTGCTCGGCTAAACAACGTTTGAATACTTCATTACGACTTCTCTAGTGGCGCTGAGGATTGTTTTTCTCTTTTTCGAAGATTTATCTTGATTTTACACGATTCTTTATTAGTTTAACATAAAGAAAACACCTGAATACACTAATAAACGATCTCCGATAAACAGATTTGACACACCATGTACTAGCTAGACGTGATTGACAAGTGACAGCGGGACTATTGCCAGTGATAATATTTTTTAGTTCCCTTTCAGGACTTTTTTGCCAACCTATAAGTAAAAGTAACGTGGTCAGCGCGTGAACCATTAGGATTACTTTGTAATTCTAAATATTCTTTGCGAAACTTACTAGATAACTCGCCGCATCATCTGCGGCGTAGCCCGCCGCGTCTAACGCGGAGTTTGACTATACAAATCAAACAAACGCTTCTCTGGTATGATTTCAAACCACGCTGCACGCAGCAGTGCTGCCGCGTCACTCCCATACAATTTCTATAAGCTTAGGTATATGAGATTACATTCTGAGCTAGGCAGCAATGTCGCGGCAGCAATGTAGTGGCAGCACTGCTATGCATTTTTCATACATAACAAAATATTACGCATAGATTTCAATAATTTAATTTTTACCGATTTCAATTAGATTAGATTATTTATTTCTCAATATAAAATTACAATATAAATACATTAATGTCAAATTACATGAATTCATATTGAGATCGTCAAAAGATAAAAAATAATGTCAATAATAAAATAATATAAAAATGTCACAATAAAAGAAAATACACATTAAATTAAAACAAAATTACAGAAAAGATAATGTCAACTTACAAACTAAAATAAACAGGCAGGTAGTCTTATACCTACGTAATGTCAAATGGTGAATACAAATATACGGAAATGTCAAAAAATAAAAATTAGGAATAAGAGTATAACATTGTAATTGAAATTATCAATAGTCATGTCAAAACGTCTAAATTAATAATAAAAATAAAATAAATGTTTACAGTAATTACAGTAATGTTTATAATTTATTGACTATTATTATTTATTATTTATTTATTTAACAAAAACAATCATATCTAGAACAATTTTACATAAACCACCTCTTCCACCAACAAAAACAGTCGAAATCGAATACAAAGTCTTCAATCGCTATACTCGTATCTACCCAAATATGTATAGACTTCACCAATGTTTAGTCACGCATGAGGAATGCTATGAAAATTTAAAATATTGAAGATTAAAATAAACATTAACTTATTCCTGTTGCACAGCCTCTAAGGTAGACTTGCCTGCCAACAAAAGATTCAAATTATTTCAATCAGGAAATGATACGAATCGAGCTCACATTGCCTTGATTCAAACAATTCGAAGCAACCGAGATTCGAGTCCCATCACTAGTTTGATTCGAATGTCAAAAATGACGTTGACGTGTGTGTGTGGCTAATGTGTTGGTTGTCAAATTTTATTAGCAAAATAATCTCAATCTTATTACTGAATTGAATACCATTTATCAATCAAGTATTTGAACTAACACGTAGATTAGTTTGTTTTATCGAAAAGTAGTAAGAATAGGAAATCTCCCGTATCTATGTGAATTAGTGACTCGTGTAGTCGTGTCGTGTGAACACTTGTGAACACAATGTTGTCCCGTTTTGTGGTTTCGCAAGTGAAGCACAATTCTTACTTCCTGGTAGGCGTGGTGATCGGAATATGGGTGGCGTTGGTGGCTGTGCCGTTTGACGAGGAAGTGGCGGCTTGCACGGAGGCTGCGACGGCCGCGGCGCTGGCCAGTGATGAGTTTGAACCGCAAAGGGAAGAGAAGCCGTTGGGGTCTGCAGGCCAGGCGGGCCGCAGCGTGCAGCGCCCCAGATACTACAGCACCGAGCTGGGCATGAGAGGTATGAGAGGTATTTCATAGTTGAGGTGTGGGGAGAGCAGTGGGACAAAAAGCAAGTAATTCATAAGTTTCTTGTGTGGTGTAAAGTTTTTGGGAAGCTCAAGCAATTTGTCTGCACGCTTCGTAATATTATCAGTGAAATACCAACAGATCTGTTGTCTAGATCCAAGACTGTGAGAAATTCCATGTTAGCACAAGCTGAGCCCGCTCCTTTGCTTTCTCTGACCTCTGTGTCTGTAAACAATGGGAGCAAATAACACATTTTTAATTTAATTTAACTTTACACAAGTCCGTTACTTGAGCAGACAAATGTTGACTATTGAGAGTGTAAAAAACCACCTTCTGTAACCATTGTACAAATCTGATGATGCAAATTCTTCAGGTTTTCAATGAATCAAAAACAGTTCTTGCTGTTTTAGCACAATGTACCTACTCACGGTGCAGCCATTTTGGAACCATCTGAACTTGTTCAGGTTCAAATGAATGATCTAGATATTGACTCTTTGTTTATCTGCAAAATGACAGGGTACTGTACTGGTATTACAACAAGAAACAAGATTATTTCATTGTTAAGACTGATGAGGGTGAAGTGTTTGTTCACAATAAACAATTTCTTTTTTTTGGTCAGCTTGTTACTTATTACTTAAACCTGATTTATTGTGCCTATTATGTCATTAGTGAAAGTACCAATTAAATATTTGATTTAATAATAGCACATATAACTGTTAGCAAAAATGCTGATAATAAAACAACATTGTTCTACAGTGTAAATAAACTGTTTCCAGGGTCAATAATGGCGGGTGTGCTGAGCTCAGAGGACGCCCTAGAGTCCCGTGTGGCAGCCCTGAACCGTACAGCGGCTCGCCTGCAGCCGGCCCTCCGCGTGTTCATCGCCGCGTCTGCCCTCCAGGCCGCCCCTGGACGCGCCAACGTCGTGGGATTCACCGACACAAGGGAGATGTTGAAACCTTTCCATGCGCTCAAGTACCTGGCTGATAACTACTTGGAGGAATATGACTTCTTCTTCTTGATGTCGGATTCGTCGTTCGTGAACGCGCGGCGCTTGACTGAGCTGGTGTCTAAGCTCAGTGTCAGTCAGGATGTGTATATGGGGACTGTGGCGGAGGACGACAGCCACTACTGTACGCTGGGTGAGTGTATTTCCTGTATTTGTTATTATATTTATCGAAGACATTAGGTAGTAATTAATTAGTTATTGTTGGCTATTACTAAATTGACTTGTTGTTACATTTTATTTATATTGATTAATTATGTAAAACTCGTATTTTCGCTGCATTGTGGATGGTAAGTATTCACTGCTGCAGTGTCTGGATTGGGTAACACCAGAAGTAACATTTAAAAGTGAACTCAAATTACACAGGTTTGTTATAATAATCATCATCACAAGCAGTTAATTAGAAACAACTATCAGTAGAGCTCACTGTAAACACATTTTTTTAGGTAGCTACTGTATAAGTATGCCTCTCGTCAAACTTACTCAGTTTAGGTTTGAAAGTACTTCGTTTGTAACAGGTCTATTTAACTATTTTTTATTTTATTTTGAATACAAATAGGCCTAGCAAGCAAAGGTGTTGATTAAAATCTGCCTAGTATCTCAAACAAAGTGCCATTTTACCATAAAAACCCTTAAAAACTGAAACAGCCTGCACCACCATATCAATTTCTGTTAGGTTCATCCTTATTGCTTCACATTTGCAAGCACTGATTTAGCTTTCATTTATTTTTTCGTTTATTTAAGATCACCAACAAGTTACACTAACAAATGCTGAAGTTAAACATTTGAAGTTGTAAGCAAGGCATAACCTTAATTATAGGTGACAATAATTTTATTTTAAGTAGCTTTTAATATGAAATATGCGGTTATTTGTTGCAACTTGAGGCATGCACACTTCTCACTCATGGATGACACGTTTCTAGCTGGATTTTCTTTTATAAAACGTCCTAAATGGTTCGAACTTGTTGTTGTCAGAGGGCGGGATCCTGCTGTCGAACTCGGTGCTGCGCGCGGTGCACGGCGAGCTGGACTGGTGCGTGCGCAACTCGTACTCGCCGCATCACCACGAGAACATCGGCCGCTGCGTGCTGCACGCCGCGCATCGCCACTGCACCGCCGAGCTGCAGGTATGACGCACCGCCACTGCACCGCGGCCACAGTTCACAGAGAACAGTAAAATATCTACATACAAACGTGCCGCTTTCGGTTTGAATGTGTGCGTGCCGTGTCGGCACGCGATTTCACGCACACGCTAGTATAAAATACGGTAGGATAAGGTTGTGGCAGTACGGACGGCCTGTGCCGCGTGTCTGTGTGCACGCTAGGCTAATAACTCGGCGGGCGGCCTAAGATAACCTACTGGTTATACTGGGCCGCGGCGTTGCAGGTATGACGACATAGGGCACTGGCCCGTTAGCGCTGGGTGTTTCTGCCTATCATATCGATGATGGCGAGTCTTATACCGACAAGAGAAACACACAAACACTCGGTGAAATTATATTTTAGGTCGCAGACGTCAAATGACGTTGATCACGCCTTCAACTTTCCATACTATAGACACTATACGGAACGACATGAGATTGACGGCGGGCACAACACTAATTTGAGATTGTACTTTCGAGGATCTGAACCCCAGATCATTGACTTTTGCAAAACTTTTCAAATAACGCACCTCCGGCTTAGACAACCTTAATGTAAACTCCTTGCATATAACCATGTCATCGTTGCAGGGCGAGCAATATTTGTCGCTGCAACTGGAAGAGGGCGCGGTGCTGTCTCCGGCGCTGGCCGACGCGGTTACCGCACATCCAGTCACCGACAGGGACACCTTCTACAAGCTACATGCCTACATCTCGAGGGTATGTGCCACTTGATAATCATCTGTTTTGACTTAGCTCGGAATACGTCAAAAGAGCGCCAGACAAAATCAGAATGAGCGTTATGTCAACAAACTCACGTTAGTATAACCGTTTTATTTGTTTTCAGTTACTAAAATAAATACCAAAGAAGATTACTTTATTAGAGTCCCAGTAAGTGATGAGAATAAACTTTGCATTTGAGGTTAAGTCACGATACTTAGTGCACACGATTTGAAATGAAAATGTCGTGCACCATTCACTAGTGGAGTGGGTGCTGTCCCAATTCAGCTTACGAACCAGGATGTTACTGGTGTCTTTAGTGTGAGCTAACGTCTTTCGATAGCATTTAAAGTTATGTTTATTACCTGAAACAGGTGTTTCTGGAACGCGACAGTGAGGAAGTGGCCCACCTCCGAGCGCTGCTGGTGCACACCGCAGCGCGGCATCCGCGCGGTTACCGCAACGCGACCTGGCCCGCGGGCCTGCGGACCGACCCGGGGCTGGCTCCGCCCAAACCCGATACCAGGTATATACTGAGCTATGTAAACCAAGGCACTCTGTAGGCCTAGCACGAACCGCTAACGTTTTGGTAATCGAAAAGTAAACGTTACTTCTTTTTTTAAAGACAGGAAAAAGAAAAAAGAGTATCGTTTACTTTCCGATTACCAAAACGTTATCGGTTCGTGCTAGGCAGACTGATTGGGATTTTATCGGGGAACTTAAGATGGGAAAAATTAGTTATGATTAAAACGTTTTGGATTTGTACAGTTAAATATAGTTTTGTGTATGCTTCACTCATTAGTTTACTGGTTAAACCGCTAGTGTATTATTATTTCGGTTGGGGACGCTGGCGTTGAGCCGGGTGATCGGTCCGCTCGTTGTGGGCCATTTCACCCATTTCCCCAGGCTCCGTGGGAGCCTTAAGTTGTCCCATCGTCACGGCGTCCCGTCGAATCTTCCAGTGGCCTTACAGAGTCTGATGATCTGCTCCACCGTCAGTGCTCGTATCTGTTCTATGTCGAGTTCGTCTGATCCTGTGAGCTCCCATCTGGTCAGTGCGTACATAGGGCATTCTGCGATGAGGTGGAGACTTGTTTCTTCGCACTCCCCGCACTCCGGACACATGGGATCGTCTTTTACGCCTATCAGGGTCAGGTGTCTGTTTAGTCGGGAGTGTCCCGTTACTATTTCAGTTACTAGGCGGGTATTGCTCCTGGAGAGCCTCATCAGTTGGCCCGTCCTTTTATTGTCTAGTCCGTGGATAAACATCTTCGACTGTCGCATTCCTGCCATTGCATTCCACCTGTCGTTGGTCTCTGCGACTGTTCTGCGTTTGATCACTCCCTTGGTGATGTTGTGAGCTATCGGCAATAGGGGCTCCGGTCCCTCCGGGCACTCGTCTGCCCCCGCTCTGGCTAGTTCATCTGCTATTTCATTGCCAGCATTTCCTTGGTGCCCGGGGACCCACGCACATCCGATTTCAGCTTTGTCGGCTAGTCTCCCCAGTGCTGCTTTGCATTCTTTGACAATTGCTGATGTTGTCTCTGCTTTATTGAGTGCTTTCAATGCTGCCTGGCTGTCGCTGTAGATTGTCACCTTTGTGACATCTTCTAGCTTACTCATGATGTCAGCGCAATCCAAAATTGCGTAAATTTCGGTTTGGAACACGCTGGCAAGCCTTCCCAGGCGTATTGATCTATTTATTACTGTGCCATCGTCGCATTGTGTGTGCACGCCTGCACCCGACAGCCCTGTTGATTCTTTCCTGGAGCCGTCTGTGTAGCATACTACTCCACCTGTATCAATTCTCCAGTCGTCTCTTTCGCCTATGTGGATTCTGTATTTTTTGTCGAAGTTCCTTTCCTTGCTTATGAGGTCGTTGTTTGCTAGGATCATTGACATTTTCTGGTCTAACTCTTTTCCAATGCTTGTGTGGCCTTCGTCCATATGGTTTCCAATCCATAGGCCAGTACTCTTCAGCTTGAACCATTGTTCTGCCGCCCTTCTTTTGATCTCCAGGTCCAGAGGTGCCAGTCCCAGCATGATTTCGAGCGCTGCAGTGGGTGTCGTTCTCATTGCCCCTGTCGTCATCAGTGCTGCCAGCCTTTGGACCTTGTCTAACTCTTGCTTGTTTGTCCTCATCGCGGCTCTGTGCCACCACACCAGTGATCCATGCAGGATTCGTGGTAGGATGATCGCTTTGTATATCCACAGCATCGTTGCGGGTTTCATTCCCCAGCTACGGCCTATGGCTCTCTTGCATTGCATCATTGCCATCTTGGCCTTTGCACATGTATTTGCTATGTGTGTTCTAAAATTAAGTGTGCTATCCAGTGTGACTCCGAGGTATTTGATTTCCTTTACCAATTCCAAATCAGAATTGTCTATTCTCACTGGTTCTTTCCTTCCTATTTTCCGTTTCTTCGTAAATAGTACTAGTTTGGTCTTTTCAGGATTTAGGTTTAGACCTTTACTTCTGCACCATAGGAGTGCTTCTTTGAGTCCCTGGTTCATAATATTGCACATGACACTCAGAACCTTGCCCGTCACAAGAAGCACGCCGTCATCTGAGTAGACTTGCGTGTAGATGTTCCTGCTATTTAGCTTTCTAACCAATTCGTCTATCAGCAGGCACCACAATAAGGGCGATAAGCACCCCCCTTGTGGAAATCCTCTGCGTGCCCTGATTGTGTGTGTGACACCAGCTAGCTCCGCTTTTACCAGGCGATGCTGGAGCATGTCTTTGACCCATCCTGATACGTCTTCGTGTATGCCTTCGCGCTCTAACGTTGCTTCTACTGCGTTGGGGCTTGCCCTGTCGAAGGCTCCTTCCACGTCAAAGAAGCAACCCAGTGCGTACTCCTTGTTGCAGAGAGATCTCTGAACTCTTGTCACTATGTTGTGAAGGGCCGTTTCTGTTGATTTGCCCTTCATGTAGGCATGTTGGTTCTGATGAAGCGGCGATCCACCTTGTGCTATCTGAGCTCTTATTATGTTGTCTAGGATCTTCTCCATGGTCTTGAGTAGGAATGACGATAGGCAGATGCATCTGAAGGCCTTCGCTTCCTGGTAAGATGCCTTGCCCGGCTTCGGCAGAAAGGCCACTCTTACCTCCCTCCAACTCATGGGGATGTGCCTGGCTCTTAGGCTGCTATTGTACAGTGTGAGCAGGTCTTTCTTAATGTACTTCATTGCTATCTGCAGCATCTTGGGAAAAATTCCGTCCGGTCCTGCCGCTTTATACGGTTGGAAGGAGGATATACTCCATACGAGCTGTTCTTCTGTTATCACTACTTCACCTGTTTGTCCCCTCGCATGTTGTTGGGGGGTCCGCACGCTTGCCCTGGTGAGATTCTCATCAGCATAGTTCTCGCAGTCCGGGAAGTGCGTCTTCATCATCTCCTCCAGGATGGCTTTCGGGTCGGTAATTAGTTCCCCACCCTTCTTTATGCTTCCTAATCTGCAGGTTGTGTCCCTGGCCAGCGTTTTCGCCATCCTTGCGGCGTCGGGATATTTCTCAATCCCTTCGCAGAACGCGTTCCAGCTGTTTCTGCATTCTCTCCGGCTGTCGTTCTTGAACCTGTTTCTCGCTTCCCTATAGGCAGCCCCGCTGTCGTCATCTCCCTTCCTCAGGGCCAGCCTTAGGGCACGCCTGGCGCTCTTTCTGGACTTTTCTAGTGCTTTGGTCCACCATGGCTGTCCTTTGCCTGGGTTGATCTCCCTTAGCGGGCACGCCGCGTTGTATGCTTCCCTGAGTACCTTATCAAGTTTTGCCGCCATTTCATCTAACTCTGCGACGTCCTTCGGCGCCTCGACTTGACCTGCATCCCACATCCTGATGTGGTTTTCAAAGGTGACCCAGTCTGTTTTCTTCGCATTCCTTATTAGAATTTTTTCTATTCTGCAGTCTATATTAAAAGTTATGCGTCTGTGATCTGAAAAGGAGTCTTTTTCGTCAACCTTCCAGTCTTTGATTAGTCGGCATAACCTCTCTGTTGCAATGGTGATGTCTAAGACCTCACTTCTGATTTTATTAATGAACGTCGGTGTGTTGCCTACATTAACAATCTCTAGCCCTGCCTCGCCTATATAGTCAAGAAGCAGATCGCCCTTCCTATTGCAGCCCGTACTGCCCCACGCTACGTTTTTTTTTTTTTTTTTTTTTATTAAAAATGGGTTTGCGTTTGACCTCAGACTCACCTGATGGTAAGCGATGACGAGGCCGAAGGTGGAACACGCTTACCCAGAAAATGCCTATTCACTCTTGCCTTGAAGACACCAAGGTTGTATGTATCCGGAAACACAGACGCAGGGAGGGCGTTCCACTCCCTAGCGGTGCGGACCAGGAAGGAAGCACCAAACCGCTTAGTTCGGACCGCTGGAAAGTCGACCACATGGGGGTGAAAGCCCTCACGGCGTCTAGTGGTCCGGTGGTAGAAAGTGGAGGGTGGGATCAGGTCATGAAGTTCCTGCGCACACTGTCCGAAATACACCTTATAAAAAACCGATAGACAGGCAACTTTACGCCGATGCTCCAAACTCTGAAGTTTGGTTCCAACTAGCATATCGTCACCTATCAGTCTCCTGGCCCTTCGGTCTACTGAGTCCAGTGCATCCAGCTGGTATTTGGCAGAGCCATCCCAAAGGTGGCAGCAGTACTCCATACACGACCGAACTTGTGCTTGATACAACTGTAAGAGTTGCTCCGGTGTGAAGTACCGCCTAACCTTAAAGAGGATACCAAGTTTCTGAGCAGCGGTTTTTGCTTTGGACTCAATAGAACTGCCGAAGTTGAGGTCAGATGAAAGATCCATACCAAGGAGCTCGAGGTGGTTGGTTATCGGTATGGGTGCATCCAGGAAAGTAGGAGTCAGATTTAAAGGACTCCGTTTGGCGGAGAATAGACACGCCTGAGTTTTGTTGGCGTTAAACTCAACGAGGTTAGCTTCGCCCCAGTCGGACACTGCTTTTAACGTTGAGCTCATCCGCTCAACCATGGCCTCTCTAAGGGACTCAGTCTCAGCCGGACTAGTGCGAGCGCTGGACATGTATCTCTCTGTAACGGTGCTGTCATCTGCGTATCCGAAGATACCTGGGCACAGCAGATCGTTGATGTGCAGCAGGAATAATGTTGCAGAGAGAACAGACCCCTGAGGAACTCCGGCATTTATAGCCAATAGTTCGGAAGAGCAGCCATCAATGACTACCCTTATTGACCGTTCACTCAGGAAGTCAGATATCCAGTGACACAGTGCGGTGGGAATTCCGTATGACGGTAGCTTGCTTTTAAGGCTATCGTGCCAGACCCTGTCAAATGCCTTTGAGATGTCGAGAGAGACGGCAAGAGCCTCGCCGTGATTCTCGACGGCTTCGCCCCACAAGTGAGTGGCGTACGCAAGAAGATCACCAGTTGACCGTTCTCGGCGAAAACCGTACTGTCGATCACTAAGCAGACTGTTGTCCTCAAGGTACGCCAGGAGCCGGTTGTTAATAACACGTTCCATACTTTTACAAAGTATAGAGGTGATTGCAATTGGCCTGTAGTTGCCAGGGTCGGCTCGACTGCCTTTTTTGGGCACAGGTTGCACGTTGGCAAGCTTCCAAGACTTCGGAACTTGTCCCGTTGATAGAGAGAGGCGGTACAGGCGTGTCAGTACAGGAGACAACTCGGGCGCACAATTCCGCAAGACCACTGCAGGAATCCCGTCAGGACCACTGGCCTTATTCACGTCGAGAGTGCGAAGCGTTTTTAGTACCTCTTTCTGGCGGATGCGGAACTCAGGCAAAACTGAGCCGCATGGAGGTAATATAGGTGGTGTTTGGCTTCCAGCACTAAGACGCGAATGGCTTGCAAAAAGAGCAGCAAATAAATTTGCTTTCTCTTCCGCAGAGTGGGCCAGAGATCCGTCAGGCTTCATCAGCGGTGGTAGCGATGAGCGGCAAAAATTCGATTCGACCGACTTAGCCAAGGACCAAAATGCCTTGCTACCCGATGGGCAAGAGGCGAGTTTGGCACCAATACGGCTCACACGGTCGAAACGAGTCTTTCTGAGTACCTTTTTGCAGGACTTGGCAGCAGCGTTATAGGCTCTCTTCTTTACGCTGACGTCGGATGCTTTACGCGCGCGAGCATCAGCCCAGGCTCGGTACGCCGATTGCTTAACCGCCTCAGCGGCAGCGCAATCAGTGTTGTACCACCGGGGAGCTCGGCTATCGAGGGATACGTCGGAAAATGGAATGAAATACTCCATAGCCCGACAGATCACCTCTGAAATAGCGTCAGCGCATTCCGATGCATCGCCAGAAGAGAAGCAAGCTTGCTGCCAAGGATAAGATGCAAAGAAATGCCGCATCTCGTCCCAGTCCGCCGACTTGTATCGCCACATCCGCCTTGTGCCCTTAGGGCTAGGATCAGGCGGGGAGTAGTTCGACACAGCCTTCACCAGACAATGGTCAGAACTGCCAAGAGGAGCGGCAACCGACACATAGTAGCGGTCTGGATCTGTAGTCAGCAGAAGGTCCAGGCAATTCGGTGTGTGGCTAGAGACATCTGGTATTCGCGTGGCTTCCTTTACGAGCTGGGTGAGATCTAGCGACAGAGAGAATCTCAGCGCCTCTCTTCCAGCATGGTCAGTGTTCTGGTATGGGAACAACCAGTCACGATGGTGGGCGTTAAAATCCCCCAGAAACACTAACTGCGCAGACGGATACCGATGTAGGGCTATGTCAGCCGCAGCACCGAGGTACTCGAAAAGTTTGGTCGTCTCCTGATCACCGCTGTGCGACCGGTAGACACAGGCATAGAGAACTTTCTCCACGTCTGTGTCCACCAAAACCCATAGGACAGAAAATCCAGGTCTCTCAAGGCTGCGGAGACGCTGGTAGCAGATGTCATCGCGGGCATACACGCACACGCCAGAGCGTTGTTTAAATTTGTGCTCCAGGGTATACCCTGGGTAGTTAAGGTACGCCGCGTCTGATGGACACCTGATCTGCGTCTCCGTGACAAAGAGTAGGTGAGGCTTATCAGTCTCGAGGTGGTGGTGGACTGCAACGAGATTTGAGTGCAGGCCTCGAATGTTACAGAGGTGCACTTGGAGCGACAGGACGTGCTTCCGCTGTAAAAACCTCTTGCTTTTACTAAACTTTGCCATCAGTGGGTTGGGAAGAGTGAATAGGCGAGAGGAAGGCAGTTGGACAAGGCGCGCACCGTCAACCCAGCAACGATAGCGGCACCGCCGCGCCGCTGGGAGACTCATCTGGAGACCGCGGGGACGCCCGAACCCCCCCAGAATGGCCATCGGGTCCTGTCATCCGGTCGCCAACCGGCACGATGGAGCATTCTGGGATTTTTCGCGAGTTGGCGGGGCAGCCTTTCATAGGTGGCTGGCCTACTACTTGGGCCCCCTACTAACTGCGGTCGGCCAGCGGAAAAACCGTGCTTCGGATCCCGCTGCTCTCCAAGATGAGGCTTCCGGAACATTGGCACCGCCTCGTTGCACCCGGTTTCTCGGCGCAGCGCAACAGTCCAGACCCAACCTCTCGTAAGGGCTCCCAAGGCATCACGACGGAACACGTTGAATAACGTTTGGCGACGTGTCTTTGCCTTGGCGGTGGTAACTAGCCGCGGCCGAAGCCTACCACCAGGAAATTATTGCTCGTTTGGCACCACCCAGGGGTCACGTGTATGGTCTCGAGGGTACAGCATACGGACGCGAGCAATTTCGACCCCCAAAAACGTGGTGTACGTGGTGTGCGTTGGCATCGCAGCCCAGAATAATAGGAATATTCTTACCTTGGTAGTTCCTAATGGTGTCTTCCATCTCTCTCGTGGGCGGCGTGAACTCACTTTCGCTCGGCAGGTAGGCAGAGATGAGAAGCACCCTCTCCTTATTCTGGTTGTGTTCTGTTATCGTTATTTCGGCGCTTGCTAAGTCTCTGTAACAGTCCGATCTAATTAGTCCTAACGCTCTCACCCTACTGCTGGCGAATATGCATGCCCTTGGGTTGGACTCACCATCGTCATGGTAGATGAGGTCTCCTCCCAGGGTGCCCAGCCCAGCCACTCGTCTATTATGGACGTATGGCTCTTGCAGTAGGGCAATGTCTATGCTCTCCTCCACCACATAGCGGCAAAGCTCGGTCATCGCCTCGCGGCAGTGATGCAAGTTGAGTTGAACTATTTTTATTTTTTGTGTGTGTTTTTGTGTAGTGTTGCTGTGTGAGGTCATGTACTTGTGGTGTGAGTGTTTATGTGAGTGTATGTACGTGTGTGTCTAGTGTCCTCCTCGACGCTTATGGCGCACCGGCGGCCGGACCACCGCACCAGTGCGGCAGCAACGCAGACGCCTTGGGCGGGGGCTCGCGGTCCCTTTGCGTTGCCGAGGAGGTGTGTGTGGTGTCGTGTGTGTGTGTGTTGGTGGGGCTGGCCCCGTGGCTGGGTCCGCGGCCGTCAGTGGTCGCTAGTGCCGACTGACTACCGCCCTCCCCTCCAGCGGGTAAACTGGCCCCCGTGTGATGTGGAGTACCCGGTTGGATGAGACCCCCCTGGCTGGGCCTGCTACCTGCAGTCGGGACCCCAGTTGGGTCACCGGGCTGTTCGGTGTTACCTTTGCCAGTGGGTCTCAGTCCATCTGCGACTCTGGGGTTCTGAGTCGTGGGTCCCCGATTGAGGATCCGCGCCTGCACCTGGGTGGCTTGGTAGTTCAGCCACACGCTGCTCTTGGGCCCGCTAGTGAGGTCAACCTCCTGAGGGACTCCCGCCACAAGACGAATGCCGGCTGGCAGCTTCTCCATATGGATGAGAGTCCACTCAGACAGCCTGAGCTCCACCCTGTAGTTGTTTTGGAGCTGGATCCACCGGAGTGGGTCCGTCTCAAAACCCTCAAGGTCGCCCGGCAGCCAGATCGACACCCTCTGCGCGGCGTATCGGCTCGCCTTCAGAGAGGTTCCCGCATGCTCGCCGAAGTCGCGAGCGAGCAGCCAGTCCCTCGCCTCCACAGTGTTTGGTGACACAAGGAAGAATCCCTCTGCCACCAGTCCTGAGGTTGCGAAGGACAGGCATCTGCCATCGACTCCCGCCAGCATGGACTCGTGGATCCTCTCTGACAGCCTTCGCCTAACCACAGCAGCCACAGCTTCGTCCATCCGTTTGCCATCCACCCGCTGGATGATGACGGTGAGGTCGGAGTTGCTCGCCTTGGGTCTCCATGGCACCTCAGCTTGGGTGTTCTGCCGCTTCGGTGGACGCTGCTGCGACTGCTCTTCGGGGTCGGTGCCCTGTCTCTTCAGTTTGGGAGCCCTAGAACCTTTTCCCCCTGCCGAGCCAGGCGCCATCGACGAGGATGTCGTCGGTGGCGCCGTACCTGGAGCCCGAACCCGGTTCTGCTCCTCCCTCTCCCTTTTAAGTCGGGCTTTGTAACGCCGCCATCTAGACTTAGACAGCCACTCCCTAAAGCCCTCCCTATCAGTACCTCGTCTGTCTGTCTGTCGGTCCGTCTCGTTGGTGTCCGTCAGTCTGTCCTGTTCTGTCAGAGCAATTTGGGAAAGGCCATCCCCGAGTGACTCGGAGATAGACCTTCCTGGACGCGCTTGCCCTTCTTCCGCGCGTGAGCGTGCAGTTGTGCCCCCCCCAGAGTACGAAGTGGGGCAGCCTGAACCACTAGATGGTCCAGGGAGGGATTGCCCGGCATCGCCGGAACCCTCCTGGGATAAAATCTTAACAGCACTTAATTCCATGTTTAATGAATTCCGGGGTTGCCGGATCGATGGGTGGGAGGGAGGGATCATGGAGGGAAACTGCTTCAATGCTCACCCTGCTGGCGGGCATACGGCAGTAGGGATAAGGACATCTCCGCTGTGGTACTCACCCTACTTTGCGTGCATAGTAGTAGTTGCGCAAGACCGGCTTTCACACAGCAGAGGGGGATTGGGGGGGAAAATGGAGGAACGGCCCGTTGTTTCCGTTACGTCTGTTTCAGAGGGAATCAGACCAATAGCAGGCGGCAACCTCGTGCAGGATATTGCTCAGGCCCTGCCTTGGGGATCTACACGACTTGCGCTCTCCCCCAAGACCATTTGCCAGACCCGACACCGGACAGGTGCCGAGAATAGGAGTGTGCTGATTGTCTCTAAATTACGATGATAAAAATAAAAATAACCGGACAAGGTGACAGTCAGCCTACCCCCGCCCAAAAAAAAAATAAAAAAAAAAACCGCTAGTGTACATTAAATTGGACTGAATGTAAAATAAAGGAATATATTAAAATGTTATCCGTAAAGTGCATCTACTCAACTATTCTTGAAATTGATTTAACGCATTAAAGTTTATTCTTAAAAATATTATTCTTATATATATATTTGCAATAATTGTGACTGTTAAGAATTGTAAAGTCGCGTGAACACAAACCTTAGTGGTTTTTTTCTTAGCATGCGACTATGCACAAATCATGTAATTTAGAAGTTTTGATATGGTGAATAAAAAAAATAAAATAATAATAATAATATTACAGATAAATAACTCCATGTAAGTAATATTTTTGTCATCATCATAATTATTATGATTACTGGACATTTTTCTTTGATTTGATTAACGGACTGTTCCCTTTTACACTACACTAGATTTTGGTCCTATATCCATTCAACGCTTAACTAAGCGTAGGGCCTATGTGCCCTTGTACTCTTTTATGTAGGAATTAGTAGGAATGTAAATTTTGAGAGCGTCGTGGCCCAGTGGTTAAACACTCTGGCTCGGAACCCGATGGTCCCGAGATCAAATCCGGCCGGAACACATCTACTTTGTGTTCATTGTAAAAATTTGCGGCTAACTCTCCGGTGATGGAAAACACCGATATAAAACCAAGCAACCCGGATTACGGCGGTAGGCTCGCCCCTTACCACGTTGGGTTCAAATTCCCTCGGCGAAATGTGGGCTCCTGAATGTTCCGTTCACCATGACGGCAATCAGTGCGCCTCTGACTAACCCATTAGGGATATGGTCGTGAGGGGTATGTATGTATATGTAAATTTTGATGGGGTTTCCATATTATGTAAGTGTGTCCACCCGTCGATAGTACAAACTTTGCTTCGTTTGGTACTAGGTGACGCTGTTCGAATAGTGTCCAATAATATTCCTTCAATGTTTTTAGGTTTAGCTTAGTATTCTTTCCCTCAACACACATGAGGTTTACTAGGTATGTCTAGGCTTGCGCTAATGTAGTCCCCCTGGCGGGTAGGTTCGACCACCTGCGCTGGACGCTGTTCAACGAGTCGCACGCGTTCATGCCGGACGACCACCGCGCCGTGGGGCCGCTCGCCGGGGCCACCAAGGAGGCCGTTGAAGTAAGATAAGATAAGATATTTAGAAATATATTGTTTCTTTTGTACATATCTGTGTGGGGTTCATGGCAAAAGAAAAATGAAAAATTATATGAATTTGCTTTTGTTCCGGTAACAATAACAAAGGAATATAAATTTTCCTTTTTTTGTAATTCACAATGCTGTATTTTGACTAAAGGATAGTTCATGGCCGAGTTGACTCACTTCCGAGTTACTTTTCTTAACCCTCAAATGACATTTTGATTTTCAAAACGATCATACTGGTCTTTTCATCAAAACAAAAAGCGGAAAATACGTCAACCGCGTAATGCGCGTGGTCTTATAAAATATTATTTTGAATTGTGAAGTAACTTATTTACCTCTTCTTGTTTTAATCAAAATGTAGTTTCGATAAACGATATTTGACTATAGAAACCCAGCCCTAAATGTGTTTATACGTGCAGCTGGTCCTGCGCACAGCCCACGCGTGGGCTCTAGCCCACTGGCCCACAGCAGTGTCCTCATCCCTGTTGGAGGGTGCGTGGCGCTGGGAGCCGCCGTACGCGCTGCGCTACCGACTCTTACTGTCTCTCACTACCGCGGACCGAGCTACTCTGCAGCCTCCGGTGAGTATTGTTATCACTGCTGCCAATTATCACTACATAGTATAAAACAAAGTCGCTTTCTCTGTCCCTATGTCCCTTTTTATGCTTAAATCTTTGAAACTACGCAACGAATTTTGATGCGGTTTTTTTAATAGATAGAATGATTCAAGAGGAAGGTTTTGTATGTATAATAACATCCTATTGCAGCCGTGCGAAGCGGGGGCGGGTCGCTAGTATTATAATAAAATGTTTTCGTTTACGCTATAGTAAATAATCATACTATCATGTACACACGGTCAAATTACAGGTACGTACGCCAGGATTCAATTTTTAACTTCGCGTCTGTATTGACATAACCTATCTACATCTTTTTTATTGTAATATCATTGACTGCTGCTGCTCAATTTTACTTTTGTTTCGCCAGAGAAAGCAATTTCGCTCACCCAGTGCAAAAGCTTTGGTACAAATTGGGTGTGTTCGGCTCGGAACTCCTCGGAACTGTCACTGTTACCCACTAACACTTGACGTTTTGAAACTAAAAGCGCGTGCTTAGCGTTGATTGACGTTTGTGAATTCGGGGGTTAGACTTTAACTTCAGACTTAGGGAATCGGCTTGATTTTTTTTTTTTAAATAACGTATTGTATAATATAGTATTGTAGTAGAGGTGCCCGTGGCGCAGTTGCGACAGTGATCGGTGACGATCGCTGTTGTAAAGCAACACACGCCGGGTCGGAAATGGGATGGGTGACCACCCCGACCGAAATTTAGTGATGTGTATTTCGGGCATCTCCGTGCTTCGGAAGGCACGTTAAGCAGTCGGTCTCAACTGAAGTCGTAGATGTAAGTCGTTAAGCCTAGTCGGAGGCTTTAGGGCGGCTTGATAACAACTGACATTAAGGTTGCTCATTAACTTTACACTCCTCCAACAATTATAATATTATTGTATAATAAAGTGCATTAATGTCCCTTCTCTTCGTAGATAATCCGCAGCGTGGAGGTGGTCCGCGGGCTGGGCGCGGCGCGGCTGGTGGCGGCGCCGTATGTGACGGAAACGGCACGGCTGTCCCTGGTCCTGCCGCTGCGTGCCTCCGCGGGCACACTCGAGCAGCTGCGGCCGTTCCTGGCGCGGTACGCCGCCGTGTGCCTCGCGCAGGACAGGAACACCGCGCTATATGTCGTGAGTGTTATTTAGTCAAAGGTTTCATCAAATTGAAGGGTTCATCAAATTAGTCTAGGGTTTACGATTGAACATTACGAAACACCCTGTATATTCTTGTTAGTTGAATAGCCTAATTTCCTTCCACCTAACCAAATAATAAACTAGCGTCGGAATATTGTTTTTGCTGGGAAGACCCGGCAAGAAACTCAGCACAGTTAACAATATATTATGTAGTGAGTGCTGACAGAAGACACTTTTGTAATTATTATTAAGTCAGAGGTATCTTGCAGAATAAGAAACATATTAAGAAATGAATATATTAAGTACTAACTATCCCGACAGACGTCGTTCTGTTGTCACTCATTGACGGGTATAAATAGTTGCTAAGGAAATCCAAATTGTTGTTTTTGCAATGGGACCGGGAGATGTACTAATAAAACAGGTGTTGATAGTTCGATGTTGCGCTTTATTGTGTATCATAATTCATACGGACAATGCGTATATATAGGGGTTGAGGTGCACACACTACACCTCCCCCGTTTTTAAAAGAAAAAAAAATACAATAAGTAAATTTTTTTTGAAAATTGTTAAACTGAATTACAATTATTATTATTTTTTGACTAAATACATGATTGAATACATGAAAGTTTTCACAATGGTATTGCATCAACAATTAATAAAAATATACAAAGTTTCTTTTACTAAACATTGAAAACGAATATAAAGATATTATTGACAGATATTGAGTATCCATCCATCATCAAAGAACAATATTTTAAGATATCACTTTTCTTCAAGTTTTACATAAATCATAATAATATTAAAGTATTTCAATTATAGATTTTTCAACATCAAACAAACGACAACAAAGTTCCATTGGTTTTTTTTTATATAGCTATATGTAATATAGGTTATACAAACGATTACATTCACTAATTACTATCGATTACATTGTCTTATAAAGTAGCACTTATTTAATAGCATTTATATTGGCACTGTTGCTGGCACTGTTGACAACCACTAGGTAAACAAATAAAAACATTTCGACAAGTTAGGTAGTTTCAGGCTGGTCATAGTTTGAATACAATTTCTTCAAAATATTTGAAGAATTAATAATTTTCACCTAACAATTTCATAATGTTGTTTCCTTTTACATAAAATCATTTTATTTTTTACTGTCACACTTTCTAAGAAAAGTCAAAATCTCAACTAAAAATCACCAATCTATTCACATTAGTATTTATTTTTTTCTATCTCATTAACTGTCAAGCTTTTATCATCATAAAAAAAAATGTTTTTCTAAAACATTCGACTCCACTTTTTATCTTTAGTTCATTCAGCTATAAGCTTTATACCTTCATTTCCATCCTTTCACATATTTTTCTTATCATTTTCATTGATTAAATTGAACCACACTTTTTTTCCATTCTCTTGCTCTGGAATATTTCATATCACTTCCGCTTTGGTACAATAACACGATATAAACATAGGTACTTTGCCTATCTTAATTCCCTTGGCTTTTCCTTCAGCCTTTTTTTTTTCTCATTTATTCTGGTACATTTATTTAACCATTTATTTATAGTCGACTCTTATCATTCATCATCATAACAATGGACAACCTTGTGCCATTTTATTTCTCTGGGGGTCACCATTTAAGCCTCATCAGGACTCCTAACACTATCTCACAGAGGAAAGCTCGTTCACACCATGATCGACACGTAGGACCTGACCACCCATGTACCAAAACAATATAACGTGTACCGTATTACGAGCATTTACTTTTCCTTTCATACAATAACAAACCAAAAAACTCAATTCCTAATAGAGTCTATAAAAGTATTCTAAGCTCTCAGGTGATCAATCCGCTAGCATTAAAATCTTTATAAACTATATTATTTTCCTACATCTTTAAATGAACACAACCCTTTCTGTCCAAAACCTTCATAAATTTAACTCTTTCTTCAATACCTAACTTCTGTGCTGTACCTAATTGTAAACAATTCGTAACAAAAAGACTTTTAATACAGCTTTCCAATCCTATAACCATATTTCATCATTTACTTCTTCATTTCAATGTTAACCTACTCAATTCAAAATTAATCCTCACATGAAACTGAAACTAAGCGAATAAAACTCCCTTTAAAATCAAAACCTATTCGTGTGACAACGATCTAATCAAATAATCAAACATAATTAAACATTTCAAGTACAATATCATAATAAACTTTCATGTGATCGTAAGTGATCTTAATATTAAACAAAAACTAATTCATCATCATTTACTGGAACAACTCGTGGACTCTTTATTTGGACGAGCATTAAGTTACCGCTCTGTCTGTTTCCAACGAATGCAAGCTACGCTTTTATACCTGGAATGCAAACGGTTTGATATTACGATGACCATACCTGCCTTATCTGGTGAGTTACTGAATACATAGGTACCTTGTTACCTAGACACAATTACAATATTTCTACCTAAGGTTTCTACAAATACAATAGGTACTCATTACCATCTTTTTTTGATAAGTTTCAATCAAAATTATTATAAATGCGCGTATGTTATTACGTAACTTTACAATAAAACTGAAATAAGTTAAAATAAGAATTTAACTTCAGAAATATTAATTTAAACGAAATTATGCAACTCATTAACACAGTAACTACTTTTGCAAACGATACTTAACTTTACTTAACTGACAAATCAAAAAATAAACTGACATTTTGCAATAAAAGATATCATGAACACAAAACAACAAAATACAAAACTTTTATATAGAGTACTTTACGCTTTTTTACTTATTGTTAAAACACAGGATTATACAAAATCCCCATATTTCGAAATTCAAAATATGAATAGGTTGTCAACAGTGTACATGCTACAATAAATTGTTTATTTTAATAATTATAGGAGAGTTACACAAAGGTTCACATATTATTTTATTTTCTTAGAATAACATGCATTTATTCCAAGTTTCTTTTATCAAAGATGATTTTTGTTTTTTTTTTTATAAATTGTTTCAACACTAACTAACTTTGTTACATTTTCAAAATTTATTTGAAGTGAACCTTTTTAAAAAAAAATTATAACTAAAATATATGAATAGTTATAAAAATATTAATTAATCATTATTTTTATTTATTTCACTCAACCTCAGTGTTAAAAGTACCTTGATTTAATCGAAAAAGAAATCAAAATTATGTCTGCTTCTAAAAACAAAAAAAAAAAAGTCAATAAAATATTAATTGAATTTAAAATCAATTAGTTAAACTAAAGATTAAGAGAAATACAATTCAGCCAAAATACTAATCCTGGATATGAATCTTGGTGTGTGGTCCGTGTCCTCTGGGATCGACTGGAACATTCCTTGACTGGAACAACTCCCTGCTGCATCCACATCCGACACCAACATCACCCTGCGCCCCGCTCTTAACATCACATTCTCCGCTACATCACACTGCTCCAGCACCAAGATCTCAATTTAACTTTTCACCATTCTTCTTGTAGTTATTTCTTGATTATTTTTCATGATTTATATTTTTTCTTCATCTGATTCACACTGAGGTCCTTTAATATATTTTGTTACTCATTTTAACTTATTGTTACTTATATTTAATTTATTTTTGTGTCCTTGTCACTTCATTATTTAATAGTCACTTTTTCCACTTTTCACTAGTTCTTTTAATCGTTCTGTCCGAAATGTAGTTAACACTGTAATCTAACCATCTTGCGCAGCGCCGCCGCAAGGCAGCACTGGCAGGGTCGCCATGCAATGGGACCGGGAGATGTACTAATAAAACAGGTGTTGATAGTTCGATGTTGCGCTTTATTGTGTATCATAATTCATACGGACAATGCGTATATATAGGGGTTGAGGTGCACACACTACATTTTTCACTATATTTATAGCATTTTCTCATGTTTCTCACCTTTTAAACCTTCCCTGGACCTACAGAAATATTTCAAAACTTTATCCAAATCGGCCTATCCGTTCCCGAGTTTAAGCGAGACCAGCGAACAGCATTCCATTCATATAAAAAAGAGATTTATTTTCACTATTTATAAGAGAGCTAATATGTCCATCGGTGAAGCAGAGAGAGATTATAACGGTTTTAAAATAAAGGTGTACAAATATGACAAAGGAAACATGGCATAGACAGGCAATGCATTTTACAACTTTAGTTACCTTGATTGTAGTAATCATTTTTGCATAGAACGTTATCATGTTTTCTATTTGATAAACTCCAAAACAATATTTCTACAGGAACTGTTAAAGCCGGTGACACATTACCACCTTTTGGTGGTACCGACAGATTTGATGTAATAGTTCAAAAGTGGGCTATTACACTAGTGGTCGCGGGTTCGATCTCCGCACAGTACAAACATTTGTGTGCATGAATATGTCTGTTTGTACTGGTCTGAGCGTTTCCTATGTATTATCGCCTATTGTAAAGTCAGAATTAGAACCTTTCAAAGCGGTTATAAAATGCAAGCTTATAACATAATTCACTAAAAAAATCAGAGAGATTCGGGCAGAGATTCAGATTTTAGAACAATTTATGAAAATTCGTCTTTGAAAACACTGGCAATATTTTTTTCTTACCTAGTTCAGAAAAACTATTCATTGAAATTAATGTGTATTTTTATGATCGAAATGTTTGGAAAGGATTGGGAGAGACCTTTGCCCAGCCGTGGGATGATGTAGGTTAGAAAAAAAAGTGTATTTCCTCGATTACTTCCCTAAAAATGTTGCATAGTTTGAAAGTCAGCAGTCATCACCCCAGTATTTTAGATCTAATTCCGATGCTATTATCAAACAAACAGGTAGTAGTCCGTAAAGCGGGTGAAGCCGAGTCGTGGTTGTCTGCGGTGCGCGAGGCGGTAACCGCAGCGACCGGCAAGTACCGCAGCGCGCAGGTGGACGTGCTGGACGCCATTCTACCGGAGACAAACGTCTCCGGACATGCCGCAGACCAGCTCGTGCAAAAGGTATATACATACACATTACACATACAACATACCATATCCCAAACGATTATTGTCCCCATGGTAAACGGAACATTCAGAAGCCCACATTTCGTGGGAATGGGCGGGCCTACTAGACGGTTCACCTATGTTTGATCGAACAACGTTTCGTCGAAAATCACTTGGGCGAATTTCAGTTGCAATAAAATCAGTTCAGAGAATTATTCATTTGACCGAATATTTCATTGGTAAATTTTTATTTAGTGTGATTATTTGTTTGAACGAATTTCATTTGAACTAATTTCTTTTCAGCGAAACTGATAACTCATGCACAATATTTGAAAGATCGTAATATAACTCATCATAACAACAAAAAGCATTACTAATTTACAGGCATATTTTATTTTCACAGACGCATTTATTTTTTTGTCACTGCCCTATACTATAGTCTGGGCGGAACCGACTCGGTTAGATTAGGTTAGAAGGTTTAAGGCGGGAGCGAATCGAAGCGTAGCTCCCGCCTTAAGCCTTCGTGGTTATTTTGTTTTAACCCAAAAAACGACTTGCCTTATTACATGCTGCTTGACATGTTATACCATCTGAACATTACATCAAATGAACATTATACCTTTTGATCATGAGCGCAAAAGTTGTTATAGCAAATGAATATTCGACGAACTGAAAATTCTGTCAAACGATATTATACAAAGTGATGATTTTCTCAAACGTTGTTCGATTTAATAATATTATATCAAACGTTGTTCGGTCAAACAAGGGTAAACCCTACTAGACATGTGTTGCTCCGGATCTTAATAGATTCAAAAACTCGTATATCCGACACTGGAACGACATCGTTCCGATCCGAAGCGTCTTATTTAACAGGTTCATCGTTCCTCACATGTTTAAAACTGGATTCCCATACCCCTTTGAAGGACGCTGTAACCTTTTAGCATGGTATTAATCATTAATTCTAACCCCCTTATTCATAAAAACTTAAACAGCTCTTATAGAACACGATAACTTTTGTATCGCTTTGTCACTGTCATTCTTGTTGCTGCCGCCATTTGCGAGTAAGTGACAGAACACGTCAATAGCTTAAACAATGCGTTGGCGTTGCGTTCGTTTTTATGAATAAGGGGGTAAGACTTTATCTCTTACTATGAGCATCATAACATAAGTTGAGGTCATCCAACGTGCTAAAGAGAAGTATTCAAACTTAAGGTATTTTTGCGTTGCCTATGAAAGAAACCTAACATTAAGGTTTCTTTCATAAGCAACGTCGAAAATCAGTCATCATTGTGAATAACTGACTCACTACTCATTTCACAAATTTTGTTATTTCATCGCCACACCTGAAAGATTACACACAAATGACGTCTACTTTGATAAACCTGCAAAAATTGATATTATGTCGATAATCAATCAAAGCCGTATTTTTAAAGAACAAAATCTTTTTTTAGTAATTACTCAACGATTAACGTAATTGTAATCTGGATAAATCGTGATATAATGGAGTTAATAAATCTAATGATTATAAATGAAGCTCCTTTGCAGATATAACTGTTGTTATTATTAAAGTAGGTAGGGTAAATGATATTGTTCAATGGGATATAATAGATTTTTCATTTCCCATTTACGGTAAACAGTAGGTCAACCGTACATAAGCAGTTTGTAATTGCATGACCATACGTCATAATTTAGGTTACTTGTAAGTGATATTAACTTTAGGTGATTAGTGCAATAAACGCATTCATACAGCGCGGTGTTTCACTATCATATCTCCCGCCCTAACCCTATATCATTATAAGGTGTAGCCGCATACAACCGCTACATCCTAACACCGTTTTCCACTCTTACTTGAGGCTCTTTTTGGCATGAATGAACAATCTTGACATATCTTTTAATTGTATTGGACTCGTGTATAAAATGAACCTATTCTATTAGTCTATTAAAGGGTTTAACATTGAAAATAGTTAAAAAAGGTGCATTTGCAGTACAATTTAGTTATTTAAATTTTTTTGGGCAATACCACAGAAACACCTTTTAACATCAACTCAACATGAATAGAAATACTCGTAGCCTAGTTTGCAAAAACTAAAAATAACTTCAGTACACATGACCACGTCCCGAAGATGACACCTGTTCACAATTTGGCGTATGAGGCAGCCACTTGCTCTCTCAACTGGGGTAGTGGAACCAAAAGATGAACTACCCCCAATATGTATGAACGTTCGATAGAAATAATTAATTTTTAATTGCTCCTTCTTTCATTTCTGCGCTTACAATCGGCTATTCCGCAAAACTGCAAAGGTTATTCCGCAAAACTGCGTGGTACAAACTGCTCGGAAAGGCTGAAAAAAGAGTACTCACAGTTACAAAGAACGCTTAATCGTTCATTTAAGGGTTCCTCTACCCTATATTCCAGGGAGTGTAAAGACCAGTTCCTCAACACCATTCCCCAGAAACATTTAGAGTACATGACCACTAATGAGCCCATCGGTCCCCAGACGGCGCTGAGCGCGGCGCTGCTGCGGTTACCGCGCGACGCGCTCGTGCTGATCGCGGCGCACCACATGGAGTTCAACCAGGACTTCCTCAACAGGGTGAGCGGACTTTAGCTTATTCATACTGTAGGGTTTTGGTTTTTACTATTTAAAGCCAAACGCAGGGTGGAAGCAAGGATGGATGGATGAAATCGTAAAGATTGCAGTATTTCGGTAAATGCAAGCCGCCTGCAACCGGCCGATCTGGAAATCTATGGGGGAGGCCTATCTTCAGCAGTGGACGTTATGTGGCTGTTGGATGATCATAAGGATGAAAGTGTAACTAAACTAACGTCAAGTGTAAAAAAGAGGGCCCTAATTCTCGGGAAATGTGACATATGTCGAAGTTGTTAAGATCTCGCATGAAGTTAAGAAATCTCACTAAAATCTCTAATGTCAAAAAAAATGCTATTCTCGCGCCCCTTAGAGATATTGACGTCTTTTGTCTCTGACAAACAAAAATTTTTTTTTTCTTCATTTTTTCTATTATATGTCACTTTTGGGTTATTTACAATCGAACGTTATTTATGGTATTGAACCTTGCAGAAGAAAAAAATGCTTGAGCAGATTTATAAAAACGGTGATAATGGAACACCGCTCAGTCAAACTGACTTTTTGACATGAATATCGTAGACCGAACATCTTGTCTATGCGATAAACGTTCCGTTTTGTAGATTGTAATTTTATTTTCTTTGATTGTGTGATTATGATTATTCGAGTTTATAACTCATGGCTCTCATCCAGCCATCATTGTCATCATCTCAGAGCTCATTAAATGGTTCTATCAAAAATAATAAATATTACGATGAGCCTGAAGGAAATGGAACGCAACTTGTTGTCAATGTCAATATTGATTTGTCAATTTGTGTTTGAAATTGCTGAAATTGTTGATCTTGTAATATTATGTAAACAGTTATGAAAAGAAAGAGCTGCACATAAAATGGGCAAAAGACACACACGTACGGCTCATCCAATTGATGCAGGTGGATGATGAGTTGCACAGAAGCAAGATGGAGAACTATCACAGCAGACGAGCAATAATATTTTTTGAATTGGCATCACATTATCAATAAATTGTGTGTTCACGGCATAGTTCTGCTTCCTGTTGAGGTAGCTTTCCTCATCACACTGTGTTGCAAGTGGTGGCACAATTGCGACATGGAAAACAATCAATGAATCGTTCCTGGCGTTGGATGGCTCGTTCAGAGCTTCCACCACTTCTATGATACATCGAGATAATAATATGGTGAACGGGCGACAAGCTAATGTTACGGCTTCTTCCAACTAGAGTTTCGTAGCTCCCTTGTGCGCAGAAATAAATATCTTGAAATGGAAATCAGTTTTTACTGTTAATAAAACCATGGTAAAACTCATACATACATACGAGTAGATGTAGGTATCTAAACTAATGCCTGAATGCTTCACTTACCTTTGTTTTAAGGCGCGTCTCGATAAGGCGAACAGTGAGCGGCTGACTATTTGATTCCATTTTGCCTTCCTATTAATTCTAGAGATGTAGTGAGTGTCACCCAGGCAGTTTGCGACGTTTCGTAGGCCGATTAATTCGGTGAGCGAATGGTTGGCGCCGACAGCGTAGTAGGTATACCTATTCACTACGCCGAGTTAGTGATCGATACCTACGCCGCTTAGAGTCAGCCGGCGGACAGTCAGCCGCTCACTGTTTGCCTAAACGGGACGCTTCCATAAAGTCAAATTGCGTTATTTATTAGGCGTATGACCGGCTTAACCATATGACATATCCTACAAATATTATATGCGTAAGTTTGGATGTGTGAATGGATGTATGTGCCGTGTTGCTCTTTCACGTAAAAACTGGATGGATTTTAGTGAATTTTTTCCATAATATACCTAGCTTATACATCTGGCTAGGACATAGGCTACAATTTATGAAACAATTTAAAAACAAAAGTCGACGCAGACGAAGTCGCGGGTGGCCACTAGTGACATCAAAATAACTTAATCTACCTACCTACGTACATAGGCAGTTAATGTTATGTTATATGCTAGTAATGGAATAATTCGCATTCACAATCATAATTAATTGCTAAAGACCCATTAGCATTCATTAAATTAATCATAGATGCTAAATTTCACGAATGCTAATTCATCGAGCCCAGAAATCATCTGCGTTCGCAACTTCTCCCGCGAAAAATACGTGACGACTAATTCGCACGGCAGCGCTAAGCGAACTGACTCGCTCGCGCGTGCTGCGTGCTAATTCATTGCCTTGCTAATGCTAACGTGAATTCGCGCCCAACGCGAACCGACAGTACAGGAATGAATAGGAGTGAGCCGAGTGAGTGAGTGAGAAGAGAAAACAAATCAGCAGCAATGTAATTTCTTGAAAAATAGAGGGAAATGTTTATGTTTAAGGTCTATTATTCTAATAGTTGATTTTGTTTATTTTTAGTTCCGCATTTGTTGCGTAATTATTTAGTTGCGTCCTCAAAATTGGTTGTGTGATTCATATTACATCATCACATATACGAGACTTTTAAATGTGCAAGATAAATAAAACGTGTTATAAAGCATTAGTGTGATTGTAGTTAATAAAATAATACGAAATCTGATTTTCAAGTGTAACTTATTGTACTCTTTATTAAGATTTTGCTCTGTGTTTTTATTATTGTTTTAGCATTTTCCATGCAGTATCTTTCTAAAGAAAACCAGAAAAAGACATTTGGTCATGTTGGCATCAGGCAGGACTTGAACCCGCATCTTTCGCAATCCGGGCGACTGCACTACCAATTATGCTACCGAGACCATTAACAGACCGGCCGAATCTTTCTGGTGTATTTTACCCTATGAGCTAGGGTGATTTCATCAATGTTATAGGCATCCACCTCTAACACTCGGAAGAAATATTTTTTCAAATATTTAACTTCCAATTAAGATGAAAAAGCTATTACTATGTTTTTATTATTGTTTTAGCATTTTCCATGCAGTATCTTTCTAAAGAAAACCAGAAAAAGACATTTGGTCATGTTGGCATCAGGCAGGACTTGAACCCGCATCTTTCGCAATCCGGGCGACTGCACTACCAATTATGCTACCGAGACCATTAACAGACCGGCCGAATCTTTCGGCCGAAGATTCGGCCGGTCTGTTAATGGTTTTCTTTAGAAAGATACTGCATGGAAAATGCTAAAACAATAATAAAAACATAGTAATAGCTTTTTCATCTTAATTGGAAGTTAAATATTTGAAAAAATATTTCTTCCGAGTGTTAGAGGTGGATGCCTATAACATTGATGAAATCACCCTAGCTCATAGGGTAAAATACACCAGAAAGATTCGGCCGGTCTGTTAATGGTCTCGGTAGCATAATTGGTAGTGCAGTCGCCCGGATTGCGAAAGATGCGGGTTCAAGTCCTGCCTGATGCCAACATGACCAAATGTCTTTTTCTGGTTTTCTTTAGAAAGATACTGCATGGAAAATGCTAAAACAATAATAAAAACATAGTAATAGCTTTTTCATCTTAATTGGAAGTTAAATATTTGAAAAAATATTTCTTCCGAGTGTTAGAGGTGGATGCCTATAACATTGATGAAATCACCCTAGCTCATAGGGTAAAATACACCAGAAAGATTCGGCCGGTCTGTTAATGGTCTCGGTAGCATAATTGGTAGTGCAGTCGCCCGGATTGCGAAAGATGCGGGTTCAAGTCCTGCCTGATGCCAACATGACCAAATGTCTTTTTCTGGTTTTCTTTAGAAAGATACTGCATGGAAAATGCTAAAACAATAATAAAAACATAGTAATAGCTTTTTCATCTTAATTGGAAGTTAAATATTTGAAAAAATATTTCTTCCGAGTGTTAGAGGTGGATGCCTATAACATTGATGAAATCACCCTAGCTCATAGGGTAAAATACACCAGAAAGATTCGGCCGGTCTGTTAATGGTCTCGGTAGCATAATTGGTAGTGCAGTCGCCCGGATTGCGAAAGATGCGGGTTCAAGTCCTGCCTGATGCCAACATGACCAAATGTCTTTTTCTGGTTTTCTTTAGAATTTTGCTCTGTGTTTAGTTGTGAAAATTCATTCGTGAAAAACATATTTTGATTTTTCATGTTTTATGCAGAACGGCAAATGCTAAAATATGAAAAATAAGTGGGCGTATGAAAAATATTAGCACTTTATATCAATATCAGCTGTTCCTGAACAAATTAAAAAAGAATTTAGCAAATAGCAAAGCAATAGCGCGTAGCATGCTATGGCTTGAAAATTAGCATGCTAATGAAATTAACGCAAAATAGCATTAATTTCCATTACTATTATATGCATTTATAAAATGGGAGACCAATGCCCAGCAGTATAACGTAAGTAGGTCTCACTTCATAGTGGCGCGAACCATACGCCAACAATCGGGCTTAGTGCGGATTGTTGGAGGGGTGTAAGCTTAGTGCTCACTATACCTTTAAAGACAGATTTATCAAGCCACCCTAAGGCCTCTGACTAGGCTTAACGATTGACATCTAGTGACGTCAGCCAGGACCAACTGCTTAACGTGCCTTACGAAGCACCATGGATGCCTGAAAAAGACATCATTAAATTTCGGTCGGGTGGTCACCCATCCCATTTCCGACCCGGCGTGTGTTGCTTCACAGCAGCGTTCGTTGCCGATCCACTGTCGCCACTGCGCCGAGAGCACCTCCAATCCTTTTTAAAGACTCGTTCGCACCACGGAAAGGTGTCCTCACGCCTTAAATCCACTGGTCGGCTGACTCACACGACTCTTATATAATAATACCTATTACAGTTGCATTTAGAAACCACTTTAATTTGTACTTATTTTTTTTAAACTACCTTTTTAGTTTTAAATAATGCATGCAGTGTTTACCTAAATTAGGTATATATTGTACTTTGTGTCATTGTATATTACTGTACAATGGTTGGTAAACCAATAAATAAATAAATAATATGATCTGCGAGAAAATTCTGCTTGCGTTTCAGCCTAATGTGATGTAAGCCATCCTTACTGCACAAACACGGAGTTTAATTGACAGTTAGTTTCATACGACAAACCATCTCGAACGCTGATGACCATCCGTTGCATGTCGCACGCTAGCGGTTGTTAATATCTCGCATGAGGACTTATTATTGTTATTTACCATGGCAACGTATGATATCCGCCATTTTTTTTTGATAAATCTCGTATGGCATTATGATGTCGTATGCCCGAGAGTGGTTTCCATGGCAACCACCATTGTTTGTCGCACGCTAGCCCTCACATGCGAGATGTTAAATTAGCTTAAATTAATTAACTCTCACGTTACCATGGTAACGTCTGTTATCCACCATTTTGTTTGTTAAATGTCGAAGGTGTTAAAATGTCGAATGCCCGAGAATTGGGCCCCAGGGCCCTAATTCTCGGGAAATGTGACATATGTCGAAGTTGTTAAGATCTCGCATGAAGTTAAGAAATCTCACTAAAATCTCTAATGTTAAAAAAAATGCTATTCTCGCGCCCCTTAGAGATATTGACGTCTTTTGTCTCTGACAATCATGTTTCATTTTTTCTATTATTTGTCACTTTTGGGTTATTTACATCGAACGTTATTTATGGTATTGAACCTTGCAAAAGAAAAAAAATGCTTGAGCAGATTTATAAAAACGGTGATAATGGAACACCGCTCAGTCAAACTGACTTTTTGACATGAATGTCGTAGACCGAACATCTTGTCTATGCGATAAACGTTCCGTTTTGTAGATTGTAATTTTATTTTCTTTGATTGTGTGATTATGATTATTCGAGTTCATAACTCATGGCTCTCATCCAGCCATCATTGTCATCATCTCAGAGCTCATTAAATGGTTCTATCAAAAATAATAGATATTACGATGAGCCTGAAGGAAATGGAACGCAACTTGTTGTCAATGTCAATATTGATTTGTTAATTTGTGTTTGAAATTGCTGAAATTGTTGATCTTGTAATATGTAAACATTTATGAAAAGAAAGAGCTGCACATAAAATGGGCAAAGGACACACACGTACGGCCTCCAATAGATGCAGGTGGATGATGAGTTGCACAGAAGCAAGATGGGGAACTATCACAGCAGAAATGAATACCAACGAGAACGAGCAATAATATTTGCGACACACAATTGCGACATGGAAACAATAAAATCAATGAATCGTTCCTGGCGTTGGATGGCTCGTTCAGAGCTTCCACCACTTCTATGATACATCGAGATAATAATATGGTGAACGGGCGACAAGCTAATGTTACGGCTTCTTCCAACTAGAGTTTCGTAGCTCCCTTGTGAGCAGAAATAAATATCTTAAATGAAAATCAGTTTTTACTATTAATAAAACCATGGTAAAGCTCATACATACGAGTAGATGTAGGTATCTAAACTAATGCCTGAATGCTTCACTTACCTTTGTTTTAAGGCGCGTCTCGATAAGGCGAACAGTGAGCGGCTGACTATTTGATTCCATTTTGCCTTCCTATTCATTCTAGAGATGGAGTGAGTGTCACCCACGCAGTTTGCGACGTTTCGTAGGCCGATTAATTCGGTGAGCGAATGGTTGGCGCCGACAGCGTAGTAGGTATATTCACTACGCCGAGTTAGTGATCGATACCTACGCCGCTTAGAGTCAGCCGGCGGACAGTCAGCCGCTCACTGTTTGCCTAAACGGGACGCTTCCGTAAAGTCAAATTGCGTTATTCATTAGGCGTATGACCGGCTTAACCATATGACATATCCTACGCATATTATGCTTAAGTTTGGATGTGTGAATGGATGTATGTGCCGTGTTGCTCTTTCACGTAAAAACTGGATGGATTTTAGTGAAACTTTACCATAATATACCTAGCTTATACATCTGGCTAGGCCATAGGCTACAATTTATGAAACAATTTATGGAACAATTTAAAAACAAAAGTCTACGCAGACGAAGTCGCGTGTGGTCACTAGTGACATCAAAATAACTTAATCTACCTACCTACGTACATAGGCAGTTTATGTTATGTTATGTGCATTTATAAAATGGGAGACCAATGCCCAGCAGTATAACGTAAGTAGGTCTCACTTCATAGTGGCGCGAACCATACGCCAACAATCGGGCTTAGTGCGGATTGTTAGAGGGGTGTAAGCTTAGTGCTCACTATACCTATAAAGACAGATTTATCAAGCCACCCTAAGGCCTCTGACTAGGCTTAACGATTGACATCTAGTGACGTCAGCCAGGACCAACTGCTTAACGTGCCTTACGAAGCACCATGGATGCCTGAAAAAGACATCATTAAATTTCTGTCGAGTGGTCACCCATCCCATTTCCGACCCGGCGTTCGTTGCCGATCCACTGTTGCCACTGCGCCGAGAGCACCTCCAATCCTTTTTAAAGACTCGTACGCACCACGTAAGGGGGCCTCACGCCTTAAGTCCACTGGTGGGCTGACTCACACGACTCTTATATAATAATATTACAGTTGCATTTAGAAACCACTTTAATTTGTACTTACTTTTTTTTAAACTACCTTCTTAGTTTTAAATAATGCATGCGGTGTTTACCTAAATTAGGTATATTGTACATTGTGTCATTGTATATTACTGCACAATTGTTGGTAAACCAATAAATAAATAAATAATATGATCTGCGAGAAAATTCTGCTTGCGCTTCAGCCTAATGTAATGTAAGCCATCCTTACTGCACAAACACGGAGTTTAATTGACAGTTAGTTTCATACGACAAACCATCTCGAACGCTGATGACCATCCGTTGCATGTCGCACGCTAGCGGTTGTTAATATCTCGCATGAGGACTTATTATTGTTATTTACCATGGCAACGTGTGATATCCGCCATTTTTTTTTGATAAATCTCGTATGGCATTATGAAGTCGTATGCCCGAGAGTGGTATCCATGGCAACCACCCTTGTTTGTCGCACGCTAGCCCTCACATGCAAGATTTTAAATTAGCTTAAATTAATTAACTCTCTCGTTACCATGGTAACGTCTGTTATCCGCCATTTTGTTTGTTAAATGTCGAAGGTGTTAAAATGTCGAATGCCCGAGAATTGGGCCCCAGGGCTGTTTTAGTGAATGAGTCATTGTGACAGTTGTTTTGCACCTTGGATATATCGTACGCTGCAGATGTATGTAAACTGGTTACCTTTTAACTAGTGTTTCTCAATATAAATTATTTGTAACCTGTTTTGATAATGTCTTAAACCGTTTTGTTTCGTGGAACCAGACCTGGACTCCAAGTCTGTTAATTTTAGAACGCTTCAATAGAATCGTAATTAAGTTTCAACCGCCTAATCTGTCAAATATTTCATGAAAAATATGTCAAATTAAACTATAGAGATACAATTACAATTCAATCGAAACATTCTCAAATTAGCATACTTGGGGCCCTGCTTGTCTGATCAGCCTGTCGGCCGACTTGTGGCCATAATCCTTCAAGTGTCGGAGACATACGACTGTCAGGCGCGTAATCGCGGAAACTTACTAAAATGACGGTAGATCGTTGCGCGTCATTATTTGACGCCAAAATGGCAAAAGGTTTACGCTCAAAGGAAAAAAGCTAGTCAAATTATGTTATTTATGTTCTGGCAGGTGCGCATGAACACCATAGCGGGCTGGCAGTGGTTCTGGGCGGGCGGCTTCTCGCGCTACTCGCAGTACTCGCACCCTCGCTTCCTGGACGCGACGGGGCAGCGGCCGCAGCAGCACACCGGCCGCTTCAACCTGCGCCATGCCGCCGTGCTTTCAGCCACCAGGAGAGACATAGACAACGGTCAGTGGATCCTCTCTCAAACTCCTCAGGACCATAGTGTAGTGTAAGAAGTAAAAGTAAAGTAAAAAATAAACAACAAATTAAATAAATTATACAGGAGCAAAAAAAAGTGTCTCTGGAATGGTATTAGCTCAGCATATGCTGGGTGTCACAATCACACCGCGGCGCTGGTCTTCCGCTAATACCAGTATAGTGTATACTTGAATAATAATATTACAACGATACGTGAAAGTCCACTATGTTAAAAGAAATTAAAAACACAAAAAAAACATGCTCTACTCTGAAGTGTAGTAAAAATAATTTAAGTTATCGAAAGCTGAACTTATTTGAACACTTAGCCAATAACAGAGTTACACATCATGTAAGAATCATTTCAACAAAGTGAACTTATCTTACAATCTAATGTAGCTTATGCTTCATTTATTATAACATTAGAAAAAAAGGCTCTAAAAAGCAGAGGTACTATAGTTCGCACGGCGAATGATGATCCCTATGACGTTTCAACTGACAGCTGTTTTAGTGATGCGAAACAATTTCGATAAAATATTGTTTTTAGGCAAATGTCATGTCATTTAGCGTGGTCATTCAACATAATAAGCAATTTCTATATATTTTGAAAAAAAGATTACGCGCATTGGTGGCCATAAAACACTAGATAAAAAAGTAACAGTCTTATTTTATTTTACTATTCTTTGATTTTTATTCAAATTGCATAATTTGTATAAAACGAAAAGTGGTCGAGAGAACGAAGAAAATGTGTTTATAAGACTAAGATCGAGATGTACAATACGACAATATCATTGACCAACCGGTAATATTAAACGTCACCGATAGCTGCAGTTCAGACTCTGATTTTGAAGACCCGCTTGACTTCGTATAAGCTTCAGATTGATATAATAAAAATACAAACTCAAAGCATTTGTTAAATTTTTCCTACAAATTATCGATATTTTGTTAATCGATGTCTCCCTCCTTAGTCGATAACAGCTTGACGACGTAACTTTTGCAGCACGTACCATGTACATTTGCATTGAGTTTTTTGCCATTATTTACGAACATTACGTAATAATTTCTTGATAGTCATTTTTATATTTTACAAATGTAAATAATTTTGATTTTTTCGTTTTTTTAATGGACCTCTAAAGGATTTGTTGAGACAGGACGTCAGTACAATGTTAAGCGCTAGCGAACTGTCATAGGGATCATCATTCGGCGTGCGTAGTATACCACCCACTAAGTCCCACGCTGACTTCTGCCAGTTGACTTATTTGTATAACCTGGCAAAATTGAAAATCCCTTCCGCCACAACGTATGAAGGGACTGAGTAACGTTTAGATTTGGTAGAGTTGTAATGACAGTAAAAGTACGATTGGATATACAACCACTGCCTCTTTTAGGTTTTTAAGATCGACAATTTAGTTAGACGTAAGATCGCCTCATACATTCTGAAGTTATTTACTTTAAATGAGATCAATTAAGTGTGACAGTTGGCTTAAGCCGTAGATTTTAATAAGTTCGGCATAGATCTTAAAAGTTATATTATTTATTGTACTTTTACCACATGTACCCTAAAACTTCTTGTTTTACTTCTTTCTAATGCTATAAATGTAGTATTAATAAGTTATATTCCCTTGCAGCGCTGTCCTCCTGGTCGGGCAGTCCCTCTGCTTCCCTGGCGGAGATTCTCACCGCATCCCCTCTCCGTTGCCTCCGCGCCGCCGACCCCGCGCTGGTGCTCTCCCCGCGCCCTCACCCCTGCCCCGTATTAGCGCCATCTAGCGGCGACGCGCAGAACTGCCTCAAAGCGCACGAAGCAGACGGGTTCCAGCATCTGGACCTGGGCGATCGACATGCGCTCGCCAAGCTACTGTTGGAGGAGCGGGCCTCGGTGCATGCGTAGGGAAATACACTATAACTGAGTAGTAATAGCTACTACAGTCACACTTATCTAATACATTTTGACAGCTGCCAGTGTCATTGTACTTCAATCTAATGGGAATGCGATTCATGAGCTGGGGTTTGACTTTTGAGCATGAGAGAACACTTGAACAATTTAAGCATTGCATAAAGTTTAATTTCCAATGGCACGGGCAGCTGACAAAATATATTTCATAGATTAGTTGGACTGTAATATTGTAAATCCCGTTTACTTGCATTTAGTTTATATGTGATCACGAAGATTAAAAAAGTATAATGAACTGGGTTTTTTTTTCAATAAGTCTGGCTTCGTCCTTGTTCCATTGCGTTCCCCCGCCCTGTCTCCCAAAACCACCCAATAGATAAGACTCCTGATGACAGACTAGAGGCTTCTGTCGACGATTCAGAAACATCTATATTCCCCCTATAGACACAGCGATACAGTCGGGATGCACTGCCGATATTATATCCCATAGCACACAAACTACTCAAAGCAGCAACATAAAAGCGCGTATGAGTCTACACTAACGCGCATATAAGTCTTGTTGCAAATACTTGTTAACGGCTTTTGTCGCCCAGCTCGGTAAAATGCATCTTTCGCTGCGAAAAGTCCTAATTGTAAAGGCTATGATCAATTAAGTGGTGTTCTTTGCGTACAGCCGTTGAATGCAGATTGATGAATCAATACACTTATCTTTAAGGGATAAATGGGCTCTAAAACAGACCACACCGCACCGCACCACTGTCGCTCTTTGGATTCGCCGCTAGAGGCGCTAGTGTAGAAGTGTGAGGTCTCCGGAATCTGTCCGGGTCCGGAATGCAATGGAATGTCACTACATTTTATTTATTGAAAATTGCTAGTCCTTTCTTCACCAATGGCAACAACTGGTAAGCATAAAATATGGTAGCCCATGTATGTATAGCATGAAGAGCGCGCTAAGTAAGCGCGTTTGGTAAGGCATCGATAAACGAAATCGATTCGGCTAGCTCATTTTAGCGAGTGAGACCACGATCTTAACCCGGATATCTCACTTACAACCTCAAACCTGACTTCTCATTTGAGGATGAAACTGAATTTCTGCCAGGTTTTTTCTTTTTTGCAGTTTCGAGTCTCAACTTGCGACGTGATCGTAAGAACTTGGTTAAATGTTCTATCGAGTCAATCAAAAGTTCAATCGAACAGAAACTCACAGTCGATTTATGGACGTAGAGAAGTTGAGTTTTTTTCGCTATAGAACATGCCAAACAAAGGGGTGGTGTTAAATGTCAATGTCAAAATTAATATTTCAAAACAAGGCTCGGGTAGTGCACGTACGTGTTGTGCTTTCCTTGGAAACTATCGCATCGGCTCGTAATGAATGTAATTTGATTAGTGTTATCGCTGTCGAAGAGCGTAGAGCGAGGTGTCGCAGTGCAGCGTCCGCGAGCGAGCGCACGGCGCATCAGGTGGGTTTGTTTACGTGCGCCATGTGACCGACGACAACTGCGTCTCGGCCTTCAAGCGTCGCTCGATTGAGGCGCGGCCACGTGCTTCCAGTGTAATCCAGATAATTTAATCAGTTGTGCTAGTCGCGAGCTAGGCCGCATAGATGCCGGTCGCGTCACGGCGGTTTCCGTTTTGTTTGTAACGTAATCGCAGTTGTGGAGGCCAAGACGCTCTGCTGAAGCGTGGTGTTTGTGCGCAGGTTCCCAAAACGGCGACCCAGTGACGGAGTTCCGAGGACCCAGTACAAGTGGAGGGACAGGCCGACATGAAGCCGCAAGACGACTACAGGAACGGCGACGGTGAGAGCTCATTATTTTGGTCTCGCCCGGTAGTTCACTGCCCTTGAATTTCGCTTAGACTGGTCAAGGTCAATGTCAACTTCCTGGTTACCATGACAAATTGGATTAAATTTCAAAAAAAGTAGTTGTTGATGCAGTAAAATGAGGTGTAAGTATTTTCCTCAATAGTTTAGGTTAGTTTTTGGCTAAATTCTGTGTAAGTTACAACTTAGTAGGTACTTTTCTTACTTAAATTGGATGTTATTTTGATATCTAGGTGGTTTAATGTTAAACCAATCCATTCTTAGATTAGTAAAGAATTTGGTATCACAACACATTTGGTACATTATGACCTAAATATGATAATTAGAGTTTGCTTTAAAAACATATTTGAATTACCTACTTAGAGTTGGTAGGTAGTTAGATGACAAAGCATAGTTGATTGTCTGACATAATTTCAACTTGTGGCAGATTGTATGAGCAGGATTTGGTTCTGAGTGGTTAAATGTGGAGTCAATTGAAGCAATTGACTGCCAGAACCCAAGGTAACCCCCAATCATAGTTGAAATATTATTCTCTAAATGTATAAATAGGAAGAAGTCTTCTTGTGCTGTCTATAGTTCATCAAATATTTTTTATAACTTCTAAATGTAACATACAACTAAATATAAGCATTACTTGCATATCTCTGTGCCTATCAATAAAAAATATCTATTGTTTTATTAGATACCTACTTGAATGTTTTGCGACATGTGATTTAAGCTTGTTTGTAGTTACTGTGTCAAGGGAGATTATTAATGTTATATCAGAGTTTGCTGTTATTGGCTTATGTTCGTAGATAAAAACTACTATACACACTGTTTGTTTTCAAGTTGGTACTTTTTACTAATAAGGAACTAGGCCTAATTAAGTACAAAGTTTTATTGATTTAATGCCTGTGATTGATGGCTAAAGTCTTAAGCTAGGTTTGACAGATGCATGCTAGTCTTCTCCCCATTAATTTGGGGGCCTTTTTATGGACTTTTAATGCTCCTTTATTTCTTTGAATTTATTGGAATATGACAAAACTAAGGTTTTTCTGACACATTCATCATGTAAAACATGATTTTGTGCATAAGTGTGCGTCACAGAAGATGGGTTTGTGACATAAATTGCCTAAACATAAAAGATTATAATAAGCCCAAGAAGAATATAATGATGCCACACTAGTTGTGAAACCAGTTTAAATTGGTGGAAAATTAAGTAGCAATAGGTTATTTACATTTTATTATTCGTGTAAATCAACGCTTCAGATTTCTCATGCCCTAGGTAACAACTCCTCTTGTTGATACAACCTTGAGCAAGGGCATTTGCAATTTCTAACATGGTTATTTAATTTATTGAGATGAGATGCATGAGCCAGATTCAAGATTCACTGCTTTAATCAATCCAGATAATATGCTGGTGCAATATCTAGTGGTTATAATTGTTTTGCCGTATGCATAATAATATTATACGGAAGATTGAACCTAATAATGGAAAATAAGGTTGCATGTTTGAAATGTTTGTTGAATTTGATAGTCACGGTTATTGAAGCAGAAAAGAGCCAAACAATGCAAATGCGTAAAATGACTTACTATGTGTTTGTTTAATTAGAAATTCAGTTTTTAGACTTTCATGTCTACTATTGAACTTCTTGGTTTAGTTGTGTAAGGAAGATGTGCTGACTATTTCATTTAATGTAGTGTTGGCTGTATCAAGGTTGCATGACATGTATTTTGATTTGCAATGAAAAGTTAATGTCAGTCATCACAATTCTAATTATTATTATTAGCCTGTAGTGTCCCACTGCTGGGCAATGGCCTCCCTACAGTTTCTCCATTCTGTGCTGTCCAGAGCTGTGATGGACCAATCTTTCATATTGGAGTCCAACTCATTCCGCCACCGCCTTCTAGGTTGGGGTACCCATTCGGTCGCCATTATAGTCCATAGCTCCGGCGGCATACGGCAGACGTGACCAGCCTAATCCAATTTCAACTGAGCAGCCTTTCGGGAAACTTCTGTAATTTTAATGAAGTCATTTAAAGTGTTGTATGTGTCAGGTGGCAGCGCGGGAGGGCTGGGCAGCGGCGGGTCGCGCACCGGCAGCGCGTCGGGCTCGGACGACAGCGAGGGCTCGGAGGGCGAGGAGAGCGACCTCTCCCTGTGCGACCCCGGCGCCCCCGCGCGCGCCCTCGCCGCGCTCAACGCGCTGCGCAAGTCGCGACAACACTTCGACTGCGTGCTTGTTGCTGATGGAGTTGAGGTTAGCCTACTTACTTAACTAGAGGCCTGTCGCGATCAGGCAAACAGTGAGCGGCTGTCTGTTTGCCTCCCTATACATTGATGGAGTGTCCAAACAGCGCGTCATGTACGCAGTTGGCGCCTTTTGGCTTACCTACTCATTTTGTGAGCGACTGATTCGAGCGGTCGGCGACGTAGTTCGTTCACTACGCTGAGTTAGCGACCAATACGCCGCTCAGAGTTAGCCTAACTGCTCATAACGCGGCATTTCGCTTGTTTGTGTTTAAGTCGCTAGCTAACGTTTTTAATGACAGGGTGAGGCTGAGCCTAGGGTCGAGATTATTTTATTCACTTCACCTATGTGGGTGGCTAGACGAGAAAAGGAACACACATTATGTCGCTTAACATGCGATGTCGCGGTCATTATTCAACTGGATGCATGCTTGTTGCTTAAAGCGTTGAAGTTAGCTCACTAACAGGTCGCAAGAGTAAGGCGCGTGGCTTTTGTAAATAATATTCTGGTGCGGTTTGCGTAGGTGGTCGCCCACCGCGCGGTGCTGGCGGCCGCGTCGCCGTACCTGCTGGAGGCGCTGGCCACGTCGCCGCCCGGGAGTGCCTCGCCGGCGCCCGGGCTCAGCGGCGCGGGCGCCACCGCGCTGCGCGTTGAAGGTAAGCTCTACTAATCTCATTCGGTTCACAGCTCTCGTTAGTCTTCACAGCTGGATTAAGGTTGCCTGCCATTGGCAGCTTAAAACAGTTATGACCTGCTGGTTCAAGCTGCATAACCATGCATGTGTTTCCTTCTTCCTACAATCCCGGGTTTTATAAGCGGGGCGTGAAAAGGCATTTATGCAGGCCTTCAAAATGAGATTGACCAGCAGAGTTGTTGTCCATTACTGTGCTTGTCAACCCTCTATCTGGACCTCACGGCTGCTTCCCATCAGGTGGAGTGAGGTCATCTTGAAGACCACTATAAAAATAATTAAAAAAAAACCCCTCCCTACTCAATGAGTTTTTGTCTTGTCATACCGGGGCCATGTACTGGTAATAGAAGGAATCGCCGGGAAGCCAAGAGAAACTCAGGCGTGTCCCTGGTACAGGTGGACTTGCCAGTTGTGGTCCAAGTAGGGCCTGCGAGCGCATTGTGGCGTGGGGGGGGGGCCGGCGCGCACTGTTGTTTGGGGAAGGCCTGTGAACGCGGTTCGGCGGGGCCGTACCCCTGGATGCGGCAGTAGATCGCACTGACGATAATTGCGCGCTCAGTGGGTTCCTGATTTATCTAACTATTGTTACAGCACTTAATTTTAGTTGGTTTATTTATTTTGAACTGTAAAAGCTGAGTTTCTTGTCTGCATTTTCAGTAGAAACAACCTTCCAAGGTTGGTGGGAGGTCACATTACGTATGTTTATGTATTTTATGTATTGTATTATTGTTTGTCATGTGGGTATAGCAGCTCATTCACATTAGGTCGCAAGCAGCGCGGCTGCGGCGCGACTGTGATGCACTCTAAATTAAGCAAGTCGCGCGGCTGTTTTTGTTATGTGAAAGCATCCGGGGCTGCCGCACAGCAGCAGCACTGCTTGCAACCTAATGGGAATAAGCTATATAAGTGAGATTTTTTGACAGTTCGAATGACAGTGTAATGGAGATCTTATTGAATTGAAAATTGAGAGTTTTCAAGTATAACTGGTCGTTTCCCCCAGGCGTGGACGCGGACGCGCTCCGCTCCCTGGTCGAGTTCGCGTACACGGGCCGGGCCAAGGTCCGCTCATGCAGCGCCGCGCGTCAGCTGTACCTGGCGGCGTGGCGGCTGCGCGTGGAGCCGGCGCGCGCGCACCTCGCCGAGCGCCTTGCGCGCCGCGTGCTCCCCGCGCACGCCGTGCAGCTGCGCGCGCTGCCAGACCTGGAGCCGCATCTGCAGAGGGAGCTGGACAACTACATCGCGCGGAATGTGAGCAACTACTACTGTTTAATCATCTCTAATAGCCTGCACGGTTCTTTTATCGAACACATTTGCCGTAAAACGTATAATTGTTGGGGTAAGTGCATTCTAGAGTGGAGACCACGTTGCAAGCGTAATGTGGGACGCCCCTCGGCGACGATTTACGAAAGACTGCTGGCAGGAAATGGATGCGTTTAGCTGAAGATGGGGCGCGATGGCACACATTAGGGGAGGCCCACGTCCAGCAGTGGACCAACATAGGCTGATGATGATGGTGCACGGTTCTTTTATCGCGGGTATTCTGCCAATAAAGACTCGCCCTGCTTTCATATACAACTCCACTGCGAAACTTTAGTGAATACTTTGATACTATCTTATTAATCCACTAAAAATCTCTCAGTATTCATTTGAAGTTACAAAAAATACATCATTCATTTTTGCCGTTTGAGTCCCGCAAAAAACTCCTACGAAGCAATTAAGATAAGATAACATAAATAATCATTGTTGCTCAAACAAACACACACATAGTAGGTAATCAACGACAAGAAAACATTTAATTTATAATTAGGTGGTCGCATTGGCGGTTCCAGTTACAAAAATAATATTGAAGTTGAGAATGTTGTTAAATCGTGCCTTCTGAAGCATGGTGATGCTGAACATTGTGCTTTAATTTACGACAGCAATCGTAGCCGATTCAAGGCAACATTTTCCGCGCGACATGTTGCTCATCATGTTGATCAACAACGTTCAACAAACTGTTCAGTGCACAAAGTATGAAATATCAAGCCGCGCTGGTTGCGAAACATTGCCATATTAATATTATCCTCGCCAATTGCTTAGGCTCTGGAACCTTGTCACCTAAAAACTACGTGACCTCAAAAAATACAGATCGCAAAAAAAATAATTAAAAAGATCCATATTCATTTATATTTATCCATATTATTAGTAATTTTGAAACAATTTTAATGGAAGGTTTTAAGTCAAGTCATGTGTTTCTTCTATTACATTATTTATTTCTGTTATAGTGATTAAAACGTTCATACACGTTGAACTTAACGTGTTCCGCGTCAATCGTTGCCTAGTGGGCACACCCTGCCCACCTGCCTGCCTGTGCCTGTTGCCTATTGCCTGGTGGGTGGGTGGTGGTAGTGTCACAATGTTGTGATATTGAACTTGTGTTGTTTCAGTTCGACGAGATCTGCGAGATCGGCGCTCTGGCGACGCTGCCGAAGATAAACATAGAGATGTTGCGCGAGAGCAGCGCGGAGGACGGGTCGGAGAAGGCCGTCGCCGTCGCCGCGGCCGCGCTGGCCTGGCTGCGGGCCAGGCAGGCTGGGGAACTGGAGGTGAAGACACAATGAGCTCGCCATTTCTTTTGTCAATTATAGCTAAGAACACTCTTGGTTAAGTGGCCTTTAAAATGATAAAAGCTGGATCTAAATAGGTTTGGGAGTTATGATGCCACAAACAGACGAAGTATTGACTTCCCTTTGTGCCATGGACACTCGTGTATTTTTATCTTCTGCGCCTTTGGTTAAAAAGAGAGGCTAACTATAGTAGTTATGAGGGTTGTTAGCACCAACTAATAAAAGTAACAGAGCAGCGAGGTTTAGTTTTCAATTCAATTCAATTCAAATATTTTATTTCAGGCAGTGCCCATATAAAATTAGTAACAATTTTTCTTATAAACTAATGTTAGTAAAACACAATATTTAATTTTTATATGCCATAATTTATTTAATTGTATGGGCCATCACCCACCTCATGAGGAATGGTGAGTCCCATCGGTCAACAAAGACCTTGAGAATAGTGTTGGTGCTGCCTCGCATGCGAGCCAGAGCTGAAGCACACCGTTTTCTCATGATGGCGGCAAAGCCGTCAGTTCGCGCTTCCGCGAACATTCCTGACGCACTACACCGCCATGGCAACCCCAACAATACTCTCAAGGCATTGTTATACTGTACTCGCAGATCGCTGTATGTGCGCTGGTTGTAGCTTAACCAAAGGCTGCACGTGTAGAATGTTTGGCAGTATGCTTCAAACAGCGTGAGCTTGACTGGCCTAGTGCAACGCGCAAACCTTCGAGCCAGCATGTTGCAGCGCACAGCCAGCGACCTGCGTTCCCTTTCGATATCCAGGTTGTCTCTCATATCCTCAGTGACCCAGTGACCCAGGTATTTGAAACTTTGTACACGTTTTAAAGCCGATCCGCAGAGTGATATTTCAGGAACCTGTGTATAATTCAGAGACTTTGATTTAAAAAGAAGCCATTCGCTTTTCCTGGTGTTATACACAAGTCCATGACCCCGCGAATAGGACTCACAAATTGAGAGAAGCCCCCGCAACCCGCTAACAGATGGACTCAAGAGCGCCATATCATCAGCATAGCTGATATTATTCATGCATAATCCGTCTACATGACATCCTACATGGGCGCCATTGAGTTCACCTATCAGCCGGTTTACATAAAGGTTGAAGAGACGGGGCGAGCTGAGCCCTCCCTGCCTGACGCCACACTCCAACCCATATATATCAGAGTACGCTCCTGCCCATCTAACCATATTTCGCTGACTACTATACCAATATTTAAAAACAGATACAATCTCTTTTGGTAATGTAGTGTCACAATTAAGTTTATGCCATAACATATCATAATTCACAAGGTCAAATGCCCGGGAGAGGTCGAGAAAGCACGCCACTACTGGCGTTTTTCTGGCTGTATAGTAGTGAACAACCTGCTTGAGGCTGAGGATGGCACTCTCGGTAGATAGGCCGGGCCTAAAACCAAACTGATTGTCGTAAATTTACATGTCTGCTAGGCAGAACCTAGCTCAAACAGTGTGTAAATGAAAAGTTACACGTGAAATCTGATCCTACTGATCGGAGTGCCTAGAGCCAGTCTTTTCAATCAAAGACATCGAGAAAGTTACCACGGATTTGTATGGCATTCGCGGTGTCATTAAAACGTAACCTTTTTTAAAAAATGTAGATACAACGTTATCTTTTTCGGAATTTACATTAGTCACAGTACTGAGTACGTCTACACGTACAAACCAGGTAGTGGTCAGGTCCTGACTTTGCCCGTTTACTAGGCGACAATCGACACCACATATTATCTGCTGCCCTGTTGACAACACAGTTTGTCCCTCAGCTAGAAGAGCTCTGCTCCCGCACACACCTGCTGTACGTGGACGCTCGCGGCGAGCTCCGCGACTGCGGCGAGCTCCCCGCCGCGGTGGGCGAGGCGCCCGAGCTCGGCGAGTATCGGCGGAGTGTCAGTGAGCTCGCCGGACGACGCCGGGATAGGGATCTCAACCGGGCTGTGTCTAAGGAGGCCGCTAGGACTGCGCCCAAGCTGGAGCTGCAACTTGGTTAGTGGGACCAATCACATAGTTCACTATTCTACGGCGAGCTCCCCGCGGCGGTGGGATAGGGACCTCAACCGGGCTGTGTCCAAGGAGGCAGCTAGAACCGCGCCTAAACTGGAGCTGCAACTTGGTTAGTGGGACCATTTACATAGTTCACTATGTTGTGGCGAGTATCGGCGGAGTGTTAGTGAGCTCGCCGGACGACGCAGGGATAGAGACCTCAACCGGGCTGTGTCTAAGGAGGCTGCTAGAACTGCGCCGAAGCTGGAGCTGCAACTTGGTTAGTGGGACCGTTCACATAGTTCACTAGTCTGTGGTGAGCTCGCCGGACGACGACGGGATAGAGACCTCGGCCGGGCTGTGTCTAAGGAGGCCGCTAGGACTGCGCCCAAGCTGGAGCTGCAACTTGGTTAGTGGGAACATTTACATAGTTCTCTACTTTGTGGCGAGCTCGGCGAGTATCGGCGGAGTGTTAGTGAGCTCGCCGGACGACGACGGGATAGGGACCTCAACCGGGCTGGGGCTAAGGAGGCTGCGAGAACTGCGCCGAAGCTGGAGCTGCAACTTGGTTAGTGGGACCATTCACATAGCTCGGCGAGTATCGGCGGAGCGTTAGTGAGCTCGCCGGACGACGCAGGGATAGAGATCTCAACCGGGCTGTGTCTAAGGAGGCTGCTAGAACTGCGCCCAAGCTGGAGCTGCAACTTGGTTAGTGGGAACATTTACATAGTTCTCTACTTTGTGGCGAGCTCGGCGAGTATCGGCGGAGTGTTAGTGAGCTCGCCGGACGACGACGGGATAGGGACCTCAACCGGGCTGGGGCTAAGGAGGCTGCGAGAACTGCGCCGAAGCTGGAGCTGCAACTTGGTTAGTGGGTCCATTGACTTAGTTCACTACTTTGTGGCGAGCTCAACGGATAGGGACCTCAACCGGGCTGTGTCCAAGGAGGCTGCTAGGACTGCGCCGAAGCTGGAGCTGCAACTTGGTTAGTGGGACCATTCACATAGCTCGGCGAGTATCGGCGGAGTGTCAGTGAGCTCGCCGGACGACGCAGAGATAGGGACCTCAACCGGGCTGTGTCTAAGGAGGCTGCTAGAACGGCGCCGAAGATGGAGCTGCAACTTGGTTAGTGGGACCATTCACATAGCTCGGCGAGTACCGGCGGAGTGTTAGCGAGCTCGCCGGACGACGTAGAGATAGGGACCTCAACCGGGCTGGGGCTAAGGAGGCTGCGAGAACTGCGCCGAAGCTGGAGCTGCAACTTGGTTAGTAGGACCATTGACTTAGTTCACTACTTTATGGCGAGCTCGGCGAGTATCGGCGGAGCGTTAGTGAGCTCGCCGGACGACGCCGGGATAGAGATCTCAACCGGGCTGTGTCTAAGGAGGCTGCTAGAACTGCGCCCAAGCTGGAGCTGCAACTTGGTTAGTGGGAACATTTACATAGTTCTCTACTTTGTGGCGAGCTCGGCGAGTATCGGCGGAGTGTTAGTGAGCTCGCCGGACGACGACGGGATAGGGACCTCAACCGGGCTGGGGCTAAGGAGGCTGCGAGAACTGCGCCGAAGCTGGAGCTGCAACTTGGTTAGTGGGTCCATTGACTTAGTTCACTACTTTGTGGCGAGCTCAACGGATAGGGACCTCAACCGGGCTGTGTCCAAGGAGGCTGCTAGGACTGCGCCGAAGTTGGAGCTGCAACTTGGTTAGTGGGACCATTTACATAGCTCGGCGAGTACCGGCGAAGTGTTAGTGAGCTCGCCGGACGATGACGGGATAGGGATCACAACCGGGCTGTGTCTAAGGAGGCCGCTAGGACTGCGCCGAAGCTGGAGCTGCAACTTGGTTAGTGGGAACATTGACATAGTTCATAGACGCAGGGATAGGGACCTCAACCGGGCTGTGTCTTGGTTAGTGGGACCATTCACATAGCTCGGCGAGTATCGGCGGAGTGTCAGTGAGCTCGCCGGACGACGCAGAGATAGGGACCTCAACCGGGCTGTGTCTAAGGAGGCTGCTAGAACGGCGCCGAAGTTGGAGCTGCAACTTGGTTAGTGGGACCATTCACATAGCTCGGCGAGTACCGGCGGAGTGTTAGCGAGCTCGCCGGACGACGTAGAGATAGGGACCTCAACCGGGCTGGGGCTAAGGAGGCTGCGAGAACTGCGCCGAAGCTGGAGCTGCAACTTGGTTAGTGGGACCAATCACATAGTTCACTAGTTTGAGCTCGGCGAGTACCGGCGGAGTGTTAGTGAGCTCGCTGGACGACGACGAGATAGAGATCTTAACCGGGCTGTGTCTAAGGAGGCCGCTAGAACTGCGCCCAAGCTGGAGCTGCAACTCGGTTAGTGGGTCCATTGACATTATAGATATAATTTATGTATATATATTATATGAACTTATTTGTGATATTCTACGTGTGTCTTATGTATCTTTTCAACAAGTTGCACAACCCAAACTCCCTAAACTCTCTGTTGAGCCTTGCGGTTGACTGGTAGAGAATGCCTCTTGGCATTAAGTCCGCCATTTTTACTTTTTTTTTGTAAATTTGTGCAATAAAGAATAAATAAATAAATAGAGATCTCAACCGGGCTGTGTCTAAGGAGGCTGCTAGAACTGCGCCCAAGTTGGAGCTGCAACTTGGTTAGTAGGACCATTGACTTAGTTCACTACTTTATGGCGAGCTCGGCGAGTATCGGCGGAGCGTTAGTGAGCTCGCCGGACGACGACGGGATAGGGATCTCAACCGGGCTGTGTCTAAGGAGGCCGCTAGAACGGCGCCGAAGCTGGAGCTGCAACTTGGTTAGTGGGACCATTCACATAGTTCACTAGCTCGCCGGGATAGGGACCTCAACCGGGCTGTGTCTAAGGAGGCTGGTAGGACTGCGCCCAGGCTGGAGCTGCAACTCGGTTAGTGGGACTGTTTACTTAGTTCACTAGTTTGTAGCGAGCTCGGCGAGTACCGGCGCAGTGTTAGTGAGCTCGCCGGACGACGCCGGGATAGGGACCTCGGCCGGGCTGTGTCTAAGGAGGCCGCTAGGACTGCGCCCAAGCTGGAGCTACAACTTGGTTAGTGGGACCATTCATACAATGGAATGAAGTTTGTTTGATAAGGTGTAAATGAAAAAAAACAATAATAAAAACTATTTATACAATAATTGTGTGGCACAAGAACTAAAATTACCTTGAAACTGTAATTATAATGTTTTGGAAAGTATTTATATATTTTTCGTTTAATGTTTAACTTGCCATGGGTGATCTGCAAACTCTAAACAGTCTGCGTTACCAGGTACCAGGTTGGTAGATGCATAGACAGATTGAGCAGTTTTTTCATCTATTGAGCAATGTTTCCGACTGTGCCTTTTCTAGACTAATTTGATTCGATAAGCGCCAATGAAACCGCTGTTAATGTGGCAGAATAGTGGTCTCATGAACGTAAGATATTACCATGAACACTTACAGATGGGTTCTCTGTAAAGTCGGTTTAAGGATAATAGTGTAGTCCTTTGATGTGTGGACGAAAAACCGTCGATATTCGGGTGGCCAGCGAATTTTCGCGCTAAGTACGAACATACTGTCAACTGGCTCTGTACATAATGGCTGATGTAGTTGAAAAACAAAGAATAATTTCCACCTGCAGCAGTGTCATTTTGTTCAAAATTAAATGGACCCCACTCAGCTAACCTGATAGGCTCAGACGCTGATTTTCAGTGGGACCAGCTGAGTGGACGCACGGACATTCGCAGCGGTTGTCAAATTACATCACTAAGCGATGATAGTTTCAAAAATAAATGTTTAAAATACATACAATACTTTTTAAATGTGACGTGTACCAATCTAGTGTAAAAGTGTGCATACATAAATACTTTAGGGATGTGTAGTGTACCTACTGTATTTGTGTGTGTATTAATAGATGTATTGTTCCGGCAGGCGCTCGCGTACCACGCTCTGCCGCAGGTGAATGTTGCGTGATCGCCGCCCGCGCAGACAGTGGTTCCGGCGGCGGCGTGGGCGCCACCCGGGCCCTGGTCCAGCTTCGCGGCCGCCTCGCCGTGGCGCGGGTATCTTGGCGGGGCCCCGGGGCGGGGGGGTCAGGGGGCGTGGCCCGCGGTGGGGTCCTGGGTGGCGTGGGGGGCGCGGGGGACAAGCTGGCGAGCATGGCCATGCCGAGGTGCGCGCACGGGATTGCGCCGCTTGAGGATATCATTGTGGCCTGTGGAGGGTGAGTCTGTCAAAACATTTTGTAGTTAACATAGGTAAACAATAATGTCATTTCAAAGTATTCAGTCTTTTTGCTGCATCAATTTGGTATATAAAAAGTTAAGACATATGTTGTTTAAAAAAACACTTATAGTCTATTTGTCACGTCATTAGAAAAAAGAGACTCATAGAAACAGGAAAGCCAAACACTGCCACTTACAAAAGGCTTACAAATTTGTATAACCTGGCGAAATTTAAATTACTCAGTCCCTCTATACGTTGTGGTAGGAGGGCCCACCACAACGTATAGAGGGACTGAGTAACATTGAAATTGAGATTTGGTAGAGTTATAATGACAGTAAAAGTGCGATTGTATACAACCCCTGCCTTTTTTTGGTTTTAAGATGCACAATATAGTTTCACGTAAGAAAAAATAATTTAGGGTAGTAAAATCTTTATAAATTCTGAAATTACTAACTTTGAATGAGAACAAATAAGTGTGACAGTAAATTTAAACCGTAGATTTTATTAAGTTTGGCATAGGTCTTAAAAGTTGTAATATTTGTTGTACTTTTATCACCAAGTGTACTCTAAAAAGAACCTTTTTGTGGAGCATAGCCTGGCGAATGTCCAAAATATAAGGTGGCCGACAAGATATCGGAGTCTGGCGGACCATAGATGTTCTACCCGGGGTCCTTTGACTTATTCTTTTCTTCATCGATTTCTCCTGGAGGTTTCGGACATACGAGAGGTTAATTACGAGTAGTTTGAAGAGTTGAAGGGTGTTTTAAAAGGTCTTTCAAATAGAGGCAATCGATGTTAATGTTTTGGTGACATCTATCAAATGTTTTGTTACCCAGATACGACCGCGCTCGGGTGCTCCGCTCGGCCGAGGCCTACTGTCCTTTGACGAACACATGGGCCCCCCTAGCGGACATGCGCGTGTCCCGCGCGCGCTTCCCAGTGGCCCGCCTCGGCGCCGCGCTACTAGCGCTGGGCGGCAGCGACGGGCATCTGGACCTCGACTCGGTGAGTGTTCAACATGTAGGACATCGATACTGACACGTGTAGACTATTAATGCACAGGCAGCAACTGCACAACTTTGTATTCATAGCTTTAATAAAGAACGAACACAACCTAACGGGGTAGTCACCCTTGATTTGTGCTGTCATGGTGAAACTAGTCAAAAGTCCATATTCGCCGAGCGCATTTTTGAACCCAACTGGGAATGGCCTACCCTACCGCCGTCTACATTATTCGTGTTGCTTGAGTTTTTTATTTGTTTTGTTTTATTATTGTTTTTAGCGTTTTCCATGCAGTATCTTTATTAAAGATCTGTTCTTTTTTATTTGTGTTTTTCAAATTACATTCCCATCTGTTGACATATTTATATTACTTTGTTAAATGTTTCTTTTATATTTTAAATTTATGGGCACGGGCCTTACCTAAACTATGAGGTAGTGCAAGTTATATTCCAATACGCGTACTCAGTGCGGATTGTTAGCAGGGCGCAAGATTAGGCCTGTGCCCAAGAGCGGGACGTATTTACGTTTAATGTATGATACTAACATTGTGACTTTTGCTAGTGTAGTATTGCTATTGTGGTTTGCACCCTTCTGGCCTTGCAGAAGTTCAATTTCTAATGACACTGTCAATTGTCGAAGTGTATTTCTTATATCAGTTGGACTAGAACTGTTTCGACAGCTGATGAAAAGTATCTTAACTGACCCAAGCGTCTCTTCGTCTACAGGTAGACGCATTAGAAGAAGGCGTGTGGAAGCAGCGCACGCGCCTCCCTCTCGCTCGCACACACGCCGCGGCGGCCGCGGACCCCCGCGGGGGGGCGCTGTACGTGGTGGGGGGGTGGGCGGGGGGGCTCAGTCTGCGGCGGGTCGACGTGTACCAGCCCGCGGAGAACAGCTGGAGCGCCGGGCCTACGCTCAACACTGGTGAGAGAACTGTTGTTGTCTCTAGCGCACGCAGTCCGTCTCGCTCGCACACACGCCGCGGGGGGGCGCTGTACGTGGGGGGGGGGTGGGCGGGGGGGCTCAGTCTGCGGCGGGTCGACGTGTACCAGCCCGAGGAGAACAGCTGGAGCGCCGGGCCTACGCTCAATACTGGTGAGAGAACTGTTGTTGTCTCTAGCGCACGCGCCTCCCTCTCGCTCGCACACACGCCGCGGGGGGCGCTGTACGTGGTGGGGGGGTGGGCGGGGGGGCTCAGTCTGCGGCGGGTCGACGTGTACCAGCCCGGGGAGAACAGCTGGAGCGCCGGGCCTACGCTCAATACTGGTCAGAGAACTCTGTTATTATCTACTTGTGTTACAGATTGAAAAGAATTCAGGACGCACATGACATCTATTGTCATGTCATAAATATCATAGGTCATAGTTTCACCATTTACTCTTTTAGATGGAATTATCTGTCAATGAATCGCGCAAATATTGTGTGCTAGCCAAATTATATAGTGCATTTTGTATGAGTCAGTTCAAACAAGAACAAATAGTTCAAACAAGAACAAATAGATCAAACAAGAACAAATAGTTCAAACAAGAACAAATAGTTCAAACAAGAACAAATAGTTCAAACTAGAAGAAGTACCAAGTGAAAGTGATTTACGAATATAGTCTTTAAAGTCAGTGCAGTCCAGTGTTTCATTTCAACCAGTTCCATCAGTGGATCATCAGTTCACCAGCCTCATATTCATGGTCCATCGAGAAGGATCACTCGAGATCGAGAGCATCAGCTCTTATTCAAGAAGAGTAACTATCGAGTTTCTTGCCGGAATCTTCTCGATAGAAGCAACTTCCGAACCGGTGGTAGAGTCACTTTGTTCATATAGTTGTTTTGTTTTTTTTCCTTGACGTGTCTTAAACGCTTGTTAAAAGCTTACATGAATAAATGATTTTTCTATTTCTGTACACACATACCATCACGCCTCTTGCCCCACGGGATAAGCAGCGACCACTTCTTCCCACTTGCTAGGATCCTGACACACATGAAGAAGGAGCGCTAGCGCTTCTTCTGCTGTCATCATGAGTCCCAAAAGGAGACCTGGGAGTAGGGTTATAAATCTCACTAAATGGTGAAACCAAAAAGGCCCCTCGCCGGTGAACTTAATTTGGCACTGCTTATTGTTAACTAATAATAATAGAGTAAATGCTGATTTTCTTGCCGGGTTTTGCTAAAAAAACAATGTCGATTTCTATTATGTGGTTGAAATTGAAAAAAAAGACGGTTTAAAATCTCTATATATAAAAATGGATTGCTGTTCGTTAGTCTCGCTAAAACTCGGGAATGGCTAGACCGATTTGGCTAATTTTGGTTTTGAATTATTTTGTAATGGTCGAGGGAAGGTATAAAAGGTGAGTAAACATGAGAAAATGCTGGTAATATAGTGAAAACAACAATTTTAGTTTCTTAGCAACTGTTCCTACCAGTCACGTGACACTGAATGTTTGACAACAGAAGTTTTCATTCTCAACAGTCTTTTGATGAAGTCTGTTGGGACAGCTAGTTTACAAATAAATATTCAATTTCAAACGAAAACAGTAAAAGCTAATGAGTAGTCTTACAAAATTTAAGAAACAGACCTGGACAATTTATGATATATGCCTTCTATCATGCAAATGGTATATCGAATACCTTTAAACACATAAATTCTGATGAGAGTTTGTTTCATTATAAATATTGTGTATTTCAGGTCGTTCGCAATGCGCTGGAGTGGTGTGGGAAGACTCCCTGTGGGTGCTGGGCGGCTGCGACGCCTGGCACTGCCTCGCCTCCACCGAGACGCTGAAGCTCAACCCGCGCGGCGCCGAGTGGACCAATGGTGAGCGGACTTTCAGCTCCTTCAATCTGATGTTAGAACAACCCTGTGTCTGGACCTCGCGGTTTCCCATTCGGTGAAAGGAAGTCGTCTTGAAGACAACAATAAAAAAATGATTATTAGAATGGGGAAGAAAAAGAAATGATATAGTTTAAGACTATTAACACGTAAAACAACTTGTAACATTTGAGAAAAATTGAAACATATTACTGTTTTAAGTATTAGAATTATATTTGCAGAGCACCTGAGGTAGTTGGAGGGTTACTTAGGAAATAGCGTGAACACTCAAAAGAGTCATAGGGTCAATTGTGATGATTATAGAAGCAAGACGTTAAGATTGAAACGTCCGCTTTTTAAATCTAAGTATTTCCCTAGTCAGGAATTAAGTTTGTTTATTTATTGATTTTGAAAATAAAAATGCATTTTTTGCTTTATTTATAACGCTATCTCGTGGTATGACTTACAACGATTTTCGTCGTGCTGTCCCGTTCTACTAGGCTGAACGACTGATAATGTACAGACGCCTTTACGGTTGCATCACCTATTGCAATGGTTATATCTAGTTTAATGCTTTTTTCGTAGTTCTATCGTCTATCGGTCGTATAAAGATGTCGTTACTGACTCGGGTCATATAACTCTAAAGGCGTATGTACCTTCCGAAGCAAAGGAGATGTCCGAACAGAATCTTTTTGTCTTTACAACGTCGATCGTTGCGTGCAGGTCCGGCCCTGCCGACGGCGCGTCGCTCGGTGGGCGGCGCGGTGTGGCGCGGGCGGCTGGTGTCGGTGGGCGGGTCCGACGGCGCCGCCTCATTGAAGCGCACGGACTGGCTGCTGCCCGGCGCCGCCGCCTGGCGCCCCGGACCCGACCTCCGGACCCCCCGCGCCTCCCTCGGCCTGGCCCCACTCGGCAAGGCGCTCTACGCCGTCGGCGGCTTCGACGGGAAGGAGTTCCTCTCCTGTGTCGAGACGCTGAGGTGAGTGGGCCCCCCCTCAGGACCCCCCGCGCCTCCCTCGGCCTGGCCCCACTCGGCAAGGCGCTCTACGCCGTCGGCGGCTTCGACGGGAAGGAGTTCCTCTCCTGTGTCGAGACGCTGAGGTGAGTGGGCCCCCCCTCAGGACCCCCCGCGCCTCCCTCGGCCTGGCCCCACTCGGCAAGGCGCTCTACGCCGTCGGCGGCTTCGACGGGAAGGAGTTCCTCTCCTGTGTCGAGACGCTGAGGTGAGTGGGCCCCCCCTCAGGACCCCCCGCGCCTCCCTCGGCCTGGCCCCACTCGGCAAGGCGCTCTACGCCGTCGGCGGCTTCGACGGGAAGGAGTTCCTCTCCTGTGTCGAGACGCTGAGGTGAGTGGGCCCCCCCTCAGGACCCCCCGCGCCTCCCTCGGCCTGGCCCCACTCGGCAAGGCGCTCTACGCCGTCGGCGGCTTCGACGGGAAGGAGTTCCTCTCCTGTGTCGAGACGCTGAGGTGAGTGGGCCCCCCCTCAGGACCCCCCGCGCCTCCCTCGGCCTGGCCCCACTCGGCAAGGCGCTCTACGCCGTCGGCGGCTTCGACGGGAAGGAGTTCCTCTCCTGTGTCGAGACGCTGAGGTGAGTGGGCCCCCCCTCAGGACCCCCCGCGCCTCCCTCGGCCTGGCCCCACTCGGCAAGGCGCTCTACGCCGTCGGCGGCTTCGACGGGAAGGAGTTCCTCTCCTGTGTCGAGACGCTGAGGTGAGTGGGCCCCCCCTCAGGACCCCCCGCGCCTCCCTCGGCCTGGCCCCACTCGGCAAGGCGCTCTACGCCGTCGGCGGCTTCGACGGGAAGGAGTTCCTCTCCTGTGTCGAGACGCTGAGGTGAGTGGGCCCCCCCTCAGGACCCCCCGCGCCTCCCTCGGCCTGGCCCCACTCGGCAAGGCGCTCTACGCCGTCGGCGGCTTCGACGGGAAGGAGTTCCTCTCCTGTGTCGAGACGCTGAGGTGAGTGGGCCCCCCCTCAGGACCCCCCGCGCCTCCCTCGGCCTGGCCCCACTCGGCAAGGCGCTCTACGCCGTCGGCGGCTTCGACGGGAAGGAGTTCCTCTCCTGTGTCGAGACGCTGAGGTGAGTGGGCCCCCCCTCAGGACCCCCCGCGCCTCCCTCGGCCTGGCCCCACTCGGCAAGGCGCTCTACGCCGTCGGCGGCTTCGACGGGAAGGAGTTCCTCTCCTGTGTCGAGACGCTGAGGTGAGTGGGCCCCCCCTCAGGACCCCCCGCGCCTCCCTCGGCCTGGCCCCACTCGGCAAGGCGCTCTACGCCGTCGGCGGCTTCGACGGGAAGGAGTTCCTCTCCTGTGTCGAGACGCTGAGGTGAGTGGGCCCCCCCTCAGGACCCCCCGCGCCTCCCTCGGCCTGGCCCCACTCGGCAAGGCGCTCTACGCCGTCGGCGGCTTCGACGGGAAGGAGTTCCTCTCCTGTGTCGAGACGCTGAGGTGAGTGGGCCCCCCCTCAGGACCCCCCGCGCCTCCCTCGGCCTGGCCCCACTCGGCAAGGCGCTCTACGCCGTCGGCGGCTTCGACGGGAAGGAGTTCCTCTCCTGTGTCGAGACGCTGAGGTGAGTGGGCCCCCCCTCAGGACCCCCCGCGCCTCCCTCGGCCTGGCCCCACTCGGCAAGGCGCTCTACGCCGTCGGCGGCTTCGACGGGAAGGAGTTCCTCTCCTGTGTCGAGACGCTGAGGTGAGTGGGCTTGCGTTGTGCCTTGAGGACCACGATGCAGAATATTCGGTTCACTAATGTTTGACCAAAAAACGTTTAATAAATGATCATTTGACAAACAACGTTTCACCAAATATTCATTTGGCAAACGAGACATTTGACAAAAGTATCATATTACAAAAACTCATTTAACAAATGATCATTTAGCAAACATTTCATTTATTAAATGTTACAACTAACAAAAAATCAATTGACCTATTCTTATTTCACCAAATAATACGTTTCACAAATGAAGCATTTGTCCAAATGTGATGATTCTAGATGGCGCTTTTAAAGTTGTGCCTAGTACTTTTACCTAGTTATATACAATACTCGGAAATATATTCTCGGACGACAATAAGACATTTCCACTGGTATTTTGCCTTTGTTCCCACAAAGATAAAAGAACATCATGACATGATGTTCGAAGTATGCGTTTTAAATTTTGAGAAAGCCGCCATCTCAAGTTTGAGGTCAAACTTTGAAGAAACATTTCTCCATGGATGCAACTTTCATTTGGGGCAAATTATTTACAGGTAAGCTACAAAATAAGATAGAAGGCATGCAGTCATAGGGATACCTTTCAACTAAAATACCTACGTTTAGAACCTCGAAAATCAAAATACAAAAATGCTATTGTTAGAAATACCGATAGTTTGAATACCGATGTTAAAGTAACCAAATGGACGATATCCCGAATGCCAAAATGACGAAATGCAATGCAGGCAAATAGTTTTTGGGTTTGAAAAACAAATAACCACGAAGGCTTAAGGCGGGAGCTACGCTTCGCTCCGCTCCTTCTCCTCCTTAAACCTTCTAACCTAATCTATCCGAGTCGGTTTTGCCCTGACTCTAGTATAGGGCAGACAAGTATCACGACAAGTCAGCGTTTACCCATTTCTTCTTGACATACCGTTTTTCTTCAAACCAATAAAACGACATGCCAGCTCACACTCTTCGGCAATTTGGGCTTCGGGATTTAAAAACTAATCATTTGTCAAATGTTTTTTGGCCAAACGTAGTTTTATCAGATGATACAGTTGTTAAGTGTACATTTTGGGAAACGTTTTTTTGGAAAATTAAAATTTAAGAGTTGATCATTTAGTCAAGTGAGTCATTTGTGAAATGATTATTTGTAAAATGATCAATTGGCCAACCGTTTTTTTGCCAAACGTTGTTTGTCAAATGTAATTTTGCCAGATGTCTTTTGGTCAAATGGCAGGACCCCAGAATATTCATCCAATAAAAAACATATTTTGTCATCAATTACAACTTTAAATCGAAAGTTACTTCCCTAGTAAAAGATCTTTTATCACAAGTTTATTTTCAAGAGTAAACCAGATCAATTTCTTAGGGAAATAAGACCATTTATTTAAAAAAAAAATACTGAATAGCAGACGTTGATACCAAAGTTACCTTACAAACGTCACTCCTTAACTCAATGGTCACCAATTAGATTGAGTTAGAAATGAGTGGCTTGTTGCTTATTGTTCAGAACAAGAGAGGATCAGAAATAATAACAAAACTTCTTGGTTGAAAAACTGTAAAATAGATAATTTAATTTTCTTGGAAATAAATCTTATTTCATTGAATTCCAGGGACCCTGCAGGAGAGTGGACGACGCTGTGGGTGAAGCCGCAGCTGACGCCGAGGATGTCCATCTCTTTGGCGGATGCGGCGGAGCTCTTGCGAGAGGTTACACTTGCTTTCGTTTAGTAAACATCGATCTTTCTTTCCTTTTTCAGCAGGGGTTAAGACCTACACTATTTATTCATTAAAACATCTACAATAGGGAATATGCACTGTTCTTTTTTATATTTTTTTATGACAGCCTATATCGTTTTATGACTGATCAATAATATTCATCACCAAAAATGCAAAATGTAGTATATTTATAAAGTGTTACAAATTTAAAACTTTTCAAGCGTTTCAAACGCCGCCATTATGGCGCGCTCCGTTGTCATGGACTTGGACGTCACTCTCGAGTCTATGACAACACAAAATGTAACCTACAAACTGTCGAATTCTTCTTCTTGTCACGCTTTTGACAGTGTCATACCCCTAGACTGTGACGTCACACTCGACCCACTGTTTCAACCACTTTTCAAAATACTACACAAGAAAATAATATGACGCTCATCTGTTTCAAGTGCATATTCCCTATTTCTATATATGTGGGTTGTTTGGAAGAGATCGCTTTTTAGCGATAAAGCCGCCCAAATTGTACATTATCGTTAATCTGTGTTTCTTTGCTGTTGATTTCTGTTGCTTTGGTGTGCAATTAATAATATCTATCTATCTATTTCTAGTAGTTTAATGGGCTAACATGTCACATTTCAGGATGTAACGGAAAACGGCGCTTCCGAACCAGCTGAGTGACGACCGCACGAAGGGTCGCTGACCTCCGCGCGGGCCGGGGGGCAATGACCTCGATGACGCGAGGGGTCAGCGACCTCCGCGCGGCCGAGGGGGCAATGACCTACACTCACCGCGCTGGGGCTGGGGCCAGGTATACACAGATGTGCCCGGCGTCTTCTGAATGTGCGTCTGTGCCGGGTTGCCTGTCAGATCAAGGCTCAGTTTTTACGTAGGGTGAATTTGCTTATTTGGCAGGTTGACTGTCAGATCAAGACCCAATTTTCGCGAAGCCGATGTAATGTCACACAACTTAAGTGTCACAAAAGCTGACAATAAAGCATTTCTAATTCAATTTTCTTCTCAGTGAGTTAGTTAACACAGGCATACGGTAAAAATAATGCAATAATTCTATACTGTGTAGTGGGTTCCTACGTGACATTGGCGGAATGTGGTAAAAAAACCCAGACATCACCATTTAATAACACAGAGAAAAAGGTGGTTAACTATTACGTTCGCTTGAATACCGACTTTAGTACATCTAAAATTACAATATAACGAAAAATTTAGTACATACTCTGACCGTAATATTATATCAGATCACGAAAATTGGGCCCCTGATCCGTAACTGCAGCTTATCCTGCCATACCTACCAGGCATATCCGCCGGGCACATCTGTGAGTATGCCTGTCGCCTGCCCTCAGCGTCCTCCGTCCCACTCGCACGCGCCGCGGCTGCCGAGCCACCACGAGTCAACAACTAGAAACAACTAGTGGTATTCTGTAGCACGAACGGTATATCAATCTAAATGTTAGGCACTAGACAATTTTAGTTTTGTTACAAATTCTCACACGTTTTTCAGGGTTTAGGTCTGCAATAAGTGTCAGGTATGGCTGTCAAAAGTTTAAATTAGATCGACTAAAAAGCAGACACGAATAAACAAGACATACAGAAGCGTTTTAAGGAAAAAATACGCAACAGATCTTTCAATGGAATCAAATGCTTTTGGGTTACTAAAATGTTCATGTGATAGATTGGAAGCAGAATATTTTCAGTATCTTTTCAAATCAAAGTATGTTTGAGTTTTAGTTTTTGCCAAAGTCGATCTCGAGAGTCTTTGGATTTACTTACTGTATTCTGACTGTCATACTTATAATTTAAAATTTAGCGTGCTGTAAACGTGTTAATAAAAACTCCCTGTATACGTCACTGCTGCTGCTCGGTTGTTTTGGGGCAGACAGAGGCAAAACAATACATTATTATAGAATATTGTACAGGGGGCGAGGAAAGAAGACAGTCGTCTTCTCCAACCAAGAGGTGGTAAAGAGTTGATGATGCCTTCTGATTTATGTGACCCATCTACGTAGCAACATCTTCGCGACATAGGTCACTTAATTGTGTAGGCGTCCCTACCAGGTTGTCACATGATTATACATGGGACAATCGTTACAGAAAACTAACGATCGTCTATCAAGCTGCTTGATGGGCACTTCTTCTCCATTGTATTTTAAACTATTAAGCTGCTATTGATAAACCCACTTAAGTCGACCATTTGCGTTTTATAATATCAGTGTAAGCTTCATTCGTCAGGGCAAGATTATTTGACAGTCACTGCTAACTCAGTAATCACTTACGAATGAATTTTAATAGGTCTAAACAGAAATATTCGATAGTTTTGATACTAAACATAAATTGCATTTTATGAGGCATTTAATGTTATTTAGATTGGACTGTTTTTATACTAGTGAACAAACTAGATTTTATCAAAGTGTAGACGAAAAAACACAAATTAGCACATAATGAACCACGCTTGTAACAATAAATCTTTGGTATTTCGAAGGGCAAAAACGACATTAAAAGATTGATAAGCAACTCCAGTCAGCTGTTAAACCGGACTGTTAGAATGCGCCCAGTAGGTGTCCTCGTGCGGCGCGGCCGACACCAGCACCAGTGCCTTCGTTCTGTTCTACGAACTTCTCCGACAAAAGTTCTTAGGGACGGTTTCATTGTGATATTTAGACTAATTATGTTCCGCGTTACGACGACGGCCTCTTTTGTAAACTTTTTGACAAATCGTTTATGAAATATTCGTTTTGGAGATTAAATTTACCCGGAGTTCGGCCGCGAGTGCTGCATCATTCCATAGACGATAGTCCCGGAGCGCGCAAGGGAGTATTATAATAAGTATTATATTATGCAAGATGGCTGCGAGTTTGGCCCTCTTATAGCGAGTATGGTTTCTGGTTTCCCAATTTAACTAAAATAGCATTTTGTGTAACGGATCAGTTTTCTGCTATGTAATAACTGGGAACTGTTTCTCAACGATATGGACAACTGGATAACAGTTATTCATAGAACGACAAACTTGATCAGGAAACCACGATTATATTACAATTTGCTAATCTTAAAATAAATGGTTTTATTCGAAAAGCAGAGACAATATTTATGTCCAAAAGAGCCAAGCTTGCAAACATCCTGATATGTGTATAGTTTAGTTCGTGCGGTGATGCGGTATTGTGTTGTAAGGCTCGCGGTAGTGCCCGAGCGTCTCGGTGTCGCAAATAGGTTAAATAATACTATTAAATATACGGCTATTTTCTCTACAAACGGACAGTCACTATTTCTTGCTTCTAATTCGGCGCTTCATGCAAGCAAAAATGTTTTTTAAAACAAATACTTTTTTACACTCACTTTGGGGAAGACTGGTTAGAAATGAAAAAATACAACTGTGTCTAAATCTTACATTTTTAAACGACTAACTGTGGCTGCTCTTGAAACTTGGAGACTTTTGTAAAATAACTAAACTTATTTGCAGTTAAAGTATGTCTTTGAATAGGAATCGTTTTACAATCTAAAACCTGCTTGGTATCGACGAATATAAAAAAAACATTTCTGGACACTAACCCGAATATTATTTTTAACCAGTCGTTCACAAACTTCGCAAGAGCTATTAGAAAATATTGTGCTGTGTTCGACACAAGACTCAGTGGCTTGTCCGCTAGCGACGTTCGCGCCCGCGCCTGTTGTTTTATTTGTATTTTTGGCGCCGCGCCTGCGTGTATACTGTTAACGTAATTATAGATTTGTAACTACATAAATATTTACTTAGGTGGAAGTTCCTTTGTGTGATGCTTCAGGATGTTTTGTGTTGATAATGTCTTTGCTGTTACAACAGAATAATAAAGGGTCCTTTTAGTTCAACACTAGATAAGTTTTACTTTTGTCTTTTACAATCGTAAATTTATTTTACATTGCCTCGAGTGATACCTATACTAGGCCGTGTTAGGTACATTATTATTATTTTTAGAATATTTTATTTATCTTCAATTGTTACTGATCAGTGACATAGGTGCTCATACTTGAAGAGATATCTTAATTTCAAGCATGACGGTTTTAACCTTAATATTTAAATAGCAACTATTTATCTACGAGTAGCCACGTACGTTTTACTTCAAAAAATGTTTTAAAATTTAGCAACATGCTGACTTTCTAAATTGAAGAGACCTATTCGCCATAATGTTATGTTCCTACTCTAAGCGATACTACAAAGGAGCTTCCGCCTTCATACTAGCAAATAAGTACCTACGCTAAGTATTGTAGCGGAAAGGGGAGGGGGAGGGCGCGTTTAGTTAATGGTAACACTAAAAGACATGTGGAGAGAGACTGTGTGGCGTCGCACTTTGTCTAACACAACAGTAGCACTTACAATTTATATTAAAAATCAGCAAATTGCATTTATTGTTTCTTATGCATTTAAAAACATTCCTTTACCATATTTAAATACTATTTTGTCTTTCCAATTGACAGACGTTCCCAATAAAATTAATTATTACTTAGCCCTTTTAGTAAGTTTGTGTAAAAAAACAGTTTTTTTTTCTGTCGCTATGTCGAAAATATTTTGTATCAGGGCGCTTTCAATTTATGCGTTTTGTTTCGGACCGTTGCAGTGCGAAGCGGTGCGTGTATGGCTAAGAACACTAAGGGCCTTTTCAAATACACGCTTGCGTACAAGCGTCCTAAACAACAACTAATGATCTACCTAGTGATTACGTATATAAGTAGTTAGTTGAATACAAGCATTATAGAAACATTGTGAGAACAGAACCAAAAGTGAAAGACGAAGTGCGGCGCAAAATAAGAATGCATGAGTGTGTGTGTGTTCGTCCACGCGCGAGAAACCACTGGTCCTTCTCACATACGTTTGAATGAAATAATATAGTTAAAATTTACTGCCCTGTATTTTAACGAATCAATTGAAAATTGATTGTAGATGTGGTTTCTGGCGCAGTGGACGCGTTACTGTCAGTATTCAGTATTGTTTATGTTTAACTCAATAAAATATTCCATTTATTACTATCAGAGCGTTTTATTTATTCTAGTTTGTATGTTTAAATAGGTACATCATGTATTCCCAAAATTGAAGCCAAAATGGCAGACAAAAAGCTTCCGTTTTGAATGAAAGACGACGGGCAAATCGATAAGAGTATCAGAACCAATACCAACCCAAGGTAGATTCCCATTTTAAGGGGATGTTAAGAAAATGATTTCTATTTTGAAATCCAAGATGGTGAACAGCATGTGACCTTGTAAGATGAGGTACCCTTGGCAACAAAGGAACTTTCAAAAGTCAAGACTAAGGTAGTAGTAATTAAGAAACACCTAAGGGACACTTAAGAACTCTTGAGAATCCCCCAAGAGGTGCCTAAGGGCCGGCGCCCACTATCGGCATCGGCACGCTTCAGGATTTTAAGGTGGCAAATAGCAATATACTTTAACATTATGGCAATAAAGTAGAAATTTCCGTCATGTGTTCTCGTAATAACAAAAATACTGCTTGAGGCTGCTGTTACGGCATTTTCTACTTTATTGCCATTATGTTAGAGTATATTACTATTTGCCACCTTAAAATCCTGAAGCGTGCCGATGCCGATAGTCGTCGCCGGCCCTAACTCAAGCTATCGGAGGTTACATTTGTCTTAATTTTTAAAGACTTGGGAACAAAAACTTATGGCATAATTTGTATGCAATATAAAAACAGTTTTCACAAGACTTAAGCACATACGGGGCGTTTTGTGACGCCACAAAACGCCGCCACCGGCGTTTGTAGCAAGTGGCGTGAAGCGGCCTCGCGCCACACCATACAAACTATAGGGAATTGGAAAAAGAAGAGTTTCTTGAAAAATTTATTATTAAAAATTTATTTTTAGGATATTATGAAGTTGATGTCTTTGGACATTGACATCATACAGCCTATTCAGATTGGCGTGACAGACATGACAATGTGTCGCCCCCCTAACATAAGGAATGGCTTAACTGATTGTGGCGCGCATGCGTGCGATAACTTCAAAAGGTTTTGCTTTTCCTCCCGCCACTTTTTTATTTTATTTTCTCCACGTTAGTTAAAAATGTGGTACTTCTTACAAGTAGGGTGTGTTTTTAGTCAGTGACTAATTTCGAAAATCAGAGAAGTTCTTGATTGTGGATTCATAGGTGAGTTCTAAGTCAGCATCAAAATGATGTGTGCATACAAAGTGATCGAATTTATAATACCTAGTAAGTATTTCACTTGTTCTAGATTTTAGTAACCCTTCAAAGAGCTGTCATTTTACTATTCAAATTACTAGGTACCTACTGCCTATTACAGAAGTTACAATTTGCTGTGGTCCAACCGTTACTTAGTACAATATTGATCACTCTTTGATTTAGCTCACACTATTTTAGCAGTAGAATGTTCTTTTACCGTCTAGTTGTTCAATTTAAGTAAGTAGGTTTTGTTTTAATGATTTATTGTCCAAGGATATTTATTTAAGTACTGTAGATACTCGCTGACTGACGGCCGTTGGGACTGAAAGGTGGACTGGGGACCATTTGAGGCCCAACGCAGAGTGTGGCGCCCAACTGTAAGGAGGACGGACGACCTGATAAAGGTAAGATAAGGCGCTTTGAAAATCAACGAGCTTACGTTCAGCAGTGGACTGCCTGCGGCTGCTAACGATGATGACGTACCTACTGTAATACAATTAAATTAAATTTCCTTTGATGCGTTGCAGGGGGTAACTGCAAAGCGCTGTGTGTTCCGCGAGGATATTCAAACAAGACGCACCTTTGATCGTAAGAATATCGATGCATGAACAAGTGACTTATGAAATTCATCTTCCTCTGCGTCTCGGTATGTTTTCTGGGTTTCTGATTGTTTTATTTATCACCAAGTAAATATAAAGCGCCCTTTTTGAAATTCCGAATGCTAAATAAATGTTACTTATGTGGATAGATTCTGGTGGAGTTAGAAAACATTGTGACTTAAAATATTTTCGAGTCAGACGCGCAAGTTAGCTACGTTTTAGCTAGGTTGGCTTGCAGGCGAGCGAGACCTAACAGTAACCTCTTATTTCTGTACGGTCAGGAAGCGCAGCGCTTGTAAGGCAGACCTCCCAGACCGCACGAAATTCAAGCATAGTTTCCGTCGAACAGAAACACTAACAAGCTTTTACAAGGAAATTGAAGGAATAGTATAATTCATATAATAATATATTTATTGGCCTTTGCCCAGCTGTGGGGCAGAATGTCCTGATTTCGATTATGTTATTAATAAGTGTCGCATTTTTTTAAATATGCTCTTTCAATATTGTGTGTTGAATGGCTGCCTTTGTTCTAATTCTAGTAAACAACGCAGTGGCAAGCAAGCATGCACTGTCAGATGGGGAGCGGTTACCGCAGTCTGCGGACACGTGCACCAGCTGACCGGCCGTTTTGCTGACTGCCGATTCTGCTTGAAGAACTCCTGGCTAGCTAACTGGTAGGTACTATGGTCAGCCGTTTGTTTTCATGTTTTTGTTTTACACAATCTTGACAGAACGAACACCGCGTAGTTACTGGAATTTTTTGTTAGCGCGTTTACTTCGGCCTAAAGAAGCAACGTCATGATAATATCATGATGTTAATTCTAAAGTCGACACTTGCTGCAATAAGTTGATATCAATGAAACTAAAAAAAATACATGATTTTTTTCTCTTATTCTTGTGCTTGAGCACAAGTACAATGTGTGTAAATAACACTTTTACAATGCATTTTCCAGGCACCTGGTACAACGCAAGCCGGAGTTGATCGTCGAAGCGGCGCCGGTGTCGGAGGTTGAGGACGGTCTTGCCCTCGGCAGGCGACGTCGTTTACATTATGAAACCAACGTTCATGATACTCGGTATGGTTTTATTTACTGATTACCAAGAATATATACTCAACACCAGAATAATATTTTAAAATAAGCCACGACCTGCTAATGAAGAATCAGAGGCTCCTGTGGGGGTGGACATAACTGACAGCTTAAATGGCTATACTGTTAGGTGCAATGTGCTAGACTGATTCGCAGGGTTGTCTTATTTATTCATTAATATAAGCTACAACTAGGAAGCCAAATGATAATTAGTAATGGAGCGCAGAAGGAATTATGTTAGATATGAGTTGGATTACTACTTATGGGTAGGGAATTCAATGTTTTGGATTAGGAATTGAGTATGATATTTCTGTAGGGTGTAAGGTTTTACAAAATCTAATTCGTACTTCTGTTTGCGTTCTATTTTAAAAGGATCTTGTTCAGTTAGGCGGCCAGATTACAGGAGCCTGGTTGAGTAATCCCGTCTGTATCGGATGTGGAGGGCTTTAAATATGTTGCTGACCGCTAACCCCGAATTGGATGTATTCACTGACAGCCCCACTGTTTCCCACTTTGGACAATTGGACCCCGAATTGGATCCCCATTGGATGACATTGTTGAGGAATCAGTGTATTCTTTTCAATCTTTCATAATTATGGTTAAGTGTTAAACGCTTGCTTTAATGCATGAGACTAATATAATAAAACGATTAAGACAACAAAATTGAAAAGGTTTTGGTGGATAGTTTCAGGTGACCGGCGACCTGGTGCTGCTCGGAGACATGACGGCTGAAGAAGTTATTGAACAAAGTGAGTTAACTGTACTAAAACACCTGTATGATTCTTAATTATTGTTTAAGTAACTGGCGTAGTTAATGAAACTAAAACAATCCACATGTACCTATTCGATTCTTTTTCGTTCATATTATGTACATTACATCGCTGTAGTGTAAGCTGCCTACTAATGTAGCAACTGCTACGTTCTGCAGGGACGCCGCCTGTTTGGCCGCCGGCCGTGGGATTAATCACACGAAATTCGTGTCTATCATTTACCATGCTGTATTTATTTAGGAATGTTTGAACAATCTCTAAGAATGTATATTAGTACCTATCCAATACCTTCACATAAAGGGAGCTTGCTTCATTTTGGTCTAAAGAGAGCTAGATATTTATTCAATAATCTTTAATTATCTTAACAACTAAGAAGTCCTACTCAGGAATGTGGTTTTTATTTAAATAACTTCTGTGCAACGAGTGCTGGTCTTCTCTGGCCCTCAGTGGGTAGTGGACGGCGAGGTGAAGCCTTCACGCAATTTAACCCCCTAATAGTAACCAAGTGTAATTACAGTCTGAACCTATGTTGCACCGTCTCGGGCTTATGGCTTTCTACCTTCTTGACAGTTTTTTGACGATGTTTTACGTGGTCCGGTTTCAGGAATTTGGTGAAAGCGAACCGAAGTTACTCTGCAGCACGACGGTGACTGCAGGCAGACATAGTGATGCAAACAGCTATCAGAAGTACTCGGTGTCTAAGGATAAGGGCTACATAAGTATGTTTTTTTATTATTTCAATCATAGCACAGTATCCCTAGAATCTTAAATGATAGTATCATAAAGTAAATCTGACTGTTGGAGACAAGCAAAACTGTTAGTGTCGATTAATTCAGTTCTATCATAGCTACAAGCATAAAATGACTGCATTTAATTCATTGCAGCGTTGATATGATTTGAATGACTCGATGAGTTAGTTAATTTTAGTATTCCTCAAATGCGAATGGTGCGTCCCTATACTCGTACCATAGTTGAGAAGAAAGACACGAACGCAGGTTCGCGGCCATCTCAGGTTGGGGAGGTAAGTAAAGCTCATTATTAATAGTTTTATTTGTTGTTACCTATTTCAAAATATCTTGTCGCAAAGTGGTAGTTAAAACTTTAATACCGATAAAAGTAATAATTACTATGCAAATCTTGTAAGTTATTCAGTCGCTCTCGTTGTTCGCTGAAACTGGTAAGCTAGAAACTCGAATAGTTGTTTCTTTTTTATCAACTGGATTATAAATATCATATGTGATGAGAGGATCTTCGTCTGAACAAATATCTTTCTTACAAATGAGTTCAACCGATTTTTTGTATTCTTTAGTGCGTCTAAATAAGACAGGTCAGGCAGGGCCTGTAGCAATACTGCTAGGCTGTAACTCCCAATATATTTGTATGTAGAAACCGATACTTAAATTGTTTTTTTGTTTTTGTCTCCTATGCAGGTTTCCACATGCGGCGCTGCTCTGATATGATAATTATCAATTAAATTGACAGAGATAATGTTTCGAGCCTTCAAGAGCACCGCACAGGACAAGCCCGCCGCGTCCTGCTGCTGCTGCGTGCCGCGAGGGACGCGACAAAGCGTGCGAGCGAAGCGGCGCTCCCGTGGTCTGCCGCCGGCACCGCGAGCGAGCTATCGCGCGCCGCTAACGCGGCGCGCTCAAACCTAACTTTTCTTAGTTTTAGTCAAACATGGAAGGGTTAGGTTAGGTTAGGTCAATTTTCAAACCTAACTTTTCTTAGTTTTAGTCAAACATGGAAGGGTTAGGTTAGGTTAGGTCAATTTTCAAACCTAACTTTTCTTAGTTTTAGTCAAACATGGAAGGGTTAGGTTAGGTTAGGTCAATTTTCAAACCTAACTTTTCTTAGTTTTAGTCAAACATGGAAGGGTTAGGTTAGGTTAGGTCAATTTTCAAACCTAACTTTTTTTAGTTTTAGTCAAACATGGAAGGGTTAGGTTAGGTTAGGTCAATTTTCAAACCTAACTTTTCTTAGTTTTAGTCAAACATGGAAGGGTTAGGTTAGGTTAGGTCAATTTTCAAACCTAACTTTTCTTAGTTTTAGTCAAACATGGAAGGGTTAGGTTAGGTTAGGTCAATTTTCAAACCTAACTTTTCTTAGTTTTAGTCAAACATGGAAGGGTTAGGTTAGGTTAGGTCAATTTTCAAACCTAACTTTTCTTAGTTTTAGTCAAACATGGAAGGGTTAGGTTAGGTTAGGTCAATTTTCAAACCTAACTTTTTTTAGTTTTAGTCAAACATGGAAGGGTTAGGTTAGGTTAGGTCAATTTTCAAACCTAACTTTTCTTAGTTTTAGTCAAACATGGAAGGGTTAGGTTAGGTTAGGTCAATTTTCAAACCTAACTTTTCTTAGTTTTAGTCAAACATGGAAGGGTTAGGTTAGGTTAGGTCAATTTTCAAACCTAACTTTTCTTAGTTTTAGTCAAACATGGAAGGGTTAGGTTAGGTTAGGTCAATTTTCAAACCTAACTTTTCTTAGTTTTAGTCAAACATGGAAGGGTTAGGTTAGGTTAGGTCAATTTTCAAACCTAACTTTTTTTAGTTTTAGTCAAACATGGAAGGGTTAGGTTAGGTTAGGTCAATTTTCAAACCTAACTTTTCTTAGTTTTAGTCAAACATGGAAGGGTTAGGTTAGGTTAGGTCAATTTTCAAACCTAACTTTTCTTAGTTTTAGTCAAACATGGAAGGGTTAGGTTAGGTTAGGTCAATTTTCAAACCTAACTTTTCTTAGTTTTAGTCAAACATGGAAGGGTTAGGTTAGGTTAGGTCAATTTTCAAACCTAACTTTTCTTAGTTTTAGTCAAACATGGAAGGGTTAGGTTAGGTTAGGTCAATTTTCAAACCTAACTTTTCTTAGTTTTAGTCAAACATGGAAGGGTTAGGTTAGGTTAGGTCAATTTTCAAACCTAACTTTTCTTAGTTTTAGTCAAACATGGAAGGGTTAGGTTAGGTTAGGTCAATTTTCAAACCTAACTTTTCTTAGTTTTAGTCAAACATGGAAGGGTTAGGTTAGGTTAGGTCAATTTTCAAACCTAACTTTTCTTAGTTTTAGTCAAACATGGAAGGGTTAGGTTAGGTTAGGTCAATTTTCAAACCTAACTTTTCTTAGTTTTAGTCAAACATGGAAGGGTTAGGTTAGGTTAGGTCAATTTTCAAACCTAACTTTTTTTAGTTTTAGTCAAACATGGAAGGGTTAGGTTAGGTTAGGTCAATTTTCAAACCTAACTTTTCTTAGTTTTAGTCAAACATGGAAGGGTTAGGTTAGGTTAGGTCAATTTTCAAACCTAACTTTTCTTAGTTTTAGTCAAACATGGAAGGGTTAGGTTAGGTTAGGTCAATTTTCAAACCTAACTTTTCTTAGTTTTAGTCAAACATGGAAGGGTTAGGTTAGGTTAGGTCAATTTTCAAACCTAACTTTTCTTAGTTTTAGTCAAACATGGAAGGGTTAGGTTAGGTTAGGTCAATTTTCAAACCTAACTTTTTTTAGTTTTAGTCAAACATGGAAGGGTTAGGTTAGGTTAGGTTAGGTTAGGTTAGGTTAGGTTAGGTTAGGTTAGGTTAGGTTAGGTTAGGTTAGGTTAGGTTAGGTTAGGTTAGGTTAGGTTAGGTTAGGTTAGGTTAGGTTAGGTTAGGTTAGGTTAGGTTAGGTTAGGTTAGGTTAGGTTAGGTTAGGTTAGGTTAGGTTAGGTTAGGTTAGGTTAGGTTAGGTTAGGTTAGGTTAGGTTAGCCATGCCGTCCCGTAAGCGGCGTAGGTATACCGGTGTATTTTTTTAGTGCGGTATTCCCACCTCCTTCAGAGGTGGGCGAGTCCCACACACCCCCACCCCTTCCCCGAGGGGTGGGATAGTGCGTAAATGCATTTTTCTGACACCGAGAAAAAAAAAAAAAAAAAAAAAAAAAAAGGTTAGGTTAGGTTAGGTTAGGTTAGGTTAGGTTGGGGTTCGCCCTGAAGTGACTTCCCCGTAGTGAACCCTGGGCAACGTAGTCTGTGACCACCGTAACGGAGTGGCACAGACGACGGCAACACTTCAGTGCATTGCGACTTGCGTTTTGACTGAGATCGTTATGTCGACTGCTGAGAAAACCTCCTGTGCGCGCAGGCCCAGTCCTTTTCAGGATAGGCCCGCTGCTGCCGATTCGTCTTCTGGTGGATCCAGTCCTTTTAAGGATAGGTCCGCCAACAACCTGGCTTCCCACACTGACTCTGATTCAGCTCATGAACCGGCGTTCGTTGACCTGGCGGTGGAGACGTCGGCCCCGTTGGTCGGCGTCCCTACTGACGACCCATGCATGTCCCCGGACTTTACCGAGAATTCGTTCTCGGGGCTAGTGGTCGATGAGGGACCGTTTGAGGAGAGAGGTTGTTTGACGAGGAGTTCTCGTGGAAAGCGACCGGCTATGTCACCTCTCTTCGCCTCAGGCGATGACGAGTTGACTGATGACGATCAAGTCCAGCAATCAAAGTGCAGAACAAAAACTTGTAGCACCAAGTATAAAAAAGCTGGGAAGGGCTCCAAACGGGGCAAGAAGAATTCCTCTTCGCCTTCCCATAAAGAGTTGGTTGCTCGGTGCAACAAAAACATTGACGATATTTTGGCAGACTTTGACCCGACGGAGCCCCCCTCTCCGATCACGGTCCCACTGCCGTATGAGGTGCCTGGCGAGGTCCAAACTCTTGAAGAGCTGACGGCGGACCTCGACACGCAGCTCGCACGCGAGCGTGCAACTGAGTTGAAGCGGGCTATCTTCGAGATAGCTCGCAAGTCGGGTAATTTAAAGGGGAACTTTATCCGAGACCTCAAGGCGTACGCGTCTGAGTACCAGGAGATCGTCGATTCTCTGTCCGAACGCTCCGTTTCGGACGAGACTCGGCGATTGAGTGTGCAGAACCGGCTGCTGAAGAACCAGGTGGAGGACTTACAGCGTGAGGTCAAGGCCTTGCGCCGCGACTTCGCCACGAGTAGGTCCGAGCAGCCTGGTCCTTCTTCTTCAGAAGCACAGCCGGTTCTGGAGCCTGAGGTGTCGAAGGATGTCGTGGGTCAGGTCGCCGTCATGGTCGCCGACATGATGGAGGATATGAAGGCCTCCATGTGTCGCACCGTCGGCGACATGATCTCCGCGCGCATCGCGGGGTTGGAGATGCGCCTCCCACCTGCGCCTACTCTCCGCCCCCCGCTTGCGGCGGACAAGAGGAGGGAGGAGGCCGCTGCCAGGGAGGCTGCCGCTGCCGAGGAGGCTGCGGCCGCAACCAGGGAGGCTGCCTTGGCTGCTCCAGCCGCAGCCCGCCCGGCCCAGGTCAAGGCCAAAGCCAAATCGAAGGGTAAGAAGAAGGTGAAGGCACCTTTATCTGCCGAAACTCTTCCTGTTGCAGGTCCATCGAGAGTACCTGCAAAGGCGACTCCGGTTGCTGCTGCGACCCCGGCTGCTGTTGCTGCTACCCCAGCCTCTGCGGATGCAGAGACTTGGAGTGTGGTGGCCAGCAGGAAGGGAAAGGGGAAGGGGAAGAGCTCCAAGCCCGTCCCCACAGCCCCTGCAGCTCCGAAACCGCCGACCGCGACTGCGCCCAAGGCTAAGAAGGGTAAGTCGAAGCCGCAAGCCCAAGCAGGCAAGCAAGCCCAGCCGCAAGCCAAGCCGAAGGCCAAACTGACCTCGCCGCGCTCCTCCGCTGTAGTTTTCACACTACAGCCCGAGGCTGTTGCGCGCGGGGTCTCTTATAAGATGGCCCTCCTGAAGGCCAAGGAGGCTATCGCGCTCCCTGAACTGGGCATTCAGGGAGTGACGTCCAGGCAGACGGCAACAGGAGCGAGAATGCTCGAGTTGCCGGGTGCCAAAAGCGCCGAGGCTGCCGACCGTCTGGCAGCCAAGCTAGCGGAGGCACTCGCGGGGATCGCCACTGTCACGAGGCCCACGAAATGCGCAGATTTGCGCATTTCGGGCCTCGAGGAGTCCGTGACCCGCGAGGACGTTGTGGCTGCCGTAGCGGCCAAGGGGAATTGCGACGCAGCGCAAATTAAGGCCGCGGACATTCGGCTTGGTCGCTCCGGGGCAGGTTCAGTGACACTGAAATGCCCCGTGGCTGCGGCCAAGACCGTTCTGGCCGGCGGTCGTTTGTTGGTTGGGTGGAGCTGTGCGCAGGTCCGGGCCCTTGAAGCACTCCCATTGAGGTGCTTCAGGTGCATGGGCATCGGGCACACTCGCCAGCTCTGCCCGTCCGACAAGCAGCGGGACGAGCTGTGCTTCCGGTGTGGTGAGCCGGGCCACAAAGCCGCCGGATGCACGGCGAAGGCTCGCTGCGCGGTCTGCGCAGACGCGGGCAAGCCCTCTGGGCATACGATGGGTGGGAGGAGTTGTTGTCCTCCTGCTTCAAAAGCGAGGGCGGCCAATCGGACCCAGGCCACAAGAGGGACGCGCACGTCAGCGTCAGAGGAAACTGCCATGCAACTATGAGTTACACTCGGCATAGCAGTTTCCTCCAGACGAATCTCAACCACTGCGCCGGGGCCCAGGATTTATTAATCCAGTCCATGGCGCAGTGGGAGATTGACGTGGCGGTAGTCGCAGAACCGTATTTTGTGCCCTCTCAGCCCTTATGGGCTGGAGACACGGTCGGTTCTGTGGCTATCGTGGCGGCGGCTAGTCGTAACATCCTTATTCCTAAGGAAAGGGGTGCCGGCTACGTCGCTGCAACATGGGGAGGCATTGCCATCGTTGGCGTCTATGTCTCCCCAAATCGAGGGTTGTCCAACTTGGAAAACTTTTTGCGGGGCCTTGGCCCAGTCATTCAGAGGTTGGCACCTCTCCCGGTGTTGGTCATGGGTGACCTTAACTCGTGGTCGACGCTCTGGGGGAGTGTGTCTACAGACCTGTGGGGTCTGGCCGTGGAGGACTGGGCTGTCAGCTCTGGGTTGTCCCTCCTTAACAGGGGGACATCACACACGTGTGTGCGTAGAGGAGGGGGGTCCGTGGTGGACTTGACGTTCGCCACCCCTTCTCTAGCACAACGCGTCCAGGGCTGGCAGGTGCTAAGTGAGGTGGAGACAATGTCGGACCACAAGTATATTAGGTTCGACGTCTCCACCTCCAGCGGCTCCCCAGGGCCGCAAAGACAGACGGGGCACTCCTCCTTCCCCCGTTGGGCGATGACAAAGCTCAACAGGGAACTTGCGGAGGAGGCTGCCATAGTGGCGGCTTGGTGTGCCACCCCTGTCACCACGGGGGTTGACGAGGCGGCTAGCAGATTCCGCGACATTATGTCCGGGGTCTGCAGCGCCGCCATGCCCAAGGTAATTGGGCCACCGCCGCGGCGTCACCAAGTCTACTGGTGGAGCGAGGAGATCGCCCTTCTTCGGCAGCAGTGCTCGCTGTCGAGGAGGGCTTTCACCCGGGCGCTCCGCCGTAGACGCCGTGACACATTGAGGGAAGGCCAGCTGTATGCCACTTATATCGAGGATAAGAAGGCATTACAGCTGGCCATATGCCAGGCGAAGAGCAGGGCGAGAGAGGAGATGCTGGAGGATCTCAATAGGGACCCATGGGGGAGACCATATAAGGCGGCGCGCAACAAGCTCCGCAATAATGGTCCCCCCGTGATTGAGACCCTCCAGACGGAGGTGTTGGAGCGGGTCGTGCGGGAGCTCTTCCCAGAGCCCCCAATGCACACCCCTCCGACTATGGCTCCTCCCGTGCCTGCCTTGGCCGACGAGTCGATTCCACCTGTCACCGACGAGGAGATGGCGGCGGTGGTGGATCGACTCAAGGCACGGAAGAAGGCCCCGGGGCCTGATGGGGTGCCGGGCAAGGTCTTGGCCCTGGCCTTGGCCCACCTGGGGGGACAACTTCGGGAATTGTTCGACGCAGCGCTCGCGTCGGCACGATTCCCGAAGTTGTGGAAGGAAGGGCGTCTGTGCCTTCTCCCGAAGGAGGGGAGGCCTCCGGGTGAAGCCGGCGCGTACCGGCCAATCGTCTTGTTGGATGAGACGGGGAAATCTTTCGAACGAATCATTTCCTTCCGTCTCATCCAACACCTGAAGGAGGTGGGGCCCGATCTGTCGCCGGTGCAGTTCGGGTTCAGGGCGGGTCACTCGACCCTCGACGCCCTGACCCTCTTAAAGGACGAGACGACTGCCGCCTCCGGTCGCGGGGAGAGGTCGTTGGCGATATCTCTGGATATCGCCAACGCCTTCAACAGCCTGCCCTTCGGGGTGATTAGGGAGGCACTCCGTTATTTCGGAGTGCCCCTCTACCTCCAAAGGCTGCTGGAGGATTACCTCCGCGGCCGGGAGGTGTTATTCGAGGGGGCCGACGGCGTCTTGGTTCGCCGGCCTGTAACTTGTGGGGTTCCCCAGGGGTCCGTACTCGGGCCCCTGTTGTGGAACATCGGCTACGACTGGGTGCTCCGCGGCACGCTCCCACCTAGGGTGCGTGTCATTTGCTACGCGGATGACACCCTAGTCGTAGCCACGGGGGGGGATTTTGCCGATGCAAAAAGGCTGGCGGAGGTAAGCGCCAGCCTTGTCATCGGCCGAATCGAGGCGCTGGGATTGAAGGTGGCTCTCAATAAGACCGAGGTCCTCTTGTTTCATGGACCTCGGCAGGGACCACCGCCCGGCGCCTCGGTTTGTGTAAATGGTTCGGAACTGAAAGTGATGGCCCAGATGAAATATCTGGGCCTGATTCTGGACGGGCGCTGGCGGTTTGACGCGCATTTCGACCGCCTCGCGCCCCGTCTAATTCGCGCAGCGGGAGCTCTGGGTCGCCTTCTGCCGAACGAACGCGGCCCAGACCAGACGTGCCGGCGCCTATACGCCGGAATCTTAAAGAGTATGGCGCTATACGGGGCGCCTATCTGGGTGGATGCTCTCACCGCCCGCAACAGACGGCTGTTGCGTGGTCCTCAAAGGACCATGGCGGTGAGGGCGATCCGAGGATATCGTACGATATCCGCGGGGGCTGCTTGCCTTCTGGCAGGTATGCCCCCGTGGGAGTTGGAAGCGGCTGTATTAAAGACTGTTTACAGATACCGAGCAGACCGAAGAGCAAGAGGAGAGCGCCCCTGCCTCGAAGAGGTAGAGGCGGTCAGGCAGCGGGCGCAAGAGGAGGTCCTGCGTCTCTGGGAGGAGGACTTGGCGGATCCGCTCTTCGGCCAATGGCCGATAGACGCGATCCGTCCGGTCCTCCGGTCGTGGGTCCGGCGCGACGGAGGGCCGATGAGATATCGGCTGGTGCAGATACTTTCCGGCCATGGGTGCTTCGGAAAGTATCTGCACCGGGTCGCGAGACGCGAGCCGACACCTCGGTGTCACGAGTGCGGCGCGCCAGAGGATACCGCCCAGCACACACTTCAAGTGTGTCCTGCATGGGCGGTACAGCGCCGCGCTCTAATGGCCAAGGTGGGCCCAGACCTCTCGCTGCCGAGGATCATCGATAGTATGCTAGGCAGCGATGAGGCATGGGGGGGGATGGTCGCCTTCTGTGACGACGTAATGTCACAGAAGGAGGCCGCGGAGAGGGCCCGTGAGGATGATCCTCTAGCGGCGCCTCTCCGACGCAGACGGCGGGGGGCGGGAATGCGGCGGTTTAACCGTTATGTCATTCCTGCTCCCTAAAAGTGACACCAGGGGTGCGGGCTGGGGAGCCCAATCCCCATTGCACGGTGTCCCCGTCTGGGGGTGTCCTCGTATACCAGGATGCCCCCCGTGGCGTGAGGAGGCCCGGCGTGGAGGCCGGGCCACCGCAGGGACGATGTGGTAATCGACCAGAGCCATGCCGTCCCGTAAGCGGTGCGGGTATACCGGTGTATTTTTTAGTGCGGTATTCCCACCTCCTTCAGAGGTGGGCGAGTCCCACACACCCCCACCCCTTCCCCGAGGGGTGGGATAGTGCGTAAATGCATTTTTTGACACCGAGAAAAAAAAAAAAAAAAAAAAAAAAAAGGTTAGGTTAGGTTAGGTTAGGTTAGGTTAGGTTAGGTTAGGTTAGGTTAGGTTAGGTTAGGTTAGGTTAGGTTAGGTTAGGTTGAGGAGGACTTGGCGGATCCGCTCTTCGGCCAGTGGCCGATAGATGCGATTCGTCCGGTCCTCCGGTCGTGGGTCCGGCGAGACAGGAAGCCGATGAGATATCGGCTGGTGCAGATACTTTCCGGCCATGGGTGCTTCGGAAAGTATCTGCACCGGGTCGCGAGACGCGAGCCGACACCTCGGTGTCACGAGTGCGGCGCGCCAGAGGATACCGCCCAGCACACACTTCAAGTGTGTCCTGCATGGGCGGTACAGCGCCGCGCTCTAATGGCCAAGGTGGGCCCAGACCTCTCGCTGCCGAGGATCATCGATAGTATGCTAGGCAGCGATGAGGCATGGGGGGGGATGGTCGCCTTCTGTGACGACGTAATGTCACAGAAGGAGGCCGCGGAGAGGGCCCGTGAGGATGATCCTCTAGCGGCGCCTCTCCGACGCAGACGGCGGGGGGCGGGAATGCGGCGGTTTAACCGTTATGTCATTCCTGCTCCCTAAAAGTGACACCAGGGGTGCGGGCTGGGGAGCCCAATCCCCATTGCACGGTGTCCCCGTCTGGGGGTGTCCTCGTATACCAGGATGCCCCCCGTGGCGTGAGGAGGCCCGGTGTGGAGGCCGGGCCACCGCAGGGACGATGTGGTAATCGACCAGAGCCATGCCGTCCCGTAAGCGGTGCGGGTATACCGGTGTATTTTTTAGTGCGGTATTCCCACCTCCTTCAGAGGTGGGCGAGTCCCACACACCCCCACCCCTTCCCCGGGGGGTGGGATAGTGCGTAAATGCATTTTTTGACACCGAGAAAAAAAAAAAAAAAAAAAAAAGGTTAGGTTAGGTTAGGTTAGGTTAGGTTAGGTTAGGTTAGGTTAGGTTAGGTTAGGTTAGGTTAGGTTAGGTTAGGTTAGGTTAGGTTAGGTTAGGTTAGGTTAGGTTAGGTTAGGTTAGGTTAGGTTAGGTTAGGTTAGGTTAGGTTAGGTTAGGTTAGGTTAGGTTAGGTTAGGTTAGGTTAGGTTAGGTTAGGTTAGGTTAGGTTAGGTTAGGTTAGGTTAGGTTAGGTTAGGTTAGGTTAGGTTAGGTTAGGTTAGGTTAGGTTAGGTTAGGTTAGGTTAGGTTAGGTTAGGTTAGGTTAGGTTAGGTTAGGTTAGGTTAGGTTAGGTTAGGTTAGGTTAGGTTAGGTTAGGTTAGGTTAGGTTAGGTTAGGTTAGGTTAGGTTAGGTTAGGTTAGGTTAGGTTAGGTTAGGTTAGGTTAGGTTAGGTTAGGTTAGGTTAGGTTAGGTTAGGTTAGGTTAGGTTAGGTTAGGTTAGGTTAGGTTAGGTTAGGTTAGGTTAGGTTAGGTTAGGTTAGGTTAGGTTAGGTTAGGTTAGGTTAGGTTAGGTTAGGTTAGGTTAGGTTAGGTTAGGTTAGGTTAGGTTAGGTTAGGTTAGGTTAGGTTAGGTTAGGTTAGGTTAGGTTAGGTTAGGTTAGGTTAGGTTAGGTTAGGTTAGGTTAGGTTAGGTTAGGTTAGGTTAGGTTAGGTTAGGTTAGGTTAGGTTAGGTTAGGTTAGGTTAGGTTAGGTTAGGTTAGGTTAGGTTAGGTTAGGTTAGGTTAGGTTAGGTTAGGTTAGGTTAGGTTAGGTTAGGTTAGGTTAGGTTAGGTTAGGTTAGGTTAGGTTAGGTTAGGTTAGGTTAGGTTAGGTTAGGTTAGGTTAGGTTAGGTTAGGTTAGGTTAGGTTAGGTTAGGTTAGGTTAGGTTAGGTTAGGTTAGGTTAGGTTAGGTTAGGTTAGGTTAGGTTAGGTTAGGTTAGGTTAGGTTAGGTTAGGTTAGGTTAGGTTAGGTTAGGTTAGGTTAGGTTAGGTTAGGTTAGGTTAGGTTAGGTTAGGTTAGGTTAGGTTAGGTTAGGTTAGGTTAGGTTAGGTTAGGTTAGGTTAGGTTAGGTTAGGTTAGGTTAGGTTAGGTTAGGTTAGGTTAGGTTAGGTTAGGTTAGGTTAGGTTAGGTTAGGTTAGGTTAGGTTAGGTTAGGTTAGGTTAGGTTAGGTTAGGTTAGGTTAGGTTAGGTTAGGTTAGGTTAGGTTAGGTTAGGTTAGGTTAGGTTAGGTTAGGTTAGGTTAGGTTAGGTTAGGTTAGGTTAGGTTAGGTTAGGTTAGGTTAGGTTAGGTTAGGTTAGGTTAGGTTAGGTTAGGTTAGGTTAGGTTAGGTTAGGTTAGGTTAGGTTAGGTTAGGT